>CM059575.1:76488342-77741889 GCA_030386875.1 Morinoia aosen | reverse complement strand
AACATTTCAGACAAAAATGGCAAGATGCATGGGACTCAAGCACTAGCCAATACCATACAATCAAATCTAAACTGGAGCCAACGGTAAATTCCTCTGTATCGCGCAAAAAGCAAGTGGTTTTGACGCAATGCAGACTACTTACCACTAAACTTACTCATAATTATCTTCATACAAGAGATCCACAGCCCTTGTGTCATCAATGCCAATGTGTGCTCAGTGTTGGACACATTGTGATTGACTGCCCTGCATACGCTGCACAAAGAATTAATTTAAAGAACTATGCATGCTCAAATAAATTTCAATTCAAATTGGAAAATATTCTGAGTGGCTTCGTTAATCATGAACTGATAATGAATTTTTTGGACAAACTTGACATCATCAATCAAATATAAAATGCTCCACGTCCTAAAAGCTTATTTATCAGGCACTCCTGCCTGTAATTGGTGATGTGCCTGAATTCACTCAAGTATTCACACAAGTATTCTCTGTCGACTGTCGTCATCAGTGCAGTGCTCGTCACTACCGTGTAAGGAAGAGTGCTTAGCTACGGAAAAATCACTTCTGAATGACTCTCGCGATTCATCTTGTAGAAATTTATTTCGGTTGCCTCCTCGATGCTAACTATTAATAAATAATTTTATTGCGTGTATGCGTAATATGAATGATTAAATTGCGGTTTCTGGCATTTCATTGAATTCTTAACGAATCAACAGGTGTGCCCGAATCTTGCGTTTTTTTTCTTTTGGGAGCGAGCGAATAGTTTGTGTGGGATGAGAGGATGTACTTTCTAGTTGTTTATTAGTATTTTAATAATTTTTATTTGTGTATAAAATTGTCGGTAATGGGTTTTATTTATTTGAAGCGTTTTATGTGGGTCGAAGTTGTGTCAAATGTGTGATATGACAGAGGTTCGGCTTGCGTGGGACGGGCAGAAGGAGCCAGTGTAGTGGCACTCGCTGGCCAAAGTAAGGGGAAGCATTGCATTTGATTATTGTTTTGTTGTATTTTCTTATGTCTATTATATTTATTTGTACTGTTACTTCCTGTGTGAATGCTTTAATTATTGACAATAAATTTAACAGCTCTAGAAAGTACATTCTACCAACAGATAGAATTATTGACCTCTTGGTTATTTATTACTGATGACCCTCCTCAGGTGTGGCACTATCACAATTTTGGCGCACAATATTCCTGAGAGATAATATTCACTCCTGATGTGCAGACTCATTCTAAAATTGAACCCATCAATAGTTCAAGAATTTGTAATCATTATTAGTGCTAAAATTTAGATACAAGGTAAATTTACAATTTCATATTTTATAGTCATCTTTATATATTGTGCAAAGGTAATCAACCTTTCGGTAAATCTGAAGGATATGATAGTAATCAATTTTGTAAATTTCAACGCCTTAACATATTTAATATAATCAAAATAAACAAGTTTTTTTTATGCACTTTCCGTCTGAAATGAGTATTTCGTTAGTTATAGCTGTATATGACTTACTGCAACTCCAGTGTTTGAAGCAGAAAGAAATTTATCAATCGCACGATATGGTAGAGTCTTGCTTTCAACACGCTTGTCATCAAAGACAAAACTAAACCTCCCGCTATACCTTGTTAAATACTCATTTGACAAAAAAAGTATATAGAAGAAAAGTTGTTTGTTTTGATGTTACTACCATGATTCAAGCAACAAAAATTAAAAAATTGATGAGTAGCTGTTTATTCGAGCGCATTCGTCATCAAAGACAAAACTAAACCTACCGCTATAACTTGTAATATAATCATTTCAGGTGGAGAGTGCATAGAAAAAACTGGTTTAATTTGCTTTAATTAACACGTTGGCCGTGATGTGCGCCATATTGGTACACGCTGAACTTTCCAAAATCGCGATGTGTACATATGTGGTACATTGCTATCAAAAAAGTGAATTTTTAAAAATAGTATTTTTCCCTCAAATTCACAAATTTAGTACTAAAACTCATTAAGGCTGCTTGGGGAGGCATTGAAATATACTGTGGTATAAAGAATTAGATTTAATTATTACTGCAGGAGATACAAAAAAATAACAAAACTCGTGTCCTTTGGCTGAAGTAAATTATAGGTATCTTTCAATATAAACAGACAAAATGAAATATTTTGATTCCAGGTAAACAACGAAGATAAGGTATAGTCTGCCTTGCAACTAAAATTATGTTGCATGTGTGATTCCAAAGCAATTAGTGCACAAATACGGTTTTCCATCACAGTCGTCACAGTATGTTTTCACTCGGCGAGTTTTCAGTCTTGCTACGGCACTTCCTTCATTTGCTGCAAGCATTTTGTAGCATTCAAGGCAGCGCTTCCTGGTTGTAGTTTTAGATCCGGAGGGTTCAATCAAGGTGTGCTGTCCTCTTTTCCCATCGATAATTTGAGATCTGCGGCCTGATTTTACGCACTCTGAGTGGCTGCCTGTTGCGAGAAACATTGCCAGCTGCTCTCTAAATTCCGTAATTGAAACTGAACTGCGAGAGTAGTACTTGTTGAAGAGTACCCCAAGCATTGACAACTGATGTGCCAGTTAGCAACTCAATTGCCACTTTCCTATACCATTTTGTGCTCCGCCAAAGAGCTGTACTGTACGAATTCATCTGATCTGAGGTGCCGATGCCTTTTTTAGCTGCATTATAGTCAATTACACATCCTGGCTTCAGAATTTCAATGCCATTACGATTTTTTTTGCCAGATGGAACTAAGGTATCTGTGTGTTCTGGGATAGTTGAGAGGCACAAGACAGATCGCTTATCTTTCCAATGGTACACTTTGATGCCAGTGGCGCTCTGTTGTGAAATCATTTCTCCAGTTTTCACTTTTGCATTTAGCAGTGATTTTGGAACAAATTTTCTGTTTTTTCTTAGTGTCCCGCAGTAGTAGGTTTTTTCTTTCAACAATTTTTCAGCAAGAGGAACAGAGGTATAGAAATTGTCAGCAAAAATAGTTGAACCCTGTCCAAGAAGGGGTTGACATAGCTGCAAAACAACTGATTTGAATGGCTGAACGTGTCTTCCTTTTCTATGTTTCTAGTGTATACGTGAAGGTTCCAAGTGTAGGCATCAGCTGAGCAAAGTTTAAAAAGCTTCACACCATACTTATGTGCCTTGCCTGGAATATATTGTCGAAACTTTACTCTGCCTTGAAATGGGATAATTGACTCATCGACCACAAGTCGTGATCCAGGTGTATATGTTGACTTGTAACTTTCAGTAAGCTTCTTCACGAGTGGTTCAATTTTATGAAGCCTATTTGAGCTATCAAAATGAGCATTGTCATTGAAGTGAATGAAGCGCAGAAGCAATGAATATCTATCTCTTGACATATTGTTGTACACAAATGGATAGTCAAAAATTGCCTTTTTGGACCAGTAAAGCTCCAGCTTTGGTTTACGAACTAATCCCATTGCAATTATGAGCCCCAAAAATTTTTTCATTTCATCAGCATTTGTGGGAGTCCAGCATTTCAGTCGAGATCTTCTTGTAATCTTCGTGTTCTGCATGACTTGATCAGCATATTTGTTTGTTTCTGTTACTATTTGAGAAATAATTTCATCCGTTACAAAGAGCTTATAAACGTCAAATGGCGTAACTGCGTTTTCTGGACCAGTTGGGTGTGGTTTTTGTCTAAGTTCTTCTTTTCCTGTGAAAGGATATTGCCTTGGGGTTACACCAACAGAAGTCCACGTACCAACTGCATTTTCTTCATTGGGTTCTTCCTGTACTACTTCATCTTCATTCTCAGATGCATCTTCAGTAGGTTCTTCATTGCTGCTGTTAGAACTAGAATCGGTGGTTACATAATCAGATTCTGATTCATCACTGCTGCTTTTGGTAGAAGAATCCATCTCAGCATCTGTATCTGTAATTTCATCTGTCTTTTTTCCGTAGAAATGTAGCACGTCCATGATACTGAAAAAAGTGAACATATAGAGTGTCAAATAAATATCAAATTTTCAATTTACCATAACCAAATTGATGACTTACAATAAAACATTACAGAGTGAAAAAAAGAGACAATTTGAAAGTGTCCATTATTCATAAACGTTACCATGAATGCAATCAACAATGGTATTTGTGTAAGCATAAAGCTATCTATTAGCATCACAATTGTAGTGCAACAGTATATATAAATATACTTGCATAAACAGTAAAAGTAAGCACAATCTTACACAGAGTGATAAAACCTGGATGTAAAACTCTTCATTTATTGCCTACGAGATATATACAGCGTTCACAGAGAAATGATTCCTTCAGAAGTGGGATACGATGAGCCAGAACAAACGTGGCTCCATTTGGCGTACGTCGCTCACAGTGAAAGAAGTGATAACTTCAGCCGATGTGCGCCACTATGAGCCACAACAAGCGTGGCTTCATTTGGCGCACATTGCGAGTAATAATCACTGATGTCATCCATGAGTGAAGTGTACCGAATAGTGTCACTAATTTTACTTGATATAATGCTAGAACTTACCTCTGTGGAGCTGCACACAACTTTTCACCTTGCTGTCTGCCCGGAAACTGAAGATATACAAGTTTGAACCTGTCGCCCACACGGCAAACCTACCAAATCTGCAATCGCGGCCAACGTGTTAATTATGTTTAGGCACCGAAAAGTGGGAAATCAATTACTGTCATATCCTTCAGATTTACCAACCTTCCTTATTTAAGATCCTAATAAATTATTAAATGAGCAATGTGGGAACTGCCACTCCAGAAAATTACTAAGTAACCTCAGCTGTTGATAAATGTTTAGGACATCATTCTTCTGTGCCTGCTTTATTTTGTACAGTTTTCATGCCTTCTTGGCTATGAAATTATTGCATTTCTCTTATTTTTTAATTTGCTGTTTCCATGCACTGGGTATCCTAAGTGTGAGTACACCGTCTGTGAAGATTTGCGGTTTTTGCACTTCACTTTAAATTCTGCCCTCTCTTTCTACTATGAGACTACCTGTGTTGTGGCTAGAAAGTCATTAACCAATTTATCTAATGTTATGATGGTAATAATTAATTTTGATGTATTTTTGTTGAATTTTATGGAAAATGTCTTTCTTTATTACTTACACAAGAGGTTTTACATATATACCTTGTTTCTCATATGATTGGAAAAAATCCAACCAAAAGCTTAAAAAAACTTGATTTGAATGTGGCTCACATTGTAAAATAAACATAAGATTTTTCTTCCAGACCTGCAGATATGTAATTCTCTTGGAGGAAATTCTGTGTTTAGGTTACAAAAAGAGGCAAAAGCTGGTAAAGCATGTCTGCTGTTATCACCATGAAGCCTTCTGCTGCAGAATATTTTGCTTCACTCTCCCCTGTCAAGTGTGAGTAATTTTTGTTTCTCTTCATATGTATTTAATATTTTTTCACCGTTATAATTTTTTCACCGTTATAATTTTTTCTTGTAGTAGCATATATGTGATAACATTCTATAATGTGACTTAGTCAATTGTGGCGTATTCACTAAATTTTTTATATTCTTGATACCTAAGGTTTTCTATGCCTTGCTGTGGTGTTGAGAAGTTACTATTTATAAATTATTACTTTAATAATGGTTAGTAGTTCGATGCATGAATTATCTAGCTTTTTTTTGAGAAAGAGTTAAGTAGATATTTGTAATGCTGTTATAAAAACTCTATGGATTCTATAAAAAGTAAGTTCTTATAAGAAAGTATGCCATTATAGATCAGCAAGATTTTCTTATACATACTTTTTACTCTTTGTTAATCGTAGGGCCATATTAGTTTTTTAGCCTCTGATTTGGTTGATTTTCTTATTAAAAGAATGCCTTTTCTTACACAAATGATTTTTGCACAGTTTTACCACAAGTCAAGTTTTTTTGTTAAGTGTTATTCAAGTGGAGAAACCATTTTGGCTTCAGTTTCGATTAAGGCCCACTTCAGTTTCATGTCCAATTCAATAGATTGGGTAAAACGCGGAATCCAAATGTAACGAAGTAAAAAGAAAAAACTTCTGTCTACTTGATACATTGTAACGTCGAATAATTCATTGGGTTGGGTTGGTCACGCTTCAGTTAGGTTGGGTTGGTCACGCTTCAGTTAGGTTGGGTTGGTCATGATTTGGTTAGGTTGGGTTGGTCATGTTTCGGTTGGGTTGGGTTGGTCATGTTTCGGTTGGGTTGGGTTGGTCATGCTTCGGTTGGGTTGGGTTGGTCACGCTTTGGTTGGGTTGGTCACACTTGGGTTGGGTTGGTCACGCTTCGGTTGGGTTGGGTTGGTCACGCTTTGGTTGGGTTGGGTTGGTCACGCTTTGGTTGGGTTGGGTTGGTCACGCTTCGGTTGGGTTGGGTTGGTCACGCTTTGGTTGGGTTGGGTTGGTCACGCTTCGGTTGGGTTGGTCACGCTTTGGTTGGGTTGGGTTGGTCACGCTTCGGTTGGGTTGGGTTGGTCACGCTTCGGTTGGGTTGGGTTGGTCACGCTTTGGTTGGGTTGGGTTGGTCACGCTTTGGTTGGGTTGGGTTGGTCACGCTTCGATTGGGTTGGGTTGGTCACGCTTTGGTTGGTCACGCTTTGGTTGGGTTGGGTTGGTCATGCTTGGGTTGGGTTGGGTTGGGTTGGTCACGCTTGGGTTGGGTTGGTCACGCTTGGGTTGGGTTGGTCACGCTTGGGTTGGGTTGGTCATGCTTGGGTTGGGTTGATCACGTTTCGGCTGGGTTGGGTTGGTCACGCTTCGGTTGGGCTGGGTTGGTCACGATTTGGTTGGGTTGGGTTACCATTGGCTCTGGCTGGTGGAATTTTTTGTGTGTTTTGCGGGTCTTAATCGGAACGGTCCTCACCATTTTTTCTTTGGTGAGCCAGCTACTTATTCCTATTAATTCCTACTTATAGCCTACTGCTGCTGTAGCATTTTAACTTATTAATGCTTGGGAATTTCATAACTTCTTTATCTGAGTAAAGATTTTTGTTGCAGGTGATAGTCATGGGGCAAGTGTTGGAGCTGGCAGCCGTGGGGGCCGCTGCCACTGCTGTCCGTATGGCTACCACATTGATTTGGACTTTGTCCGATTCTGCCATAGTCTGGCAAAGGCAAGTGGCATGATGTAATTAGTCAACTCTGTTTAATTTGTTGAGTTCCATTTTGATTGCAGTGTAGTGGAAAGAAAACCTCTCTATTTGGTCATTTGGTACAAGCTTGGAGAAATTTTTGGTTTCTTGCAAATTTTTTATTTATGCACAGTTCATCATTTAGAAAAAACGGAGGCTAAAAACAATAGCTTAATAGCCTGTTTTCAGCTAAGAAGAAAAATAAAAAAATTAGCTTCTATTGTAGATGAATACTTGATATTTTCTTAACTTTTCACTCTGAATGAGATAGCAAGATTTGATTTCCATTTCAGATTGGCTACATTCATTCTAAATTTGTCTTCAATGAGTACTTTAGTGTGTCAGTAATGCAAAGAAAATGTATACCACTAAAATATAATGCTTTATGATAGCAATTCTCACTAGAACTGCTCAAAGCTTCTGTGTGATGTTCACAATTTGACTTTCCGTTTTGCTGTAGTAGTTGGACACACTTCTGCGAGGGAGAGAAGAGCATAAAAATATGATTTGGGCTAGATGAAAAGTGTTTGTTACATCTTGCTGGCATTTTATGTTGAGTGAAAGAGTGGATCAGATGACCCACACTTGGTAGTGATGCTCTACATGTGTGTGTGAGGTGTTATATACGTATCCACTTTTATCCACTGTGCCTGGAGGTGATGGTGACAGTGATAACATGGTGCATTAGTAGCAGTTTATACTGTGGCAGTGGAATACATGGCAGAGTATGCAAAAAGTTCATGCTGTCATGTTTATTGTCTCTTGCTGTAACTTGTTGAAATTCTGCTGATTGTGTTGATGATGCCAAGTGTTGACTGCAGGACTGCCAGCACGAGTCAGCAACCCTAAGGAAGCTGAAGCTGTCCAAGAGGCAGAGACGCAGAGAGACGCACAGCATGGAGGTGATGCTGGGGCTCACTACACCGACACACGTGAGTTCTGCTCATCTCAATATCTCTCAGCTCAATGGGGTATATTTTATCATAAAAGATTGTCCTGTACAAGTAAAATAAATTATATTTGTTTATTGATATTTGTATGTACATTACTTTGTAATATTGCTGGTGCTATATATGTATTTCTTTTGTTTTAAATCATCTTTTTTAAGTCATGAAATTGATATATTTAAGAAGTGCAGTTCATCTAATTTCTAAGAAAAGTTGTTTCTACAGAAGTCAGAGTAAACGCATTACTAGCCTTAAGGCGCATAAGTGTACTTATTGTATTGAGGAGTTATGCTTAAAATCATGTGAAAAAATTTGAGTTATTGTAGAATTGTAGCTCATTACTCTCAAGTAGTTAGGTTTGGAAAGTTTTCCTCGAGTGTACCAAGTATCTAACAAAGCATAATACTTCCTAATATAAGCTTGTAACTTCTTAGCTCTACTCGTGGGATATGAATGCAAGAGTGGGAACTCATAAGATATGTAATAATGCACTTATAGTTCCTTGTATGTATGGATGGACCCATAATACATAGTAGCGAGTTAGGTTCACAAGCAATGTCTTAGGGGGATAGAAAATGCCAAAGTCAGCTGGGGATTTGGAGAGGGATTTTATATGGCACTTGATGCATAGAAAAGAGTACAAGAATCCATTGCCATAAAATGAATCCAGAAGCAATTTCCATAAAATGAATCCAGAATCCATTTCCTGAGCAGGACAAGATGACCAACGGCAGCAGCACAGAGCCCCCTCCTCCCCCCGTGCGCAGCAACTCCCTGCGCCATCCCTCGCTGGTGTCCAAACGCATCAGCAACATCGTGAGCAGCAGCCCCTTGCAGCACTCCACTCCTGCTGTTAGTATAGATTGCTGAAATTACTAATTTACTGTTTTTTTTACTCAATCTAAAATCTCTTGCGTCAATTTAATTGAAGTTCCTACTGAAGCTGACGCAATTAGTGTGTAAGATGCTTGTGAACTGCAAATTAGTATCTGTAAGACTGCTTACTTTTATTGTTTTTAATGTTATTTCAGATTTTTCTCTGCTGCTCATTGTGTGCCAAATATGTCAATCCATGTCTTCTCATTAGAAAGCTTAGCTTTATGCGTGTCATTCAGTTCATGACAGAAAGTTGTTCGAATCATATTCAAAGGGAGATTAGATAAAAAATGATCACTCAATTATGCTTAATGAAATTTAGCCTTTGACTAGTCTTACACATCAGAAATTAATGTTGACATTTTTTCCATACATTTTTTATTATTCTATTTTCATCATGTAAAACTGTAGCTCTGGTCTGCGCTGGAGCTAATGTATTTACCCCCATCACATGCTGAAGTGGACTTTGAGGTGGTCATTTGGTGAGTTGCTCCGTCTTTTGATGTATTGGTAGATAGGCTACCCTAGATCATCCTTGAAGGTAACACTGAACTATTCTGAGGTAGAGTAGCTGCTGTTGAAATTGCTGTATCTGTGATGCACTTGCTGCTTCATCATAGGGGGACTGAATTTGCACCTGCATCTTCTAAAGCATCTATACTTTTGTGTCAGAACTTGTCATTCCGACTGGACACAACGATTGGTTATTTTTTTTTTTATATCGATTGAATTCAGTCACAAGTATGTCACCTTGTTGTACGCAAAATGGGAGGGACAACCACAGCTTTTGCATATTCTGCATTGTTGCTGCTGAAAGGGATTCTGTCACTGTTGCTTATTGTGATACATTTATGGTCAACTACTTCCATTAACACGTTCACTACTCTTCTGCGGTTGCTACAGTTGGTTTGGTTGGAAGATGAAGAATTGAAAAGCCATTTTTACTGCATGATTGCCCTCTTCTGCTTTCTAACAAGCAGGAAAATGTTATTGCACTATTACATTTAAACTTGTATGCCATAGTCTAATTTGGATAAAGGTTGTGAAATGGTAGCCATTTTTAATGGTACGCATATGAGCAATTTACCAAGTGTACACATATGTGCCAATGCGTAATGAACAAGTTAAGACGTGTAACAAAACCTATGATTCAGACTATGTGTGTGGCCCACCAAACCCCAGACAGGCAATACCACGCACCGCTCTCAATAAGAAATTTATATCGAGTACATGCCCTCTTATTATTTGCTCTTCATTATGTGGCATGACCTGTGATATAATTTGAACAAAGATATCTCCCAAGTTGCCCTAACCCTAGTGCATAGGGCCGCTTTTTTGACATCCTTGAAGACCCAAAGTGAGCTTTTATATAAACTTCTTTCACTCGGTGTTGAGTGTACCCTTGAAGGAAAGCATGGTGGCTCATTCTGAACGACACTTTTTCCATATGTTGGAATGCGAAATGACTAATAATAATTATTCATACTCTAGTTTAAATTTTAAAATTGACTTCCTAAAAAGTTTCAGACTTGAAAATACTTCATTCCATATAGGGACTAATCTCTCCTGAATTCTGTTTGCTTTAGTGATGCATAAAATTGAGTGCAAGGTAACTCTTGTTCCATACATAATCTTGATGAAACTGCCATTCATAGATGTTAGTGAACTGGGCCATTTTCTGCTATGGACTAGCGCTGGAGTCGTTTGTGTGGCACAAAAATTGGATTGTGACAATTTCTTGACATCTTTATCACTATCCTACCCGTCAGATAAATTTTTTACATCTCTATCACTACCATACCTCTCATTATATAAATTCTGTACATCTCTATCACCAGCACTCATAACTGCATGCACACGATCACTCGGTAGCTCAACTGTGGTCATCTTCTCAGGCTATATCTCGTAGCTTCTTCAAGTTCTGCTTCAAATTCTTCTAAGATAAAATGTTCAATTGAAACCTAAGTAAATAATAACCTTAACCAGGAATCATATTCCTGTTACCTTATTTAAATTAAATGTTTTAAACATCATTTTACTCTTGCGATAAACCTCTTTTTTTATATATTATTTTCAAAGCACTTCTAAGCTGGATGTTTGTTCTCTATGGACTGTGTTGAAGAGGTCTCTTGTGATGTTCTTCATATTGGTGTACATAATTATTTTTACAATTATTATTTTTGTCCTAGATTCCTACTGGATTGTATTAGATAATTTCCTAATTAATACTTCAAGCACACAAGTTCTATGATTCGAATATACGATGAGGGAATTCTTTGTGTGTTGGGTTTATTTAGGTTATATTTTAGTCTCTAGTTAGCAGGTTTATTTTATCTACATATATGTCATCCAAAGTTAACATTCAAGCCTCCTAGTGACACGCCAATCTCTGTTATGCACACGAGGTGCCAATATGACTTGCTTATCGTATCTCAGTTCTCCAGTTCATTTATAGTGTGCATCACCTCAATCACTTCCTAGACTCACATTATTTCTGTCGTTGATGAGCCAGTTTGGTTTTAAAATCGGAACGTGAGAGCTAGCGGCAGCGAGTCTTCAATGTCTCCTTGCTTGTTTGTCGCCTAAATTGTGCCTGGTCTTCCTCAGAGACATGTGGGAGAGCCAACGCCCCCTGAACGAGAGCGTCACGGTGACGAGAGTGCGAGGACTGCTACAGCGGCATCCAGTGCACTGCAGGTGATGTGCTACCTTTGTTTGAACTGCTACTGGTGCTGCAGTGTGATGAGTTTATTGATACTACTGCACTGACAGCGGTACTGCCTTCCTGCTGATGTCGGTGATGTAATGTCATTGAATTGTGATGCGCAGGCTAGAATTTATGGATAAGTCTGCATCTGAAAGAGCCCAACCACCTTGCTGTAGATGTCAGAGCTGCTAGATTGTCTTTTTCTAGCAAAAGTTGTCTAATTTGGCTTATCTCAGCAGAAATTTGGTCTTAAGAACATTCAATAGATTGCCAAATTTTGAAGATGAACCATATTTGATAATTTTTGGCGAGAGAGAAATCCAGTCTGGAGAACTCTAATTAGTACCGTAAGCAATGAACTTTGTGTGTTGCAATTCAGCTGGCAGTTTTTCTGCTCAGCTTGGATTTTTCCCTTGATGATAATCGAAGTCGTCACACCAAATTGCTCTTCAAGTCTTCTAGAGCTGCAGAGCTCTTCTTTAGTCCATATGCCTTGTTTCTGCTACATTTATTGAGTCATCTATACTGTGTAGTAGTTTTCTATATTTATGGCAGTATTGAATAAAGTTGTTTTTTCCTCACACTTGGCACTTGAGGCTTTCTTAGTGCTGTTGCCATAATCTGAGCTTGCTGGTGATTCTACCTCTTTGATATTACTGTAGAAGTTCACCCTTCCATACTAGCACTCCTACCACTAAAGGCCTCGTGAATAGTCATCACAATGACGCATATCCTCGTCCTGTAGGAGCGCTAGTTCACTATTGTGAGTCAAGGAATATTGCAGGAAGCGATGCTTGACTTTGAAGAAGCGTTCGTCAGCTCACACGACCCGAGCGCACATCGCAGTGCTGCCTCTCGCCGTCCTGCTGCTGTTGGTGACCACGCTAAGCGCGCGCCCGCTGACGCTTCTGAGCGCCGAGAAATGACTGGTACGTTTCTTACCATCTGCTAACTTTTAATACTTTGACTGCGATAGGTTAAACTGAAGTTCAGTATTCAACTTAAATTCATAAGTCGTTAAGAAATTTTATTAATACCAAACATCATTTGGGCCCCTTAAATATCATTAATTTAGAAAGATTGTTAAAAAATTTTTAGACGACCCATCGATGGGTCGTTTTGCAGCAAGTCTTTTTTTGTAATTCAGCCAACGTGTTAATACTTCTTAATTTGGGCAGTAGTATGGCACTTAAAGAACTGCTTCGACATACCCGTTTGTGTTGATCAATTTGATGAGCGACTCAACAAGAAGTAGACCCTCAGAATCCAAACCCACACATGCATTATTGAACAACTTTAATCAACAGTTCGTGTTGGTGTAGTGATGAAATGCATTGTATTGGTGCCGTGCTGTGTGGCAGGCGAGGTGAACAAGGCCATGGTGGCGTCCATGCTCGCCCAGGCGGCGGTGAACAGAGTGCGCTCCGCCAGCGTCACGCGCTCCAACAGCCTCCCCCGCCACTGTGAGTCGCGGCTGACTTCTGAGTTGTGGCAGGTCCAGCATCTTCTTGTGCGTGTGTGTGCGCTTTAATGTTGTGAGTGTAGGGCACTGTCAATTGTTGTGAGTGTAGGGCACTGTTTACTGAAAGATGCTATAATGTTAGGACACTGTTTGCTGAGTGTTGTGAGTGTTGGGTATTGTTTGCTGAGTTAGGCCATGGTGTTGTGAGTGTAGGTGAGTGTAGGGCACAAGTAAGAGATCAGAAGTGAATTAAATTTCTCGGTCATTGCAATTAGTATGTTTCATGTCATTTTTTGCCAACGCTCTGTGTCCACTGATCTGTAATGCCTCTCATGTTTAGAAATGCTCCTCTTGCTGTCATGTGATGCTGCTCTTCTTTCATCTCCTTGTACTTCCCTCCACATTGCTGACTGTTGTCACACACCAACAGTTCCTGAAGATTCTGCTCGCAGCGCCTGGTTCTCCCGCTCTCGTCCGTCCGCAACCCCCTCGCAGCAGGTGAGCCTTGCCTTTATTCCATTTCTAGGTTAAACTATCATAAAAGTTAAAACATTGTTGCAAATTTCTATCGGTTCAGACCGTACAAGTTTTTCCTGGTGTGTCACCTGATCTGAGAGAAAATGTCAAGTGAGTATCCATGCATTGGGAATTATATATCAATACGGCTTCTATGAGTAAGTAATTTAGTTGTTACTACATCTCGTTTGAGTCTTGGGAGAGTCGGCAAGATTATCCCTGCCCCAAAGTATGTTAGCCTTTCATGGCTCTGCTCATTTAGAGCGCTAGTATATATCTTCTGTCTGGGAGAGATTCTGATGATTCCTGCTTTGAAAACTGCTTTTGAGAAAAAATGCTCAAATTTATACTGAAATTTAATCTAATTCTCTTAGTTACGCAATAAAGTAAGGGCTATTTTTTATGACGCATTAATTCATGTGTGCGCTTCATTCGTAGGTAATTGCAGAGCTAAAATGTGCGAGAATTGGGTTCTATTTTCTGATTGGTCTGACTGTATCATACAGGCAACTACGGTGTCTTGTATGCGAGTCCATAGGCTCCTCTCTTTATGATGTAACTGCCAGCCGTGTCTGGAACTATGATTAGAGACCGTAGCATGCTACCTGCACACTCATTTAATGTTTAGATCATTCGTTCCTTCAAAAGTTTACTGCCATCGTGGTGACTCTGTTGGCTCACCTCCAGGTATTGACAGCTTCGGCTTAGTAATTAAAAATTTATTTCGATGATCTTTTAACTACTTCCAAAGGTTCTTTTATGCACATTACCTGCTGTGATATTCAATACTGCCCTACCAAGTCAATTTTAATATAATTAAAGCTTTTCACTTGCAAACGTAACCCTTGTCATGCTCTTACTAATATGCTTCATGTGCTTTCGTGATTGCTGTGTTCTGTCATTGCATTTTTAACTCTTAGATCTAAAACTGCTGTGGTGTTCGTGTTCTGCTGTACTAATGCATCGTTTACACGCAGTCTCATGCTGCTCCTGCTGCTACTTTTACTCCTACTTACGCTGGTGGTGGTGGGGGTAGTGGAGGCAGCCTTACACTGAAGGAAGCTTTAGCGTCGCTTGATGATGCCAAGTACAGCGGCCGCCGCGTGTCCAGCCCTCCTCCTGCTGATGATCTCATGAGCGTCACTTCGTCTCAGCTCTCCACCAGCACGCTGCAGGTGCTCATCTTTTTGCATCTGTTCTCGCCTAGTGGTCGTTGATGGTTTAGTTTTGAGTATCTTTTTAGGGCGGGCGTTGCTCACCTTCGTGGTTGTCGCGTCTGTTTTCTCTTAATTGGTTGCTGATGGTGAAAGTGGTTATTTTGTTTGATGGTTAAATTGCTATCTCTTTAGGGTAGGAGTTACTCGCCTTCGTGGTTTTTGCATCTGTTCTCTCCTAGTGGTTGCTGATGGCTAAATCGGGCATCTCTTTAGAGTAGGCGGGAAGGTTTGTGTCGTGTTTAGCTCATGGGATCTATATGTGTCCATCACGGCTCTCTATTGTTCAACCATTTTTGGCTCGTGTTCCACTTTGCTGTGACAACCTTGTGCCATTGAAGATCTACGCGTCTACGTCACAATTTGAAATGGGCAACCTTTGGACAAGAAAAAACAAAAAATACTAGCAAAAATGGCAAAGTTATACTTGAATTGACCATTTTAGCGCTATCCTGGGTGCCCTTTGGAAAACAATGACGAAAAATACGAGAGAAATTATGCTTGAACTGATCATTGAGTCGCTTCCCTTTCACGAGACCATCATGCTAACCATAATTGTGTGCCCTTCGCGATCGTGTTGGCTGAAGTTCAGTTGTGCTGTGTGTCGTGTCTCGAACTGTTGCATCTTTGTGGTTGCTTTCATTTGCTTAACTCTTGTTGATGAACTGTCTTGAGCTTTGTGGCTGTACGTTGTTTTTCGTTTCATTCGTGATTTGTATTGTAGTTTTTATAGTTACGTGTCTTGTTCTAAATTTGCAATGAGTAAAAATGTTTTGGCGAAGAATGAATGACGCTTTGAAAGAGCTCTTTTTATTTATAGAGTTATCATTAATTCTTAAGCAACCAGCCGAAGCTATATTGAACAGCCATTTCTTTTAATGGGCTTTGTCTTATTATGTGTAGACCTTACCCTTTTTTTCTTCAATCTGTGTGGATTCCAGGGTTTGTATTCTTTCAATACCCCTTTTTCTTCCCAACGTTTTTATCCCACACCGTCAGATTTATGTACGAGTGCTAGAATCCGTGGCTCGTGCTGAACCAGGGATGTTAGATCTCTAGCACGAATTTCTCATACTGTTTGAACCTGCATCTTGTATACGACTTTAGTATTTTTTGATTCTGTGGTGTTTGTTTTGTTTTATTGTGAACGACGATGCCTTCATGTTTGCTTGTGGTGTGTTCTGTCAATTTTTGAATAAGTGAATAAATTTTTGTGTTGGACGTTGCATTCTGTAATGCTTTAACTGATTTGTACTTCTGCCTGGCCAACATCGCCGCTGGACTTCACTTCCGCCCCACTTTCTCGGTCTGCTGCCTCACTCACTCACTGCACTGTTCACTTACTCGCTCTACCTCTTACCGTATTCACTTTCTCAACCAACCTTATTTGTTAAACTCACGATACTCCTCTCAATTCTCCTCATGGTCCACTCACCCCGCCTCATGGCCCACTCACCCCGCCTCATGGCCCACTCACCCCGCCTCATGGCCCACTCACCCCGCCTCATGGCCCACTCACCCCGCCTCATGGCCCACTCACCCCGCCTCATGGCCCACTCACCCCGCCTCATGGCCCACTCACCCCGCCTCATGGCCCACTCACCCCGCCTCATGGCCCACTCACCCCGCCTCATGGCCCACTCACCCCGCCTCATGGCCCACTCACCCCGCCTCATGGCCCACTCACCCCGCCTCATGGCCCACTCACCCCGCCTCATGGCCCACTCACCCTGCCTCATGGCCCACTCACCCCGCCTCATGGCCCACTCACCCCGCCTCATGGCCCACTCACCCCGCCTCATGGCCCACTCACCCCGCCTCATGGCCCACTCACCCCGCCTCATGGCCCACTCACCCCGCCTCATGGCCCACTCACCCCGCCTCATGGCCCACTCACCCCGCCTCATGGCCCACTCACCCCGCCTCATTGCCCACTCACCCCGCCTCATTGCCCACTCACCCCGCCTCATGGCCCACTCACCCCGCCTCATGGCCCACTCACCCCGCCTCATTGCCCACTCACCCCGCCTCATTGCCCACTCACCCCGCCTCATTGCCCACTCACCCCGCCTCATTGCCCACTCACCCCGCCTCATTGCCCTCTCACCCCGCCTCATTGCCCACTCACCCCGCCCCATGACCCACTCGGCCCACCTGCCGCCGCTGCAGTCCATCAGAGACCAGGTAGCGGCGGGCCTGAGCCGCCTCAGGGAGCTGGAGGCTGAAGTGAGCCACATCCCCCACCTCAAGGTGAGGCTACTTCATCCCCCCACCTCAAGGTGAGGCTACTTCATCCCCCCACCTCAAGGTGAGGCTACTTCATCCCCCCACCTCAAGGTGAGGCTACTGCATCCCCCCCCCCACCTCAAGGTGAGACTACTGCATTCCCCCCCACCTCCCCACCTCAAGGTGAGGCTACAGCCTCTCACACAGTAACGCGGCGCCATGTCTAGCAGCATGCTGCAAGTATGCCATGTTTGGTCTTGTAAACTTCTAGTTTTTAAATAGGGATTTAACATTTGTGTCTGGTAATCGTGGTTACAATTACCAGTAGCCTCAGAAGCACAATTATTCTGCGTTAAAGTTTATTGTATTCTAGCAAAAAAAGTAAGAAACAGTACGCTGCAAATGAAGCTGGTCTTGATTATCTTGTCTTGCCAGTGTTAGTGTGGTTGCAGATCTTTTCCCTGAAATGTTGTAGTTAAAGGCGTGTTGAACTCCGGAGTTTCTCGCAGGAAAGTGGATTTAAAGAGAGGTAGGAGCGTGGTATCAGAGACCATATAAAAAATTCCCGGGTCTAATCACTCAATTAATTCTTGGCATTGACAGAATAAAGCTACAGACGAAAGTTAAACAACATAATTTAATGAAAAAATATATTTTTTGAGCTTGTAGTATACACTTGAGTTGAAATGTCTAGCAGCCATCGGTCACAACCTTGCAGACAATGAATGAATTCCTGCGGAAAATTAATCCTCAAATATCTCTGATGCTGTGATTGAGCAGACGTTTCTATCATATTTTGAATGGACTCGTTGAGACTATATCTTACACGACTGTAGTGTTGAATAGCCGTATGCTGTTCGCTGCAGTAGGGGCATCATTTGTATTCAAGTAGTAGTGAGTATTCAATCAGTACTTTGATTTTCGATAGACCCAAGATTTCAATGAACTGCGACACTCTCATTGTTAATATGAGTGTAAGTATAGCATATGTGCTGTGGCCCCTACTGGCTCCTCCTTTTAAAAAACAGAAGGACTTTGCAATTATGTCCCAAGCAGCTCATTCAAGGCACTAGCGCCTTGCACTGACATCACGTGTCCCATAGAGTACCGAGACTCTAATTACCAAACTCCTCGAGTTGGCCAGTTTGTTTTCATGTTTTGGTTAGAGTAGATATTTCTATGCTTCTACCATAAGCGCATTGTCCTATGCCTTTACATGAACATGCAATTTGTCATATTTTGTGGTCTTTTTCCATATCTGCTAAACGCCTGAAAAAGCTCGTTGCTTGATTCTATTTACCCTGCCGTGTTTGCTGCACAATTTAAACAAGTCTCATAGCCATACGCTGTAAGAGGACTTCTGTTGTATTTAAAAAATAAAGATGTTCTTCTGAATACTACTGTTGCTTGTTACTGCTTTGTGCCGCGTCTTTCTTATTTTTATTGTTTACCAGCGCGAGCTGCAGACGCTGCGGTGTGAGCGCGAGGAGCTCCAGGGCGCTGCCACCAGGGCCCAGCAGCAGCAGAGCAGGTCAGCTGTACAGGCCTTCTGTGGGCTGTGTGTGTGTAAGAGATTCTAGTGCTCAATATTGCGACGATTACTGTAGTTGATGTATAGGTCTGGTGTTTTAACTGCTGTAGCTAATATCTTAGCTTGGACATCCACTCTCCAAGTGTCGTGCCTAACATGACAGACAAAATCTATTGGTTGTCGTTCCTGTATTAGCCTCAAATATTATGCTCAATTTAGCTTATGTGACTGCTGTAACCTAACTATGACGGTCTGAGCTACTTGACTGAAGTGGTCGCCATCCGCCAGGACTAGCCAGCTGCAGCAGGACCAACGCGAGGGAGGATGTCTCGTCGGGCATCGTCGCCGAAGTCCTTCACGTAAGCGCGCCCTTACAGCATAGATCTTCCGTCTGCAGTAATTAAGGGAAGAGAAGAAGTAACAGGACGCGCATTACTTGGAAATTTAGTTTCTGCTCTTGTACTCTATTGAGGTCTGATGACATGAGTGGCAGACTGTGTGAAGATACTAAGCATTACCAAGATTTATAAGAACTAGGGGCTTAATTTCTTCATTACAATTTGGCACCTGCTTTTGGTATCATGGTATTCGAAGTTAGCTCGAAAAGGCTTATTTTTTTTCATTCAGTGTATTTGTCGTATGTGTATGGGCTGTATTTTGAATTTTTGCGGCGATTTTCACCAGTATGGTCTCGTACAAGTGTAAGAATATTTTATTCGGTTGTGTGTGCGGCTGTGGAGGAAGCTATGACGATTTTCTTGGCTCATGTTCTGCACAAAGGAAAACATAAAATACTTAATCGCCTTGACTAAATAAATTACAGTTGGTGAAAAGGGGGATACTCTGTGCTCCACTGTGAACTGAGGATAAGCGGTCACTGTCAAGAAATAGCGTTGTAGCTGGTTTGACTATGTTTTTAGAAAAACATGATTTTGCTATTTTAGGAGTATTCAGAAGACATGAATTATGTGTGGAATCAAATTAAATTAAATTTGTAGAGTGTTCTAACGCATTTTCTCTCATTTTTGAGGATTCACAGTATAAATTAGGCAAGAAAAACTCTCGTTCCTCTCAATTAAATTCCACAGAATATCAAGTTCATAACAATCACAACAAAATTTCTCTAAAAAGTTATTTTCGTTGTTATAAACAAGCACATTAATACTAATCTGGTGCGTTGCAGCTGTGCGGGTAAATCTGCAGGAGTTTTGCTCCTACCGTCGAGCGCGAGCGAGCTCTGTCTCTGACTGCTCTGACTCCGAGTCGGTGACGTCAGAGCGTCACGGCAGAGTCAGGAAAGCTGGCGTGTCCGCACCCCAGCGAGACAACGAGACACATGCTGCTCCTCCTGCTGAGCACAGCCACCTCTTCAACGGTCTCCAAAAGAGGACGTCTGGCAAAGGAAATTACCGCATTAACGGAGCCCAGCCTCTCTTCATTTCTGAAGTGGATGACAGACCGCAGCACAAGACGCAAGGTGACAAAGACGAGGGAGGAGACACGGGCGTGTGGTGGGGGTCTCAGAGAGGCAAAAGAGACGCGTCGACGTCGTGTCGTGTGCTCACCCGTGACGTTGGAATCGTTCACTCTGTGAGGGTGCGCTCGGTGGGCCTCACTGCTGATCTACTCCCTAAAGCTCAGTCTCCTCTTCGTGAGAAATCTCCAATCAAGGAAGTGAAGAGACCGTCTTTGGTGAATCTGTTGACCGTCAATCGGTCTACTCAGACGGTAGAAGAGAAAAAAGATGCACGCACCCGGCTCCTCAGTGAGCTCGGCCGTCAAGACTCTTCCATCATCCAGCGCCTGTCGGAGGTACAGAAAGGCGCGCCAGCTCTCATGTTCGATAATTCAACCAACACAGAACGGCTGGCTGTACGTTCGCAGGGCACCACCACGGAGGTAGCGCGCCGCAGACAACAAACTACCAACACGGTGCTGCGGGGCCACGAAATTATCAGCAAGGAAGATGTTGATGCAGAGGTCAATGATAGGGTTCAAGTGAGAGTCAACGAAATTGAGCACGATCTCAATATCGAGTATCAATCAAAAGTGGAAGAGTTGGTGAGCAGCAGAGTTGAGGTCCAAATGAAGGCTGTGGAAGAAAGGTACAGACTGCAGCTAGAAAGAGAAGTCAAGGAAAGAGTTTTGAAGGACTTGGCCAAAGCAAAGGAAAAAATGGAGAGTGATAAACAGCGAGAAATTGATTTAAAGGTTACAGCGGAGGTGAATAAAGCTCAAGAAGCTTGGACTTTAAGAGAACAGCTGAACAACAAACCTGCGCCCAAGCCTCTCACGTGGGACAGGAGCGTGCAGGTCACACCTCCTCCTGAGCCCAAGGTGGAAGAGAAGAAACCTGATGTTCGTAGCGTGGCCGCTGGTGATGGGAAAATCACCGATGTGTTGTGTGACCACTGCTCTCTACCTAAACGCAGCATTGGCTGCAGTTGGGATAAGGTCACGGACGTTGTGTGTGACACGTGTACTGAGCGAAAGCATGCACTCGCTCTCAAGCCTCTCTTGAAGTCGTCGTCTTGCCAGACTGTTCCTGGTGTAAAACCAGCTGTTTCTTCGACTCACTGCCAGACTCTCTCGCCCAGCATCAAAACTGCGGCCACCAACACTGTTTTCCTGCCCCTCAAAAAAGATGAAAGACCTGCAGCCAGCCCTGTCATCACACCTGAGCTAGAACGACGTCCTTTTGGTAGTTCGAGCATCAACATATGTGACAAATGTCACGACACCATTACTTCAGTTGCTAAAGATATTGTTGGGACATCTTCGACGGGACCGACATCTCTAGGGTCTGGTCTCCCAGTGATCATTCCTCTGCCGCCGTCTGGAAATTCTTCCAAAATTCCTCGCTTGGTAGACCCTTTTAAACTGGAGCCGAGCTTGGACGGTGACGGCACCGGTGCTTCCGAGAGGGACTCTAACTTGAGACGTTCTGACAGCCGCTTGGACCGACTTACGCAAAGCAAGGAGCTCGAGTTGACGCGCCCTCAACTCAGGAAGAAATCGGACCACACCCTTGATAATGAGAGACGGAACTCGCTCCCTCCTTCTACTGATAATTCAGGATCAAGTAAAGTCCCATTCAATCGACAACAAACGTACACAAAGTTCAGTGAAGAAGATGTGAAGGCAAATGATGAAGCTTCTGTTCCTGCAGCGCGAAAAATGTCAGCAGTTGAAGAGCAGCAAGAAGAGAGTCAGCCTCACAAATCTCTGCAAAGAAAGCCCGTGAACACTTATCGACGGGAGCGGAGTTCTCCGGAAATATCTATGAAGGATAGCTGGACGCGAGGCACGGCTCAGTTGGCTGGCAAAACCAGTGCCAATGATAAATCTGCTTCTACCATACGAGAAGAGGATGATGAGCGTGGCCGGCGAGATGCTAGTGCTGAGGAGGGTGCCCGTAGTACTCTTGCGAGTGGCTTGAGCAAACCTGAGCGAGGCCTCAACACAAGGTGAGGTTCTGCTGTCAGACTGGGTGTCTAGTTAGGCTGCATTAGCGGTGTGTCGGGAGCGTTATAGTGAAATGCTGTACTTCCTGCAGATAAAATCTTTGTCCACTTTTTCACCTTTTTATATAGTATGCGCATTGTGGTATCTTCTTTTTATCTGAACAAGAAAGACTGTGAGTTATACTGATTTGTCTGTTGAGATATTTCATATTCGGCGGTTTTTGTGTGCATAAGTATTCTTGCACTTCTTACCATAGCTATTAGCGTCAATCTCAGCTGGCCTCTTGAAATTGTTTATTGATTCACTTGAGATTTTGTTCACCTTTTCAGCACCACTACTGGCCAGCAGGCACAGGAACCATCTCCTCCTCCCAGAAAAGCGACACCAATCCCTCAGCAGGCGACACCTCCTGCGCACTTTCGAGCAAGTTCGTCGATCTCTTCAACCGCCCAAAAGACACCCATAACCAGAGCCTCTCCACCGCCTGCGTCCGCTCCAGCTGTAACCACAACCACAACATCATCCACAGCTGCTGCCGCCGAGTTGCCGCCTCCTGCAGAAGAAGGAGAGCTGCTGGACTCTGGCGACGAAAGCGTGGTGGCGAGCAGTGTAGCTGACTCGTACAGCGTCTCAATGGATGGCCGAGCGCCGCGGCAAAAACTAAAACTGGGCCGCAGTTTGCGGGCTGCACTCAAAGTTCTCAATGACAGCATCGGCAAGCCTGTGCGCTCTGGACAGCAGCTCACCAATGCCCTCAACATCATCCAGAGGGACTGGTTCAAAGTCTCCAGCCAGAACGAGTCAGACCCTCATCTTGTCGAGGAGTACCTTGATGTTTTTGAAATGCAGTACTCCAAGGGCCTGCTGCATCGCGTCGTCAACTTGGCTGACGTGAATGGGAACACGGCCATGCACTACGCTGTGTCTCACGGCAACTTCGATGTCGTGTCTTTGCTGCTCGACTCGAAAGTGTGCAGCGTGAACCAGCAGAACAAGGCTGGCTACACAGCCACCATGTTGGTGTCGCTCGCGCCCATCAAGTGCGCCCCGCACGCCGCGGTCGTCGAGCGGCTCTTCTCTATGAGTGACGTGAATGTCAGGGCTGACCAGCACGGCCAGACGGCTCTCATGCTCGCCGTCAGTCACGGCCGCCTTGATACTGTGCGACTGCTGCTGGCTGCTGGTGAGCATTTTGCTTCCTTGAAGTTCATCATATGACAAATTATCTCCTGCGTCTTGCTTCAATTTCCGACTATGGGTGTCAAAGATTTCTTTTTACTTATTACTACTCATATTTCTCTTTATCTGAAATCTTGAGCGCAACTGCATGTTTTTAATATACCATTACCACAGCGCAATGTGACTTCTCACACGTTTTCATTGATGCAGAGATATCACTATTAATCTATCATAACCTGTTATTTTATCAACTACTTTTAAATTCACTTCCATTCACTTTGTTTAAAAATTTATTTTTATTTAAATTTAGCATTTCACAAAGAAGCTCTCTGATTTCCGATTCATGAGTAGTACTTGCTTTCGGTAAGTTCATATTTTATAGCGATAGAATTCGTTGAAGAAAATTAGTTGTGCTCTCAATTTATTGCATTGACCAATGACATCCAGCAATTTAGAAAGGTCAAAACTTGTGATCTTTCTTGAGTATGTTACGAAAGGCTTAGAATATGATGAAAAGGAAAATCAACGTTAAAAGGAACATTTAATTACTTCTCTGTGCAAACGCTTCGAGTGGTACGAGTCAGAGCGTTTGCAAGTGCAAACGCTCCACTGTCAGAGTGGTGCGAGTGGCTCTACTGTCAGAGTGGTGCGAGTGGTTCTACTGTCAGAGTGGTGCGAGTGGCTCTACTGTCAGAGTGGTGCGAGTGGCTCTACTGTCAGAGTGGTGCGAGTGGCTCCACTGTCAGAGTGGTGCGAGTGGCTCCACTGTCAGAGTGGTGCGAGTGGCTCCACTGTCAGAGTGGTGCGAGTGGCTCCACTGTCAGAGTGGTGCGAGTGGCTCCACTGTCAGAGTGGTGCGAGTGGCTCCACTGTCAGAGTGGTGCGAGTGGTTCTACTGTCAGAGTGGTGCGAGTGGCTCCACTGTCAGAGTGGTGCGAGTGGTTCTACTGTCAGAGTGGTGCGAGTGGCTCCACTGTCAGAGTGGTGCGAGTGGCTCTACTATAATAGTGGAGCCACTCGCTTCACTCTAAAAGTGGAGCAATGTGGCAGCAAACGTAAGTCAAAATTGTATGCGTGCAGGCGCTGACGTGAATATCCAGGACGACGACGGGTCGACAGCGCTGATGTGTGCAGCGGAGCACGGCCACCTCGCCATCGTGCGATTCCTGCTGCAGTGCCCTGACACGGACGCGCACCTCGTCGACAACGACGGCAGTTCTGCGCTGGCCATCGCTGTGGAGGCGGGCCACAAGGACGTGGGCGTGCTGCTGTACAAGCACATGAACCTCGCCAGAGGGTCGTCACCTTACTCCTCTCTGAGAGGCGGCAGACGCGGGCCTCGCTCTGCTACCCACACGCCCCCTGCTAGGTTCTCTGCGCCCCCGTCTCCTGGGCGCTCCAGGAGGGGCTCCGGCCCCCCTTCACCTCCTTCCTCCCACCACAACTCCCCCTACGCTGCTAGGCGCAAAACGTCTTCCGCTTCTCTCTCTAATTTAAATTTCTGAGCTGCGTTTTTGGTTCAGTAGTTGTTTTATAATTGCTTATTCTACTTACCTAATCGGCCAAATCTAATCGATTATTCTGTGAATTGAAGCTTGTGAGTTTTAAACGCATACAGTAATTGTTAGTGCTAAGTAAGAAGTTTTTTAGTTTTTATTGGAAATGCCTTAATTCAGTAGCCGTACGTGAGACAAAATCTCTATCCAACGATCTAGTGACCGAAACGATCTTCATTTCGTAACTTCTACTTATGAGTCTCACCGTTAATCTGTGTGTGGTGTGGTGCTTAAATGATTTAGCTGCTTCTGATTCGGCGGTTCTCTTTAAATAGATCACATTGCGTCGAATACTTGCCTCATATTGTTCTTTAGGAGGGGGTAGGATAGGCACGAGGCTTGGATATGTTAGGTTTCTCTGTCCTATGTTATGGGGTACTGGTGCACTCGGGGGAGATAATGGCAAGCCACTTCAGGTATGTATTGATAGGCTTTTGGGACTTCCATCTTTTAAACCCCCGTTACCCTTCGTACTTTTCTTACCATCTTTGCTATCCCTTCTTAAACTCTATTTTCTCTCTTCTTAACCTGCCGTTTCTATGCACTGGAAAACCTGTGTGGAAACGGACCTTGAGCATAGATTCTACGTTTTCTGTAGTCCACACTTGATGGACTCTCCTTTTTCCTCTGTGAGACCAATTTTTTCAAAACGGAGCCTTAAACCACCATACTATACGTGCGTCATGTGGAAGGGCTTATGATTACGTGCACAGAGATAGTCGTGGCCACTTTGTTGGAGGTGAGTTGTTAGCCATTCTTTACTTTGAAGTATTCATTTATTTTAAGTAGTGCATGCAGTAGTTTTTGCTGCGCTTGCTTTGTACCAGATACATTCCGTTGCGCTTTAATAAGGGCTATTTGTGCCAGATACATTCCCGAGCTCATTATCACGCAGACGCGTTATCGGGGTCATAATTACGTAGTATATTTTTCTCTTTTCACACATGTGCTTCCGGAATTGTTATTAACACTTTGACTGTGGCAGGTAAAACTGAAGTTCCTTATTCAACTCAAATTTAAGTCAATTGTAGTGAGGAATGTTGAAAATTGTAGACATTAACTGAATGGTGCGTTCAATTAGCTATGATTAAGCATTTGTGAATTGAATTTGTGACTACTGGTCGGTCAATACCGTGTGCCACCGGTGGCTCATTTCGCGGTCAAAGTGTTGAATCGTCTTCATTCCAGATTTATAATTGAAATCGTAATGAAACTATGAGGACCAATAAGCGTTCGCTAGATAACAGTTAACAGTGTTTGTGTGATGTAGATACTTGTTCACAGCTCCAGATAGATCCAGATACTCATTCCCAGTCTAAGTTTTGTTGAAACATTTGAATCTCGTGGATCTTCATAACATTGCAATGAAGACCATATCTATGCATTAAACATGAAGGGTATCATCAGAACTCGCTGCCGCCACGCTCGAAAGCCACTTTGCATGTTTTTATTTAGTAGTGAGCTTATAGCGCATGAATAATGAGTGAAGCTTTAACCAATTTGTTGGATACGTTAGTAAATAGAAAACTATTTAAAAGCAAAGAAAATGCAGATTAATGTATTAGAATTTTCTTCGCTTTAAATTTTAGTGAATCTGCGCACTAAGCATAATGTATATCTATTTGAATGGAAAAGTATGTAAGTTCAATTAAAAAACCTCCAGGAACTAGAGTAGGATTAGTTATGCATTTGAAGTGTTGTTGAGCTACTGGTCACTTCTCCGTGCAAGCTATACTCATTCCATGAACATTTAGGTGTCCTGTAGCAAGTGCATGTGCCAAATTGAGCATGTAATATTTATTTCAGAAGGCAGCTCTGCATCATAAGCGTTGGTTGCGCCACGTGTTGGTGCCTTATTTTGTTGTGAGATGCTCCTCCGTCCTGTAGCTCTTCTGTCGTCAGCTCGCATGACGTTCGAACGCATTCGTATCCGTGCTTTAATTAATGTTTTTATCAACAGTTCTGAACATTGTTATGATTACGCATGAACACTCTAGTAAGTCTGAGTCAAACTCAGGGCAGTTTCTTTTTGGAAATGTTGCAACATGTCTGCTGCACACTTGGTTATTGTATGTCGAGCTAAGCTGGGCTGTAGACTGGAGATTAACTGCGTACCTGCCACGCAACAGCCACAAATTTGCTACAGTTTCGCTAGGTTATGAACTTGCTCGCATCTGTGCATGTTGATTACTGCAGCTACTAGCCTGAACGTGTCTTCCCTCATCAAGTGATGTAAAATTAGTGCGTATGGTATATATGAATATAAGTTATTGAGTTTTTGTTAGCTAGGATGTAGAGAATTTATTTCTCTACCACACGAACTGATATCGCGCAACAAATGCCTGATTACTCAGCTGAGATAAATGTTAGCCGGATTGTCACGCGAGAAATGATTTCGGATGATATTGAACAATATGAACTCTCTGTACCGTGTATACAACAGGTTTCAGCCTGTTGAGAGAAGGAGCGAAGACCTAAACCTATATTGGATTAATTCTAGTTGCAGAGGAACCCTGAAACTGTAGTAATCCGGTCTAATTAACAACATTATGTAGCTCTCTAGTTCCAACTAGTTTTGGATCGTAATTCTTGATCTAATGTTTCATAACACGTGAGTACGATATGCGTATTTTGATAATTGGGTCTGGTATGGTATCGTCTGCAGGCGATTCTAACTTCATTCATAGGCAATTAAACTAATCTGGAGTGATATTTTATATAAGCATGACTTGGATATGGTGTAGTAATTTCACCGGAAAAGAAATATGGGTGCTGTAGTTGTGACGCCGTTCGTTGCTAGAGGAAAAAAAAATTTCTATTCACGTTTACTAACATACAAGTGATCTAAGTTATTAAAATATATTTGTAATCGAAGTAGTTCATTAAAATTATTCGCGCAACGAAAGGTTCTTCACGCAACTAACGTTCAGTGTTGTGCAATAACCGCCTTAATATATCGATTCTACGATTGACTAAATAAGTGGTAGCTGACAGGATGTTTACTGCGAACATAGATTATGACGCGCACTAAGGTTGAGTGTACATTTATCTCTTAAGAACATGTTATATTGAAGAGGACGTATCATAAATTGTTTTTAACCTTACTGTTACGAAATGTAATGAAATTACTAATAAAGAGAAAAGTTCATGCGTGTTATCCTTACTCACCACAAGTGTTTGGTCACTCTTCTACTGCTTGGCTTGTTAGATTTCTTCTCCATCCACGTCGTATTGTAGCGTCCATCATTGAACTTGATACCGGTGTCGGTGGGTTCCAACGAAGATGGTCTTGGTTTGGGCTGCACTAACACGAGACGTAGGAATTTCAGCGTAGACAGCATTCGGTGTGCTTTTGAACATCGTCTCTCGCACTTCTGGACGACGTCGGGCCAGATACGCCGGGGTTGACCAATGCAGTACTGTGACCGTCCGAAAAGACGACAGAGCTGAGTGGTGCCTGAGCGCGTCTGCACGCCTGAAAGCAAGCTTCAGGTGTCCTGCTGCACATCCAACCATGTAATCTGTGTTGTACAAAATTGATAGCTAAAAATAAACTGGAGGTGAAGGTCATAGGTTAGATTAGATCATCCGTTCAGGTCTCCTAAATCACACAACGAAGGTGTGCTAAGAAATGAAGGATGAAGGCACCATTTAGTTAAAAATTGAAGGGACGTGGAATCTATGCATGAAGTATGTTCCCACACAAGTTCCTCTGTGCAAAGAAAGTGAGTTACAAAGGAAGTTTTTGAAACATGATAAAAGTTGAAGAAGAAAGTAATAGGTGCTGAAACACGCCAGCGGCGGACCAACAAATGGTTTTGTACGAAACAAAGACCTATTCTGTTTCAATAAAAGTGAAACCCTACTTGATTCTCAGCTCGGAACCTCACGTTTCCCCCTGTGAGTGCTAATTCCTGTTGATACAGCAGGTGTATCCCCCTCAGGAGAGATCTTATGTAAATTCCACTGAAAAATTATTAGGAAATGTCTTATTATTTCCATGAAAAGCTTTAAAAATGTTGTGATGCTTTTGTTTGTTGAAATATTTACCACTTGTGTTACAAGTTACAACAGTTACCTATTTACAGCAACGAAAATTTGTTGAAAACTTTCCCGTTTTATAATAATTCATGAAGCACCAGCAGTTGAGGGAAGGGTATGTGCTCGCTGTTGCTGCGCTATTTACAAACAGCGCAGCAACAGAGCTCCCAAAAATGATTTAAGAAAGAGGCTTTGTGTAGTGAATTCTAAAGAGGGAAGGTAGGGCGAGTGGGAATGAGAGTAGAGTAGGGCGAGTGGGAATGAGGGTAGAGTAGGGCGAGTGGGAATGAGGGTAGAGTAGGGCGAGTGGGAATGAGGGTAGAGTAGGGCGAGGGGGAATGAGGGTAGAGTAGGGCGAGGGGGAATGAGGGTAGAGTAGGGCGAGGGGGAATGAGGGTAGAGTAGGGCGAGGGGGAATGAGGGTAGAGTAGGGCGAGGGGGAATGAGGGTAGAGTAGGGCGAGGGGGAATGAGGGTAGAGTAGGGCGAGGGGGAATGAGGGTAGAGTAGGGCGAGGGGGAATGAGGGTAGAGTAGGGCGAGGGGGAATGAGGGTAGAGTAGGGCGAGTGGGAATGAGGGTAGAGTAGGGCGAGTGGGAATGAGGGTAGAGTAGGGCGAGTGGGAATGAGGGTAGAGTAGGGCGAGTGGGAATGAGGGTAGAGTAGGGCGAGTGGGAATGAGGGTAGAGTAGGGCGAGTGGGAATGAGGGTAGAGTGGGAATGAGGGTAGAGTAGGGCGAGTGGGAATGAGGGTAGAGTAGGGTGAGTGGGAGTGAGGGTAGAGTAGGGTGAGTGGGAGTGAGGGTAGAGTAGGGCGAGTGGGAGAGCATACATCAGCTATCAACTCGAGAAATAGTTTCAAATTCATAGGACGTTGAAGCATGCAGGACAATAATGTTTGTTATATTTCTTACGATAAGAACACTTCAAAGAAGTGAAGTATTTTTAACTTATATGCCGTAAGTTCATGAAAATATTTCACTCTACATGTCACAAAGTCACCAAGAACTACTAAAGCTGACCGACTATGATTAGATACGATAATATTAGATTAAATAAGTTAGTTTAAGCCCCCTAACTGCAAAAAATACGTTTCAAAGAGACTAGGGTGAATTCACCATTTATTATGGAGTTAGGGAACGCGGAAACTATACAGAAAGTGTGTTTCCGCACGAGGCTCTCTAGCTGCACATAGAAACAGCAAGTGAAGGAAGGCTATGATAAAAGTCAAAGTTGAAAAAGGAGATTAGAGGTGCTGAAAAACTGATCAGCAGTGAACCGAAAACAGATGGTCCTTAACGAAACAAAAAACATTTTATTTCAACAAAAAATGGCCTACCTAACTTTCAGCTCTGGACCACACATTTCCCCTGTGAGCGCTATTTACATAGATACAATAGTGGTTTGTATCCACGTGTAGGCTGACAGATCAAGAACAACTTATTTACGTGGCTTTTTGTTTCACAGCAATGGAACACTTAAAACGTTTCTGAAAAATTGAAAATACTGTACAAGCTCATAATTTTTTTTAAAGATTGGCATCTAGGGATGCTTTATTTCCAACCAAGCCTGATACATATCACCAAGTACATTGATTTTTCAAATGCGTTATAACTAACGCCAGGACACCATGACGGTTTACCCCGGTGAAGACCGGTACCCATTTCAGACACCTGGGTAGAGTGGGGTACTGTGCTTTGAGTTTTCCCCTACACCCAACGGAGGAAGTTGCCCCACAGCACCGGGGTTCGAACCCTCGACATCATCACGGAAGGGCGGGTTCTACATGGGTACGACGATAAACGTACAATAACAAATAAACCGCGCGAGGATCGTGTTTTTCATCATTCCTCATCATTCCAATTTCCAAAATTCAAAGGATTGAATATGGAGACTAAAACGCTGGGATACTGAATAAAATAAAGTGAAATAACATGCTGAATAACGAAATGAAAATGGATACTGAAAAACATGGACATGTTTTGTGAGCAACATCACAAAACATGCCCGCGTAAGTTGGCTAAAGGGAAATGACCAGGCAAATAATGTGGGCAACCACATACATCCTGTCTCATCACGCCTATGTTAGCAGCAATTTGCTTTTTTCATGATTAACCATACATTCTCTCTCTCTCAAAACAGGAGGAACGGATGGAATGAGGGTGTGAAAGCCGAGGGAAATGTCCCTATGCAAGAGGGATGTCTGAAACATTGTGCGCTCAATGTTGAGCACAGAACGTAGCCAGCAAGGGCGTTTGTCTAGGAAATATGACGAAGCAGAAAAGACCTTACAGTCGTCTCTGAAAACAGACATAAAAATATCTTGAACATATTTAATATATCCATGCTTAGACGTAAAATATTATGGCTTCAATAATAAAGAAAGTGGAGACAAAAATGTCTTTTTAATATAAAAAGAAAAACCACTCGCATTTAAAAAGGATTTGTTCCCCTAAACAGTTAAGAACCACATAGTTAACGCAAAAAGTTCTTTCGACAAGGACACCGCAGCAAAGCAGAAACAGGTTCGAGCGACCGTCCTCTGATAGGAGTGGGTGCAGCGATATAGGGAGTTGGTCAACGCGCGAATAACAGGACACGGTGGCGATCTGGTCGGACTACCAACCTTTGTAGCAGCGCTTGTGTCTCCAACACGGGTAGGAAACAAGAGAGAATTGCTTGCTCTGATCACGTGTTGTGCACAAGCTGTGCTGGCCATGGCTGTGAAGTCTTCTGTGAAGCTATTTTTATTAAAAACCAATGATGCTTCTTATATAATATTTTCCTTTCTTTATTGGAATTATACTGTTTTTTTCTTTTCTGTACAGCTGCCCAGTTGTAGGATTCCAAAACGGTATATGAAATACGAGCGTGATATTTCAGTTAAAGAATTGAGATTTTGCTGTTAGATTCAATTTTGTGATCTTACTTTTATCAAAGGTGAGCATGTCCTTAGCAGTTCATGTTTTACGTCATCAATGTAACGAGAAAACAACTGCTTAAAGGACTAGAAAACACCTGGTCAAACGGGACATATGGGTTCTAGCATACAAAAAAAAATGAATAACACTAATACGATCAAAGTAATTTTCCGTTGAGGCAGAAATATTCCAAATGACTTTTCTTCTTACAACTCATGATAACAATTTTGAAAAAGAAATAAGAATGAAAGAAGAACCGTTTATTTCCAAAACAGTTTATACATGAGATGCATCTCAATGCATTGGATTTTAGAAATTTCCTAATATAAAGATGCTTCATTGATGGACAAACCATACGAGGCGAAGCTTACCTTCTTATTGAGACGAGTATTCATCAGGTTTGCTGGCCGCCAGCCGCTGCATCTGCAGCAACATTGTCATCGCAACATCCACGAGAGATGCGAGGTCCCGTAAGGACGCTGACGACGACAGCCTCTACGCAAAATCCACGTAAGAGCTGAAGGGCCGCAGTCACAGGCCAGCTAATCCCTGGAGCACGCAGAAGGACAATTTCATTGATCAAAGTGCACGATGTTTAGACAATTTATTTCCATAAAAAATGTACCAAAGAGCACGATATTTAAACAATTTGATTCCACAAACAATGCATCAGTGAATTAATTACTTAAAACTATTTATTACTCACACGCCAGACGACGTTCAACGAATTTTAGGGAATCTTATGCATGCTTATGCAGCGTTTGTAATCACTTAATCTAGAACACTTACTTTACAAGATATAACAGTATTAAAACGAAGTTACCTGAAACTCACTCAGTAATATTATTAATATTATGTACTGCGAAGCAGCTGAAGTGGCTGTTGACTTGAGTAAACAGTGACATACGAGCCCTGAAGTGATCAACAAAACATGCGTGAATAAGCGAGGCAAATTCTTCCAGTAACGCCCACACTCGCCTTTCCCTCTTCACCTACCCTTTAGGCCGTCTTTCCTTTAGCTGCCCGGACCTCCTTGCCGAACTTACTTTCATAATTTGGCTCCACTCACTTCTACCACATTCTTCCTGTCAACACTTCCTGGCAGGACTAGTTCATTACTTTGTACATTTACTTAACTTTCTTTCGCTCTCCTCTTCCTTTACCACAACGTACCCAAATTTTAGATCTTCATTGACACACTCCATATTAGATTAGATTACAAATGCTAGTTAAATTCTCCCAAGTGTTCAGAAAAGAAATAAGAGAGTATGAAGTTGAATGGAATTGAGGGAACTGGAAATCAATGTACGAGGCAGTGCGCTTCCACACAAGATCCCCTGCGCTATAAAAAGAGTAAGTTAGAAGCTAAGGTTGTGAAACAGGATAAAAGTTAAAAAAAGTAGTAGGTGCTAAAAACTGAACAGCAGCAATTCAAAGAAGATAGTCCGTAACAATATCAAAAAAGGAATTCGATTTCAACCATAAGAAGACCTACCTCAGTTTTGGACCTCACATCTTCCCCTTGGAGCAATAATCCCATGCATAGCTGAACCCCTCTGAGGGGCCGCTATTTTTTATGTTCTTCTACCAGTTTCAATGCACAATTGCTCATCCGTCACTCTATCAAACTTCTCTTACAATTACAATGACATTAAATCTACACACAAATGCTCATTATACCAATGACATCATTGGACTGCTTTCCTAATAGTCTTCTTCTCGCCCTAAACAGTCCTGTCGTCTTCTTACTCCCTCATTTTTTTCCCCCTTGCTGCTTTCACACCTCAGCTTGAACATGATTTTTTTGAGACACAACTCCGCACCTCATCACCACACTTCCGTCACCACTCTTTCTTCCGACGACTCCTGCTTCTAGGTTATTTTCTCAAAAGTCCATCCTTTACACTCGTCTTATAATTAAATAAGCTAAACATTTCCCTCGCATATTTCACATACCAAATTTCATAATTCCTCCGTCACACTTGCAGACGTGAGCACTCGGCCTCATGCAATAGTTACATGATCATACCACACACATGTGCTCACATGTGCTTGTTAGCTTCGTGCTGGCGCGGACATGCTTTCCTAGTGTCTACACATGTTACCGTCTACACATGTTAGATAGTGCACACACACACCCCAGTTGGTGCACACACACACACACCCCAGTTGGTGCACACACACACACACACACACACACACACACACACACACACACACACACACACACACACACCCCAGTTGGTGCACACACACACACACACACCCCAGTTGGTGCACACACACACACACACACCAGTTGGTGCACACACACCAGTTGGTGCACACACACCAGTTGGTGCACACACACCAGTTGGTGCACACACACCAGTTGGTGCACACACACCAGTTAGTGCACACATACCAGTTGGTGCACACACACCAGTTGGTGCACACACACCAGTTGGTGCAAACACACCAGTTGGTGCACACACACCAGTTGGTGCACACAAACCAGTTGGTGCACACACACCAGTTGGTGCACACACACCAGTTGGAGCACACACACCAGTTGGAGCACACACACCAGTTGGAGCACACACACCAGTTGGAGCACACACACCAGTTGGTGCACACACACCAGTTGGTGCACACACCAGTTGGTGCACACACACCAGTTGGTGCACACACACCATTTGGTACAAACACACCAGTTGGAGCACACACACCAGTTGGAGCACACACACACACCAGTTGGAGCACACACACCAGTTGGTGCACACACACATACCAGTAGTGAATAAATTGCCCTCAATCATTTCTTTTCGACTAGTGACTTGGGTATTACAATACTCGTGTGTGTATATCATCTAAGTGTATTGACTTTAAGGTATTTTAAAAACCAATGATGGTACTTTTGTACCATCTTTATTGGAAATAAACTGTTTTTCTTTTTCTACTCACACAAGTGGTATACATACTCCAGTCGGTGTACACGCGCATCCTTTTGTGCTTGCCTTCCGCTTCCAACTATCCTTTCACTTTCAAAGATTCTCATTTAACTAACCGTAAAATTTACTCCCAACTCTATACGCTTCTCTCAACCGCTTCACCCTCTAATTCATTTTATTATAAATAAAATAAATAATATATGTATTATTGATAATTCGAATTTGCATAAGGCAAACCACTTATATATATCCTTATCTAATTCATTTCATCTCATGCAATGGTCTTTGAAGATCCCTCATCCCCCAGATTCACATCCCTCTGAGTCCAGTCTCACCTCACCAAGTCCCCACACCCCCTTACCCCTCCAGTCCAGTCTCCTCTCACTCAGTCCTCCCACTCTTTCACCCCTCCAGTCCACACCCTCCCCTCACCCTGGAGACACCCAGCATTGCCCCCGGCCCATGTGGGCACCGTGTGTATCTACGTCCCTTGTTTTTGTCAACTTGCGTCAGCTTTTTTTGCTGCTGCCGCAACCGGTGGAGTTTTTTCACTACGGCAGACTTGTGGGCGAGTTGAAATTTAGTTATTTTTAATCGCTGATATACGTAATAGAAAATTAAGGCGGCAACTCAAGATACAGTATAGAGGAAATTCAGGTTTTCTACAGTGTATGTTTAATATTTTTTTTCTTGCTCGTAATTAACTCAGGATTCGAGTTATTTCAACTCGAATAATTATTTTTCGCACATTAACTTCCAGAGGAAAATGTAACAAGGGGAAAAGACGAAGTCCGTGTTGCTATGAGGCTTTTTAAAGCTATTTTCTTGTACTTTCTTATATAACATTTTCAGAGGGTCCTCGAGTGTTCATATGCGATGTGAAGCACAACTCGAAACACATTTCCCTAAACTTGATTGATAGAATGAATGACATTCTCCAATTGTTCCTCTAGTTGTTACAAAAACGTTTACTGAGCATTATGTCATAGACTTGACAAAATTTTCTTGTAGTATATTTGACTTTTTTACATTTTTTCTTGATATGACACAAAAAACAATGAAGCCACTGCTTCTCTACGAAGTTCTCGCGTTTCACAATTATCAGCCTTGACGAGTGTTTGTCCAAACCGCAACTTCGCGCATGCAAACGAATTTTTATTTAGTTATGCTCAGAGACAAAAGTGTCGCGTGAAAACATTCAACATTTATTACAATTTTCTTGGATTCTAAAGTAAAAAATATGACAGAACAGAGGAATGAGGAAACTCAGAAGCTGATGTGTCCTCATCGTGAGTCACTATGTACGTACTACCTTACCTAATAATACCCTTAGTGTGTTTATTTATGTATTTGTTTGGTGTCCGCTTCTTCCGTCTCTCTGTGGAGCTCGTAAGGATATTAAATGATCGTATCTGTGACGCGAGTTTCATTAGAGCACAAGCACAATAAAATATTAATCGCGGTACAACTAGGATGAATATATTTGTCGGTCATCCATATCGGAAAAATCTATTCAACGCAAATCTTGAATTCTGTCATTTTTAAAGTGCCGTGTACAGTAGTTATTTGATGATCACGGAGCCCAGCCGTACATGACCGATCGTAGTCACGAAGTAAGTTATGTGAATGATTTTCCGACTATCTTACTTTAGAATTGACAAGCACTGATCTTGAAAGCCTTATTGAACAGCTTACGATCATTTTAATTGTTGTTTATGAATGCTACCTCGACTTCTGCCCGTTGACTGTTGCTTCGACTGACTGTTTATGCACCGTACAATCAGTTGTCCAATTTGATTCAAAGTAGATCATACTAAACAGAAGCTTTACGTTTTCATTTTCATCCTGACATTGCCATACATCGAGTCACGCTAGCATGGGTGAAGCCTAAAATTTCACAAGCATGATCACAAAATCAATCTTTTTCTGGAGAACTCGTTTAGTTTCGAAAGCCGCACCACAATACAACTGGACTTAACCGTTGGCTTCGGGAAACGTTTTCTGGCAAATTGCAAGGCGTGCAGCGCTACAAACTTAACAGCTTTAATTTTGTAGAAGAGGCCTTGCTCATTTTAGGAAGAGGAGGGACGCTGCGGACAGGCCACTTCCGGGGACCACAAAAGAGCTGCCCGACTGGGACACGCAAGTTTCGGAGGCTTGGCGCTACGTGCATTTTTGACGCTAATGGCTGCTTTCACCGCCGTCGCTGGCGTTGAATTTTCTGAATGCAACAAAATTTACTTCCTTCTTGTGAAGCAACAGCGCCATTGTCTCGGGGCACGCGCGCTGACGCATGACATCCCGGCAAGCAACTTTACGCTGTCTCTTAATGTGGGCAAGACTGCGCAGGCCCACCATTGGGACAAGAATGCGCAGACCCACCATCGGGACAAGAATGCGCAGACCCACCATTGGGTCAAGAATGCGCAGACCCACCATTGGGTCAAGACTGCGCAGACCCACCATTGGGTCAAGACTGCGCAGGCTCATCATTGGGTCAAGACTGCGCAGGCCCAACATTGGGTCAAGACTGCGCAGGCCCACCGTTGGGTCAAGATTGCGCAGGCCCACCATTGGGTCAAGACTGCGCAGGCCCACCATTGGGTCAAGACTGCGCAGGCCCACCGTTGTGTCAAGACTGCGCAGGCCCACCATTGGGTCAAGACTGCGCAGGCCCACCATTGGGTCAAGACTGCGCAGGCCCACCATTGGGTCAAGACTGCGCAGGCCCACCATTGGGTCAAGACTGCGCAGGCCCACCATTGGGTCAAGACTACGCAGGCCCACCGTTGTGTCAAGACTGCGCAGGCCCACCATTGGGTCAAGACTGCGCAGGCCCACCATTGGGTCAAGACTGCGCAGGCCCAACATTGGGTCAATACTACACAGGCCCAGGCAGCCAACACAATGCAGAGCAAGAAGCTGACGTGTGGAGGCACAAACGAGCCCTGAATTGTAATCAGTTTTTTGATGTGAGCTCCGAAGGCATCGCCTGGCAGTCACGTTTTCCTTGACCTCATAACAAAGCAGCGTGTGGAGTCACATGTGCTTGTCAGCACTTCACTTCATCCAGCGCTTCATGGCAGACTCGAGCTGAGCGCAACTGAGGAGCAGCGCCCGAGGCGATGAGACACAGGCAGCTCCTTCGAATGAATTATTGTCGCACGTATAAAGTCGATGCCGAGCAAAAAATAGGTCCATTTGAGCGTTCAGGATGCTGAGCGTTGTGTTCTCTCCATGTGTCCAGCTCCTTGAAACTGAATCAGATACGCGAAGTGATCCTTGAAGCGAGTTGCTCCATCTCCGTCACTGACGCAGCGTGGAATTTTTACGCATAACTGGCTTGCCTTTATTTAGAGCATCGAGAGGGGCTTATCAAGCTGTCTTGAAGGTGTGAACTGTAAAACATCAGAAAATATGTCTTCTTCTACGTTTAAATGAGAATTCATTAAACGCGATCCGCTACTCAATAAAAGCGTGTTATGGTAATTAAGGCTCAAACTCACGCTTAGAGTACCGAAGCATTTAAATTCGAGAGTAAATCCCCGCTGATGAATGCAAAGCTTGAAAATAGAGGAAGCCTTGATGATTTCGTCACTGTGCTCTAGTCAAGGACGCGAGAAACAATAAAAACCTTTCCCTCCAGCATCATCAGGGTTGATGCACCTGAGTATGGGTGGTAACATTGAGGTCCATACACAAAACAACGGAAACCTCGCGGTTGATACGAGAGGAGCTGAACAAAATGTTCTCAGCTCAAGAAGTGCGGACTGCGACCACGGCAGCAAAGTTAGTATAATATTGCGGCGAGAGAATTTAATCAGATGAGTTTTACGCGCTTCAATTGCGAAAGAAAATCAACGCTTTATCACACTCGGAGGCATTTAGCTGTATAGCCGTCATTTTCTATACCCAAAGAAACAACTTTCTTTGCCACGAAGTAAGATTTGGGAAATTACGAACGTAGAGCGGTTTGTAACCTTTACAATATGTAGACATGAAAAGAACCCGAGTGCAGTGACTAATAAGTTGGTTTTATCTTCGTTCAAAATTCTAAGGACAAGATTTTTAAAAAGATTAAATTATTAGTTTGTTTGAGCCTTTTTAACCCCAACGAAGGTGTTCCAAAAAACGAAGAAGGCATTTGTTGTGGCGGTACGCCGGATCTATGCACAAGGCCTGCTCCCAAACATTCCATGCTCATAGAAACAAAAGGTTAAAAAGTAAATTTATGAAACAAGATAAAAATTGAAGACTAAGGTAATAGATGCTGAAAAACACGGCAGTAGTGAACCGAAAAAATATGGTTCTTAACAAAACAAAAAACTTATGTGAACAATAATAGTCCACCTAAGTCTTAGCTCGGGACAGCACATTTTCCCCAGGGATGTGTAATTATTATAAATACAATATTTGTATCCCTCTGAGGAGATGCTCATGACAAGATTTATAAAAAGTATACATGTTGAGTTGACAGACCAAAGGAAAAAATCAGCGCCGTAGGTAGATGGATCACCGAGCGTGAGTGACCTTGGTTGACCATTTCAAGATTGTAGTGCAGTTGTGGCCAGATGGGATCCATTTGATCTTCCAAGATTAGCTGTTCGTTCTAATATTTACAGAATTTTCAGGACGAATTCAACTAGATGAGTAACAAATGCGCAAATTTAGTCGTTATTTTATAGTTATTATCTCGTAAAATTAGAAGTTCTTCCTCACCGTAAAGTTAAATAACATAGCAAATCGTCTGACAGCAATGTGCTGCACTGGATATCAAGATGGATAACAGCAATGTCTTGCACTGGATATCAAGATGGATAACAACAATGTCTTGCACTGGATATCAAGATGGATAACAGCAATGTCTTGCACTGAACATCAAGATGGATAACAACAATGTCTTGCACTGAACATCAAGATGGATAACAGCAATGTCTTGCACTGAACATCAAGATGGATAACAGCAATGTCTTGCACTGGACATCAAGGTTGATAACAGCAATGTCTTGCACTGGACATCAAGGTGGATAACAGCAATGTCTTGCACTGGACATCAAGGTTGATAACAGCAATGTCTTGCACTGGACATCAAGGTGGATAACAGCAATGTCTTGCACTGAACATCAAGATGGATAACAGCAATGTCTTGCACTGAACATCAAGATGGATAACAGCAATGTCTTGCACTGAACATCAAGATGGATAACAGCAATGTCTTGCACTGGACATCAAGGTTGATAACAGCAATGTCTTGCACTGGACATCAAGATGGATAACAACAATGTCTTGCACTGGACATCAAGATGGATAACAACAATGTCTTGCACTGGACATCAAGATGGATAACAACAATGTCTTGCACTGGACATCAAGATGGATAACAACAATGTCTTGCACTGGACATCAAGGTGGATAACAGCAATGTCTTGCACTGGACATCAAGATGGATAACAGCAATGTCTTGCACTGGACATCAAGATGGATAACAGCAATGTCTTGCACTGGACATCAAGGTGGATAACAGCAATGTCTTGCACTGGACATCAAGGTGGATAACAGCAATGTCTTGCACTGGACATCAAGGTGGATAACAGCAATGTCTTGCACTGGACATCAAGATGGATAACAGCAATGTCTTGCACTGGACATCAAGATGGATAACAGTAATGTCTTGCACTGGACATCAAGGTGGATAACAGCAATGTCTTGCACTGGACATCAAGGTGGATAACAGCAATGTCTTGCACTGGACATCAAGGTGGATAACAGCAATGTCTTGCACTGGACATCAAGGTGGATAACAGCAATGTCTTGCACTGGACATCAAGATGGATAACAGCAATGTCTTGCACTGGACATCAAGGTGGATAACAGCAATGTCTTGCACTGGACATCAAGGTGGATAACAGCAATGTCTTGCACTGGACATCAAGGTGGATAACAGCAATGTCTTGCACTGGACATCAAGATGGATAACAGCAATGTCTTGCACTGGACATCAAGATGGATAACAGCAATGTCTTGCACTGGACATCAAGGTGGATAACAGCAATGTCTTGCACTGGACATCAAGGTGGATAACAGCAATGTCTTGCACTGGACATCAAGATGGATAACAGCAATGTCTTGCACTGGACATCAAGGTGGATAACAGCAATGTCTTGCACTGGACATCAAGGTGGATAACAGCAATGTCTTGCACTGGACATCAAGATGGATAACAGCAATGTCTTGCACTGGACATCAAGGTGCATAACAGCAATGTCTTGCACTGGACATCAAGGTGGATAACAGAAATGTCTTGCACTGGACATCAAGGTGGATAACAGCAATGTCTTGCACTGGACATCAAGATGGATAACAGCAATGTCTTGCACTGGACATCAAGATGGATAACAGCAATGTCTTGCACTGGACATCAAGGTGGATAACAGCAATGTCTTGCACTGGACATCAAGGTGGATAACAGCAATGTCTTTCACTGGACATCAAGATGGATAACAGCAATGTCTTGCACTGGACATCAAGGTTGATAACAGCAATGTCTTGCACTGGACATCAAGGTGGATAACAGCAATGTCTTGCACTGGACATCAAGGTTGATAACAGCAATGTCTTGCACTGGACATCAAGGTGGATAACAGCAATGTCTTGCACTGGACATCAAGATGGATAACAGTAATGTCACTAAACATCAAGGTGGAAAGCAGAAATATGTTGCACTGGACATCAAAGCATCTGTCATTCATCAAATTGAGAAAGTAGCTATTTGATGAGTGAAAAAACAGAATTTGTGAACGAGACTTTTTTAGGGCACGAAAAAAGCGTTGGGCTCCTACACGACCCAGCAGCTGCTGAGGGCAGCGTGGGAGGAACTTTGCAGCTTCACCCAGTCTAACTTTTTCGCCGCCTGCATGCATGTTTTTCGCCGCCTAAGTGATTTAATCGCTTAAATTGCTTAGGCGGTGAAAAACATGCATGCAGGTGGCGAAAAAGTTAGACTGGGCAGTGCACACCGCGTCTGCACTGCAAGGGATTGGATTAGATCTAAAGTTAGTTTCAGTCTCCCTTACTTCAGAACAGATGTTCAAACAGTGCAAAAAAGGTAAAATGAAAGTATGCTTTTCCAAAATTGAACTATTTCACAGGAAATAAGTTAGAATCTTACCAGTTCTCTTACTAAGTACAAAAGTTGAAAAAAATAATTTCTATTTTATGTGAATTTAAAAAAGATATTTAATTTTAACAATAACTTCATTTTTAATTTTACTGGGTGTACACTCAGGAAATAAGAGCCCCGCACAATTTTCTCCCGAAACAAAACCATAAATTTCCAAAGTGCAATTTTTGAGCATGCAAATTATATTTTATTCCCTACTTTTTCACACACTAAAGACAAGAACGAAGTTTCTTCTTAAAAATTGCCGCCTCGATAGCTTGAATACTTCGATGAATCTGAATATTGACCTTCCGCTGCGTGGTTGGTCACACAAAACTTCCGCCGTCCTCGCAGGAAAGAAATAAAAAACAAAAAAAGAGACTTTTCAAATCATAAGAACAAACCGAAAACACGCTCCCTCCGTCGTAATAGCTGATGACTGCGGCACCCGTATAGAGAGCCCTAGTTTATTTTCCGTGTGGTGATGGTGGAGCACAGCTGCGGTAGACTGATATGTCAATACGTAAAGGTCAGAAAAGCTGAAGTAATTACACGCTATCCGGATGCATGTAGTTCATAATTGGAAAACGTCAGACGCACAGAAATATAAGCAAAATTAAGTAACGCGTAGAGTAAAATACATTACAATGTGCACTGCTATGACCTGTAACGCGTATGGTAAAATACATTACAATGTGCAACGCTAAGACCTATTATGTTTTGAGTTTTACAGCCAACGCTGTAAGTTATAGTACAAAGACTCCGCTGGTAGCATGGAATGCTCGACCAGGTAAGCAGTAGTCATAGCTGTAGGAGTGCCCGAATTTTGAGATGCCTCTCTAGCCACGAAAGAAGACGTCGATGACAGGAAGAGCAAAAAAGGGGCCAGCTGGTCAGGGTAGGCAGCAATTGCTGAGATTACGCAATGGCGGCGTTGAATCGCGCTAAGTGCTCAAGATTTAATTTTTTATGAACAAAAAATGAAACTGCTAAAATTGCTGAGTGAAACTCATGCGCTGCATTCATCACCTATAGTTTCAATTACAACAGATCGACCACATTGCTGTAGATGATAAGCGTACAAAATATTTTATGACGCGAAGAAAAAATTTCTAATTGTTTCGAGCAGTGGTTGAAAAAGATTGACTTAATGAGCTAGCTAATAATTATGATTATTGTCACTCGAAACAGAAAACTGGTGTGGAAAAATATTAATACAAGTGTGTTGAAAGGCTTATCTACGTTCATCAGTATTATTCTCTTCCGTATTAATACTCTTATTTGTAAAATGAATTAATTTTTCTTGATAGTCAGTTCTCAGAACCTTACGAGAAATAAAATATATTTCGTCCTACCTCCCTACCTCTACGGCTAAATTCAACTTCGGTTTCAATCTCGTTAGCGCCAACACTCCAACATCGGGGGACTTGGCAGCGCTTCCTAAGTGCTCAATTCCTTAAAATGGAAGTAATATAATTCTAAATATACATGCTTTGAAAATCGAAACCTTATATTTTAACAAAATTTAAAAATATATATGCTTTGAAAATCGAAGCCCTATATTTAAAAAAAAAATGTAAAAAAACACTTTTAAAACTCATGAAGTTGAATATACTCGACAGATCTTAACAGATATTTTGAATAACTAAAGTGGTTATTCACAAAGAGTTCAGCGAAGTTTCGATGTGGTCATCAAACATGTCGTCGAAAACACAGCGTCATGTACTGCATTAGTTTGGTTAAAAGCACCAGATGCTTGCCTTAATGACGGCAGAGGGAGGCATAGAGTAGAAAAATTAATTTTGAAATAATTTAAAACTCTCTAACAACACCGAAGGCGACCTTTAAGAGCGAAGGGTAATTGGAATCATTTGGTATGGACTTTAGGAAACAGGATATCTATGAAATAAGGCGTATCAGGATGCCATACACACAGAAACAGCAAGTTATGAAAAAAAATATTAAATGAGATAAGCTAGTATAAGCCTCCGAAACCACAAGAAAAATGTTCCAAGGAGAGGAAGGAAAAAAGGCACCATTCAGTTTGGTGTGTAGTGAAGGGGAAATCTATGCACAAGGTGTATTCGAAACAGTAACAGTAAACAGTACTCATGTAAACAGTAAGTTGGGAAGAAGTTTATGTAACAAGAAAAAAATTGAAGAAGAAAGTCAGAGGTGCTGAATAACAGGACGGCAGCGAAATAAAAAAAGATGGACCGGAACAAAATAAAAATCTTGTTCTATTTCAACGACAAGAAGGCCTACTTAACTCTCGGCTATGGACCTCGCAATTTCCCCTGGAGTACTAATCTCCATAAATACAAAAGTTCTAATCCCCTTACACGGGTAATTTAAAAGATATTTTCAATAATTTTACAATGTAGAAAAGACATTGCCAGTAAAAACATCAGTCTTTTTTACAATTCGTATGTTACCACTTTTAGAAAATAAAAAACGTTTATTTCCAGCATAGTTGATTCATGATCACGAGTAGATCAAGAGTTCATGCAGCTTATCTCGTCCCTTAATGTCATGACAAAGGCGGTCGGAGTTCTGACATTTCACTTGAAAATAACCACTACTCGTACTTCCCACGCCCCTCTGTAACAATTGTTCCATCTTCCGCTCACATGCGGCTGTTGAAACGCGCTATTGCTGTGGTTCTTAACCTGGGTTCGATCGAACCCCAGGGCTTCGGTGAGTCAGTTTAAGGGGGTCTTCGAATACAGGGATTTTGTGTGCAAATGATGCATGGTAGTTTGTGCACTAATACAGTATATAGATACATATAAATATATTTAGAAATTGAAGAAAATGAAGCCCATTTTATTTTTTCAAGTACGAACTGTTCGATGAATACATGTATGGAACTTGAGGGGTTTAGTACCTCCAACAAGGTTAACAACCACTGCTCTTTACCTTATTCTGAACATTGCAAGTTACGAGTAGTTTCTTGTGACCTTCACGTAGAGATGGATAGTTACGTGGGGTACAATAATATCGGGCAGCAGCTGTAGGTGCTTTCTGTAATTGCTGATGGTGGTCCAAGATGCAAATTGGGTCTGCTGAACTGTCGGAACACCAATTTATTTGACAAGAGATGAACTTGAACTTACTTCTACTGCTGCTGAGAATCGTCTTTGCATGCTACTTTACATATATATTACTGTATTATACTGCAGGCTTGTTTGTAAAAAGATTTTACTAATTATTCAGATGTATGGCAAAAATTAAGAACAGCGCGGATTAGATTTTTGACAATATGGAAGCCGCATTTTCATAAAACTGCATTATCGGAAGCAAATTTCAGTTTGAGCATTTTAATCGAAAATTTACGGATCACTCATTTCCTTGTATTGCAACATCAGATGCAGCTCGTAAATCGGAGAAGTATTATACAAAATCGATGTTAATATCATTAATGCTCAGATTACAAATTAAGAATTTGAGAAAACGGAATAATGACTACTCTCAATTTACGACTTTCTGAAATTGATCTCCAATTTTTTACTGATATCTGCAGGCAGCACTCCAGGCTCTTCCTTATCGCGAGCTCGCAGATGCAAGCGATTCGCTCCAGTGTTTTTTTTTTGTAGAGAGGTCGTCATTTTGTGAGAGGCGCAGAGTGCTCAACACTAACAAGGCTCCAGGAATGAAGGAATGAATGACTTGCATGCATTCTGTTCATATAAATACTGTCAAACCTCATTGAGAACCTGAAAGATGCACTGAAATTGCAGCTGGAACTGTAATGCTTTCCATAGAAAGGTCTAAAATCGTTCAATTAATCGCTTCAGGAGGTTTATTATTTACATAAGCCGGCACTGTAAGTCAAGCGAGCGTGTTTGAAGGTACGAGGAAACGCTCACAGGGGCGCAAGAAGCAGCTTTGGAGTTGACACTTTAGGCTTTAGGCGTTCATATAAAAGGCGCAGAAAGAGGCGGTATTCTACGCGTTTAAAAACACATACAGCACTATAACTCTCGTCCCAATCCCAATAGGACTCAGAAAAGTCAGTCAATACGGCGAGTTGACATGTAAATTATAACTATGTCTTCTGAGCACATCGACTTAGCAAGTCAAGGAATCAAGTTAAGAAACAGGTCCGGAACACAGTAAAAATCTAATCACATCGCATGCAGCGTGCCCTCCAAACACCTCCCTACTTGTCCACTTCCTGCACCAAATTTGCCACGAGACTAGATTCCCCTCTCTCTTCCTCCCTCACGTCCCGCTCTCTGCCGTACATTCACGCCTTCTTTTTGCTTCCTTCTCCCTCGAGCAGCAAACCTCGTCGTGTGACTCTCGTGCTCATAACTTTATCTCTTTCCGCTTCTCGTTTTGAGTCAACATTTCGAGTTACAAACGATTGCAATGGCTGGCTGCAGTAATCTTATCACTGTAACAAATTTTTTGCATTACGCCTTTGGATACACAACTCCAACACGCACTGTTCTAAACCTCACAACAGTCTCTGCGCAGCTTGTAAGGAAATAAAAGAGTTTCAGTTGTCCCATAAAATTAGTAACCACTTCCCACGATGTATGAACGTTATGTGAGGGCGTATGCGAGGGTTCATTGCGAACTAGCGGGCGTTGTACAGGATAATGATGATAAATGTGAGAAATGAGCTACTAGTTGTCTTGTATGACGGAAGCCATTAAACTTCTACAACGAGCTTGATCATGTAAACCAAACTAGGTTGTAGATTAAATTAGTTAATTTAAGACTCCCTAACTACAGGAACGGTGTTCCGAAGAGAGGAAGGACGACGGCACTTTTTAGTATAGAGTAACGGGGAATCAATACACCGAGTGAATTTTCACACAAGATTAATTGTGCAAAGTAACAACAAGTAAGGATGTTAGTTTATGAAAAAAGATGAAAGTTAAAAAAGAAAGTAGTAGGGACAGAAAACAGGACATCAATAAACTGAAAAGACGGCCCGGAACAAAAAAATCTATTTTAGTATGAGGGAGACTTACCTAGCCTTCAGATCGGGACTTGACATCTTCTCCCCAGGAGCACTAAATTCCTTAGACTTAATCATTGCACCCCTCTGATGAAACATGGCTCAAAAATTTTTTTTCCCTGCCTTGGTGAGTTATTGAGCCTGTATTTTCCGACGGTAATATTAAAAGTGCTTTTCGATATTTCTGTTCTATCACATGGCTAAATAATTAATTTTGACGTAGGGTTGTGCACGCAATTTTTGAGACCGAGGTTACATTAATTTCAGACTTGTAAATTAACCAAGAACAGAATTCAGTATCGATCACAGGAAAGCTAATCCAGTAGCACAAAATTGAACGGATTCAGAACATGAAAAAAGAGTGTCATATAGCTTCAAGAGACTTCAGAGCTTGGAATCTCGTCACAAAAATGTAGCGTAGCTCACAAACGCCCTCAGATGAGGCCCCATATGAGGCCAAGGGGAGGCGTCCCTCAGGGGTTAAGCGGCACCACCGCTGGAGGTGAGAGAGTTCACGGCCGCTCCAGCGAACGCGTGGCGGGACCGCATTTCTGGGAACGTGGGCGGGTGGGAGTGAGAGCGGGAGAGATGCCTTAGTTTTCCGGGTGGGAGTGAGAGCGGGAGAGATGCCTTAGTTTCCCGGGTGGGAGTGAGAGCGGGAGAGATGCCTTGGTTTCCCCGGTGGGAGTGAGAGCGGGAGAGATGCCTTAATTTCCCGGGTGGGAGAGAGCGGGAGAGATGCCTTAATTTCCCGGGTGGGAGTGAGAGCGGGAGAGATGCCTTAGTTTCCCGGGTGGGAGTGAGAGCGGGAGAGATGCCTTGGTTTCCCCGGTGGGAGTGAGAGCGGGAGAGATGCCTTAATTTCCCGGGGGGGAGTGAGAGCGGGAGAGATGCCTTAATTTCCCGGGTGGGAGTGAGAGCGGGAGAGATGCCATAATTTCCCGGGTGGGAGTGAGAGCGGGAGAGATGCCTTAATTTCCCGGGTGGGAGTGAGAGCGGGAGAGATGCCTTAATTTCCCCGGTGGGAGTGAGAGCGGGAGAGATGCCTTAATTTCCCGGGTGGGAGTGAGAGCGGGAGAGATGCCTTAGTTTCCCCGGTGGGAGTGAGAGCGGGAGAGATGCCTTAATTTCCCGGGTGGGAGTGAGAGCGGGAGAAATGCATTAGTTTTCATAGCTGAGACTTTGTCGCCACGGATGTGAAGAGCAGGTCCTTGATACCAAGGACCTGGTTTTGGGACACTGAAATTTTGTTCACAGAATCTCAATGATTTAGATGTCATAAGCTGAGAAATTTCACTCTGTTTACATTCGTTTGATTGAACTTTTAATAACAGAAATAGGACGCTTTTTTATGTAGACAATTCACAGAAATAAAGGTGTTGCTGTGAAAAGGTGTCGCTGCAATTTTAAAATGATCCTTTTAGAAGGCTATTTTTGAGAGCACTACGCTCCTCAGGGCAACTGATTGAAAATCTTTGGACACTTCCAATCAAATGTGTGGCGGTCAGTAGTCTCGAGGGCCCCAGCACGGTAACATACGTAAGGTGCAATTGAGATGGATGACTGGAATCGGTATGTGTCACACAGAGTCAATGTTATCCGTTTAGCGAAGTATCAGGGCACTCTAGCAGAAGGAAAGTTTCAAACTCTCAAGTTTTGGCTACGTAATGGATGAATTATTTGATGACAATAGACGAGAGTAGCCCATGCTTTTCGAAGCTTGAATTTATACCATCGTTCGATTTCAATAGAATTCTGGCAACTTGCTTCGAACTTGCAGATTTAAAACGTTTTACTTGAAAAAAAATGAAAAAAATTTTTTTAGCTCAAGAACCAGGGAATTATTAACGGGGTCTACAACCCACGAGTTTTACCAAATCCCAAACAGCAAAAATTACAATGGTATTTATGATAACTTCACATTCCTTAGTTCCCTTAAGGCGCCATGGGATGTAAGACAAAGTAAATTATCAAACGATGATAGATAAGAAACCTGAATAAATGGCACAAGAACGCAGAGCCATACAGTTTATGAACGCAAGTTAGGCGTTGCAGGGCAGATTAACCTTTTACTACGAAATATCGCTCATGATCGCATTCTCCTCCGCACAAAATCGAGTCTCTAAACAATTTAAACAATTTATTTACCACAGGTGATACAGAGATAAAATGTTTCTCAAGTCTAGTACAATGGTCAAATTTGAGTATAGCTACCTGTGGGCCCGAATAAGTTCAGTGACTTCTAGAGCATCCTACCATCAAGGTTAGTCTTAGGAGTACAATAATATTTAACCTAATTCACTTAAACTAGAGACGCATTAGACTGATCAATGAGATAAGTAACTCGAAATTAGATACTTCATTTCACAATATAGTTCATATGGACTAGATTTAACAGTATATTCGACAAACGATTCAAGAACAGACTGAAGATCGGCGAAATTAATCAAGGCAAATTACATTATTAGGACCAGTTATGTAGGGGACAAGGTTTGACTCTGTGATCTTACACGACTAGTAATCTGATAGGAAGTGAGACTCAAGACTTTTTTTGAATACCTTATAAGAATTACTTTCACGGATCTCCGCAGGTATTGAGTTCCAAGTTTTAGTTCCAACGAAGAGGATACTGTGTTGTGACCGAGCCTTTGAGTAATCAGGAAGCATGAATTTACTTCTATTTCGGGTTAAATGGTCGTGATGACCAGTTTGCGCAGTTAATAGTTGTTTTAGGCTATTGTCGCCATCATTTGTTAATGTATTGTAAATGAAATTGCAAATGGAGATTTTGTAGAGATCCGAGAGCTTGAGTATTCGTAAATTTTTGAATGAGTCATTTGTGTGAGCATTATATTCTAGATTCTTTACCGCTCTTATGGTTTTTTTTCCGGGGTAAAAATTTTGTTGGTTTTATTTTTATCAGTTCCGTGCAATGCTTCTATTCCGTATTGCAAGTATGGTGAAATGAGCGTTCGGTAGAGCATTTGTAAGGCTGTTTCAGGCAGGAAATTTTTAACTTTATTTAGGATTCCGATAGATTTTGATAATTTAGAACTAATATGAGCGATGTGCTCTTTAAAGGTTAGATGTTTGTCTATTATGATGCCCAGGAATTTACTCGAGTTGGTTTCTTCGATTTCACCTTCGCCAATTTGAATGCGTGGGAGAGATATATTTTTCTTGTATGAGAATGTAATATATTTTGTTTTATCAATATTAAGGCTTATTTTATTAGCTTTAAGCCGCAATGAAACAATTCTCAATTCGGGCATACATAATACGTTTAGAGATGAATATCCAAATTCAAAATTTCCACAAAAATAAAAAGAAATCCCTAAAATAAATCATGTAGCTATAGACATTTAAATAAATTCGAACTAAACCTATAAATTTCATTAAGACCTGAATTAAAAGAAGCATTCTTAACGGGTGCTTAACCCCTTGCCCTGCAGGTACCGCGAGTGGCAGCGTCATTTGTCTCGCTTAAAGCACGCAATCAAAACAAAGAGAATGATGCTTAACGATGACGAAGGATCTTTTTAATCGTTAATTTGGAACATAACTGCTTTTACGCAATCTGAGCCCATGGCTGATTCCCGTGATCCCTTATTAAACGTCAGAGGACAAACATCTGTTGGCTCGCGTATCTAACATTCCATTCCGCCTCTGCTTTTTGTGTGGTACGTAGTGTTAAACTTTGAACGTTACTTTGTTAAAAGTAGTGCTTGTTGTATGACATTCAATAGAAAGAACCTCGACAATCTCTGTGGTTTTGTCAAATAATGCTCAAGTTCGTCGTGTCAATGACGGCTTGCATTCAGATCGCTCAAACGCAGAAAATTGTGCAATAACTACGGTAGCAAACTGCTGACTTCTCATAAGATGCAAGATGCGTAATTTCTTCCTGTCTTCCATCAAAAATGCATGAAATTCCAATAATATTATCAAAATTTATCTTTGAAAACATCCAAAGAATGTTTGAGGTGAAAATCTGGGGTAAAAAATTGAAGATTTGCTAGTTCCCAGCTCGACTCTATTAAATGCACAGTCATCTTTAAACAGACGCAGAGATGAATAGCTTGTCGCTAATTCTTAGGAATATAAATAGGTAGAAAAAGGGCAAGTCAATTTCAACACATTGAAAGCGTACCTTTATTCCCTGTCTGCAGCAGAGCTCCCGTGCATTTCATGACATGAAAAAGAACCGTCTGTGAGAGGACGTAGGAGGGCTGCCATACCTCACGAAAGCAGTCTATCAGAAACAATTACGAAAGTCTCCACGGCCGTGAAGGTATTCTCAATAACTAATTCATCAAATTTACTGCCACTATCCACTTTACTATATTTTGGCTTAATTAAATCACTCTCCACTCATATTGCTGACATCCAAGACTTATGTGGAATTTGATTGAACTTTTTTGCAGCTGGATACCAGATTAAGATTAAGATTATAAGTTAGTTTAAGCCTCCCTAACCACTACAAACAAAAGCGTATCGAAGAGAGAAAGAACGAAGGCACCATTTAGTATGGAGATTTAAGAATGAGAAATCTATGCAGAAGGGGCATAGAAACAGCAAGTTGAGAAAGAAGTTGATGAAATAAGATAAAAGTTGAAGAAGAAAGTCAGAGATACTGAAAAAAAGGACAGTAGTGAACCGAAAAAAGGTGGTCCTTGAACATAAAAAACATTTTATTTCGACAAAAAGAAGGCCTACTTAACTCTCAGCTCGGGTCCTCACATTTTCCCACTGGGAGCGCTAATTCATTGACTGAATACCAAGGCAGGGCATTAGGGAAGCTGTGCGGTTTGGATGCAGCGCACAGATTATCCATAGAGCCAAAATGTACAAAGAAGATAAATATCGATGTCCCAATACTAATAAACGAGAAGCAAATATAAGGTCCTAATGGTGTCTTTCCCTTTACCTGAGAGAAATAAATCCTTGCACCATTTTAATGTTATGTGAAGCCCTCACTTAAGAGTCCAGAATTTGTTATCTGATTTTGCTAAATAAAAATTGACTTCCAGCATTATTAGATTACTAATTAGTTTAAGCCTCCATATCCGCCACAATGGCGATCCAAAAAGAAGAAGGAGGAAAGCATCATTTAGCATGGAGTCAAGGGAACGCGGAATTTATGCAGAAAGGGCATTGGAACAGTAAGTTGAGAAAGATGTTCATGAAACAAGATAAAAGTTGAAGAAGGAAGTAGTAGGTGCTGGAAAATAGGACAGCAGTGAACCGAAAAAAGGTGGTCCTTAATATGAAAATATGTGTAGGATGAAAATTTGTGGCATCATAATTCGCTGCAGAAACATTGCAGTGCAAGTGTTTAAATAGATGGAATTAACTTGAAGTGTTACAGCAATGAACTGTAACAGCAATGAACTGTTACAGCGTGGACTGTTACAGCGTGGACTGTTACAGCGTGGACTGTTACAGCAATGAACTGTTACAGCAATGAACTGTTACAGCAATGAACTGTAACAGCAATGAACTGTAACAGCAATGAACTGTTACAGCAATGAACTGTTACAGCAATGAACTGTTACAGCAATGAACTGTTACAGCAATGAACTGTTACAGCAATGAACTGTTACAGCAATGAAATGTTACAGCAATGAACTGTTACAGCAATGAAATGTTACAGCAATGAAATGTTACAGCAATGAAATGTTACAGCAATGAAATGTTACAGCAATGAAATGTTACAGCAATGAAATGTTACAGCAATGAAATGTTACAGCAATGAACTGTTTCAGCAATGAAATGTTACAGCAATGAACTGTTACAGCAATGAAATGTTACAGCAATGAAATGTTACAGCAATGAAATGTTACAGCAATGAAATGTTACAGCAATGAAATGTTACAGCAATGAAATGTTACAGCAATGAAATGTTACAGCAATGAAATGTTACAGCAATGATATGTTACAGCAATGATATGTTACAGCAATGATATGTTACAGCAATGATATGTTACAGCAATGATATGTTACAGCAATGATATGTTACAGCAATGAAATGTTACAGCAATGAAATGTTACAGCAATGAAATGTTACAGCAATGAAATGTTTCAGCAATGAAATGTTTCAGCAATGAAATGTTTCAGCAATGAACTGTTTCAGCAATGAAATGTTTCAGCAATGAAATGTTTCAGCAATGAAATGTTTCAGCAATGAAATGTTTCAGCAATGAAATGTTTCAGCAATGAAATGTTTCAGCAATGAAATGTTACAGCAATGAAATGTTACAGCAATGAAATGTTACAGCAATGAAATGTTACAGCAATGAAATGTTACAGCAATGAAATGTTTCAGCAATGAAATGTTTCAGCAATGAAATGTTTCAGCAATGAAATGTTTCAGCAATGAAATGTTTCAGCAATGAAATGTTTCAGCAATGAAATGTTTCAGCAATGAAATGTTTCAGCAATGAAATGTTTCAGCAATGAAATGTTTCAGCAATGAAATGTTTCAGCAATGAAATGTTTCAGCAATGAAATGTTTCAGCAATGAACTGTTACAGCAATGAACTGTTACAGCAATGAACTGTTACAGCAATGAAATGTTACAGCAATGAAATGTTACAGCAATGAAATGTTACAGCAATGAAATGTTACAGCAATGAAATGTTACAGCAATGAAATGTTACAGCAATGAACTGTTACAGCAATGAACTGTTACAGCAATGAAATAATACAGCAATGAACTGTTACAGCAATGAACTGTTACAGCAATGAACTGTTACAGCAATGAACTGTTACAGCAATGAACTGTTACAGCAATGAAATGTTACAGCAATGAAATGTTACAGCAATGAAATGTTTCAGCAATGAAATGTTTCAGCAATGAAATGTTTCAGCAATGAAATGTTTCAGCAATGAAATGTTACAGCAATGAAATGTTACAGCAATGAAATGTTTCAGCAATGAAATGTTTCAGCAATGAAATGTTACAGCAATGAAATGTTTCAGCAATGAAATGTTTCAGCAATGAAATGTTACAGCAATGAACTGTTACAGCAATGAAATGTTTCAGCAATGAAATGTTACAGCAATGAACTGTTACAGCAATGAACTGTTACAGCAATGAACTGTTACAGCAATGAACTGTTACAGCAATGAAATGTTTCAGCAATGAAATGTTTCAGCAATGAACTGTTACAGCAATGAACTGTTATAGCAATGAAATGTTACAGCAATGAACTGTTACAGCAATGAAATGTTACAGCAATGAAATGTTACAGCAATGAAATGTTTCAGCAATGAAATGTTACAGCAATGAAATGTTACAGCAATGAAATGTTACAGCAACGAAATGTTACAGCAATGAAATGTTACAGCAATGAAATGTTACAGCAATGAAATGTTACAGCAATGAAATGTTACAGCAATGAAATGTTTCAGCAATGAACTGTTACAGCAATGAAATGTTACAGCAATGAAATGTTACAGCAATGAAATGTTTCAGCAATGAAATGTTACGGCAATGAAATGTTACAGCAATGAAATGTTACAGCAATGAAATGTTACAGCAATAAAATGTTACAACAATGAAATGTTACAGCAATGAAATCTTACAGCAATGAAATGTTACAGCAATGAAATTTTCCAGCAATGAAATGTTACAGCAATGAAATGTTACAGCAATGAAATGTTACAGTAATGAAATGTTACAGCAATGAAATGTTACAGCAATGAAATGTTTCAGCAATGAAATGTTTCAGCAATGAAATGTTACAGCAATGAAATGTTTCAGCAATGAAATGTTTCAGCAATGAACTGTTACAGCAATGAAATGTTTCAGCAATGAAATGTTTCAGCAATGAAATGTTACAGTAATGAAATGTTACAGCAATGATATAGTACAACCTTGTTTCCAAAAAATTCACGTCGTTGTAGCGGTACAGCAGGCAGTGAAAGACCTGTCGACTTGACTCTCTCACGAGCCGTTTTTTTTTGCAGGCCAAAATTCTAAAGTTCGAGTTTTTGTCCTAAAATTTGAGCAGTGAACATCTGGTGACACTTTAGGGATGTTATGGGCTCCGATGCTGCGGCCAAATTTAATTTTACTTGAAAAAAAGATGAAAAATTAATGTGTTTCGTTAAAATGATTCAGCTCGTGTGGTAGCCAAGTCGTCAAAAGAACTTTCACTGCTATCCGTACGGCTAAAACGGCGTAAATTATTTGATAATTCAGCCTTTTGCAGGTGACCGATGATAGGCAAGTGACCCAGCCAGCTTTCTCTAACAGCAGTTCACACGAAAACTGGATGGCCTCACTAAAAACAATTGCCGCGAGAAAATTGTACAAAAAATATCGGTAAAAGCAACTTCATAATTTACTGGCCCTCACAATGGTGGCGCCTCCGGTCTTTACTTGGATGAACTGTTATGAAGTTGAAATCTTGATTCACAACGAGACTCTCAAATACGAGTTGTTGACCGTGTGAAAACTTGCAAGGTTTCTACCATCAAGCTTTTAACCTCTTTGATCTCTGGGGATTCAGACTATTTTGACATTCAAATATAAGTAATCTGGCGTCATTAGGCGACAGAGAGAAGTCGTATGAAAGCGAGATCGCCTTCAAGTACGTGCTTCCAAGTTTTTTCGCCATCAACTCCACCCGGCGAATGGATTTGACACAAATATCTGCGAGCCTTTTAGCTCGCGCAGGAGCAGAAGCAAAAAAGTAAGTACCGCATTTGTTATGACCTTTTCTGCTTGCATTTTTTTAATAAATATGTTGTTGATTGAAAATTTCATGCTTTAAAACCCTCAAAGACTGTGGCAAACTCACAGACATGATGAAGATAAGGAGCTGGTGCAAAACAATCGCAATTATTCACAGAAAATTTAGAAGAGTTGCTACCGTTTGTCCTCAAACCGTTGTTTTCCTAATTTACGCTGAAGTAATTTTCAGAATTCCGAACCCGTAATCTTGAATAAGAAATTTATGCGACAAAAAGTCCGGCATCCGTACTTCTTTTTCGAGGATCCGGAGGGATCTTGAAAGTCTTTGGATGTCAAATTTATTTTTCCCATTCTCATTATTTTAGTTCAAGACTCCACACCTAAAACAAAGGTGATCTCAGGCGGGCGAGGAAAACTAGAAAACAGGTAATTTATGCACAAGGTATTATCCCACACAGGATACACTGCGCAAAGAAATACCAAATTAGGGAGGAAGAGGAAGGAAAGACAACGAAGAGATTGCGAAGAAGGTGTGAAAACTGAGAAGTAAAGTGGGCACGAAAGACAGAAATCCCGCAGCAATAGATACATTATAAAGGTGAATTAACTCAATAACAGTATCACTCCTGAGCTCGCCACTCCCCACAGTATGGGTTAGACAAACCGATCTAGCACAAGTGTATTGCCTATCCCAGGCTCCCCTGAGGGGTGTCAAAGTTCTCAAGGAAAAATTCCCTCGCATGCATTTACTTTCTGCGGCGCTTTTCTTCTTGAGTTTTGAGAAAAGATAGTTTTGAAATTTAAAGAAACGTTTACTATCATTTATCGATCTAAGATTTTCATGTTTAGAGGTATTTTGAATTCTAAAAGTTTTAATGCATCTGAAGCGTCAACTTTTTGAAACATAAAATATCTTTTCTATAGTTCTTTTTCTTCTAAATAAGTTTAACTGAAACACTTGATGGGCTTCTAGTTTTACCATGCAGTTCATGAGACGTAAAGTGTTTAGCTACTCATGATAGTGTGAGGAATAAAGAAATTTACATACGAATAAAAAGCAAAAAGAAAATCGAGCCCAATTTTGGTCTCCAACAATAGAACGTTTAATTTCAAAGAGTCAAGCCCAAGTAATAAGAATTTAAATTTTGCGATCGCATGTTCGAATGCAAGAAAAAACGCGTATGAGGTCGAGACGTTTCATGCAGAATGGGCCAAGTAGCAAAAATCACCCACTTATTTAGCACACATGCTAAATCTAATGAATGAAGTTATCTGATTACAAAATGCTTGAAATTTGTTCGCTAATTTGCCCCCGGAATTATTTTGAAAAACGAAAAAAAGTAGTTCTAAAGGGACGAACAAAAAATTTGAGAAAGCAGCCAAACGTGGGACGAAATACGAATAGAAAAAATCAGCCCCTAATCAAAACAAGCTTCCCGAAGCCTACTTCAACAAAGGAATGACGACTATTTCAACTACTGCCGAAGGTAATGTGGCTGAGAGCGGTGATCATGGTCAACAACTCCAATGCCGCATTGCGCATTACGTGAACTTTGCGTGAACTCTTGAGCTCGGTGACCAGCGTGACGTGGTGGACGCGAGGGTGTGCGCTGCACCAGGACGTTGCTCCGTTGCAACGACGTGTCTCGCATGTTAAGAGGCAACCTCAAATTTTTAATGAGGGTAATAAGAGGATTAGCCAGACTTCCGCCTCAGAGGGAATGAGTGACTCCAGTGGATGAAAACATTTTGCAATTCTAGTGAAGTTTGTTTATGAGTAAAAAAATTGTGCTTTTTTTGCGTCGAAAATTTCGTTGAAGAGGCAGCGCAAATTTGCAGAGTATTTATTGCAGCCCGGTACAACTTCTACATAGACACTGCTCAATAAATCTCAAAAGGAGAGGTAATTCCCTCCACACGAAAAAACTCCAGAGCAAGATTTCACCGAGAGGCACAGTAGCCTCTCGACAATACGCTAGCAGAGGAAGGCGAAAGGCGAGACTAAACAAAACGCCAGCAACTCGTGCGGCGGCAGTCGTGCCCCGTGCATGGCTGACTTCCCACGGCCGGTCACTGCACTCTCATCACTTTACGTGCAGTTTTAGCCTTCTCGAATTATTACTACAGATTAAATCTACGATAATATGCTTGCATTCCTTAAAGCTTAAGGCGCATACGTAAAATACATTGATTGTGCATAATAAAATGAAGTTCGAAGATGTTTTGTGTAAAGAAGACAATTATAGTTTGTCTCTTGCAGTAGAGCACCTGAATCTTACACAAATCTCGAGCGTGGAGCGATAAATTCGTACAGCCAGTAAAGAAGAGTCTTCTGAGCAGTGTTTTGAAGATCTGCTGAAAGAGAGGCTCACGTCTCCATAATTGCAGACGATTGGCTTTTGTCTATTGATAATCTTCGTCATACTCTGAATAAAATTCATCACTACTTTCATCAAAACTACAATAATATAAGCAAAATCAATCACTGCATGCCTCAAACCCATTACTTCGAACCTTAAATCTATCCCTACGTACCTCAAATATATCCCTACATCCCTCAAATCTATCCCTACACGTCTCAAATCTATCGTTACATATCTTAAATCTATCTCTACACTTCACACCATTTATCCAACATAGCACTACTACACACTTGAAGTGTGTTACTACATGCCTCAAATCTCAGCCACTCTTGACACCAAATCCGTCACCACGGAAAGCAACTCCACGTCACCCCTGACAAAGTCCCGCCACTTCCGTGACCGCAGCTCTTGGCAGTAGAGACTGCATGTCTGTCAAGCAATGGAAAGTCTCCCTATTGTTGGCAAATGTCGGTTTAATGCACGTAATGCAGGCCAGTGAATCAGGCAATGCAGGCCAGTGAGCCGCTGAAGCCTAAAGTGCCAAGAGCTTCAGTCAATAGTAACATCAAATCTTTTCAGACGATAAGGCCAGTAAATTTCCGTTTAAGATATAGATAGTAAAGCTCATTTAATCAGAACAAAGTCATTCAAGATTAAAAATAACCTTTTAGTTGGCAGAGGCAGTAAGCCCTATTCAATATAGAGAGTAAGCCCGTCAGTAAAGGCACCGAGCCTCTTTCAGCAGAGCCAGCAACCTTTAGTCAGTAACGGCAGAGGCTCTTTCAGTTGAGGCAGCAAGACTCAGCAACGAAATTCAGTAAGCCTGTCACTAATGGCAGAATTGCGTTCCCCAAAGCGACAATTCAATTTCATTTACTGCCGGGAGTCTGCGCCGAAATCCTGCCCTGGAATGAGAAAGTCACCAAAAATGCAAAATTGATTGTTGGGACGTGGTCACTTCACACCTACCACGGAATTAAACAGACATGACTCAGCAGTTTTATCTTTGAATTGTTTCTTGGAAGTTCACGGCACAGAAACCATGATTCATTTTAAAAGTTCGTTCAAACGCATGAGACCATGATTCATCTCAAGAAGTTCATTAAACGCCTGTCAAAAAGACGAGAGCGTGCATTATTTCCTGAGCAACAAACTAGAGCACCGAGAGCGCAACTCGGCTGCCCAGACGTTGGAGCCCCGAGGGAGTGCGGCGAGTTACCCTTGGACGAGGCGCAGCGAGGACAGCCAGGGAGAGTTGCCAGCCCAGGTAACGGCGGGCGAGTTGGTGTGCGAACAAAGGCGTGTCGCTGGGATGTTGGGCAACGAGCTCTGCTCTGATCATCGCCTCAACCCGATTAACACGTTGAGTGCGATACGACCCACCGGTGGGTCGTAGTTAGGTTTTTCCTGCTGCGAAACGACCCATCGATGGGTCGTTTTGAAAAATTCTAACAACCTTTCTAAATTAATGGTATTCAACAGGCCCAGTGAAAGTTTGATATTTACAAATTTGCTTATCACTTTTGACTTTAAATTTAAGTTGAATATTGAACTTCAGTTTAACCCATCGCAACTAACGTGTTAATGGGTACTTGCAGTTCGCTCCTTGGTGTGTGCCCAGTTTTTTGGGAGGACACCAGGAAGACGCTCAGTTCACGCTCCATCCCCTCGCAAAAATGAATTCATAAATCTGTGCTGACCACGAATTTGGCTTTTTTAACTCTAGAATAGATAGTATTGCTAATGATGGTCCTGACGTTTAACACCCTTGCTTGAGCGAGTGTTTGATTGGAGCGTCTCGAAGCGGCAAAGCGAATTGCTAGGAAGTTGCTTAAATTGAGAGTAAATAAGTAGGTCTGCATGGATAATTTTTTGGAAATACAAGCAGTTGACACACCATTCTATGAAGAGAGCAGTTTTAGTGAGATTGCCAGCTGTGCATATGTTCACGTTTTTTGAATAAGTTTGAGCAAATTCAACTAAGGTAAGGAAGATCAAAGCTGAATTCCGCTGTATACGGGAATATTCGTTTGAAAAGTATGTTTGATTTCTTATGTACTAAGAAACAATGCCAATGAGCTGTGCAGAAAATCTAATAGATAGGATCATAAGTTGCGAGAGTTGACGAGGGAGAAATCCAATAATGGATGTTTGTGCTCGCTGAGCTGTCTCAACGTTCGGTCTCACTCCTCATTGATTAATTATTAGCGGCAGCGTGTTTTTAGCAATTCAAATCAACTAGGCTCTTCTGCTTATTCATTTAAGCAGGAGAACTGCATAGAGAATAAATTGAATGCCAAAGCTCATGATCATGGTAAAATAATTACGTAGGACTAAATTTACGGTGTGTAAGTCCGATGACAGGAATGTTGCGTTTTGAAGAAACAAACATTGGTCGCAGGTAGGAGTCACTTTTCAAGTTACCTTCAGAGCCACTCGATCAGGGTGTGATCGTGCAACACGTTCACCCTGATGCTGCAAGGGGGATAATTTGTAAGGAAAGCGCAGACGTATATGGGAACAATGTGAGCTGAAAACTTGAAGATGAATGAGCTCTGAGAACAATGCATTTCAATGGTATTAGGAGACACATATCCTTCGTAATAAGGGTGCTCCATGCTGAGTGGATAGAGCATTAAAGTCAGCATTCATGTTGAATTGGTTCTCCTTTGTGTTTCTACGTTAATTCGTTCATCAATTGATATGATTTAAAAGAAGCGGAGGTAACTGGAAAAGGGGAGACAAGAGGTGAGCAAGTTAGGAACACCTTACGCAGAACTGGAAGAATAAGATAGCAAGTTGCAGCTACGAATGTTGCTCAGGAAATGCTGGGATGTATGAAGTATTTGAATTTACGTGCGCCATGGTCGGAGACATTATGGAAGGCATAAATTAAGGTTAAATCAAAGGAACACTCATATTTACAGAAATAAATTCGATAAAAATCGAAAGCATTGAGAGAACCAATTGAAAACAGTTCTATACGTACAGGCCATGACTAACGTATTAGAATATCTAAAATAAAAAAAACAAGGGACATTCGAATAGTTTGAGCTGTTTGTGCTTGAATGAGTCCTAGCTGTCTTCATTCATACTTTTGAGCGTCACAGAAAACTGTGAACTTTGAAACAATGAACGCTGGAGCAGAGTCTAGACAGATAATAATGGAAATTAAGAAACTGAAAACGTAAGTGACACTATCAATGTAAGAGCTCCCTTCCCAAAATTTTTTTTCCCGTAAAGAAGAAAAAGATCCACCCATTTGTAAAATTTTCATTACTGTAATTATTTTTCAGATGTAAAGCCAAATGTCAGCCAAGTCACCCGCTTATAATGAAGGTTTTAAGAGGAGAGTGGATTCATACAGCCCCGTAATAATGTGATGATTTAGTGCGTCTTTTATAGCCAATCAGACTAAGATTTGCAGAGACAACTGAAAAAAATCTATCGAATGAAACGAGCGGAGGCCGATTATGTGAAAAGTAAAAACTACTCAGGCCTCCACTGGGATCATTAATGGAAAAAAAACAGAAGCGATGAACAAAACAGTAGTCCAGCAGCAAGGTGAAGCCTACCGTGAGTTCTATTGAAAAGTGATTTTAATCGACAGGTAACGTCGAAGTGACGAAGGTTTTAAAGCGGAGACAGAGACGTGTTCTGAGAAACGAGGTGTGGTGATCGTGCAGATTACAGCAGAGGACAATGGACGGTAATTCTGCACCTCATCTGAACATTAACTGCTCAGCAAGAGTTCATGAGCCACGGGGATGGGTAAATGCCGCTTGCTAATGTGCGGTGTAGTAACTTCTTGTCCTTTCATGCACACTTCAGACGTGATTGAACTCAGAACTTCTATTTAAAAATGATTCTACCCGTACACTCAAAGTTGTTAGGGAAGGTTTTTTTCCAACTCGGTAGCCATATATTGAGAACCGACTTATAGCACGTGCAGTAAAGTTGGTTGAAGTCTTTAAATTTTTTCTTCAGATTTTCATCGAAGAAAAATTTTCAGTTTTTCAATGGAAAAGTTAAGTAAATTTTTTTCCATTGAGTAAGCAAACATAATTTAAGGTAAAAAGAAATTTCAGTCATTAAGTTAAACAGTTGAATTGGAAGAAGTACTTCGAGCGCCTTCACTGTACAGTATGTAAAAAACAATTTAAAACAATATATTTACCACAGGTGATACAGAGGTAGAATGTTTCTTAAGTCTAGTACAATGGTCAAATTTGAGTATAACAACAACCTGTGCCCGAATAAGTTCAGCGACTTCTAGGACATCCTCACAATAACGTTATTCTAAGGTTTACAATACTGTTTAACCTAATTCACTGAACCTATAGTTTCACATTAGACTGATCAACGAAATAATTTAACTTGATATTAGATGCTTCATTTTACAATATAGCTTCACTGTGCAGGATGTAGCTTCACTGTACAATATGTAGCTTAACTGTACAGTATGTGGCTTCACTGTACAGTAGGTTGAATAATTTAAACAATTTATTTACCACAAGCGATACAGGAGAAGTCAGTAGCTTCACTGTGCAGTGTATAGCTTCACTGTGCAGTGTATAGCTTCACTGTGCAGTGTATAGCTTCACTGTGCAGTGTATAGCTTCACTGTGCAGTGTATAGCTTCACTGTGCAGTGTATAGCTTCACTGTGCAGTGTATAGCTTCACTGGGCAGTGTATAGCTTCACTGGGCAGTGTATAGCTTCACTGTGCAGTGTATAGCTTCACTGTGCAGTGTATAGCTTCACTGTGCAGTGTATAGCTTCACTGTGCAGTGTATAGCTTCACTGTGCAGTGTGTAGCTTCACTGTGCAGTGTGTAGCTTCACTGTGCAGTGTGTAGCTTCAATGTGCAGTGTGTAGCTTCACTGTGCAGTGTGTAGCTTCACTGTGCAGTGTGTAGCTTCACTGTGCAGTGTGTAGCTTCACTGTGCAGTGTGTAGCTTCACTGTGCAGTGTGTAGCTTCACTGTGCAGTGTGTAGCTTCACTGTGCAGTGTGTAGCTTCACTGTGCAGTGTGTAGCTTCACTGTGCAGTGTGTAGCTTCACTGTGCAGTGTGTAGCTTCACTGTGCAGTGTGTAGCTTCACTGTGCAGTGTGTAGCTTCACTGTGCAGTGTGTAGCTTCACTGTGCAGTGTATAGCTTCACTGTGCAGTGTGTAGCTTCACCATGAAATATTTAGCTTGATGACAGAACACCAAAATTGTCCAACAGCAGCGGAAACGGAGCGGAACTCAGAATCGGAGGTGAAAGAGAAATTTCTTCCATTCCCAGAGCAATTGGCGAAGCAACTCGGAAATATCAGAGATAAGAGTTTTCCAGCCAATAATTTAAAGCGTGTTGTAGGTCACCGCGAGCCTGGAGGCGCCAGCACAAATAGCGGCCTGGACGAGTATTTCGAATAAAGTCACCCTTGTGCGTCTCGTGCGTCTTTTTGCGTCACAAAGCATAAGGAGCAGTAAATAATTACCTCAGTTATTCCCGTCGCGCGACATGCCTCAAATGAGCGCCGACGCTGGCACGAGTGTCAAAAAGGACGTCAGTGTCAGCTTCTCTCGCATGCTTCCAATGACACCAACTCGATGAAGACAGTTTTTTATGAGAGTTTTTTGATAAAAGAACAAATGTCACGTTAGAGTAAGGCATAAAAAGTGCGTATGCTACTCTTAAGGTAATAATTAGAACTCGGAAATAACTAAGGTATGCTATCGTTCACAATTCTTTCATTCTAATATAGCGAACTGAAATACAGTAAAGGTTCCGCGATGTATTTCAATGCAAACAATCATCTACTGGGGTAACCAAAGCGAGCGCATGATTGGTGAGTTAAACTCTTATGGTTCACTGTTAACCTACAAAAAATTAAAGATTCAATTAAATAGATTAGATCAGTTAATTTGAGCCTCCCTAACCCCATCATAGGTGCTCCAAAGAGGAAGGAGGAAGCCACCATTTAGTATTTAGTTTAAGTTTGTGCACAAAGTGTGTTCCGACAGACCATTTGCGCATAGAAAGAGCGAGTTAAGCAAAGAATTTATGAAGCAAGATAAATTTTGAAGAAAAAAGTCTGAGCTGATAAAAAATAGAACAGCAATGAACCAAAAAATCATGGTCCGTAACGAAACCAAAACTTTTTTCTGTTTTAACGAAAGGAAAGTCCACCGAACTTTCAGCTCGGGACCTCATATTTTCCCCTTGACAAGAATGTAAAATACGAGTGACTCCAACTGTATCCGAAATTTGACACCAAGTCAAATCTGAGACAGTACTTGTCAGCATCTGCAGGAAGTTGATGTGATGGAAATTTAGAGAAAATTAGACCACGTCGCGAAGTACAGCTTGTACTTTTGGGTGAATATCATACGTGCTGACCCAATTTAATATAATGATCATCATTTAGGGTCAACTCTGCGTTCTCACAGAGTACGCCAGACTCGGAGGCCACGAGTTTCTCTCGCTCGTTAAAAAAGTTTCATCAGTTTTTAATTTATTGAGAAATTTGAATGAATCTGATTAATTTTTCTTAAACTTAGTTATTTGTTTCGACGTTTCCTTAGCACATTTTTTGTAATAAAGTTACCGAAATTGCGACTAAATCCCTAGTTCCAATTGGTCGTTTCATGAAAGTTTGGGTTATCGTAGAAAAACGTCCCATGAAAGAGGATAGTCTAAAGAGTTTCAGAACGAGTGGACAGAGAGATCCGGGCAAATGTTATCAAGCAGAAAAAGGTTGATCACAAAACACAGATCTCAACAAGATGGTGCTTGAAAGTAAAAAATCTTGAGAGGGTTTGTCCCGGGAAAGTCTTCATGTACGAGAAAAAAAAAGATCTTGACACAACAGGGTTGGCTCACGGAGCAGTTCTGAGCAAAGGAATGGAAAGCTCATTAAGATTTGCTGATCCGAGAGATCTGCTTTAGTGAGACAGGGCTGGTCCCACGAAACACTCGTGGGACAGGGCTGGTCCCACGAAACACTCATGGGACAGGGCTGGTCCCAGGAAACAGCGGGACAGGGTCTGGTATGCCAAGGCTCGACGCTCCAGTTCGGAACACCGAGGGTCGGCCTCGCCAAGGCCGTACCTCGAGTCGGCTATAAAAGGGCTACTCGCCTCGACACTTTCGCAGTTCGATTTCAGACGTCGGCAACACAACTCCAAACAAAAATGAGGTCCTTGGTAAGTAAACCCTCATGCAGAGAGTGATGTGTTCTATGTAGAAAACATGGTTCCTCAAGTAGAGTTAACATGAGGCATTCAAACGTGCCTAACTAAAAGACTTAGTTTCTTTAAGTACTCGCACTTAAGTTTCATCTGAGTATGAAGAATTAGAAGTTCATATTTTTTAATGGTGCCTATTGTACATAAAGCTATGATGCACTGTTGCATCAGAAAGCAAGCTTGCACATGCTTGAATCGAGAATTGAAAGTGTGAGCATCCTGCGATGTACACACTCCTCAAACTTATGAAACAGTTCTGTTTTCGTCAAAAGTTAACTCGATGAAAAGCTGTGCTTGAGTTAGTTCCATCCCGTGGGTTTGGGGTTTGGATAAGAGGGGATAATTTGTTTCATTTCTTTGCCTCGTATTTTATGATCAACGAGCACTTTTTCACCGTAACGTGTTTTCATTTGAAAGGAAAAACCAAGTTTGTGAGTTCTTGTCAGTTGTCAACCCCAAAGGTTCTCTCTAATACAGCGATGCAATTTTTTTCGTCACCAAATTCTAAAAAAGCGAAATTCACCCGCTTGACATCGACGGGATTATGTCAGAAAACATTCTGAGACTTAATTGCTGAGATAGAGGGAGTTGAATTTTAAAAATTTTGAGTTGGAAAGTCAAGTTGTGACGGGAAAAGATAATTTGATCTAAATCCAAACTGAAACATCCAGCTCTGAAGATTCTGATGAACCAATATCTGGTTCCCGGTGAACGTTTGCTTAACGTCAGACGCTATTCTTCCCTGAACTCTGACACAAGATTACCATTGTTGTGACGTACCAATTTTTCATGAGCTCTGAATATGTGCTTTTTAATTTATAGAAAATTCATAATGTACGTCCCCGCCTTGTTACATACAAAGTCCAAGTTCACTCAAATCTATAAATTATATATAAATGCGCGCCCTTTTGATATCGCTCAAAATTTTTCTGTGAAAAAATTAACCTAAAAATCTTGTACAGTTTTCAAATTGCGACGGAAGTAAAAATTCTTATCCCCGAAAAAATAGAAAATAATCAGAGAAGTCCCCTCGAACGAGCTTCGAAATAATAATGAGCTAGACTCGTGACCGCGACGCGTCTCCAAAAGTTCATGCAGTGATCCGTATCACTGCTACACAGCTGGTAATCCAGCTGAATAAGACACGCGGCCGCGAGATGGCGTGAAAGTTTCCCGTCGCCACGAGTCGCGCTTCAATAATTTCGAGGGCGGCATTTTCGGATACAATGAAAATTTCAATGAACAATGTACGGCTGCGGATCGGATGTCAGAGGCAAAAAGCGAGGTGATCTCGACCGCAAAGAAATCTGCAAAAAAGTTTGCAGCTCAAAGTTCAGAAGAACAAAATTTAATTCAGCGTGTAATTTACCGCAAACTGATACGATTTTAAAATTTACCACTATTTACAAACAAATATTATTCACTGTTTTTTATTATTTTTTATTTTATTTTTATATTTTTCGTTATTAATTTTTTATTTATTTATTCAACGGTTTAATCCACAAGCGTGAACTGCATTCACTCAAAATACCTCTTTTGCTCCAATAAACCACTCACAATGAGAACTTTTTGATAAAATCCAAATTTTCCAATAAGATAAATAAATTAGCGCATTCTTTCTCTCAATGTCCCGAGCTGACATTCTTCCGTCACATTTTCATAAAAATTAGCGAGTGTAACAGCACCAACTGCGAGTAATTGAATGCTACCCTGCTCCACTGCTTGAAATATTCGAGGGCTGAGGTGAGGGGTCACGTGTCCGACAAGTGTAAGGGGACCATAAAGCGGCGGAAAAAATGAGGTGAGAGATCAGGACTGCAGTGCAGAGGTGAAGGTCGGGATGTGGGGCAGGGCACTGCGGTGAGGGTGGGGGCAGGGCGCGGTGCTGCACAGCACAGCACTGAGGGTGGAGAGGAGAGAGTGGGGGTGCGGTGCGCCTGAAGCGCATCTGACACGAACACAGGAGCTCAGAAGTGTTTTCTCTCCCGGTACAAGTGGCAAACCACAATAGTATTTAATATGCTTCAATAAGATAATGATGGACCAATCTTTTCACAACAGTATTGATCAGCATAAGAAATAAAATAAACAAAATTTAAATATGTACCACCATAATTAAATCCAGTGCTACTGTTAGCGCTTCAGAAATATTTAACGGATTTTTAACGTGTATCTTTTCTTTGCAGGTTTTGTTGACATTGTTGGGCTGTGCCTGCGCCGTGCCTTTTCTTCAGGACACCCCTGAAGTAGTGGCAGAGCGCGCACGTTTCCAGCAGCTGTTTAACGCTCAGGCGGCAGCTGCAGCAGCCGCTCCTGACGACCCAGGCACAGGAGGACACCAGCAATACCGTCACCAGTCCGCCCCTCAGCAACACTACAGCCACCACCAACCCAACAACCACCACCACCAGCCCGCCACCTTCACCCAAAAGTGGAACGGCCCCGTGGCCGCCACCGTCCCCGCCGGCCTCCCAGGATCCGCCCCCCAAGTGGCGGACACCGCTGATGTGTCCGCTGCTCGGGACGCCTTCCTGGCCGCCTACAGGGCCCAAGTGGCAGCCACCACCGGCCACAACGTGGCCCCCCAACACTCTTTCGGAGGCCCTGTCCACAACAGCATCCACAACCAGGCCCCTCGCCACTACAACGCCATCCCCCCCACACAAGCTAAGTGGACCGGCCCCGTCGCCGCCACCGTCCCCGCAGGTGTTGACGGTCGCGTCACACCCGTCAGCGACACCGCCGACGTCGCCGCCGCAAAAGCCGCGTTCTTCAACAACTTCAACGCTGCTCTCAGCGCCACTCAGCCATCCAACCAGTACAGACACTCAGCTCCCGTCCAGCACCACCAGCCCTCCCACCACCACCAGTCCGCCCAGCCCCGCTGGACCGGCCCAGTAGCCGCCACCGTCCCTGCTGGGCTTCCTGGGTCCACGGCCCAGGTCTCCCAGACCGCTGACGTAGCGGCCGCCACCGCCGCGTTCCAGCAGGCGTATTCAAACGCCGTCGCTGCCACCACCGGCCGACGCTTCTGAGTCAACTGTACATAGATTTATTTTATTCATAGGCCTTTAGAATTATCAAATTTCAATGTAATTATTTGCGGGATTTCATTTTTTTTTGTGATATATTGTAGAAATTGTGATCGGTACATGCAAGAATAAAAACTAAAACACGCGTGATAAAAAACAATAAATTTTTGCTCAAACTCCCAGCAGTTGTTCCATTACCCCAAACTACAACAAGCGTTGTTGTGATGAATCAATAACATTCGCTTAAACGAGCACCCTTCCGCTGAGTCATTCTAAGTAATGTTACTTCCCTTGGAATAACAAAAGAATTAATCATTTTCATTTAAAATGGCACTCGTTGACGTTTCACGCTGCCCGAATCAAGCGGACTTAAAGCAAAATCTTGCAAAGAAACATCACCTTATAAAGTTTTTACGTGAAGCTACTTCACGCCTCATCACAGTGAGCCTTAAAGAAAGAAATTAGATACGTGCACTAAAAGAGGAAGAGAAACAAATCCCCTAATTTCACGCAAGGCATTAGCATCGGCCCTCGTCTTGGAGCAGAATTGCGCTGGGCAATATGGCAGGCACGTAAAGAGAAGTTTCAAATTGTGGCTCATAATCCTTATTTGTTGATGACATTACGAATAAAATTATTGGAAACACATGGATTACGTGAACAAGAAGTTTCCAAGTAGAATTTGATGAAATTTAAGAAGAAGCAACAGATTTTGTTGTTTACAAAAATCGTTGAAAAATCCCCTCGTGTTGTAAAAATTTGGTGAATGAACAGAGAAATGTTTTGCAAAAAGTTCATGAATTCTAGTTTTTTTAATTGAAGGTCAACCGTAGGCCGTACTCGCAAAATAAAGTCCAATTAAATTTTGAGAGTAACGTACCGTAAAATAAGCAAATTTTGTACCGTTTTGCATCGCTAGACCTGCAGCCTTGGTGAGCAAATTCAAAGGGAGTTGATTCCAGTGCTCAAAAATTGATGAAATTGAGTTGGGAACATCATTTTACATTGGTACGGCAACCTGAGAAAAAACTGAAGATTTATTTTTGAATTTTCTGATGCGCAGAATATTTTGTTAGTAGATTCGCGTGATTTGCAAAATTAACAAAGCAGGGAATGTTGGTTTATTCAACAATTTTTAAATTTAAGCTCACCTATCCTGTTTCGCAGTTTGGACGACCGTGCAAGGTAAAAACGTACAAAATATAAAGCAAAGACCCAATATAACTTGCAACCAACAACCATACTACTCCTGAGTGTGTGGTCAGCTATCGAGTTGCAAATATTTAAATTTTGATTCAGGGTAAACTTTGTCATACGGGACTACTATAACACCAATAAATGTTCGCATTCAATCAAGGTACAAAGCAGCGTCCACAAAAAAATGAAAGCCTGAATAATGTTCGAATACTTGAGAATAGTTAGTGCACACTCGACTGCTCAGGCAGCAGATTTAAATACGAGGACTTATAAGCATTTCAGACAACGGTAGAGCACAGCTACGAATTTCCCTGTAATTAATGAAACTAGGAAGATAAATGAGACGTAAAATGTAATGAAGTATTTCATATTTAAAAAATTTATACTTTTCTAAGAAACGCGGAAGACTTTCACAAAATAGACCCGGAAGCATATGCACAGTTTGCCACCCTGATCTCTGCCAGGGTCTATCCCTATTTTCTCATGATTTTATTCGTCAGGGCAAGGGCTACGTGCTTGTGCAGTTAAGCCAGCGTTGGTGTCCGTTACCTCGATGTTAGCTTTACCTCGGCAGGGTAAAATGTATCGTGTGTGAAGAAGTGCTTAGAAAATTAAGCATTCATCAGTACAGAAGGTTCTTTAAGATCCAGTTTCTCAGAACCGCTGCACAGGAGCTCCGTTTTAATTTTAAGATTGTTAATTTTGCTAAACAGTTAGCATGCGTCTTGAGTGTTGCAGGGAACAGCAATTTCGACGCGTAAGTTTTGTAACAGCTCATCTGATCTTTGAGTTTGAGTGAAATTGCATTAAAAAAACGCTACAAAGTCTTCGCAGCTCATTGACCCATCCGTACTTTCAATATGATGCGGATGTTGGTTTGACATTGACCAAAATAAAACAGAACATTCGCACGGAGAAAAAGGTATTAGGGGTACCTCCGCATTGGAATACAACGCCCATACAGATGATTCATTCAAGTACCTATAAATTCTGAAATTGGAAAAGAACTACCGATTTCCCCTAAGAAATTTTACAAATAAAATACCTGAAACGAACTAAAATTCTAAATTTTTACTATAAATTTGCGTTCAAACTAACTCCCATGACTACTTGACGAGAATTCGAAATAAGTTTGTTCCCACTTTCTTATTACTTAAAATTCAGATTTCAAAATAGGTTCTTTTCCCTACCTTAAAATTTTGGTATTCCACAACACTTGATATTTGCTATGCTGCTACCTACTCAGCCTTTAAAAATGAGTTTGAAACTTGCATACTCTCCAATTATTAGACAACTAATAATAGGGAGGATCAAATAAATAGTGAGAGCAAATATTACAATAATTAAAAAACGTTTCTAAACTCTTTTCTTCGCCATGAATAATGGGCAAGTTAAACCTCAAACTACGAACACACCGTAAAAAAAATAAGAAACATCCGCCGTAGAAAAAATTTGACCAAAATCTCAAGCTGTACTTTTTCTTAGCTTGATAATAGCGTATTTGTCTTAAGTGCTTAATTAAGCCTAAATTAGAAACAAATTTTTTTAGTGTATTCCCCATAGTTAAGTGCACAATTTGCTTATTTCCTTATAGGTTGCCATAAAGCCCTAGCAGTTTATTTGGCCAAATATTTTGTATTGTCTTACTTGTAACAACTTTTCTCACGGTATTTTATCAAATGTTGAATGAATGATGTTTTTCACTTTTTTTAAACGTTTTATTTAATTAATTCCTACTTCGTACGGCTTTATACTTCAGTGCATAGATTTCCGCGTTAGTTCACATCCATTAGCATTATTGATGGTGAAAGCAGATTGGAGTCCGTCTCTACCGAACATTCCTTTTTTCAGTGTCTTTTCTCTTTCACCGACTGAAAAATTAATTTTTTTTTCAAATTTTCATTAGTCACTAGCAGCCCGGTAGTTAGTTGAGGGGTCCGTTTCCATTGCAAGGATGTAATGTTTCCACAGAGAAACCAGATGGAACCGCTTAGTATGGAATAAGAAAACTATGGAATCTGTGTTGAAAATGTGCTTTCACACAGGAATACACCTATGTTCCCATAGGAAACAGCAAGTTGAGAAAGAAAAGGAAGATAAGAGCAAGAAGAAAAGATGACTTTTCTTCTCATTCTTATCTTCCTGTTCTTATCTATCTTCTCTTCTCTTGATGAAGCATGGATGAAGACTTGAAGAAGCAAGGTGTACACGAGAAGCAGAAGTTTCCTTTTTTTACTGACTGATTTGAAAGCAAAATAACAGTATTTTATTCGAGAATAATAACTTATTTAAAAACATTCTCATTAATTGGAGCAATGAATTTGTCAGACATAGGGCTTATATTTTTGGACGTTTGTTTTTAGCTGGTTTACACAAAATTTCTTTATGAGAATATAAGTCAATTAGATTTAGGATTGTGATAAATACGAAAGTGATTAACAATTGAACCCTGGTATCTCAACTCTTTACAAACAAGAAACATTTTGAAGCCTGAGTTATATATTGAGTAAAGTTTGAAATGGATTTTGTTTGCAAGAATTAAAGTATAATAACGCATTTAATTCACACAGCATTTCTTCTTTGCACATAAACAAGCTATTTAGTAGGAATGATCATATTTTTTATGTTTATTGTAATGGTCCTGTATTTTAAATTTAATTATTTCAATTTCAAAATAAAATATATAAAGAGTTAAAATTAAAACATAAATTCAAAATACTTGAAGCTTAAAATTTACAGTTTCACAAAGTTTTGACCTTCATAATAAAAGATTCGAAGCTCTCATTAATTAATTAAATAATTTCTCAAATTAATTTCTGAGAAATACACAACATAATCTGATCCAACTTGCCTTTGATTAGACTTAGACTTGGGCTGTCTAGTACTACCGTTAATTTCATATTATGAAGTACAAATAGTCTCAAAAACGACCGTATATTTACCGTCGTTTTTCTACGGTCGGAACAACCGTACGAAATCGACGGTGAAAAACAGTCATTTTCGTTGGCAGGTATTTCAGTTTCTGAAATTACCTTTAATCACTGGTGATATATTTTAACCATTGAAATTCTTACGATAAACGACGAAAACTTAGAATTACCGGCCAGCTGACAATAAAATTTGGACTGGGCTAATAGCATCCCGCTTGGGTGTGCGTTTGTCATCTTTGTATAGGATTTACCAACCTTACTAACCGAAGTCTATTGCCTATCCTTTGCCTCCTGTAGGTTTTTCACAGGACTAGAGCTACTGTGGTGTCGAAGTTCAAAACTGTTCAAGTATTACATCATGAAGTTCAGACGAGTACAGAACAATGTAAAAATACAACGTCAATTGACCTGTGCTTGAGTGTTCGCTCGAACTTCTACGAAAAATTATAGATAACTAAGTGTTGAAGTTGAACAGAAATTTCCCAGCAGTTGCTACTCCAGCAGATAATGGGTCACAAAAGCAGCTTGAGGAGCACCAAATTGCCAAAGCATACACAAATGCCCAAGGCCCACAAAAATGTTTTCATGGAATGCTAGGGAGCGTGCGCTTGGTACACTAGATCATTGAATGTAGTTTTTTCAGCCGTAAGCCTAATACTGGAACGTGCAATTTAAGTCAGATGAATGTAACTCCAAACAATTTTTTCCATTCACAAACAGGTAAACGAAGCAAAATAGTTCACTGGCTACCTGACATCGTAAATAAACATTATCTGGCCTCCAATTACTAATGCTCTGAAGGTTCAAGTGTTTTTTTCTGGTGGTAGTCATAGTGAGTGCAACATCAAGCGCTCCGACATTTCAGAAAATGTCGAAATGTTTTAAATCCGCAGCAGCCTTCACCACCCTGAACTTTGCTCGAGTTATTCAAGCACAGATTACTTCGCCCATTACTGCCTCCGATATTCGCTCGGATTAGGGACACCCATTACTGCGTACCTGTGTACTCGCTGGCATCATTCGTAATTTCCCGGGAATGAGTCTCATGTGAGCTTGTAATTCTAAATTGTACGAAAAATGAGAACCTGCAGTTGAACCTTCACTTTTAGGATACAAATCGTTTTTTGTTGTTTGAAAACTGTAAAACGAAGCTGATGCTCAAGAATGAGCTCAGCGTGTAGAACAGCTCAGCATTAGGCCGTAGCATCTCGTTTGAAAATGCAATCTAGCAAATGACCTCAGTTAAGAAGTCGAACTTGTTTGAAAACGAACATAATATTCACTTACTGACGGCTTTGCACGTATGTCGGAAAATTTAAATTTTGAGAACAAATATAAAAACTTAGAGAACTATAAATGAAAGGGCAAGGGCACACGTCTTTAATGAGGTAATTTTTGTTATTTAAGATAGTCAATGAATAAAAATATTTGGGACGTATCCTGGGTCATAATCAACTCTGAAAACAAAGGAAGAAAACTAGTCAAATGTAATGCAAATCAAAATATATCTATCATGCCTCAAGAAAAGCATAAAAGCACAACAGAAACTCACTAATAAAAAAGAAAAAACCTTCAGTATCAAATCAAGTAATATTTTCTACATCTAACCAAAGAAACCTCCACATTTTGAATTTCTTTAGATTTTAAAAGAAAAACCTATTTTAACACGTTAGTTGCGATGGGTTAAACCGAAGTTCAATATTCAACTTGAATTTAAAGTCAAAAGTGATAAGAAAATTTGTAAATATCAAACATTAACTGGGCCTGTTAAATACCACTAATTTAGAAAGGTTGTTAGAATTTTTCAAAACGACCCATCGATGGGTCGTTTCGCAGCAGGAAAAACCTAACTACGACCCACCGGTGGGTCGTATCGCAGTCAATGTGTTAAATGGCATGCAATCAGCTTTCCTTTTACAACCAATGTAATATTGATACTGAACATTTTTACTTATGTGCTCGTCATAGCCGTGTGGCCTTAGGACCCACCTCCGTGCGGGCAAACGAGGGTTCGAATCCCGGCGCTGATGGCGATTTTCTCTGTTGGGTATACTGTAGGGGAAAAATTCCAAGCACAATACCCCACTCTACCCAGGTCACTGAAATGGGTACCGGTTTTGACCGGGGGAAAGCGTCATGGCGTCCTGGTGTTAGTTATAAGGCATTTGAAAATCCAATGTACAAGGTGATATGTATCAGGCTTGAAATTGGAAAAAAAGCATGCGTAGATGCCGTTGTTTGTTGTTTTTTATTAGTGAGTTGTTTCTATTGTGTGTTTTGTTTTTCTTGTCGCATGATGGATATAGTTTGATTTACATTTGGCACTTGACTAGTTTTTCTCAATTTGTTTTCAGAGTTGATTGTAGCCCAGGAGGTCGAAACGTTCCAAATACTTTTATTCATTGACTTTCTTTAATATGATAATGATCTCATTAAAGGTGTGTTTTCCCTTGAACTTTTACGCCAAATTGAAAACAATAAATATATCCATTACTCAGAAAACGACGTAAAATAAGAAAACATGATTCATAACTCAAAGAAATATGGTGATTTAGAATACCACTTTACTGATATCAAATCGTAATTAGTATCTTAGTCTCATTTATTAGTCTTCGCACATTCCCATCTTTATCTCAATCCTGCTATGTCGACCCGCTCTCTCCCGATGGGCCCATGCCGTTCTTATAAAGTTATCCCCTCGATTATACGTAAATTTGTTCAAGTTGTTATAACGATCTTCACTTTTTCGTTCCAGCTTAGCATTCTTTTAAAATATGTTTTCTCCAGTCAAAGCTGTTAAGAGAATGTAAAAATACATGTCATGAAAATATTCTGACTTTTCAAATCCGTGTCCAGGCCACAGAGTACAACGCTTTTGCGAAGGAGATACTGTGACAAATATTCGAATGAACGCGTTTTCTTTGTACAGATAACGAATCGAGTTAGAATAAGTTGGAATTCCGTGAAACATGAAACAAGTCTGTAGCTTTAAAAAATTGAGAACAAACGAACTGCTGTAGCACTTGCGTTCGAGGTTTTGATTTGGGTTTCAGTGTTTGACATTAAAGTTCACCAATGTACGAGTATTTCTAGGAGAAAAAAGGTAGTTCTTTGACTGCGACACGACCCACCGGTGGTAACAGAAGGGATTTTCTCAATGATGCTAATTGACCAGCAGTTGCAAACTCAATTTTCAATACTAAATGAGAAATAAATGGTCAATCTTGAATTTAATGTTGTCAACAACTTGTATAATTTCATCAGGAAATTTAGGTAATTAGAGACATTTTAAGACTTTTTTAATAGAATGACATTGTGCTCGCAAATGCTTAGTTTTCGAGATATAGCACAAATAACGATAAGGTAAGAATAGCATTAACGGCGGTTCCGATTTGGCTCTTACGGCGTTACGCGGAACACGCGAAATTTCTTGGCGGAAGACATCGGCTTCGGTATGGTTAAGTCAAGTTAAGTTATTTTAGGTTTACTTAAGTACTTTTAGGTTAGTTTATTTAACTAACCTAACTTTACCTAACCAAACCTCACCTAACGTTATGTCAAAACCTTATTTTTGCGTATTTACGTGTCCGTTTCTTCAGTTATATAAGCGACGTTCCTATAACTTCAAAGTTAAATATCTCAAAAACTAAGCATTTGCGAGCACAATGTCATTCAGCTAAAACGTCTTCCATTGTACCACATTACCCATATGTGGCAACGATATTATTGAAATCGTTGACAACATTAAGTTCAATATTGACCAAAGAAATGAAGGCACAATCTAGCAAATATTAATTTTTTTCCAAAACTGATCGTTAAAATGAACTCAATTTTGAGTCGAACACTGGATTTCAGTTTAACCCGTCGCTGTCAGCTTGTTAAGGATATTGAAGCTTCCTTCCAATTCCGCCATTGGTTCCCTAAACTTCGTGCTTTAATGCTTAAAAAATTCCCAAGAGAGTTAGCCAATTAAAAAGTAACACATTGTCTCAGGTTTTCAAACGTCTTTCCTTTTTTTTGAGCAGTTTTAATGTTATTGAGAAGAGAGTATGGAAAAATGGGAAAATTTAGGAACTCTGTGGGAAAAGTACTTTCCAGGATTTTTCGTGGCGAACAACCTCAAAAAGTGAATTTTCTATTTTGGGCGCAGACACCAGGCTTTAGTTTTACATAAGCCTAGACTAAGTTAGGCCAATTTCTGATTTTTAAAGCTGCATAATTTCAGAAGATATTTTGAATTATGGCTACAAAACCGTGCTTCAATAAGCAAATTAGGCTAATTTTCATACAAAGAGTTTGTTTCCACGTAATTTTTGGCTTAATTTTGCAATTCAACACCATCAAAGATCCGAAAAATGGCAAGTTTTCTTAAAAAAAGTAAAAACGCAGTTATCCCCAAAGGAAAATTCGGTCAATATTGAATATAACGTTGTCAACGAATTTCATAATTTCGTAGGTATAGATAGGTAATATAGTCGATTTTAAGACGTTTTACAGGAATGACAATGTGCCCGGAAATGCTTAGTTTAGGAGATTTAGGATAAATAACGCCAGGTAAGAATAGCATTAACGGCAGTTTCGATATGGCTCTTCCGGCGTTTTGCGGACGCGGACCACGCCAAGTTTTTTGGCGGGAGTCATCGGCTTCGGTATGGTTGAGTTAAATTAAGATATTTTAGGCTTACTAAGGTTAGGATACTTAACTAAATTAACTTTATCAAACCTAACCTTACCTATCGTTACGTCAGAACCGGATTTCTGCTTATTTACCTCTCCGTTTGTTCAATTTTATAAACGACGTTCCTATAACTTCATAGTTAAATATCTCCAAAAATAAGCATTTCCGGGCACATTGTCATTCATGTAAAACGTCTTAAAATCGACTATATTACCTATCTATACCTACGAAATTATGAAATTCGTTGACAACATTATATTCAATATTGACCGAAAATTCTAACCAAAACCAAAATCAAACTAACCCTAAACGCCACGTATGAAATTGGTCTAAAACGTCATAATTACGTAACACAACACCAACTTAACAAGTCTAAATTGGTCTACGTCATAATCGCCTAACACGACATCAACTTACCAAGTCAAAATTTCACAATGTGTAAGAGAAGAAATGAAACTTATCAGACTAGAACAGAACAGCGCTGAAATCTGCTTCAGAACTGACGGGTTGGCGTTCAAACCACTCGACAGAGTTGCTAGATTTAATTGGCTCTACCTTCATCAGTCGGGGTGGAGGAAGAGAGGTATTCCTCATAAAGTCGCTGGTTTTCTTCAATAGAACCCCGTCGGACCTAGTATCTTCAGTGCTGTATTCAAAGCTTCAACGTGATTCTCATTGACGTTTGATGCAGCGCAGCTTGGCTCTACCATCACAGTACGAAACGCTCTCCCCACTCTCTGACGCTCATGATCTCCATCCGCTGTCACGGACCAGGCAAAAATTTTGCTTTTACAGCCGGAAGTCTTAGATGTGCTCATGTTGGGTGAAACTCGTGCATCTTAGATACACAAGGTTTGTCAATTGTGAGAAATTATACATCTTTGATGTGCGAATGCTATCTCGAACGAAGGTTTTCACGTCTTTGAATTAAATCGCAACTATTTATACGCTTTAGATGTGTGCGCTGGAATGCTCTTGATCAGTCACAGGAAGTTGCACGCTCAAACTGCGAAATCATTCCAATAAATTAATAAGTTCTTACGGATGGCAAATGCCTTCATTTTTAATAAAAAAGTTTCGTGATGGCCTACTAAACAACGGTTATGAATTTAAATTGATGAAGTACTGAATATGCATACGAAGCTCGATAAAGTGAGGTTAAAAGATTTCAAACGTGGATTAGTATTTTCTGAGAAACAGTCTGATCAACTTCACCTAAGTTTCATTGGGGAAAGGTAAATTTTAAGAAGTTACAATATATCTCAGCATTATTTCCATAAAGATTTAACTACTGGAGCTTTGAGTAGTGTTTTAATATGACTACTGGCTTATACTCGTTAAAACTGTGCAAAAAATTTAATGTTTTTTTTTCAAGGTATCATCGATAGTCTCAGCTTTGTTTAATTGCTTCATCAGCGCGCATGGAACATCACGAGCGACTTATGGGCGGGCTCTGGAACGTTAGGCTGTATAAACAGATCAAAAACAATTTCAAAAAAGATAGCAAAAAATATTGTCTGCATATATTCGTTCCAAAAATTTTCCTGAAGTTTTTGTCAATCGCTCTTAAAGATACAGGTAATGTAGAAACATTGCATACCCTAACGTTTTTCCACAACATGAGAGAGATAACTTTTAAAGCTGAGTTACTAAGCAGCTCCTCGTGTTCCTAGTTCAGATCATACCTCACAGCGTGAATGACTATGAGCGGGCGTCTGCGTTTTCTGCGTTTACAAACCCAAAGCTTTAGGCTGCTGAAATACATTCCACGTGAAAATTTTTGAGATATCTAATGGACAAATGCTTTTGAACAAAAGTTCAGACACTAGATAACCTGCAACTTAGCACGTTAATGAAAAATCATTAGTCGTTAATTATGCAAGTAGCGATCTAAAGCTATATCGTTGTAATTAATAAAATGTTCTAAAATTTCCAACCACGTTCGTGCACCGCAAGGAAAGTTTTAGATGAAGTCAAATTTATGCTAAAGTCAGGCTATGGTGCAACAACGCAAACTTTCATACTCTACTCCTTTTTTATGAACACTTCAAACGTGTCCAACTAGTGAGCACACTCTACAACCCAGAGCGCTCAATGCTCCAGTTTAGAGTATGCCTGACTCTGTTTAGGCGCTTTCAAGGAGCAGGAGATTTGCATTTGTTTTCGTCTTCATCACATTATCCTGACTAAAATTCTACACCGCGAGTTCCAATGAAGATCAAATGGCTCACAGTCTCAGCACGGCAGGCAATAATACATCATATTTTTTAATACCCTATATTTATAAACTTTCATGTTACAAGAAACAAAACAAACGAAAGGTAAAAGATTTATAAACTTCAAGAAAAGCAGATGTAAGTACTGTACAGCTATAATAAAAATTTACAATAATAATTTTCGAAACTCCAACAAACCATTAAAGTAAAAAGATAAATATCGATGCATACTTGCAATTTAATTGGCTAGCAATTGCTTCTTACGGCTGAAAATTTCCGCAGCAGTCGCCGGCCATTATTTTTAACACCGAGCTTCGAAAAAATGTTTCAAAAGGAAATTTTTCACGCACGTCAGTTGTCCATAAAGGTATCATAGAAGTATTTGAAAGTGAACGTAACATGCTACATCAGTACAGTGATTTACAATTATTATTTGTTCAATAATTTGAACGATGAAAGGCATGAAGATTCGGGCTTTAAACTCACGGGCCTCAAACCAAGTCAGCGACAAAAAAAGAAACTCTCATCTAAGAAAAAAAACTTTGTAACATCTCGTAACACGAAGTTGATAGTAAAACAGCAGGAACAAAACAAACTTGAAATTAGTGAAATATTTGAGAAGTCTCACGAAGTGATTCTAAAACTAAAATGGTGCATGAAATAACTCCCCTAATACTACACAAATAAGCAAAATAAATTTCCCTTCAGCACAAAATTGATACGGTATTTTTTACCCATATCAGAATGGTGGCCGATAAGAGTCAAAGTAAACAAAAGCCTTCACTACACTCAATGCCGCAATCCTCCGAATAACTGACTCTCTGAAGACAAAACGGGAAAATGAACACACAACCTCCACAGAACGAAGGCAGTTGAATGGCCGCAAGCAGCTCAGACAACGCAGTGTGCAGTTAAAATCATCCTTAGAGGAGCGCTAGCACGGTGTCCTATCCATTTTTTCGGAAGTGCCAAATGCCACAAGAAACGGTGAATTACAACACTCTCCAGCACATTTAGGGGCGGACATATGAGCTAACTTGGGGGAATCCTTCCTAACACAAGAGTTCAACTTCTCACATTAATTTATTCGAACGCTCTCATACTTTGATATTGAAATTTTTTGGGAGTAATATATAGGATCATGAAAGAATTCAAGAAATATTATTAATTGCGGATAATGTACAACATTCGCTAATCGTTCACTGAACGCGAGATAACAGTGAAGAATTTCGTAGTTTTTTGTTCCCTAATGATTTACAAAGAAGAATATTGGAGAAAAAACGGAATAAGTTGTCGAAAACAATTTTCGATTATAATTAGTAGAACATTGACTCCTCGTATCATCTCTAGATAATAATTTCTAGAAAATCATTTTTGATTATTCTCCATCTCGGTGTATCGACATATTCAGTTGCACTTTGGAGAAGCAGGTGAGTTTGAAAACTACATCTTTCATTCACAACAAACTGCAACATCAGTACTTGAAGCCAAATCAATAGAAAGCCGATCGCGTTCTAATTCTCCCAATAATTATAGACAGAAAAGAATATTAACCCGATGCAGAAAGAGAAATTTTTCTACTGGCCAGCTTTTTTACTTTTGAATTCGATCCCTTACGGGAATAATTTCTAAAATTTTATTTTGTGAAAGACAGAGCCAACAGCTAGCGGATGACAGTTATATTCTACAGGTAAAAACGAGACACAAGGAGAAAACTCCTTTTAAAGAACACTTGACAGGCCAGATTAGGGAGCGTGGGCTGCTGGCACGCAACTAAAGAGAACCCAACTTCCCTCTCGTTGAATCAAGAGCAGGCTCCTGCAACCCATGCTGCTGACTTGGGTGTGAGAGGCGCAGCTACTCTCCAGTCTCTAAGACAATTCTAAAATGACAACCTCTCACTTTCCAGCGTATATCGAGCGCACTGGGTACACGTATTTCGTTAGGAGGGTTCTTATACAAGCCTCAAAATTCAGCCAGTTAATTTATTGAGCGTAGGCCGTTGGACCTTGCAATAGTTGCTCGTCTGGTGTCTTATACAAAATAAGAAACACATTGACGAGGATTATTTGCACTAATTTAATACTAAATCCTCAATGTTGAAAATCTTTGGTTGTTAAAATTTATTGCACTTTCTACCTCAACAACGTATTCTTCCTTTAAAATTTCTTCTTACGTATTTCAATTGGGCATGTAATTCATTTAAAATGGCACCCGTTCGTTTCTCTAAGGCATGTAATGCAAAACTTTCAGTACGTTAAGGTAAACTGGTTCTCTGAAAATGAAGAAGAGAGAAAAGCAGCACCAAAAACAGGGTGGGAGGATAAAACAACGCACTGACAGAGCTTCCTCTTCCGATGCAATACGGCCACTCAAAATTCTGAATGTCGAACTCTTTTCCCATAAATTCAGACCCCGATAACTGACCCAGGTCTGAGCCTGGCACTCCTTCATTTTCTGAGGCCAGACTTGCTCCTAAGTCACCGGTACTCAGTCTCCAGGCAGTCTGCCTCTCTGAGCACAAAAGCTGCAGCTGCCAATTCCAAACTTGAGTGCCATTTTTGAAGATGGTAGCTGACGGACACGCGACGGTGGCTACAACTGGCGACACTTCTGATTGTGGCACATGGTCACCGCGACAATTTATTGAATCTCCAGTAACACTCACTTGAAAACCATACAAGTCGTGCAGTTCGCTAAGGCTGGGACAGCCCACCGAGTCGATAGTGCTATCTATTGTAAGACCATCTTCAAATTTGACAACTTCTCTGTAAGACGTGTTGGGAATGGTCACAATGCAACCCAGTCTTTGGTTGGCCGGAATGGAAGCCACAGGAATACGAGTGCTGTCGATTTGCGCTCTCCATGACCCATTGGGCAGCTGGTTCATGAGGAGACCACCTGGAACTTCCCTCGTCAGGCTGTTGCTGGTGTGGTCGTAAAAGCCACACTTGACGGTCGGGATTGGGGCGATAGCGGGGGTGTGGAACCACCAGACGAGAACACACTCTGCTGGCGGCATGGTAGGATTTGGAGGCACCCCAGGCTGAGGTGTGAGGGGTGAAGCATCAGGTGACGGTGACAACAAAGCTGGGGCTGGAGTGAAGGTGTCGGGAATGGTGGTTTCCGTGGGCTCTTCAGGAGACTCGGCTGTGTCATTGGAAGGTTGGAGGGTCGGGATGCCTGGCGTTGTTGTCGTCGAAGAGGTCGTACTCAGCAATATGTTGCTCAGGAGCTCGACTTTGGTCGCGTAATCCCCAGGGCCGATTTCTGAAAAAGAATGGAACTAAATTAAAAAGGGAACATAGAGGCTTATGTTCAAAACAAGATCTTGACCCCATCAAATCAAAAAGAGGTGGGCCGGGAATAGGGGAAAATTTTGACGAAGTCTCAAGGTACCAATTAAATTCAAGGAATTCAGACTACCTCTTTTCTTAGACAACTGAACATAAAATGAGATTGAATTCTTCATGTACTCGAAAAATGAATAAAAAAGAAAAATCGTTAAAGAAACATTTCATAGAATTCATTTCCCTCCCGGCTAAAATGGCGAATGGAGGTTTGTTCAGCCACTACAAAACCAGTAAGATTGAATGAATAACTCTCACTGGAATAAATATTTATGTAGACTTCTGATCCGTAATGATACAACAATAATCTCCCGCCAGAGCGGTCTCAGAGGTCTCGTGCGACACTTCAACTGGTCATGGAAAGCATGACGAAAAAAATCCTGACCAGACAATCGAGTGCTGTGAACATACAGCCGTCATGCACTGTTGTTAACTAGCCGTTTTGTGCATTCATATTACTGTCGTAGAACGCTTTCTTATCTGTTCATCTTTTGCTTAGATTTTGAATTCTTGTATTACGTCTAATATAGCTCGAGTATTAGATTTACCTTTAAACAATTTAAACAACTTATTTACCACAAGTGATGCAGCAATAGATTGTATCTTAAGTCAAGTAGCTTTTTATCAATTTTACAGTAAGTTTGTAGAAAATCTGAAGCTTTTCTTCGGAATCCTTTTGGGCAAACATCTTTAACGTACATAACTCCCATAAAAATTAAATTACAATTAAACTGAAACGTCACTAAAAATTAATTTAAATGAAAGGCGCAACCATTCGGTGTACTGTACAATAAAGTTTTTTTCTGCTCGAATACACCGAAGAATAAGCAACCTCTGCAGTCTTTACCATAGCTCGAGCGTTGTTGCCTACCAGCCTTCCACCGCACCAGACCACCTGCACTCCTCATCAATCCTGATAAGCCTACGTAAAACCTACATCTCCTGAGTGTGGCCGGTGTCGTAGCCACTACCTTCAGCTCGTCATCTCTTCTACATCGAGAGGGCCCTGACGGTGCCATGATCGGCTAGTCAACTCTGCCGTCTCACCGTAATGGTTAGCGCCACATTTTTACGTTAGTGACGTCAGTTACAGTTCCAAAGAACCTGCCTTACTTGCCTTTAATAAAATGGGAGATATAATTCTTGAATATTGTCGTCATTAATTAATTTAATTTTTATTACACACTAATACGGCAATTGTTACCGCAGTTTACTAATTATTAAATTTCATGTTCTAGGTTTAGAGAAATGAAATTATTGTCTATAAATATAATTACTATACTTAAATTAGGATTTAGCATATTTACCGAGACTTGACTTAGTCTCAAAACAGCTAATCCTAGAAATTCCTTAATAATCACTAAAGCTGAACGCAGTAGCCCTGCATTATTTTCTGTAGGACTCTCGTTCACCCAATACCTAACTCTCACGTCGCTATTCTTAAATTTTACTTACGCGGTCTTTCTGACCCGTCAAATTTTGCGGCGTGACTTAACTTAATATTGAATCAACATTTTAATTACTAAATTTTTGAGCAGTCGTTATAGACTCTAATTTATTGTAACTAAATATTTGTTCTCCCGTGACAGTGATCGTGGCACGGTGCTGGAGGGGCGCTATGGGCGTGCTGGTGTCCCAGCTCTCCCGTCTTCCAGCCCATTCGCGGGATAGAAGATTGGTCATTTATTTGCTAAATGAAATAAATTAACCTAAACTTTAGACTGTTTCCTATCCCTACGTCAGTGCCATGTTTCGTTTTTGTCAAAGTTTTTCTCATATGTTTGCAGCCTGATAATGATGTTTGTAATGTCGAAGCGTCGCATCTTAAAAACTTACAGTGATGTAGCATTCTAAAGGCTGAGTGTTTTTGTATAAATGATAACTAATTTTCTTCAAATTCTATCACGTGAAGAAGAACTAGAACACTTGGTATACATTATGACCTCGACAGCCACAAAGAGAAGAATACTAGACGAGACCAGTGAGTGGGATCATCCTATATCTCATTTCAGTAGAATGAAAAACTATGGTACAAGCATTAAAAACAAGAGATTAATTTATTATTTATTGAGTTTTTGCCTAAATAAGTATGTATGGTGGAAAAATGAATCACCGAAATCACCGACGCTGATAGCTTTTCCCACAACTTTCCCTGTTTTACCATTATTTAGCTTACTAATGAATAAAAATGTTTACTCAACACTTTGGAGCTAGAGTTTTGCTCTTTGTAGGGGCGCAATGCTTGCATACTCGTGTGTTTTTGTACCCTTCAACTCAAAAATGAATGGGAACCTTTTTCCTGCGTAAATTATCATTAACCGAGCGATTAGTCTAGGCTGTAAAACTAAAACTATTTCAAAAATATTATGGGAAAGCAAACTCAATTATCTTGGAAGACTACCATGCGTGACGCAATCTCCCAAGACCGCAATATTCTCAGTCATATTTACGCATGAACAATATTTGTTAACGATTTAAAACAACTTGCGCAGCAAAGCTCCTATGCATTACTTGCAAGTTTTGTATTGTTAACACTTCACTCACTGATGACGTAGAGAGTCATAATGTCGCTCTGGACGGTTTCTTTGGTAGACTCGACGCTGCACAGATAGTCTCCGGCCATGGAGAGGCTGGGTGACGTCACTGCGATGTTGTAAGCTTCGTCGCCTTTCTGCTGCGTCACGTGTCCCAGCAGAGGCGGGGAGACTGCGGGCGGTGTTCGCAGGTCAGTACGATGAAAAAATGGCTAGCGTGATTAAATAACCGTTAAAGTTGAAGAAGTTGAAGTTAACATTAAGTCAAAGGTACAGTTAAAGACATGAAGGAAATTAATTGACAAAAAAATAGCTCACAAAAGTTTAGAATCACAGAAAAATATAAGCCTTACGGTGCTAGTTAACTTATGGCAGTTTCTCTGAAACTGATGTTAAACTTAGGTCCGCTTAAGTAAAAAGCATTTCACTTAAGGACATATTCTCAACCTGTCATACGTACGTACAAGTCCTCGCGGGACACAGGCACTTTGTCTGAGTTCCCACTCTTGCAACGAGTGCCATGAAATAAGGTAAATCTGAGCTAAATATTCTGCTTTAACCAGGCAACTGACATGTTGTGTAGATTCCATACTAAAGAACTTCATGTAACTGCGCACCCATGCGCAAGAAATATTTTTGGTGCGTTAAAAAAAAGGAGCCTTGGTTTTGAAATTACTAATGTAAAACACTGCCTTAATTTAAGATAAATCGTGGTAACAACACTTTCAAATTAAAAACGGGCGTTATCGTAATTAAATTTTATTTAGCGTCTTCAAAAAAATTACTGATATTGGAGGTAATTCTCCATATCCTCCAAGATAGGCAGCATAATTAGCTCAGGGAATAATCTGTCCAGCTTCTCAAGTAATAACGTAATAACTTCCGACAAAATGACACAATTCACGTTTCAAAACTCGCTACGAGACCACACACTTAAATATAAAGCGCAGTACGACAAGGGAGGAGCTTAAGGGCGCTTGGAAATGACGGACATTCTTACTCGATCAGTATAACTTTTTCTCCGGAGCATCTATGATTTTAGACACTTAGGGCAGAGGCTTTACTTGGGCGGCTGAAATCATGGATGTCCCGGCTAAAAAGTTAGACAGGGTACGGCGTTGGCAAATACGTCGTCAGTGATGCGGCAGTTGTGCCGTAGGCAGTGCCACGCTGACCGCACTAAACGTTCCTTCGAGCAGGTCGAGTAGCGGAGAACCGACCACTCTTCTTTGAGTGATTTTACATTTTCTCCAATGCTCGCATTATCGTGCAAAGAAAAGCCTTCTCATAGTAAGTTTTTTTGCATTGTAGGAAATATTTCATGTAAAGAGATCATATAAAATGGCGCACAGTACTTCGTTATCACAGATGCTGCAGGGCAAGTGTTCGCACCAGTATAAATACAGTGAATGAATATAAATTGTAATTAGACGGATCTGGTTACTACGCGTTTATTTTCTTCAACACTTATTTGCTTTTCACACTAGTACCATCAGTCTACGCGATGTTCTGCATGGCGCGTGCAGTACGCCAGCATAAGCGCAGACTTCAACTTGTGAGCGACAGTCACATTGTAGTTGATGTGGACGGCTTCTGATATGCACGGTTTTAATAGATCTGCTATCTTCCATCACAAAATAGCACCACACACTTTATGCACGGGTGTACCTTGCGTAGAAAACGTCTTGACAGCCACACTGGCAGACTCGAACAATGCATAATCTGGATTCTTGCAGACACACAAACACATCTCTGAAGAGTTGAGTTAAACCATCATTTCCCCACCCTACACACACTCAAGCTAGGTATAAAACTCTGACCGAGGCAAACAAATAATCACTCACACCACCAACGAATTGACTTGAGCCAGGTGTTGACCACCACTCACCCCGCACACCGGCAGACTCAGACCAGGAGTACACCTCTTTGCCGTACAAGTACCACCGGACCGCGACGACGGTCTCATCGTATCCTGCCCTGACGGAGCAGACGAGCTGGTACTGGCGGCCCACCATCAGGTAGTTCTCGTTGGGGGCCGTGCCTTCGATGGACACGACCGGCACGTCCACCCCGGCACCTGGGGATAAATTCCTCGTTAACACTTCGACTGCGGCTGGTAAAACTTTAGTAACACTCAACCCAAATTTAAAGTCAGTTGAAGTGAGCAATGTTGAAAATAGTAAGCGTTACCTGGATCGTGACTGCATTTAGCTTTGATTTAGTATTTATGGAAATTGAGTTTTTGCCTAATGGTCGGTCAGTAGCATTATGAAAATCCCTTCAGTGACCAGTAGTGGTGCACGTCGCAGTCAAAGTGTAAAAATCAGGAGTTCTGCATGAGGTCTGCAGGCAAGATGTTGTTGCACAAGCATGGTGCTTCACCTCCTTATATGGATGAAGCTCCGCAGTGTGATCTTTTAGCTACTTTATCTATACAATTGAATGTTTTATAAATTGGTTCTTTTGGTGATGTGTTTTTAAACTCTTATTATATGTTATTTGTATTTTCTTATTAGAGGACACTTTTGAACAGTAATATAGATTTACATCGCTTTGATGTATAAAATTTATTTTAATTTAAACAATGAAAATAAGGAAAAATAAATAGAATAGAAGTCGAAATATGGATTATTTTATGAATAATAATCATTGCTGAGACCGTCCTAAATGATTGCGGTTGTAAAATAAGATATATGATGATAATTTTGAATTCTTCCACTAAAGTGAAACTATTTAAAATGAAATGTCCACACATAACACAGAAGGTAAGAAGGCAAAGAGCTATTCACGTAGGCTTCCTCAGTCAATAACTTTCTTGACGGAGTGAGCATATACTGTGCGCACAGGAAAGGTCACTTAGAGATTAATAACCAACAGACCAAATCATTGAATATTCATGTCATTATTAAACCATCGCAGGTGATATGACGCTGTAGACCCACACACGACACAGGGGGCAAAGAGTGACTCACACAGGCGCACTCCGTCAATTACTTTCTTGACCGAGTGCGCATATACTGTATGCACAGAGACCAATAAATAATAAACCAAATCATTGTATATTCATGTTATTATTAAACCATCGTAGGTGATATGACGCTGTAGACCCACACACGACACAGGGGGCAAAGAGCGACTCACAGAGGCGCACTCCGTCAATTACTTTCTTGACAGAGTGCGCATATACTGTATGCATAGAGACCAATACATGGTAAACCAAATCATTGAATATTCATGTTATTATTAAACCATCGTAGGTGATATGACGCTGTAGACCCACACACGACACAGGGGGCAAAGAGCGACTCACAGAGGCGCAGGAGAGGCAGCACGCAGAGTAGCAGCAGCACCACCATGTCTGCGCGGTATCGTCTCGACGGAACTGCGGCAGCAAACTTCACGAGACAGCCATTGCATCAGCAGAAAATGTGGTCTAAAGCACTTAACTTGATGTCAAACACGGTATTTTCAAACACATTACTCAATGTACATTTGGCTCGGAATGAAGGAATGATCTGTGCAGGAACAGAAAATATATTTTGTATTTATTGTGATTTGTGAAAACAAAATCGGAATTATAAAATATAGTTAAAGAAACATTTCCCTGCATAGTTCCGGAGACTTGTTGGAAACTAAACTTGATTGTGAGTGAGCACTCGGTCCCAGGGATGCATGTTAATGCAAAAATGTAAAATTCTCATCTGCGTTCCCATCAGCTACACGAAAGATGAAATTTATCACCATGTCTTGGTGAGAAGCTTTCACTATTGGTTACATAAATGCATGAGGAACGTGAACACACACAGCACGGTACGTGAGGCAGGCTGATCAACCAACAGACACCCGTGCCCATACGTATATTCTTGCTACCAGAGACACAAACTCCATAACTTTGTGAGGTACGCTGGTGGTGCGCTGCTCAACAGAACAAGAACGCAGGTCTGTTTGTAGCGTCCGCAGGTATACAAATTGAAAGGCTCTCACAATGCTGTGGCGTAGTTCAGAACGCTCAGCAGAGTTCATAGAAACGCTAAATGAGGACAACGAGCACAATGTACGTCCTCTTCTGACGAAACAAATAACTATGAACCTACCATTGGCTCGCCAGCAGAACAACAGCTCTTCCACAGTGAACACTTTTAGCTTCAGAGAAAATTGCAGAGAGCGTCACACGGCAATTACTCTTTATTATACTAAATATCCGTGAACAGTAGGTGATAACCAGACACAACAGACTGGAGTTTCGCTTGACTCTCAGCGATATTTCGGGTAGAGAAACGCTAGGATACATGGTTCGATGTCGACGTTCCAACACGTGATGCATGCATGCACGATTAATTAATCCTAGAGATGTATACAGATATTTCATTAAGCGGACACTAAAATTTATCGTCGATTTACGCTGTGGAGTAGAAATGTTAAGTTTGAGATTGAGGAATAGGAAATATATTCCAACATCTCTGTTAGGACGAATATAGCGATGCTCATATCCTCCATCACCAAGCGTACGTATGGGTGATTTACGAATATCCACATAACTTATACATGCAGTGAGAATATATTTACAGCATAACGCTTGTATTTGAAGTTTAGGCCTAAGTACGCAGCCACAAATTGAAAGTACTTTAAATTCTCACCAGCTGTGCATGCGACGCGAGTATCATTCCGAGAATAACACCCATAAATAATAAAATGTCCTTATAAATTACTGAAATTAAAATATATAACTATTCTCTCATCATAACTGGCCAAGCAAAGAATTCTTTACAGCACCGTAGACGTCAAAATATGAGGTTACGAAATTGAATCGTATATGAATTTAGTTTTTGAAACTACTGTTAAGAAAAATAAGCATGCAGACAGCATAGGAAAAAATGACTTTTTGAGAACAGCCATTTAATTAATAAACAAAATCGATTCTGAAATAAAACTAGAACCGTTTATACAGCTTATACGGACACAGCGGGTCTAGGACCACATCTGCTTCAGTGGGAACTATTTATTATTAAATAATTATTGGCACAGCACTGTAAGACTTGAGTAAATTTTAGACACTTTTCCAGCACTCATACACACAGCTAGTCTTGTGCAACCGAACGTTACTGAAAAATAGGAAGGAAGCGTTAAGTTCCCTCACTCACTACTGTAAAACAACTTCGGGCGAGCTTCATTGTACAGATTTCACCAGCAACGTAACCTAAGTGCAGCTAAATATGGACGTTACAGCATTTAAACGCGTTGTATCAACGAACACTTAACACTTTGACTGCGACGTGCGCCACCGGTGGTACACGGAGGTAATTTTCATAACGCTGATGACCGAACAGTAGTCGCCAACTCAATTTTCTTAAACACTTAATCAAAACTAAATGAAGGCCCGATCCCATTCATGTTTGGTATTTTAAAAATAGTTGACTGCAATTAACTTGAAATATGAGTTCGGTGTTGAACTTAATATTTAGTAGTCGCAGTCAAAGTGTTAAGAGTAATATACACAGGTATGTACGAGTACAAAAACATCTTTCATTTTTAAAGAAAACATCAATTTTTATCATTCCAATATTACAATCGAGCTCTAAAAATGTTTTCCCAGCTTCATAACCCAGAGTGAATGAAAAAAGAGTAAGTTCAATAAACAGAAGAGTATTCTTCTGATTCATTCACAACCAACACTAGAAATCTGGGACCGAATCACAGTTTTCATTGTTCACAGTCTGCTACTCAACACCTGTGCCCCGAGGTCACCTATTTCTAAAAGCCAGTTCTTTCCACTGATGATTCATCACTGTCACAAAGAGTATAGTTTCCTTCCAATTATACGAGTGCGTCGCTTCAGTTTAACTCCTGAGGGTAGGCTAAGGGAAGGAAATAAGGAAGGAAGGAAGCCCGCAAAACACTTCCCTGTGATTTTATAGCTCTACGTTCGCATGAACGTAGTGGCGTGCGACTCGTCGAGTGCTGGCCTTCAGCGACTCCGACGCGACCTTCTCTGATCGTAGTGATCCTACGACGAGTTCTCGGTAAGTGCAAATGACGCCCACCTGGCTGGTGTGGTGCTCTACAAATGCGTCATTCATGGAAATAATATCCAGCTTTTTTGTGACAAGTGCACTCTCACGTAACTAGATAGAAATCTACGTTTGCATCATTAAAAAATGAAGTTATTTTGGGACTGACGAAAAAAAAATAGCCCAGTTTTAACGTAGAAATTCCCCAAAACTTCCCCTCTTCGCTTCTAGAAAGCTTGAGTTCATGCAGTTGAGTGTAACTGCGCGAACGCATCAGTCATGGGTCGGATTGACTCAATTACTGCAAGTTCATATATAATACGATTCGAGTGTTCATTAAAAATGGGACATATCGCATTAATGCAGTATAGGTGGCGCTTTATAAACGAGAACTGACATTTAGGATACTAACTAACTGACAAATTTAGCTACAAACTCGTACTTTTCGGGAGTCCAGTAAGTCGATCACACGAAATCTTCACAGGAACAACTTTTAACGAGTTTTTATTGTCCTGACAGAAATAAAGTTTGAAAATAATGGGCAAAAACTCTCAAGGACAGGAGTAATTCGGGACGGAGATGAGCGTGTTAGTTCACAGGTTATTCGCACGCCTATTTTCTATGGTGAGTGCCTGAGAGACTCATCCTACACAACCTACTAGAGTTTGATACTCAAAATTCCTGAGTGTAAGGGATAATACGGGTGCTCCCCTGCAGAATACATGTATATTTAGGGTACTACCACCGCCACACTTAGCCTTGGCAAGAGACGCACAAAATAAGTCACAGCGTACAACAGACAACGAAAATGCGGTTCACCTACGTTTCAAAAATGGACAGAAACTTTCACATACCTGATTCTTGTACAAGTATAGGCCCAAAATGTGCATTTTTACCGTAAATATTCCTTTTAATATCCTAAGAATGACAGTTCCTTTATTAATGTGGTGATAAAGTTCAGATACTTATACAAAATCCACTTTTGGTAACGAATGATAAAAACTATTATCGACAGTGAATTCAACTGCTTTCCTATTTGAACTCATGATAATTATGACAGAAACCACTAACATTTCCAATTGCATCAACTTGGCGAGGTCAACAAATAGGAGCTGGATGGCAGCCGAATGCCTCTTCACCTATTTGACAAAGTCAACCTGACGACCTAAATGAACTATTTGTACGAGTGAGCACGACACCAGAGGATGTCCGTTCCATAAACAATCGCGGCAGCACACAACACCTCAGCCACTGGAGAGAACGAGATCTAATTGTGATGCTGGCCACGACTGCAGCCAGCAGTTGTCACAGCTACGTGTAGATGTTTGTTATGTGATACGACCACTGACAGTTGTTTGAAGCAGCAGATTCTAACCGACACTATACCAACTTAGCTTATGATGGCGTCAAATTGCTATCTTTCTGTGTTTACCATTTAGTTAAATGCATCCAAACATGACGATTTTCCTCTATTGCAGTGGAGAGAAGTACTTCATTTAACAGGAGGCACTGTGATTAAAAACAACACTTAATCTTAAAGAATGACTGAACAGCATCCAGCCTCGGACTCCAGCAATGCAGCGGATCCGTTCTCCTGTTTATTGACTCGGTTCAACCTCGTCGCCTGAGTTGTCATCTTCTACGCAGTGTTCTTGTCATAGGCGCGCACAAACACATTTTGAACCTTTAACACTTGAACCTTAAACTCAGGCCATTCATTGCACTTCATTACTGACATCCATTGGGGAAAGCAATGGTTGTGGCGTAAATCGTGATGCGTCGAGAAAACTTGATGCACAGCACAAGTGTTCGCCTACTCTGCCTGATACGCTCGATTTCGTTTTGAAAAATCGCTCGTACTCTCAGTGATGGGCAAAAATTTTCCAGTATGACTTCTAAGCATTTTTCAAAAGTAGTTGATAAGGAATCGAGGTTATGACAGAAGCGCTACGTTATGATTTTCATCACAAGGTCGGAGAGTTGCAGCAGCTACACACACTCTCTCGCACCGATCGCTGCACTACACACTGAAACCAGGAACTGGACGACAATAGCACCTGCCGTGACACCACCTGAACTCTGGCTGATGCTGCCGCACAGAACTCCAGATATAATTCAAGTCAGACCCAGAAAAACCCAGACAGCATAACAAGATTTAAATTGTTAAACATATCGTAGGTGAAAGCTATAGAACGAATAGCGTTGATTTTGATCCATGTATTGAAAACTACATATATATATAGCTGAAAATAAATGAGCTTGGTCTTGCATTTTACGAACCATTATGATGAAATGACATCAGTATTGCAACTATTTTATAATATATTTGGATTCCTATTCTATTCTCAACCACATATTCTTGTTTTTGCTATTTGCAATGTTAGAGCTGTAATACTGGAACAACTTTCCTGAGGCGCACCGTTTTTTCTTTTACTCCACCGATAATTAGAAGTATAAAGCTCACTTTTCTTTACAGTAGTGAGGATTTTGCACTAAAGAGTTCCAGATGAGTGTTCAGAGGGCATCCATACATTGCTCTATGTTGTGACTCTCGTCCCATTCTCGGAGATTACCTCATTTGTTACTGCGTTTTCGGAAATCACTTCCTCAATAGAGTAAAGAAAATAATTTAGCATTCATCGTATTATATTATAACGTTTGTAAAATAGTTCTTCAACGCACTGCGTGCGCTACAAAGTCAATATTTCAAATACTGCAAAATAAATTATTCAAACGTCCGCAATGTGATGTGTAAGAGATCTGAACGCGAATGGAAACACTAATTCAGTTAACGAGTAATTTCTGAGATCATATTTCATTGCCTTACAATTTACGTTTTCATTATTATTTTGATTGTTGCATTTCAGTCCTTTCAAGCATCAAAATCTACTATGCAACTACGATAGGTATCCAGAAATTCACTCGATAATGCAGTAACTTAAATAGGTTTCGAAATTGATGAAATTCAGAAACAAGTGGAGTACTTAAGAAAATCCCAGATCTGGGTTTAAAACCCAACAGGCTATGGTACACCGTCTGACCTAGCATTCTGTGTTGACAACTGGCCTCATAACATATGATAGAAGCAGCCAGCTCTTGGTTTCATGGCTTCTACAAATTCCTAAGGCTACAGTTTACGAAAAAATGTTTTTGTTAAGAATTGCGTATTAGAATTGCGCGGCAACCTGATATCAGAGCTGAGGATCTACCAAGATAAAAATTGGAAGTCATGAGCGTTTTTAAAAAATATCTTGAATTTCTTTTACTTGATCTTGTGTGAAACAATTTTAATGCATTTTTTCAGTCATAAGTACATTTTGTGATGTCACGCTCGACCCTTTGATAGGAAAGGCCAGTTCGGGTAAGGCGATCGACACGACAAAAAAAAGCAACCTCTCAGATGAGACCAACATGAGAGTTGTTCAACTGGAAATCTATGATTACAAACTTGTAGAGCTGCCCTGCCCTGACTACCAAACAAAGCTCCTGCGCTGTGCACGAAATGCTGTTCCTCCTGACACCGATCACGTCAGACGGAAGTTCTGAGATGAAACTCTTCTTGCTTGATACTGGGGCGCGGAGAACACCTTGACATGAGTTAACTCATGTTCCACTTTGGCTTTGAAAGCATTACTGAAGAAGTTTTATGTTAAATTTTGATATAAAAATGGTCAATTCGCTTTCTGATCAATTTGATACTGACTGCAAAAGCATGAAAAGCGTTTACACATCACTTCATAATCATTCATTCAATTGATGGTGAAAATTTCTCTAATCGAATTTGAAGTAAAAATGCTCATTGTATATCGCACACACTACTTCAACTACATCGATAGCATACACACCACGACCGGAGTTACTGAAAAAGATAAAGATAAGTGTTTTGATCAGTCACTGTGGAGTTTCGTTGCACAGCCTGTGAGACGAATGGCTTCTACGCAAGGTTACCTCTAATTTTTATTTGCTCATTTTCAACGACTTTCGACGGACAAACGCACTGATTCACAGAGAATGTAGTTATCGGTCCACCTATTACGATGCATGGAAATATTACGTTTAAAGCGAACAAAATAATTTAAGCGCATATGAGTTTCTGAACAAAATGAAAAATAACAAAAAATAAGATCTAACAAATTTTAAATTCACAACTTATGCAAGAGAATAATGGTAAATAAAAACCTTACTATGCCCATCAAGGCAGAAAATACACGGGATTGAGACTAAGTTCTTGCTACGCAGGATTTACTGTGGTTACGACAGTAAGCAGAACTTACTCGTTCCCACAGAGTGGCTCTTGATGAATCGCACTGCTGGCGGCAGGAATGGAACCTCACCCTCTGTATGTCGGTCGAGCGTGTTGCCCTTTTTTTGAGGTTAATAGAAAAAAATTCCAGAAGTAAAATTTGACAAACAGATTATCTACTCGAACTATAATATCAATAACACTATACAATGAAAACATCAACTTCATCCTGTGAAATATCAATACTGATCATCAGAACACCACAATCGACATCGATTTGTTTGCAACGACCGTCAGATTATCAAATTCAACCTTAACTCAAAATCGCAAGTTTTAGTTAGAACTTACAATGACCAATTTGCACCTTGAACAGGAGTCAAACTTCTCTTTCGTGTAAAAGTTCACTAATTGGCGAGAGGGATTTCTGGAGTACACTGTGTGCAAGCTGAGGGATGATAGTTTCTTTTCTTTTATCTCGATGCATGCAAGCAGGCGAAGGTATTCATTTGTGTTTTGCGAATGAATATTGAGCCAGTATCGAAGCGTAACTAACAAGTAAAATTGTTTCAATTCTGAGGATTGGAATAAAAAGAGAATGCCAGTTCAGCACACTTTACTGGAGAAGATTCACTTCACCGGTAGCTAGAATATCTGCGTTGAAAACGAAATTACTTTAACCACGTTAAGCAAGCAAAACAACATCTAATTATAACAGATCAAAAGAAATTATAACTGTCAATGAGAGAAAAGTATCTTTATTATTTTGTTATTAAAAACAAAGTAACGGCATTCAGATATTAATTAACAAGAAGACAGGCTAGTCCAAACGAAGAGAGTAGAATGCTAGGATTAATTTCACAATCATATCACAGGAATATTCTACTGGATTCGGTTATAGTTTTATTTATAAAGTGTTCTGAAGTGTTTTAATTAAAATAAAATTCTTCCTTAGACATGTCTCACCTATAGCAACCCTAAACTCGATACGCCCATAAGACAAGCGGTCGCACGGAATTTCTAAGCATAATTTTACACACATATTTTTTTCAGTTAGAAAATCTAGTAAAACGTACAACAACAATTGTGCGTATGAGTATCTAATAGCGATACAAATTTCTTCGAAGTAATGACTAGTCAAGGCTGTGTGCCTCTAATTTCTATGCAGTAAAATATGCATACTAGTGACGTCTGTTCGATTAATCATGAAGTCAAATCATGTTCTCGCAGCGAGTTCATTTTCGATGAACGAAGAACAAAATCGGATCGAGTGAGCTGCAATCGTGTGCGAGTCCGACTTTGGACTTTCGGAGGCCAGGACGGCCCTCAGCGAAAATCGGTTAACGATATAATATTTAAAATTTAAGATACGATCTTTACAGTGTAAGATATGACTTGCAAGACAATTATTTTTCCTTGTAGGAAATCGGTAGACTCGAACAAGCAAACATAAAAAAAATTCATTGTCTTAAAACATTTTCCCGAATTGAAATGAAAATTTAACAAATTAGATTGATGTGAGTCGTTCTTTGTAATGAGAGGTCATCTCGAGGCTATGGGAACACAGACGGTCGAGGGAAGGTGGAGGCTCCAGAGCAGATATATCCTGACGAACGCGGGATTTTTTTTCTCTCAAGAAGTCTAGTATTCGACTTCCTGCTGTTGCCCTTGCTGGGGCTGCTGCTGGAGCTGCTGCTGAGGTTGTTGGGGTTGGTACTGCTCAGGAACCGATGGCTCTGCCGTTGACGGCGGGATGATGTACAAGTCTTCGTTCACCTGCCCAAAAATTAGTCATACATTTGGTGTATGAACGTAAAACGTACATTTGTAGCATAAGTTTAGTGTATTTTACAATGTAAAAAATTCGACTGTGAATTTGACCAAGCCCCTCTTATGAAAACGCGCCATGTATGTAGAGTCGAGAATCTCACACCTCACCAGTTCTGACCTCCACGCCAGCCAAAATGTCAGATATAATCTGCTGCACAAATATTGCCTAGTTTTGAGCAAATAGGATTAACACTTATTCCTTAGCGTTACTCGTTCTAGCAGGCCTGCCTGCGTGTACCCACCCTGAAGGCGGCCTGCGTGTTCTCACACAGAACGTTGAACCACCACTCGCACACGCGGTTCGCTTGGTTGTAGATGGTGCCGTTTGGGCACAAGAAGCTCTCCTTCAAGCCGTCCGTCTTGCAGTAGTGCCACACCTGGTGAAAGTTTCAGCTCATTTCCGATACGTTCCAGTCAGGTTGAAAATAAAGTATTTTTAATGTTAGTGAGAGCTTACTTGCTGTCTTAAATAAACAAAACTAGCTGTCGTAACTAAAGTTTGCAGAGGTTGAAAGATGGTCGTGCGTTAGTGTTCACTATGAGTGCTTGAACCTAACGTATTGTTTCTGCACCTGGGGACTCGTGCTTCAAAGGTCTTAAAGAAATTGTTTTTCAAACTTAAATTTGGGTTAGGCCGTAGATTGAGCTTACGTTATTTTCTCCTCATATGCATTATATTATTTATTTAAGGTCTGTCGCGTTTCTCTGTATTGCCTTTTAAAGAAAATGCTAGCGTTTAAGTTAGAGACTTTCCTCTCCATTCTTATGATCAATCTTATAAATGAAAAACTTTGCTATAGATATTCTACAAACAATTACGAAAGATCAAAACACGATAAATTTTAACATTCATTACATTTTTACAAGTCATCTTTCGTTGGTAACACAAGAGAAGCCGAAAATTTTTGTTCGGGAACCTCTTTTAACAAAAAATGTCTGGACTACACTTTGTTCATTTTCCCAGGAGGCTCACCTGACACCCTGCCTCCTCGTCAGCACAGCTCACCTGACACCCTGCCTCCTCGTCAGCACAGCTCACCTGACACCCTCGTCAGCACAGCTCACCTGACACCCTGCCTCCTCGTCAGCATAGAAGCCCGGCAGCTTGTCAGCACACGAGAAGCCAGTTGGGGGGATGGACGCCAGGGTGGGGTAGTCTGAGCCAGGCACTCCTGCCATAAAGACGTCGGGTTGAAATTAATTAAAATTCGAAACGCACCCGGCCCAACGAACGAGCATTTACTTCGTTCGGAGTGTTACTCATCCTGTATATATGACGAGTGTAGCATTCATATTCATACATCATGACTGTACAAACCTCGCGAGTTAAGTTAAGCACAGGAAGTCGTTTCAAAGAAGATTTTTCGAAATCTGATTATTCAGATTTAAATCAAATTTTTATAATTCTGACTTTTAAATATACTTAGTTCGTAAAAAACACACAGTGTGAAGTTCAAACGTTGAAAACCCCCTTCGCCTATTATGGATTTCTGTGTGAGTAGATCGTTTCAAAATAGCGTATAGAAATTATGAACCAAATATGCTGTCAACGTGTATGTTTAACATGCACGTCTTAGTGATTTGCAATGTCAAGACCTGATAACCGTTTTGCGTGTCATTATGCATCGAGAAACCTACTGCATTGGGACTCAGCGAGATTTGGTAACCTGTTTTTCACTGCCTCTTTGTTGCTAAAGACTTGCACCGCAAGTTAAAATTCATCCCACGTTTTATTTTCAACAATATGCCATTGCAGCCCTGTCTTCCCTCAAATTTTTTCCTCCTTCGTCACTGCTGATTCCTGCCTACCTGGGATGGTGTTGGCGTTGCTGTAGAGCTCCTCTCGATACTGCCCCGTCTGCTCGTCTGCGAACTCCAGCTCCTCGGGGGCTCTGCCCGGCACAGGGGGGCAGTTAGGGCAAGTTTTACGCTTTTGTAAACAGTATCACACTTACAACGCCACATCTCGTCATTACCGCCACATCTCAGGACCGCTACCGCTATTACCGCTATTAAAGCACGTTTCTACTGCCCCATCTCGTCATAATTCATTTCTACAGACTTCGAAACAAACGAAAAGGAAAATCGAAAATTTGCAAAGGAAAACCAGGGTCAAACAAATTTTTACCGCATTAGAAAAGAAACTGGGAGGACAATCAGCAAACCTCAGCTGAATAAACGAGAGGGATAAATTTGAAAATAAGGTTTGCCTGTATGTTGCTCCATCATCACCACATTTTTATTTTTGGATGCGCTATCGCTGTCAGTTCTGCTATACACGATGCCTTAACCCTTTAACGCCCCAGAGGACACCAGTGTCCTCTTTCAAAATTCCCCTTCAATATATTTTATTTCTTATTCAATTAGTTCCCTAATGTGTTCTTTGAAGTTCTCTGCCGAGTGGCAGTTCTTATCCCATCCTGATATCGGTGACTGCCAGATGCCAGCGCCAGTTTAGTGACGGTGGTTGTGTTAACGGTAATATGAGTACAAAAATTCGGACGTTAAAGGGTTAAAGAAGGGCATGATTTTAAATGCAAGGGAGAAGCTTAAACAAGGCTTACTCATATGGTATACTCATAAATGCTCCTCCATCAAATTCGATGCCCCAGAGACAGGGCATGATAGAGATACCCTGACTCTGCAACCCGCCTGCTGCAACCAATGAGAGCGGAGACTAAGAGAACTATCTCAAATTATATGGAAACTGTCGATTTTCCTCAATGGCTAACAGCAACATCAGAAACTAACATCCATCTCAAAACTAGCTACTGTCAAAGAAATTTGCACAATTTCTCGAACGCGAACAACGTTTCAAAAAGCTATCAACCGGGTTGCTAACCAGTAACTTCCCTAGCAGGTACAGCTCACCTGACTTGTTGGTTTTCAGCTGGGTAGACCTGAGGGCTGTAGGCGATCTCCTGTTGTGCCCGCACAGCGCCCAACATCACCACTGAAGATTGGATTAGATGTTAGTTTAAGCATCCCTAGCCGCTAAAAAAAGAGAGTTTCGAAGAGAGAATGGAGAAAGGCACCATTTAGTATGGAGATAAGGGAACGCGGAATCTATGCAGAAGAGGCATGGAAACAGTAGTTGAGAAAGAAGTTTATGTAACAAGATAAAAGTTGAGTTATAAACTCCTATAAAAACCACGCTATTGGATTCTTGGTCAGAGGGTAAAATTATTGGAGAAAGCGAATGCATAAACTCAACTCATTAGTGAGCTCGAAATGTGCTGAACTCCTTACCTAGATTCAGGATATTGGAGATTTTCGTCGAATTGCAAAAAAAAACAAAGAACGGGGAAGGAAAAGCTTAATACAAATACATTTTTACAATAAATTAATTACAGAAAAATAATTTGTACATAAAATTATAATTTATCGAACTCTCACCTAAAACGGTTGTCAAGAATGTAGTCGCCATTTCTCGCTCAGAAAGTGGCTATTTCGCAAGAAGAACGTAGGAGTTTCAGTAGCTGTTGAAGAAAAAAAAAACTCTCAGAGAACACGAGCAAAAGAATTTCAGAATACGATTATTCATGTTCAAGTTCTACTGGATTTGTCTCATAAAGCTGGCAAACAACGTAGTTGAGAGTCCCTTAATCATAGTGAACAGATCGAGCTAGCGACTCTAGTGAGTAAAGGGTTCGATTCCTTTTACAGGTTGTGAGGTTCATTCGTAAATATTGTAGAGGCGCCTGGGTTTTGTGCTGCTGCACTGTACTCGTAATTACAAGATATCTACTGCAAAGGATCCATTTTTTTTGCATTCATATACTGTAGAAAGCGAAAGGTCGGAGAACCCACTCCAGTGGCTCATAGGGTGTGCTCTTCTACTACTAAAAAGAAAGCTTAGGGAGGGTATGTTGTTAATACAAGTTGAAATAGCTAATGACGGTAAAATGTTCACAAAAATTTTCAGGTATAAAAACTTTTGTATCGCTCGTTACGGAGATAGTTGTTCTGGACGTAAGTCTCTTCATATTTGTTAAGTAGCTTTGAAAGTTAAACTAGCATCCGAAGTAGAAACACGTCAACTCAAAAACCAGCATCGTAGAAGTACTACCAGTACTTTCTCAGTCTTCATTTGATATCTAGGAATCATGTAACATTCCCAATTTATGAAATTTTAAATTCAAATTTGAAAACTGCGCACGACTGAAAAAATTAAGTTCTTCCACTGAATTGCATAAAAAATTGTATAGTCGCACGTGAATAAAAATTTACTATTACCGAGAATTTTAATGCTGTAGTGACGTCTATGGAATGCACGTCAGTTCAGCGATCGTACTGTTTCACAATCCGGACCTCGTGTCTTTAAGCAGGGCTGTGTTAAGCAGGCCTGTCCACCTGCTATCGTCCGAAGTTTCAACCGAACGACTTTCTCCAGCACGCAGCTGACGCTCTGCCAAGCTAGTCAGCCTGACCTCACCATCGAACGTAGGCCGAGCAATGCTTATTTCTACCGTAATATTTTTTTGAGGCTGCAGCTTACCAGTGTGGTAACTTGCCCTTTAGACTTTCCATCTATTTTCACTAACTTCAAAATGCGACGGTTTGTTGCCGCCGACTGGGTGTTGATTTACATCTGCAGACTGTGCCAATTTACTACCAGAAACTGGGACTGAGGTTGTCATAAGTGACAGCGCCGACTTGATATCATATACTGCGCCAATTTAATCCCATAGAATGCGTGCTTGAATACAGCGTTCGGAGCCTCGCATCCGAAGAATACCACATAAAAATACAGTTGCGTTCAGTATTATTATAGAAGAAAGCTGTAAGATTTTCCATGCGCTGAATTTCCTTTATTCTTCGCTAGATTGAGCCATGCATCTTAATTTGCAGACTGACGAAGACAAGATCATTTACTTCTGAAATGTATTTTTTCTCACTACAATCGAATGCGTATGAAATGTTGAGGTCTTTTGTATTAGGATATGAACACGCTTCGATAAAATAATTATTCATCTCCTCACAGTCTCGTTTGTAAATTTAAGCCACTGAAATACCCCAATATATTAAAAGCGAAGAACAAAAAATCTTTTTAGTAAAGGAATTAAGTACCATATAAGTTCTAATAGCGATATTAAGTCTGGGGTTCTTTACAAGCCACAAATATAATAAAAAATAAATTCAACTCATGGGCAAGGAGCAGATTCATGATAACATGACCGATAAGAATTTTACCTTTTGTACCTGCACGTATTCTTACACGGTCACAATGCTAGCAAGCCTAATCAGTAAAGTCTATTATCAAGATACCTATTCATCATCTAAGTTGGAACCCTAAAAAAGCAGACACTAAAAACATATTACCAAAAAACGATAGTGGTCGTTGAGAGCTGTATTAATATTTAAAATAAAACCGTTCCTTTAACAGTCTAGTCGAAGGCATTTCTTAAAAGGAAGGTTATAATAGAAAGTCAAGATCGCAATTGCCAAAAAAGAAAAAATAACTGTTACAAGGTTTCAGAGACATATTCCCTACGCCAAGACAGGTTTAGGCTTCATCTGTGAGTTGTTACGACACAAAAGTTATGAAGGCCTAACACTCGGCATCACAATCTACCGCCTCTCCCACCTGAGTTGTTGTAGAGCACAAGAGCACACCACCACCTGCACCGTCGGAGTTGCGACTGCTATGACGTCTCACAGGTCTCGCCCCCTTATATAGGCGTGTCAGGTCGTATCAACCGCCTGTCCTGATGAACTGATCTCACGGGACGCCGAGTGCGTGCGACTGATGGCTGCAGCTCTCGGGGAGGTATCGCTTTCGCCCGCTGCAATCATCATAACCAGCCAGCAGATTCAGACTGCAGGCAAGGGCAATCACGAATACCGTTAAACTTCCCTCAACGATTATTTTGCTAGAGATTATACTGCGAGCTTGAATGCATTTTCCGCACGCTCTAATTTAAGAATCGTGTTCATACGGTCTCAATATCTTCATGTTTTAATTTGTGAGATGCTCACCGTGGGGAAGCAAGGGGAATTATTATAATTTTTATTATTATTATATAAGAAAGTTTTAGCCTCCCTTAATTGCACGACAAAGATGTTCTAATAGAGGAAGGAGGAAGGCACCATTTAGTATGAAGTTGAGGGAACGCGGAATCTATGCGCAAGGTGCACAGAAACAGAAAGCTAAGAAAGAAGTTCATGAAACAAGAAAAAGTTGAAGAAGAAAGTAGTAGGTGCTGAAAAACAGGACAGCAGTGAACCGAAAAAAGATGGTCCGTAACAAAACAAAAACCTATTTTATTACAACAAAAGGAAGCTTACCTAACCTTTAGCTCAGGCCCTCACATAGTCCCCCTGGGAGCGCTAATTCCCATAGATACAATACCTGTATCCCCCTGAGGGGGTCGCAAGGGGAAAAGTTACAAGTTTTATCGCAGTAATCTATTTATAGATTAGGCTTTTTCTTCCGTAACTTTTGAAGAACGGCAAACAGGAAACCTTTAAGCTGCTTCTGTAATAAAAATTTGACTACCGTTCATACAAGTGCTAGTAAGCACTCGTGTGGTAATGATTTAGGCTAATTATTTTTTTATAATTGCATTCAGCGGTTACCAAAAGTATACGCTCAATGAATGCGAGCTTTGTGGAGCTTGATAGAAATTTAATGTAGAAGTGCTATCTGAGTGCAATATTTTATTATGTTAGCCGTGGCAATCCCCTCAGCTGACCAAAGAGTGCGTAGAAGAAACAGTAAGGCGAGAAGATCAAGTAACGGACTCGCGCACGAGGTCGGTTGTGCGGTCGGTTGTGCGGTCGGTTGTGCGGTCGGTTGTGCGGTCGGTTGTGCGGTCGGTTGTGCGGTCGGTTGTGCGGTCGGTTGTGCGGTCGGTTGTGCGGTCGGTTGTGCGGTCGGTTGTGCGGTCGGTTGTGCGGTCGGTTGTGCGGTCGGTTGTGCGGTCGGTTGTGCGGTCGGTTGTGCGGTCGGTTGTGCGGTCGGTTGTGCGGTCGGTTGTGCGGTCGGTTGTGCGGTCGGTTGTGCGGTCGGTTGTGCGGTCGGTTGTGCGGTCGGTTGTGCGGTCGGTTGTGCGGTCGGTTGTGCGGTCGGTTGTGCGGTCGGTTGTGCGGTCGGTTGTGCGGTCGGTTGTGCGGTCGGTTGTGCGGTCGGTTGTGCGGTCGGTTGTGCGGTCGGTTGTGCGGTCGGAGTTGCGGTCGGTTGTGCGGTCGGTTGTGCGGTCGGTTGTGCGGTCGGTTGTGCGGTCGGTTTTGCGGTCGGTCGTGCGGTCGGTCGTGCGGTCGGTCGTGCGGTCGGTCGTGCGGTCGGTCGTGCGGTCGGTTGTGCGGTCGGTCGTGCGGTCGGTCGTGCGGTCGGTTGTCCGTCATATGAAAAAATTGCAAGTTTTTATTTTTCTGTTTCGAAAAGTAAAGAGCGGAAATTACTTCTACTCGTACTTATGAAAGCGTGTATGACAAAAAAAAAAATACAAGAGGTAAGTGGTAATAATATGTATAGGGATGCAACATGCAATACTTGCAAACTGAATACAAACAGCTAAATCCACGGCAAAACCTCTTTGATTTGCACATTTACTCCAGCACATAAAATATGATTCACTAAAACCTACATTTCGACGACAGGTGCAGGACGAGCAACATTACGCGTACACGCGTAATCAGGAGGATATTATGAATGCACGCGCACCGCGCCGCACCTTTCACGCGTCGGTCGCTGGCGGAGCGTTTACAGCCGTGCCCTCTCACGCTCCTGGTGGGGACGGCAGCCGCCGCTGCGTCGCGTGCTGCGGGGACATGCTTTCTTGCGCACCTTCTCCGGCCCTCTGCGTGGGGTGGTGTGTTACTGGCTGTGGCGAGTTGCCAGCTGTGGCGAGTTGCCAACTGTGGCGTGTTGCCAACTGTGGCGTGTTGCCAACTGTGGCGTGTTGCCAACTGTGGCGTGTTGCCAGCTGCGGCGTGTTGCCAGCTGCGGCGTGTTGCCAGCTGTGGCGTGTTGCAAACTGTGGCGTGTTGCAAACTGTGGCGTGTTGCCAGCTGTGGCGTGTTGCCAGCTGTGGCGTGTTGCCAGCTGTGGCGTGTTGCCAGCTGTGGCGTGTTGCCAGCTGTGGCGTGTTGCCAGCTGTGGCGTGTTGCCAGCTGTGGCGTGTTGCCAGCTGTGGCGTGTTGCCAGCTGTGGCGTGTTGCCAGCTGGGGTGTGTTGCCAGCTGGGGCGTGTTGCCAGCTGGGGTGTGTTGCCAGCTGGGGTGTGTTGCCAGCTGGGGTGTGTTGCCAGCAGGGGTGTGTTGCCAGCTGGGGTGTGTTGCCAGCTAGGGTGTGTTGCCAGCTGGGGTGTGTTGCCAGCTGGAGTGTGTTCCCAGCTCGGGTGTGTTGCCAGTTGGGGTGTGTTGCCAGCTGGGGTGTGTTGCCAGCTGGGGTGAGTTGCCAGCTGGGGTGTGTTGCCAGCTGGGGTGAGTTGCCAGCTATTGAGTTGCCAGCTGGGGTGTGTTGCCAGCTGGGGTGAGTTGCCAGCTATGGTGAGTTGCCAGCTGGGGTGAGTTGTCAGCTGGGGTGAGTTGCCAGCTGGGGTGTGTTGCCAGCTGGGGTGTGTTGCCAGCTGGGGTGTGTTGCCAGCTGGGGTGTGTTGCCAGCTGGGGTGTGTTGCCAGCTGGGGTGTGTTGCCAGCTGGGGTGTGTTGCCAGCTGGGGTGTGTCGCTAGCTGGGGTGTGTCGCCAGCTGTGATGTGTTGCCAGCTGTGGTGTGATGCCAGCTGTGGTGTGTTGCCAGCTGTGGTGTTTGCCAGCTGTGGTGTGTGGGTGTTGAGTTGCCAGCTCTGGTGTGTGGGTGTTGTGGTTGCCAGCTCTGGTGTGGGGAGTTGCCAGCTCTGGTATGATTGTTCTGTTGCCAGCTCTGGTGTGTGGATGTTATGTTGCCAGCTCTGCGTCTAATACAATAAATATTGTGAGGGATGGAAATTGAATGGTTGAATAAGATCAGTTCAAGAGTGAAGAATTAGAGAAAGAACAAAAGCAAAGGAGATCTTCTGAGAATACACCGGTGGTGTTCGATGACGATAAAAAAAAGAACAGAAAAATTGGAATAAAACTTAAAGACGCACACACGCCTCAACACTTTGTATTCTACAACTGATATAATTTTGCAGTGACAGGAGTTAAAATCTACTTACAAAAAATTATTTATAGTAAGAAAAGATGAGAAAAAATATACAGTTTGAATCATGGTAACCACGAGAACTCATCTCTGATTACGCTTGGCCGAATAATTTTCGCCACTTCGTAAGGTAGCTGTAGAATATCGATCGCGTTCACGTGATTTTCAAATAAAACTGGAATATTAGAGTTTGTGCGGAAACGGAACATGGAAAGGGCAAGAATGATGCAATAGCGTTTATTGTCAATTGAATAAAAAACTCTTCCATACACGTAATTTTAACAGAGACGGAATATTGTGCTTAAAAATCAGCGACAAATACCGGCTCGTGTACAGTTAATACAAATATTCGCCTTCTCTGAATTGACAGAGTTTTGTGTGACTCATGAACTATGGTTAAAGTGGAGTGAACTGTTTTAGTTAAGAATTATAATCTGGAATATCGTAAATACAAGTTTCCTTTACGTAGAGTGCTGATTTCTTTTAAATTACTTCACGTTTATATTTTATACTATAGTCTCATAAAATATTTTTCTAAATTGAATGACACCCGCTATGTGAAACAGTTTTATTTTTTACAGCAACCTTAAAATTTCGCGCCAATTTCTGCCTGAGAACGCACAAAGCTTACATTCAATTCACAAATAAAATACCAAGTTTTGTATGAACGAAAGCCTTGCTGAAGATCGAAAAACTGCACTCGAGACTTTTTTCACGCACGCATTCTTCAACAGATTTAGCATAGAGAATCAGTTGCTTTTTAAAACCTACTTTTCCCAGAAAATTTGCTCTTTCTGAATCAATGTCACTCATTATATTGAGGCATCGCAACACTTCGAGTTACTCGAGTGTTCAAGAAATTCTTGTAAAAAATATTCGCTCAATTAAAACTATCGTGAGTCCTGAAATTAAATTTAAAAATCTACTAAAGTCATCAGATAAAATCGCTGAATTTTAGAGGTTCCAATTCGAGCAGTGAATGGACTTTCATCAGGACGGACTTCATGTCTACAAGACTTGGCTTCTCGTTCTTCTGCTGCGCTTTCTTCAGCAGCTCGATCACGGCATGCAAAGCGGTGTTGTCCAGCAGCTTGCCGACAGGGGGCATCGTCAGCAGCAAGTTGTCACCTCTGGCCGAATGGAAAAGATTTGTAAAACTCAACGCATCACTTTGACCGCAATTGGTAAAACTGAAGTTCAATATTCAACTCAAATTTAAAGTCAATTATAATAAGCAATTTTGAAAATGGCAATCATTAACGGGATTTAACCCCCTTACGTAGCTTTAATTATTCATGAAAATTGGGTTTGTGACTACTGGTTGGTCAGTAGATTATGAAAATGCCCTCCGTGGCCACCGGTGGCGCACGTTGCGGTCAAAGTGTTATATTCGTGCCATATATTATTATATTAGTGCCAAAGTGTTATATTAGTGCAGCTATAGAAAATTGAAAAGACACTATATAAAATGTCAGAAACTAAAATAGAAAGTCAGAAGCACATACTTGGGTGAGAGTTCGGCATCGATTTGCTTCTTGGTTTTGTTTTTTAGGTTTTGAAATAGCCGGGAGTGGACGTCAATGAAGGTGGAGAGCAACTTGCCCATCGTGTCCTCAACTGAAGCATTGAAGTCAACGAGAGGTCTCGCGTGCAAATCTTTGATGACAAGCAAGTCATCTTCCGAGCGCACAGTCGATAGGTCGAGGTCGGAATATAATTTCCGTGACTGGGACAGAGCTAGAGTCTCGACACCTGCAAGGAATGCGAACGACATGTAGGACTGGTCTCTAGCTACAGAGAGATGCGTTTTGCGGGTTCATCGATTTATATGAAACCTCACTCGACTAAAAAAGACAGAACCAGCATGCCTGCTAATTTCAGACGCCTAAAATCTAAAATTTTATCTTCAGGCTTGAGAGAATAGAGCAGTTAAGCTTGAAAAATGTAAAAATAAAAACAGTAAAGCAACTTTCCTTCATAATAGATTAGATTGTAAGCTAGCTCAAATCCCTAACCACAGCAAAGGTGTGCCAAAGAAAGGAAGCATGGAGGGAATCAACATTTAGTATGAAATTAGGGGAACAAGGAATCTACGCGCATGATGTGTCCTACACCCTGCACATGCTAACAGCAAGATTGGAAAAAGTTTGTGAAACTGGATATGTTAAAGAAGAAAGGAATACGAGCTGATAAGGACAGATGTGAGCCGAAAACAGGTTATCCATAACGAAATGCTTATTCTATAACAAAAAGAAGGCCTGCCTAACCTTCAGCTCGTGACCTTGCATCTTCCCTTGCTTCTGATAGATGGAACGTTAATATCTAATAACAAAAATTTCATATATGACTCAAGAATAAATTTTGGCAGCAAAGAATGCAAAATACAAAATCGACTTTCTTCATTTGTAAAACAATATCTATCTTATGCATGCAGTATTTGACCATCTTGCGATTAAAAAATGGAGATAATACGTAAATCAGCGCCTCACTCATTTTTCTTTTTTACATAAAACTTGCATTTTTAAATTCTTATTTATATTCTTTCTTGATAACGGAATGGTCGAGTGAAATGGTCGCGTGAGGTGGTCAAGTCTCCAGCTTGACCAGAATGGGCCAGCTTATTGCTTGAGATGGTCAAGCCGGAGACTTTACGGAAGAGTTTCGCTACAATATTTTCACTTCGTTTATCTGCACTGAAATAGATTCACACCTGGTATGGAATGGGCTAGCACGCGACCTTCACTTGGTGTGGAGTAAAGAAGCACGCAAAATTCACCTAAAATGGGATGAACTAGCACGCACCTGGTATGGAAGGGACCAGCACGCACCTGGTATGGAAGGGACCAGCACGCACCTGGTATGGAAGGGACCAGCACGCACCTGGTATGGAAGGGACCAGCACACACCTGGTATGGAAGGGAGCAGCACGCACCTCCATGGTATGGAAGGGACCAGCACGCACCTGGTATGGAAGGGACCAGCACGCACCTGGTATGGAAGGGACCAGCACACACCTGGTATGGAAGGAACCAGCACGGTACGCCACAGAGCAGTCTCGATCCAGGAGATGCAGAGCTCGAGGTCGAACTCTTGCCACCGGAGCTTCTCGCGCAGGCATGCATCCACCACCGCACTCGCCACCCGCACCCCAGCGGCAGTGAGGGAGCGGTCCAACGCTAGGCAGGGGCTGCCCAACGCCAGGTGTTAGGGGGGGGGGGGCAACGCTCGGCAGGGGCTGCGCAACGCCAGGTGTTAGGGGGGGGGGGGGCAACGCTAGGCAGGGGCTGCGCAACGCCAGGTGTTAGGGGAGGGGGGGCAACGCTAGGCAGGGGCTGCGTAAAGCCAGGTGTTAGGGGGGGGGGGGCGGGCAACGCTAGGCAGGGGCTGCGCAACGTCAGGCGTTAGGGGGGGGGGGGGGTTAAGCAACGCTAGGCAGGGGCTGCGCAACGTCAGGCGTTAGGGGGGGGGGGGTTCAGCAACGCTAGGCAGGGACTGCGCAACGCGCCAGGTGTTAGGGAGGGGGTGTTGCAGTCAGTCAGCAGCGACGTTTTACAACACGGGAGTGCAATACTCGAACGTTTAAAAGAACATTACAAAAGTTGCGCATGTATGTTAATAGGTCTTTCGATCTTCAAATTGATTAGTTTGTGTTTCAACTAAAATTGTAACTAGATTCATGGCGTTAACTCAGGCTCGGTCACTGTGCAGAGTCCACCGAGAGTTTTAAAGCTTGAACTCGATGGTGAAGTTCATAGAGGCGAATGTTCAATTTACACGTTTCGGTCTTCCATACGATTCCAGTTCATTTATTTGATATGCACAAGTTTTAGATATATACGGTTGAATTCATCACGCGTATACATCAGACTCATCATGCTTTTAATATTCTCAAAATTAAAACCCTAGTGTTGCAATTGCCATTGAAAAAAGTGCAAGATAATCCTTTGCTCAAGACGTTTGAAAAATCAACTTTTACATCAGTTGTAGCAAAATGTAAAGAATTTTCTAATTCACAGTGATGAAGTAAATATTTTTACAATTTCTCATTCACACTATTCCAAACTGGCACCTGCTTTAGAGTTACTGCTCACAGGACTCATGCACTTACTTGAAAGGTTTCCCAGATTCCAAATCTTGCCGAAGGCTTGAGAGATCTTCCAGCAGGAGCTTCAGAAACTCTCCAAAGTTCTTACAGTCCAGCAAGTTAAACGATAATTTTCTGTTGGCAGCGTACATCATGGACAGCGCTGTGTGTTCGAGGGTCCGATCCTCTACCTTGCTGGCGTCTCCGCTCTTTTCCATCGCCTTGTCTGCGAGGTCCAGTGGCGACTGCGGGCTGTTGTTCGTGTCTGGACAGCTTCCGGCGAGTTGTTCCAGGACGCGCACCAGCAGCACGCCCATGGCTCGTCTCACTGCCTCGACTCGCACGGACACTCGTAGCTCCGATGCATCTGCTCGTTAATGTGAGCGAGTTGACTGTGATGGGTTAAAATGAATTTTAATATTCAACTCAAAATTGAAGCCAAAATTTGTTAGCAATTTTATAAATATTAAACGTTAACTGTGTTCATTAAATACCATTAATTCTAAAAAATTGTTATAACTTTTACAAAGGGCACACCGATCGGTCGTTTCGCAAGCAGCGTGTTAAATGTCTAATTTTAGTGTTTATAAAAATCCGTATCAACTCCTTCACTCCAGCATTCGTCCGATATAGGCATAAAAACTCGAATGAAAGATTTTTGGTGCTGTGGGAGGTTCGAGACAGACTTTATATTTAGTTGTAAGTTTGGGGAACAAATTCCAAAGCGTTATTTTCTTCGCATCTCTTCTCCACCGCCCTTGCGTGATAAAAGAACTAATCTATGTACACATCCGTCCCACAAAACTATGGCATCAATTTAAGTCATATGAAAGATCCGTTTCTCAAATAAATTCAAAAGGCAGACTTGCATATTGCCATGGCGCAGTTCACACACACAAAATTGTAATTATACACGTAATCTGTCCAACACGGGGCACAACACCTGTCTGGTGCAGATGGTGCCATATCTGTAAAACACGGGGCACAATGCCTGTCTGGTGCAGGCGGTGCCATATCTATCCAACACGGGGCACAATATCTGTCTGGTGCAGGTGGTGCCATATCTATCCAACACGGGGCACAATATCTGTCTGGTGCAGGTGGTGTCATATCTGTCCAACACGGAGCACAAAACCTGTCTGGTGTAGGTGGTGCCATATCTGTCCAACACGGAGCACAAAACCTGTCTGTTGTAGGTGGTGCCATATCTGTCCAACACGGAGCACAATAACTGTCTGGTGTAGGTGGTGCCATATCTGTCCAACACGGGGCACAATACCTGTCTGGTGCAGGTGGTGCCATATCTGTCCAACACGGGGCACAATACCTGTCTGGTGCAGGTGGTGCCATATCTGTCCAACACGGGGCACAATACCTGTCTGGTGCAGGTGGTGCCATATCTGTCCAACACGGGGCACAAAACCTGTCTGGTGCAGGTGGTGCCATATCTGTCCAACACGGGGGCACAATACCTGTCTGGTGCAGGTGGTGCCAAATCTGTCCAACGCGGGGCACAATACCTGTCCAGCGAATATGGCTTCTCTGACGATGCCACATATCTTCGAAAAACCGCCTGCACAAATCAGCAACTTTTTGGTACTGGATGCTACGAAAAACGTTCCTTAGAACTGGGACAAGGTCGCCCAATTGGTCTTCAGTTAGCTTCATCTCATCAGTCCTGTTGGAGAAGTAAAGGAATTGTATGAACAACTGCACAACACACATGACGTGTTCATCATCATGGATAAGTTCTTTAATGCATGATAAACATATCAAGTGGCATTACTGATTCAGAATCCGTCACGTGATTGCGTGCATACAAGCAGCTATTAAATCAAACAAATTATACATATTTTACAGCGTAGCAGTTGTGACCTTATAAGTTGAAGTCTACAGCTAAAATATACTAGCAGTCTTGCTGAATATAAAAAAGCGCTCAACACTTGTAAAAAGTAAGAAAAAACACCTGGATTTCACACGTACAAAAAATGGAATGGCGAATCTATGCACAAAGTGTGGATAGGTATGGGCCAAGTGATGTGCGCAAGAATCTTATTGCACACCTTGGTGCGAAGTGCAGCCAGTTGTGACTTGTACTCTGAGATGTATGATGCAGAAGCCTTCGGTTTGATCATTTGATCTTAATTTTGAACGATTTATTTAACTAAACAGTATGCTTATTTATCGAATGGAACTTCAAATTCACTAATCCCAAAAATAGAACACATTAGGAAGGAATTCAAGTTTTCCACGACCGTTCAAAGAATGCATGCATTTTTTAAAGTATCCAATAGACGCCCAAATTAACTTGCAGGGCGTCAGTCTCAAACGGAAGTTTGACATCCTTCCCTAAAAGGGAGGCGTAATTAATCGCCAAATACGATTTCTAAACAACTTCAAATACCTACGAATTTTTCAAAGAAAAGATATTCGCATTACAGACCCGGACTTGTAGAGTATGAGATACAGGTGCGTCGTGCTAGCGATTGCTGTGACAGCATGCTGGCAGTATGTGTTCGCTTCCGTTGCTATGTCCTCCATCAGGTCGCCATAATAGTTCTCAGACCTGCTGCAGCTGTCCTGCACGCGGCAGGAGAGAGACTTCATTAACTTTAAAAATAGAAATTTCACACGTCTGTAGCACATTCGTACTCTGGAGAGTGGCCTGGCTGGTTTATTATTGGGCGATTGTTGGCTGTTCAGCCTCAGCATTTGCTGCGCTTATAATACATTATATCCAATCGCACGAGGATGAGAAGTTTAGAATTGAATTACGTGAACCAAATGAACATAGAACATTCAGATCAGCTTCTCATCAGCTACACGCCTCGAACTAGGTAAAAACGTTTGAATATTCCCTGAAGGTCACTTTTTTCCAAGATTTTTTCCTAAATGATTTAAATATATCGAACAGATTGCCTCTACAATTACTATATTATTGATTCAAGCGTGCGTTTGCAGTCAGAATAATCTATAACAAACACCTTCACGAAAAGCAAGAGCATTCACCAGAGCAGTCTTTTGGATTACTTGTCTTCGCTGTACGTGCAGAATGTGCACGTACAGATGCTCATGAAACCTCGTTAGATGATCGCACAGATATGAGAATAACACTACAACTGAATGATCAACCACGTATATCTGGACTGCACCGAACTGTACGTTGGTCAAATACCAGTACAAGACTTCAAGCTAAACTTCCGTAGTGCAGTGTATTATGTAGAACTTGGTTTCATGAGAATACATGTTCTTCAAATGTATTTCAAGAACTATTTCAGGATAACATACAAAATTGCAAAAGGAGCTAAAAAAATAGTGTAACCAGATCTAAAAATTGTGTAATCAAGGCTAAAAAATTGCGTAATGATAGGTAAAAAATAGCATAATGAGGGCTAAAATATAGGATTCGGCTTTACCTCAGGCGAGTATTGCTGTATCTTGCGAGTGGCCCTGTCGATGACGGTGGTGATGAGGATGAGGTCGCGATAGTGCTGCCTGTGGGGGCATACCGGCCCTGGCACGCTCATCTCGAGACGGCTGATGAGGCTCACGTCGGTAGTGATCGACTTCTTTTGCTGCTTCACGCTCGCCTGTCATACAGAAACTTTAGGATAACCTCTTACTCTTGAACATGTACATGCGTTCGACATTAGGTCTTAATGGAACGTGTACCTTAATGATTAAAGTAGCTTGTTTGGCTCTTTCATTTTTTTACAGATTATTACCAACAAAACCAAACCAAAGGTACAGAACAAAGGCATTAAGGATTGGTTCTTAAATTACAGCTACTTTAGAATGAAATAAGAAATAGATGCTATATTCGTTTAAAATTTACATCACATTAAATTAAATTCCAAAAATATTTATCATTAGGTGGTGAATTCGAACACAGATTCAGTTCCAGCAATGGAAGATTAGAAGATCCATTGGGGAGTCTATCAGGATGCTGGCACAAGCATTTACAGTAAACCAACGTAATGTATTCAACGAAATCGATACTGAAGTTAAGCCAATTCGAAGACGATGAACAGAAAATATACGATTGTGACTAATATGTGAAATAAGAATAATAAATCCTAAACGACTAAATGTACGGTAGGGAACCATTTGCTTAATCTATCTTGAGCGTCCGAGGTAGCCAAATCTAACTATTGATGCGGTTAGATAAAATATCGTTTAACTTTTTTATTAAGCCTAGAACAATTTTATATCCATCAGTCAAATATACATTTCATATTTTCATAGTCTCATGATACATAGATCAATTGCAATACGTTTCTAACCTACCAAAGTTAGCACGTTTTGATGTATCACACTACGTTGATCTTGTACCCAATAATTTGCGCTAGATTTTTTCATACCTATTTTGACAGTAACAATTTACAAGGCTGTGATTTTTTGTATTGAAAAATTATGAAAATCACAGGCAACGATGAAACACAAACTAAATTGGTGAGTTCACGGAGAGTAATCGAGTTCTCACATGTCAATAGAAACATACTAATGCATAGCCGCATGTTTAGGTAAAGAAGCAAGTGAAGAGCTCTTGAGAGGTACAAAATTCAGACTAATTAACATATTACTATCTAGTTTTCTGAATTTTTTTTTCTTCAAGTTTTGGATCAAACAATCAAAGTTTGTGAGAGCAATAACTTTCTAAGGCGAACACCTATAGAATAAGAAGAGAGTAATTTTTGAAGCGTATAAGCAGGCAGACATTAATAACGTACTTGACTCGCCGAGGAACAAAATTCAGGACAGAGGGCGGGGTACGCGCGTTGCAGCCAGTATTTGACGAAGATGGCTGTGGTTTTGATGTTTGTGGCGCTTCCGTCGGCGGTGTTCGCCAGGCAACACTCGCCCACATCGCTGATGCAGTTCTGGATGACTGAGATACACATCTTCGCGCGTTCACGGGATTTCGTTTCCAGGAGATTCCCTGAAAGTGATTGAATAGAAGAGATAAATATTATTTTCGTACGTTGAATTGATTGTGTTACTTGGCAGATTACTTCATGACGCGAATTATTTGTCCGTATAATTTGTTGGATCTGCTCAGAGAAAAGGCGTCAAGGTCTCGTGGACACGTTCCAAGATAGCGCTTGAACGGCAGTAGGCGTGAGAAATTTTATCAGTGAGAAAAATGCCACGTCAGAAGTCAGGTAGTACCCACGCATAGCGACCTGCTCCATCCATAAAACTAATCTAAATTGAATGAGTAACAGAATGCAGTCGCTGCGTGTGCTTGATTGTATTCAAGCCAAATATAAATCTCAAAAGTATCTTAAATTTCGAACTATCTTTTGCCTTTTCCGTAAACTTTGCACTGAGTCGTAGCACGGGGATAAGTCGAGCATTTGGTTGCAAAATGGCGCATGTCGACGAGGCCTAATCAACAACTCAGCATTTAAGACACGCGTTATGTTCACAGACGCAGCTCGCAGCTCGCCTGTGACCAGAGCACTTTGTACGCATTTTACACGAATTCGTCTTCTTCAAAGCTCCAAGGAACTCAAACATGAGACAAAACCCATCAGCACAAATACATTTGCACCGTCACAGACTCCAACACACGACCCCCACCATTGTATGAAGGGCACAGAATGGCCTGTACCGTTTCAGGACTCACTTGAAAAATTTCGGCCCAAGCGATCGTAGCTCAAGATTGTGATCGCAACGATGCGCTGTTGGTGGAACGGATTGTGGATTGAGGGCTTGTCCATATACTTAGTAATTTTGTATATTTGCTCCACAGAAAGGTTCTCACCGTCGTCACTGGCTGTGGCCCAAAAATCATTTTAGAAAATTTAAAACAACGCTCCCGAGCTTTGCTACTCAAGAATAACATGAAATATAGTTTTCCTCAAATTCTTCAGACGAGGTTTGGCTATCCAACAAAATCTTTGAATACATTACAATTCTGATGCTATAAAGTGGTAAGAGAGATCACGGTATGGGATGCATGTATTGGATACTTCAAACTTAAAAATTCAAATCAATTCAAACATGACGCAACGTACAAACTAAAGGTAAAAATGCTATTTTACTACATAGTGGGATGGAACTCTTAAATTGCACATCCCTTTATCCAATGCAATTACGTTTCGATTCATAAGACTGCAAGCCAGCAATTCCCAGAAAAGGTCGTTTGAAGAGTCCCAACAATCCTTGTTTGAAGTGTGAGCAACTGGGGCAGAATTTATGTTCGCCCAGCACGCTGAAGGAGTAGCAGTCGGTGATGCAGTACTGCACGAGCTGCTGGATGGTCTCGTAGGACTTCTTCGGCAGCGTCAGCTTCTGCAGCCCGTCCAGGCACACCAGAGCCAGCGTCTGGAATGCCTCCCCCAAGAAGTACCTGACAACAAGCAACTTTGTGGTCGGTCGATGTTCATTTCTTGCTTCAACTCTAACTTTTCATCATGACTCAAAGCTTTAGAGAGAAGAGGTTATTGCTATTACGTCATGATTTTATGATTCTATTGAGGTTTTCCCATTATTAAAAATAGGGCAGAAATTATGAGCAGTCTCGACTTAGTCTCGACATCGATTTTAATTGAAAACAACGGCTATTTCATTTAGTACATCACAGGCTACCTCATTTAGTACATCACAGGCTATTTCATTTAGTACATCACAGGCTACTTCATTTAGTACATCACAGGCTACTTCATTTAGTACATCACAGGCTACTTCATTTAGTACATCACAGGCTACTTCATTTAGTACATCACAGGCTACTTCATTTAGTACATCACAGGCTACTTCATTTAGTACATCACAGGCTACTTCATTTAGTACATCACAGGCTACTTCATTTAGTACATCACAGGCTACTTCATTTAGTACATCACAGGCTACTTCATTTAGTACATCACAGGCTACTTCATTTAGTATATCACAGGCTACTTCATTTAGTACATCACAGGCTACTTCATTTAGTACATCACAGGCTACTTCATTTAGTACATCCCACCTCTCAAAAAAACTAACGTACGCTCTCAATTTCTACAGAACGTCAAAATATATGAGATTTTGAACGAATATAAGACATTTGAAGAATAAAAACTCAATGAAAACTTACTTATTTGCGAGGTGTAATGTGAGCATGCAGGAGACCGTGAGAAGGAGAGCTTTGCGCATGAAGACCACCCGATGAAAATTTTTCGAAGGGACATAGATGGTCTCTTGAGTCAAAGTTCCTTTGTACAGAACGTCCTTTCCTGTACTGTGCTTGCCGTGTCTGGAAGCCATCACTTTGTTCAGCTCTTTAGGCTCCAGCTTGAGGAGGTACTGCACGAAGTCTTCCCGTCGAAGCCACTGACGCTCGAAACCTTTCATCACACGTGGCTTTAAGACGCCGCTCTGCTCGTAGTTATCAAAGTCCGCGACGAGCTCTTCTAATTCTGCAAACAGTCGCTTCATCGAATTTTCTACCTTACTTGAGGCCTCGGTCGTCTGGTTTCTGGTTAGGGAACAACACCTTCAAAGTAAGAAAAGAACATTGGCTAACTAAAAAGAAAACTTTCTTCTACAGAAAGCTCATATTTCTGATTTGCTTTTCATTCGAGACAGCGTTTATCTAGTTCACAGATTAAATTAAAGTTAGTTCAGGTCAGTTTAGACCTCCCTAACCGCGTAAAAAAAGAGCGTATCGAAAAACATGGAAGGAAGGCACCATTTAGTATGCAGATAAGGGAATGCGGAAGCTTTACGGAAGGGGCATAGAAACGGTAAGTTGAGAAAGAAGTACATGAAGTAAGATAAAAGTTGAAGGAGAAAGTAGTAAGTGCTGAAAAAACAGGAAAGCATTAAATCGAAAAAAGGTGGTCCTTAACATAACAATTAAACATTAAAAAAAAAGGCCTACCTTACTCTCAGCTTGGGCCCTCACACATTTCCCCATGGGAGTGATCTAGTTCACAAAACTTTTAGTATACCACTATAGCTAAACAGCGTCAATACTTCACTTTGCTGCTTGCCAATTTAATGAATATTATCTCCATCAATAAATTAGGAATGTAGCTAGCTGACATAAACGTTTGAGGCGAACATAACCGCTACTTCCATTAGCTTGACCCAAGTCAGAACGTTAACCGATAGGCTGTGTTTGAAATTCCTTCTGTAATTTCCAGCTAATAATTGTATTTCTGAATTAAATAAGCGAAAATCATGAGCATCAAAACGAGTAGATTTTTTTACTCTTAATGATTCAAAAGCTGTCTCTTTGCGATATGTTTATTAAGGGAACAGAAAATAATTGAATAAGGATGAACTGTAAAAGTATGAGAGACCTCACCGTAGACGATAATCGATACCCGAGCTCATGAAAAGAAAACCAAAATATACGTAACGAATAAATAGCCTTAACTAAACTGAAACAAACCAGCCTTTTGAGAAGGTCATTTCGAACTATTGACAATTCTATGACGAGTATAGAAGAACATCTCGTGATTTATAATTCGAAAAACATTCTTTCCTAAATGTAATGCAATGAATAGATTTAAAGTCTTCTCTCCTTGACGCAAAACTTGTTAGCATCGGCATTAATTAAACGTCTTATCTGTGAACTCACGGGTAGACAGCAAACTGCTGCAGCGTGACAAAATCAGCAGTACAAGGGGCTCCTTTCTTCATTGCCTGCAAGAGATCTGCGAATGTTACAGATGAATTTGCAGGTAAGGCGCTTTCGCTTTCAATGTCAACATGTGGTGTACCGATCACTTCACTGCTTCCACTGTCAGAAGCTTTTTTTCCAAGACAAATTCCATCTCTCCGCCAGTTGTTAGGCAAAGTGCATTCAGAATTAAGCATTTTTGAAGAATTTGCAAGAGCTTTTCGACGAGCCCTGTTCGGGTTCACTTCGTACCATCCGTCGCGCTCATCGCTCAAAATTGAACCATCCTTCACCAAGGCAGAGCCACCTAGACGTGCATGTTGGCGAGTTGAACTATCTCGCTCAATCAGGTTTACAAGTTCAGCTCCAAAAGGTTTCATTTCTGCCCCAGGACCAGCGGATATATTTGACTCAGAAAAACCTCCTATTAAATTTCGGCTCGGATGTCTTTCATGTCGCCAGTTTTGGAGGGCGACTTCTATTCGGCGAAGTATGAAATCGTGGTCGGTACATAATTGACCACGATTGCGAAATATATCGTCGAAGTTAAGCTTAAAATCAATGGACTCTTCCTCCGCAGGAGCCTTGGACTCTTCCTCCGCAGGAGCCGTGGACTCTTCCTCCGCAGGAGCCGTGGACTCTTCCTCCGCAGGAGCCGTGGACTCTTCCTCCGCAGGAGCCGTGGACTCTTCCTCCGCAGGAGCCGTGGACTCTTCCTCCGCAGGAGCCGTGGACTCTTCCTCCGCAGGAGCCGTGGACTCTTCCTCCGCAGGAGCCGTGGACTCTTCCTCCGCAGGAGCCGTGGACTCTTCCTCCGCAGGAGCCGTGGACTCTTCCTCCGCAGGAGCCGTGGACTCTTCCTCCGCAGGAGCCGTGGACTCTTCCTCCGCAGGAGCCGTGGACTCTTCCTCCGCAGGAGCCGTGGACTCTTCCTCCGCAGGAGCCGTGGACTCTTCCTCCGCAGGAGCCGTGGACTCTTCCTCCGCAGGAGCCGTGGACTCTTCCTCCGCAGGAGCCGTGGACTCTTCCTCCGCAGGAGCCTTGGACTCTTCCTCCGCAGGAGCCTTGGACTCTTCCTCCGCAGGAGCCTTGGACTCTTCCTCCGCAGGAGCCTTGGACTCTTCCTCCGCAGGAGCCTTGGACTCTTCCTCCGCAGGAGCCTTGGACTCTTCCTCCGCAGGAGCCTTGGACTCTTCCTCCGCAGGAGCCTTGGACTCTTCCTCCGCAGGAGCCTTGGACTCTTCCTCCGCAGGAGCCTTGGACTCTTCCTCCGCAGGAGCCTTGGACTCTTCCTCCGCAGGAGCCTTGGACTCTTCCTCCGCAGGAGCCTTGGACTCTTCCTCCGCAGGAGCCTTGGACTCTTCCTCCGCAGGAGCCTTGGACTCTTCCTCCGCAGGAGCCTTGGACTCTTCCTCCGCAGGAGCCTTGGACTCTTCCTCCGCAGGAGCCTTGGACTCTTCCTCCGCAGGAGCCTTGGACTCTTCCTCCGCAGGAGCCTTGGACTCTTCCTCCGCAGGAGCCTTGGACTCTTCCTCCGCAGGAGCCTTGGACTCTTCCTCCGCAGGAGCCTTGGACTCTTCCTCCGCAGGAGCCTTGGACTCTTCCTCCGCAGGAGCCTTGGACTCTTCCTCCGCAGGAGCCTTGGACTCTTCCTCCGCAGGAGCCTTGGACTCTTCCTCCGCAGGAGCCTTGGACTCTTCCTCCGCAGGAGCCTTGGACTCTTCCTCCGCAGGAGCCTTGGACTCTTCCTCCGCAGGAGCCTTGGACTCTTCCTCCGCAGGAGCCTTGGACTCTTCCTCCGCAGGAGCCTTGGACTCTTCCTCCGCAGGAGCCTTGGACTCTTCCTCCGCAGGAGCCTTGGACTCTTCCTCCGCAGGAGCCTTGGACTCTTCCTCCGCAGGAGCCTTGGACTCTTCCTCCGCAGGAGCCTTGGACTCTTCCTCCGCAGGAGCCTTGGACTCTTCCTCCGCAGGAGCCTTGGACTCTTCCTCCGCAGGAGCCTTGGACTCTTCCTCCGCAGGAGCCTTGGACTCTTCCTCCGCAGGAGCCTTGGACTCTTCCTCCGCAGGAGCCTTGGACTCTTCCTCCGCAGGAGCCTTGGACTCTTCCTCCGCAGGAGCCTTGGACTCTTCCTCCGCAGGAGCCTTGGACTCTTCCTCCGCAGGAGCCTTGGACTCTTCCTCCGCAGGAGCCTTGGACTCTTCCTCCGCAGGAGCCTTGGACTCTTCCTCCGCAGGAGCCTTGGACTCTTCCTCCGCAGGAGCCTTGGACTCTTCCTCCGCAGGAGCCTTGGACTCTTCCTCCGCAGGAGCCTTGGACTCTTCCTCCGCAGGAGCCTTGGACTCTTCCTCCGCAGGAGCCTTGGACTCTTCCTCCGCAGGAGCCTTGGACTCTTCCTCCGCAGGAGCCTTGGACTCTTCCTCCGCAGGAGCCTTGGACTCTTCCTCCGCAGGAGCCTTGGACTCTTCCTCCGCAGGAGCCTTGGACTCTTCCTCCGCAGGAGCCTTGGACTCTTCCTCCGCAGGAGCCTTGGACTCTTCCTCCGCAGGAGCCTTGGACTCTTCCTCCGCAGGAGCCTTGGACTCTTCCTCCGCAGGAGCCTTGGACTCTTCCTCCGCAGGAGCCTTGGACTCTTCCTCCGCAGGAGCCTTGGACTCTTCCTCCGCAGGAGCCTTGGACTCTTCCTCCGCAGGAGCCTTGGACTCTTCCTCCGCAGGAGCCTTGGACTCTTCCTCCGCAGGAGCCTTGGACTCTTCCTCCGCAGGAGCCTTGGACTCTTCCTCCGCAGGAGCCTTGGACTCTTCCTCCGCAGGAGCCTTGGACTCTTCCTCCGCAGGAGCCTTGGACTCTTCCTCCGCAGGAGCCTTGGACTCTTCCTCCGCAGGAGCCTTGGACTCTTCCTCCGCAGGAGCCTTGGACTCTTCCTCCGCAGGAGCCTTGGACTCTTCCTCCGCAGGAGCCTTGGACTCTTCCTCCGCAGGAGCCTTGGACTCTTCCTCCGCAGGAGCCTTGGACTCTTCCTCCGCAGGAGCCTTGGACTCTTCCTCCGCAGGAGCCTTGGACTCTTCCTCCGCAGGAGCCTTGGACTCTTCCTCCGCAGGAGCCTTGGACTCTTCCTCCGCAGGAGCCTTGGACTCTTCCTCCGCAGGAGCCTTGGACTCTTCCTCCGCAGGAGCCTTGGACTCTTCCTCCGCAGGAGCCTTGGACTCTTCCTCCGCAGGAGCCTTGGCCTTTTCCTTTGCAGGAGCCTTGACGTTTTCCTCTTCATTAACGCTGGCCTTTGCCGCCACTCGAGTTTTGTCGTCCCCGACACAAAAAATGGCGTCTGTTCCTTCTGGACCATTGGTGTTTTCTTCTACGCGTTCTTTGAAGCTTTCTTTTCGTTTAACGTTGTTGATTATGTGTTCAATAATATTGGGTTCTTTATCTTCTGTTTCGACACGGACATTTAAGTTTTCTTCTCCAGGAACAAGGCTGCTTTCCTCTGGATAGGTCTCAGCATCGGTGGAAAATATTACACATTCATTTTCTTGAACGGGAATTTCGTTCAAGTCTGTGAAGCAAATTTTGGCTTCTATAACGGAAATGTTAGCGTTTCCTTTAACGGGAACAGCATTTTCGTCCGCGAATACTGGAAATTTTTCATCAACCCAAATTTCGACCTCGTTCATGACAGCAATATAGGCCTGCTTTTCGACTGGCATTCGAGCCTTTTCCTTTGGAGACAAGTTGTCATTTTCCAAGTTAAAAATTTCGGATTCTTCTGCGGCAGACATTCTGGCAAAGTTCACAACAGTGCCCACATCTTTTTCCTCAGCTAGAATATTAGCAATTACTTCTTCTGTAATATCTGCTTCTACTTCGGCAGTCTTGTTTAATCCCTCAGCCTTAAACTTGTTCTCTACTACACAGGGTGCCTTTGTTTCATCTCCTGAATTAATATTGATCTTCTCCGCACCATTTGTACACGTTCTTGGTCTCAATTGACTCGAAATAGAACTCTCATTCTCTGCAGCACCGAGACAGGACGAGGTCCCTGCAGCACCGAGACAGGACGAGGTCCCTGCAGCACCGAGACAGGACGAGGTCCCTGCAGCACCGAGACAGGACGAGGTCCCTGCAGCACCGAGACAGGACGAGGGCTCTGCAGCACCGAGACAGGACGAGGTCCCTGCAGCACCGAGACAGGACGAGGTCCCTGCAGCACCGAGACAGGACGAGGGCTCTGCAGTACCGAGAAAGGACGAGGGCTCTGCAGCACCGAGACAGGACGAGGTCCCTGCAGCACCGAGACAGGACGAGGGCTCTGCAGCACCGAGACAGGACGAGGTCCCTGCAGCACCGAGACAGGACGAGGTCCCTGCAGCACCGAGACAGGACGAGGGCTCTGCAGTACCGAGAAAGGACGAGGGCTCTGCAGCACCGACACTCGATGAGGTCCCTGCAGCACCGACACTCGATGAGGTCCCTGCAGCACCGACACTCGATGAGGTCCCTGCAGCACCGACACTCGATGAGGTCCCTGCAGCACCTGGACTCGATGAGGTCCCTGCAGCACCGACACTCGATGAGGTCCCTGCAGCACCGACACTCGATGAGGTCCCTGCAGCACCTGGACTCGATGAGGTCCCTGCAGCACCGACACTCGATGAGGTCCCTGCAGCACCGACACTCGATGAGGTCCCTGCAGCACCTGGACTCGATGAGGTCCCTGCAGCACCAGGACTCGATGAGGTCCCTGCAGCACCTGGACTCGATGAGGTCCCTGCAGCACCAGGACTCGATGAGGTCCCTGCAGCACCGACACTCGATGAGGTCCCTGCAGCACCGACACTCGATGAGGTCCCTGCAGCACCTGGACTCGATGAGGTCCCTGCAGCACCGACACTCGATGAGGTCCCTGCAGCACCGACACTCGATGAGGTCCCTGCAGCACCTGGACTCGATGAGGTCCCTGCAGCACCTGGACTCGATGAGGTCCCTGCAGCACCTGGACTCGATGAGGTCCCTGCAGCACCGACACTCGATGAGGTCCCTGCAGCACCAGGACTCGATGAGGTCCCTGCAGCACCTGGACTCGATGAGGTCCCTGCAGCACCAGGACTCGATGAGGTCCCTGCAGCACCTGGACTCGATGAGGTCCCTGCAGCACCGACACTCGATGAGGTCCCTGCAGCACCTGGACTCGATGAGGTCCCTGCAGCACCGACACTCGATGAGGTCCCTGCAGCACCTGGACTCGATGAGGTCCCTGCAGCACCGACACTCGATGAGGTCTCTGCAGCACCTGGACTCGATGAGGTCCCTGCAGCACCTGGACTCGATGAGGTCCCTGCAGCACCTGGACTCGATGAGGTCCCTGCAGCACCTGGACTCGATGAGGTCCCTGCAGCACCGACACTCGATGAGGTCCCTGCAGCACCGACACTCGATGAGGTCCCTGCAGCACCGACACTCGATGAGGTCCCTGCAGCACCTGGACTCGATGAGGTCCCTGCAGCACCGACACTCGATGAGGTCTCTGCAGCACCTGGACTCGATGAGGTCCCTGCAGCACCGACACTCGATGAGGTCCCTGCAGCACCGACACTCGATGAGGTCCCTGCAGCACCTGGACTCGATGAGGTCCCTGCAGCACCGACACTCGATGAGGTCCCTGCAGCACCGACACTCGATGAGGTCCCTGCAGCACCGACACTCGATGAGGTCCCTGCAGCACCGACACTCGATGAGGTCCCTGCAGCACCTGGACTCGATGAGGTCCCTGCAGCACCTGGACTCGATGAGGTCCCTGCAGCACCGACACTCGATGAGGTCCCTGCAGCACCGACACTCGATGAGGTCCCTGCAGCACCGACACTCGATGAGGTCTCTGCAGCACCTGGACTCGATGAGGTCCCTGCAGCACCGACACTCGATGAGGTCCCTGCAGCACCGACACTCGATGAGGTCCCTGCAGCACCAGGACTCGATGAGGTCCCTGCAGCACCTGGACTCGATGAGGTCCCTGCAGCACCAGGACTCGATGAGGTCCCTGCAGCACCTGGACTCGATGAGGTCCCTGCAGCACCTGGACTCGATGAGGTCCCTGCAGCACCGACACTCGATGAGGTCCCTGCAGCACCGACACTCGATGAGGTCCCTGCAGCACCTGGACTCGATGAGGTCCCTGCAGCACCGACACTCGATGAGGTCCCTGCAGCACCTGGACTCGATGAGGTCCCTGCAGCACCGACACTCGATGAGGTCTCTGCAGCACCGACACTCGATGAGGTCCCTGCAGCACCTGGACTCGATGAGGTCCCTGCAGCACCTGGGCTCGATGAGGTCCCTGCAGCACCGACACTCGATGAGGTCCCTGCAGCACCGACACTCGATGAGGTCCCTGCAGCACCGACACTCGATGAGGTCCCTGCAGCACCGACACTCGATGAGGTCCCTGCAGCACCGACACTCGATGAGGTCCCTGCAGCACCTGGACTCGATGAGGTCCCTGCAGCACCGACACTCGATGAGGTCCCTGCAGCACCTGGACTCGATGAGGTCCCTGCAGCACCGACACTCGATGAGGTCTCTGCAGCACCGACACTCGATGAGGTCCCTGCAGCACCTGGACTCGATGAGGTCCCTGCAGCACCTGGGCTCGATGAGGTCCCTGCAGCACCGACACTCGATGAGGTCCCTGCAGCACCTGGACTCGATGAGGTCCCTGCAGCACCGACACTCGATGAGGTCCCTGCAGCACCTGGACTCGATGAGGTCCCTGCAGCACCGACACTCGATGAGGTCTCTGCAGCACCGACACTCGATGAGGTCCCTGCAGCACCTGGACTCGATGAGGTCCCTGCAGCACCTGGGCTCGATGAGGTCCCTGCAGCACCGACACTCGATGAGGTCCCTGCAGCACCGACACTCGATGAGGTCCCTGCAGCACCGACACTCGATGAGGTCCCTGCAGCACCGACACTCGATGAGGTCCCTGCAGCACCTGGACTCGATGAGGTCCCTGCAGCACCGACACTCGATGAGGTCCCTGCAGCACCGACACTCGATGAGGTCCCTGCAGCACCGACACTCGATGAGGTCCCTGCAGCACCTGGACTCGATGAGGTCCCTGCAGCACCGACACTCGATGAGGTCCCTGCAGCACCGACACTCGATGAGGTCCCTGCAGCACCGACACTCGATGAGGTCCCTGCAGCACCGACACTCGATGAGGTCCCTGCAGCACCGACACTCGATGAGGTCCCTGCAGCACCGACACTCGATGAGGTCCCTGCAGCACCGACACTCGATGAGGTCCCTGCAGCACCGACACTCGACGAGGTCCCTGCAGCACCGACACTCGATGAGGTCCCTGCAGCACCGACACTCGATGAGGCCCCTGCAGCACCGACACTCGATGAGGTCCCTGCAGCACCGACACTCGATGAGGTCCCTGCAGCACCGACACTCGATGAGGTCCCTGCAGCACCGACACTCGATGAGGTCCCTGCAGCACCGACACTCGATGAGGTCCCTGCAGCACCGACACTCGATGAGGTCCCTGCAGCACCGACACTCGATGAGGTCCCTGCAGCACCGACACTCGACGAGGTCCCTGCAGCACCGACACTCGATGAGGTCCCTGCAGCACCCGGACTCGAGGTCTCGGCAACAGCGGGACTGGAGGTCTCTGCAACAGCGAGACTCGAGGTCTCGGCAACTTCGGGACTCGAGGTCTCGGCAACAGCGGGACTCGAGGTCTCGGCAACAGCGGGACTGGAGGTCTCGGCAACAGCGGGACTGGAGGTCTCGGCAACAGCGGGACTGGAGGTCTCGGCAACAGCGGGACTGGAGGTCTCTGCAACAGCGGGACTGGAGGTCTCTGCAACAGCGAGACTCGAGGTCTCGGCAACAGCGGGACTGGAGGTCTCTGCAACAGCGGGACTGGAGGTCTCTGCAACAGCGAGACTCGAGGTCTTGGCAACAGCGGGACTCGAGGTCTCGGCAACAGCGGGACTGGAGGTCTCGGCAACAGCGGGACTGGAGATCCCTGCAACAGCGGGACTCGAGGTCTCGGCAACAGCGGGACTGGAGATCCCTGCAACAGCGGGACTCGAGGTCTCGGCAACAGCGGGACTGGAGATCCCTGCAACAGCGGGACTCGAGGTCTCGGCAACAGCGGGACTCGAGGTCTCGGCAACAGCGGGACTGGAGATCCCTGCAACAGCGGGACTGGAGATCCCTGCAACAGCGGGACTCGAGGTCTCGGCAACAGCGGGACTCGAGGTCTCGGCAACAGCGGGACTCGAGGTCTCGGCAACAGCGGGACTGGAGATCCCTGCAACAGCGGGACTGGAGATCCCTGCAACAGCGGGACTCGAGGTCTCGGCAACAGCGGGACTCGAGGTCTCGGCAACAGCGGGACTGGAGATCCCTGCAACAGCGGGACTGGAGATCCCTGCAACAGCGGGACTGGAGATCCCTGCAACAGCGGGACTCGAGGTCTCGTCAACAGCGGGACTCGAGGTCTCGGCAACAGCGGGACTGGAGATCCCTGCAACAGCGGGACTGGAGATCCCTGCAACAGCGGGACTCGAGGTCTCGGCAACAGCGGGACTGGAGATCCCTGCAACAGCGGGACTCGAGGTCTCGGCAACAGCGGGACTCGAGGTCTTGGCAACAGCGGGACTGGAGATCCCTGCAACAGCGGGACTGGAGATCCCTGCAACAGCGGGACTCGAGGTCTCGGCAACAGCGGGACTCGAGGTCTCGGCAACAGCGGGACTCGAGGTCTCGGCAACAGCGGGACTCGAGGTCTCGGCAACAGCGGGACTGGAGATCCCTGCAACAGCGGGACTCGAGGTCTCGGCAACAGCGGGACTGGAGATCCCTGCAACAGCGGGACTCGAGGTCTCGGCAACAGCGGGACTGGAGATCTGCAACTTCGGGACTCGAGGTCTCGGCAACAGCGGGACTGGAGATCCCTGCAACAGCGGGACTCGAGGTCTCGGCAACAGCGGGACTGGAGATCCCTGCAACTTCGGGACTCGAGGTCTCGGCAACAGCGGGACTGGAGATCCCTGCAACAGCGGGACTCGAGGTCTCGGCAACAGCGGGACTCGAGGTCTCGGCAACAGCGGGACTGGAGATCCCTGCAACAGCGGGACTCGAGGTCTCGGCAACAGCGGGACTGGAGATCCCTGCAACAGCGGGACTCGAGGTCTCGGCAACAGCGGGACTGGAGATCCCTGCAACAGCGGGACTCGAGGTCTCGGCAACAGCGGGACTGGAGATCCCTGCAACAGCGGGACTCGAGGTCTTGGCAACAGCGGGACTGGAGATCCCTGCAACAGCGGGACTCGAGGTCTCGGCAACAGCGGGACTGGAGATCCCGGCAACAGCGGGACTGGAGATCCCTGCAACAGCGGGACTCGAGGTCTCGGCAACAGCGGGACTGGAGATCCCTGCAACAGCGGGACTCGAGGTCTTGGCAACAGCGGGACTCGAGGTCTTGGCAACAGCGGGACTGGAGATCCCTGCAACAGCGGGACTCGAGGTCTCGGCAACAGCGGGACTGGAGATCCCTGCAACAGCGGGACTCGAGGTCTCGGCAACAGCGGGACTGGAGATCCCTGCAACAGCGGCACTCGAGGTCTCGGCAACAGCGGGACTGGAGATCCCTGCAACAGCGGGACTCGAGGTCTCGGCAACAGCGGGACTGGAGATCCCTGCAACAGCGGCACTCGAGGTCTCGGCAACAGCGGGACTGGAGATCCCTGCAACAGCGGCACTCGAGGTCTCGGCAACAGCGGGACTGGAGATCCCTGCAACAGCGGCACTCGAGGTCTCGGCAACAGCGGGACTGGAGATCCCTGCAACAGCGGCACTCGAGGTCTCGGCAACAGCGGGACTGGAGATCCCTGCAACAGCGGGACTCGAGGTCTCGGCAACAGCGGGACTCGAGGTCTCGGCAACAGCGGGACTGGAGATCCCTGCAACAGCGGGACTCGAGGTCTCAGCAACAGCGGGACTGGAGATCCCTGCAACAGCGGGACTGGAGATCCCTGCAACAGCGGGACTCGAGGTCTCAGCAACAGCGGGACTGGAGATCCCTGCAACAGCGGGACTGGAGATCCCTGCAACAGCGGGACTGGAGATCCCTGCAACAGCGGGACTGGAGATCCCTGCAACAGCGGGACTGGAGATCCCTGCAACAGCGGGACTGGAGATCCCTGCAACAGCGGGACTCGAGGTCTTGGCAACAGCGGGACTCGAGGTCTCGGCAACAGCGGGACTGGAGATCCCTGCAACAGCGGGACTCGAGGTCTCGGCAACAGCGGGACTCGAGGTCTCGGCAACAGCGGGACTCGAGGTCTCGGCAACAGCGGGACTGGAGATCCCTGCAACAGCGGGACTCGAGGTCTCGGCAACAGCGGGACTCGAGGTCTCGGCAACAGCGGGACTGGAGATCCCTGCAACAGCGGGACTCGAGGTCTCGGCAACAGCGGGACTCGAGGTCTCGGCAACAGCGGGACTGGAGATCCCTGCAACAGCGGGACTGGAGATCCCTGCAACAGCGGGACTGGAGATCCCTGCAACAGCGGGACTGGAGATCCCTGCAACAGCGGGACTGGAGATCCCTGCAACAGCGGGACTGGAGATCCCTGCAACAGCGGGACTGGAGATCCCTGCAACAGCGGGACTGGAGATCCCTGCAACAGCGGGACTGGAGATCCCTGCAACAGCGGGACTGGAGATCCCTGCAACAGCGGGACTGGAGATCCCTGCAACAGCGGGACTGGAGATCCCTGCAACAGCGGGACTGGAGATCCCTGCAACAGCGGGACTGGAGATCCCTGCAACAGCGGGACTGGAGATCCCTGCAACAGCGGGACTCGAGGTCTCGGCAACAGCGGGACTGGAGATCCCTGCAACAGCGGGACTGGAGATCCCTGCAACAGCGGGACTGGAGATCCCTGCAACAGCGGGACTGGAGATCCCTGCAACAGCGGGACTGGAGATCCCTGCAACAGCGGGACTGGAGATCCCTGCAACAGCGGGACTGGAGATCCCTGCAACAGCGGGACTGGAGATCCCTGCAACAGCGGGACTGGAGATCCCTGCAACAGCGGGACTGGAGATCCCTGCAACAGCGGGACTCGAGGTCTCGGCAACAGCGGGACTCGAGGTCTCGGCAACAGCGGGACTGGAGATCCCTGCAACAGCGGGACTCGAGGTCTCGGCAACAGCGGGACTCGAGGTCTCGGCAACAGCGGGACTGGAGATCCCTGCAACAGCGGGACTGGAGATCCCTGCAACAGCGGGACTCGAGGTCTCGGCAACAGCGGGACTCGAGGTCTCGGCAACAGCGGGACTGGAGATCCCTGCAACAGCGGGACTCGAGGTCTCGGCAACAGCGGGACTCGAGGTCTCGGCAACAGCGGGACTGGAGATCCCTGCAACAGCGGGACTCGAGGTCTCAGCAACAGCGGGACTGGAGATCCCTGCAACAGCGGGACTCGAGGTCTCGGCAACAGCGGGACTCGAGGTCTCGGCAACAGCGGGACTCGAGGTCTCGGCAACAGCGGGACTCGAGGTCTCGGCAACAGCAGGACTCGAGGTCTCGGCAACAGCAGGACTCGAGGTCTCGGCAACAGCAGGACTCGAGGTCTCGGCAACAGCAGGACTCGAGGTCTCGGCAACAGCAGGACTCGAGGTCTCGGCAACAGCAGGACTCGAGGTCTCGGCAACAGCAGGACTCGAGGTCTCGGCAACAGCGGGAATCGAGGTCTCGGCAACAGCGGGACTCGAGGTCTCGGCAACAGCGGGACTCGAGGTCTCGGCAACAGCGGGACTCGAGGTCTCGGCAATAGCGGGACTGGAGATCCCTGCAGCGGGACTGGAGATCCCTGCAACAGCGGGACTCGAGGTCTCAGCAACAGCGGGACTGGAGATCCCTGCAACAGCGGGACTGGAGATCCCTGCAACAGAGAGACTCGAGGTCTCCCCAACAGCGAGACTCGAGGTCCCTGCAATAGCGAGACTGGAGGTCTCTGCAGCATCAAGGCTCTCATTGACCATTTGTGGAGTGGCCATGCCTCAGAACCCACGCACGAAATTGGATATTGTTTCTCTAATTCGAGAAAGCCTAAGTTCAGAAACAGCTGGCGTAAATGGAAAGGTGTTCCAAAATGAACTTGGAATATCACGAACTGGTTCAAGTGCTGTGCTGAAAGACAAGAAAAGTTCTTCCAGCGACTCTTGCGAAAGTCACGTAAACAAGACTCCTGAGGACAAATGGTTATTCATTTTTTAGGCATTTTATAACGAATCTCCTCCACTGGTTTTTTAATTTTTTTAAAACCTCTGCTTGTTAATATTTTTTGTGGGAGGATTATCGCCTTCCACGCTGCACCCACGTAGCTGGTTAGGTGCGGGTGACGCAGTGCCATAATTCGAGTATTTAACACATTTCCTGCGAAGTGACCCACCGGTGGTCACTTAGGTCATTTTCGTAGTGCTGCTGATCCACCTGCAGTCACTAACTCATTTTTTATTAATACTCAATGAAAGCTAAATGAAGGCCCGATCCAGTTAATGTTTGCCATTTTCGAAGTTGCTTACCACAACTGACTTTAAATTTGACTTGAATATTGAACTTCAGTTTAACCCGTCGCAGTTGACGTGTTATGCTTGCCGAGCGTGAGTCGGATTGCAAAATCTATGACATTTTATATTTTTTTCGATTAAAACGCAAACGAAAAGTTCAGGTGGGATTAGATTAGAATGGAATTGGTTAGATTAAAACATTTATCGCGTATCCGAGGCTGTCAACGGTTGGTTTGGTTAGATTGTACGTAGCAGAACAGAAAAATAAACTTTACTGCTTGAATACAATTTTATCTTTTCTAAGGAATATGAGAATACAAATGCTATTACATTTCCCCTCGTATGATAAGTTGTTCATTAAAAAGGTTGCGAAGCAGATTAAATCTTCATTTACACCAGTACGTGAATTAGAAATTTACCGATTGGGACACATACTGCCCAATACGCGACGGACGTGTTAAAAAGATTGATTAGGTTAGATACATTAGGATGTCCATTTCTATTTGATATGACACAAGCAAAGTCGGCTCGAAAGTTACAAAGCCTGAAGGCCTTTCTGTAGCTGGAGTAACCTGACCGCACTTCCTAGGGGGCGCCAGTGGCCCATGGATAGCCAAACCTAACAACCTAAAACCTAGTCTATCTCCACTAAGAGGTGATAAATGAAGCTTTTCATTGATTACATTAAATCATGAGTTGGTTCGTATCATAGTTAATAATTATTTGTTTAATTTTTACTGTGTGCACAATGATCCAGTGCGACCCTTGTATGAACCATGACTCGGTTCGACATGTGTACAAAACAAGCGTTGGAGCAGCTACCAAAAGTGAACATCGCATGCGAAAATGCATAAATAACAAAAGACGCCCCTCGGCGGCAACAATTACTGCCAATAAAACAAAAGCTTCTTAAAACGGCCGAAAAAGCATCTTAGTTTCTAAAGCCATAAGCTATAAAAATTATTATTCTGATATTTTTTACAAAAAGCTAAGATATGAGGACCTCACGAATAACAGCAGCACCTCTGCAGAGCCATCAGAGCTCATTCTTGTACAGTTATGAGGATGGCTCTAAAGATTAAATGCAGTTGTAGGAAAACCCTGAACATAACTTTCGTTCATTATTAGGTGCAGAAATGTTTATAGGGTTAAAAACGCCCTAAGGAAATCGTCAACACATCAATGGTAAGGGCATTAATAGTAAGGGCATGAATGGTTAGGGCACGAATGGTTAGGGCACGAATGGTTAGGGCACGAATGGTTAGGGCACGAATGGTTAGGGCACGAATGGTTAGGGCACGAATGGTTAGGGCACGAATGGTTAGGGCACGAATGGTTAGGGCACGAATGGTTAGGGCACGAATGGTTAGGGCACGAATGGTTAGGGCACGAATGGTTAGGGCACGAATGGTTAGGGCACGAATGGTTAGGGCACGAATGGTTAGGGCACGAATGGTTAGGGCACGAATGGTTAGGGCACGAATGGTTAGGGCACGAATGGTTAGGGCACGAATGGTTAGGGCACGAATGGTTAGGGCACGAATGGTTAGGGCACGAATGGTTAGGGCACGAATGGTTAGGGCACGAATGGTTAGGGCACGAATGGTTAGGGCACGAATGGTTAGGGCACGAATGGTTAGGGCACGAATGGTTAGGGCACGAATGGTTAGGGCACGAATGGTTAGGGCACGAATGGTTAGGGCACGAATGGTTAGGGCACGAATGGTTAGGGCACGAATGGTTAGGGCACGAATGGTTAGGGCACGAATGGTTAGGGCACGAATGGTTAGGGCACGAATGGTAAGGGCACGAATGGTAAGGGCACGAATGGTAAGGGCACGAATGGTAAGGGCACGAATGGTAAGGGCACGAATGGTAAGGGCACGAATGGTAAGGGCACGAATGGTAAGGGCACGAATGGTAAGGGCACGAATGGTAAGGGCATGAATGGTAAGGGCATGAATGGTAAGGGCATGAATGGTAAGGGCATGAATGGTAAGGGCATGAATGGTAAGGGCATGAATGGTAAGGGCATGAATGGTAAGGGCATGAATGGTAGGGGCATGAATGGTAGGGGCATGAATGGTAGGGGCATGAATGGTAGGGGCATGAATGGTAGGGGCATGAATGGTAAGGGCATGAATGGTAAGGGCATGAATGGTAAGGGCATGAATGGTAAGGGCATGAATGGTAAGGGCATGAATGGTAAGGGCATGAATGGTAAGGGCATGAATGGTAAGGGCATGAATGGTAAGGGCATGAATGGTAAGGGCATGAATGGTACGGGCATGAATGGTAAGGGCATGAATGGTAAGGGCATGAATGGTAAGGGCATGAATGTTAAGGGCATGAATGTTAAGGGCATGAATGTTAAGGGCATGAATGTTAAGGGCATGAATGTTAAGGGCATGAATGTTAAGGGCATGAATGTTAAGGGCATGAATGTTAAGGGCATGAATGTTAAGGGCATGAATGTTGAGGGCATGAATGTTGAGGGCATGAATGTTGAGGGCATGAATGTTGAGGGCATGAATGTTGAGGGCATGAATGTTGAGGGCATGAATGTTGAGGGCATGAATGTTGAGGGCATGAATGTTGAGGGCATGAATGTTGAGGGCATGAATGTTGAGGGCATGAATGTTGAGGGCATGAATGTTGAGGGCATGAATGTTGAGGGCATGAATGTTGAGGGCATGAATGTTGAGGGCATGAATGTTGAGGGCATGAATGTTGAGGGCATGAATGTTGAGGGCATGAATGTTGAGGGCATGAATGTTGAGGGCATGAATGTTGAGGGCATGAATGTTGAGGGCATGAATGTTGAGGGCATGAATGTTGAGGGCATGAATGTTGAGGGCATGAATGTTGAGGGCATGAATGTTGAGGGCATGAATGTTGAGGGCATGAATGTTGAGGGCATGAATGTTGAGGGCATGAATGTTGAGGGCATGAATGTTGAGGGCATGAATGTTGAGGGCATGAATGTTGAGGGCATGAATGTTGAGGGCATGAATGTTGAGGGCATGAATGTTGAGGGCATGAATGTTGAGGGCATGAATGTTGAGGGCATGAATGTTGAGGGCATGAATGTTGAGGGCATGAATGTTGAGGGCATGAATGTTGAGGGCATGAATGTTGAGGGCATGAATGTTGAGGGCATGAATGTTGAGGGCATGAATGTTGAGGGCATGAATGTTGAGGGCATGAATGTTGAGGGCATGAATGTTGAGGGCATGAATGTTGAGGGCATGAATGTTGAGGGCATGAATGTTGAGGGCATGAATGTTGAGGGCATGAATGTTGAGGGCATGAATGTTGAGGGCATGAATGTTGAGGGCATGAATGTTGAGGGCATGAATGTTGAGGGCATGAATGTTGAGGGCATGAATGTTGAGGGCATGAATGTTGAGGGCATGAATGTTGAGGGCATGAATGTTGAGGGCATGAATGTTGAGGGCATGAATGTTGAGGGCATGAATGTTGAGGGCATGAATGTTGAGGGCATGAATGTTGAGGGCATGAATGTTGAGGGCATGAATGTTGAGGGCATGAATGTTGAGGGCATGAATGTTGAGGGCATGAATGTTGAGGGCATGAATGTTGAGGGCATGAATGTTGAGGGCATGAATGTTGAGGGCATGAATGTTGAGGGCATGAATGTTGAGGGCATGAATGTTGAGGGCATGAATGTTGAGGGCATGAATGTTGAGGGCATGAATGTTGAGGGCATGAATGTTGAGGGCATGAATGTTGAGGGCATGAATGTTGAGGGCATGAATGTTGAGGGCATGAATGTTGAGGGCATGAATGTTGAGGGCATGAATGTTGAGGGCATGAATGTTGAGGGCATGAATGTTGAGGGCATGAATGTTGAGGGCATGAATGTTGAGGGCATGAATGTTGAGGGCATGAATGTTGAGGGCATGAATGTTGAGGGCATGAATGTTGAGGGCATGAATGTTGAGGGCATGAATGTTGAGGGCATGAATGTTGAGGGCATGAATGTTGAGGGCATGAATGTTGAGGGCATGAATGTTGAGGGCATGAATGGTAGGGGCATGAATGGTAGGGGCATGAATGGTAGGGGCATGAATGGTAGGGGCATGAATGGTAGGGGCATGAATGGTAGGGGCATGAATGGTAGGGGCATGAATGGTAGGGGCATGAATGGTAGGGGCATGAATGGTAGGGGCATGAATGGTAGGGGCATGAATGGTAGGGGCATGAATGGTAGGGGCATGAATGGTAGGGGCATGAATGGTAGGGGCATGAATGGTAGGGGCATGAATGGTAGGGGCATGAATGGTAGGGGCATGAATGGTAGGGGCATGAATGGTAGGGGCATGAATGGTAGGGGCATGAATGGTAGGGGCATGAATGGTAGGGGCATGAATGGTAGGGGCATGAATGGTAGGGGCATGAATGGTAGGGGCATGAATGGTAGGGGCATGAATGGTAGGGGCATGAATGGTAGGGGCATGAATGGTAGGGGCATGAATGGTAGGGGCATGAATGGTAGGGGCATGAATGGTAGGGGCATGAATGGTAGGGGCATGAATGGTAGGGGCATGAATGGTAGGGGCATGAATGGTAGGGGCATGAATGGTAGGGGCATGAATGGTAGGGGCATGAATGGTAGGGGCATGAATGGTAGGGGCATGAATGGTAGGGGCATGAATGGTAGGGGCATGAATGGTAGGGGCATGAATGGTTGGGGCACGAATGGTTGGGGCACGAATGGTTAGGGCACGAATGGTAAGGGCACGAATGGTAAGGGCACGAATGGTAAGGGCACGAATGGTAAGGGCACGAATGGTAAGGGCACGAATGGTAAGGGCACGAATGGTAAGGGCACGAATGGTAAGGGCACGAATGGTAAGGGCACGAATGGTAAGGGCACGAATGGTAAGGGCACGAATGGTAAGGGCACGAATGGTAAGGGCACGAATGGTAAGGGCACGAATGGTAAGGGCATGAATGGTAAGGGCATGAATGGTAAGGGCATGAATGGTAAGGGCATGAATGGTAAGGGCATGAATGGTAAGGGCATGAATGGTAAGGGCATGAATGGTAAGGGCATGAATGGTAAGGGCATGAATGGTAAGGGCATGAATGGTAAGGGCATGAATGGTAAGGGCATGAATGGTAAGGGCATGAATGGTAAGGGCATGAATGGTAAGGGCATGAAAGGTAAGGGCATGAATGGTAAGGGCATGAATGGTAAGGGCATGAATGGTAAGGGCATGAATGGTAAGGGCATGAATGGTAAGGGCATGAATGGTAAGGGCATGAATGGTAAGGGCATGAATGGTAAGGGCATGAATGGTAAGGGCATGAATGGTAAGGGCATGAATGGTAAGGGCATGAATGGTAAGGGCATGAATGGTAAGGGCATGAATGGTAAGGGCATGAATGGTAAGGGCATGAATGGTAAGGGCATGAATGGTAAGGGCATGAATGGTAAGGGCATGTATGGTAAGGGCATGAATGGTAAGGGCATGAATGGTAAGGGCATGAATGGTAAGGGCATGAATGGTAAGGGCATGAATGGTAAGGGCATGAATGGTAAGGGCATGAATGGTAAGGGCATGAATGGTAAGGGCATGAATGGTAAGGGCATGAATGGTAAGGGCATGAATGGTAAGGGCACGAATGGTAAGGGCATGAATGGTAAGGGCATGAATGGTAAGGGCATGAATGGTAAGGGCATGAATGGTAAGGGCATGAATGGTAAGGGCATGAATGGTAAGGGCATGAATGGTAAGGGCATGAATGGTAAGGGCATGAATGGTAAAGGATGAGAATTATGATCAAAAGATATCAAAATTGGCATTAAACTCCTGCAACACCGATGCGGCGATATTTTCTACTTTATTTTGGAAGTTTTCAAAAATTACTGGTTACTTTCCAAGATCACGTGAGACATTTCGCTATTGTCACATGGCCGAGGTTGATAATTATAGGGAAGAAGCATAAAATCTTAAGGAATAATTCCCTTCAACGGTTGTCTTCTATTTCTCGAGAATCACGTTCGAATGAATGAAGTTTGAAAACATTTTTACCCAATAAAGACTCTGGAATGAATTTTATTTCATTAAGAAATCAAATTTATAAAGTCCTAATTATGTACTCCATGGGAAGAACGTAAACTCTCATACACTGAAATTTAGGACACAATCTTCATTTTGCTATAACTACTAACCGGAGATATTCCGAGCACAGAATTTCACACTTATAGCAAAGTGATAGAATTTTAGTTTAAGGTGAAGGAGATGCAACTAATCGATTTGGTAAATCTGAAGGAGATGACAGTTGTCGATTTTCCACTTTTTGGTGCCTGAATCTAATTAATTGAACCGAAATAAACAAGTTTTCTTCTATGCACTTTTCGTCTCAAATGAGTATTTTACGATTTATAGCGGTAAGTTTAGTTTCGTCATTGATGACGAATGCGCTCGAATAAACAGCTACTCATCGATTTTCGAATTTTTGTTGCTTGAAACATGGTAATAACATCGAAATAAACAACTTTTCTTCTATACACTTTTTTCGTCAAATGAGTATTTAACGAGGTATAGCGGTTGGTTTGGTTTCGTCTTTCAAGACAGAGCGCTGGAAGCGAGACGCCATTGCAGTATTGCCATACAACTCGATCAAAGAATTTCTTTTCGCTTCAAAGACTGGAGTTGCGGTAAGTCATTCACCGCTATAACTAATAAAATATTCATTTGAGACGGAAAGTGCACAGAAGAAAACTTGTTTATTTCGATCTAATTAACAATGCTAAGGCATCGAAATTTACAAAATCGACAACTGTCATCTCCTTCAGATTTACCTCTAAAACATCAATTACATCGAAATGATCATCTTTTCATCAATGCAATTTTTGGGGCAATTGAGTATTTAACGAGTTATAGCGGTAAATTGCTGACCGCAACTCTAGTGTTTGAAGCGGCAAGTAATTCAAGAAGCGCGTCGGACAGCAACACTGCAATGCCGTCTCGCTTCCAGCGCGCTCGTCATCACAGACGAAACCAAACCTAACGCTATGCCTCGTTAAATACTTATTTACCGCAAAAAGTGTATAGAAATAAGTAGTTTATTTCGATGTTATTACCATGATTCAAGCAACAAAAATTCTAAAATCGATTAGGGTAATTCATCAAATATCGAACAGAAATCACGTGTGTCTAGAAACAACCTTCATAAATCGGTAACTTTTGCTCTGAATAACTCTTGCGGGCCTCAAGGTTATTCTTGAACAGTTGCTTTCTTGTTCTGTGATGTCGCTTGAAAGACAACGTAGATTATTGAAATGTATTTATTGTTCTAAAAATCGAATTCTTTAGTAACATAATTTCATCAATATCGAACAGGAATCGAACAAGAATTTTGATTCGAACAGGATGGTTTGTCAATTAGTTCTCTTCGTATGGAACTTTTGTTAGACTATTAGCACGCCACGTATGGTTTGTCTATTAGTACGCCTCGTATATTTTGTCCATTAATATGCCTCGTGTGGTCTATCTATTTGTACACCTCATGTGGCCACTTGGAAAATAAACGTTTTTCTTTCATTCTTTTTTTCTTTGGTGCACTGGATTTTCTTGGAAGTGCTCGCGGTGGCACATCGGTTAAGGGATCGGACTTGTATGTTGGAGTCGCGGGTTCGTATCCCGGCGCTGGCGCTGCGATTTTCCCCGTTGGGTATAAGGGAAAGCTCAAGCACAATACCCCACTCGACCCAGGTGTCGGAAATGGGTACCGGCTTTACGGGGGAACCATCATGGTGTCCTATATATAGTGTTAGTTATAAGACATTTGAAAAACCAATGCTTAAGATCATTTGTATCAGGCTTGATTGGAAATAAAGCATCCCAAAGATGCCGATGTTTGTTTTGTTTGTTTGTTTGAAATAACTGTCTCATTACTTATTTTCAAGATGCATTTGAATGGAGAGTTATCAAAATTTGAATATGATGTCGATGTTTCATTTGCAGTGTTTGTTGAACCATCATTGTGATCATCAACCTGTGTGACCTTTTTTGGAGTAGAGTGTAAAGCACTCGTCAATGAATTATTATTGATGCTTGCATCAATTTTCATTGGCAAGGGATTGATCATCAGTAAATGTAGCCAGACGAATCATTGATGATCTTGAGGGCTTTGGAACACCAGCAGATGATTGATAGCCCCTCACCAGAATTCCCATCTTCAACTATTCAATGTTATTATCAAGCGTTAATACAATATTTTAATGAAATAAAACAGGCGTTCAATAGATCGATTCAGTTATTTAAAAGAATTAAGAATCGAAAAGCTTTGTTCGAGGCATAAATTCATGATTTTTAAGGAATTTTGATTCGAACACCTTTGTTCAGTATTTAATACTGACATGAAAAATGAACTGAATGTCGAACATGGAATAATTATCAAGTTTTTGGCGGAAAAGAAAAAAATACAGTAACAGAACATCATATGACAACACTACTCTCTAGTTATGACGGGAGGTTGACGGTGACCCAACAACAATTAAACCGTCGCAATTTTCCCGAGGTGCGTAAGATTTTTCGAGTGAAAAAATTCGACCAATTTGTAAGGGTCGTACAGAAAATGCGTTCGCAACAGCTGGTAGCAGTTTGCAGCTCACAGAAATGAGTTTTCATCACTAAAATAGGAGTTTTAGATGTAAGATCACTGGCACTGAGCAATAATAATAATAAATTCAGTTAACGACAACTTCGGTCAGAGACTATTTAGTTGTCGCTTTGGTAATTAAACCAAAGTTATGATCGCAATTTATACAATGATAGTTTTGCGTTATTAACAACAGCCATTTTAGGACCCGTTCCTTCTCAACAGCTCACACTGTATTGCGTTCCAGAATTCAAATTTCGAGTGTCAACCGATCACCTGACCAGGCAAAATCATGAAGTTACTAGAAGGGCGACTTCCACTACCTCCGCCACAACAAACCGAGTAACAGCATTCACAAAATTTCTTTCAACTACTATTCACAGCGGGTGTAGGTCTGATCCGTGCGTTCCACATATTTCACTGAAAAAAAAAAGTTCCATCTCACAAGACGTCAATTCGGCGCCTCACCAGCAGATCCGATGTTGCAGTTTCATACCTCTTCATGGTCGCCACCATTTTCATCGTTGTTGTGACTTTATCTGGGGACTCTTCGAGGTCCACTCCACCGATAAGCAATTCACTGCGTTGAGGTGTGGGTGTTTGGAGCTTAACAAATATTTTATACAGACTGGACGTTGAAAGGGGTTTCTCAGAAACCTAATTTTATGAGTGTTAGCTAGCACCCCACGGTGGGGGTTCCAGCTACCCGCCCTCACTTTGGCCGAGCGCCTGACCCATGCTGGAACCCCCTCTCAACAGAGAGTCAAGGATAACAGCACGGTGCGCTCGGCCATCTCACTCATTAGAGTTCAGGAAGAGTGTATATCCTAATTGGGTGAAATGCTTCGCTCCGAGCCAAGGCGCGCCAATTCTTGGATCTAAATTCTAAAGGTAGCGTCCGTTGCGCCTGCGTCAGGCTGGTTTCCTCTCGTTCTTATTTACCTTTTAAAGATTTCCAAACACATTTATCTCCTTCACAAACTCCAGCACCTTAAATATGGGTCCTCCGTCACGTAGTAAATTGTTTGCGTTAGTATTCCCTCCGGCTCCAGGTCTCAGTATTCGGTCCCTTGTCTGCTGCAGTGGCACTGAGCAAGTTTGGATGCTTACTAAATTTATTACGCGCATATTTCCAAAGTTGTTCGATAATCAGTTCAGTTCGATATTTGATGAATTACCCTAGTAGATCTTTAGGTAAATCTGAAGGAGATGACAGTTGTCGATTTTCCACTTTTTGGTGCCTGAACCTAATTAATTAAATCAAAATAAACAAGTTTTCTTCTATGCACTTTTCGTCTCAAATGAGTATTTTACGATTTATAGCGGTAAGTTTAGTTTCGTCATTGATGACGAATGCGCTCGAATAAACAGCTACTCATCGATTTTCGAATTTTTGTAGCTTGAAACATGGTAATAACATCGAAATAAACAACTTTTATTCTATACACTTTTTTCGTCAAATGAGTATTTAACGAGGTATAGCGGTAGGTTTGGTTTCGTCTTTCAAGACAGGCGCTGGAAGCGAGACGCCATTGCAGTATTGCCATACAACTCGATCAAAGAATTTCTTTCCGCTTCTAAGACTGGAGTTGCGGTAAGTCATTTACCGCTATAACTAATAAAATACTCATATGAGACGGAAAGTGCATAGAAGAAAACTTGTTTATTTCGATCTAATTAACCATGCTAAGGCATCGAAATTTACAAAATTGACAACTGTCATCTCCTTCAGATTTACCGATCTTTATTCCATCGCATTCATCATCAAAGACGAAAATTAACATACCGCTATAACTCGTTAAATACTCATTTGCTTCAAAAAGTGCATATAAAAAAGTTGCTTTTTTCGATATAATTACCATGATACAGGCAACAAAATTTCGAAAATCGATTAGTTGCATCTCCTTAACATTTAACCAAATTTTAAAGCAAATCTTCTGTGACTTCATGCCATTTTGACCTTTCCTTGCAGACATAAGAGAGCCGTAAAAAAATGGCGTAACAGTGCGTATTGTTGTGCTCAAAGAACGAAGGCCCAACTTACATTTACCTCCAGATATAGTAATAAAGGTGATGGTTATAATGTTTACCTTGGTCGTTACTCGTAAGTTTATTACTGGCAATAGTTAAAACACCATGAGTACGTTCTGAGGCTCTCATATTTAGCATTTGAGATGAAGTTAAATTAAATTAAAATCGTATTAAATTAAATACGATGATATTTCGAGCCAAGAATTTGTACTTCTATGCAAGCCTTACTAAGTGGCGCCTTCTCCTTCTCATATCGGGAAAAACCTTTGTTGTGGTTAGTAAATGACTTGACAACGATATATTTTCAGGCAAATTCACTCACGACTTTTTTGACATAGTAAAATAGAAACAGCTTCACTATTTCCTGAGATAAACACGATTTCTAAGACGACACTAATCCCGCGCCATTGTTCTTAAGCTCATATTCTTATCCCTGAAGCGCTTCTTCTACTCTTCTACACTGCAACAAAATCTCAGAACTACGGAAATGAAATCATTTATTGAATTAACCATTCATCCAAGTGCTCCATCTCCTTACTCCATAATTTCTTCTCATTTTCTTCATTGAGCGTTTGAGATCTACTCATATTCAGAGTTCTCTGACAACCTGCAGTATGAAGTTGATGTTCAAAATCGCCTATGTAAAATACTATATACATACTACATACTGCAGGTACGAACAACTTTACTACGTATATATGTATTATTTAAGATATTTGAATTGGTAAGTTGTATCACAAAAAAAGATTACTATTTTTTTGGAAGAATTTCATATGATACCTACTCATCTATGATCATGGAGTACGTAGGTTGCTTTATCACGCATTGTATCCAACTCAACCTCCTCAGCATAAAGATATTCAAGCACACAATAATCGGTTTGAAGTTTAGCGTATTATGAATATCCAAACAGAAGTCCACGCGAGCTTCCTTGATAAAAGGATAAATATTACTTATGAAGAGTTAGCGTAATGGAAAAATTACATGTTTCAAACAATTAGTCGCAGAGTTTATTGTTTTTATAATATAATAATAATAATAATAATGAAGGCATCTGCGGATGCTTAAATATTGGTTGGCGTATTGGTTGGCGATGCACGGATGTTATTAGTAAACTATTATAATTTTTTGACTGATGAAATGTCAAAAAAAACTATTAAATAGATTTAATATCTTGAAGTACATTGAACTGCAAACCAACTCTTCAATCAATTTTAAAATACGCAATCTGTCTCATTTGCAGAATTTCTGAGGAGTCAAAAAATGAATAGAACTAGGCCCTACCTCAAGTCAAACGTCCACTGCAGCGGCAGGTCATCTCCAGCTACAATGTTTCCTCCACTTAACTCAGCTCTACATGACATGAAAACCAAGGATGCAGTGAAACTTCGAAATATACTTTTCTTTAGTAGGATCTCTGTGATTCTTTTACGAAGATATTTAATGAAACCGAGATAAAAAATACAAACTAGAAAAACTAAGGAGTAAAAGCTCGCGTTGAATGTTAAAAGTGTTATCCTGTGGATATAATAAGCACTGTAGCTTTCCAGTGCCTGAGCCATGACAAATACATAGGTACATCAAAATTTAAACTGATAAAGGAGTAACAGGGAGCAAGGATTTAAATGCAATATCAAATTATAAACTAAATGTCCCATGATAATTTACGCTCTTTTGTATGCTTTAATTTTAGATAACTATATTTACTTAAAATGAATCCAGTAATTGTCAATATTTAAAAAGTACTAATTAAACGATAAGTGATCAATTTTTAAATGAGGACCGGCTAAATTACTTTCTTCTGTTTCAAAGAAAACTAAACATTGGCTAACCTGCTTTTTTTTGAGTTGTTTCAACTTTTTCCATAGAATTTATGTTTTTCACTGTTTTAACTGTAAAGCCTCATTTTAAAAAAAGTATAGTGATACACTGGAAAATTCCCGAATAATTGGCATGGTTATTTGACACTAACTGTGCATCGCCCTGCTGTGGTACGTGCGATGGCTTAATGAATGTGGCTACTGCTTTTCGGTGGTGCTGGGATTAATTTAGCAAAATACCCTGGACAAAAAAGATCGTAATGCTATCGCAGTTTGGAAACTGCAGTATTTTTACTAGAAAACATCTATTTGGTAATAATGGCGAACAGAGAAGAGGTTGGAGGGGAGACTCTTCGACTCGTTGAGCGTATATCATTAACACTCATGTAATGAAGCTGGATAGCTATTTGTAAAACGAGAGAATAGCAGAGATAGTGATAAGATGTTTACATTTTTCTTACTTCTTACGCCGCATGTGAGAAGTTGTTATTTCTGTTGCAAGGTTAATGAAAACTTTTATCTTCAGGGCTCCTTTACTGGTGAACACCATCCACGTGGCTGGTCTTACACTATCACAAACCTTCGGTAAATTCTTAAAAAATAAATACATAGATAAATGCTGATATGTTTACAAGCACATAAATACACATTTATTGACACTCCTTGGCTCTCATTTCTTTTCATTTGAAGTTAGTTAAACGATAACTTAGCACTGCAGGGCGAATTTAAAACTCATCAAATGTTGAAAACCGTGACTCAAGTCAAGATTGTCAACATGGCAAGTCACTATTGACTATTGAGTCAACAATAGGCTAATATTGGAGACCTCCCCAATTTCGGTTCTAGGGTTTAAATTTGGAAATAAAAGAGAGACAAAGCAGTGAAGTTACAAAAAGATCTTCACTCATCTTGCAAGTACAATAAAATAAGGAGGAGAAATAAGGATGCAAATTTATTATTGCCCAACCTACTCACTTGAAAGTATTTCTTGATGAAGAAAGTATTTGTTTCTGAAACTCACCCATTACTTTAAAATCAAAAGGGATTAAGAGACGGCTGTACAAAATTAAATGCCTCCCAAGGCTGCCGAAAGTAAGAATTTGCAAGAAAAGTTTCAGCGATAGATGTCGACGGAGGAGGAGTGTGTGCCTGATCTGAATAAGGTACGATAACTACGATTAACTGTGAATTAAATAATTGTCTGGTGAAATAGTACAATTCACAGATATCAGTGGCTGAATTTGGTAGTCGGTGAAAAGAAAAGGCCAAAGGTAAACACGAATAAGACCATTATGGTCGACTGTTTTAGGAATGAGAATTTACAACGAATAGGTGCTAGGCTGAACGAGTCGGTATTTGAGAGAAGTAATATTTCTTAGAGCAATTGATTTGTGCGTGCGTTAATGGGGTGTACTCATAAATGGGCTGAGAAGGCGTCTCTCCCTTCAAATTATACTTCAACTTTACAGCAGTTTCAGAGCAGAAGTTAAAGATTCTAGGTGCTATTCTTTAATCTTGATCGGCCATTAAGCCTTTTACAATTGGAATGTACACTATGTATACCCCGTGAGCGCAGTTCCAAGGCAACATTTGCTCGGTGAGCGCAGTTCCAAGGCAACATTTGCTCGGTGAGCGCAGTTCCACGGCAACATTTGCCCCGTGAGCGCAGTTCCAAGAATGCGTTAAACGCAAATTCACCGCAGGCCGGAAGCTCAGTCACCCCATTCCACGATACAGCGTCATTGATTGTTCCGGAAAAGTAGGAGGAATTGTGAAACTTGGAATGAGGAAACTTTCCCAAAACATGAGAAAGTAGTTGCGTGTTTGGCGCCGGAGGGCAGCGCAAACGCTCAGCGGGGTGGCGGCAATTCTTACATTTCATTTCGATCAGTAGCTGCGACACATTTAATGAAGTAAAACGCGCACTTACGTTACGTTGAAGGTGTTCCCCGCGGTCACGCTTAGTAGTCATGCTCAAAAAAAACAACGTTCATTGATGACCAGTCTCTTATTTATATGCTGTGAACTATTACACAATAAAAGCAGGCAGTGTAATGCCCTGAGTGATCAAGCTTGGTGTCATTAGCTTAGGTGCTGATTATTTCGAGTGGGGAACAACATGACAGAATCAGTATTGTATATATTCAACGTCAAACTATTGTATTCAACACCAATCTATTAATAGAGTCCTTGTTCGCTCTGCCCAATATATGACATATTAACATGATTTGATACAAACCTATTAATAGCCTAGACTAGGGGTACTCACAAAACTGCTTACTAAGCAAGTCCTTGCACAACCAAGCAAACTTCCTCAGGTCACGCTTTTGGATGATTTCAACACTCTAAATTGGGGTGCACACATAGTCCAAGTTATTTTAGTATTGGGTAAGCATAATCCATGTCCACACCAGGCTTTTTCCCACGTAAAACGTACCTGTCAACACACTACAAACTCAGCCTCGAAACATCGAATTTCATGTGTGCCTCTTTCAACACTTCACGGAGCCAGCCTCGAAACATTCAATACCAAGTGAATTTCACTGATTACCAACAATTACCATAGTGGCCTCACGAATCACGAGCTTCCAGTCTTGCAAAACACAGCACATGTCAACACAACCGAGCACTCGGTTAACCCATGCCACTGAAGGTGTCAGTGGGTCGCCGTAGCAGGAAAGTCATTTCCGGTAAGGCATGCGGAGTCTTCGAAGGCACCTCAAGCAAGTTGGCTGCAAAAGACGTCCTTGGAAGGAAACGCGGCACAACTCTTCCACGGTTGTGATAGTGACTCGCTAGAGTAGTATGCAGTATCAATTACAACATAAAACGCCGCTCCAGGTACTATTTCCATGTTAGGAAAACGAATAAAAACGTTCCTATTACCTTCTTTGAATGACGATGCTCGTCCACGGCGGCAAAACTACTTAAGACGCAAAAAGTGTTCCCTTCAGTCGTACAGTTCCCCGAGACAAACGTCTCTGGTGCCTTAGAAGACGCATGCTCGCCGATTTACTGCAACTGGGGAAAGGGAATGAAAGGACAGCGTTGCCTTTGGAGGGGTACGGTTGAGGCCACTCAGGCGACTGGTGCATGAGATTCGGAACCACGATGGCACACACGAGATGAATTGCTTTTAACTCGTTTCCTGCGAAGGAACCCACCGGTGGTCACTGAGGGAATTTTCAGAATGCTTCTGACCGACTGGCAGTCACTAACTCAATTTTATAAAGGCTTATTGAAAGCCTAATGAAGGCACGGTCCAGTTAATGTTTGCTATTTTCAAAATTGCTATCTGCAATTGACTTTAAATTTGAATTGAAGATTGAAGTTTAATTTAACACATAGCAGTTAACGTGTTAAAAACCAAGTAAAGTACCGAACCAGTCCAAAATGCGTCCTCAACCCCGAGCGCGCTGACGATACAAGTTTGTAATGCATTGGACCTTTTTTCTGAGATTAGAACATTTTCTCCCTGACATTAAAAGCAAAATTCCGTTTTGATATACCACAGTAGTTAAATGATGGCGATATCGTAAGGTGTTATGCATTTGCATAAAGCCTGATGAAAACAAAATAACCCATAATGCATTAACTGTTATGAAAAAGATTGAGGAAGCATAATTTGGTTAATAATCACTATCAACCGTACCCAGACCACTATCTTTCGTCAATCAATTAAGAACTTTTATATTAAAAAAATTTCAAAATCCAATGTGTTGTAATGCGTCTCATGCATCAACTTTTTGTAAACAAACGGTTTTTCTTTCTTTATCAGGCGTAAAAGTTCACAGATGATTTGACTACTTTATCAGCAGTTCCTGGTCACAGCATTCTCAAGAGACCGGCTGCGGTGCTGTGACCTCCTTCCTGCTCAGCCACACCGTCCAGTGAAAGGAGCAGTGACCAACAGACTCAATTGAGCATTCTTCTTCTTCTTCTTCTTCTTCGCGGGAGGGACTGGCATTGTAGTCCGCGCAGCCAGTAGCGCTGCAGCAAGTTACGTGGTAGTTTTAGAGTAGAGCTCAGGAAAGGAATCGTTTGTATGCCTTCTTACATTTTTGATCTAGCGTAAAAACAAATTCAGAACGTCTGTCGGGTTTGTTCTGCGTGGAGTCGTTGTTGGAAAACAGGATTTGATGGTCTGCACGATTATATTGGGGTCTTTTTTTCGTAACCTCAATGGCAGATAACACATCGGTATTTCAAACCGAAATAATCAAGCAAATATTGAAAATCGTCTATACGCTCTCATAAAATTAGAATTAGTTTGAATTTTATTTGGACTGACTTTAAATCTGTAATTAAAATTATCACTTTGGATCAATGCCTAATCTACCTATATGTGCCAAATTTTCTGAATATTCTCCACTCAGATGTGATATCCGGCCACAATGTTACTCCATTTTATCCCATGTACGCATGTCCGTAAAATGCTGAAGAGTTGTGTTGCTTCTTGACTGTAGCCTGATTTTTCTTAAAAATTTCTATGAAGAAATTAAAAACCAGTTCATTTTTATGTTTTTCGAAGCCTTCTTTTCCTTTTAGTTTTATTTTTTTTGTGCGAAAAATTTCTTAGGATTACAGTGAGCTCAACTGTCATTTTCTGTGTAGTAGATGGTAGGTTGCTTGTATCTTTTTATTTTATATATGTATTTTTTTCTAATATTTCATTTTCAATAAGTATATATATTAATATGTGTGTGTGCGTGTGTAGGTATATATATGTATCTACATAAATAGATATACATGTTTCTATTTCATTTCTTTACGCAAAAACCATCCGGGTAATAAATTTTATTGCACTAGCGAAATGATTCAAAAATAGATCAATCACTTCCCCAGAGGGCGTTTCTGTGAATCGGATAAATGTCAAATATAATTAATGAAATAAAGTGTAATTTGAGCATATGAATCGTAGTAAAATTATCTTTCTGTCCGTATGTTGTACAAGCTATGAATTTTGATATTGAGTATATGTTTGTTTACCCATTTCTACCAATATTTTGTAGATATTTGTCAATCATGAGTGGTAACCGGCTTACACTGTATCTCTATTTTATCCCATGTACCCATGTCCCCATGATGTTGTGGTGAATATCGAGAAAATATGAAATATATTTTTGGTGGTGATAGGGCTTTGCATATTTTTAGGGCATATTTTTCATTTCTCATTCAACTACCCTTGCCAGAGATAGACTATTGGCACGCCACGTATGGTTTGTCTATTAGTACGCCTCGTATATTTTGTCTATCAATATGCCTCGTATGGTCTATCTATTTGTACACCTCTGATAGATTGTCTATTAGTACACCTCGTATAGTTTGCCTATTATTATGCCTCGTATGGCTTATCTATTTGTACACCTCGGATGGTTTGTCAGTTAGTACTCCTAGTATAGAACTTTTGTTAGACTACTAGCACACCACGTATGGTTTGTCTATTAGTACGCCTCGTATATTTTGTCAATTAATATGCCTCGTATGATCTATCTACTTGTACACCTCGGATGGTTTGTCAATTAGTACTCCTCGTATGGAATATTTGTTTTAGGATGTCCTATATTAAGAAACTTTTAAAAGCCAATATGTTGGCATGTATCTCATGTGACAACTTGGAAATACACATTTTTTCTTTTTCTTTTTTTTCTTTCTTCAAATATTCCATTTGATTTTTCTTAAGAACAACGTTTCAGTGTAGCTGGGCTCAATTATTTACGGATTCGAAGGCATTCTCGGAGGAAACTAGATACCACATAGCACTCACTCTCATTACAGGGATGAGGGTCCATAACTGGTCGTAAAAAGAACCCAGAATTCAGCTCCTGAATTAATGAGAGTGGTTCTTAGCATGAAGTCTCCCGCACGCGTGATCTGGGATCCGCCATGATTGCTACCGTGCAATGCAGGACCCGTGACCTCAGGGGGAGGAAGGCCAAAGGCAAATTAACGGCAGGAGTGAAAGTGTGAGTGCGCCGGTAAAATGCTGGCACGGATATCTCGCAGGGCCCTTGATGTCATTTTTACATAAAGATAAAATGATATTCTCTTTTATTTAAAATTTTATGCAAACATGGATACTTGAAAGTGAGGAATCGGTTTTGTTCGAAGAGATCTAGAAGCGATCGCAGATCCTGCTTCTTGGAGAAGATCCTGGCACGCTCATAGTCCAGGAACTCAGCCGGCTGACAGCTCGGTGGACTTCGTAATAGTGACTGAATTTCCTCCAGGCAGAAAAAACTCACATTTTGACCCAGAGTCTTATTTGCTCTTTGCTCTTCAGGACTTTTTTTTTTCAAAAGAGCAGTCGATAGCGTTGAAATTTTACGCGCAAGATAAACAATGGAAACATTTTTAAAATGTACATTATTTATAGAAAACCTGTTACAGATACTTTATTTTATGTTACAGCGCTGAAGATGGAATTTTCATGTTTCGAAAGGCTTGCAATGAATGATTTACATTTTATCACTGGTTCTCCCTCTTACCTTACGAGTCAGATCTCCCCAAAATCAACCTAATGGAAACATAACGTTAAAAATATGTTAAAATAATGTAGATCATGATTCAACAAATTAATTTTCACCACAAGAAAATAAAATATACTAAAATACAACCGAAAAACTCTACCTTAAATCGACCTAGAAGCAAGTAGTAAACAATCGGTTATTTGCAACTAAAATTTTGATCCCATTATTCGAACGCCTAACCTCATGACAGTAAAATATAGTTGCTCATGTTGCTTCCTCAAATAATGGTTGAGCTTCCCTTGGTAACCAATAATGGCTGAGAGAAACCATTTTGAGGTCATTTGCAGCTGCAGCTCAAAGAGGATATGGCAGCGTGGTCTTTTGAAAGGCTGCCCACTGAGCGAGAGCATTTCTATCTAACCGCGCTAAATCCTCCGCAGCTGCCGCAGCTACTCTCCCTTTCACCCTCACTCTCGAGCTCCAGGCCCAGGCTCGTGTATAGCAGTATTTTTATGAAGGCCTAGCAAGATATTTGCTGTTTTAACCGTGGTCGATTTTTCAATGCATGAAAACACCTTGATAAAGATCTTTCACATATATTTCGACTATATATCCTCGCTGAAACTGTAGATAATATGTATATTGAGTCCCATTAGGTATTCAGAATTCAAACTAGCTGTAACTCCCCCACATCATCAGTGATTTTCAACTTCCTCAAGTTTGTAGGTGAAGAAACTTATCTGAGAGCGACTGAAGGGCGCAGGTTAAACTTGTGGGTCAGCGTGGGGGAGTTGGAGGCGTGCTTTCACTTTCAGGGCAGGTCGAGCTGCGGCACCGGGAGGAAAATTTTACATAAGCTTAAGTTTGTTGAGTCTTTGTACAGGATTGTGTCAGGCATGATGAGTGGTCACTCGAGCTGGTCTAAAGACGCAAATTTTGACTGGGCCAGTAGGTTATTATTTTGTAATTATATCTAAAAACTTTTGAAGTTTTGCTTTGGCAAACGCAAGAGGTTAAATACAGGCTATAATTTTTTGTTTTATGAAAGAAATCATGATCGACATGGGACTCATGGATGTGTGTATAAATTTCACTTTTAATGCTTAGTGATTTCAAATTTATAGGAAGTAATTTAAATTTAAACAAGAACTAAAAGATCAAAACTATAATAACTATATAGCGACTTCTTGGTCACGAAAGATCTTATGCAAACGGCAATCGCTCAGAATGCTTACTTAAGAATAACGAGGCATTCAGATGGTGTATTAGCAAAAAAGAAGTAGTTCTTTTATGCTCAATCTCGTAATGACCCGAGGGAAGCAAAGATTGTGCAGTCATGATCACGAGTCAAGAGAGCTTCTGGTGATGATGCTTGTGCAGCCGTCGGTGCAGGTAACCAGGAAGTCAACCGAGAAACGTTGCATAAAGTGAAGACGAATTAAGGAAGTTCATTCAAAAGAAGTTAATTTTATGAACTTTCTATATTAATAATAAAAGTTTAATAAAAAATAATTACAAATATTAATAATAATAAAAGTTATAAGTGTAGACAATAATGATTTGCAAACTGTCGATGACATTTTCTAATAATGATAGCTTCTCTGTGGACTGGAGAACTAATCTAAACTTAAACTGAAACGCCTTCGTGATTCTAAGTTAGCATTTGTAAAGTAAAGTACTTATATCATGACTAGAGCTTGAAGCATGCACATATCTGCTTATACGCTCTCCAGTTATGTTACCAGCATAATGTTTTGAAAATGTAGACATGCCTTCTATTATGTTCACTTTGACCATTTTAGTGTTCATTTGATATCGATAAAGCAGACTATACTGAAAATTTGTGATTTTAATAAAATATTAATTCTCGTTTAGAAATATGGTTGATATTTCAAGATAATAAATTTTATATTTGTTACGCAAGCATGAATAATTGCATCCGGATGAACTGCTTGGGTGTGCTCCCATGAAGAATAATACTCGTAATATCAATTTATAATTATTTTACAAATCATGGCATGTCTACACCACAAACCACTTTTTATGGGAAGACGCAACGTAATTTCAAACTTAGTTTTACTATCAGTTATGAAAATACGTACTTGAGGCACCGCATACTGAAGACAAACCACAGGAGGGCGAGAAGGAATTCTCTGTTAGCTAACCAGACTCTTCGTAGCTTTCGATTTTACAACATTCATTTGCTGGAGGAGAATCTGCTACTACAACGATAGAAGAACAACCATGTTCCAAACAAAAGAAGATGGTGAGTTTGTACTATGAAATTGTGAATGATGCAAGTATAAATATGAAAATTTGGTTCATCACCTACAATTTGTTGTAGATTCGAATTTCTCTTTCCATTCTTGTCTATCATACTGTTGAAGGAGTAGTTCCTTAGCTTCTCTGTATTTCATTTGTATTCGGGCTTCTTCTCCTTGATTAATTTACTTTTGCTGACTTAATTTTTCTGACGAAGTTTAAGGATCAAATTTTGGACATTATACTCACATTCGAACAATTTTTCGAATAATAAATTTTATTATTTTTCAAACATAACATATCATATTCGAGTATTTATTTTTCAAGTTAAACCATTTCTTCTCAGTTGATTTTTGGTTGAGAAATTTTTTCTTGTCCTTCACAGCCTCGCCCAAAACGCCTTAATTGAGATGACTAAGAAGTTTTTACTTCGTAAGCTGATTAAGAACTACTATAAATAAAATCAAACTCGATCCTGGTAATGTGCAGATACACCGTGGATATATTTACCCTTCTTAAATTTTAAAAGATGAATAGAACATTCAAGTGAAATTTATGTCAAGTTCATGCACGTCTTATTTTCTAGTCTGTAAGTGCAAGGCAAGGGATTTCGAACATCTACAAATGAATGCGAGTAGATATTACTGAATTTAATTCGGTACCTGCACCTGGCTATAGCCACGGTGCGGTTGGTAAGTTGGAGACGACGGCTGTTCGAGCTCCGGCAGTTGCGTGTCAGCTTCGATGGTGCTAGGTTCGCGGCGCTCAGACCGCCAGAAGAAAGGTGCTTCTGAGCAGGAACTCAATTGTGTTAGAGGTTGATCTACAAGTTTACACAGAAATCAGTGTTTCATACATACTTTCTTCTAAAATCCGGAACCATGTATTCTACCTAAAATCATAGCTCATAACATCAAATACTAATCCTTAAAGTCTCTATTAAATTTTTAAATTGATTTAAATATTTTACACAATATATATTAAATGGAAATTTTGTAAGCGAGTGGCGCTTCGATAGTGCTCCAGTTTAAACATTAAATGCATTTGAAAACAATGACATCCGTCAAAAACCCTAGCGAAGACAAATGCGGTGCTGGAATAGCAAATATGAATCGACAATATTACATAATGTATAATACCTAAATGACTATCAATTACTCTCGACTAACAGCCTCTTTCCTACACGAGACACAAGGGCGTCCTGGTTTCTTGCTAACATCAATAATCGGAGAAAATTCTTGGCGTGCTTCTTGTGACACAAGAAGCGAAAGTTCGAAGTTGCTTGTGGATTTTGGTCGGCCACGCCACAGGTTTTCTGTCATTTGACAGTGCAGCAGCACCACGGAAACCTGAGAACTATTTCAACTGGTAGCATAATTTTATTCATTTGTTGGTGACTGTGTTCAAACAATTTAAAAACAGATATTTTTTTATAAAAATGGTATGAGAATAAACGTCTCAAAGATTTTCGTAATCATTTGCATGAGCCCACGATGAACGAATAATTTTCCCCGAAAAATAGAACGTTTATTGATAAGATATTCTTAGAAGTGGGGATGGTGACAAACATGTAATATGAACACGTGAAACACGTAAAAAATATGATTAATCATTGTATTTATTATACGGAGTGCGGGTTAAAATTATTCTCATTAATATGCATCATCACGGGATTTTATGCTTTTATAGTTCAGAAGGAGTTTGTGTATTATTTTAAGGATTTCTTATTTGATGAAATTTTTAATTCTAACAGTAAAATCAATAATTTTAAGCCTTCCACAAATTAATTCTTTCGAAGCAGTTCCCTTCTCTCACTTTTCTTCCAAAGTAAAAGTAAGCATATCAATACTACACACAAAAGCTGTCATGCTCTCTCACGTTTCAACAATGTTTCATTTCTGATATAAAAAGGACGTTTTAGGGGATTTCAAAAAGGGCGAGAGACTTAAAAAAAAGCGTTTCACTAGGCAACAATTACGGACTCATAAAGAGGCGCACGCAAAAAAGAAATTTAGCATTTTTTTTGACATGATAATTTAGTAGAAAAGAGGGAAACTACATGCAGCTTACTGTTGCGTTGAGCTAAAGTAAGTAATTCATGGACGATCCTAAATCCTCGTATACTTCATATCACATTCGTGACTTATCGTTGTTGCACATTGTTTTTCTTCCTGTCCATTAGGTATTTTCGTTTCACAGTGCACCTGCAGATCGCATAGCCTAACATATAAATAATTTTCAGCATTTTTTAATATGATGGGAGAAATTCATAATTTTCTCATGACTTCCGGCTCCAACTCTGTCCTCTCTAAAGAATGAACAGGGTTCTCTCGAGTGAGGTTTAGACTATCATTCTTCCTTCACTGACGTGCAGTAAAAACAATTTGATAGGGAAGAGCGTGATCTTTAATTGATGGGTTAGGGACAATTTTAAAATGCCTCATCTCGAGTCTGGAAATCAAGATCGTTCGTTTACGAGATACACTTCGCAGTAATTTACTGAAAACAAATGTTACAGAACACACAAAACGCCTATTTTTTCACGCTTACTCTTGGGAAATAAAGTATGACGAATTATAAATAGAAATTATGTTTAAATTAATTATAGAGTATGGGAAGGATTTGGGTAATCAGTAATTTTGATAAGGTTTAAGCAATAACCAATATAACGGATAACTTGTATGGAATAAGTTGGACCGTCCATACTTTCGAATGCTGGTCATGTTTCTGGATTCGAAAGTATCATTTTGATTATCATATGAAATAATATACTGGGAGATGCCATTGAACGATTAGTTTTTAACTGTTTACCGAAAAAAACTCCACAAATTTAAGAGAAATTTAAATTACAACCAACTCTACGACGAGGTTTTTTAACCATAATTTATCAAGACACGACGTAAAAAAAGCTTACTCCATTTCTGGAGTGTTATCGAACAAACTTATTATACAAACAAACATATCACAATTTTTTGCTTCAGCAGGGAGACTGTATAGAGCCGATCTAACGCTACGAATGCGATTTTCTACTTCAGCATTAAAGACTTTAGAATACAACCAACCTAACGTTACGAAACTCTCGTGCAGCAGTTTACAGGTGAATGCACGTAGCCATTACTGCAAGCAAAGCCCCTGCGGAGACGAGAACGTAAGACTCCTGATGGCGGGGCCGTGCCGCGCACGGACGGACACACGACTCGCGACTTCGACTCAGACGCAGACCGCCGCCCCTTCTGCGTCGCCGTCGCTTGCTCTGCGCATCTGCGCTCCTCTCCTCGATGTTGGATGGACCGTATTTGTTTGACAGTTATCGACTAGTGAACGAAATTTGTGTGATTATGAAAATAATTATAAGTCCATAAAAGGTTTAATCGTCAAGTTGCCTTCGTATAATTGAAAGTCAAAAACCGTATTTGGTTGACAGTTAATGATTAGTGAACGAAATTTGTGCGATTATGAAAATGATTACAAGCAGTTTAATAGTGAAATTGCTCTTCGTATAATTGAAGTTCCAAAGATTGACGTCTGACTTCGTTGGACTAGCAACTATAACATTGGTGTCTCTGTGACAAGAAACGACTTAGACTCAAGCAGCAGTTCTACCACTTTCTAATCTTTTCATTCCTCTAATGTTTTTAAATTTTTTTAGTGAATTGGTTTCTTATAGCTATAAAACTATGAAAAATAAATTTAAAAATTAAAGGTACTTTCGCTAGTCTTTTCTTCGCGAAATCGACAAAGTTAGTTTAATTTCCTTTAGCATCGGTGTTGCCATCTTCATCTTCTCTGCAATCGTCAGAAGGTGCCCTCAGCTGCAGCGCGAGTTGGAGGTGAGTAGCGGCTGCTTCTTTTACTGCTTCATTAGCTGCTTTTGCCAGCTTCGCATTGCACCCCTGTGCAATCTCATCACTTACCTCTGTGCAATTTTATCACTTAATTCTGGGCAGTCTCCCCAGTGTCATTATTTATTGCATTCGCTTCATTGTCTACATATCAGTAATCTCATCCTCTACCTTAGTGTAGCTTCATCCTATATCCCTATGTTATCTTATCACCTACCTCTGAGTAGTTTCATCACCTACCACTGTGTGATCACATTACCTACCAGTGCGTAGATTCATGACTTACACCTACGTGATCTCGTCACCTATCTCTGAGTAACTTTATCACCTACCTCTGTGTGATCTCATCACATCCTATCTTTTTTACTCATACAGCATTCGCTGACAGCTGGTGTGAGATGTGCAAGCTTTACACAATAGAGTGTATCGAGAACGCTTCAGGCATTGAAATGTGTTTTGAAATACTGGAGGGATCGTCCGAAGAGAGGATAAATGAGAGCTTCTGTATAAAAGCAGATTTTAAACGCTCTAAAAGAGATGAGCTAAACGATCTACGCTGAAGAAAAGACCCCCGTGTTTCAGGCATTTCAAGGTCGCTGTATAGGCGGTCGTTACTCCCGAGATCGTGGTCGCTAGGACAGCTTCCTTTCGCCCTCCCCTGACCCCGTGGAGGTGTAGGCAAGAGTTCACTTTCAATTTCTGCTCCGTTCCTTCATTGCGCTAGAGAAAACCAGTCGCTGGGCCTTGCACGTTACAGCCGCTCAGAGCCTCAGGCTCGTCTTTGGAAGGCCCTCACCTTCGTCTTTGTAGCCTCCGGCGGGGGTTCGCTGGAGGAATTAAAAAGCTGTTTGAGCTTTTATACGAAAAAAGCATATTCTTTAGGGAGCGTTCTCTATTTAGAGTAGTTCTGGTTGTTTTAACTACTTTTCATCTTGTTTTTTACTGACATGGCTTGGTAATAACGACCTCTGCTGGTGATTTCAATGCCAAATAGAAAGTGATCTTTACATGGACCAAGTTCTAAGAAAAGACGTCATGTGTATTGATGATTTAATTAATAAAGGAGTGAAGTGTGGTGCATCGTATCGTTACTCGGTGAAGCATTGAAAAATTGCGAAAGAACAGAACATTTCTACACAAGAAATGATACACCGATTTTGAAGCTATGGTGTTAACAGAAAAGGTGGATACCATGGAAGATATTCTTTCTCTTTACAAAAGTAGGAAATTTTACTCCTATAAAACTGTAAAAAATTTACTATCATGGAAAGTTTGAGTTCTCTGAAGAGTAATTCATTCAATACGAAATGTCTTTGTGTGAATAATGCTGTTCAAGTTCAATGTTTAACATTAAAAGCTGCGTATACTTTGAGAGCTTACAGACTCATTCAAAAGTTAATGTACTGATCGGGTCCGAATCAGTTAAATAATAACCTTGTTCATGACAATATTTTAATACTCGCTGGTGGTAAAAAAATCCTCTGTGGCTGTACATCACTGATTCACTGTGAGAAGAAGAGGTTGGTGAAATTTTCTCGTTTTCTTACATGACCGTTTGGAAGAAAAAGGGAAACTAGATGCTGCTAAATTTTGCGTTCAGTTCAACACGAAATTACTCATCTGACAAACTGAATGAGTCGCAGCCATTTCCGCTTGGATATCCCGTTCACCAATCGAAATCTCAGGTAGGTTTTTGTCCTCAAGGCCTTGGGAGGGAGTGAGAGGTTATGAAAGGGTGCTTCCTTTCTTCCGTAACTCCTTCAGTGAAAGTGACCGGTGTTTTTTATATTCAGAAATCAGCAGCCCAAAAAACATGAGATAGCCTCAGCAGCGCATGAAAGTTGCTCCCGAAGTTTTACACCGGTCACTTTTTGCCGCAAAGTCGCCATGTAGCAGTTCTCGAAGTGCAGTTTGGTTTCCATCAGAGAATTAGTTCGGTCGAGTCTTTTTTCCCAGACCATGACTTGCTTGAAAGTTTCAGGGTGGGCGGGTCTTTTTCTTGTGATCAACATTTCCCTAAAATGATTCATGGCAAAGTACTCATGCCTCTTTCCGATCAACACAAATCTTCAGATTTACATCAGCGTGGACCATTTATTTAGAATGATAACTCACATGATGATGATATTTACTCGTTTTATTTGAATATAAACTAGTGCACTATGAATAAACGTCTACACGTTTCACGGTTGCTTCCTGTCAAGGTGAAATGATTGATATTTATTGATCTCACATTATACATAGATTAGCACTCTTTTGATAGCATGTGTGTATTGTGATTAACTTTATTTTTGGGATCAGTAGCCTCAATGTGCAATGTACTTCAAGGATGCCCTAGAAGTCACTGAACTTATTCGGGCCCACAGGTAGCTAAACTCAAATTTGACCATTGTACTAGACTTAAGAAACAGTCTATCTCTGTATCACCTGCGGTGAATAAATTGTTTAAATAGTTTAAAATATTGTACTGCAGCGATGTTAAAAGGCAATTAGGCTTGGGCGACAGTTGCCTGTAACTAGTACATAACTAAATAACACGAGACACTCCAGTCTGTCGCACGTAAATTGATTGCAGGAGTGAGAGCATCGAATCTTTTATTTTGAACAACGCGGCTGCGACTTTCTTCGTCGCGCTGATGCTGCATTGGTGCGTGCTCTGACTCGTCTTGAGGTAGCTCAGCGCTACGATGCGTAATATGAAAGAAAAACCTGCAACAATTCCAGACTCGATTTTGTAGCATCTTCTCACTAGAATTACAAAAGGTAGAACACTTTCGCTTCGTTCTGCCTATGCTGGGTAAAGTGTAAAGATGAAAATGATCAAGAAGGTGCCAGATTCACTCGCAGCTTAGGTGACAACATTCAATAAAGAAACTGATTCTTTGATGAATTTTTGACACTAATGAACTCACTCTCAAGAAGGTTATAAATTTCTTTGCGCCATGGCATTGCTCTACAGCCGTAAGCGAAATGCCGTACTTTTGCTCATGCTTTACGACTGTGTAAGGATGAGCGTGGAGTAATTTGTACGCACAGCATTTGAAAGCTGGAGTGCGCTCAGACCTCGTGAGCGCATCACGGCTCGCGTCCGTCACTCACATTGGCGTGCTCGTGCTGACAACGCTCGCACTTCCCTGTCAGCGGCAGAATGGTGTGTTTGCTATCTGACGAATGTGTCAGCCGACTGTGGTCAGTTTGCTCAGTCGTAAGTGCTGCGGTCGCTGAAAGTTAAATAGAAGCTGAACGTCAAACTGGCGCTGAAAACTGTGTAAAAAGATGACAAAGCACAGGCAGATGTCGAAACAAATACGGCAGGGGGAGGCATAGAAGCTATAGCATTACCTGCGATCTGCCAGCAATGATTAACTGAACTCGCGTACTAATGTTACATATTGCACTCATCATCTCCTCATCTGATGTGGTTGATGCCAATCATCACTCCTTGTTGAACCTCCCACGATGTTATGCATCACATTCTGACGCTCTTCCTTCACTCGCTTGTTGTGCATCATTTTGCTAAAAAAATCACCATTTGCAGTTTTTTGAAATGTGCAACAGCATTTCCACAAGTAATTACAACCTGGATGGAAGCTCAGCTATGCCATCGCCTAAGTCATTTGTGAAGAGTTGCTCAACGTTTGGCAGCGACCGACGTGAAGCGGCTGGCGCAGGGCTTTCACTCCTGGCGTTCTGCGCACTCTAAAATTTAACTTGTTTTGCTTTCTCATCACTTTTGTCATTGTTATTACCATCATTATTTTCATATTTTGTTTGTCTTACATCCCAAATATGACGGACGTGATATGATAGGGAATCATATTTTTGCCTGAATTTTCTGGAACAATATATTCCTGGCTAAAATAGCTTAACTCAACTGTTGCTTTAAAGAAAATGTGACGACAGACCAGCTGAGGAAGACGGTGTTGTGTTGCCAGTTGCGCTGCCAGCAGTTCAGCTGTGTTGCCAGCAGCTCAGCTGTGTTGCCAGCAGTTCATCTGTATTGCCAGCAGTTCATCTGCGTTGCCAGAAGCTCAGCTTTGTTGCCAGCAGCTCAGCTGCGTTGCCAGCAGCTCAGCTGCGTTGCCAGCAGCTCAGCTGGGTTGCCAGCTGCTCAGCTGTGCTGCCAGCAGCTCAGCTGTGTTGCCAGCAGCTCAGCTGTGTTGCCAAGCGCGCAGGCGAAAGTAAGCCAGCGGGCGCCGTGCGGTACGCTCGGTGCGCTACGCGCGTAGAATGTGCGGAGGAAAATTGGCGCGTTGCATCATGTGGAGCAGCAAAACGCAGCTCTATAACTGCTCTTGCTTTCCCGCCGTGCAATTCCTTCTGGACTTCCGCGCTTCATTTTACTGTGGTGACCTTAATATGAAATGAACGTTGCCGATCAGAAACTGCCTTCAGGTTTTGCAGACACACTCCGGTACTTTGATGGATTTAATGACTTCCTTTTTCTGGTGTGTCATCGAATTATTTGTTATGTTGCTGTATGGTCATTCCGATTACGTTGTGTAGTTATTTTCTTTTGATGCGAGCCTTGAAGTCATTATTGCATAAAAAAGGAATGAATTGAAAAAAATGTGCTATATTTTACTTTGCTAATGTGAATCCCTCTTACTTACATGCAGACACATGAGAAATGAGCTTGCATGACAGCGTCGCGACGAACAAATTTATCAGCAATTTTATAGCCTAAGGTTCGTAACGCCATACCAACGTACATTGATTTGCAACGCTAGCAATAATACCACCGTTAACAGGACTGTTAACTAATTTTTAAAACATGTTAGAGAATACGATAGGAAACACCAAAAAAAAAACAGAATTACATCAGGTCTCTACTACACACACATCTGATATCCTACGCTCAGATGACATCGCCCACTCGGTTCAATGTTATATTTCATTATCGGTTATGGGTCTCAAAATATCCGAGATTGGGTGATGAATTTCAATGTGGATCCAAATTTCCAGATGAAGACTATGTGGAAGAGGTATAGTTCATTTTGAAAAGTACAAGATAATAATTTAATTTAAAATACGACTGTGGTTATAGAGTGAGCGATACATCTGTCAGATACAGGATTCTCATGGCTTTTCTCCCGCGCTTTCTGAGCTGGCGACGAAGCTCGAGTCCGAGATGATGCCTGAGGAAGAACTGGTGACTAACTCGGCTCACTATTAACATATCCATAGCAAGTATTTCCGCGAAGTTATATTAATCGTTAGGATTATGTAATGTTTCATGCAACTGTTTATCACGCTCACACTCTGCGGTTGAACATAACGCATGGTGCCTCTGATTGAGTGTGTACTAAATGATAATGTTGCTACAATGCCTTCATAGTAGACTTGGCTGACGCAATGTATCTTCGTGATTATTCTGAAAATACATCTGGAATACTTTCTTTCGATAATTTCAACACATACACAGAGCTAAAATATGAACCTCTTAATGTTATAATAGCACTGATTATAATACTATATTTATATTACACAACGGCAATGTAGAAAATTTCTTTCGAGGTTATTTCATTTTGAATACTTAGCTCTGCCACCACGTTGTTCTTCTTGATAACATTTGCCTACTCTGATATAGAAGACTAACTTGAAAGTTTTGTAAAGTAATTATTGTATATCTATGTCAAGCTACAGAACAGTGATGAACTATTTACACACTGTATCTTGATGAAGAAGAACTGAGTTTTTAAGCACACAAAGGCTTGTAAGCTATATTTACAAGACAGATCTCAAGTCTTTGTACGGAGAACTTCAGTAGTGACAGGGAATGGTTCTCCTTGACATCGACCATCATCAGGACATTGTTCTTAAGATAAAATCCATTGTGAGATCCAAAACTCATTTCTGGGAGTCAAGGTCGGTCGTGTTGAGTAACAACTTTCATGACGGCGATGACATCGAACCATCACCGTAAACGATCTCTCAATCTTCGCTCAGGAGGGTCGTCTTTTTGTTTGGTACGGGCGTGTGGTTCATTATTTCAACGGTGTTTAAAGTTGCAAGATGTCGGTGGAGTAACGTGGAATTGCATGTTTAGGTGTCAGCTCGACGGTCAGCAGTCTTGATGACAGAGCAGCCATGGTTGTTCTCGTGATGCATGTACTAAGTAGAAGTCGTCGGAAGGGATGCTGCAAGAAAGGTAGTTCATGTTTTGTGGTCACGATGTTGGCTGATGTGAGCTGTGAGGTGAATGTTACACATTGTGAAGTTCTAAACACCAGAGAGTAAGGCGAGTGATTTGATATCCTTCTATTTGAGAACTTTGGCACCGTTTTCATTCATGGGCAACCGCCTTGTCCCTCAGCCAAGTAAAAGCCAAACTGCAACCAATTTGAAGGTGACGTGGCTCAAAATTAGCACGTAAAGGAAACAGGAAAGGTCTCAGGTTAATGAACTTAGTGATTACCACAGAATTCTTCAACAAGTTCACATTTGCCTCTGATATTATCCACAGACCATGACGCGACGCGTGATTGCCGGATCATTTTTTTTCCCAAGGCTGCCGAGTGGGTCAAGTATAGCCAGCACCGAGTTACGGGAGTCACGTTCGCAGTGATTAACTGTTCTTCCTGGACTGTCGTAACTTTCACTGCAATCACTCGGCCGACTCTCTAACGTAAGCATCGGCTGGTAACGAGCATTAGGCAAGACCTTTTGATCGCGTACGCACACTTGAGGCGTACGCGTGCTGCTACTAAGTTGTGTGTTGCACAAGGATTCTTGAGACGGCTCTGCTACTTGCAGCAACCGTGTTCGTTTGAAGCTCATCCACCGATCAAGCAAATCATGAACGAATAGCTTGTTAAGAAATTATTTTTAAATATCAAACGGCGCAATATCGTAAATAAAGTCGAGAATGCAGCTCTGGACTCAACGCTCATACTGTTTTAGACGTAGACAACAGAGAAGCATCATAACAGATGTCGTCATAGGCCCTACGCTCCGTACCTGCGCAAGACATGGCGCTGTATGTGCTCCTTGCGCTGGTGTCTCTTGACAGTACTAAAGTTATTGCTCATCTAGCGCACGTTGCAGATTTTTAATGCTTGTCCATTTGAAACATGAGTTCCAGTTTATGACTTCTTAAGCCCTTGGTGATCTGCTGGTTGCCAGTTAAATTTCAGTAACATTCTGTTGGAAGAAAGGGAACAGTTTCGAGTGAGAGAGCTTGAGTAGCATTACTATTTAAGCAAGCAACGGTGGCAAAAAAATGCAGAACGACATGGTTAGTTATGCTGCAATGTTTTACTCTTGCAAAATTTGTTTTCGACGCTAGCAAATATTTTGAAATCATATCGCTTGTTGAAACGCTCCAGTGTCACAAATTATCGCAACGTCCTGACATTTCGAGTTTATAATTTTAAGTGACGCCGTCCATAGAATAACTGTAATTCTTCGAGTAGATGAAGTCAATGAGAAAGTGTCATCGGAATCAGCGTGCACTGCTGCACCCCAAGTGAAGCTGAACGGCAGCTGCGACGCATTTGGGCGTAGATGCTTCACTGAGCGTCATCGAACATGTGACAGAGGGTGAGAAATTTATTCCATGATGGAAGGCGATGAGAAGATTTCTCTTCAGTAAATGATGGAGTTTGAAATTTTCAGACGCAAACGAGAAGTAGTTTACTTGCTGCCAGCGAAAAACCAACTTCATCGCCTCGGTTGCAAGTTGCGTTGTTTGCGCTGCTGTGAGATTAGAGAGGTGGAGTTATTCTTTGCTTGCCACAGGCGGAGAAGGCTCATTCAAAAGACCCGTTTCTCGAAAGTGCTCCTCCAGTTTACTCAGATCTGTGCTGTTGCACATTGTGTATCGCAGAAATGTTGACGTCTTATTCACTATACTGCTCCAACGTTCTCAGTTTGGGAGGACACTGTATGGCTCAGCACAAAGATAAACGTCATCTCTACCTCAATCAATGGCTTGCAACATATATTGTTACGTGACACGAATGCCTGCGGGGTTGTGTTGCTCTAAATGTAGTTGTGTGCTCAGCAGCGAAAGTGGCTTTTCCTTAAGAAGAGAAGAGAGATGCATACACCAGCGAACACAACAGCCTCCAGTGAACTTTCGTTTTTTGTTCTTTTTTCGTCGAGGTATTTGACTACAGTCTTCGTGACTAGCAGTAAATTTAACGCTTGGAAAAAGACATGTGTGTTCTCATCTGAATTTTATACTGAGGAACGAAACGCTTGCTCTACGATATTGAGTGCGTAGATTACATCATGAAGCCAGGCGACAGCGAACGAATTAAAATTCATTCCAAAAACGAAAACTGTACATTCTAAAATCCAATACCTGACCTTAAGGAAATTATTTGGCAGGGCAAAGTCCCTGCACACCCACCCTTACCCCCTCCCCATCCTACGTCGGCTCCTCTCCCTTTCTCCTCACTCTTACTTTCTAGGGGAAGGTCGACTGAAGCTCCCTGTGTGTGAAGGGTTCCTGGGCTGCGGGGCGGCAGCCATGCGGACACTCGTAGCCCTCTCGGTCGTCCGTGTTGCTATACTGCTCTTTGCCTCGCTGTCAAATGCAACATTTTCATCAAATTTTACAGCTAGAAGAAGCGGTGTGTTGGTGTGTTGCATTCAATTCTATGCGCCGTTTATGATCAACTACTATCCTCTGATGTAAGCTTGTTCCCGGGCTTATTTTTCGAGTATTCTCGATCCTGAGATATGTTAGTCAATGAAAGGAGTTTTGGGTTAATAAAAGAAGTTTCCCGCTCCCTTCTCAGTGTTTTCTTCCAAATACAAGTATCGTAAGACTTGCTTGCTTTTAGTACTTAATTCACCCAATTCATAAGCATAAATCGTTCAGGCGGCCCAAAAACTCAAACTCTGAGCTCATACGAGCTGGCTAACACGTTGGTCGCGTCGTGAGCCGCCGGTGTACACAGAGGAAATTTTCATAATGCTGCTGGCCGACTAGTTCTCACACACACTAAATTTCCATAAATTCTATATCAAGGCTGAATAAAGGCACAATCCAGTTCATGTTTGCAATTTTCAAAATTTTTACGACAATTGACTATAAATTCGAGTTGAATATTGAGCTCCAGTTTAACCCATCGCGGTCAATGAGTTAAGATTGCAGTGACTGAACTGATGCTTGTGATGCCTGATGTTACCTGTCACTGCACTGGAGTCACAGTTCATTGCACAGCCCACCGCCCTGGAATCGTAGCCCATATGCCGTGCCATTTATTCTGCCTCTGTAGCATGGTCTTCACAATTATTCCTTCAACGCATAATTGCGGTGCAATGTTAAGGTTTCTTTGATGGGAGGTGTTATGTATTGCGTATAGACTTATGTATAGGCTATGCCTGAAAAATTGGTAGGATGTAAAAATATCCGATTTCTTTTCGAGTATTTGAAGTGCAAATGAAATTTTAAATAGGAGTAGTGAAACATATCATAGACTTAAAAATTCTATCTCCGACGACATTAATTTCGATGAAGTTCACGGGGTCCACACAATTCAAAAACGAGTAGGAGATGAAAATTATACGGTATCGCATAATTCACGAGATCCACACAAACACGTCACACTAGCTCCATATTACTTCCAATTACAGCAGACTTATACATCCCGTGTTCAACGCACTTTGAAATGCTTGTATTTCAATTTCTCCAGTTCTAACTATCGGTGACGCTCATCCACACCAAGCGTCCGTTCAATTCCTACCACTTATGCTGGTGCTACGAGTTCCGCTCGCCTCGAGCCAGAGATCATGAATATTTATTGTGTAGACACGCAGTTATTTTCAGCATCCGTTGTCTCGACTGGCGTAGAGAAAGGCATCGCAGCACGCTGCCACTTTGAAAATTGTAGACTCTACTCCATTCAATTACAAAAATTAGTAATGTTATTCACTAATTTTTGCCAGAGTTTAAATTGGTTGAAATGGTTTGGTTTAAATGCATTGATTGAGAGAGCTGCAGCTACTGCAAGTTAGCGTACATTATATATGTAATACATTAATTAATTAGGTTATATATTTTTCGAGAGCCGCACAATGAATACGACTGGTGTAGGGTGTCATCCTGATGTGTTTGCGGGACACTGATGTGTTGTGTGTCCCTGATGTGTTGAGTGACCCTGATGTGTTGTGCGTGTATTATTAATGATACTTGAGTTGGTTTCTAAATGAAAAAAAAGTTATTTTTCGGGTGTTGCGTTCACGAGACGCTAAGTCGTCGCACTATTACTCCAACGTGCAATAACCATTAATGACACTCTCCGGAGTGCGCAACACATACACGTGACACCCCGGGGTGCGCAGCACATTCACGTGACATCCCGGGGTGCGCAACACATTCACGTGACACCCCGGGGTGCGCAACACACTCACGTGACATCCCGGGGTGCGCAACACACTAACGTGACATCCCGGGGTGCGCAACACACTCACGTGACATCCCGGGGTGCGCAACTCATACACGTGACACCCCGGTGTGCGCAACTCATTCACGTGACACCCCGAGGTGCACAACACACTCACGTGGCATCCCGGGGTGCGCAACACACTCACGTGACACCCCGGGGTGCGCAACACACTCACGTCACACCCCGGGGTGCGCAACACATTCACGTGACACCCCGGGTGCGCAACACACTCACGTGACACCCCTGGGTGCGCAACACATTCACGTGACACCCCGGGGTGCGCAAAACACTCACGTCCCACCCCGAGGTGCGCAACACATTCACGTGACACCCCGGGGTGCGCAAAACACTCACGTCCCACCCCGAGGTGCGCAACACATTCACGTGACACCCCTGGGTGCGCAACACATTCACGTGACACCCCGGGGTGCGCAAAACACTCACGTCCCACCCCGAGGTGCGCAACACACTTACGTGACATCCCGGTGTGCGCAACAGACTCACGTGACATCCCTGGGTGCGCAACACACTCACGTCACACCCCGGGGTGCGCAACATACTCACGTGACATCCCGGGGTGCGCAACACACTCACGTGACATCCCGGGGTGCGCAACACACTCACGGGACATCCCGGGGTGCGCAACACACTCACATCACACCCCGGGGTGCGCAACACACTCACGTGACCTCCCGGGGTGCGCAGCACACTCACGTCATAACCCGGGGTGCGCAACACACTCACGTGACATCCCGGGGTGCGCAACACACTCACGTCACACCCCGGTGTGCGCAACACACTCACGTGACATCCCGGGGTGCGCAACACACTCACGTGACACCCCGGGGTGTGCAACACACTCACGTGACACTCCGGGGTGTGCAACACACTCACGTCACACCCCGGCGTGCGCAACAGACTCACGTGACATCCCGGGGTGCGCAACACACTCACGTCACACCCCGGGGTGCGCAACACACTCACGTGACATCCCGGGGTGCGCAACACATTCACGTGACATCCCGCCGGAGTGTGCAACACATTTACATGACACCCCGGGGTGCGCAATACGCTCACACAGAGCTGCGCAGCACACGTGCGCAAGAAGCGGTTGGCCTCAGCAGCGAAGTACGGCCTGCGCTCACGGTTGTACGCCACAGCGTGCGTCGAATTAGAGTAAATTAACGCATCTGAGTTGTGGCGCTGTCTTGCGGGTGCACTTTTTTGTTCGTTACCTCATTTGATGTTTTCATTCATTGAAGCTTTTAAACATTAACGGACGTGTTTATTATGGGTGAAATATTAGCGTGAAACCTCCCAGACTCGGGGATTTAACGCTCTTGTTTCGTCGAGTCCGTACACTGTTGGTATACACGCTTCTATTGTGTTTTGTTGGTAGATACGCGTAACTTATCTCAAATTTTATTTCAGAATTTGTGCTTCTTTAACGGAACAAAATAATGAACATTGCGGAGCAAAATTTTAGTTGTAATTCATGGTAATCAATATTAATAGCCCATATTAGTAATTTAACTATTCGCTATTCAGCAGAAAGTTCAAATTATATAACTCTTCTGCTATAACGAATCTTCGTTTCAAATACAATTACTCCACATAGTATTCTCGTTTCTTCGTTTCAAACTTAAGTACTTGAGTAGTATTAACGTTACCGTGTACCGTATTTTCACAAGTCGCTGCAGAAAAAAATTCCCGACTGCACTTAACATTTGCAGCACCTCCAAGTAAAAGTACGAGGGCGCAGCTGAGTGGCGCACAGAAACACTAGAAAAAATGAGTTCATTTGGCCACCTTGTGCAGACTCCGCCGCTGCTGCGCCTGCAATGAAAGAGAAAGCAAGTCTCGCCAAGTGGGCTGTGTGCCGTCCACCGGTCCCCTTACACCCACCGGTCCCCTGACATCCACCAGTCTCCTGACATCCACCAGTCCCCTGACATCCACCAGTCTCCTGACATACACCAGTCTCCTGACATCAACCAGTCCCCTGACATCCGCCAGTCCCGTCATTGATGATTTCCATCCACCATACGTCTACCATTCTCTGATTTCCTACCACGCTTGAACTACCTCCAAGCTACCTTCCTACCACCACACAGCTCCCCTACAATGAGACAACCATCCCCCCAACTCCCAACATCTTCAACATCCTCACACGTTCTGCCATCTTATTATTCCAAGGTCTTCATGCCATCACACGTTGCAAGCCTAATATTAATTTTCTTTTAGCTTTGCATTTTATATGTAATCTGGCGTCTTCCCCTATAATTACGTTCATGACTCGTATTTATATGATTATACTCTCTCTGCTACCATAACGCTTACAGACCCTGTTACGTTTACTGCCACCATCACGCTCACAACCATCATAACCCTCAAAAGCATCATTCAGCCTCCATATTACTACACGGTGCAACCAACCCACCAACCATACCATACCATACCATACCAACCACACCAGCCAACCAATCAACGAGCCAACCAACCCTACCAACCAACCAAACAATCAACGAACCAACCAAACCATACCAACCAACCAACTTAACCATACCAACTCTCTCCAGACTCTTTTACGCAACATCCTCGTTCACGATGAAGCGACAGCGACATGAATCAAGACTTCCAGATGCGTGCCACGCCCTGCTCGTACGTGTCGCTGGAGCCTGTGTGTGTGTGTGTTGCTTCTATGTTTTGCTTGTGGGTTGGTCAAGGCTGCGAGAAACTTCTCCGTAATTTCGAGTTAACATAAACTGTGTTTTGGATTACGCTTGAGCTCTTGTTTGCATTAGCGTTGATAACTTTCGTTGCTACTCGTGAATGCTGCGGAGAAGTGCGTGAAAATGAGATCTAATATCGCCCCTGCTGTTTAAGATCAGCCTCAGCTTGTAAACATAAATGACTGCTGTGTTATTACGGAACAAACCATCTTACGCTATCGTTTTTTCAGTATAAGTGTCACAATATTTGGATGTTAGATATTCCAATAAGACCATGGAAACTGAAATTCATCGTAGTTTTCTCTTTCGCGCTTGCCTCTGACACAAGCGAACCTGAAAGCATCGTGATGATGTCAGTGGTGTTGAATTATTCGGAAAATTCTTTTAGACGTAACGACGAGATTTTCTGCGAAAAGAGATTCTCACAGAGTATTTTTTTTAGTTTCTGAAATAGACACTTCGACAACGGAAAGCCCTTGCACTGTGATAGTGTTCTTGGCCACAGCAAGTGTACTAGAGCAACGAACGAATATTACTTCTGTGTTTGCACTGATTCTGTCCTAGGCAATGAGGGCTAAACACGTCTGTAAGATAATTTGGAGCTAGGGCGAACATGAGGAGGATATCGCGAAAGATGGGGAACGATTTCTTTAGGAGTTAAAAGAGAAAGAAAATTTTTGCTAATTTTCAAAGTCTAAACGAAAATTGGAGGTACCACTAGAGTAACTCCATTATGAAGCTTTGTGTACCCTAATGATTAGCCCTTTGATCCTGATCTGGCGTACATATTGCAAAGTCAAAACAGTGTTGAGTCTTCGGGAAATGTTAATCAAATTTCATTGAAAATTCAATTTGATGCATCCGAATGCAAAATTGAAATATTGTCCGCATTTCAGATGCGGATAAACACTTTTCTTTACATACTTCACTACCTACAGCAGCCGCAGCGACATGCCAGGAAGCCTCAGTTAGCTGCTCACAATATGCGGATGTTCCGTGAAGATGTTGCAATTTAACCTAACGGAGCTGATATGTTGTTTACGTATTCTAAAAAAATTATGTGAAATCCAAAAAAGTGATTATAATAGTTTTAGTGTTACGCATAACAGTGAGAACATTTTTAGGTGGATTAAGGAAGCATCAGATTTCATTGTGCTCTTTGTGGAACATATTGGGTTGATAATTCATTTTATTGATCAATGAATTACTTCAAATACGGTAAAAAATTCGGCTTTGGTAATAAAGAAAAGAAAACTATGTACTAAATACTATATATATGCACTATATATCATGGTACAAAATTGTTCAAAACTTTCAACTGAATAGTAAAATATGACTGGGAAAACAATGGCGACATATCCTCTCTTAAGACCAAGTAGAAGCCAGACGGTTACATCACAGGCGTAGGTATCGGATTGCTCGGCATGATAGAATAGCACGAACAAGACTGTAGGCCGAGATAAGGCATGTTCAACGTCTAGAAGCGAAGCAGATTAGCAAGCTGACTCTAGAAGGAAAGTGTTACGATAAAGAGCTGCAAGAAGAATGCGGTATGTGACCTACGACCAGCCTGATAAGCGGAGGGCAGACATGAGGGTGGGAAGTTATGTGTAGTAGCGTACAAACGAAAAGTGAGTCGGAAATTCAATACAAGGACAGCTGAATAAAGTGAAGCAGTACAAAATGACATCGAAAGAAAAATAATGAAAGAAGTATTAACTTAAAACTGGTCTTTTCTTGAATTTATTCTGCTAAATTTAAAAGTTGGGAACGTTAACTTGCCCTCTTTTGAAAGCAAGAAGCGACGCAAAAACTATTTTGTTACAGAGAATTTATGGTTACTTGAGCGTATTTCAGATTTTACAGCGTGTAAATTAACTAACAAATTTTATTGCAGTTATAACTTGACTCTAGACCTCATTTTTTGTGATCTTCAAATTACAACAGAAATCTTTTCTAAAACAATTTGACTTCATTCTCTTTGCAGTAAGTGTATCTCTAAATACTAAGATGCATTGCGTGACTAACAATAGCAAAAATATCACCGCTCTTGTAGCAGTTTTTCCTGTTCCTTTCAAATTAAGTTTCATTGTCTCATGGGAAGAAAATGCCCCATAATTTGGCCGTCATTTTTGAAGACACGGGAATGATAGCATACTCCATCAAATTTGACGGGACGAGAATACTGGCACATGCCGCAATTTTTGTTGACGAGGATATGCTTATCTCAAAAAAAAAAAAACTAGTTCTCAGTTTCATTCGAGAGTAATCGTACTTATCTGATCTTGATTATTTTTCGGTTAAGGACTGCGTTGAATGATTTTCTTACATCTGGTATTACCTCTTGCAGGTGTGTGTGTAAACACTGGTCACTGGGTAATTTCCTCGTTCAGAGTAGCTCAACAGGGTATTCTCAACCGCGTGATGGTAAATTCAAAATTTATTGGAGCGTGTATAATAGAAATCGTCCTTCTCTTTCACGTTATTTTGTTTTTTTCAAATAAAAGATTTCTCTCCTTGGCGTCGAGACAATAGATCAAGATCTACCTGCTGTTGTACTATATGGTATTCCGTTTTGAACGTAATTTTATCGCAATCATAGTCAGTTCAAGATTGAAATTCAATTAGTTATTTTTCTCCTCCCACGAGACGATGGAGAAACAAGTCTTCACATCGCTGCGCGCAACGATCTTGTGACTGTCAAACACTCAACTTTCGAATGTCTAGCGTGAAAATACCAACTGCCAGATTTTCAAGATGGATTTCATCAAGAAATCATACGATCCAAGACTTCGCTTTGCCTCTATTTCAAACATTAAACAGCCGTGCCTTTTTATCGTTTTGTAGGCTGTTTGATTATCATTGTAACTGTTCTGTCAAATTCAAAAATCTGTTATTTTCTCTCTCAGCGCTTCGTTATCGTCTTAATTTCGATCCCTGATCACGATCTGTTATCAAAGTGCGAAGGAGTGTAAAGCTCGATCCCTGAGAGCGTCAGGTGGTGTTGCTTTGTCACCTTTTGAAGGCTCGCGAAGAGCGATGCGCTGCTAAACAAAGTAACCAGAAATACTGCGAGTTTCAGGTACTTTCCATCCGACGTCCAGCTCACCGAATGAAAGTGCAGCCGGCCATATGTCGTGCTAAAATAAGCAAGTCATGAGCGGCTCAAAATCACGTAATGCCAAGAAAATATGAAAGTTTCTAGTAAAATTGTACATCGAACAACTTTTCCTCTAGCTGCGTATCAGCAAATCTTTTCGAAATACTAAACCGATTCTTCGGCCTCTTCCCGTTTCACTCTTGCTGTTATAAGCAGAATTACCAGCACTCAAAACACGTCCAGGCATGCAAAGCCAGGAGAGCTGAAAAAAAGTGGCTGATTATGAAGCAAATCGGCTCATTCATGAACGTAAAGCATGGAATCAGAGTTGGACCCACCCTTGTAGCGTGGAAAGTTCTTAGCGAGATCCTCCCGAGACTTGGAGATGTGAGTGGTGATGTGTAGTGATGAAGCGAGTGGTGGAGTGAGAGATGCAATGATGCAGTGATGTAGCGAGTGATGAAGTGAGAGATGCAGTGATGCAGAGTGCTGTAGTAATGAGCGTTGTGGTGGTATACGCCTTCATGAAAGGGATACTTGTGTAAACAGCCTATGGTTGTTGAGATGACTAGTGAAATTGAAGAACTCGGAAACGAAAGAGACTCTCTAAACGTATTACGTGGAAAGCATCACACGACCTAATTTGTATTGGCGTAAATTGTGATGTATAATTGCAGTCTAAGTAAATTGAAATTGACTAAGGCGATGATGCGAGTAATGTGATGCAAGCGAGCTGTGTCGGTCAAGCGCTAACGAAGGCGGCAGGTGCAAGTCATGCAGCGCGTGATGCACGCGTCAGATGTTCTTTGAGAACAAAACATTGAGGGTGGATTTGGCTGCGTGAGTTACGAGTAACACTAGATAAAGAAAAGAAAATGAAAGAAGAAGAGTTTATTTCCATTAAAGTTGACACATGAAATGTATTACGCTGGAAATGAAGTGTGGAATGAAGGGAAGAGGGTGGTAGTAACACAGTGACAGCAGTAGTTAGACGTCACTCTGGACTTGACAGGACAGGAACATATAACCAGGCTTTGAGATGCCCTCTGAGGGGTTATCAAAAACATTCAGGGCTGGCAGTAGCGTTCCCTCAGTCAAAGCTTGGCGAACGTAATGCCATCATTCTCGAAGACTTTGAGTTACATTGGATTAGTTGGGATTTGTATTAGGATTACTTTTCTTTTCAAGTGATGAATAAATGTGAGTTGCAAGTAAGAGTGGTTGCTTTCAAAGCAAAGAAGCCTCACCTGAGAGAAGTGAAGCAGCATAAAAACGATTTATTTTGTGGGTGCATACACATCATCTCAAAATCAGCTCTTGTGGTTAGTTTTTTTATGTAATTCAGAATAAATTTACACGTTGATGTAAATTGGCGCTATATGAAATAGTTTTACAGGAACTTTCGATACCGAGTAAGCTTGAGCATAGTTTGTATTACTATTACATATATAATGCTCACAGTATCAACAGGGTTTAAACTGATGTGTGGGTTGGAGCTACCTCAAAAACGGGTCGTAAATTATCGAGCCGAGGTAGTTTATTTATTTCCTAGTTTTTTGTTGAATTCCATTGCTATCAAATGTCAAAATTTTTCTTGTATATAATAATATATTGCCTTAGGCCTTTCTGCAGGAATGAAAAAAATAATCGTCAATGCTAAGTACACGTAAGTGCTTTCAAAATGTTACAAAAATTTTTTTTTGTTTGTTCTTGCAACTGGTTTTCCAAAAGTTTTTATCTCACTACAAAACTTCGACCAAGGCTTCACATTAGCTGATGAAAATGCGTCAAAATGAATTATAAAATATTTTTATCGAGAGCTTCAAGAGATTTTGCGGATTTCATTCGTTCTTAAACAACGTAATGTGATGTTTTCCCGAGAGAACATGGGAAGTGAAAACATCTAATACATTTAAACCTAGATGCTTTTGTTTCGAAATCACAAGGGCTTCAAATTACACTTAATAACCAGGATCAAATAATTGAAGATCCGGTTTGTCGACCAGATTCTTTCCCTGTATTTCAAGCCCCTTCAGAGCGGCATGCTGCGAGCGCGAGAGCGGAGTACAGCCGAAAGAAACTGAATGTTATCAATAAGGAGAAAGTGAACGGCAGAAGAGGCTCTGCTTGCGACATGCCGCGAGGCTGGTAGACGCCTCCTGTACAACCTCGCGTGGGACCTCAGGGAAGATATTCCTAAATTACGCGATAGAAATATGGAAATTGAAGACGCCTTGCATTCATGAGCCGTGATTTTAGGCTCAATGAAAGGCACTGAAATCTGATCCACTGCGTTAAGCTGCAAACTCAAATGTAAAGTTTGAGTGCTTGAAGAGGCGTCGTTAAGGACAAAGAAAGCGAGATGATTTCTAGAGTAACCCCTGCTGTCGTGTTCAGCTATGCTAAGATCTGCTCGAGAGTTCCGAGTGGGAAGAGATGCTGCGCGTTGCACAAGAATGGCAAGAAACGGCTTTGTGTTCGGACTGGCTGCAGCGGTACGCTCGTCACTCAGGACTTGTTAAACTTGTTCGTAATTCGCACGTAGAAACTTTCTACTGCAGTACTCGTCGCATTGCGCGGGATGGGGACACGTTCTCTTTGATGCTACATATTTGCATGAAATTATATGTCTTACTCAGGTATCTCAACGGTGCTGTATGATTTACAAATATCAAAGTGATGTTACGGATGAACAATATCATTTAAGTTCCGATTTTTTTGTTAATCAGGAGCAATTACTGCATTTACCAAGAAGAACAGCCCTCGCTGTGGGCTTGTGTGCTAGTAGCTCAGGTCAGCAGGCCCAAAACTCAACTATCATTCTAATATAAATGGGAAAATTAGGTTCGCCATACCATGAATTATTTACCACAACAGCTCAAGACAAACTGCGAAACTAATGAGAAGGTCAGACTGACTGCCACGTTCAGTTTTCACTCACCCTAGAGCCAGTTTACTTAGTACCTCACTGTGTTTAACTCAGCCTCACAAAACACACAAGAGGACAGAGGTGTTGCCGCTTTCACTCTCATGCGACACTCTGCACTGGAGCCCTGCTGCGCTTGTAGAACTCCAGAGTTGGTGCATTCAGTTGCTAGACTCCAATTTCTGAATTTCACTGTTAGTGAAGAAGAGCAGCGCCAGCAGCGCTTGCAGGACTCCAGAGTTAGAGCATTTAGTTGCTGAACTTCAATTTCTGACTTTCTCTGTTTTGAATCGTCTGGAAGAGTAGTTCTGGATCCACCTTTGAAGAGGGGCTCTGGATCGTCGCCTGCCAGCGGTTCTGATATTTTAAGAACGGGAATTAGGCTCGTGTTCCTGATTTGTTACGATGATCGTTCGTTATATCAGGTGCTCACGATTGAGCAGCGCTGCTGTGCGTGTTTGAGCAAGTTACTCAACCGAATTGTATGGAGCAGTCAGTCACACGAACGTGGCTACTTCGTTGTATAAGGCGTGTTCCTTTATATCGATGAGAAATAAATAAATAACACACACGAAACTTAAGTAATTTGAGGAGTAATTTGTTGAACTTGAATTCATTCCCGTCAGGTCAAGGAGTAGAAAATTTCATCGTAGGAGAAGATGTTTCGAATGATTCGACATCGTGACACCGTCTCAGCTAAAGATAGGCTATTTGTATTGTATTTTACTTTGTATGCATCCATGAAGTATAATGGCAGAGTAGGCTAGTAGCTCCACTCTGAATAAGCCCAATTTAAATTATAGAGATCAATAATTTAACTAATTATTCGTTTATTAATTTTGATGTTCCGTGGTTTTCAATGACTTTTTTCTTTAATAACGCAGGAAAGTAATTCTGGAGAAGTAATTCGCAAAACTATTTCTGTTGTTATATGTTTTCCACACTTGGCCTTTTCTTCAAGGAACAGTTCAATGTATTTTACGAAAATGAACACTGTTTCGGTTTTTAAACATGTTAAATGTAATTTTTGTAATTGTAATTTTCGCAATGTATTTTTTTCGCATTATACTTGTCGAAACAATCTTTGAATAAATTCAATAATTTTTAGCTCTATACTAGGAAATAAGTAATACTGTCCTCCCTGAATTTGTAGAAATTATTGTGATAATTATTACATTTATTAGAGGACTTATTAATATTAATAACAGCAATTAGAGGACTTATTAATATTAATAACAGCATATTCATTTATTTGTTGAGTTTAATGATGACAGAATTGTATGATGATTAGTTGTTATACCGAAGTTTTGACCAATAATTCTGAATTATTTTACAGATCAATGAAGAGACTACAGCTGAGTACAGCACTCTAGTATGGTGAGTGTGTTGTGTACACCCACCGCTTGGTATGGTGAGTCTAATTATCGACACTTCTAAATATTATTTATCATCGACAAAAAATCAATATTCTACCCTATTTCAAAGTTGTAATATACTGAAACATCAGATTTCTCTTCCTGTTGTAGAATTTTATTCTTCTATTATTCTTTCATTCTTTTATGACTCGTTTATTTTACGAAATATTTAAGAGGCATTCGAGACATGTTTGGCCACCACTTCAGACTGATATCATTTGCATAAACTAAGTAATATTAAATATTCCAATTGCCTAGATTGCCTATTTACGTGGGTAGGAAGGTATTACTATTATTAGAATTTCAATAAATTCATTCATTTTCGAAGTTTGCAAATTAAACAACGAACGAGAGTTGGTGACATTCTCCCCAGGCGCGCCAATTGGTGTGCCGCCCTGCACAAGTTCAAGTGTGAGGCGCACATCTTGTGTGTGGTTGTCATAATTAATATTTACACATCCCACCTCCCTACCGAGCGTCTCGCACCAGCTATGGAGAAGTTATAATGCCCAGAGTTATAGTTATAATAGCTGTCCGTGCGTGCAGGTCCTGGAGGTCCTGGTCATGCCTCTCTCTCGCCATGACCAGCCAGCCTGTGAAGACCCTCCCGCTAACTCAACAGCTCGGGCAATGCCCAGCAGTCCCAGCGGCTGCCCAGAAGGCGGTACAGGAGGTGAAAGGGCCACCACCAGCTGCCCAGCAGGCAGGGAAGAGGGAAGGTTCGGAGACTCCAAGTCCGCCAAATGCTCCGGTGCTGCAGCTGTCATTCGGCGTCCATCATTGGACGAGTCTCAGAAAATATTTTACGGGCGCCATGACAACGAGAGAGAAAACAGCTGCTCCATTCACGAAGAAATTCTTAGTTTAGATTATTATGATGTTAACGAGAGTAAGAAATGCAACAACGATCAGTCTTCTATATTCGAAAAGTTGGGAGACGTGATGAGCTTCACAATCCTCTCGAGACGAGCATCTCAGAGTCGAGATCTTGACGCGAATAACAATGATTTCTATTGTTTAGATAAAAATATACAAGTCCAAAGAAAAGTAGGCTTGTTTAGTAGCAGGAGATATCTTTCTAATGCTTTAGCAACGAAGTTCTTTATTCTTTTATTACTGAGTTTATTAGCGAGCTTTGCACTAGCGACAACACCGTCCGGCACTCTGCCGCCTCGATCGCCCACATTTTACGTGAGGTCGCCGCCGCCCACACGCGCCCTCATCACGTCACAGAGACCGCGAGGGACGTCACGAGGAGTCACAACCCAAGCTCATGCCCCTAGGATGACCCAACTCCCACCCACGCGCGTCCCGAAGAGCCTCAGGTTCCCAAAGCCCCAACCCTTCCAAGACACCAACGCCCTCAATCCCAACGACACACTCACCGCTGAGGAGTTCAGCAATATTCTACGAAGGTGAGAGTGGCATTTATTACTTCATCTTCGGTGTCTAATTATGACTCTTGTTTTTTTAGCGTTTGAGTCTGCTGCACAGTTAAATGCCTGATACAGCTTTGGTCTCAGGGGGTATGCAATCTCATTCGTGATTCTGGCCATTATTATAGACTTTTGTACCATTGTGTAATCTTGACGTGTCGTTACCGATATAATGTATTAGGAATTGAAAAAGTACGGTATCGTTCCTTAGCTGTAGCTCAGCTCAGAATTCAACACAAGGACTGTACGTTTTACTGTTTGAATTGTCCCGAAAAAAATATTTCTTGGATCGAAACAAAAAATGTCACTGATTACGAAGAGCTTAACAAAAGGTGCTTGGTGCTTCGTTCTGTTATCATTCGTTAGATCATCACTTAGATGTGCTTAACGCGCCGTGCCCGCCAGGTTCCAGCTGGACGCGCTGCGGGCGACGCAGCTGGCGGAGCAGTACGGGCTGCTGAGGGACGGCGCGCGCGAGCGGCTCGAGGAGATCATGCGGGCCGAGGCACAGCTCCGCGGGCCTGGCGGTGATGACGACGCGCCCATTGCCCTCCCCCTCGCTGGTCAGCCCAAGCGATATTTGTTGAAATTTTTACACTCTTTGAGAAAGATTAAGTCTTCGCGTATCGCACTTTCTTCTCGCCTGTCTGTTTTGATAAGTAAAACCTCAAAATGAAACATGATCCTACGAAGTTCCTCATTAAATTCTGAGAGCGGTAAATGGATACAAAGCTCTTAATGATTTTCTAAGAACGGTACATGAATTGACGGTGTGCTGAAGATCTCATTTCCACGCTGTTGCAGGCAGCCAGTCCGGCCCAGGGCGCCCCTTCCGCCTCCCATATCCAGACCTCAGCCGAGGGCCCCCACCCCCACCGAGGCCTGGCTACATTGATAGGAGGGACTCGGACGACGGCATAGATCGTGAGACTCTCTCTTTACTGATAGACGGGGTTGCTTTAGCGTCTTCTTCTGGTATTCAAGCAAGACATTAAAGCTTTCATCAACATCAACATAAATCTTTCATCTGGGTCAAACAAAATAAATTGCTAACAACGTTGCTTGCTTTCAAGTTTTTTTTTCACGTAAACTTAATTTTTCTCACTGAAAAAAACGAGCTGTTCTGGGCGACGCTTACCTTTAAATGATTTGGATGTGTCTCATGTTGAGATCCGTCCAAATGAGACGCTCGGAAGGGTACGAGCGTCGTGGGTCGCACTAACTACTTCATTCATCTAAAATCCTTTTAACCGTTCCTTCTATTTAATTACATTTCCTGGATTTCACGGATTTTCATACATCGTTTTTGATTTATTTGATATTCTTTTATTTTCATTCACTATATCATACTAACTTCTCACTGACAAAACACTGATTGTGAGACAATATACTTCATTAACTGAGCTACCAGTACTACTTATTAACGGTTTTACGTATTCATTTCGAGAAACAGACTTTAACTAACGGTATTACTGTGGCTCCAGAGGTGGCTTCATTTTTTTTTGCTATCATGGTTGATGTAGTAAATTTAAAACACTTAATCTGGCCAGCTTACTTGCTTAAAACACATCGCCAATTCTGTGGGAAACTGCCTCCATTCCCGAGAAATCAGACTCTATTTCTGTAACCTGATGAATGAAACATTGATGGCCATCTTTTAATTTGTTTTTTCTTATTTTTGGTTTAATTGTGTGTTGTTTTAAATACTTGGTTTCTCTTTGTGCTTCAATGTGTGTGATACGAATACTTAGTATCGCTCTGAGCTTCTTTGCAGCGTGACTCACGTCACGCTCCAACTCACTGAGGACGACCACACCTGATTTTTCCAAGACTTTGAACAACGAATGATCTGGAATTTCTAGCACCGTTGGAATACCTCAGAACTGTGAAACATTTGAACCGCATCACTGATTGTGACGATCCAACGAAGTGCTCCTGACGTCGGATGTCATTATCACACAAATACAACCGCCCAGGACCCGTTGTATTTGGACTCAACCTCCAGGATTATTTACGGACGATAAGACACAAACTTGCAATTACTTGAATAATTTTGGAAGCCGTCGCTTTGAACTGCATCGTCTTGTTTGTATCGTTGGTTGCAGTAATATTATGAAGTGAATGAAACAGCCCTGAAATGGTCGTCCCATTGACTTTCGACGACGGTGACTGCGGTAACGGGCAGTGCTCAAACCCACTCCATGTGGTTTATTAATGTTGAGCAACACCTTCAATCTATGTGAGTGTGGTCTTATACAAAAAAGACATCCTTGTGTTACAATCAACCAATGAACAAAATTTTCTTGAAAAAGAGAAAGAACTTTTGCCGTTTTTGGCTGCGTTTCTAAGACGATTGTCGTGTAAGATCCTGAGGTTTCAAAATGCTGACACCCTGAGACAAGATGCGGGCCAATGACGGATGACCTGCGCACATTCATCAGCTATTCGGTGTACGAGGTCTTCAAAGGTATAAGATTCTTTAAAACATATATCAAGGGTCACAATGGACATTCCGTTCTTTCTCCACCTTTCCAAGGTTACAAATGTTCTCAAGTGCCTGGGTGGTTTCTACACTGGTCTTCACCTTCTACAAGGTTCGGTTTTTCCATGTACAGTTTCTCCAAGGAAGGTTATCGTCGTTGCAATTTTGAAAAAATTGAAATAGTGCAATAGAGAGCTTTATTGTTTTGCAGGCAACAGCTTATCTGCTGCTACCCGCCGATTTTTCCTAGGCGACCAGAACATGTGCTACTCTGGCTCGTGCGAGTTCTTCCTCATGTGCTGGGTGAGCGGAGGCCTCATAGAGGAGGGCTGCGGGGGCTTCTTGTACGCCTGCTGCAACAGGCCGGGCCGGGCCCACTACCCTGGGGCCTTTGGTCCGCCTCCCTTTAGGGACGAGCCTCGTGGCCTCATCCCACTCGAGCATGGCCCCGTCAGGAATGATCCAGGTGGGCCCATTTTCTCTCGTCTGGGCCTACTTTATGTTGAAACTCACCAGTCAATCTTGGACTTGGCTCATTAAGACGCCGTCGTGATTGATGGCAAGCATCTGACGAGTAATGACGAATGCAACAATGACAACACTTCCTTGTGCTTAGACGCTCATTAACCCATGAGTAGAAGGCTTCGCACTATCATTTATGGACTTACATATGCTGTTTTGCGAAAAAAACAAGGGGAATAATCCTCAGTTTTCAGGCTTGTAGATTTAACACACGACTTTCCAATCCGATGTTACACGCGGTACTTCTTACGGAAATAAAATGATTTATGTCCATAAATATTTATTTGCATTCGTTTGCGCCTGCACTCGCTTGTGTATATTTGCGAGTATGAATTTGTAAACTCACGCTTGCATCGGACTTTTTTTAGACTTCGACTATCAGGAATGTAGATATGTTTCTCGAATTAGAGGTGCTCGATGTTGATATTATTATGTTAAAGCTGAAAAAAAGTTGAATCCCTGCCTCATGTCAGAATAAAAATATACTCCTAAAAATTTTTTGCTTTAAATTTTAAAATTAAAAATTTTCCTTGCGTGCAGCGTGCGGCTTGACGGACATCAGCAGAATCGGGGCCCAGCGACGCGTGGTGGGAGGCACCGAGGCGGGCTTTGGTTCCTTCCCCTGGCAGGTATGTGGTGCCGGCGAGGTGGGTTGTCGTACTGACCTTTGATCAAATAGCTTATCCAGTTCGTCTCTTCTGAATCTGCCTCTAGATCAGGGGTTCCTAACATGGGGTGCTCGCACCCCCTAGGGGTATGAGGCGATATTCTTGGGATTGAGGTAAAGTTTATGTAAATAATAAGCATCAAATTTTTAACATTTCAAACAGAATTTGGCCTTTAAATCCCGTAGGGTGGCCGGACGCTGAGTAAGTTTTATGACTATGCTTGGAAAGCGTAATTTGAGAGTGTTGGCGAGGAGAATCCAAGATGGCAGCCAAAACATTGACCTAAATCATCTGCTTCGACTAGTGGCATGGGTATTCCGATACCCATGTGTGTGTATCAACCAAGGATCTCAAATATTTTAAAAACCAATGATGTGTGTTCTGCATCATCTTTGTTGGAAATGAACAATTTTTTTCTTTCTTTCCATTTTTCTTTCTTTCTTTCCTTGTTTACGAGTGCCATAGTGCTCTCTCTTGCGCGTTGCGCTGCGTTGTGTGTTGTGATGCGTCGGTGCAGCATCCTCTACAGGAACATCCTCTTTTTTACTTGTGCACCTAACGTATCACGTAGCTTTGTTCAGCAGTCCCTCTGTGTGACATGAAAAAGAGTATGATGAGTAGAATATCCGAATCATGATTCATAGTTGTCTGAGCCCATTGAGCGGTTAGAAACCAGGTTATTTTAAAATAACTTTAAAAAAATTACATAATACATCTTCCCATTCCCGCCCAAGATTAAAAAGACCTGTACAATAATAACTATATGAAGTCTTTTAAAACTAGCACTGTAGATGGAAGGTAACAGACTGAGAGCAGTTGGCGAGCAATTCTAGGGGGAATAATCCTAAAGTTACTTATGGGCTTAACCCTTGTGAGATTCACAAGTTTTTGAAAACATTCCTTTCTATCCTGTGTCATATAGCAATGTGGACGCTTCGGCCCTCAAATTGCCTTATTTACTCGGCAGGCTTACATCAGAATAGGTTCCAGTCGCTGCGGTGGTTCCCTCATCAACAAATTCCACGTTGTCACGGCTGGACACTGCGTCGCGAGGTGCGTAGCTGTGATAAGAAAACCTTCTCGTATTTGATCTAGAATCAAATATCTATGAAAAGTAAGGTGTGCATATTTTCTTGAGGTACGAAGCTCTTGCATTCAGGTTACATGTGCTTTTATGAAAAAATATCGCAATTTTTACTCATACTTTAAAATTTTATTAACTCGTTTCCAGAATAAGTGGAGGCGAGAGGAAGTGTTAAAGCGATGTATTGAAGTGTTAAGGTAACTCGCTACGTAGCTTTTGCTAGGTATCATAAAGCAGACTATTGAAGTGCTGAGGTAACTCGCTACGTGTCGTTTACTACGTGTCACAAAGCAGACCATTGGAGTGCTGAGGTAACTTACCACGTGTCACAAAGCAGACCATTGGAGTGCCGAGGTAACTTACCACGTGTCACAAAGCAGACCACTGAAGTGCCGAGGTAACTTACCACGTGTCACAAAGCAGACCTTCGGAGTGCTGAGGTAACTTACCACGTGTCATAAAGCAGACCACTGAAGTGCCGAGGTAACGCAACGTGTCATTACAGAGCCCGAGCGAGCCAGATTCGCGTCACGCTCGGCGACTACATCCTCAACTCGGACCAGGAGCCGCTGCCTGCCAGGGTGTACAGAGCGAGCGACATCAAGGTGGAGATTCTCTAGCGTGTTTGAAATAAATGCACGGCGAGCGTGTCTAGTGTCAGGACATTTTTAAAAAATTCATGTTTTATAAGTGTTGAACCACTAAATGCACATTATTCACGAAAGTTGAGGATTTATATGAATGATGCTTCAACTTTGCGTTCAACTATTTGAACATTAGCGACCGGTGTAGTGCCTGTGCGAAAATAATTGTTTCGCAGGTAAATAAATTTTTAGTTTATTATTATTTCACGCTATTCTTCGTTGCATTGTGGTTTAGAAACACTAAACTTGAAATCTTGAAACAGTTGTTACAGTTATGTTTGTTGCATGCAGATATGTACAGAAACTGTAATGAGAAATTTGTGGGTATAGGGAAAAGTATTCAAGGCATAAAACTACCAGCACCCTGAAATATATTTGAAATTGCTCTAACGTGGGCTATTTGCTGGAGCGGCAAACGCTTGTTCGCTTCCATTTAAAAAAATTGACGCCATTTTGAGAGGTTTCGATGACGACAGAATACCTTCCGACGCCAAGAATTTTTGTTCTCAAACTACATTTCAAGTGTTGAGCTTTACCCTTGACTAATTGAGAATGGAATACCATGAAAATGAAAAAAAAACTTGCTTTGCTTTTGGAGGATATTGCGTGTGGAGTAAGTCCAGGTTCACTAAACTGGAGAAATTGCCAGTTTAGTGACGGAGGTTGTAATGACGGTAGTATGATTGGGAAAATAATGACGTTAAAGGGTTATTAATACTCTCATTTTTTGGCTAAGGTGCACCCTCGCTTCAAGTTCACGCCGCAAGCAGACCGCTACGACGTGGCGGTCATCAGACTGGAGGTGCCCGTGCACTACGAGCCTCACATCCAGCCCATCTGCCTGCCGGAGAAGGGCACGGACTTCCTGGGTCACTTCGGGTGGGCGGCTGGCTGGGGTGCCCTGCAGGCAGGTCAGACATGCCCTTAGTTCAAGTCCAGTCGCTGCACCCGAGTTTTTTCGCTAGAGTGAGCAGCTCTTTTGGTGTCTGTAGAAACGGAGAAAACGGGTATAGAGAAAGTCTGGGGAAGTCTCTTTTGCTTGTTGATCTTGCATGTCACTTCTTCCATTTAGGTTGAGTAAACGGAATATCGGTACGAGTTATAACTAGATCGTAATAATGGAATGGTCAGTGAAAGTTTAATTTGCATACAAAGACGTTTCAGAGCCCAACCTCGCGGACAATGACCTCTATTTAATAATAAACAAATTGGAGTTTTCGTTTCTCGGTGTTTCTCTAATGTCGTTCATAACTTTTTAAAGCACGTGCATCTCGTTAGTGCATCAATTAAAAATAAGAGTCATTAATGACTTCAAAATTATTTCACATAACGGGCCATAAATAAATCATAAAGAGAACGTCAGAGTGACTTGCCAATTACAATGCAATTTCATAAGCAAGTTTCAAGCATCAGGGTGACTCGCTGGTTGCACTGTGTTTTCTTACACAAGTTTCGAGCGTCAGGGCGACTTGCTGATTACAATGTAATATCATACGCAAGTTTCCAACGCTTGAGAACATTTGGGGTCCTGACGACAGGGTCGCGCCTGAGGCCGAAGACGCTGCAGGTGGTGGACGTGCCCGTGATCGACTCCCAGCTCTGCGAGTCCTGGCACAGGCAGAAAGGGATCAATGTCATCATCCATGAGGAGATGATGTGTGCCGGGTGAGTCAGGTGGCTGATGTGTGCCCTATGTGTCTGGTAAATATTGTGTGCCAGCTAATCTAGTTATTTGACATGCGCTGGTTAAACCTGAAAGATGGTTGCAGTTGATTTTACGGGACGAAATGAGCCTAGCGAGTCATTTTGACCCCGCATGTCGGGGCTTGATTCAGTCGTCCACGCCACAGTACCCTGGATTGTGTTCAGTATCAAGAACCACATCACTACCCAATTTCTGAGAATATTGATTGAATTTTTTTACCTAAAATTTGTTTTTATGAGGGAAATCCATGCAGAAACATTTACAAGCTAGTAAAAACTCTTAAGTATCGATTTTTGTAACCATGAACAACATAACCGACTCTTTCAAAGCAGTACATTGACGACTGTTGTCATTGATGATGCATGAAACATCCACAAATTATACCTTGTCATTGCACCTCAATAAGAACCACCGTCATGGCGATAAATTCATTTTTTCTGAAACGGTTAAAAAAGTTTTCGGACAACAAAAACACTCACAAAACTCCATGAAAATATGTAAACTTTGTGGCTGTCAATCTTTCGAGTAAATGTGTGAGAGACGGAGGTAAATAACATGACACACATTTGCAGGTACACCAACGGAGGCAAGGACTCGTGCCAGGGCGACTCCGGCGGTCCCCTGAACATGCAGATCCGCGGCCGGTGGTACCTCGCCGGCATCGTCTCCGCCGGATACTCCTGCGCCAGGGACCGCCAGCCTGGTGAGCGTCCTCTTTTCTTCCACTTAACTCTAATTTTTTTTTTGCATGTAACTCGCACTAATTTCAGCGTAATGTTGATTTAACTTAAAAAGGGGTAAAGTTACTTACCAAATTGCTAAATTTCGTGTTTTTAGGTATGTTCTTAGCTTGAAACGAAGTTTTGTTAGATGAAGTGTCGTTCGAAATCCTTGAGGCAGTTCTTGTAAAAAAGAAAGAAAGTTCAAAGAAATTTCAGAAGCGTATCTAGTGTAATTTTGAAGTATTCTAACTTAACTTCTCGAGGAACAACATTCAACGATCTAATATTTACTCAGAACAAAAATTGTAACGTCTAATTTAGAAAGTCATGATAATTCAGCAAGTTTTTTTGTTCAAATTCACCAAATAAAATGTAATAAATTTTTTATTTAGAGCTTAAGCAGCATTGCGCCTCGACGATTATTGAACCCTTATCATTAGCTGCAGTTGCAAAGTTTAGAAAGAGCAAAATACTGGAATAGTTTGACGCTCCTGTGAGTTATTATATGCAAAAATGCGGAGGTTTATTTCTGTCACTTGACCGACCCTGTGATGCAGGCATCTACCACCGCGTCGCCTACACCTCAGATTGGATCTCGTGGGCGGCGTCGTTATAGAACTCGGCATCTCCAACATCCTAACGCGTCCTGACACTGCCTCAACCCTACCAACCTCGGCAAAACCACATCTTTATCAGCCTGCGCAAAACTTCAGTCTTCTCTTTGGATGCGAGCTGTCCTATTGTGTCGTGAGATCCTATCTACGCTAGTTGGTTACTTCCAGCGAATACGAAAGCATTCTCCTCTGCCATAGAATGTTTTTCAGGTTCTTCAGCGCCAGCTCTGCAAAGTACCGCGGGTGGATTCCATCGCACTCTCTCACGTCTCTAAACGCCTCACTGCAAAAACGTGCTATTCATGAGTTGAAATTCGATCTTTCTGAAGACGTTAGTGAAGGCTTGGCTGTGCTGCATTCCTTTAACTCTGTACAAGGCCTTACAAGACATTCTCAGCGTGACTCTTTTTTCTCTCATTTCTTGTATTTCATTTGTACTTCAGAGCTCACAGTGGCTGTTTGAGTTTAGTCCGATCTACTTGTGCTTCTTTGAAAAATTTATAACGTAAGAAACACTTTGTAAAGGGAATTCTTTCCTGTTGTGATTTTTTTGGTATGATTACGGAGAGTTCACTTAAGTTTCAGTACGACTAATAGCCTCTGTTTACTTGGCTAGGCAAAAGTTTGGTTCAATGCTGTCGCTTTCTCAATCCATGTGTCAATTTTAGGACTGAAATTTAAATGTCTATAAGAGTGACCCAATAACCACTTTTCCTTAGCCTCGATTTTAGTTCATTTGAAAATTTACGCTCTAGTTCAAATAATGCTTGTTTCACTACATTTTTTATTATCTTTAACGTAAATTGTTAGCGCAAGTGCACCAATTCCTCCTCTTACTTTTCGCACAGCATGTACAGGATTTACGCATTCTGTGCGAATAAAGTCTATCTGATTTTTATTGAGGCTGCGAGAAGCCAATCGTGAGCTCATTTTCATTCCATGGATTACGCCCTAAATGCAGGCGAAATTCCAACGATAAGATAGGTGAAAATGACCATTTATTCTCTTCAAATTTCACATTGCAGCAAGAGTTGACGCCAACCCAGGGAGGCTTTTTGTGTCTTGGGTTTACTCTCGGCAGCGTACGCTGCTGCTGCCAGTATATTTCAATGCTAGCGGGAATTTAAAAACAACACACTTCATTTAAAAATTAATTGATTAGTTTTCGTGTCAGAGATTAAAATTTTCTTTCATATAGCTGGACTTACGTAGATGGCAAAACATGCAAAAAAATTATATACTAGGAGTACCATTCTTTGTGTTACAAGGACTGAGTAGGCAATTAGATATTTTTTCTCGAGCTGCTGTAGCAAACATTTCACAACTAGAGTGACAAATGATTTAACGTAGTCAAAGCTGTTCAGCAGTTTATGATTTTAGGCTTAAGTGAATTTTAATATGTTGATGTATAGCATGTAATGGGCATGCGGCTGTCCTGATGGAAGAGAAAATAGTTATTCAATTCTTGAGGTAACTAATCGAGGTTTCACAGCAACTTGGTGATCATTGCCGATAGGATGAAGCAATAACCTTCAATATTCCTCTGAGAAATGCGATTTTTTTGACAATGGAAGAGGCTCATAGAGAAACCTCGTCGAATGTTTCAAGAGCGTCACAGTGAGCGGTCGACAACACTTAACTGGCTCGAATGCTCTAAAGGTTCTTATTAATTTGAAGCTTCGTAGGCAATCGCTTACTGTCCCTTCATTTATCTATGACTCAAGTCAGCCATTCGTCTATTTTTATATTATGTGTTTCCCTTGTCTATGGTTTAGTTCGTTATATATGTTATTCTTGTCATTACTACTTCAAGGAACTCGCTTTAGTGCTTCCTGAAAGTGCCTTGTGAATAAAACAGAATTTATTACTTGGGAATTTATCTGACCTTGCAAGCTTTATATTTTTCATATGGTTTAGGGACGTAATCAGTATACCAATGACACGTCAGCAGAAATGACACGTAGTTATTTTCTTATTACTTTTCACTACAGATAATACAAACTCACACTAAAAAAAGAAACATGAAGCACAAAAGCTAAAGAGCTCTGCAAATATCGATAGGGAGAAAATAGGCTTCCAAGTAACACAAAAACAAATAGAAGCTTCATTCAGCAGCAATCATGTTTAAGAGGCTAAACACCAAATGTGCAGTATTGTAGTTCATCAATTCTTGATTGACGGCAGCGATGTGTCTCCATAATTAAAAGTCACTTCATTTTAGGTCTTGTTCACAGTTGATCTCAGACTGAAGTTATTCGTTGACATACCGGTATCGGATTCTGACAACACTACCCTGGTAAGAGAAAAGACATCATTAGGCGTTTTTTATGATTCTAGATGAGAATTTATTCAGATTGTAAGTGAGAAATATGATTAGAGATGAGAAAATATTTAGATTGTAGGTGAGAAAATATTTAGGTTGCTGATGAGAAAAAATTTAAATTGCATATGAGAAAATATTTAAATTCTAGATGAGAAAAAAAATTATTGAAATTGATGAAAAATTCAATCGTTAGTTCTAATTCCGAACATAGAAAAGGTGAAAATTCAACTGTCTGTGACAGAGGAACCGGAAATCAGCGCCGTGGATGGTGTGCCGTGCAACAACAGATGCTAATAATGAAGTGACTGAGTCTGCAGCAACAGCTGCTAATGAGCAGACGCTGCAGCTGCAGCAACAGCTGCCCAACACCTGGGCACCTCCACCAACACCTCATATCGCTCGTGCAGAGCTCGCTTGTTGACGTGATCTTCATGTTACCTTTGGGACCTATTTTCTATCAGCGATGAAATACCGTGAATACTTTCACTAAGCTTGATTCATCCCTCTGTTATGCTTGTGTCATCTTTCAGTAGTGCTTGTATCATCTCTCAGTGATCTCTATCATCTCTCTCTGTCATAAAACCATCCCTCACTGATGCTTGCATCATCCCTCGGTGATGCTCGTCTCATCTGTGATACATCGTTGCCACCCGACCATCATCTTATATCAGAAGGAAATTCACAGCCGTAATTAAGAGGTCGGAATTAAAAATTTTGCGGGATAGCACTCTGTGTATTACATTGGGAAAACTATTCGACGCAATTTCCAGATAAAATTCCTTTTTATTTTTCCCATGTACTACAACGCTTAGGACCGGCACAGTCTTGTCTTAAATAAGTTCTCGTAAATCTCATAAATTACCATTTAGTTCCATAAGACAATAAGGTCTGCAATTTTGTTTTCAAGAGCAGTACTTGTTACATCAGCAAAGCTCAAGGCAATCCCTGCGTGGCGGCAGGCAGCAGCGCCAGCAACGCCGGGTCCTGAGTCTCGTCAACGTCACCAGTAACAGGCTCGAATTACTCATGAAATCGAGCGCGGGTCTCGTGACATAGAAATTACGCGTACACGGCTTGGTATGGCGTAGTGTTGCATGCCACGTCAGGTTGTTATGTGACATGAATTACAATCAACAATGATTACTTGAAACACAATAAGATTTTGGTGTACTGAATATACTGAAGATGAAAACGAAGAATGGTCGTTTTGTTTTGCGGAGTAAATAGTGGAATCGAATGATGAATTAAATTTTGGAAAGAAAGTGGGTTAATTTAAGCGATAAAAAACATGGAAAAGTTGAATGTTATTTATTCATTTTAGAGCGATCCAGCCATCATGCAACTCTAAAAAACGAGTGTTTTCATCAAAAGCTTGTCACTATCATTGCGATTCAAATTAAGAAAGAATTTTAAAATTAATTTATAACAAGCACGTAAATTGTTACAAGGAAAATCAAGAATGAACTTTATATTTAACAATGAACAATAATACCAATGTGTGCGTCATGAGCAACCGTCCTTCAACGGAAACTAATCAGGAGAAGAACACAACTTTAAAAATTAGATTTGAAGCGTCCTGTTTTCCATTGGATTTTCTCATTTGCCTAATTATTTTCCGCTCTTGTATTTTGATCAAAATTGAAGAGAGTTCAAAGTATAATTTCGGAAATCAATGACGGTAAAGTTAGCGTTGAATAGACTCAGGGCTGCCTGTAGGATTCGGAGAGAAAATTCTCCACAAGTTATTTCTTGGTGCACTCTAATCATGGTGCATAATAAATGAAACCACTACTTAAGTTGAATGTGTTTCATACAATATTGCTTAGAGCACCCTACTTACACTGAGCTGCACCGAGCCGCAACGTGCAGGGAAGATACAGTACCATCTAGAGCAGGGGTACCCAACTTTTTTTCGCTCCGCACTCGTAAAAAAATTTCATTCGATACTCGAACCCCCTGAAATAAAAAAGGCATCATATTGTCAATATTTTTCACCTGGACTTTTACCCGTACTTAACCCCAATCCCTGGAATATCGTTTCGCACCCCTAGGAGGTGCGAGCACCCCAGGCTGGTAACCCCTGATCTAGAGGCAGATGCAGAAGAGACGAACTGGACCGCACACCTGCGTCGCGTCGCCTCCAAGGAACACAAACTCTGACAGCTGAAGACCGCCGGCACCGCTGTGCAAACTTTCTGCTGTTGAGATCAGAGACACGATTCTGCCGCAGTGTGAGCTTACAGTTGAACTTTAGTGCACGTGTGTGGCCTCAAATCAGCGAGTACTTTGTTTTAAGTATCCTCATTTAGTTCGAACCCAGACTTATCACGCTACGATTCAAAGCGGGATGCTCACGAGAAAAATTTTGTAATCAGTTAAAGTAGAGATCTTGTATCCCCAAATGTGTTGTGATATAGGGTTTTTCCATACCTACATCAGAAAAATTTTCAGCTAATCTTTGAGTTCGCTTACGTGACCAACCAGCAAGATGCGGATACGCTCAGGACAAACCTTGCTTCTCTACTTCCTCGTTTTCCTGCAAATTTTTCAAATATGTTACTACTTCATAACACGGGAGCATTCCACCGTGCTCTGCTCCTCTGACCAAACTCAGTCCAGTGTAAAGCTCAACGAGACGAGTGTCCTGCTGGGGAAACTGAGCATCCTGTCGGACTTGAAGGATATCTTCATCGAACAGTTCCGAGGCCTCCAGTTCCGATCTTCAGGACCTACGGTGTACGTCGTCACGCCCACCTATCGACGGCCCACACAGGTCGCCGAAATTACCAGACTTGCGCAAACTTTGATGAACGTAAACTATGTCTTTTGGATCGTGGTGGAAGATGGAGATGTGAGTGGTAGTAAGTTTAAGGTAATGTTGGCATTGGGCAGCCATGTGTGGTCAAGTCGGCCACCGATGAGATCAGAATTGATTAGAGAATTCGAGCTGAAGATTTCTGAAATTTTTATTTTTAACAATTTCTCATTTTGAAAGAACAGACGATGATATAAGAGAACAAACACTTACGTGACAGCTTAGACGTTTATTTCGCAAGCTAAAAATAGATATTTTTATACTGAGATGCTCACTAATAATTGTCATAGAATAGTCACTTTTTCATACTCATAGGTATGGATGTAAACAAAAGCAATATGAATTTAATTTATAAGATAAAATTTGACCACGCTTGCTGTGTGAACCTGCTCTTCATTCCTCCTACAGATTTGATTCAGTCTGAGTGATCCTAACATTCTTTTCTTTAATACTCCAAAAGCATCCATGGAAGTTTTGATGTACTTGATGTTCTCTAAACCATATTCGGTACTAGGCCACACGCTGGCGAGCTGTCTTGTGCTTTTTACGAGCATCCACTCGATCTGTCCGAGTTGATATAATGTGGGTGTGGTATGACCTAGGTTAATCTAATTCAACTGTTGGTCAATCTATAAGTCATTATAATATGTCTGTTGCCTAATATACGGTATTACAAAGCGGGTGGTGTTTAATCAAAGTTAATCTATTGTGGCTGCTGTTTAATCTAAGTAATGTGACTAGCCCCTAATGTCCGTTTATCATATGTGGCTGTTTTTCAATCCAAGAGTGGTCAAATCGAAGTTAATTTAAAATGGCTGTTGTCTAGTCCTGTTGGTCTAATAAGGCCATCATCTAATCTTGGTTGATCTAATGAGGCCGTTGTCTAATTTAAGTAGATCTAGTGAGGCTGCAGTCTAATCTAAGTTGATCTAATAGGGCTATTGTCTAACCTAGGTTGACCTAACGAGGCCGCTGTCTAATTTGGGTTGATATTTTATGCCTGCTGTCTAATTTAAGTAGATCTAGTGAGGCTGCTGTGTAATTTAAGTCGACATTTCATGCCTCTGTTCACCAGAAGCTCTCCGACACAGTGGCGGCGACGCTGGAGCGCTCAGGCGTGCCGCACCTGTACATGGCGGCCCCCAAGCCGGAGCAGCTCAAAGGCTTACTCAACATCGGCCGCGGTGTCTTCAACAGGTAAACTTAGTGTCAAATTCAAGCAATTTTAACATTTCAGAATATTTGATGATGCATTCTAGCACTTCTAAAAATTCGCTTGAAGTTTGTGAAATATAGGTTTGATATTCACTTGCGCATCCAATTATGAAGTTTTGTATACTGGAAGAAATATTACGTTTTTTTTCTGGTTTATTTTCATATAGAGAAATAAATACGCTAACTGGAATTTTTCATTGTTTAAATAGATTGTGCAGCATTTTTAAAAGTGGACACCTAAATCAGAAAGTATTATTGATATCCTTTATCCTCGACTCAAATAATTCACAATAGCGCTATCCCAACTCAAGCAAAAGCTACAACTCGCAATGCACATTAATGCACATTTTCGTACGTGATTTCACATTTTTTAAAATCTGAAGAAAATGTATGAAATAATTTTTCAGCGCATTAGCCTATTTTTTTATTGTGCATCATACATTGCTAGTACGGAACCATATCGATGCTTCATACGTCAGTACGGGAAAACAAAATATTGTATTAAATTGAAACACGAACTTGAAAGTCCTACTTTCTGTGCGTTGTAAAGTGCTGCAGACTTGAAAGACCTGAAAATAAATGAGAAAAAGGAACACTTTAATCGCTTTATTGTTGTAGATATAATTCATCTCCCTCGTGCACTCCCATCCCTCCCCACCTCCAGACGGGCAGCCCTCGACTGGTTGAGGGCGGAGAACAAGCGCGGGGTGCTGTACTTCGCTGATGACGACAACACTTACGACATCAGGCTGTTTGAGCAAGTGAGTGGCAAAAGACGAAATCAGGGTATTCCAGCAAGTGAGTAACACAACACTTACGACATCGGCTATAGGATCAGAATAGTCGTGCAACACTCAAGGCGTCAGTTCCTTGATTCAGCTAAGCACTTCACTTTGCACTACTTTTATACTTTAGATAACTCATAAAATTTACGCACGCACACATATCTATAACGTAATAAAGTCGTATTGGGAATTCTCTCTGAAAATAATTAATCGATCGTCAAGATGGTAAAAGTCGCTCATGTGTCTTAAGTCAATATATGATAGTTTATTAACAAATATTGGCCGTGTATTTATCAAGCAACGTCTGCAGAATTTCCTAAATCAAATTTTGTTGAAATTCGTTGAATTTAGCAAAGCTGCGTTCAACTCCTAGTATGCTGGCATATCATTTAAAATGTATCTAATCATTTAAAAATTTAACCAAGGTAAAGAGTTGCATTTAACATCCAGTGTTAGTCGGATCATACATCAATTTGAAAATTAATCAAAAGTACGCAGCTGCGTTCAACTTCTAGAGACCTGGAATGTTTTAAAATATTTTAATGTTTAACGCTGGTAGCCTGGGCAAGAACCAGGTAACTTAACTTTTAGATTTCTGGAATGTTTCAAAATATTTGAAAGTTTAACGCTGGTAGCCTAGGCAAGAACCAGGTACCGGGGGGCAACCGTCATTGCTATCACGCCCGAACGTGGCGCTAGGGGGTAGACTGCTTGGAGGATGTGGTAAACGCACTTCTTGGTTTACGTTTGCTTGTTACGAGTGGAGGCTGACAATTGATGTTACAGATACAGAGTGCTCGGACCGATTAGCATCTGTGCCTGAGTGGCCGGCGCTTATATGCGCACGCACACACACACATTGCGTCCTGGTGTTAGTAAAAAGCCACCTGAAAAACCAATGTCGAAGATGATATGTATCAGGCTTGATTGATTGGAATGAGCATCCTGCACATGAGCACCTGTGCCTCCAGATCCGGCGGACGGAGCAGGTGTCCGTGTTTCCTGTTGGCATGATCCTCGACTACGGCATCAGTTCACCCATCGTGCGCCAGCACAAGGTGGTCGGGTTCCATGATGCATTCCAGGTGAGCATCAAGCGCTCTTGTTTAATTGACGTGGAGTATTGCTGTAGGAATTGCTCCCTCTCTCTTGGTCTCCCTCTTTCTGTTTTTATAGCTCTCTGACAGATTTGAAAGCAAGTTTATGCCAACGTCGGACTATGGGAAAGAATTGTTGTCGATTTCACTACTCATGAGTTTGAACTATACGTCAAATTTCTTAAAGTTTACCTTGATTTTAAACAATTATACTTGTTTTAAAATAAACTAAAGAATATCATCCAACGAAGTTGTATGCTATGGACTCGTATAGAAATATAACCATGTACTAATCCATCAATAATTATTCGTTTCGTCTGAACTCTCATAGGTCGCACATTTCGGAATGTTTCTGAACTTGCGTGAGGTAAAATATGATACTTGTGTAATGAAAGAAACGGTTGACAGGCTACGAAAGAAGCATATGTGAAGTATTTTGGAAATTCATGTGGTCATTTAGTTTCAGTCTGTAGCTCAATTTTAATTTAATGCGAATTTAATATATTTTATGCTGATTTAAATTTCGATGTTTTGAATGTTTCCGATGCTGGAAAGTCGCTGCTGCTACCTTCCTTCGGATTTTGGGTGCTCATACAAAATTCCCTTTCTTGAACATTACGTAGTCACCACGGAGATAGCTCGAATAAATGCAAAAAGATTGAGGAACGGCCTTTTCCTGCATGGAATCCAGCCCAAATTTGCAGTTGCGGAAACCATAGCTAGCAGAATGTTTTTGTCTTCACTTGTGCAATATGTGCCTAGCTACTGAAACTACCAACTTTATAATATTGAACACACCGATGAAACGCCCCGTAGCGTCTCCGGTGGTGAAACGTCGTATATAATAACAACAGTAATAATAATAATAGTAATAATACTCAAATTACCATATAGTCTGCCTTTGTTTCGAGATGAGCAGTGCCAGTGCTCTACCCACATCAGTGCCTCTAGCTCTGATTCTTTTGCTCATACAATGAGTGTGCAAGCGTGTGCAGTGTGGGCATTTTTTCTAGAATGTTTGATCGTAATGATGGAAATATTTTTTTGGCTAAATGAAAAATTATTGAAGTTGCCATATCATCTTTCAAATAGGGTGTGTGAATGAGGCAGATTTGAGGCTCAACTCGCATGCAGCTGTAAACGAGCGGGAACAAACAAAAACGTGTGCCGTCAAACGAGAGCTGGTGTATAATATCCGTAGACTTTCCTAATAATGTGCGAATACTGTCCTTCCTTATTTTTTCACTGTTTAACAACTCTAGTTCTTTTACAATTGCACGTTTTAAACTCTAAATAATGCTTAAACAGGGTGAACTATAAGTTACATTTAAAAGTTACGGTATCTCTCAGCGTTGATACGTATACCATTCTAAATAAATTACAACAGCTAAAAAATTACGGGTAAGTTTACTGACAAGGACATACTTATATTTAGAACTGAAAGGATGGTAGCTGCCATGCATTCAGTCGTTGTAGTTCTGCTTTCAATTCGCGTATATCTGCTCAATTTACCACCGGCTCATAATATATAGGACGTTATAGTTCACGCAATTGTTTCATGCTTTAAGTTATTTCTCAGAATTCAATGACCGCACAGTTTCGAAGCTTCTACAAGCTTTAATGTTCATGAAAAATTGATTTAATATCGTGTTTTGATTCGGCGATGCTTTGAGCTACGATTTCGACTGTTCCACATGCCCAGCCAAGTCCCTCTCATAACAATTGCTTGAACGTCTTCATGATGTATTGTACGGCAAGTCTCAGGAGAGTAAACCATTTTTAAATAAAGTCGCCGCTGGAAATTTTTTATATCATCTTATTGTGAAAGTGAGAATGACAAGGACACTTTTTACACCGCGTTGTGGCTCTTATTGGAGGTTTTTAGAACAATTCAGGTTCGTGAATTACAGCATTCCAGAGAGCTCTGCAGTTAACATAAAATTTGATCCCTTATAATTACGTTAAAGCATACTTTTTTAACGAAAATTAACTATAGCACGAAAATTATGGCTGTATCATACTTTACCCGATGCTCTTGAGTAATTCATTGAATCATATCATGCAGTCAGCCATTCTGAAAGAAAGTTTTGAGTATTTCCTTTCTACTTGCTAACAGTTAAAAAAAACGTTGGATCATAAGGATATTTGATTCTAAAAAACGGCAGAAGATTTAAAATATTGGTGGCTACTTATGATTTGATCTCCAATCGCCATCAACGAGTATTGGTCTCTCAGACCTCATAAGTAAATCCACGCTCCACACTTGCCCAATTCACTGTGACATAATACACGCTCGAACACGCATAACAGTGTTCCGTGAAGACCGTGCAGTGATCTAGCGGCACAATTTCCATAGGAAAATGACGTCAGTATAGATATAGTTTCAGATGGTGAAAGACCTCACAGTGTTTCAGTCGCATAATTTCCCCATGAAAATAACGTGAATACTGGAGTTGAAGAAATGATAGGTAACTTCAGCTGCGATGCGAGGTACTGGCGGAAGGCGGCTGTAGCGTATGAACTTTGTTAGGTATAATGTGAGTGTTTGTTGGTGGTGTCCTTATGGTGGTAACGATGCTGGGTGATGTCCTGCTGGTATAGTGATACTTTACTGGTATTGTAATGCTGGGGTGATGTCCGGATGGTATAGCGATGCCTTGCCGGTGTTAAGATGTCCTGATGATCAACTGGTGCTGCGATGTTTTGCTGGCATTGTGATGCTTTAGTGATGCTCTAGTGGTGCTGCGATGCCTTACCGGTGCAGCGATGTCTTGCTGGCATTGTGATGCTTTAGTGATGCTCTAGTGGTGCTGCGATGCCTTACTGGTGCAGCGATGCCCTGTTGGCATTGTGATGCTTTAGTGATGCTCTAGTGGTGCTGCGATGCCTTACTGGTGCAGCGATACCCTGCAGTCATTGTGATGTTTTAGTGATGCTCTAGTGGTGCTGCGATGCCTTACTGGTGCAGCGATGTCTTGCTGGCATTGTGATGCTTTAGTGATGCTCTAGTGGTGCTGCGATGCCTTACTGGTGCAGCGATGCCCTGTTGGCATTGTGATGCTCGCCGCTGCGCAGCACACCTCGATGAGGCTCTCATAAGTCAGAGCACGCGACCAGCGTGGCGGCGCAAACTGGCTAGCTGATTATTTTTGTGCTGGTGATGGTGGTACTGCTGATGGTGGTGATGATGAAGGTATTGATGGTGGGGCTAATGATAGTCGGTTTCGCAACTGTTGAAAAGCATAAACAGTCTTTCTGCACCTGCGCAGCTCCAACATTACATACCAATTTAACCTTGGGTTTGAGATTCAAGCTCAAATCCAAATTTAGATTCAAGTCCAAGTCAAATTCAAACCGTTAGTGAGTTCTGTTGTCCTAACGCAGCTCTGCCCACGGCTCCAAGGCATGCACACTCCTATACAGAGCGCATGAACCCTTAATGTACTGTTCACAGGTAGTATGATTACTAGGCTACTGTTCTTTTATGATCACATTTTGCTGTCTCCAAGTTCTGAGACAAAAATACTTGCGTCACAAACTATTTCCAAAGTTCATCAACATTCTGTTCATCTAGCCCCAATTTGGAATGATGTACGCGTAACTGAACAGCTTCTGAATACAAAAAGAGTTCGCGACGAAAACCCACTCGAAAAATTTTTCAGAAATGCTTAAAAAATACCTGAAAAAAAACAAGAAGCCACCTCTGTGTTTTTCTTGTATTTTGAAATTTTTTGACGTGAGATTTTTAGTGCAAGCTCAGATTGCAAGACACGTTAGAACGAGATTGCTGTTATTAACACTTCAAGTGCAGCGCAACCCACCGTTGGTCATTGAGGGGATTTTCGTAATACAGCTAGCCGACTATCAGTCACTGACTGAATATTCGTAAATACTTAATGAAAAGTTGAAAACTAAACTATTTATTGTTCGTTATTTTCGAAATTGATATTTAAAAATAACTCTAATTTGAGTTAGATATTGAACTTCAGTCTAACCCGCCGTACTTAACGTGTTAAAAACAGCATCTCGCTCAAAGCTTTAGCTCTCAGCATAATGTGTACGCGTCTGTTGCGCAGGCGCGACGCACCTTCGCGGTGGACATGGCGGGCTTTGCCGTGAATTTGGAGCTGCTGCGATCGCACCCTGACGCCACCATCCCGATGCAGGTGTCCTACCTCGAGGACGGCTTCCTCAGGAGCTTAGAAATTTCTCTCGATGACCTGGAGCCTCTTGCTCACGACTGCACGCAGGTTGGTACGATGGGCCCAACTGTTACCTCATTGCCTACTAATTTAAACTGCCAGGTTGGTATGATGGGCACAACTGACTAATTAGTGAGTCGGTAATATAATTACCGACTAATTGAGACTGCCTGTTCTTTCTAAGGGCCTGCGAGACTGCCAATGCACTCTACTTGTTCAAGTGTGAATAATCTTACACAGGGCCAAGTACATACTGTATGTATGTAAAAATTTGTGTGCTTTATTAAAATACGTTTCAGAGGGCTTCATTGCATTATACATTTCAAAACAGTTTCTAATGAAATTTTCATAAGCGTATTGATTTTTATTCAGCTTGGTGCATGTTCCCATCTTGAATACCATGTGAATGAAGTTTGTACATCAGTGCGTTACAAACTCGTAACTTCGATTGGTGTGTCTCAGGTGCTGGTGTGGCACACCAAGACCGTGCCCCCCGCCGCCCCCTCCGTCCGCAACATCCCCCTCTCCGCCAACGATACCAACCTGCCTGCTCTCTACGCCCACGTCCTCGCTTAGGTCCCCTTCTTTCCAGCCCTCCATTTCTTCGCAGTTGTCCATTAGAAGGATACAACATCGCATGTTTCGAATAAAAGCAACAGTTTGCAGCCTTGGCTTTTCAAACAAAATCAGAATCCAATCTTCTATTTCTTCGAATTCGTTCATAACAAAGAAAAGACGTCTCATGTTTTGAATACAAGTAACACTTGAAGTTTGCAACACTAGCATTTCAAACGCAATTAGAATCATCTTTGGCTGTTTTTAACTACAGACTCGTTTGTTCTTAATTCAACTTGTTTGTTTGGTAAATTTCATACGTCAATTTTAATACTCGTCGTCAGAAACTTTGTGTTGGATTCATAAGATTTTCAATGTGAATTTGCTACATGACTTCGTAACGAACATTGAGTTATTAGGCCAGCATGGTGACGGAACGAATGCTTTTTTATTTCGTGTTCATTAAAGTTGAATTTTATATGAGAAGACGAGCGCAACTCGACTTATAATAGCGGAACAACTGCTGCCTGGCTAGCAAGTGCTAATCGAAAAAATTGTGAAGGTTCAACGAAAAGAGTTTCATTGTTATAACCTTAGAAAAATTGAAGGACCATCCATCCTCGACAGTTGATCCTGTACTGAAGTCACTTGCAGCATCCTCGACAGTTGATTCTGTACTGAAGTCACTTGCAGCAGAGTATCAAGGCCTCTGGAAATAGCACCTTATACAGTAGAGACACAATATTTCAATACGCAGGAAGAGAATCATCTGATTTTGGTTTGCAGTGGAGTTGCTGGTGGGCGCCTTGAGAGGCAAGATAGCAGAACGTGACTCGAGAACTGAGTACAGGAGCAGCTAGCAGACTCTGGCTAGCTGAGGCAGGATGGAGAAGTCAACGTCTTTTTGTGGACCCTATTTTTATTGGATTAGAAAAATTTTGCTTTAGAGTAGCGGAGCCAAAGCCTTTTATTCTTAGACAAAGCTTTGTTCAGTCTACTACAGCCGGGTTAAACGTCAACCTATTTGCTCCCGACGGTATCTATAAACTTCAAATCAGTCCTAGTTTCAGCGTCAAGGAAAGAAACAACACTTGGAATTAATTCGACTAATACGGTTGGACACTGGGATAAACTTCAACGCTTAGGACAATGAGAAGAAATTAGGATACCTGGTTTAAAAATACAATATCCATTTGACTAGAATTTTATTCAAGTCCCATCACTTGTATACTACATAATTAGTTAACACGTGTCTTACAATTTACTTCAATTAACCTAACACTGGTGATGTTTTCTTGCAATCTCTGATCGATTAGTCAAATTTAAAACTTATCAAATATTTCAGAATATCATTACAATAGGGGTAATAAAGTTCCAGTTGCAACATAGTTTTGTCTTAGTGCTGCAAATGGATGGTTCTTTTAAGTCAAAATAAGTTGGGTATTGGTCCCGTTATGAACAGGTAAAGAGTTTGAAATTATAGGCCCTGATCATTTTGACACAGTAAACACTGTCTTCACGGCGTCTATACGGCCTGCCCTCATTTGTCTGAGCTCTTCAACTCTCGCTAAACTGGAAATTCTTTGATCTAATATGACGAAATAATAAGGGGGTCGTTAGCAAGAGTGTCGGTGGATTATAAAATTGGTATTCTTGTAGAGTGTGGTGTGTCTAGCCTAGCATGTTGTGAGACACATATTCGCCTGTCTGAGTGAACTTGAGGTTGTTGGTTTTTCATATGTGACCTGAGCGTGTGTGATAAGTTGTGGAGTAGTTGGGCACACCTGCCCAGTTACGCCTGCCATCTTACCTGTGATGATGGCATGTCTGAACTAGTTTTTCACTGAAGGCAAAATAGAAGTAAGCAATAGCTATGCTTTGGATATTTTAAAAAGAATAAAAGGCAGTAAAAATAACAGGAATAAGAGGCAATAAGGAATAACAGGAATAAGAAGCGTTTCCAACATTTGATGCTGGTTTTCAATACGCGTACGAGACAAAGGTACAAATGTATTGATTATCTTGATACGTGTTCGAGCTCACCTTGGGAAAAGCTTAAATATATGCCTTGGAGTTTTAGTGATAAACTGTCATGATGGTATTAAATTTAACTCGAAGTTTCGGTTGTTTAAATTATGCCTTCCACGTCATCTGCTGAAAACAATTGTGAGAAATAACTACATATCGCCTAACATTATCAAAATTTACGTTTGGAAACATGAAGGCTGATCCTAACTATTTCATGTTTGTATCTTGTCAATGTTCATAAAATGTTTATGTTCATTGCCTGTGAAAAATATGCAATAACACCTCCGTTTTTGCACATAATGCTTCAAAAAGCGACTATATATAAAGCGCTGAGTCTTTTATGATTTATCTTACTCTTCCTCCACTTAAAATTAGGCACACTCGATCACGGGCTAAATTTCAGCCCTTAAGCATAATTTAACCGGTTTGGAACTCGAGAAATACAAGCGAAATGACATGGATGGCTGTGCCGCGCGAGGAATGCACCAAGTTGTTCTGCCACCGCTCTCTTTCATCGCTTTGCCTCAGTATATGGTCAGAAAGACGTGTTTACTTCTATTGCTTTCTGGGTGGTGAACCGATGGGAGTAACTCATCACAGCCACGGCGAGAATTGGCCTCCATTAGTCTCACTGCAACAGCATAAACAACAGTAATATCAGAACAAATAAGGGTAACAGCAACAGTAATCATCAGCTCTAGCGACAGCAACAGCAGTAATCGCAGCATGTGGGACAGCAATAGCTAGCAGCTGTAGCAGCAGCACTCAACAGATCGTTATGTCGGATGTTTCTCGATATATTTAATTGGATGACGATTAGAGTTTTCATCCTCACTAAATCAAATTTTGATGAAATTGGTCTACAACGGGCCAACAGCGTGAAGAGTGGACCACTCTGAGTGTGTACGCAGAAGTTCAACTGAGCTAAGTCCTTCCTTCACATTAAGCAGGAAGACAATCTCAGCGTCACATTACCTTCACATTAAGCAGACAAACAACCTCAACTTTACATTACCTTCACATTAAGCAGGCAGACAATCTCAGCCTAGCATTGCCTTCACATTAAGCAGACAAACAACCTCAGCTTTACAATACCTTCACATTAAGCAGGCAGACAATACCATCGTCACATTAATTTTAACTCTGTCTTTCAATCAGCAGACCAACAAACCATACCCTGCCTGCTACTTACCAAACATGACATGAAAACTTTCAAAACCATAAAGATAAAAAAAATAGAACCCTGCAAAATATCAATGAGAGAAGAAAGTTTAGTTTGCTCATACTGCCATGGCAGTGGCACAGTAGCGGCTCAGTTTGCACCCGCGTACAACAAACAAAGGACTCACCTTAGCACTGCTGGCGCTGCTGTTGCTGCTGCTGGTGCCCCCCTCCTTCCCCACCACCGGACACCCAACACCCGCGAGGAGGCGTGTTGAGCTGCCGGCACTCCCCTTGGGGCACACGCTGCCCCTCACATGCTATGCCTGACGTGCGCCGTAACAAATGTCCCCTCACAACCACGGCAGCGTTACGTTACACTTCCTATACGCCGGACCCATGCATGGGTATACGATACCTATGTGTGTCAACTGAGGATCTTAAATGTTATACATTTCATGTGTCAACTTTGTTGGATATGGACTGTTTTTATTTCTTCTCTCTTTCTTTCCGTACGTATATCATTGCTTTAGAAGTAGGTTTTGTTGATACTAGATGTCTTTAATTCAACAAAAAAATGACCACTTTGCTCATAAATTATTAAGAATAAATCATGAGGTGATCAAATAATGTTGAGCTGTTGATGCCAATGAATTGATAATTGTGGCTTAGACCACACGGTGTCGTGTTTCTGGAATGTGATCTTTAGCATGTGTGTTTAGAAGTAAATCTTGAGTCTGTATTGGGTAATTATCACCGATAAATCTGTAACAGAATTCCGCTCTTTAATAAATGATGAATTATCACTATACACACACCTACATTCCCTGATCAGTTAGATCAGTAGTTGAATACTTGAAAAATTTAGGAATATTCTTACAAAATTATTTATAGTTGGCTATAGGTCAACATTGATGCATAAATTGTAAGCGCTACGTCGAAGTTATAAGACGTCGTCAATGTTTTAATGAAGCTTGTGATAAACTCTTCTGAAAATGTGGATTAAATAATTTATTTTCTTGCTCATAAAAGGCAGGTGACATTTCACATATATGTACTGTTTGGAGTACCTCACAAGAACATAGTGCGGAGGAAGGAAAACTATCAAATAAAATTAAATATTATGAACGAATTACGACGGTGAAAAACCGTGTTGTATAAATCGGAGGATACTCAATTCCAATTGTATTTTGCTTTCAATGAGGAAAAATTTTTAATATATGACACTTAAGCATTGATATTATTCCAACAGTACACATACCACGACTACTCGAGTACTCAGGTGCTGTGTGCCTCGAAGTGTTTTCACTTACCAGTGCAGTGTGCAGGGATGCCTTTCACCACTAAACACCCTGGTGCAAAAGCCACAGGATACAGTCCAACTTACGGAAGCTGCGTATAATCCATTGACATTTTTCTAGCACGAGGCCTCGAGGTAAACAGTGATATTTAAAAGTGTGAGGGTCAGTCGAGTCGCCAAGTCCACACCACACTTAGCAAACGTTATTTATTATTATCGTAAGAGGAAAGTATAAGGCTATTTCCTGTTACTCTGAGCAAAAATTTACCAGAGGAAAATAATCAGCGTAAATTTATAGTCTCACTGAATTTCAAATCTGTGCAAACAGACTTCCATTTGTGATGAGTATGTAGCTTCATTAGAAGCTACAGCAAACTTGGAGCGATGGTCGAGGCACACCTGGCTTGTACTGAGTTAGTCTTCACGAAGAAAAGAGGCAAGAAAGCGTGTAAAACAATAAAAAGAGTCGGATAAAAGAGACCTATACGCCCAATCGAAACACAGAAAAACAAAGCAGTCATACGCAATGAATGTTGTACACGAGTACGAGAAGAGTAGAGCACAAAAGTACGAATGAGACATAAAAACCGTGCAAAAGCGAGCAGATCAGTTGGACAAGAACAGAGGGGGCAGAGTGAGGCCATAATTTGTATTCCCCTCACGTGATGCGACCAGCCGGCTCAGTTCTAGCATTAGAGGAAGCCTCTCTAGCCTGATCTTCTCTATCATATCTGACTCTAAAAAAAGAATTGTACAAGTCTACTTCAGCTGCCAGCAAGTGCCTCGCGTACTGTAAGCACTGCACTTCGAATTAATCATTCATCACGACCGGGATAGCTGGGGTTTATTGATGTGAACAACCACTAGAATATTTTCGCTTCATGCTGACGCAGGACGCATTGTACAGGTGCTGTATTGCGCAACATGTACACTGTGGCACAGTGCAACAGTGTTGCGCTACGTGTCATTCTGATGTGATTGTGCTTCTGTAGCACGGAGCTAGAATATACTGTGCTATTGAGGGATAGATATTGAAGAAAAATTGCAACGCGGTACAAACTTTCAAAAAATACGAAAGTGATAGGATGAACTGTGAAAAATCGAAACCAAGATTTTCTCGTCAAGAACTCCATGTATTACGAACCTGGAGAACATAGTCATGTAGTATTACTTGAAGAATTAAGCAACACGTTGAGCCTGCACTGCGGCGTACGGTGTAGCTTTGCTACCTATGTTGGCTCAGCGCTGTAGATGGTCATGGTGACGCACGGCTATGTGGCACCTCTGAGATTATCTCTCAGTGACATGATACTTTGTTGCAGCATTTATGCTAAGTGAAAGATCATGGCAATGTCATAAAAAGTAGCGCATGTCTGCAAATAAAGCTTGGAGCATCAAAGTCAACTGCTTACTGTTATTCTGAATTCTGGTTGTGGCACAGAACTGTAGGACACTCAGTATTTAATTATTTGTTCTGATATCTCTCAGAAGTTTCGTAACGCTAGCTCCTGCACTCACTCATCATTGCACAATAATTCTCATGTCAGTTGTCTCTCTCAGTTGCCATTTTCATGTAGTTTGTAAGCATATTGTGTCCGGGCTACCGTCATTGTAAAATATAGGAGTGGTCAAGTGGTATAGTATATACCATCAGGACGGTATTCTAGAAAAGAATATTTTTTATATATTCTTGAAAACTTCGATTTATTATTTAGCTTTACAGCACCAACGTCAAAGCCATATTTTGACACCACTTCCTAATCTTGCACCACACTCCACTGTTAAAAGCGCTCGCTATTTTACTCAGCATAACTCAGCTTCTGCTTTGCTAACACACAACTGAGCAAACACAAATAGACCTATCTACACAAAACTACGACGTATGACTAAATTCAACTCCAGTAGAACAATTTTTAAAAATTTTATCAACTACAGTTCCAATAATACATCCTTAGTTCAAAGTCCTGCGTCTTAAAATTGAATATTACAACATGAGCATCACAGAGGTGCACCTAAGTACAACTTTTGATGTATTCAAGCTATTCAATTTTAACACTTGAACTTTAAACTTCTATCCTTTCTACAAAAGCCTCGATTCTACACTTTTGGAGTTATACTTCATGTTCTCCCAAATAAATCGAGCACCCATCATCAACTTCTATTTACAGCCACTCATCACTCAATGCCACCAGCTTAACCTCAAGTGTGTCGACACTGCTACCAGAATATTCTAGCCCCAATCTCTCACAATTGTGTAATTCATAGCCCATTCCACAAATAAACTCACTACTCTGAAATCCAAACCCTACATCATGTTCTAATCTTCTACACTACTGAATACTGCCCACACTAAGAAACTTAAAATCTGCAGTAAGCCCTCTCATCTCTATCCATTCAAATACCGTATTCGCCTCATATTTCTTACTACGAAACTCGTAGTATAGAATAATAATAATAATAATAAAATTTTATGTAACAACTCTTTTCGCTTTTGAAACACAAATAGTCTCACCTGAAGGCTTTTCGAGTTGCTGAAGGAAGTTTTCTGAGCCGAAATATCGGAAAACTTCATCGGAGAGCGGAATTCATTTTTACTTCGTAGCGCTAACGAAGTTTGGTATTTCAACAGGACATTGAACCCTCATTTCAAGTAGAAGAATTTCCCTGAGGTCAATGAATAAATGCAACAAAAGCCGGAGAACGAAAGCCTTGCGTCACAAACGCCGGTCAAATGGAAGACGACTGGAGGCACCCCGCATCGGTGCCGACTGCGGATCATTCGAGCTCCGGCCGCTGCAGTGTGATGTTGTTCGGGTGCGCTCGTGCGACTCAGGCTTTACAACCTGCCGGCTTCAGACATCTACCCAGGCTTTATTCATTCACCAATTTTGTTCCGTGAGTATGGCAAGGACTGAACTTGAACTCATAAACCAATTACTAGTTTATATTCCATCTAACGGCTTCTCGGTTCAGTCAGAGTTTTATTTCGTAGTGCATCAAATGTTTTCATTTTCTCGTCTGATTCGGACATATAAAAAGAGTTTTTTTTCGGATTGGTTGGTCTTCCACGATGATGGCTCGGTAGATTTTCCTAACCTTCAGAGAAACTTCTCCAATAAATTTGAATTGCACAGAATAACACATAAAAGATGGTATCCGTGCTACCCGAATAATCTCGGCTATAAGTAACAAACGTATTCTTACAATGGTTTCTTCATTTTGACTTCAGTTACCTTGGGTGAGATATGCAGCCCTCATCATTTACCATGACGGAAAATGAACATGCGGATGCAGTGTCACGCGCATAATTTGTAACTAACGGAAACTGGTCGAGTCTTCTCGTGTTGACAACTTATGAATTTACCACATGATAATAAATTGGTAGGAGCGTTGCAGATTTCAAGAAAGCTACTCTTCATTGAAGTTGAGACGGAGTTAGCAAATGACGTACTTCAGTTCATTTGAATACGATGCTTTAGTGCTACTATCCCTCATGAGCGTGGAACAAAATGTCAATATTCGGGTAATCAATTTTTTTTTATTGTTCGAAGCGTTCAAATGTATGAGAAATGTGTTCAAGACTCCAGAGGGTTTAAGTTTGAAGGAATCGCATGCGCCTGAAATCCAACGTTTCATGGAGGCGAGTACGGCAGAAACTTGATATTTGAAGAAGGCGCATGAACTGGGCGTCAATATTTGTATGGCACCCGCCAGTTAAGAGACAGGGACGGTGTGTGTGGCAGTAGTGCGTGCGTCAGAGCAGGGAGTGACGTGTTGTTCTTTTACACTTCTTACGTTTGCATTTTCTTCTGACGTATTGAAATGCATGGCCAGAACATATTTCGCAATCGAATATGAGGCAAATGATTATGGAGCGCTTCGATTCATGTTGAAGAATGTTATCATCTTATTTTGATGTATTGAAATGAGCAGTTAAAATATGTTTCGGAATCGGATATGAAGAAAATAATTATGGAATACCTGGATTCAAGATGAAAAATGTTATCATCTTATTCTAACGTATTGAAATGTGAAGCCAGAATGTGTTCCGCAATCGGATGTGTGAAAGCAATTATGCAGTGTTGGATTGATAAGATGAAAATTAAACATAATGGGAGTTTGGAGACTGATGGAATATTCCTACAATATATGCCTGTACTGTAATTTACAATGAAAGCTTTAGTGCAACAAATAGACGTTAATGCGAGGCTGTTCGTAAACGAAAATAAAACGTTGACTTTTATTTTAGAACGGCAGTCATCAGTTTGCCTCGTTTCAATTTTCCTGGACATATGGGAATTGCATATGAATTTAAAATTTTGTATAGAATTTCCATCAACGTACACAGCTATGAAGCTCAATGGTATCCAATTCCATCCATATTCTATCAATAACTTGTAATCAATTAGTTGACATGAAGAAGGCGAGTAGCGAAGAGGCTCGAGTTAATTCCTTAGACTGTATTTGCAGAGAAGAGACTGTAGGCAGAGACGTCTGTTTTCCTTCACCGTCTACGGCAGGGATGAAAGTAACATTTATTTCATGGCAAAAATGTTGATACCGATACATAAATTTTAGTATAACAAAGCGCTCGCATGTTATTTAATCTTGAATCGATGGTAGGTAGATATTAAGATCTGAGCATTTAATCCTCGTGAACTAAAATCCAAAAGATAAAAACAGCATTTAGGATTAATACAATTGAAAGGTAGTTCTTTGGATTATTTTATTTTAATTTATATCTGTAGCACGGATACGATTTTCCATCCATTGCTCTTCCGTGGCTGCGCGGATTTGCTTACAGGAGAGTGTCAGCATAACAGGGTGCCAGCATGGCGGCATGGTGTCAGGAGGGTGTCAGCACGGCGGTATGCTGTATGGCAGACGTCAGCATGGCCCCATGATGCTAGTCAGCACGGTGCTAACTAGCAGCATTAGCATCAGTAGGTGACAACAGCCGGAGCTTCGATCCTGAATGTGACATGCTAATTGTTTTTGTTTGGTAAGGACCTGCGTGCGCTGTGTGGCGACTGTGCTGCGCTGTGTGGTGACTGTATTGCATGTTCTTTGTGGTGACTGTATTGAACTGTGTGGTAACTGTACAGTGCTGTGTGGTGACTGTGCTGTGTGGTGACTGTATTGTTCTTTGTGGTGACTGTATTGTTCTTTGTGGTGACTGTATTGAACTGTGTGGTAACTGTACAGTGCTGTGTGATAACTGTGCTGTGCGGGGACTGTGCTCTGTGGGGACTGTACTGTATGATGATTGTACTGCGGTGATCGTACTCTAAAGACTATATCGTGGTGGTCGTACTGTGATGACTGTATCATGGTGACCATACTGTGTTGATCGTACTGGGGTGACTGTGATTGGCACCCAGCATCACTAAGACAAGTTCACTAGCATCACACGGCACTCCTTCACATCACACCAGCGAGACGATGCACACCAACACAACTGTAGCGATGAGGTGTCGAACTTTTTGCTCTCCTGTCTATTTCATTAGAAATTCTAAAGTAATCAGCATAGGAACGCATAGCAGGCAGCGTGTGGAAGGGAAAGTTGTTTGTGAAAAGTGGGAGGCATTTACCTAAAATAGAGTTGGATATGTGCACCTCTTTGTTTATGATTAATTACGAGTGAGTTTTCTAGCAGTGAATTTCAGAATATTTGCTGTTGTGATGAATGGTAGACGAGACAATACATTGGAAATTTTTTGAAAATTACTGCCTTGACTGATGTTTTTGAAATATGTGCAAGAATTTTTTTCTGTGATTAAGAAATTTTGCTAATGACCGAGAAGTTAAAATGACGGCCTTGCTTCTATGGTGTGACTTGCTCTTTGCTTGTGTTACACCTGGATGTGGTGGATGCTGCAACACCTGGGTGTGGTGGATGCAGCAACACCTGAATGTGGGGGATGCAGCAACACCTGGGTGTGGTGGATGCAGCAACACCTGTATGTGGTGGATGCAGCAACACCTGGGTGTGGTGGATGCAGCAACACCTGAATGTGGGGGATGCAGCAACACCTGGGTGTGGTGGATGCAGCAACACCTGGTGTGGTGGATGCTGCAACACCTGGGTGTGGTGGATGCAGCAACACCTGGTGTGGTGGATGCAGCAACACCTGGATGTGGTGGATGCAGCAACACCTGGATGTGGTGGATGCAGCAACACCTGGATGGGGAGGATGCAGCAACACCTGTATGTGGTGGATGCAGCAACACCTGGATGTAGAGGATGCAGCAACTCCTGGATGTGGTGGATGCAGCAACACCTGGATGCGGTGGATGCGCAATTAGAAAACCTCTAGTTCGAGACCTCTAAATTGTCCCACACGTTTATCGTTGTGTTTCTGCCGCTAAAACTTTTATTTTAACAGTACAATTTGGCTCTGTAAATGCCCGTGATACCTGAATGTAGTCCTCTCGTGACAGTCAGACTTGCGTCGATGTCTGGCTTTTTGTACAAAAGCAGCACCAGCACCACCTATACCAGCAACACCAACACCACCACCAGCAACACCTACACCAACACGCACACCAGCACAACCAGCACCTACACCAGCACAACCGGCAACACCAGCACCACCGGCAACACCTACACCAGTACCTACAACAGCCCCACCACCAGCAATACCTACTCCATCACCACCAGCACCTACACCAGCACAACCAGCACCTACACCAGCACAACCGGCAACACCAGCACCACCTGCAACACCTACACCAGTACCTACAACAGCACCACCACCAGCAATACCTACTCCAGCACCACCAGCACCTACACCAGCACAACCAGCACCTACACCAGTACTACCAGCAACACCAGCACCACCATTAACACCAGCACCAACACACGGAAGCCCTCATGACTCGTGCCAGGAAGAGGCGAGTTGTGACCCCCCAAAGCACCCCCCCCCCAACCCCCCACCTCGACCCCGAGGGGGAGGTGTTGCGGTCAGAATGATCAGCTGCTTGGTAGCATGAGTTGTTATCATGGCATGCTTGTGTGGCATGCTGGGTTGTGTGGCATGCTGGGCTGTGTGGCATGCTGGGTTGTGTGGCATGCTGGGTTGTGTTGCATGCTTTGTTGTGAGGCGTGCTGGGTTGTGTGGCATGCTGGGTTGTGTGGCATGCTGGGCTGTGTGGCATGCTGGGTTGTGTGGCATGCTGGGTTGTGTGGCATGCTGGGTTGTGTGGCATGCTGGGTTGTGTGGCATGCTGGGTTGCGTGGCATGCTGGGTTGTGTGGCATGCTGGGTTGTGTGGCATGCTGGGTTGTGTGGCATGCTGGGCTGTGTGGCATGCTGGGTTGTGTGGCATGCTGGGTTGTGTGGCATGCTGGGCTGTGTGGCATGCTGGGTTGTGTTGCATGCTTTGTTGTGAGGCGTGCTGGGTTGTGTGGCATGCTGGGTTGTGTGGCATGCTGGGCTGTGTGGCATGCTGGGTTGTGTGGCATGCTGGGTTGTGTGGCATGCTGAGTTGTGTGGCATGCTGGGTTGTGTGGCATGCTGGGTTTCGTGGCATGCTGGGTTGTGTGGCATGCTGGGTTGTGTGGCATGCTGGGTTGTGTGGTATGCTGAATTGTGGGGCATGCTGTGTTGTGTGGCATGCTGGGTTGTGTGGCATGCTGGGTTGTGTGGCATGCTAGGTTGTGTGGAATGCTAGGTTGTGTGCCATGCTGGGCTGTGTGGCATGCTGGGTTGTGTGGCACGCTGGGTTGTGTGGCATGCTGGGTTGTGTGGCATGCTGGGCTGTGTGGCATGTTGGGTTATGTGGCATGCTGGGTTGTGTCGCATGCTGGGGTTATTTGGCATGCTGGGTTGTGTGGCATGCTGGGTTGTGTGACATGCTGGGTTGTGTGGCATGCTGGGTTGTGCGGCATGCTGGGTTGTGTGGCATGCTGGGTTATGTGGCATGCTGGGTTGTGTGGCATGCTGGGTTGTGTGGCATGCTGGGCTGTCTTGCATGCTGGGTTGTGTGTGGCATACTGGGCTGTGTGGCATGCTGGGTTGTGTAGCATGCTGGGCTGTGTGGAAGTATGGGTTAGTAGAACACGGACATGTACGTTAGACATGGCTGTGTACACACAGCTGTGTACGCACATTCGACATAGTGGTGTGACATACACATGTAAGGCATGAATGTGATAAGAATTCTTGATTGTATTGCATTCAAGTAAAACGTACGTAGCTGTGTAACATTCAGGCGTAACAAATATAACATTCATGAGTGTGTAATATCCCAATTTAACATGTGTGGTTGTGAAACATATTTATCTTCTCACAGCCATGGTTGAGCGCTATGTTCATTGTACAATAACCACAAATGCCCAGTAATTATTCAGAAACAATAGTTGTGAGTATATTTAGCTTACAATTATCCCTGGTCGTAGAGCACACCTGTCTCTCAGCAGCCTATTTTGAGTAGTAAGTGAACACGCACGGCACTGACTGTGTGCTACTCAGATATATATTTTTCCAACTTTTTATTTTCTTTTTTCAAAAACCACCAGAACGGAACTGCTACTTATTGTGACGTACTCGTATTTCTCTTGTTAGTATGTTTTTTTTTAAATTCCTGTTTCTACCTCCAGAAAAGATTCTCGTGGAGAGCGAAGCATACCGAGCTCTGCCTCACATGCGAGGAGTAAGAGTGAGCGGCAGGAGAGGGAGCACATCATGAGGGAGTCACTCGCTTGCCCGGACCTAAGTGGAGCTGCGATGCTGAGGCGCGTGTAAGCCTGTCGAGTGCTTCTGACGGTGCGGTACTACGCTCCCGCTGTCGTTTGTTGTACTCAAAGGTTGCAGTCGCTCTCAGGCATGTGAGCCTTGGGTAAGAACTCACTAGCTGGATCAGAGGAAAAATCCAAGTCTCGAGCGCTAACTGACGTGCTGGAAAATATAGTAAACCCATGTCTCGAACGCTCACTGACGAGCAAGAGTGACTAAAGTTCAAGTGGTGCAAGTCCTAGAGGTTATATTCGTTTCTTTAGGGATTAGCATCAATCACATTTTTAAAGTGACAAAAAATCTCCCAAAATGGCAATCAATATAAGATATTTTTGCGGTCTACTAAAATGTACCTGAGGTATAACTATAGAGCCGACCTTGCACAATAATAAAAACGAAGCAAATGAACAAGTTTAAGTTAGTGACTTTACATGCTAAGAAAATGATACATTCCTTAAATTATAATTAGAACTCGCAGTTTGATTGATCATTGTTGTGATGATTTGCTGCCAGTTCGTGAAATAACGTTCTATATTCCTTCATGTCCGGACACAAGAGGTTTCTTCAGTGGAATTGTATGCTCCGAATACCAGTGAATCAAAAAGCTGAACATTTGCATTCGACAATGTAAAGTGTAGGTTATTTTGAGAGCTAACGAATAAATAATAAATAGGTTCTGTCTTTCTTCGTACGAGTTTTGAAAAAAGACTAACAAATTCTCAGTGAATGAACTAAAATAGAAAATTTCGAACTCTATTACAGCTGGTTCTATTTTTCAGGAGATGAATTTAACGCCTCTCTCAAATCGGAGTCGCTTGCTGGGACCACCACGAAGATCTGGCGTTACTACCGCTCTCCGAAGCGCTCTGAGCTACCATTTGTTGGGAGGCACGATATTTACTGATTCGGACTCAGATTCAGCAATGATATTAAGGGTCAGCAAATATTCTATGCCACTATGACGTTCAACCCTCATCTCTTTGGCATTGGCGGGGTCAACTGCAAACAATCAGTGTTCGCGTTCTCATTTGTTCCTCCTCAGGATAACGAGTGGCATGGGGGTAAATGACGGAGTGCCGCCGCCTCAGCCGATTTGGAATGTTAACACTTCTTGAGATCTTAACTCTTATCAGTTACCCTAAAGGCTTGTGCTGTAACACCCAACACTATAATATTATGTCTTTAGAAAGTACACCTCGCACACCGCAATACTATCACCACCTCGAGCACCACAACACCAAGAGCATCACAACGCCTCAACACGACCACCACCACGAGCACCACGAGTACCACAGCACCACGAGCACCACAACACGACCAGCACCACAACACGAGCACCACAACACCACCAGCACCACAACATCACGATCCCTAAGATGGCGGACTCGCACGAGACGGCACGTGACTTGCATCCCAGCGGCCCGCTTCTCATTTGAGTCACATTGAGCAGCTCTAATTGGTACCTTCATTAGTGATGCTCGCCTGGCTCTTATTAAAGCTTTCTCTTGTGTGCCTCGATTGTAAACTACAGCATTAAGCCGCAGAAATATAAGGCGCAGGTGACCGGAATACCTGTATTGACAGGCACCTTTTGTGACAGCGTATTATTATCGAACACTTCTGGTTACAAAATTTAGTTCAGCTCTTGCGTATAAAATATTCAATGGCTCGTTGAAATTGACATTGAAAGAACATAATAAATGTACTACTAAGCCATGAATTGAAATTTTTTCAACAGATATCTTCTGAACACCAAGCAAATAGCAATTGATCAAAGTAATAAGACTCAATCTTTTTCTATGATAATCATGTGATGATTTCAATGTTTTTCGCTAGTCGGCTGAGATTCTATTTTACGGTGACGTCATGTTCTCAGTTCGGATCTTAGTTGTGTGGAGCTTGAGGCTCTGCAGCAAGACGACTACGAGATCAAGAGCCAAGAAGACAATCAGATCCTGCACTATGAAGAGAGCTATCCGTCGACAGTATTGATCAGAACTAACTGTCATGGAGTTGCTCTCTTTATGGACAGGTATCCTGGGCCACGTTGACGGACATCAAGAGATTGTTTACTGAAGTCCAAATTCCTACACTCAACTTGATGCATGCTGAGATGCAGTATCGAATGATCAACTTGAGATACAGCCTCACAAGATCAACTTGTTGCATGCTGAGATACAGTCTCGTATGATCAACTTGAGATACAGTCCCGTATGATCAACTTGATGCATGCTGAGATACAGTCTCGTATGATCAACTTGATACATGCTGAGAATACAGTCTCGTATGATCAGCTTGAGACACAGTCTCGCAAGATCAACTTGATGCATGCTGAGATACAGTCTCGTATGATCAACTTGATCCGAGCAGAGACTGACTCGTACCATCATCTTGGTTAGTGTTGAGCTACAGTCAAGAAGCATCAGCTTAAAAACAGTGGAGTGTGACACGGAACAGCCTAAGTGCGATTATTTTGTGAAAATTATTTTCATAAAAAGACTCATGAAAGAGTATTCTTCATTGCGAGGAACTTTGTTCAAATTCCTCGTTGAACTTCTCAGGGAACCCATCAGCGTCACGGAGGCTCAGGCCTTCACATCGGAGAGCAGCGTTTCACTTCAGTATTCCAGGTATCAACGGTTAATGATTCAAAATAGTTTCATTTGCATTTGCGTAGTTTTGTATTAAAGAAAAAACGCTATAAATTAATTTAGGATGTTTGTTTTATGCGCACCGAAAATTCATTCGCGTGTGATAAGTTAACTTCGTAAAACAGAAATTTCAATCTTTGTAGATAGTCCAGTGGTTGTTTGTGAGTAGTCCGTCGGCTCTACGAGCGGCTGTGAGAAGTAACTTCGAATTTAAGATATAACTTCGTCGGGGTAAATTATATCTTCGATGGGTACTTGGTAACGAAAATATTTTCGATGGTAGAAGACAATTTTTCCATTATAGTTACAAAAATAAGATGTTTTCATTCGCAAACTTTAAGCTTCAATACTCATGTGCTCTTCTTCAACTTTGAATGATTTGAGTAAGATTCCAGAACCTTTATCGAGAGTGCGGTATCGTGACTCTCAACACCCAGCACCGCGAATTCCACGAGCAGCGATTCAAAAAACGAAAACCGAAATTCGACTTTGAATTAAGATTACATCGCCTGCCTGCGAGTCGAGCAACTGGATACCTACTTGTTGAAAAGTTGTGCACCTAAAAGTTTAAATGCCTGGACACCTTCAAGTTTAACACTTTGACTGCGATGTGGGCCACCGGTGGTACACAGAGGGAATTTTCATAATGCTGCTTATCGACCAGCTGTGAGTGGCAAACTCAATTTTCATAAATATTTAATAAAAAATAAATGAAAGTACAATCCAGGTGATGTTCGCTATTTTCAACACTGCTTACAACAATTGACTTTAAATTTGAGTTGATTATTGAACTTCAGTTTTACTGCCTCAGTCAAAGTGTTAACGACTAGGCGTCAAATGATTGGCAGACTTAGTGATTGAACGACTAGGCACCTTCAAGTTGAAGGACTGGGCAGATTAAAGGACTTGGGGCTACTATTTGCACAGCTAAAGACGCATGTACCTCATGAGCGAAGAGTATCAGTAGTTGGCTATAAGCTATGTGTCATGTATGAGACACGTGCACGATGTTATTAACCTATACCGTAACTCAGGTAGTTATCAACGCAGATGATTTTTTGAAATTGATCGCGAGACTTGCTAGTAAACGAGGAGACCAATGCAAACTTATTCAAAAGCAGTTAAGGTGAAAATAACGCAGATTAAGGCAGTTTACTCGAGTTACCTGTAAGGCACATTTGTGCCATAGCTCTAAAACATTTAAAGCCTCGCGACGAGCGATACTTGTGCTGTAAACTGAAAGAGCCAGTTTATGATAAAAATTCAAGTGATGAACACGTAGAACTACTTCCTCTAAATCACTTCAATTTAGTTTAATTTTGTTTTTTTTTCTTGAGCTTATGACGAAATTCACTTTGTGTTGTTACTGGATTATTTTATTCTGAGGTGAGTTCAGGAGGTGTCTGGTCTCGTCAGCATGCATCTAATTTCATATTTTCTTGATCAGTGATAACTTCAGGGTAGAAAAATCACGACTTTGATATAGGTAAAGATTTACTTTCTCAGCCCTTTCTTTCTGAAATTATTTTCGAAGATTTGAAATATTTTCGGGAAAAGTTTTAAGTTATGAGGCATCAAATAACACCCATAAACGAACAATTGTAAGTTAAAATATTAATACATCTATTAGATAAAAAACTCCCAACGATCGATGTTCTAACGAGCTAGAATTCCCTCGTACGGGTTGATTCAAAATGTATCACGTTTGGTGCGTTCAGAGAGAAAGGGCTAAAAGAAAAAATCACAGCATTTAAAAAAGTAATATAGTTCAAAAACGAAACGTTTTGCTCCAGGTGGTCGGTACTGATGAGCCGCTAACATATAGGGCTGGCTCATTCCTGCACCACTACGTCACGTGCTTTAACAGACCAAAAGTGTTGATATATTGAGCCTTAATTTACAATTTGGTCCAATATACTCACTGTGCCGACTAACTATTTACAGACCGATAGTGTTGATATATTAAGCCTTCACTTGCGATTTTTTGCAATATACTCACCGTGCTGGTCTTGGATATGGTCTTAAATCAACTAGTGGATTGGAGTTTTCTTTAAATCAATTTCATCATAGTGAAACTGACTCTAGAAAATAATCGCTAGCTAATAGTAGCAAAGTAGCTAAAAGTAGCGACTTCTAAAAGTAGCTCTACTGATAGAAATTCTTCAATACTTTTGATTTTAAAAGTTCAAAGTTCTGCTAAATTTACACACAAGGGGGCGTGGTATCCCAAAACACAATTTATAATTACTCTGAAACATTTTGCTCAGACGATCACGCAGTTGGATAGCAAGCTCAACTCTCTGGGACACTACATCTCAGAATGCTAATGATATGCATTGCTTGTGACGTGAACAAACTTGCATAACAAACTTCTATTACTTGCAAATGAGCAGATTCTTCTGCTATGCCATGAGAAGCTGGAAGTCATTGATGGAAAATATAGCAAAGCGAATGTTAGGAAAAGTTTACTCGTTTCAAGAATTTATAGCCCCCCACACATTTGCTGCTCTGTGTGTTCTAGGGATGCGGTGACGTCTTCTCGGTCGGGAGTGTAGGCAACACGATTAGGAATTAAATATCGACAATATTTTTAATCTGCTGTATTGAAAAATTGAAGCAATAGAATTAGGAATTGAATACCAACAATATTATTGGCCTAATGAAGTGAAAAATTGAGCTAACAGAATTAAGAATTAAATACCAACAATATTATTGACCAACTGAGCTGAAAATTAATACATCTACAGAACCAGTAATCACAATGAACACGAAGATTTCACAAAACATGAGCATACTCGTTTTCAAAACCCAACATCGAATAACGAAAAGTAATAGTAACATTCTTATGACAATATAAAACAAAATTTGCAAAAACTTCGCCAACCAACGCTTTTTTGCTCTCGGTAGCGAATTGATGTTGAAAAGGAGCTACAGCTGGTGTTGACTGGGCAGCTGGTGTTGACTGGGCAGCTGGTGTTGACTGGGCAGCTAGTGTTGACTGGGCAGCTGGTGTTGACTGGGCAGCTGGTGTTGACTGGGCAGCTGGTGTTGACTGGGCAGCTGGTGTTGACTGGGCAGCTAGTGTTGACTGGGCAGCTGGTGTTGACTGGGCAGCTGGTGTTGACTGGGCAGCTGGTGTTGACTGGGTAGCTGGTGTTGAATGGGCAGCTGATGTGGACTGAGCAGCTGGTGCTGACTGGGCAACTTGAGTTGACTGGGTATCCTGCGATTTACCGGACATTTCAGTACGGAGAGTATTGACTCCTGGGAGGTCCGGACGCCCTCGCGCTGGCTCGTGGCCCCGAAGAGTCTGCCCAAAAATAGAATTAAATTTACGGTTTTACTGAGACAATCCGGAAACTTTAAACAAAGAAAAATTCTTCCAATGTTGTCACGTATTTTAGAGTCCAAACTTCGAATCAAGTTCGTGTTCTACGTATTTGAGTTAGCATTTATCGTATGAATAAGAGTCGAAATATTTCTCAAACAAATTCAGCATCTTCTTTGCATGAATCAAGGTAATTTTTTTAAAATTTTACTCTGATGATTTACTTATATGTAAGATATGGGGCGAAATTGATGAGCCAAGCAGTTTTTTGCTGTAGGACCAAATTGTAACGCTCTGCATCATATGGAAGGCTTTTAGGTGGCCTGACCAAGCATCTCAGGGAAATAAAAAGGAAAATATGGCCTAAACTGATAGGACATTACCATAATAATAAAAAAGCAATAACGAAAAAATACCGAAAGGATTCACTGGAACATTCTCCTTACGTTTGTTTCCTGACAAATTCATGAGGCCAACGAATACTAACATTGAAGTCAAAATTGACTCAAGGACTTCGCTACCTCTTAAATGCATGTCTTCTGAGGTAAATCTGTAGTTGCCATTCATTAAAAATTAGCCTCTGCGTCTCCTTACATTTGAAAAATCAAGCGTTCGAATTTGCCTCTCCGTCTAATAACTTAGCATTACACTCAGCGATAATGGGAAACTTACACGGACGCGACGAGTGATAGGTAGAGGGCTGACGCCCGACAGCATTAGGCTGAGCCGGTCTGCCTGCTCTGTCGTAGGAAGCCGGGCGAGGGGCCGGGCGAGGAGCAGGACGAGGGGCTGGACGAGGGGCCGGACGAGGGGCAGTGTGGGGAGCCGGGCGGTAGCTTGATCGAGGGTCAGGATCTCTTCGGTTGGGGCTCACAGGGTGTGGTGCAGTGTAGTGAGGAGATGGTGGCATGCTTCTGGGAGGCACTGAACCCATCCGTTGGGGGTACGCTTGCTGAGCCTCGTACTGGCTGCGGCGTGAGGGCCTCTCAGGCGACAGAGATTGCGGGCGTCGTGATGAGTGACGGCTGCTGAACCGGCCCGGGACTGGGGCCATTTGCGGCGGACGACTGTCGTAGGGCCTCGGCGGAGGACCTCGCATTTGTTGTCTGCTCCGTGGGTCGCGAGGTGGAGTAGGAGAGCTGTGCTGGCCTGGTGGCATGGGGTAGACACCGGGAGGGGAGCTGATGGGTGGACTTTCGTCACCGGGCAGACGACCTTCGACGGAATCTGAGGGAGGGACGCCGTCGTCTGGAGTGGGTTGCGTAGTCGCGTCCTCCTTTGGTTCTTGCAACTCGACGTCGCCTTCCTTTTGCTCGGGCTTCGATTGTTTCTTCCCGGGCTTAAGCAGCACTCTGGAAATCAGGGTTACAATTGAGTATACAATATCGGAGTTATTCACGTAACAAAGTACATGTCAACATCACGGTACCGTCACTTCTATTACGTACTCAATTACAATGCTAAATTTAAAAAAGTATCATTCTCGTTTGTGATGCAGGCTAAATTTTGGGTCGGATATTTCAAGCATTATTTTCCACATCCGAGAGGTTTTTCAGAGTGGAAAATCAAGAAATGAGATCGCGAAGAGAAAGAGAACGGATTTTCATTAGTTACGTTGTTTTACTCTTTAATTTGTTCACGCTATGGCATACCAACAGAACTTTTGAGCTTCATCAAAGCTCTAGATGTGACGTACGAAGCTTCATTGAGTAGATTTTAATTTCTTAGTTACAGGGTGAAAGATAAACCAGTAATATATGAGTTTCAACCCATCAGCCACATTACCGAGAGGTTCGGACACAGAGTGAAGACAATACTGTCGAAATTTTGAAAACAAGCTTAGGAATACTCAGAATGGGTATTGGAAATGAAATGATTACCTTCAAGCCGTCTTTTGACAAAGTGTCTCAATTGTGATATTTAAAAATATTAAGAAATGGATTATGTAATCAGGACGCTTCAAGATATAATAAATAGATTTCAAGCGATTTTTGAAATAGGGTTCTGGCCACCACTCACACAATCATTGAAATAGGGTTCTGAATTATAATTATTGAAATAGGGTTCTGAATTATAAATTATTGAAATAGGGTTCTGAATTATAATCATTGAAATAGGGTTCTGAATTATAATCATTGAAATAGGGTTCTGGCAACCACTCACACAATCATTGAAATAGGGTTCTGAATTATAATTATTGAAATAGGGTTCTGAATTATAAATTATTGAAATAGGGTTCTGAATTATAATCATTGAAATAGGGTTCTGAATTATAATCATTGAAATAGGGTTCTGGCAACCACTCACACAATCATTGAAATAGGGTTCTGAATTATAATTATTGAAATAGGGTTCTGAATTATAAATTATTGAAATAGGGTTCTGAATTATAATCATTGAAATAGGGTTCTGAATTATAATCATTGAAATAGGGTTCTGAATTATAATTATTGAAATAGGGTTCTGAATTATAATCATTGAAATATGGTTCTGAATTATAATTACTGAAATATGGTTCTGAATTATAATCATTGAAATATGGTTCTGAATCATAATCATTGAAATATGGTTCTGAATTATAATTACTGAAATATGGTTCTGAATTATAATCATTGAAATATGGTTCTGAATTATAATCATTGAAATATGGTTCTGAATTATAATTACTGAAATAGGGTTCTGAATTATAATTACTGAAATAGGGTTCTGAATAATAATTATTGAAATAGGGTTCTGAATTTTAATTATAGAAATAGGGTTCTGAATTTTAATTATTGAAATAGGGTTATGAATTATAATAATTGAAATAGGATTCTGAATTTTAAAAATTGAAAAAGGGTCCTGACAACCATTTATACAATTATTGAAATAGGGTTCTGAATTATGATTATTGAAAAAGGGTTCTGGTCCTCATTTATACAATAATTCAAATAGGGTTCTGAATTAAAATTATTGCATAGGTTTCTGACAGCCATTTATGCAATATTGTTGTTAGTTCCCCAAAATTTGTCTTTTACAACTCCAGCAACTGACTCCCTTTGAGTAAAAATTTTCTTCATGCATTGGTTGCGTGAAGATACTGACTCATTTCGATCGATAGCTCATTGAAAGCATTATTTTCTAATAATTTTTGGTTGTGTTCTAATTATCTTTCACTAAATTAGGATCTTTGCACGAGTATGGCTTTGTTATAAACATTCTACACTAAATTTTCCTTCAATTGTTTATGTTCTAATTATCCTCCATTAAATTAGGCTTCTTACACGAGTAAGGCTTTGTCCTAGTTATCCTACAACTAGTTTTGTTCTAATGATCCTACACAAGTTAGACTAGAATTGGTTTTGTTCCAATGATCCTACACGAGTTATCCTAGAATTGTTTTTGTTCTAATGATCTTACACAAGTTTTCCTTGGATTGTTTTTGTTTTAATGATCCTACACAAGTTATCCTAGAATTGGTTTTGTTCTAATACTCCTACACCAGTTATCCTACAATTGTTTTTGTTCTAATGATCCTACACAAATTATCCTAGAAATGGTTTTGTTCTAATGATCCTACACCAGTTATCCTAGAATTGTTTTTGTTCTAATGATCCTACACAAGTTATCCTAGAATTTGTTTTGTTCTAATGATCCTACACAAGTTATCCTAGAATTGGTTTTGTTCTAATGATCCTACACAAGTTATCCTAGAATTGGTTTTGTTCTAATGATCCTACACAAGTTATCCTAGAATTGGTTTTGTTCTACTGATCCTTCACTAAATACGAATTCTTACACGACCAAGCCCACGATGATAGCAATGATGAGGATCCCCACGACAGAAGAGAGTACGATGACGAGGGTGTTGTCGGAGGACGGATCTCCTGTAGAGAATCAAAATTAACACAGGTCACCAATGTTATCTCTAGCTTGGTAGCATCGCGTGCGTACCAGCAGTGATACTTGTAGAAGTAAGGCTGCCACCAACAGTACAGTAACAGCATCAAATTTACACGCCATGAATTTTTGCTTCGTTAAACTTACAGTTCACCCCTGTTGTTTGCCATAATGTTGACCAAAGGAAATATTTGAGTTATCTCAGGACTTGTTGCCAATAAACGCACCGCACCCTGAATGTTTCACTGTGTTTTTTTAACGTGTGCTGCTGGTCGGTCGTACTTGGATCATCACTGTCCCGAGTACAGCAAGCTTTGCTGCGTCTCACACCAACCTCGAGGTACTTTCTTCACTGTCACTTTGCATCATCTTCTGCCTCTTTACTGATATCTAATTTTTAATCTCATACAGAAATCAAATAGTTTTTCACATGTTTTGTAATCAGGATCTTCTCAGCGGCACCTCAAGCTGGCATTTAAACATCTTTTCGCTGTTTCGGATCGGTCTCCCAGCAACGCATTTAAAGTAGACTGAAATGTTCAGTGTTTCTTGTGGTAGAACCTGACATAACTTCTTGTTTTTGGAATTTGCCAGTGCGGTCAAAAGTTTTCCCTGGGTCACCTGTTTGGCTTTCTTAGCAGCACCATCAATGGAGGGAACGCTGAGGCTTCTTTTCAATATTGTAAATGGTTATCCATGTCACCTGAAGGTCGACAGGTGAGGTGTCGCCGTCCATCCACAACTTAGCATTCGATAGATGGAACATTTTTCAACTTGTTCGGAAAATATACTCTGGCAGAAGCACACGACCATCATTACTGTACAAGTGAGAGGTAATTACGGCACCTTCTTACCTTTTGCGGTGTTTCAAGTGAATTTTTATCCAGCATAGAACACCTTAAGTTCCAATTAACCCACTTGCACAAGCCAATTGGGTATCAACCACACCTCTGGCACCAGGTACCTTGGCATTAACTATTCCACAGGCACCGGTCATTTTGATAACATTTACCCCTCGTCTGACATTAGGTATCACAGCAAGACTTCACGGTCACAACTCGAGCTCACCCCCCTCTGGCGGCGGAGCGATGCCGATTTTGGTACCGTCCCCGCACTTGGTGGGATGTGTCAAAGAACACTTGGCGGTGCATGCCTGCACGGTCGCTTCATCGTCGGTGATGTCGCCTAGCTCGGGGTCATCGAAGGTGTACCTGCGCACACGGACGTCTCTGATAGCGCAGTGGTTGCATTTGTGTGATCATGTATTCATTCATTATCGTGATCATGTAATTTCTGTGTGGGTATTGCGTGCGAGGTTAAGACTGCGTGAGCATTTTTGTGTGTGTGGCTAGGTTCATTTGGGCCCCATGTTATGTGTGTAATAATTATTGGATGAATGCAAACGTGATCATTCCTATATAGAGGAACGTGGTGATACTCTTGTACTCTAGGCTGCAGCCATGGTGTTTATTAATCACTTATGCAAGTGTGATAATGAATACATGCTCTACACGCGCACTTAGTCTATTACAAGTGAGTTAGACAGCGAGTTGTGCGTGCGTGCTTAATTTACTTGCACTAAAGCACATCGAGCGAATCGATGTCGCTCTCGTGGTTCATGAACACGGTTGAAGCGAAGTATATTTTTTCCTGTAATGATAAGATGAGCTTTATCCTAGCGGTATGTTTTCAAAGAAACATCAAATACAATTCATCACTTGGTTAGCAGTAGGAAACTCCGATACAAGAAACACGTTTGAATTAACGGCATATGTGCTCGCACTGATGGCATGGCTATCCTTAAAGTTCTAGAGTAGCTAACGTTATTGATATTTAAGAACTTGAAAACTTACGCGCTCAAAGACAAATTCTCATACAAAGATATCGATTATTCAAGAAGAGGTCCGGGCTAATAATCATTGTATAATTTATTTCCTTACGTGCATGTGACAGAAACGTCTTGGAGCTTGAAAGCCCCCGAGCTGTCATAGAGGCTGACGTTGTAAGAGGTGGCACCATCGACGCAATCCCACGATATTGTGGCGCTCTTCTCGTTGGTGTTGGAGCGCTCGAGCTGCGAGACACCTGCATAGCAGACAAAATTACTTGCATGTGCACGAGAAGCTGACAAATAGGAGCAACGTACACGTGTTTGTTTGGGACGTACCTGAACATTTATAAGAAAAATCATTATCACTTTAACACGGTGGAATTCAAACACGTGACACGTATTTGTTACAAGGATATCTCACTCATTTGAGTTTCAAATAGATAACTCATCCTTTTTGCACCGATGACACCGACTGGATCAGAAGAAAATAAATTTTTTCATATCATCGGTTTGGTCCTACATAAGGAATTTCTCATGCGTAACTATGTTAAGTGAATTAGGTTAAACATCGTTATGCACAGAATAACGTCGATGGTGGGATGCCCTAGAAGTCGTTCAACTTATTCAGGCCCATCGGTAGCAATACTCAAATTTGACTACTGTACTCGACTTAAGAACAATCTACCTCTGTATCGCTTGTGGTAAGTAAATTGTTTAAATTATTTATATTGTTACTCATCCCATATTTGATACGCATCCCATGATTGATAAACATAACTCATGAGGCATTTCATTTGAGGATAGTTATGATATTTTGGTGCGAAGCTTTTATATTTTCTTTAAAATTTTACATTTTCTACATTTCGTAAGCCTCCTTTGATGGGACGCATCAGTGAGCGTTGTGCGGTGAGCTCAGTTTGCTGACCTTTGCGTCTCAGTGTGGCAAAATAAGACAATCTTTTACTCAGTGTCATGGAACTTGCCCATCATCTATTTTTACAGGTAAACTGAAGGCAATGTTTTCAAATAAATCATAACTTGAAGCTGAGATTGAAAATTGTTTTATCTCTATTTCCCATATCGAAGAAATATTAGTGTGAGATTTTCCTGTCTTAGTTTGAGCTATAGAAAGTTAGGCTTAACTGATGAAGATTTCGTCCCGAAAAAAGTGGCACTTTAATTGCATAGTGATTGTTATTTCATACAAGGATTAGACCCCCCAAAGAAAATGTTTGTTTTGATTGTTTTTAATGAGCAATGGAAACACTAGGCATCAAAGGCTTCGCAACACAGGCCTCCGCGGCTCACAAAATAGGACCAGATATTCTAGCCCTGAGACTGCTAACGCTTCAGCGGGTGATGCAAACATTATAGTGCTGGAGGTCATGTCACTGATATGCCATAATGTGATTCAAGTTTGCGAGTGGAGTGCTCTTCTGAGAATCCGACATTCCTAATGAAAATTATTCGATTTTAGACGAACGATGAAAAGTAAGTTTTTACCTGTGAGTCGTTTCAGATGATGATTCGTCTCGGACACCTTAACTTTGAAGGTTCATACTTTTAAGCTTTCTGTCAATTTTTTTAAACCCGTGCAGTTCTCTACTTACAAGAACTCATATTTTTATTATCTATCTCTGCTGTAATCGTTAGTAATATAAAATTGTAATAAAAACAAAAACAGTGAAGGCAGTTATAGAAATGTTTATTTTGAAGGATTTCAAACTTGATAACTTACTTCGTTACAAACGTAACTGTGTTGTGAATGAATTAAAAACATCCCTTTTGGCGTTCAGGAGGTGCCATAACAGCTGAAGGGGGTTGACTTTGAGCCAAAAATATCCTTGCATTTCACAGGGCAGACTTTGATGCAGGAAAACAAATGCCACCGAATTGAGCTCGAGCCCCTTTCATAAGATAGCTGATACAACACATCAAAAGCTTTTTATGATACTTATATATTTCAATTTCTTCACGTGTAAGTTGGTTCAGGAATGCCCCTATCACTTTTTTGCACTAAAACATATCAATTCATTAAAATCTATATTTCTGTCTACTTATAAAATGCAACGTTTCGACGCATCAAACATCATCCTCAGGCTGGAAAAAAATACAGAATAATTTTCAGTCACATTGGAAAAAACGCAAAAACTAACACTTAAGTAATATAGACTAAATAGACTGCTAAATACTACAGTTATATATTGCGAACATGCTTGCGTACTTTACGAGCACAGGCGCCACGAACACAAGACTTACTAGGGATGTCATCGAAGTGAGCAGAAACTTCATCCTTCACACCCGTGTCATCGTTTTTCACGATGATCGTAATGGTTTCACCAGCTCCCGCGTTGGTATCGGAGAAGTATTTGAAGCAGTCGTCCGAGCAAGTAACCCACTCCGTGTGGCTGCCGAAGGTGACTACATAGGTATTGTGGTCGTCTTCTGACGTTTCTTCCGATTCAGACCATAGCACCAGAATCTCCCTGTTGCCGGTTTGCTCGTAGCTGATATCGATACCTGAGCCATGAACACGAGAAGTATAGCGTTAGAATGTCACGATGGCTCAAACTGATTTGATATTTTCTCATCTTTCTCAACAAGTTGTGAAGAATGTAATGATATGCTATGCTGCCCTTTAATTTAAAGTAGCGAGGCTTGAAGTAAAATGCGATGCAAATTTACAACAAGACATGACCTGCTCTCACCGTTAATTGTTAACGTCAGAGGTTCCGCGACGCTAAGACCATCATTCAGCACGGTTTGCACCGACACCGTCCACTCGCCGCTGCCCACGAACTTCGACATGTCCAAACTTTCTTCTGCGGTGGTTGTGCTCTTCAGAATGCTTCCACGCTTTGCCTCGATGTAGTAACTCATCTCTGAAGATCCAGTGTCTTCAGAAGGCGCAGCCCAGGTCAAACTGGTGGTTTCATTATTGTACCGAACGTTTTCGGGCGCGGGTACGACTGGTGCAGTTTCACCTGTGATTCAGATATTGGCTCGCTTGGTTCTCACCATAATGATAATTTTAAGCTAGTCAAATCATAGTAATTTTGCGACTAAGGGGAATGTCTCATTACATTTTGAATGAAAACTCAGAACTCTAAAATTTTACCGCTCAAAACAATCAGTTTATTTGTTGAAGAAACAAATTCTTCTCCGTAAAAATGTATGACAACGCACACATTTTTAAGGTCTACAAGCTACATCGGCATAGACTCAATCCATGGGATTTAATGCGATATTTTGATATTTGGTGTTTTTTATTTCAGATGGGGAAATAATGGTGTGACTTATTCAAGTTCGACTTCATCATCGAACGATATGACATTTCAGATCATTTTAAAAAGGACATTTCCTATTTGTTGAATTTCACCGCTCAGGAATGTAGAAAATATAAATCTCTGTGTCGTGAGCTGAGTCATTTGACAGCAATGAGCTCAAATAGAAACTGAATGTAAGCGCTTAAAATAGATAGCGCCATCTTGTAATGAGAGATTTCCGTTTTATTGCTATTGTTTTACTGGCGTTATCGAAATGTGCCTGCTCTTATTAAAGGATTGCGAATTAGTGTACGCTGTAATTGAATTGCCACTGCTTCTATCACAATGGCATTGACGTTTTTATTCTAAATAAAAAAGATGATATACCTAGATTTTGTTTCTCCTTTTCGGAATCGTAGCCGTTTTGTGAGGGTCCTGCATGGTGAGGGTTGTTTTGTCTGTGTATCGCAGGATTTTTGCTCGTTTCAAATCTAAGACTCGAGATGTAATCCTTAAAAGTCTATTATTTGTTTTGCTCATATTATCGTGCCACTACCGCCGTCAGGAGACTAGCTTGACATCAGGTTGTCACCAACAGCACAAAAAAGGAGTAAACTTCAAATAATGCATTAGGCTGCCAAATCTATGAACCAAAAAGTATAATAGAGCTGCTTTTAGAAATGAATTTTGACATCCGCCTGGTCGGTAAAGCGTTCACCTTGTAAGCTGATCCGAGTACAAAATATAGATTCACTCAAAGATCAAAGAAATCTCGACTGATATTGTGTCTCTTCATCCAGTTGCTGGAAGCGATAATTGAAACACAAATTTTAAAATCGAAACAATAAATTAATCTCTTTGAAATCGGTGCAAGTTTTAGGAAAATTTAGTTCAATGAAAAATAAATTTGGAGCGAAATTTTTAGAAATTGTGAAGAACGTCTCACTCATTGCTGTTTCATGTTCAAAATTTGCTCCTCACCATCTCAAAAAGGAAAAGGTCAAAAATACTTAGTACCTTATCATTTCAATGCGTGAACTTTGTAAGTTTACTTTGAAAGCATTCGATAGCGTTGAGTGCTGAGCTTTCAAACTTTGACCGCCGCAGTGTAATAGGATCAGACGCGATAAAGAAACGTTTTTACTTGTCTAATAATTTCATATTGGCGTTATATTTTGATCGTTTAGCTCATGATTTAAAGAGGAGGGAAACCCAAAGTGGTTGTTTTGTCTGGGCATCTATGACCTTAGCCGCTCAGGACAGAAACAGAACTTGGGTACGAAAAATCATAGTTGCCCGTGCATAAAAGTTATCCTGGACGCAAGCTCAATTTGTCGGACGGTTTCCCCTATAGCGTCTCCTACGAGTTGTCTCCGCGTGTTACGTCACCAGAGCAACTGCATGCCCAGGTACAAGAACTACACTCATGCGGGGACTCGAATTAGTGTCTTTCTCGTCAAAAGATTACAACTCTGCTCTCACGTCATGGAAATTTCATCTGAGTGTGAAGCATGCAGATGTCGAAGCCTATGAGATTTTAGGGAGAATGTGAGGTATGAAGAGATTTACCGCGTAGGTTTTCAAGGCATGAGTTCGTTCATGTCTAATTTCACAAAACTATTGGTGAACTGTACGTTTATTGTAATCGTTTTCGTGCAAATAATGTATCAAATTTGGTCGCTTTTCCCATGCCTTCTTAACTTAACATTGACGGGTATTTGTTTACAGGAAAAATTAAGAAAGAAACATGCATAGGACAATTGGCCCGTATAGAAATCGAGAAATTGATGAGAAAGAGTGTTACATAGAAAAACATAATCAACAGAATTGAAATGCTACGTTGTTCTCTGCGGCTAATTTGTCTGGAAAGTTAATCTTACACCTTGTGCACATAACTCGCTCCTGCTTCAATGGTTCCTTACCTACTTCGGTGTCATGGCACTGGGATTGACCAGCTTGGTTTCCCTTCATTGCGGACACGCAAATGTTCCATTCGCCCGGGTCGAGAGGCAGCTCCACCGATGTCTGAGACGCAGGAATAATTCGGAAGCCGGAGGTAGTATCCAGCGCCCTGCTGTTGTGTTGTAGAGCTCTGGTGTGGCTGAGGGGCGACTTCCCGAGCGCTTTTGGGTCGTCTGCAGCTTTTGTGCTTTCGCTGTATTCGATCAAAAATGCCGTAACGTCTTCAAGCTCTTCGTCAGACAAGCTCCACGTTATTTTTACAGAATTGTCACTCGTGATGAGAGTGTCAGAGCTATCAACTTCTGGAATATTTTCTGCAAACAAAGCAAAAGAGAAAATTCAATCAATATTCAAAACGATCATGTTTTCATCCTGTGCTGTGATGCCATCGTTTCACTTCGAACTAGCGACACTGTTGACAACTCTACACATCTTAGCGACTGTGAAAAAAGGAAATCAGCCTTTATTCAAAGGGTGAATCCATCGAGTACAATAAAGTTCTCGGGTTTTAGAGCGTCTATTCCAGATCATTTTTGAAAGTGACTCATTGAACACAGCCGTTGTAGTCACTCGTTTTTTACCCGTTAGGAAATGGTTGCATCAATAGGTTGTACTAACATGAATGCATGAATCTAAGAAAACACACACCTAGTATATTTCTAATAGTGTTATGAAACTTGAGAGGAAATTACGCAGTGAAACTTTTCAGCCCTGATATTTCCCCAAATATCTCAAAATAGAGAAAATAACTTCAATCTAAACTGGAAGATACAGCGAAAGTCATACAAACCAGGATGAAGTTATTCTTATCTAAAACAACACAATGATTACAAACCAGAATGAAGTCATTCGTATCTAAAAATTCACAATGAAAAGAAACCAGGATATAGACATTCTTATCTGAAACAGCACAATGACCTTCCCTTCCCACCTGTCACTTCAGGAGCGCTGACGCTGATGACATCGCTACAGACTTCTTCACTCGAGATCTCATTTCCGTTCACGATGACGCAGATGATGTAGAGGCCTTCCTTCTCGCTCTTGAAGGTGTAGGTGCTCTCTTCAATGGGCACAGTCACAGGTTCCCCAACCTGGTCTCCCTTCTCCGTCCTCAGGGAGACTGTGTAGTCATTGAGGGAGTCTGTGTCGTCCACCAGCTTCCACGAGCTCCGTATATCAAAGGTCGAGTTGTCTGACACGACCAGGGCATACACTCCCATGTCTGCGCTCAGGTCTGCAAAAATTTATGGGGTACGCTTGAGTTCATGATGGTTTGAGAAAGAGTAAAAATTAGAACCAACCATCCGTTGTATTATTAATACAATCCATCCTGGGGAAAATTAATTTTTACAATGTCTCATCCCTATGGTTTATATCTGCTCTGTTTTGTTCAAGTAAATGTATATCATATTTTGACATGTTAATGTATTATTTATCAATTCTTCAAATGCTAAAACCAAAAAGATGTCAAAACCAAAAAGCTAGTGAGAGGTTCGCCCTAAATTTTGGGATGTTTTCTCGCTCAGACTTCCTCAAAGTTCATATGGTGACGCATCATACATAAAGATAGCGGAGACCGTGAGGCTGTGAAATGCCTCCATTTGTGAGATCCCTCATTATTCCAAAAGAAACAACTCAGATTACGAAAAGTAAAATTCTATTGCGTACTGTGAACATTACATTATGGGATACATTATTACTTTTATTAACTTAAAATAAATAGATAATTAGTCGACTATTAGGTACGTAGTAGATTAACGTCAGTTGTATTTCAACAATGTAAGAGATCATAGTCTGACATAACGTGGATTCCACCAACATCTCAAGAGGTGGAACTCTGTCAAGGGACTCAGGCACTCACACAAATCTTCGAACGACTGCTCCCCGGATCTCAGTACATTTCCTTGCGAGTCGAGTTCGGACACAATGGCCCAAAGCTTGACGTAGGCCCCGATCAAAACAGCCTTCGACGTGACCAGACACAGTTCCTCTGTGGTGTCGTCATGCTGAGGGTCGGTGTCGCTGACCACGAGTTCACCCTCGCGTTCCAAGCCGAGCTCGTAATGAGCAGCTGAGCCTCCACTGCCTGAGTCGTAGCACACGATCAAGTGATCGTCGTAGCGCTTGCGCATTTCTGTGTCGATCTCCAAGTCTGAAGGGACATAGAAACAGCTGAATTTTATGCGTTTGTTGAGCAGAAGGAAGCTGCCCGCCCCTGCCATGGAGTTTTTCTAACACTCAAGGAATTAAGCAAATCTGATAGAATTGAACCAAAAATGACTTCTAACGACCATATTGCTAAAGTAAACTATACTAAGAGACGCTAGGCAGTGCGTGCTCTTCACAGAAATTTCATAACATGAAAAAGACTGCTTATGATGATCATCATTGCAATAATTGAGTAGGCAGCGAGGAAATTTACCAAGAACATCTTAAAGAACATGAATACCACGTGTTTGAATATTAATTGATAAAAGTCAATGTATTTGAGGTTAGAAGGGTCAAACTATACATAGGCTGAATATCTATATCGGTATAGCATGTCTCATCCATATTTTATATCTTTAGGTGCACAAATTAGGCTTACCCTCTACATTCAATTGTGGCAGAATTGTCGTCGTGGTCTGGATGACGTTAGCGTTCTCTCCAAAAGTGAACTTCATAGAATCATCATCGTTCGCTGCTACATAATAGCTGCGGGATGAAATATTGTTTAAACAATTTATAATTAACAGAGCGTTATTGCTAACCATTACAAAGAAGACAAATTATTACTAAGTTAAAATAATATTAATTCACTACTCAGTAGGTTCAGTACTTCCTAACAGTATTCCTAGCTTGGCGTTTAGACGGTTTGTTGTTCTTGCTGGCACAAAATAAGGTGTACGTAACCAAAGCCTACGGCAAAAATTTGCAGCCACAAAACTGTTGTTCTGTTTCACAAACAAAAGTATGGGATGATTTGAGTAAGAGTGATATCTTTCCCTTAGAGCAGCTCAAGAAATAAATGAAATAAATCCTGCACTTGAATTCGTACTTTTCGCGCACAAAAGATTACAAACCCGTATTTGAATAAAACCAGGCGTGCTTCCACAACAAAAGGTAGGGACGATGAGAATAAGAGTAAATGCATGCACAAAAAGTGAAGGAAAGAAACCATGCACTTGAGTGTGCCCACACCATCACCTGCAGGTCTGGCCGGTGTAGCAGAGGAGGCTGGTGAGAGAGCCGTCTTCCACCGAGGGCGACGCGGCCGAGTAGCTCGACGCCTTGTTCAGGTTCTGCCAGGTGGCGAGTGCCGTGTTCTGCGTGCGGCCCTCCAGCTTCGGCACTGCGGAGTGGCCGAGGGGCATGAGGAGTGGCGGAGGGGCATGAGGAGGGGCGGTGGGGCATGAGGAGGGGCGGAAGGGCATGAAGAGTGGTGGAGGAGCATGAGGAGTGGCGGAGGGGTATAAGAAGAGACGGAGGGGCATGAGGAGTGGCGGAGAGGCATGAGGAGGGGCGGAGAGGCATGAGGAGTGGCAGAAAGTTATGAGGAGTGGCGGAGGGGCATGAAAGAGTGGCAGAGGGGCATGAAGAGTGGCGGAGGGGCATGAGGGATGAAATGAAGTGAGGGAAAGAGTGGTGGAGCAGTGTGAGGTATGCAGCATCCGGAAAATGTGGAGAACAATACAAGGGAGGGGAGACTGTGTGAAGAATGAAGAGGTGAGTGAAACTTCAGTGAGGATTCCAAGCATGAGAAGCTGTGCCCAGCAAATATTTGCTTATTAATGTCATCTCATTACATCCCCCATCGCAATATCCAACATCTTAATGGATAATTTTTTGAGAGTGACGTCACATTTGCTTTATAGAGAGAATTTTTGTGCAATAACAATTAACTTGTACCGTCATAATTTTGCTAAGTGGTGTCATGCTCATCATTGTTACTCGAATTACACATGGTGATATGGTAACGTGTGATGAAGCTTTCTTGGCTCTCGGCATTTCGTAGTTGACTTGTTTTAAAATTGTTTTAAATTGTTTTGTTAACTCACTGAAGAAGAACAAATCGACCTGGGTGCTGAGAGAACCATTATCCGAGCTTCCCGCCACGACCACCCTGACCAGTCCTGTGGGCGTCCCCAACGTCACCATTGCACAGGTGTCGCCATCAACACTCGAGAAGTCCGAGGTTGTGTATGTCCTGTTCTGGTTGTCGAGGATCACGAGCGTCGAAGACTCATCGAAAGAAGCGCTACTGACGCACACCTCCGTGATGATAACGCTCGTGTCGTTGGCGTTGAGTGTGTGGCTGAGGGATTTCAGCGCGCCGGGCGCTGTTCCAGTATAAGAAATAATTTTAAGAGGAAAAAGAACCAGGTGCTGGTGTACACAATTATAAAAAAGCTTTCTAAAGCATTATTTTAATCATATTTAATATGGTTCATCTTCTTGTTGGTCGTCATTTGGCATTTTTATAGCAATGTTTATGATGTAAATTTTGTGTGAGGGTATTTCAATGCTTAATAACCGAAAGAATGACAAATAAAAATATTAATTTTGACGTGAAAATTGTTCCTTAAAAGTACAAAGGGGAAAAAATAGCTTAGACCTAATGTAAGTCATGAAATAAAGGAGAAAATGATTTTGTTATATGTATTACTTTTTTGAGGCCTGTGTTCTATTGTTAGCCCTTGTTCATACATCTATCGATAGATTCTCCTGACTTAACCATGTACTGTATAGAATCAAAAAATTAGTAACTAATTAAACGTTTTTTGACACAATAGTAAAATAATATTTTCTCAAAAATCTAAGACTTAAGTAGATCTTGCAAGAATCTGTGCATGATTTTTTTACATTGGTTAATTTCCTTCAACAAAATGTTCAAGCCATGTAAATTTCCTTGCTTCTTGAGAAAAACTTAATGGTTAGGATTTATATTGGAGTCTTGGCTGAATTTTTATGCGCATCCGTCTCATTTTCTCACGCTAGAACGTCGATTGCAGTAAGGACGGAATTAAGAAGCTGCTAAGCATCGTCCCCTGCCAACAACCGAGTGATGTGATCGTAGAATATCGCAGTGTTCTAGCGCAGGACTCATACAATTTCGTGAGCCGTATACATAGACCATTTCTTTATAGTTTGTGTGGGAGAATTGTTCTGGTGGATATAAAGTGGAGATCATGACACAAAAAATTATAGTTGAGTAGTGGACGGCTTCTCGACCATAACTCGAATTTCTACGCTCAACCCGAGTTGGATTGCCAGAAGGGAGTGGATCAAAAGAAATGTTGAAAACAGGAAATAGGCCTGAAATAAACAAATTAATTCGGGATGTATGAATGTAAGGGATAAAAATAATTTGGTCGATCAATGTCGCTTTGCCATACTGTAAGTTCTGCTGTTAAAGTAATCTAAAACTTAGGATTAAATTCCGTGGACTTTCTCAAATGAATGCTAATTTTCGTAGGAGATGGTAAAAATGTTTCTTTGGGTGTGATGAACTGTTAACTCAAGCTTGCCTTCAACTAGAAGCTCGAAGTTGTAAGCGTGATTTTAAAAATTTTTGTCGGGAGCATCAACAAACATCCCTTCATGTCTTCACCCAATTGCTGTCGCAGCGTACGTTTGCAGAACTTAAAGCAAAGTAATTTTTAGTCAGCAACATCTGACTCAAGCATGCATTTGTTGATGGAAAATGAAAATTAATTTGAACGCTAGTATAATTATTCAGTTCTCACCATCCGTAGGCTTGTCATATGCCACTGAGGCCACCACTGTCGTCAAGGAAGAAGCATCCGTCAAAGTGACGTTCTGCTGTTCAGAGATCCGGTGGATGAAGAGCGCAGCGCAGTCCGCGCAATTCGCTTTGCGGCTGTCTGAAGCCTCGTCTCCGGTCACGGTGACCGTGTACACTGATTCTTGTTGGCCAGTCCAACTCACTCCAACCGAGTCATCCGACAGCCACTGCGCCCTCAGGTCCACGTCTGGGGAACAGATGTCGTGCTATAGTTCAGCCAAAGTGTTCCCTGATGATATTGTTGGATATTGTTCAGCACGTTTTCTTGTCATAAAACAGGGGCTGTTCATCACTTGAATTAAGAATTGTGCACGTATACTCAAACATGCACACTCTACTATTGCAGTGCTGGCAGCCCTCGAGTTTGCTATTGGGAATTTAAACTTACAGAGTAAGATGAACTTTCTAATTCAATTTCTGTCTTTTCCACACGCCTTTTACCGCCACGAAATTCTCATGAAACTTCAGCTTGTGAGCATTTGATAAAAGTTTATTTATAAAATTATGTTGCAAATGACAGTTAAACAAACATTATACAGTTAAACAAACTCCATAAATTAACCGGTAAAAAGTATTAAGCGACTCTGACGACATTTCGTAGGGAATACCGCTTCTGCTTTTCTCTTCAAGTTCACACACACCTTGGATTTCGATTAGTTTTGAAGATACCGCGTCCAAATTTCCATTGAGTTCGACGATGACGAGGGTGTAGACGGAGGTGCCACGGAGCCCCGTCGCTGGACATATTGAATTCTGGCACGCCGTGTAGTTGCCGTCGATATCATCGGAGATGAGCACTTGCAGAGTAGACGTGGCAGAATTTGCAGCTACAACGCGCACTGTTTGGTCGTCGTAGGACAGTACGACCTCTTCCAGCACAGCTGCGGGATTTGGCTTATGTGAGAGACATGCATTATTCAATAAAAAGAGATGAAATGCGTTAATTTGTATATACAATATTAGGTGCCTTCAAAAAAGTTATTCTTCGTCGACCATCAGTTGACGTTCGATCCCGATAACAATATTTTTGAAAACTCGAATAAATTTCATTTTCCTTAAAGGCTATTATATTCAATTTTATTGCTTGCCCTTTGACAGCGGATTCGGAAAAGAATCTGATGATTTCATCTCGTCGCCAGTACGTCCGACCTCATTAATTGGAAAGCAATCTGTGACTGTAACGCAGGGTTGGGTTGAAATTCCTGCTGCAAAGCGCCGTCTCTTAATTTAAAAACGAGAATATCTCTTGCAATTTGATTACATAGAATTTGTTTCGGTGAAAAACTGTTACGTTATGGGGCAGAAATTTCTTAAGGGAAATTGGTTTTTAATGAGAGCCAAGCTGGCATCGGACACTAACCATCACAGGAACGTCAAGCTTTTGTCAACGTGTCTTCAGCAAATCGAGTCTTATTTAAATCGAGAATAATTAAATGATTTTCAAGTATAACTTGACTGGCGATCATGAGAGAACAGGGGCCATTCAGCAACATCACTACATACTCATTGAGCTTCTCCTAAATGTTCCTTTCATTCATTGATGCTAAATGCACTGCTTTAAAATTAATTTGCAGCGGAAGGTAGTTCCAACGGTAGTGTGCGACATTGTAGTTCCTCATAAGATTTAAATTGAGCCTATCGCCTCTCATGAACTTCACAGGACATTAAAGGTTCGGTAGTTCGCTACATGAGCTCTGAGCTTCGTGAAGGGAAAGATAGGCGCGAACAAAACTGAAATTTCATCCAATATAAAAGAAGGAATATGCAGTATATTCCATGAAAAACATATTCAGTTTTCAAAGCATTAAAAACTGTAATTAATTTCTACCATATTGCATTTTTATTTATAGTTCAAACGCACTGAATTACATCGGTAACAGTACGATGGAAAATTATCGAAACTATGAAGGAAATTAGTATAGGTAAAAATTTAACTCGTTGGTACTAAGAACTGAATTTATCTGATGACTGAAAAAATTAATTCTGACAAGTATTGATTTTTTCAATAGCACATTAAGGGTTTGTTTTGAAGCCTTTGTAGAGACTTATACTGATGCATAATTTTTAAATGTTCCTAAAAACTCTACAATATGTTCATGAAGACGCGGTTATATGTATGACCTAGAGCTCATTTAAAAATATGATATTTTATTCATTGAATTCTACAGAATATTTTCTTGAGGTATTTGATTAAAATACAGAAATGGAAAGAAATTGGTTTCATTTTTTCCTTACCATTGATCTTGACATGCCCCAAGCGCCCATCAAACACGCCACAACGTGCAAATAAATTTTACATTACAACGCAGAAGACAGCCAAGAAATTTCATGCGGCATGATGACATGGAACAATAAATTGCCCTCACTGTCTCTTATTATAGATGAAATAATTGGCAATAGAAAGCTCTTACTCGGTGCGTCGACAGGTGTGACATCAAATGACGAGTCGCACACCAAGATGCTGCTGTTGCCTTGGTTGAGGGTATCATCACTGAGAGTACAGAGACTGTCAGGTGGAGTGCTGTCAGGAACGTAGCAGTGGTAGGTGATGTCGGACTCGCAGTCTTCAATGTCGTAGTCTTGGCTCAGCCCTCCGACTCTCGTCGCGTTGATGGCCGTGAGGCTTTCGGCATGCAGGGACCCTGGCTCAACTGAAGAGAGAAAATACGGACATAGATGTAGGAAAAATGGAGGTGCCCTGAAGCGGGGTAAAAAGCCAAACAGCACTGTGAAGTACGAGTAAAATAAAATTTAGGGCCGTGCCCTGGCGTTGATATAAACAAAATATTTTAAAAGATAATCGTTTTAACCAAAGGATCTTCACAATTATTAAATAAAATAAGGATGATTAGTGATCTTAGAGCTGTTACACCTCCCTCAACCCGCCCCCTGAGTACTATAAAATCAAGTATGGTTGAATTGAATGTACTTATCCTTCCTACAAATGAAATAGTTAACAGCTAAAACAGTCTTCACTGTACAAATGAGTTGGCTTTTTTGGGAGGTATACTGTGAGTTATCAAACAGTACATAGGAAAATCACAAAATAAAAAGAGTTTTTTCCAATAAATTTGATACATGAAATGCTCAACATTGGTTTTTAAAATACCTTAACATTAAGATCCTTAGTTAAACACAGGGTATCGTAATACCCATGTCAATTGTCGAAACAAAAATGATAAACGGAAAGGCACGAAAAAATGCGTTCCCTTCGCTGCGTTAATCTGATGTTGTGCAGGTGCGCTGTGTTCAGGAACATCAGCCAGTGTTGCTCAAATTACAGAGTAAAAACTATATGATTTCTATCGAATTACAAAATTTAGCTTGCTTTCGTAAAGCCATTAACACCAAACGCTTCCACGCATTCTACGCACCTCACTCAATGAACTCTCAACAATAACGGAACACCAGTTATAATAAAATACCGCACTATTTGAGCACAAAAGCCTATGTCACTATATCAATCCATTTTCTGACAAACACGTTTTCAAATAATATTAACATTTTTCGGGTCTAATGTAAGGCGACTGAACACCGTACACTCACTGAACATTTGAAACTGAGCCCGTGCGTGAACCTCATCCGAGTTCACCATGTATTTCTGCTCGGAGTCAAAACTGAAGGTACTGGAGTTCACCTCGACAACGCCACAATATTCGCTGCCTCCCTGCTGCTGGGGAGTGTCACTGTACACGGTATACATTGTGGTGCTATCCCTGTAGTAGGTGAGCTGGAAATTCTTGGTGACATTGCCATCAAACGTGAAGCACACGCGCAGTGTGGCGTTCGCGCCATCCGACAGCCACGTGAAGGATGTGAGTGTTGCCTGGTTGCTGTCCAACTCTGCACAAACGCGGGGGTTGGGGGTCATGATACTAGCACAGTACACTACAGTACAGTACAGTACAGTGCAGTACAGCGCAGTGCAGTACAGTACAGTACAGTACAGTGCAGTACAGTACAGTACCGTACAGTACAGTACCGTACAGTACAGTACAGTGCAGTACAGTACAGTACAATACACTACAGTACAGTACAGAACAGTGCAGTACAGTACAGTACAGTACAGTAAAGTACAGTGCAGACAGTAAAGACAATACAGTACAGTACAGTACAGCACAGCACAGTATAGTACAGTACAGTACAGTACAGTACAGTGCAGTGTAGACAGTACAGACAGTATAGTACAGTACCGTACAGTACAGTACAGTACAGTACAGTACAGTATAGTACAGTACAGTACAGTACAGTACAGTACAGTACAGCACAGCACAGTACAGTACAGTACAGTGCAGACAGTACAGTAGACAGTACAGTACAGTACAGAACAGTACAGTACAGTGCAGACAGTGCAGACAGTACAGTACAGTACCGTACAGTACAGTAAAGTACAGGATAGTACAGTACAGTGCAGACAGTGCAGACAGTACAGTACAGTGCAGACAGTGCAGACAGTACAGTACAGTACAGTACAGCGCAGACAGTGCAGACAGTGCAGACAGTACAGTACAGTATAGTGCAGACAGTACAGTACAGTACAGTACAGTGCAGACAGTGGAGACAGTGCAGACAGTGCAGACAGTACAGTACAGTACATCACAGTACAGTACAGTGCAGACAGTGCAGACAGTACAGTACAGTACAGTACAGTGGAGACAGTGCATACGGTACAGTACATCACAGTACAGTACAGTACAGTGCAGACAGTGCAGACAGTACAGTACAGTACAGTGCAGACAGTGCAGACAGTGCAGACAGTACAGTACAGTACAGTGGAGACAGTGCAGACAGTGCAGACAGTACAGTACACCACAGTACAGTACAGTACATCACAGTACAGTACAGTACAGTGCAGACAGTGCAGACAGTACAGTACAGTACAGTGCAGACAGAGCAGACAGTACAGTGCAGACAGTACAGTACAGTACAGTACAGTGCAGACAGTGGAGACAGTGCAGACAGTGGAGACAGTGCAGACAGTGCAGACAGTACAGTACAGTACAGTACAATGGAGACAGTGCAGACAGTGCAGGCAGTACAGTACATCACAGTACAGTACAGTACAGTGCAGACAGTGCAGACAGTACAGTACAGTACAGTGGAGACAGTGCAGACAGTGCAGACAGTACAGTACAGTACATCACAGTACAGTACAGTACAGTGCAGACAGTGCAGACAGTACAGTACAGTACAGTGCAGACAGTGCAGACAGTGCAGACAGTGCAGACAGTACAGTACAGTGCAGACAGTACAGTACAGTACAGTACAGTACAGTGCAGACAGTGGAGACAGTGAAGACAGTGCAGACAGTACAGTAAAGTACATCACAGTACAGTACAGTACAGTGTAGACAGTGCAGACAGTACAGTACAGTACAGTGGAGACAGTGCAGACAGTGCACACAGTACAGTACAGTACAGTACAGTACAGTGCAGACAGTACAGTACAGTACAGTACAGTGCAGACAGTGGAGACAGTGAAGACAGTGCAGACAGTACAGTAAAGTACATCACAGTACAGTACAGTACAGTGCAGACAGTGCAGACAGTGCAGACAGTACAGTACAGTACATCACAGTACAGTACAGTACAGTGCAGACAGTGCAGACAGTGCAGACAGTACATCACAGTACATCACAATACAGTACAGTACAGTGCAGACAGTGCAGACAGTGCAGACAGTGCAGACAGTGCAGACAGTGCAGACAGTGCAGGCAGTACAGTACAGTACAGTGCAGTGCATCACAGTACAGTGCAGACAGTGCAGACAGTGCAGACAGTACAGTACAGTACATCACAGTACAGTACAGTACAGTGCAGACAGTGCAGACAGTGCAGACAGTGCAGACAGTGCAGACAGTACAGTACAGTACAGTACATCACAGTACAGTACAATACAATGCAGACAGTGCAGACAGTGCAGACAGTACAGTACAGTACATCACAGTACAGTACAGTACAGTGCAGTCAGTGCAGACAGTACAGTACAGTACATTACAGTGCAGACAGTGCAGACAGTGCAGACAGTGCAGATAGTGCAGACAGTACAGTACAGTACAGTACAGTGCAGACAGTGCAGACAGTACAGTACAGTACAGTACAGTACAGTTTAGTGCAGACAGTGCAGACAGTGCAGACAGTACAGTACAGTACAGTACAGTACAGTGCAGACAGTGCAGACAGTACAGTACAGTACAGTACAGTACAGTACAGTGCAGAAAGTGCAGACAGTACAGTACAGTACATCACAGTACATCACAGTACAGTACAGTACAGTACAGACAGTGCAGACAGTACAGTACAGTACATCACAGTACATCACAGTACAGTACAGTACAGTGCAGACAGTGCAGACAGTACAGTACAGTTCAGTCAGTGCAGACAGTGCAGACAGTGCAGACAGTGCAGACAGTACAGTACAGTACAGTACAGTACAGTACAGTGCAGTGCAGACAGTGCAGACAGTGCAGACAGTGCAGACAGTGCAGACAGTACAGTACAGGACAGTACAGTGCAGACAGTGCAGACAGCACAGTACAGTACAGAACAGTGCAGACAGTGCAGACAGTGCAGACAGTGCAGACAGTGCAGACAGTGCAGACAGTACAGTACAGGACAGTACAGTGCAGACAGTGCAGACAGCACAGTACAGTACAGAACAGTGCAGACAGTGCAGACAGTGCAGACAGCACAGTACAGTACATCACAGTACATCACAGTACATCACAGTACAGTACAGTACAGTGCAGACAGTGCAGACAGTACAGTACAGTACAGTACAGTACAGTGCAGACAGTGCAGACAGTACAGTACAGTACAATACAGTACATCACAGTACATCACAGTACAGTACAGTACAGTGCAGACAGTGCAGACAGTACAGTACAGTACAGTACAATAATTTCGGCTTAACAGTTTTCGGCCAAAATTTAACTTTCCGAGTTGAATTGGAATGTGCTGCATTGGAGTGTTGGATGTCTAGGTGATTTTCAACAACTGGTACATAACTAACTACATGTTTCTGGAGTAGTATAGTTTTTCAATTGGGTGAGAGCTTCATGTGCAACAAATCCCATTTCATGCTATGTAAATCGATGGAGTGTAATTCTTAAATATCTCAAAACTGGCTTGCGTCTTGTTAGTTTTACCTAGATTTCAATAGCATGAAATACAACGTGTCAGCAGTTAAACCCAAGTTACAATTCTATCCCCTCCCTTCATTGTAACTTCGGAATTTGTAGATCTTTTTACTCTGCTTTTCCTGCATCTCCCTCCGTCTTTGACACATATTTTCCCAATCCAATTCCCTCGATCCCAATTTTGCACGTGACTCTTCCAAATTCTTTTCCTGCCCACGTCTTACTCCTGACATTCGAGAGGCTATGAAAGTCAGCGCTGATATTGCAGCCAGCACGTCCATCTCCTTCAGGTCACTATCAAGACTTGATAAGAGATTGTTGTGATCAAACTCGCCACCGCTGTCCCCACAACTTATGGGCTAAAAACCTGATTGAGTCTCGAATTATAAAAATGGCGTAATATCACTTGCTGTCATCATCTTATGACGCTAAATGATGATATGTCATTAAAGTCCTGACTTTAGAGGGAAAATTATGAAAAATACTCAGAAACACTTTCTTATCCATCCACTTTTGACGTTCCGCGCCTGGCAAAGAAGCTTATCAAGAACATATTTTAAAAAGACGACGTTATGTGTCTTCAAGGTCTAAATAAATTTAGAGACTGTTGTCTAGACTGCCATTTTCCTGACTCCAATTATTTTAAAGATAACGTTAAGAATAGACTAGTATAAATGTAGAATTCTGCCATGGGGCGACCTTGATGGCAAGACAGTTTCAAAAAACGGTTCTCGAAGTTTTAATGTTAACGCTTAGGTACATTTGCAAAACACCATAGCCTTGTAAAGTGCCCAATATAACATATTTCACGCTACAAGTATGCGCTCACGACTTCGTCTTCTTCTGAAGTAACATAATAAGAGCTGTGTGACTGCTACTCTAAGAATACCATCCAGCAAAATCACACATTAGAAAAGATAGCAGCATTACTTCATTTCATCATCGGAAACCGGATATCTCTTGGCGATGCACAACGAGTTGCCATGAGCACTTTCGCTGATAGCTATAGTCACTAAAGAACGAAATATCTTTGAATTTTTGTATATCATATTCCTCGTGAGTTTTGAAAAGCACACAACTACTAAATTACGAACGTATTTTATCTCGCTTTTTGTTATACGGGCTGACCACTAGCGTGCAACCGTTTCTTCATACGTTCAATCAAAAGGGTAAAAACATCGTCGTTCAAACGCAGTACATGATGAGTTGAAAACAGAATTATTATTTCAACAGTACACATGGGATGATGACATTATATTATCATTTGCATGGTGAAATGAGTGAGTCGATATATGTAGTGTTGAGCATGAAAGGACTACTACAAACGTAGATGTGTAGTGTGTCGTGACCGCATGATTTTCCCCTACTATAGTGATGTCTAAATTTGTCTTTACTTTGTTCAACGCAAGTACAGTTTTATTAGAATTGATTAAGTCTAAATTAAATTTCAAAGCAGACAACGCCAAGTAACATTCTTCTCGTTATTAAAACTGGTCAAATATTGGGGTATTTTCAGCGCACTTAGCGCCCATTTAGTTTCTGTCTGATTTTCACTGGCCTTGATACGGGCCTTGATACTGCAGCAGCTCTGCATAGGTGCAATTACATGCGCCAATTCACTCAGCAGTAAGTCATCGTATTTGTAACCTAGTGCTGTGTGTAAACTGTACTATTCGTTAACACGGTAGCATGCGTAATACACACACTACAAAACGCAAACCATTAAATTTGACTGTGCAGCGAAGGAAATCGTTGATAAGAACTGCACTGCAACTTCCAGCAATGCCCATTAAATCATTCGTATTCTCCACTATGTCGAATGATTCGCGAGGGCAAACTTTATACCTGGGATATAGTTCGGGCCTGACAGGCCCGGGCCATGCTGGTGCACCGCCCCTTATACGCATTTATGAAATGCAGTATGCAATGTATGGGGAAACAAAGTTCAGCTTTATATGTAAAGAGAAGTATCTCGGCTTTGGGTGATAGAAAAATACTGTCGTCATTACGCTGAACTATGCAGTAAAGATAGTGTGGTTCTAATAACTCGGAGGAATGCTTTCAGAGGGATGATTATTCATTCGTCTTGAAAACTTTGTCGAATTAATAATAAAAACGTCATTAGGAGGCGTAATAGACGGCAGACGTATTTCTAGTTTAATGTTCCTGTTTATTTGGGCTATCGTTGAGCGATAACGATGTAGGACTTCTGTGCCAGATAAAACTGGTGTATTGCATTCAGCGAGGCTACCATTGTCTGTCCACCCAAATCTCTGCGCTCCAATGCTTCAATTGAAGTTTTTATCATGCCATATTGATTATTTGATTTTTAATTCATCAACTGATTCATCCCACTCAGCTTATACATGATAACAGAATAATAAATTCTAGCTTATTTGGTTGCATATCGCTTGCACCACGTGAAAAGTCGTAGTTACTGTTGTCGAAGTGAGCCATTATTTTAACGTTCATTATGCCATAAAGTGATGCCAAAATGCGCTCTCACCTGCGTAAGTCTGTGGTGTGAGCAGAGCTGTCACTGCAACACAGATGGTGACCACCAGCAGCGGCTGCCGCAACATTTTGCGTCTTTGCCCGGTTGGTCCTCCTCCTAAAACGATCTCCTCGCAGATATTCAAGTCTTAACTACTTAATTGCTATGGATCCTTCCCGCTCAATGAAGAAAACTTTAGATTGAATTTTCTGAAAATAACCAAGAGAATACGTAAGAATTTTTCACTGAAGCTTGTTAAAAAAGGTAGCAAAGCTTACATCTGAATATGGTACACGATGGCTGTCTCTCCACGCATTACTGTATCTCAATAGACTGATATACTCATGAGTATCTGTGCTGAGCCTTGCACCAACACTTCACTCTTAGCAAGAGTAAATAGAGGATTTCTACTGAAGTACGTACGCGACTATGGTTGAACCGAACTCAGCTTCAGGAAGCTTCAGGAAGCTTCTGCTTTCTGGCTGCAGTCTGAATGTGGGCTGATAGGTCATATGATAGAGATCAACTACGATAATTGTCAAACGCTGCTACCTGCAACAGGCTTCATGGAAAATTGCAAAGCCGCTAAATTTTCATGAACGTTGCAATTAATTCATGGACGAATTGAACAGTCTGTAATGTTTTTGAAAACCTCACTTCTTCATAAACTCAAACCATAACTCACCCAGTAGTACAGTTCTCGTTGCACACTGCTGCGTTTGACGCGTGTTTAGCGACTGGTCTAATTAGAGTGAGGTGAGCAGTGCAAGTTAAGAGCATGAGACTCTTTCTGGAGAACTGATTGGTGATAGTGATGATAAAAGAGGATAACAGATGGAGGCTGGGAACTTTGCACGCTTGACTACTACGTTACTGTATGAAATTCTTATAATTTCAAAAAGTTAACGCCCAATTGTGTCTAAAAGACAAGATTCGGTTTAATTTTTTGAATTAAAATGTAGCATGAGATGTTTTACGATGAGTCTAGAGTTTTCACTTGCCTGAGACTCATACTGGAAATTTAAATACCATCTTCCTGGAGCAAATTTTTTGAATCTGTAAAATCTTTGTAGACACTAATTCATAGTCTTCAGACTAAGCATTGTAATTTACATCAAAAGGCTTTCGTTAGGTTAGTCTATATCATGAAATTATTTACGTAGCTCTCCCGCCTGGAAATAAAAGAGCACCAAACAAGCAAAGATGCGAACAAGATAAGTGTTATTTGCTATTATGCATGGAAAAAAGCAACATACTTTGATATAGTATTATTCGGATTTAAAATTTACAATTTTATAGAATCTCGTTGAAACTGCGCTACACATCTGCAGTAGGAACCCGCTTTTCTGATGAAATATTTATGAGATAAGTCGGTGAGCCTGCATTTCCCATTCATCTTCCTACGACAGGAGCGAAAAAACATCGCAGTTAAAAACAAAATGTAGATATGAATGGAGGGATCAACATAGCTTCTTTTGTGAGACCTAAAATTAGAGGTTCGGCATCTGCATGTCTTCACCGGATGAAGAAATGTTGCAGATGCATGTCCGCGCTGTTAGATGAGCACGTGAAATGTTGTCATGGAGTCAGATTCTTTTCGTTTTTTTCCCTTCGTTTATTTGGTGATCAGTAGCAGTACCAATGCTGTGTGGAGTGAACCAAAGTGTATAACTGCTCTATGTCACATACGTTCTGTATTTCTGCATTTGTTATAGAAAATTCCTTGATTTCTGGTTCGAGTTAATTTCTTTTCGAAATGAGAAAAATGCTCAATAAAAGCGCCGGTAAACGACTGCCGGTACGGCGCTTTATTTTGATTGTAAATAGAAATAACTCATGGTACGTTTAGGATGTGTGCTGTGTACGCTAGTGTATAACCAGTGAAAAAATGGTTATTTTGTGTCAGTAGGCATCTTTTTTCTGTTTCATAATAACTTTGCGCATAAAACAGCAACGGCGCTTCGAGTTCAAGTGATCAGAGCATTACTATTCATGTGGAAATTTGATGCCCAAATCATTCACGTTCTTGCCTTCTATTCTCATTCTTGTAAGCTTTCTTGAATCATCGTATGTGTACAAGGGTTGTGCAAATCAGGGATACAATTCATAGTTTATTCACAACCACAACTGGAACTAATGGGAAATTTGAAATTGCACAACACTCGTGAAAGTAATTTAATTAAGAAGCGTAAGCGATCGTAACAATTAATTTAACCCGTAATTTAATCGTAAAATATAATTGGAATATATTGATTCGGATCAAAACAACGAGCCAGTTGCAGCACCCGCTATGAGTGATCAAGTCATGGTGAGGACAATGCGTGATGCGCCAGGAATGGGGCAATGGTGCTGCTGTTCAACAACAACGATATTTCTCACATTCGAGCTCTACATCGTAGGTTGCTGCGAAGTGCAGGCTGTTTCTCACTCTGGCTCGTGAAAATTTGTCGTGGGACGAAAGTTCGGTTCTTGAGAGGCGCGTCTTCGGAAAGGCGTAAAACTCGATATTTTTCATCTATAATCCGCAATATCCTAAGGAGTTCTCTTTCATTCTGTTATTTCATTGCATCTTAAAAACTCGGGATTTCGGATTTTGTTAAGAAATTCCTCACGTATTCTATTCTGCTACATCAGTCTTCTGAACTGGGATATTGTGTTTAATTTTTTTAATCATCTTCTCAGGTCCATCGCAATAATTCGTTCTAAAATGTCCCCCTTGTGCCGTAATTTTCATCTGTCTGCTCTCTCTGTACAGAATTAAATTCCAGCTCACAGAGCGGCATCATAGTTTCAGGTCGCAGGAGAAGATTTAGACTATTGTGTCGAACACATTTTTGAATGCCGACGTTATAAATAACATAATTACAATACCGATATTTTCGGTGAATTTACTTGAACTAATTTCCAAGGTTTCATTTCAATATTATAAAATTTCTCCATTTTCTTTTTTTCTCTCAAGATTTCTGATTTCTCATACCTCTTGAGTTATTTTCTGCAATAAAATACGCTACCAAAATTAAAGAATTAATCGAAGGCAACTCCTGATTGTATTGACTCTTAAAATTCATAACTTGGCAGAGAAGTCTAAAGATAAAATTATAGTAACAGCTGTCAAAGATCGGGATTGAAAGCGCTACGGAAAAAAACTTTTTTGAGAAAAACTGCATTGTTAATACGTGAATCAGAGGTATAACTTTTTAATTGCTCATTTTATTTTTAGAAGAAGCATTCACGCCTGCAGATATTCTCGTCGGTGTATGCACTTGAACCTATTAATGTGTAATATTATGCATGAGCAATGTAACAAGTAATTCATCATGCTTATTCATACTAAATACTCTTCAATCCTGATCCCAACTATTCTGCCAGATGTAAGCAGCAAATCATAATTATAGCAGAGTGGAGAATTGCAGACGAGGATCTGAATGGCATGACTATGTATACCTCACCCAATCACTCCTAATCACCTCTGATGCGTATACTAAAGCGACTAGGAAGAGTCAGCTCAAAAAGGAAACCCAAAACGGCAATTATATAATCAATTTCATAAAATAACAACGATATCTGTACAATGTTTATTTTGAAATTATTCAGAGTATTGCCGGATGATGATTCCACGAAATTCTGGTTCTGTTTGATGCGTCGACCGAGCGTGTGACGTTCCAACTGTAGCTAAGTAAGTGCCTCAAGCGGCGCCAGGGTTGGCGTCTGCCGGATCCGAAACTATTGCGGGGGTTATGACTGCATTAGCCTGGCTGATGTCGCTAACAGCTAAGTAACCAGTCGCAGTGCCTTCGACGAAGATGAAGCCGTAGCAGGGGGAATCAGCTGGAACACCCTTGCAGTCCAACTGGATTGGTTCGTCTTCCGACAATATTGTCTCTGGAGTGATGCCCGTGTAGACGTCGTATATCCGTTCCTGGTACAGGTTGGTGAAGTAGAAATCCAGCACCGTCTCTATCTCTACCACCGTCAAATCTAGGTCTGCGGAAGATAAAAATGTATTTCACAACATCAGAAACGCCTCTAAGTTTGAGTGCAATACGTAATTCGTCCGATTTCTGGTGAAAGGGGGACCGTTAATACGGCACCGTGAAGCGTTGCGGTAGAACATCGATGCCAAAGATTAACTGCAAAAATGTGGCTCAGGGTATCCAAAATTAAAAATCAAAGAGAGGAAATTAAATATTTTTTTTTGGAAGTCGTGCACCTGTCGCCAAAGTTAAAAACACAAATTATATCATATATATCTAGTCTTATTAGTGTCAAAAAAAATAACAATGTGCTAGTAACCTTGCCACTCGTTTTCTACATGTAACAAAATTAAACTGGCAAGTTTACACACTTACTTAACATGTACTTGCACACAAGTAAAAAAAGAACACTTGCGACGTTAGTCAGAATACCTAACGGGTAATGAAAATATTGATAAGTTTCGAAAGTTTGTTTGAAAATATAGCAAGCCTTGTGTGGAATTTTTATACAATACATCGAAAGCGAATGAAATAAAAAACAACCTTTTTGGTAGCATTTCCGCAATGACTTCCTCACAGCTCCAAAATGGAGTACAAGTAAACAGCGCACACTGGAAAACAGTGAGCATGATTTCGACGCGTACGAAAAGACATGAGAAAATAATTGTACTTAGGGAATAGTTGGCCGAACTGTGTGCTGTCAAGATCAAAGCCACTCGCATCACTATTGGCTTCTCCTGAAATTTGCCTTGCTTTTCAATTCTGTGATATGAGCGTTTACTATCACGACTTAATTGAGTTGAAGTCACTTCTTGCATAAAAAGGTGATAATTTTTAAATTCGATTTGTTTATTTGTGAATCATCGACTTCAAGAGTTGGCTGTTAAAAAATGGAATCACAACAAATTTGATATAAACTGAAACCTGGGCACGAAAGCTTTTGACCCTATCTTCGTTACAAACTTTACATAAGGCGAGGTAAAACTTTCGCAGATGTTTTCTGCCTAATCTCAGAAAAAAGATCAATGAATGCATGAATGAATTAATTACGAATGCAAGGTTAAAATTTTCAGCAAACTAAAAGACTCAATAAATCGCTCGAAAAGTAACTGAATGGATTGCTGGTTTAAATTTTCATAGCATCTGCTACTATAAAATTTACAAAGAGGCTGAAGTGAGGAATAACTCTTGAATGATCCACGATAACATACATACAGTATATCTTAATACGGTAGTCTATACGGTAAAGTTTGTAAATATCTTTCGCACAAAACCGTTACTGGAATGCCATCAAGGAGATTCAACATACGAAGCTTTGCAGCTCTCCTCATTAGAAAGCATAAAACAATCCATCACTTTTGAAGAAATTAGGAACAGCAGTTAGAGTAGTGGAAGAAAAGAGAAGTTCAAATGACTTGGAATAACGTTCAAGAAATGTCACGAGATCACGAGTTAGGGACTTGAAGTGCTGTATGAGGTAGGACTTGAGGCATTCGCTGTCTGTATTAAGTTTTGTTGAATTATGTAATTGACGATAGAATAGAGTTCTGTCAATAGGAAGGAACTCATTGCAACTCTTGACTGCTTTAAAAGTAATTATGCCTCTCCAGTTGCGAGGATAGCTGAACCAGGCAAAACTTGCGTCAGCCGCTCCGATTCAACAATCACAGAATGTCAATCTCAACTGGGTTCTATTCACTAAATTCTTGACGACCGACTGTTCATAAGCAAATTTGAATGCGTCATAATTAGTTGTTTTGACACAAATCGAATTTGCAGTAAGCTCGGTAGCAGCTGATTTACATCCGGATTTGGAAAAATTATAATGATATTTTACTCAACGGAACAGTTAAGACAGTACGTTCCTGTACATGAGAGCTAGGAAATTACTCTGGGGACACGATGAGAAGAAACTATTTTCATTTTTGCGTGCCCTAAATACGATTTGAACAATATTGCTGATTCAATATAGGCAACATGTCAACATATATAACTGCACGTATTGTTGCACAACTTGCGCGCAATTGTCGAAGTCGGTGAGTATTTTGAACGTGGGAATGAGGGCACCACCATTGATGCGTGTGCCTTCGATGTTGTGCAGCATTTCTACCTCTGGCAGGTTCGTGGTTTAGGCGTGATCTCCTTCTGTGCTGACTGCCAGAGTGGGACACAAAGCAGCACTACCATGAAATACCGTGGTGGAGACCTGCAGGCTAACAACCAGAAGAGTACTGCAACTCAGCATTACCTTGAAATACCGTTACGGAGACCTGCAGGCTGACTGCCAACCGAGTACCACAACACAGCATTACCTTGAAATACCCCAGTGGAGACTTCAGTGACCGCACCAGCAGTAGCGTCACCAGACACGGCACACAGCTCGTAGAGGTCGGTACTCCGTGCGAAGTTCGCTAGGGCGCAGGAGCCGGATGAGCAAGCAGCGACGCTCGCGTTACCATCCTGAGGTCGGTACAGTAGTTCCATCAACACTCCAGAATAGGTAGCGATGGTCAGGCTGCCGTCTTCGTAGTTCAGCGACAGACCAGAGAGGACACCGGCTGCGGAAATGAACACCTGAATAATGTGAAATAACTTGCTGGAATAATGGAAGAATGATGGTTGGAAAACAGCACAGGATGAATTTAATTGAAAAAGTATTATTTCAAGTTCCAGAGCTTAAATTTTAATTCATTTTCCAGATGCAATGTAGTGGGATCACCACTAAATGGTTACAAATTAGACGACGTGTAGATGCGAGCTTGTAAATTTTTTTCTTTTTCGTAGCATGGTACCGGCAAGCAAATGCGCATGCTATTTCTATTTAGCAAAATTATTGAACTGGATTCGAAATGTTAGGCTAAATGAAAATGAGTTCCGGTTTTAGGGCTTGTCTTATTAAACGAAAATTATAAAACTATAATTCTAAAATGTTTGCTCAATTTTCATTGATTTGTAACATTATAATATATCATGCGGAAATAAAACTATGTGTCTCACTGATTAAATAAAAAAGACGATGCCAATTTTTTTGCTCTCAAGGAGGATAGGAGATTAGAACAGCCGCTAAATTAAGCTCAAGTACGGGCAACTCAAATTCCATTCTAAGAAAAATCAAACTTCACGAACTGAAAAATTCATTAATTTCCGGACTCTTCAGTACAACTGAATAACAAACGACAAGATTTTACTCAACTTGCTTATTAGTCATAGGATGTGTGGCGGACCAGGCGAGATTCACTGCCAACTTACCAGAGATATCAGTGCTGTCTGCAGGTGTTTGTGTCACGCACACTTGCAGATCTGGATTGCTGGCGTTGTCCAGGCCCAGCACGCAGACCCTGGGGTCCTGGACAGTCGTGTAGCACACGAGCAAGCCATCTGAGGCCGGCAAGCAGGAGGCGTCAGCGAAGCTGCCATCTGTGAAGGTGACGCGCGCAAACTCCGATCCAGAGCAGTTTATTAACGTCTGTGTTACTGAAATGCAAAGTAGGGTTAAGCCTTAGAGAGGTGTCGCTTCAGGGTTTTATGAATCAAAAGCTAAAGCAAAAATTTTGAAAAAGAAAGACGAAGGTATAAGAGAGAAATACATTTGAAAAAAATGTTATTTCCCATGTTCAACTGCTCTGTTGAGTCACAAATGAATGCACAGGCTGTTTATCGCTTATGAATGAATACGAGATACGAAAAGATGGCTGTCCTAGTGCGCTCAGAAACAACTACGGACGACCACTTCGACCGCGGCTGGAGCACCAAGGCACGTATTGAAAATATCTTGCGTGTCGTGAAGTGCATCTCCTTTGTTCTTCGTTAGTTTTTAGAGAAGGGAGAGATGACCTTTAAAAAATGTCAGTTTCACATTTTCCTGCAGAATGAACCGCTCATCTGTCTCTATGAAACTGAACTTCAACTCAGGTATCTACTTGGCAATAATCAATAGCAAAATCACCAGCATAACCGTAGGAACCAACGCGTCTCATAAACTTGTCTGGAAGATGTCAACAGAAATTTATGAAAAGCCATTTGTTGATGAGTTATGGTCATTTCTGAGAGTTATGTAATCACGGAAAGTTTGAAACGCAAGTTATTTTCTAAGCCCAACCGTTTTTATCGGGTCAGACCATAAAACTTACTGGCGATTTTGTAGGAGACGTAACCTGCCTGCAACGGCACACCAGAGTCTTGCGCAACCACCTGAAACTTGTAGGTCGTAACCTCGTTAGGCAACTGCAGCTGCTCGTCGCTGAAGTCCGCGCATTTCTCACCGTTCTTACTGCCGAGGTAGTCTGGTGGGTCACAAGAGAATAACAGACTTTTACGCACTCTTTGTAAGCCTCTGGATCATGTGCGTACCCTCAGCAGCAATACGAGAGCTGGGCTAAGGTTACACACATGATCGCATTGCAGAGTATAAAAAAGAGGCAGGCTGCGGTCAAAACTGCATTTCTTAAGACAGATTTTCATGTATGAAACTTTTATTTTCAAAGCAATTTTTGTCGATCTCAAATTATGCTTGTTTTTTATTATACAAGGTGATAAGTTACGGTAAACCGAGAAAGATGTTATAGCTTGTAACTATGTCATTTAGTAATCCTTGCGATTTTAAAACAATCATTGGATGATTAATTGCAAAGAAAAAAAATCATGAGGGACTTCTATCAACCATGGATCGTGCAAAAAGGAATCGAAAAAAGTGATAGAGCAGGGTTATTTGATAATTATTTTGATTGATTAAATACCATTATTTCGATTCTCGTATCGCATGAGTTTGGTAGGCACGCAATTCATCTGAATTATCGAGCGACACAAACTATAGATTTCAGCGGCGAACCACACTTTCACACTTTGTGCGCTCCTTTACTTTTTCAATAGAATTATTTTCAATACAGAGTCATAAGATTTATGTTGTTACTCGCCTCAGTTTTTCTATATCGTGATTATACTTCTATTGAACTTTTTATCCATTAAATTGCAACTGTTAACAAGATTTCAATGCTTCATTATTTCTAGGTTGTGTAACAAAAACTATAACGATGAAATTTGAAATAAAAGAATTGTATACAATTATCTGACATTAAGTAAATTTTTCAAATTAATAATAACCTAGTCAGCAATGGTGCATTATCCGGGAAAGAAAGAAATTTTAAATTAAACAGTTACAGTAATTAATCTACTCTGTATTCAGAGCTTTAAATGACTTTCTCAAAACAACACAACTGCGTTTTAATGAGTTACTGACAATCAGGTACAATTTTGAGACCGACGTATGATTATTCACTCACCCCTAAAACGTACACAAAATAGAATGGGGAGGAGCACCTCTTACCTACAATTCCCACACGGCCGTAAAACTGAATGATGAAGAGTTGCTCTGACCGACAATCCCCAGGTCACGGACACAAAACGGGATGGGGAGGAGCACCACTGACCTGCAATCCCCTCAGGAGAGTTCACAATCAGCAAAATGTTCCCGTCTACAAGATTATCGACGAAACACACGGTCAGCAGTGTCGAACTCTCCAACGTCCACTCCATGCTCCCTATGGTGTTGGGCTGCTCTGCACGCCGAGTAAAATAGCACAGTATTTCAGTAAATAGCCACGGAAGTTATTTTTCTCTAAAGTGTGACTTCTAACTAACGCAGAACGGCCTCTCAAACAGAGGTGTTAGAAGTGGCGTAATATTATTGGTTCAAGTGGAGTCTGAACAGGGAGCAAGACGCTTTGCAGATGGGCAATAAAAGCTATATTCATATAAATTCTTGGCTAGTTACACCATCATCAGTTGTGATAACACATCCCTCCCTACATGTTTGCAGTAATAATAAGACTTCATTCGCCAGTCACCTTGATAACATTAACCCTTTCCCTGACATTAGGCATCTCAGCAAGACCTCACGGTCACAACTCGAGCTCACCCTCTGACGGCGGTGCAAGGGCGATGTTGTCACGGTCCCCACACTTGGTGGGGTGTGTCGAAGACGACGCGGCGGTACATGCCTGCACGGCAGCTACGTCGTCGGTGATGACGCCTAGGTCGGGGTCATCGAAGGTGTACCTGCGCACACGGCCGTCTCTCATAGCGCAATGATTGCATTAGAATGGGTATTGCGTTCGCGGTTAAATCTGCGTGAGCAATATGTGTGAGTGACTAGGTCCATTTGGGCCCGATTTTATGTGTGTGCAACTAAATTTTCAATCATGATGACATGATCATACCTACATAGAGGAGCGATGTCGTTACTGACGCACACTAGGTTACAGCCATGGTGTTTATTAATTATTTATGAGCGTGTGATAATGAAGCAAGGAGGTTGACTAACCTCCTTGTACCAACCTCCTTCAAAACACATGGCAAATCCTAACCATACCTGACTATGTTACGTTGCACTTTTCTGTTTACACCCGTTTCGAAAAAAATCAGCACTTCACTTATTAACAGGTTACCTGTGATCTTGAATTACAACAAATGGTTTCTTCGTTGCTTCCACTGCCCTTTCTCGCTTCTTGTGATTAACCGTGTTTTTTAAAAACTGGTGCGCTGTACCAAGCTCGTTCCCTTGCCGCTCCAGACTCCGTGCTTGCGTGGTTCGCATTAGTACGCTGAACGAACTTGGGTGCTTGGATGTTCATTTCGATCAAACTCACGAGTGACAAGTTAACTCGTGTGCCTCGCCATCTGGCTTCTTGCATCTTCTGTCACCGGTGAGTTGCAGGTACGCTTGTTGCGTGGGTTCTGGTGCCTGATGCCGTTGGTGTGCAAGTTCTGGCGTCATGGCGTACAGAAAGCTGGTGACACAATGTTCTTGATGCATTGATTCTTCGCTCTGAACCCACTCTCACTCTGCTGCCGTTGAAGGTTCCGTACTATCACTTTGATTCCGCGGTACATCACGAAGCTGAATCCTGACTGCGTAGGACACTAGGGCTAGGGTGTGCATGTTGTCCTGCACACCGGAGTGCCGTGCAGGCCTTCTCACCTACGCAACGACGTCGTGCAGCCGTTCAAAAAGACCCCATTCTGTCGTTGAGCTAAGCTTATTCTCCCGTGTCTGTCTTTTCATAGAACCTTCGAAGAACTTCTCTGGTGAACTGGTGTATCGTTCTCCGATTGGTCTAACCCTTTCTCGCTGTTGCCTCTTCCTCTTCACGGCAAATTTTTTGGGGCTTATTGGTTGTCTTTTGGCAGGCCTCTACCCTAGTCCACGTCAATGCCGTTTTCATGCTTAGAATATCCAGATGCTTTTAGCACATTAATCCCTCTGTTTCTTAACATTTTTGTTCGCTTCACCTTCCTTATTTTACCTATTCATTATATTTAAAGCTTCAATTAACGCATCAAAGCCTGCTCAAAGTTCGTACTAGGAGTAATCTCCTACTTCACCCCAACGATTGAGGAGACGCTTCCCCAAATTCACTCGCATTTTGTTACCGCCATTCTGTCTCTGACTCCCTACTTTTGCCGTTGTGCGTAACCGATGCTGATCTTTCTCGCGCTTTATGTTTCAATGTTCTTCCGCGCACTATGTTGTTTCCCTACAGCACAATTCATCATTTGATTTGCAATAGGAAACCCTGATGTAAGAAACAAGTTTGAATTGACAGCACATGTGTTCACATTGTAAGCATGGATATCCATAAAATAATAGAGTAGCTAGCGTTATCGATATTTAAAAACTCAAAAATTAGGGCGTTTAAAGACAAATTTTCATATAAAGACATCGATTATTTAAGAAGAGGCCTGGACTGATGATCATTTTATAGTTTATTTACTTACGAGCACACGACAGAAAGGTCTTGGAGTTTTCGAACGCCCGAGCTGTCATAGAGGCTGACGTTGTAGGAGGTGGCACCATCGACGCAATCCCACGATATTGTGGCGCTCACCTCGCTGGTGTAGGAGCACTCGAGCTGCGAGACACCTGCATAGCACACAAAATTACTTGCATGTGCACGAGACGCTGACAAATAGGAGCAACGTACACGTGTTTGCTTGGGACGTACCTGAACATTTCTAAGAAAAATGATTGCGTGCAAGCTTATCACTCTGACCTGGTGGAATTAAAAAAGTGAGACACGTATGTTTTAGAGAGATACCTCAGTCATTTGAATCTTATATAGATTACATATGCTGTTTTTTATTGAATTCTGCGATTGGAACAGAAGAAAATTAATCTTTCCAAATCATCGGTCTGGTCCTACAAAAGGGATTTGCAGCCGTTGTCAGGGTACCATATCGAGACTGAGATCATAGAAGAGTGAGCTATGAGGATCGTAACTCGATACTCATCCCATGTTTGAAAACCATAATTATTGAGGCTTTTCAGTTAAGGATATATATGATACGTCAGGCTCTAAGCAGAGCCTCTATTGCTGGGACGTATCTCTGAGCGTTTATGCAGTGAGCTCAACTTGCTGACCTCTTCGTCTCAGTGTGATAAAATAAGACAATCTTTTCCTCAGTGTCATGGAACGTACGAAGCCTTGGCAGAATCAGATAAAGCAGTGCGTTCCAATGTATCATACTTGTATTTCTAATTAACGTTAACAGTTTTCCCCGTGCTTTTTTTAGGTCTTCAGGGATAAGCTACAGCGAATTAGGCCCAACTGATTAACATTGAGCTATCGTTGCAGAAAAAGTGGCAGTTCAATTATATCGCAAAAATCACTTCCTTTAAGGATAAGACGGTCAAAAAAATATTTGTTTTAATTATTTTCAATGAAAGATGGAAACGTGAGCCGTAAAAGGCCTCTGGTCACACATCATAGATCCTGTGACTCTTAAAATCAAATATTCAAGCCCTGAGACTGCCAACTCTCAAGCGGGTGATGCAAACATTAGAGTGCTGGAGGTCATGCCACTGATCTGCCATAATGTGGATCAAGTTGGTAAGTGTTCTTCTGAGAATCCGACATTCGTATGGAAAATTATTCGATTTGTAAACTAATAATGAAAAGTAAGCTTTCACATGTGAGTCGTTTCAGATGACGATTCACTTTAGACACCTTAACCTTGAACGTTCGCCGTTAAGTTTTTTCACTCCTGCTGTTCTCAACTTTCAAGAACCTATATTTTGATTTGTTATTAATTGTCATAAGACACTAAGAAAAATAAAAATGGTAAAGACAGTAATAAAATTTTCTATTAGTGAGGAACATCAAACTTAATAACTTGCTTTGTTACAAACTTAACTGCGGCGTGAATGAATTAAAAAAACATCCCTTTGATGACCAGGAGGTCGAAACAGCTGACGGGGGCTCACTCTGAGCCACAAATTTCCATGTATTTCACAGGGCAGGCTTTGATCCAGGAAAAGAAATGCCTCCGAATCGAGCTTCAGCTTCTTCCATACTCTTATTTATACTACACATAAAAGCATTTCAAGATACCTGTGTATTACGAACATGTTTGCGGACATTGCGTTTATGACCGTATAAATAGATCCAAAGGCACCACGAGCACAAGACTTACTAGGGATGTCATCGAAGTGAGTAGTAACTTCTGCCTTCACATCCGTGTCATCGTTTTTCACGATGATCGTAATGGTTTCACCAGCTTCCACGTTGGGATCGGAGAAGTATTTGAAGCAGTCGTCCGAGCAAGTAACCCACTGCGTGTCGCTGCCGAAGGTGACTACATAGGTATTGTGGTCGTCTTCTGACGATTCCTCCGACCATTGTACCAGCATCTCTCTGTTGCCGGTCTGCTCGAGGCTGATCTCGATACCTGAGCCATGAACACGAGATGTATAGCGTTAGAATATCACGCCGGCTTAAACTGATTTGATATTTTCTCATCTTTCTCAACAAGCCGTGAAGAATGTAATAATATGCTGTGTTTAAGAGGTCCTGTAAGTGGCGTAGTTTTCTTGCTTGAAGTGGAGTCTGAACAGGGAGCAAGACGCTTTACAGATGGGCAATAAAAGCTATATTCATATAAATTGTTGGCTAAATACACCATCATCAGTTGTGATAACACATCCCTCCCTACATGTTTGCTGTAATAATAAGACTTCTTTCGCCAGTCACCTTGATAACATTAACCCTTTCCCTGACATCAGGCATCTCAGCAAGACTTCACGGTCACAACTCGAGCTCACCCTTTATCGGCGGTGCGATGCCGATGTTGGCACGGTCCCCGCACTTGGTGGGGTGTGTCGAAGACGACTTGGCGGTGCATGCTTGCACGGTCGCTACGTCGTCGGTGATGACGCCAAGGTCGGGGTCATCGAAGGTGTACCTGCGCGCGGACGTCTCTCATAGCGCAATGATTGCATTTGTGTGATTACGTAATTTCTGCTTGGGTATTGCGTTCGTGGTTAAATCTGGGCGAGCAATATGTGTGAGTGACTAGGTCCATTTGGGCCCCATTTTATGTGAGTGCAACTATTCTTGCAATCACGAGAACGTGATCATACCTACATAGAGGAAGGTAGTCGTTACTAACGCACATTTGGTGCCAGCAATGGTGTTTATTAATTATTTATGCGCGTGTGATAATGAAGAAAGGAGGTTGACTAACCTCTTTGTAATGGAGTCACGCTCTACACGCGCACTTAGTCAATTACAAGTAAGTGAGACAGCTAGTTATCTGCATGATGCGTGCATGCGTAAATTACTGGCACTATTACTTCAATTTAAAACGCATGGCAAATGCTAACGATACCTGGCGAAGTTACGTTGCACTTCTCTGTTTACACCCGTTTTGAAAAAATCAGCACTTCATTGTTAACAGCTTACCCGTGATCTTGAATTACAACAAATGGCTTCTTTGTTGCTTCCACTGCCCTTCCTCGCTTCTTGTGATTATTCGTGGTTTTGAAAACCTGATTCGCTGCACCAGGCTCGTCCCCGTACCGCTGCAGCCTCATCGATTGCGTGGTTCACATCAGCACGCTGAAGGAACTTGGGTGCTTGGATGTTCATTTCGATCAAACTCACGAGTGACAAGTTAACTCGTTGTGTGCCTCGCTATCTGGTTTCTTGCATCTGCTGTCAGCGGTGCGTTGCAGGTACGTTTGGTGCGTGGGTTCTGGTGCCTGGTGCCGTTGGTGTGCAAGTTCTGGCGTCATGGCGTACAGAAAGCTAGTGACACAATGTTCTTGATGCATTAGATTCTTCGCTGTGAACCCGCTCTCACTCTGCTGCCGTTGAAGGTTACGTACTATTACATTGATTCCGCGGTACATCACGAAGCTGAATCCTGACTGTGTAGGACACTAGTGTTAAGGTGTGCATGTTGTCCGGCACACCGGAGTGCCGTGAAGGCCTTCTCACCTACGCAATGACGTCGTGAAGCCGTTCAAAAAGACCTCGTTCTGTCGTTGAGCAAAGCTTAATCTCCCGTGTCTGTCTTTTCATAGAACTTTCGAGGAACTTCTCTGGTGGGCTGGTATATCGTTCTCCGATTGGTCTAACCCTTGCTCGCTGTTGCCTTTTCCTCTTCGCCGCAAATTTTTTGGGGCTTATTGGTTGTCTTTTGGCAGGCCTCTACCCTAGTCCACGTCGATGCCGTTTTCATGCTTAGAATTTCTAGATGCTTTTAGCACATTAATCCCTCTGTTTCTTAACATTTTTGTTCGCTTCACCTTCCTTATTTTACCTATTCATTATATTTAAAGCTTCAATTAACGCATCAAAGCCTGCTCAAAGTTCGTACTAGGAGTAATCTCCTACTTCACCCCAACGATTGAGGAGACGCTTCCCCAAATTCACTCGCATTCTGTTACCGCCATTCTGTCTCTGACTCCCTACTTTTGCCGTTGTGCGTAACCGATGCTGATCTTTCTCGCGCTTTATGTTTCAATGTTCTTCCGCGCACTATGTTGTTTCCCTACAGCACAATTCATCATTTGATTTGCAATAGGAAACCCTGATGTAAGAAACAAGTTTGAATTGACAGCACATGTGTTCACATTGTAAGCATGGATATCCGTAAAATAATAGAGTAGCTAGCGTTATCGATATTTAAAAATTCAAAAATTAGGGCGTTTAAAGACAAATTTTCATATAAAGACATCGATTATTTAAGAAGATCCCTGGACTGATGATCATTTTATAGTTTATTTACTTACGAGCACACGACAGAAAGGTCTTGGAGTTTTCGAACGCCCGAGTTGTCATAGAGGCTGACGTTGTAGGAGGTGGCACCATCGACGCAATCCCACGATATTGTGGCGCTCACCTCGCTGGTGTAGGAGCACTCGAGCTGCGAGACACCTGCATAGCACACAAAATTACTTGCATGTGCACGAGACGCTGACAAATAGGAGCAACGTACACGTGTTTGCTTGGGACGTACCTGAACATTTCTAAGAAAAATGATTGCGTGCAAGCTTATCACTCTGACCTGGTGGAATTATAAAAGTGAGACACGTATGTTTTAGAGAGATACCTCAGTCATTTGAATCTTATATAGATTACATATGCTGTTTTTTATTGAATTCTGCGATTGGAACAGAAGAAAATTAATCTTTCCAAATCATCGGTCTGGTCCTACAAAAGGGATTTGCAGCCGTTGTCAGGGTACCATATCGAGACTGAGATCATAGAAGAGTGAGCTATGAGGATCGTAACTCGATACTCATCCCATGTTTGAAAACCATAATTATTGAGGCTTTTCAGTTAAGGATATATATGATACGTCAGGCTCTAAGCAGAGCCTCTATTGCTGGGACGTATCTCTGAGCGTTTATGCAGTGAGCTCAACTTGCTGACCTCTTCGTCTCAGTGTGATAAAATAAGACAATCTTTTCCTCAGTGTCATGGAACGTACGAAGCCTTGGCAGAATCAGATAAAGCAGTGCGTTCCAATGTATCATACTTGTATTTCTAATTAACGTTAACAGTTTTCCCCGTGCTTTTTTTAGGTCTTCAGGGATAAGCTACAGCGAATTAGGCCCAACTGATTAACATTGAGCTATCGTTGCAGAAAAAGTGGCAGTTCAATTATATCGCAAAAATCTCTTCCTTTAAGGATTAGACGGTCAAAAAAAATATTTGTTTTAATTATTTTCAATGAAAGATGGAAACGTGAGCCGTAAAAGGCCTCAGGTCACACATCATAGACCCTGTGACTCTTAAAATCAAATATTCAAGCCCTGAGACTGCCAACTCTCAAGCAGGTGATGCAAACATTAGAGTGCTGGAGGTCACGTCACTCATCTGCCATAATGGGGCTCAAGTTGGTAAGTGTTCTTCTGAGAATCCGACATTCGTAGGGAAAATTATTCGACTTGTAAACTAATAATGAAAAGTAAGCGTTCACATGTGAGTCGTTTCAGATGACGATTCGTTTTAGACACCTTAACCTTGAACGTTCGCCGTTAAGTTTTTTCACTCCTGCTGTTCTCAACTTTCAAGAACTTATATTTTGATTTGCTATTAATTGTCATAAGACAGTAAGAAAAATAAAAACGGTAAAGACAGTAATAAAATTTTCTATTAGTGAGGAATATCAAACTCAATAACTTGCATTGTTACAAACTTAACTGCGGTGTGAATGAATTAAAAAACATCCCTTCGATGACCAGGCGGTCGAAACAGCTGACGGGGGCTCACTCTGAGCCACAAATTTCCTTGTATTTCACAGGGCAGGCTTTGATGCAGGGAAAGAAATGCCTCCGAATCGAGCTTCAGTTCCTTCCATACTCTTATTTATACTGCACATAAAAGCATTTTAAGATACCTGTGTATTAGGAATATGTTTGCGGACTTTGCGTTTATGACCGTATAAATTGATCCAAAGGCACCACGAGCACAAGACTTACTAGGGATGTCATCGAAGTGAGTAGTAACTTCTTTCTTCACACCCGTGTCATCGTTCTTCACGATGATCGTAATGGTTTCATCAGCTCCCACGTTGGGATCATAGAAGTAGAGAAAGCAGTTATCCGAGCAAGTAACCCACTGCGTGTCACTGCCGAAGGTGACTACATAGGTATTGTAGTCGTCTTCTGACGTTTCTTCCGATTCAGACCATAGCACCAGCATCTCCCTGTTGCCGGTCTGCTCGAGGCTGATCTCGATACCTGAACCATGAACACGAGAGGTATAGCATTAGAATATCACGCCGGCTTAAACTGATTTGATATTTTCTTATCTTTCTCAGCAAGTCGTGAAGAATGTAACAATATGCTGTGTTTAAGAGGTCTTGTAAGCGGCGTAGTTTTCTTGTTGAAGTGGAGCCTGGATAGGAAGCAAGACGCTCTGCAGATTGGCAATAGAAGCTATATTCATCTGCATTGTTAGCTAGTTACACTATCATCACTATTGATGACACATCCCTCCTTATGTATCAGTAGTAATAAGGACACTTTACTCGCAACAACTGTTAATGATAATACATCCAATCTAACCAATGCTAATAGCATGCTGCTGACCACCAATGCTAATAATACTGTCAATAAATCAATTATAAACCAATGCAGATGAAAACACGTTCTTTACCAGCAGCACAACATGCAGTACCAATGTCACAAAAATCATAAACTGGAAGCATCACCCCATGTTGCCCACTCACACCTATAACGACACATCATACGCATTACAGCATCATATTCTGTAAGATCATATGTGCAGAGCTCACCGGTGATTATCACCTCAGCGGTGGAACCAAGCACCAGCAACACTGCCCATGTCCAAAGTCGTCCAGCCATCGTCGGAACTCACAGTGCGAGGCCCAAAAACTTCGAAGGATCAAATGTTGCAAGTAACTGAGCGCACGCTACCGGAATGGTAGGTAAGTTTTAGAATGAAATGACAGAAATGTCCTGGAGGAAGTAGAAATGTTTGATCAGCTATGGAATTTTTGAAGTTTCGCGAAAATGGGAACAGGTGTACCATTAATTTAAAGTAAATGTGTTCTGCAGCATGCGGATGATTTTGTTGTCAATGAGCATTTGCCAGTTTCATCAGCAGAGCTGAGAAGAATCTAAGTGATATGATTTGAGGCGGATTTTGGAAAATAACGATACAAGAAATTTGTCAGCCCCTCACTGGCTTAGGTATCTATGAGCTGCTTAGTGTGTATGGTTGCTTTGAAATATAACGTTTGCTTACCAAAAATTTGGGTAAAATTTTTTCTCACGTGTCTCACAGACAATTATAATTCTGAATCGAACAATTTTATGACGGAATTAACGTAAACGCAATCATATTTCTTTCCTCGCAGCTTCTCATATCTATGTTGTCATTTTGTCTTAGCGAAATAAACGCTTTTGAGAGAAATTTTGGTATCTTTTACAAAATTAGGCGAGACCATCATAAAAAATTAATTTTGGAAGATGTTTTATGCTCCATCAACTAGAAAATTTAGAGCCTTAGCAGTTAGAATTATGAACTATTAACTCTCCGCTTATAACTGCTTTTATCGATTCCGGAGCCACAAACTGCACTTGTTTCAAAATTTACACCTTTTTATTTCTAGACGATACACTGAATTTTTGCGCATATTTTGAAATGTAAGGAAGCGAAGCACTGCAGCTGAAGATCCGGCAGTCACGAACTGTATGCGGTCATATGACAGATGCAGTGACATCTCTGATTAGAGATAGCGGAGTTCTCCAGAGCAGCTGATGGTGAGCTATGATACACGATATGCACGGAGATAGCGATTCGAGAGCTGCAAACCATTGTCTGCAGGGATCGTACCTAAAACGCCATTGTACTCTCAGACCAAATGGAAATCAACAAATGTTGTATCTAAATGCTGTATCTGAAGACATCAATGCTGTGTCTGAAGATACCAATTCTGTCTCTGAAGGTACCAATGCTGTCTCTGAAGGTACCGATGATGTGTCTGAAGTCGACCTTTTAGCATCGCGAATGTGAGGAAGGTCACATTCACATGGTTACTGTGGTCTTTCATGTGAAGAGGAGATGCCGCCATCAAGATAACTCGATTGGGTTTGGTATCTCGAGTAGACTTCTTGCCGGTGAAATGTAACCTCATAATGAAATAAGCCAAGAGTAAACATTTTGTTTCTATAAACCCATTTATTTGTACCTAGAGCTCTCGAGCAATACCATGCTCTTCAACATTACTTTGAATGGGAACAGATAAAACATGGTTAATAATTGATTACTGAGGGCATATCGTAGAGACAAAGATCAAGAATATATCTGACGTGAAGCACGAGAAAATAATTAGTTGAATAGCTTTAGTTGGCTTGAACGGCAGTGATGACTGAGTAACAGTGTGAGCTTATGAATCGAAATTCTATCTAGTGCTTTTAAGTCTTTAGTGGAAAATGATTTTGTTACTTTGAAGTTTGCGTGAATGGAATGGTTAAATTTTCGAGCGTGATCTGTACTGTAACTATTTGGTGGAGGAGCACGTTATTTTCCTGTATATGAAGATATTCCTTTGTGTTCTGCAGCACTTGAGTGTAGATGATCTCTACACATTAGGGGCATCACCCTGCCCACACAGGTGCCAGTACACAATGTTGCTTTGTTGCGTGGAATACGATCTTTTACGTGGTGTGAACAACCAATTATATTATTTTTGCAAAAAATTATGATGATGGTTTCTTGAGGTTTATATGTTCCAATTATAGCATACTTGCTTAATTCCACCGCTAATTCCTGATATGACGGATGAAATTAAGCGGTTGTTTCTTTTTTTGAAATGGTAGCATATTTTTGTGTAATGCTAAGTGCAGAATCCAGGTTTTCTTGAAACAATTTTCCGTGGCAAGCATTGGAGAGGAACAAGCTGCAGGACATGCAATAAAAAGGGATAATGAGAGACATGTTGTAGTCCTCATAGATAGGTCCTCATGAAGGCATGAATAAGGAAATGTTCAAAACGACATCACAAAGTTCATTCGATTTTTTTAAGCTTTAAATAAAACAATTTGAGTGTGTGAGGACAATATTAAAAGATTTTTTGATTAAATACACCGATAGAATATAGTCAGTTGAAAATCATGATTGAGAAATGCACTTAAACCAGTAAGAAATAAAACAATTTACTGAATTACAGTGCAAATAAAATGTACGTTGTGAAAAATTGGGGAATACACAGACCAGTCTAAAGTGAGGTCGGCCAAGCTGCATTATTACATTGTGGGCCTCTCCGTTTAATCTTAAAACCGGGTGGCACCTGCAACTATAAGCTGTCAAAATTTACAGTCACATTATTGAAAGTCGACCAATATCGACCAATATCATAATCTGAAAACCGGGTGGTGCCTGCAACTATAAGCTGTTAAAATTTACAATTACATTATGGAAAGTCAACCAATATCGACCAATATCATAATCTGAAAACCGGGTGGTGCCTGCAACTATAAGCTGTTAAAATTTACAGTTACATTATGGAGAGTCAACCAATATCGACCAATATCATAATCTGAAAACCGGGTGGTGCCTGCAACTATAAGCTGTCAAAATTTACAGTTACATTATGGAAAGTCAACCAATATCGACCAATATCATAATCTGAAAACCGGGTGGTGCCTGCAACTATAAGCTGTTAAAATTTACAGTTACATTATGGAAAGTCAACCAATATCGACCAATATCATAATCTGAAAACCGGGTGGTGCCTGCAACTATAAGCTGTTAAAATTTACAGTTACATTATGGAAAGTCAACCAATATCGACCAATATCATAATTTGAAAACCGGGTGGTGCCTGCAACTATAAGCTGTTAAAATTTACAGTTACATTATGGAAAGTCGACCAATATCGACCAATAACGTAATCTTAAAACCGGGTGGTGCCTGCAACTATAAACTGTCGAAATTTCCAGTTACCTAATCGAAAGTCGACCAATTTCAGGTACTCTAGACGTGACCATTTTTCATTTGCGATGGAAATGCAGGATCTAAAGCTATGGGTTCATGATAGCTAGCTTTGAAATAACTTTTATGTTCACGACCATACTCATCAAGGAGACCAAAAGCTTTTGACATCATAGTAACGGAAATACTTTTTCCAAGGGCTACTGAAGCAGGCTAGAGCTTATTAGTGATTGGAACTGTGTATTTGATGACCAGTAATAGAAACTTTGATATTTGACGGAGGTTAAAACAATTTATACAATTTATTCCCACAAACAATACATCAGTAAAATTCATTGTTTAAAACTATTGCATATTACAACTATTACAACTATTGACGTATGAATACTTGTGAGCCTGAATAAATTCAGTGACTGCTGAGGAATCCTAGAGAAACTTCATTCTAAGTTCATATGATAATGTAGAACATATCATTTTCAAGTTATATGCATGTTCTTAAATCTAGTACATACATGTAACTAAAAAATTCTCTAGGATGATCAAATAGTTTTTTAATAGTGAGAGGAATAAAATGATATTTTTAAATTTACCGCTAAAGTTTATGACGCAAGCGAGAACTGCTTGGCCAAACGTAGATTTAGAATTAGTTTTATTGCAGAGCAATGCGCTAATCACAATGAGCCATCGAATGGATAGGTAATAGCTATTTCTCAACAGTTAGCCTCTTCAATACATAGATAAGAAAGGACAAATACAACTTTTTTTTAATGCTCCGTAATAGTTGTTATCAATGTTGGTAAAAGATAGCAAGTCTCAAGCTTGATTGTTTCCAATGCAATGGAAAGAAGTTGAGATCGACTATTGGTGTAGTGAGAAAGTTCGAATTTACTTCGGTTTACTTTGGTTAAATGGTCAATTTAGACAGTTTTGAAACATGCTTATCGTTTGAGATCAAGATTCAAAGTATTCAAAGTTTTGTTTGTGGAATAACACAGCGATCAATGATAGAGATTTGAATGTTAAGTATTTCTAGACAATTGAAAGAATCATTCGCCAGGGCTTCTTTGTTTTCCAATTTCTTTAATCCTTTAATGGCTCTTTTTTTGTAGAATGAAAAGTATATTCATTTTTTTGTTTGTCTCATGCTGTGCCTGAATTCCAGATTGTACTAATTTGCTATACAGTATTTTCAGAATTTCTTCAGCAAATACAGTTTAATTTTATTGAGAAGTATGATTGATTAAAATATTTTAGTCCTTAGATACGGGAAATGCTCTTTGAAATGAAATTCTTATTAGGATAGTTCCACAAAATTTTGATGAATTAGTTTCCACATTCTTCCCATCATTGATTTTGATAAGTAAGGAAAATGCATTCCGATCATAGAAGACTGCTATAAATTTAATCTTATCTACATTGATGCATTTTTCATTCGTTTGAGACATATCAAATTTTTTTCTCGCTCATTATTTTTCTGCTTGTGAATGCATAGTAGTTTTCCCTAAGAATGGTTCAAGAAAACGTGTTATCATGAGCCAAAAGTATGATTATACGGAATGAAGTACATTTAACAGTATCGTTGATGAATACTGCAAACAAAAGAGATCGCGAAATCGATCCTTGTGGAACCTTCACGCCAATATTAAGAAGGTTTCAGTGAGAGTTATCAATGACAACAATCATAGATTTGATTCAAACTTGCATCAGCAACTCCTGTTACGACATATCATTGTAGCTTCGAGAGTACACAATGCTGCTATAAACACACAATCAGCGTTAGTTTGAAGCGTTAAACGCTTCATGGAAGTCAAGAAATACAAAGAAAACAACATTCAATTCGTCGATATTCAGGGGAGATATTGTAAGCAATTCTCCAGAATGACTTGCAACATCATGTTTTTAGATCGCTAGTCGCACTTTTCGTCGTAGAGAAAAGATGTTTTTTTTCGGAGTCGGGATACATCTTCTGATAGAAAAATTTGCAGCATTCTAATAAAAATGTTGTGGACACAAAATGATGCATATTTGTTTACATTGGTTTTTATCAGCGTTTTGAAAATGATGTGATTAATTTTCAAGCAGGATGAAAAAATTCATGAAAAAGTGGGAGTGGTTGAGTAAACATCAAAGGAATGGAAATAATGAATCGCTTTTTATTTAGCAATTACGTGAAAACCTTTTTTAAATTGTTTATGCAGTTGAGAACATAGAAAACCGTAATTTTTCAGCGTAAAAAATATTGTGCATAGTTAATCCTAGCCGAAAGATTTTTATCACACGAGGAAAATATTTAATAGCAGAATAGTGCAATTAAGTTTGAAGCTGTTCCATGAAAAACGCTATGTGGACGAAAATGTTTAATTTATTGCTTCATATATAACATTAATAAACTTCTTATATACCTTAATTAAAAATATGAATCTATTAATTGCCAAAAAAATTGAGAAGAGCGTTTCCCTATAATTTTTGGTCAGCATTCTAAAGAAACATGACACTGGGTTTTCAACTGGCCTCCATAAAAATCAGCAAGCATTCAAATTAGTATGAAATTTAGCATTGCACTTCTGTTCTAGTCAGGTATTTCGTCAATAAAGCAACAAATTTTACTTGTAAACGAGATTTCCAGTGTAAATATTTTAGATTTAATGGATTTTCATTGCATGTAACACAGAATTACTTGAATTCTGCTTCAACCTAATTCAAAAATGTGCCAGGGCTTCTGAGAAATTAATCGATCGTTTGTTTTTTTAAATCGGAGCCAGAACAAACAGTGAAGTTTAGCAAGTTAAAATTAAGATAGTTGGAACATATCACCCTGAAGTAAGCATCCAGTTAATTTTTCACAATGATTTTACAATTATTGCCTTCCATACGCAAAAGATCGCATTCAATGCTTACTACGAAACGACTTTGTGTATTGGCACACGTGTGGGCTGTGTGATGCCACCTAGTGTGGTGAGTCTAAACATCAGCCACACGCACGCTTTGAAAAAGACAAAGGAATATCTTCATACACTGGCAAACCGCATACATCGCCATTAAATATTTATATTACACAACACGCTTTAAACTTTAACTGTAATGAACACTCTTTAAACTTCAATGTAGTAGTATGATTTTCCACTCCAGGCATCAAAGTACTAGATTCTATTTTGATTCATAAACTGACACCGTCGTTCAATGATTACTGTACATAGTTCCGCCCAGATAAAATACTAGAACGATTCTTTTTATTTGTAGCTCATCAGGTATATTCATGCTCTTTATCACGTAGAACTGCACTTATTTATAAATTTTTATTCGAACTTCTCTGTTATATTTCCCCCTCCTGATGATGAGCATGGTACCTTTCGATTTTAATATACGTTTTTGAAAATGCAGAATGTTGCCCACTATCTTCGACTTCAGTTTTAACTTAATAGGTTTGCAGTTTATCACAGTAAAAGTTTGTCTTCCTGAGCAGTATTTTCTACAGTATTTTCTACTGTATTTTCTACAGTATTTTCTACAGTACTTTCTAGAGTATTTTCTACAGTATTTTCTACAGTATTTTCTACAGTATTTTTACAGTATGTTCTACATTATTCTCTCATTTTTCACTAATCATCAGTGCGTTCTCTCGATGGTGAAAATCCTTGGACATCGAGTACACTGACTTCAGAATTTCAGAACTTCACTGACTTCGAAATTTAATACTTACCAATAACTAAAATGGTCGAACACTTTTCATAAATGGTTCTGATTGTTGAAACCCTCAAAAATAAGCATGATCATCTATGAAATTGGTTCACTAAGCCGCTTCACACATCAGTTAGCTCTCGTGAATTTTTTAACTCGTTCACTTCATACTCAAAGCATGGCGTGCTGGACCTTTGTTGACCTAAATATTTTGTTTGATTTTCTTTTACACGACCATTCATCAGCTCAAAATAATGACTGAGCAACACTTCTCCGATTACTTCTTTATTGTTGATGCTTCAGCAAAATTTTTCGCGAAAATTTCATTCGCTAAAAACATCACTTATGGCTCACTCTCAATCACCAGGCTCAGCGCTGTCGTCTGACGTGTGGTCAGCCCTCATCTGATGCGTCCTTATCAATTGTGGCTAATCTCCTTGCTGCTGCTCCTTGTCCCACCGGTTAGTTCCGCAGTCTGTCCCAATTTGCCTGTGGCTCGTCCCGTGTGGTTGTTCTTCTGTTCCCGTCTGAATCTGGCGCCGGGAATGCGGTGTTAGCCACCACGGTACCGTGTTTGCCACCACGGTACCGTGTTTGCCACTCAACTCCGCCGCCTGAGCTGCGGCTCCTTGACCGACCGCCGAGCTTGTTGTCTCAGGCCTTCCAACTCGAGCATCTTATCGTGGGGTGCTTCAAGGAGATAAAAGGCTCCGCTATCATTGGTTATTCGCCTCATTAATAATGAATTGCACGGGACTCTGTGCAACGAAACCTACTACGTTATTACGAGGAGTTGAGTGATGCTTTTTTGATCAATCGCTATAAATTAATTAACTTCATGTTAACCAGTTAACAATCACTAGATACCTGAAAGCATTGCAAAATGTAGCCAGAGCAAAAGGAAATTGGACTTGAGGTGTTGCTTAACGAGTACCAAGTCATGAAACTTAACAGTTGCGACGAATGTAAAAAATGACTCGAACTAAAATGAAAACATTTTCCAGAGTTGATACATCACAGAATTTATTTAAGGCTGTAGGAAAAAAATTTCTACAGATTCTCTCTGCTCCATTCAGAAGTAATTTAAAACACAAGTTTCATGAAGCTTTCACTGGAAATACTTATAGGACGGATCCAGGTATCTGTCGAAATTGTCATTAAACATAATGAACAAAAACTGAGTACACGAGATAGTCAATTCAATACATTAGGATGGTCAATGATGCATACATTAGGTTACAGATTTCTTACGAAAACGTAACTGTTTTATTTTTGGGCAAGTGCTTCACAGTAATGGTTGTGAAAAGTCACTGCGTTTTCAAGTCGATTTTTTTCGAGCCGTCTTGGTCGAATTAATTTTTTTTCTGCGTCAATACGGTGGCCTAACTTCGCATTCAGTGAAGACATCTCGCAAAATATCCTCCGCCTCGAAGGATATTTTGTTACCCTAAAGCACTGAAGTTCGTTTTTCAATTTGGAACGATGATCTTGGCTAAATAAATTAGCAGCTAATGATCTCCTTAATCTTACGTTCGTTATAGCATGTTCCCATATTATATTCACTGTTCTTCAATTACGAAGCCATGACGGTGAAGACTTGTTACCACTTATACTGTAAATTAAAAGACGCTTTAAACTAGAATTTTTTAGTTTAACTGTTCAAAAAAGTTTCAGAATAGAAGTCAATTGCTAATTCAAGACATAATAAGGGAATATTATGTAGATTTACACATGAGAACGCAATTAACGATTGAAACCTGAAATTCCCTACGACTGTTTTATTCAAAAAAGGGTACGAAACGAAATACACGAAGAGATTGTAAAACATAGCGCACAAATCTAAGACTTGAATAATCTTGAACATAAAACATTAAGAAATGTAAAACACTAGTATTCAAATGATAAAATGTTCCTTCCAAACTTTTTGTGGAGAAGTTTTGGAACGGCTATTTCTATTTCCTGGTATTTTCCATTAAGGATTCCAACAGAAATGCTTTTGTGTTTCTAAGGTAATTTTTCGGAAATCCCTTTCTTTGTGTTGACACGTGGCAAAAAACTTAGCCGGTTTTATTCAAGAATTGTGCAAAAAAGTAATTTTTCTTAGAAATTTTACTGTTTACTTTTTCAATATTAAGATTAACGTCTTCCTTCAAATTTACTCCAGGAAGTTTTACACATAAGATTTAGAAGGCAGCTTCCGTTAAGTTAGTAGTATTAGTAGTAGTAGTAGTAGTAGTAGTAGTAGTAGTAGTAGTAGTAGTAGTAGTAGTAGTAGTAGTAGTAGTAGTAGTAGTAGTATTAGTAGTAACATGGGTTTGATAGCGCTTCCGTTCAGTTACTGAGGGATTATGTAATGTTGCCTCAAACTGCTTTCTCGTTTATATTAAATTCAATTCGAGTTAATCCTGAATTATTCTGAAATCGGCATTCATTTCACCTGCCGCAAATTGCTGTTTCGTACTCCCTACTGAGGTGCGATGAAAACTAGTGAGTGACGTGAAAACTTGAGATCCATCAGTTAAAAAAAAGTACAATAACAGTTACATTAGATATTAAAAAATGTTTCTATATTTTGCGATTAAACTTAGGTACCGAGGGAACGGATAATTTACGTAGGAAGAAATACCTGTTATTTTTTACCTTTATTTATCGTCAAGCCTAAATTTCCATATGGGGGTACCCATAGGATTTTTTACGAAAAAGAACTTGGATCAATATTAAAAACTACTTGTAATTCTTTTTAAAATGAATTAATTTCGATTATTAAATGCGTTCAATACACTCTTTGTGTTATAGAAAATTAAAAAAGTAAAATTTTTGTCGCAAAGTTACCTTGAAAAATATTGCGAGTTTGCTCGTGCACAATTTTAATTGAAATTCAATGAATTGATGTGTGTTCTGAAATCTGAGCTTGAATATTCATTCATAGATAGAATTTCATTGTACCTTTCAACGTACACCTGCTGCGCGAAGTCGAGAAATTTCTGTTCAGTCTGTCAATGTAAAAGTGAGTGGGCTAAAACTACTTTGAAATCAAAGTTGTGTCGATGTAGTTTAGGATCTTTAGCGCTCTGGGGTCTCATCTTATCTCTTGACTTATTTAATTTTGTTAATTATGCAAATGCATCGAAATTATGCAATTAATTATGCAAATGCAATGTGTTCGCTATAGTTGTTCAATTAGCCTTTTCTTATTCATTGCATCTCGTTTCCCGTTCTTTCATTTCTTGAAATGCGCAGCGCTCTTAAATTCTTGAAAAGTGGTCACCGTTGGATCGCCAATTGAATGCTTTAATTTGATTTTGAAAGTTGTCGTCGTCATGAGTAGGGTAATTATTAGCAGCTGGTTCATTGCTTTGAATGGTGGAAGTATATTTTTTCTAATATCACTAAGTATCGATCATCACACGATGTTTGAGGAATAAAGACAATAAAAAGATTGTTCACAATTTTCAGTTATTTTATTACTCACAAACCAAGGTAACAGCAATACAAACATGGTGATCGCTTTTAAACTTGAACAGCGTAATACGAAATAACTATTACTTTAAAACTACATTGCATTCTAAGAGCAATTTTGAGAAGGGACAGCTTCCAAAACAACTAAAAATAAGTTAAAGTTGTCAGTTATATCTACCGTGGTCGGTAGTGTAACTGTTAGCGTTAGTTCTTCCGCTGAGGGTTTTGAGGATAGACTGCTCCTAAAACAACTTACAGCTTTTAAAGTTATTATAATCTATTGTTACTGACACTGTGGCAGTAAGCATCAACTTAGAAATTTTGAGAAGAAACTGCTCCCAAAACCACTAAAATCTTTTAAAGTTGCTGGTTTTCATCTATTGTGACAGACACTGTGAGCGTCGGCTCTCAGCTGCAGTGTACAGAAGATCTGCAGAGGCTACCTTCGACCTGCACAGGTGCGCCGGTCACGCAGGCTAGTGCAAGGATCCTCCTGTTGAGATGCCGGTTGAGGATATAACAGCGTTGGTGTCGTTACCGTACGCTACAGCGAGGTATAGCGGCTGGGAATCAGCACTCACAAAACCGTAGCAAGGAGAGTTGAGGGGTACTCGAGTGCAGTCCAAGCCTACAGACGTGCCAGCGAGAACCGACGTCGCATCAGCACCCATGTACACTTTGTACTTCATCTCAGAGTACTTGTTGACCATGTGGAAGTCTAAATATGGAGCCGTTGCGTCAATCACTAAATTCAAATCTGAAAAGTTGAGAAAAATCTCCTTTGACACGTGAAAACTAATTAAACTCAGAATCAGTCTGGATTAAAAAGGAATAATCAGTAACTTAATACGGGGGAATGAAACGCTGCTTCATGTCATAATGGCTCCTCAGTTTGGCCTCAAATTGATGTTATTACCACGTAGCATGAATAAAAATTGGGATTCGAAGTCCAACTAAACTCGAATCAACTCATTACTTTTTCTAAAGTACTAAGCATGCTCACAGATGAGCGCTTAATACCCTAATTTATTGAATGAGTTACATATGGCAATAGTTATTCTTAAAATATCTTTGACTTCAGGTATATGATCATACATACTCGTATATATTGATTCAATTTAATGCTTTTTTTACAATGCATTTCAAGGTTTCGAGGTAAGAGATTATCTAATTCCCAGGAAATAGCTGCTTTACTTACCGAGTGTTTACCCATTATTCCTTCTCCCGAAGCTGCTTTGTATTAGACTGTTGACCGCAAATTGAAAAATACGTTCTCAAGTTCACCTTGGAACGCGGGTTCTAACCTAGGAAGCCAAGTTTTCCCTATAGAACTCATTTTTCCTCTTGGAACGCCAGTTCTCACCTTGGATCCCAAATTTTCCCCTTAGAACTCATGTTTCCCCTATAGGAACGCCAGTTCTCACCTTGGAACCCCGGTTCTGAACTCGGAACGCCAGTTCTTACCTTGGAACGTCGCTGACGCAGAAGTGATAGTACTGTCGGTGTCGATGAACACGCCGCACAAATCGTAGATCTCGGCGCTCGACTCAAAGTTAGCGATGGGGCAAGACGTGCCTTGGCACGTTGACACGCTCTCGTAGCCAGTGCCTCCGTTACTGGCAAGCAGTTCCGTCTGTACACTCGTGATGCCATCGGTATTTATGTTGACGCTTCCATCGTCGTAGTTCAAGGAATTCACATTTAGAGATCCTGCCCACAGAAATCACGTGAAAAGTTTACGACACTCAATGAACGTCTTGTTGATCGATTGGGAAAATACTTCCAGATGATTAAGCGTTTTCGAAGCAGCGTGTGATAAAATTCTATATAAAAAACTTAGACTTAGAGTTAGTTATCAGTTGGATTTACTAAGAACATCGTAACTCCGTGATTTACAAATTCTTGAGACAAAAGTTATATTTATCGGAAATCAAACAGATATCTGTGAAACGATAACAAAATAAAATTTACCATTTTCGTGAATTTTAAGCACGTGGATTCATTTTCAAGTTTTGTATATTTCGTTGTCACAAAATTTTTTCATGGAATCCGAGCTCAGGCTTATTCTCAGCCCATTTGCAGGAGATGAATATGCGTAACACATCTAAATTTTCTGCATTGGATGATCAACACGCCTGGATTGCAGGAGCAACACACCTGGATTGCACAAACAACACACTTAGATTGCATGAGCAGAACAGCTGGATTGCGGGAGCAACACACCTGGATTACAAAAACGACACACATGGATTGCATGAGCGACACACCTGGATTTCAGAAACAACACACCTGGATTGCAGGAGCAATACACCTGGATTACAAAAACGACACACCTGTTTGCAGGAGTAACACACCTGGAGCGTCGGTGCTATCTGCAGGTGTTTGTGTCACGCACACCTGGAAATCTGGATTGCTTGCGTCCAGGCCCAGCACGCAGACCCTGGGGTCCTGGGCAGTCGTGTAGCACACGAGGAGGTCCGCTTGTCCAGGCAAGCAAGACTCTCTAGAGAAGCTGCCAGTCGGGATGCTCAAGCGGACGTAGGCTGAGTTGCTGCTGCACTGGACGGTGATTGCATACACTGCAACAAGGACAGTTTTCGGAAGAGTTCGAGTGTCTTCACACGGAGATTTGTGAGTGCATGGAAGTAACATGATGAACAAGAGAGTGTAAGGCAGGAAGTGTCTGGGTACTACATAGGTGAGCTGAAAATTCTGTATAAAAACCAAAGGCTCTCAGCGAAAAAGATTTAAAAGCCTATAACCGATATTTTCTTCAGGGTTTCTAACCTGCGTAAGAAAAGTGTCGTTCTACGAAATAAAAATTCAGCAGCGAGAGATTGATTGACTCTGAAGCCTGTTGAGTGACACTCAAATTACTAATACAGAATTTTCTTGACTGGATAAAGGCACAGGATGAGATTATATTTCTATTTTCAGGCTTCTTTTGGTAAGCAAGCAAAGTCACGCTGCGTTTCTTGCAGGATAAAACATCAAAATTACATGTAACAAGAAGCCATTACCTTAGGATATTATAAAAAATTCGCGAAACTCACACAGTTTTGTAACTGAAATTCTTCTTCTTCAATTTATTAATTTAAATAAGAAATAGTCGTTTATTTTAATCAAATAATTGCAGGGTACCAGATTAAACGATAAAATAATCATGAAAAAGTTATCTTTAAACAAATGAAAGCAATATTCACCATGCGTTAGACGAAATATGGTTCATTTGAGTCCACTACTGTATTCAAATCTGGAAAGTTGAGAAAAACCTCCTTCTACACGTGAAAGCTGATATAAATCAGAATCTGTCTGCTGCATTCAGCTGACAGATTCTGTCAGCTAGGGTTACCTGCAAAACGCAAGTAACCGTGAAGGAACACCCACTTGAGAAAGTGAACTGGACGCTCCCGCTTTGCAGATATTCGCCCGTCGCAGGATCGACCACGATGAGCTGGTATGCAAGCTCTTCTTCCGGCACGGGCTGAACGGGAGAGTCGGTGAAGTTGGCACAGCTGCCTTGCACGCTGGCGGCTGGGTAGTCTGCAGCAGAAAATAATAGAGAGCTGAGAGTGAGTTGGACCACGCCTGATGCTGTGTGAGCAGTTACGTTTTGAATACAGATAGAAACAATTCGCTATGTGTGCTTCGCAAAGGCAGACGTGTCTAATTTTCATACCAAATTGAAGCAATGAGAAGTTTCCAAGGGTCAGAAGTAATGTAGTTGCGGTGAACGGTTATTGACATGAAATTAAAGTGCTTGAGATAAGTGGGTTGTGTTGATGGTTGAAGAAGTGTCATCGCATTTGGCGCGAAATCATGATGCTCATAACATTGAATCAGTAGCGCAGCCAGGAAGGGCCAAAGAGCCCTGCCCCCCCCCGAAATGTTGAGCTGGGGGACAGTTTCATACAATGTTTTAAATAAAAAGATAAAAAGATTGTTGATAACCCAACATCGAAATTTCCGGCTGGCTGCGACACTGCATTGAAAGTTATAACTTTTAGTAAGGCCAATGAATATGAGCGACCGTCCACTGAAGCCGTCACTTGAGTTAATTTCTGCAGCACTCGAGATCGATCTAACACAACCTCTTACTTTTCTGGAGTAATCCAGTAAAAATTTTTTAAATCGCATAAAAATCAAAAAATTGTTTTATTATAGATGCAAGATCGCTATAGCTTAACGAAACAGTTATCTTATGAATACATCAATAAATCTGAGGAATATATGAGTGTTGAACGGTCATTAGTAAATTTTGAGATCAGGCTTACTCAAGCGTTTTCAGGACACTCAGAGTTCTTGATATACGTTTCTTTCTCTAAGAAAATAGCTCTGCAAATTGTTTAATTTCAGCAGGAAAGCTGAACTGCAAGAAAAAATCCATCTACGAGACTTTACCAGAGGCGAGTTGTCGTCGCGAGGATTATGCTCTCTTAGTTCAAAATCAGATTAGGCAAGGAAAGGAACTCATTTTTGTAGTACTTTTCTATCAATCATTTTGTTTCAACATTCTACACGGGTATTACGATACCAATGTATTATAATCATTTAAGGATGTTAATGTTAAGGCGTTTTAAAAACCAATGTATCGACATTTCATGTTTGTACTTTATTGGAAATAAAATGTTTTTTTTTCTTTCTTTTTTTGAGACAAGTTAGATCAGATGGATCGTCACTGACCTCTCGTCCCAACGCCGGCCTGGCCCAGAAGGAGCGTGACGTTTTCGCTCTGCAGGTCTGCGTCTGCACACACGGTGAGGGTGACGAGGGCTCCATCATTCAACCACTCCATCTGGGTGAAGCCAATCGGCACCTCTGTCGAAAAAAAAAAGAGAGAGAAATTTTTCTGACGTTGTACTACATTTTGAAAATAAATTGATAAAAACACCCCTCCATATGGGTGATGGCAATTATCCCCACTGTCGACGAACGCGAGAAAAAAGAACATTTTGCAAATGTATTAGAAACAGACCACTAAGAGACAGATTGGCGGCTACCATCTGCGGAGAGCGCGTTTGAATGCTATTGGAGACTTGAATCACAAGTATGGGGAGAGCCCTCCTACGTCGCGACGTGGTATACTAAGAGAGCACACTTGCTATGCAGGCAATACAAAAGGAAGGGGGGATTCCTAACTCACAAGGAAAGCCAAGTTCTCATACACACTGACAATGACACACGGCCCTATAATAAACCGTATCATGAGGTCGTGTGTCATTGTCAGTACTCAGCAGAATGCAGAATATTCCGTCACAGACGAGGCACGGATGAGCGACACGTCACTCATTCGCAGCATTGATGTCATCACACCCTTCAAATGTTACTCTGACACCAGCACATCACTCTCCAGCAGCACATATGGCTGCGTGGCACAACTCACTGGCATCACACATGGCAGAAAATTACTCACAAACAGCACAAGTGGCAGCACATCCATCATTCACAAACAGCACAGATGGCAGAAAATTACTCACATACAGCACAGATGGCAGAACATCATTCAAAAACAGCACAGATGGCAGAAAATCATCCACAAACAGCACAGATGGGAGCACATCACTCACCCTCAGCACTGATGGCAGCAGCAGCAGCCAGCAGCACCAGCGCGGTCCCGGCAGCAAATCGTCCAAGCATGGTCAGCATCAAGCCTCACTTTCAAGGCAGGACAGCAAGATCGAAGACTTACACACAAGTCACCGTGACGTCTTCAACTCGGTATTGGGTTACTGCTGAGAATTGTACTAAAATACAAACCTGTGTTTATTTGACTAAATCAGATTTCTGAAGAGACGTGAAATTGATGAGATTAACCTAATAAAATAATGCGTTATTAGGAGTAAGAATATTTTCTGCTGTTCCCGTGACCTGAAGGGTGAAGATTGAAGAAGCACGTAATTCACAAGAGATACCGGTACCGTGTAAACTGACGCGTTACTCAGAGTAAGAATACTTTTTTTCTCTTTGCGCGACCTGAGAAGTGAAGAAGTATGGATCATGAAGCGATGAGAGTTTTGTTTGCTTTAGGATATATTTTCCAGACGTTTTTATGGAGCTCATGTGCAAATTATGATATTTATTTTACAGCACTCGCAGATTTAATCGTCAAAATCATTTCATGCTGTCGAGAATATAGAAAAAACGCAAATACACGATGAAAACATTCGTGAGATTTTCTCAGTGGGAATTAGATTTTTAGGCACTTCTCCATGGAATGACAGCCTGTTTTTAATACGATGAAAAAACTCCAATTAATGGTTTTAAGTCACCCATGCTCAATATTTTCCATGACTGGGTATTGCATTTTTTCAAACTTAGCATCTTAAATTTCATTGCAACTCTTTTCAGCAATTATAATGTCGTTAAACGTCATGCAGTCCAATGCAGCCCTAAAATTTTTTAGTAACGAAACATCTGGCTGAAACAGACTACTAGTTTCTGACTTTTCAATTTCTTCTAGTTTTACGATTAAAGTTTTCTGAGCCACCGTTCATCCTCTCACTTGCTATCGTTCTATATTTTAAATAATTTGAAACCATCTGCATGATTATGCCTTTCTCAGTCTCTAAAGCATTTTCAATTTCAGCTGCAATTGAAACTCTAAGTATCCTGTTAACGCAAGCCTTATGACAATAATTGGTCAAGTATGAAAGGGCGTACTTTCGGAAGCTACATGCTATAATGTCATCAAACTACTGATAACTGAACGCAAACCTTTAAGCTTCAGCTAGGCACAAACTGCTAACTATTATTCACAGGCAACTGACGATCTGGCACTGACTTCTAACTGTGACCTACAGACGACTGATTACGAGGCACAGACAACTGTCAAATAATCGAAGACAGCTGCTGTAATTTGAATCAGATGAGAGTGGAAGTAGCTTTATCTGTCATTTATTCAAGGCTAGCGGATACTATAGTGCTGGTATCTATGCGGAATCCGTCGATCTTGGGACATCAGTTCTTGAAATTGCTGTCGGTCACTAGTCAGTGCAGTTATTCCTCTCGCACGCCTCTGAGACTTGACAACCAGATGGGCTGTGAGACCACAACTGGGCCGGCGCGACCTAATCGGTGTCCCCGTACAGCACATGGCTTGAGCACCTTATCCTGGGGTGCTTGAGGCTTGATAACCGATGCCGCTTTTTATCTCTGACCCCCTTGAGAGGAAGAAATTGGTGATATCTGTCCCTGCAGTAACTCAAGAGGCGTCTTCCATTCAATGAGCTGGACAATGAAGCATTCGATCAGAAGTATGATTAAAAATAGCACATACAGCGTGTGTCACTCTAATGAAATCAATTAAATAGATTATTTAATGAATGAATGACATCCGTCACTATCTCTAACTGTGATGAAAGACATCGCAGGGGCTAGAGAGACAGTGTACAGAGTTTCATTTATAAAAGATAGCAGGAAATAAAATTTAGTTCTATTTACTGCTATGGGTTCTCTAAAGGAGGTCTTGGACCAATTATTATTTGAGAGAATATACAACATCGAACAGCTGTCTTACTTAGTGCTCATTCGACTGTGATGTGGCTCACTGGTGGCCACTGAGGAGGTTTTCATAATGCTGCTTATTGACTAATAGTCATGAACTTAATTTCAATAAATACTTGATTAAAACTAAACAAAGACCCGACCTTTTTTATGTCTTATTTTCAAAATTGATTTCGGTAATTGACTCTAATTTGAACAGTGTTGAACTTCAGCTTAACCGGCTGTAGTTAACGTGCTAATAGTATATTTCTTGCAACAGAAGAAATAATGAAAACCGAAACTGAGTTACAATAATAGATTTTTATAGTGTTCCTGAAACTATAACATAAACTGTGAATTTTTAAAATGAATTGGCAAAAAAAAATTCCATCCTTTTAATAAGCCTACATGTTCTCACTGGAACCAATATCGTCACACACGAAATTGTGTTTAATACTTTCAAAATTTTTTTAGCTTCTACGCCGAGTTGTGAAATTTATTCAACAGCAGCCTTTTAGTCAGAAATTTTCAAATGAAACTAAATTTTTTTGGCCGAATCTTTATCGGAAAAGTTGCAATCATTTTTTTTAATTAGTTAAGTGTTAAGAAGTCAAGTCATAATTGCTCAAAGCGCCGTTAAATTTAGAAACTCAAATTTTCAACATTTTCTTACGCTCATTTTAAATTAAAAAATATAATCTCAGAGTGCAGTAATATGAATCAACCACTCATTTCATTTCTCAGTGACGGCATCGAAAAGCTTTAAATAACTATGCATATGTGCTTCAATTTTCACATCAAAAACTCATTGCATCATCCATTTTGGTGATTTTTTCATTTCAGTTGCAATGGGATCTTATAACCAACTACGTGAGCAAGATGGCTGGTTATTTCGAACTTATTAACAAGTTTGACCTTTTCTCCTCACATCGAATGGCCTGAGTTTTTTTCCAGTAACGTTAATAACCGAAGCTGCTTTTGCACTCAAATTAACCTCAAACATTGCAATATATTATGAAAATTTTGTAAACATACAGAATCTTCGTTAATTTTGGACATTCGAAGACTTACACACAAGTCACCGTGACGTCTTCAACTCGGTGTTGGGTTACTGCTGAGAATTGTACTAAAACAAAAAAATTATATCGAAATCCGATGGTTTTCCCACAGATATTTTCCCACTGGACTATTTTCCCACTGGACTATTATGCCACTTGAAAGTCAAGTGGCATTCTGCCCTGCATTAGCTGTTACCGCTTTTTTTTTCAATCCCGATTGTGCAGGTAGGGACGGTGGTATTATTGTTCTTCCTGTTCGACTTCCTGTTCGAATCTTTTGCGAAGACAGACTGGTCATCTTTTGTATAAGTCTCTCAATAACGAAATGGTCTAAGAAATACAAGAATCCAAAAAAACAAGTTTATAAAATACTTAAATGCGGTGGACCAGAGTCATCATTTCTACTCTCGATAATGGTTTCAGACACTTAAGTTTCCCAGTTGTGGTCTCATAGCCCACCTGGTTGTCAAGTCTCAGAGGAGTGCGAGAAAAATAACTGCACCGACTAGTGACCGACAGCAATTTCAAGAACTGGCGTCCCAAGACATTACTCGCTTGCAACAACACAAAGTAGCACATAAATCCCCTGTAACAGCACCAAAAAGAGCACAGCAGGCCAAAAATTCCATGGAATAATGATCACTTTTCATTATGCTTTGATCTTATTACAAGCTGTTCTAAATAATAATTTCGGAAATGTTAATCTTAGATACGTTCTCGTACACACTTTAAACCGCACTGTGTGGTGTGCAAGAGTTTAGAAAAGGATATCACTTTGCCGAGCCCTACTTCAAGCATGTTGAATAGTTTTTCTGTAGAAAATACCTACAACATCCCTTGCCCATTATTTCATTACTTCACCTCATCGAGAATTGATTGGTCACTACGTTGAATAACGAAAGCCACGGAGTCCCAGAATCGTGATTTCTCATTTTGCAAGATCATCAGTGATTGCCTTGGTTTTCCTAATTCCTTGCACTTTTCATATAACTGTTTTCTATGGTAAATAATGTTCACGGTCGAGTAGAGGCATAACCTTTAGTTCGTTCGCCCAAGTCGAACAAGCTGACCCTGCTCGGAGGGAATGAAGAGAAGAACCCTGCACAAAGCACCGTGGTCAGTTGGCGTAGAGCAGTGGTCTCCAAACTACGGCCCGCGGGCCAAATCCGGCCCGCCAGTGTGATCAATCCGGCCCGCGACAGTACACAATTAATATTAATTGAACTATCGAATTTAGCAAGCGTATCTTCTCTCAGGGCACGAACTTGGCGACTACTCTAGGAGTTATAAATAATGGTAGGAAAATTAAAATGATTTCGGCCCTTTGAACCTACTGGAATAATCTGTACGGCCCTGAGGCTGGGAAGTTTGGAGACCCCTGGAGTAGAGGGATGGGATGAGCTAGAAATCTAAGCCCATTGGGTGGGTCCGAACATCAATTCTCTACATTGATGTGAAACAGAGTTCTCACTAATTTTACTAACGTATTGGGATCCCTGAACTAAGCAAATCCCCCCCAAAAAAAAAAAAATTATGCTACAAGTAGGAGTTGAATTCATGGGAGGCTGTGGTTTTCTGTGGAAGTTGTTTATATGGAAAGTTTTAACCTCAGCTGTTCACTTAGCCACTTTTTTCCTCTAAGATTAACAATTTTACAAACTTTAGAATTTAATATTTTAGGAGGGAAACAACTTAATTCGTAATTTTCTTTCTGGCTTCACCTGGACTATTATGCAGCCAAACTTATTGAGTAGAAAATATCAGAAGGGAAGTATGGAAAACAGAGCACTGTAGGATATATTGTATTTTAATTTAACAAACATTGATGTTGAAATAGTTTCACAGTAGCTTGGAAACAGTTCTTAATTTTTTGGATGATTTCGCAAGTTATCAGTACTCCTTCAATTGAAAGTATCCCTAAAATACGAGAAATTTTAAAACACGTTGGCATCGTTTTTGTTTTTTTTAAGCTAGCTTTTTATCGAAGATTCAACTATCTATGCCAGCCAAAATGAATGCTATCTCAATTATTCAATGAATAAAAACAACGAAGGAATTACTGTCAAAGTTTGATGGAACAAGAGTCTTAGAAACTCATGCGGTAAAGTAACTACCCTAAAATCTCTGTTCGACTACAAAAGGAAGTTTTCATTCCATTCGTATCTCTTCCACAAGCGGAATCTGCTTATAAGGTTTATTCGAATTTTCACCTTTGAAATTTGCTGCTACTAGCGATGCGTTAACCAGCCATCATTGATCGTTGAAGGATAATTTCAAATTTTGCTTTAGCACACACAACCGATGCAACACGTACAGCCGTCATTCGTGTAGTTCTCATTCTACAATGACTATTACTTCACTGCGATTACCTGACGAATATCGGAAAACGACTGTCAGTGTACGATAGTCATGCGTCGCGCACTTCTAACTTTGTGCTCTCAATTTATACTTGGAAGTGCCTTTTTGATGCAAGGATTCTGATCTTGAGATGCTTTGACTAACGTTTTTAACTAGTTTGAAGCCATTTCTACCCTAAAATTTACGATTGTTCTTATGCCAACACACGCGACCGAACTATCGTCTGCAACAACGTTAATCTATCTGTTGACGGTGCTGTTTCAGTGACTGTTGTAGCGTATTTTTCTCAAAGATTTCGTCTTAGTATTTAGGTAGAAACTCGACAGACTACTGAACAGGAACAGGCGCTACGACGGAGTTGACTGTGTTTGCTGAACTAACAGCGAGGTAAGTAGACGTTTCAATGAGTACACCATAGCAGAAGCTGTTGTCAGGAACACGAGAACAGTCTAGAACGGTGGGGCCATCATCAAACGCGGAGATATTCCCGTGGTACACTTCGTACATACCATCGCCTGGCGGTCTGACGAAATGGAAATTTATAGGAACTGCAGACGTGTCCACTTTCAGCATGATGTCTGTGGGAAAAAATTAAAGTTCCAAGTCAGTTGTTTTTTTGAATGAAGGGCGTGTATAATTCGAGATATTTTTTCACTTACCCTAAGTATTAAAAGAATTGTCAGCACCCGAAAAAATAACTTTTACTTCATGAAACGGCACGACATGCGAGAGTCAAATGCACAAAAAATGTACGCCAGTTTTTTTAATTCAACAAAATAACGGTTTGCTTGCTAGCGATTAGCTGAATGCTCTCATAGAAATAAATATAAAATAACTGAATTTATGTTTTTAAGTGACTTAAATTTTAATATTTAAAAATATATGTAATTGAAATTTTTTGAAGACACATACATACAGTGTATATATATACATATATAAATTCTAAAAAAATCACACTGCGTAAAATAGGCTGTACGCTCGCTGCGTGTAATACTACACTCGAAATGAATGAAACGTCACCTTGGAAAGTTGCAGTACCGACGCTTGCCACTGAAGATGAAGTGCCATCACTGAGCACGCCGCACAGCTCGTAGATGCTGGAGCTCGGCGTGAAAGACGCCAGCGTGCAGACACCGTCCTCGCAGTCACTCACTGTCAGGTCTTCTTCCCCTTGAGTTCGACTGAGCAACTCCAACATGTCAGTCGGGGAATCAAATCCAGATAGGGCGAAACTTCCAGATGATGCTTCGTAAGTCAGGGTATCAACCACTAAAGTGCCTGGAAAAAGATGTTTCTTGGTTGAATTCCACTTCGTAGGTAAGGATCTAAAAGAAAATAGATTCAGAAAAAAATTTGATTGTTTGATTATGAATGCGACCTGAATAAAATCACAATTTGTTTCTGAAGTTTCACAATTTGGACGCCACTTATGAAGATATTAAAATGTGAGTATTTTTATGAAAATAATTCTCCATTAATTAGCATGAGAGATATGGCACATATTAAGAATAAAATTTTGCGCATGAATCATGATCTAAACTTATGAGCTTTATTAAGAAAAATGAGGTTAAATGTGTGTGTTTTCAATGTATTAGTTGGTCAGACACCCCAAAGTTTAATGCGATTTTAGGCCTGGATTTGAGTAATGCATTTGATTCTGCCGAGATGCTTCTACAACATTGCGCAGTGGGTGTCACCGATTCTTCAACTGAGAATCACTCCCATGGAAGTGACTAAATTACGGAGTGTTGATTGACGATGAACACTGTGGGAGGCACAAAGTGCGCAGTTTATAACCTATCACTTATACAATGAAAACACATACTCAGAGAAAAGCGATTTGAAAATAAAACTTCATTCAAGCAGAGCACGCCAGCTTCAATTACCCGTTATGTCTGCAGCTGCCGAAAGTGGGAAGACTGAAGAGGGCGTACAGACCAGCAGCTCCGTGTTATCAGAGTCCAGGTCTTGGATGCAGACACTGGCTGGAGTGTCGGTCTGAGTGTAGCACACGCTGGCATCGGACAAACACGCAACTGCTTCACTTGACGTGTTGACCGAGCCGCTCGTGATGCGGACGAACTGAGATGACCCGCACGTGATCTCCTCCCCCATCACTGGAACAATTAAAATCGGAGGCTAAATTGAAGAATTCATGTTTTTAATCGTGGATGTATTGAATTATTGTTTCGCTTCATCATACAATTAATTGAAAAATAATAATTTGCGATGTTTTATATTATATTTTTTCGTGTATTTGGTTCATTAGAAAATTTAACAAACCGATTTGCAGGCTTTTGCCGTTTACGATTGATTAAAGCTATCGCAGGGAATCGTTATGGAATGTTGGCGCGCGAGGGGAAAATAAACAAAGTAAATTAATGAAATAAATATAAACAAGCACTTTAATTTTTTTCTTTTCATATAATTTAAAGAACTACGTTGGTTGCTCATGAAGTGTTTGTAGAGATGGTCCTTATATTTAGTATGTTCTCGAGTAATTAATCATAAAAATAAAATTTACTTGATTATTTCTTCGTTAGCCCTTTTTTCCTGCTACGACAGTGGTTAAATTGCATAAGTTGCTCAAAACAAGCGTGTTCTCACGAGTGAAGATGGTCAGTCCCTGCTGCTTCGGCTTTCCGTCGGTGTCCGCCACAAGCAGTTTGTATGCACTCGTCTGGCCGGACATCGGCGGGGGCAAGTCGGTGAAGGTGGCGCAAGTCGTGCCTTGGCGTGTGCCATCATAGTCTGTAAAAAGTTTTTTTTTTAAATGCAGAAATGAGGCGTCACGTGACGAAATTGCTCCAGTCCATTGCCGTTTCACTGTTTATCCCGACAGTAGAAAGTTATCCCGACATGGTAGCAAGTTATCTCGACAGTAGCAAGTTATCCCGATAGTAGAAAGTTATCCCGACAATAGCAAGTTATCTCGACAGTAGCAAGTTACTGCGACAGTAATAAGTTATCCCGACAATAGTAAGTTATCCAGTTATTAATTGCGTGCACCCAAATTCAGTTACCAGGAGGGATTTGGTCATGACCCACTTGTCTGCACGCCGTCTCCTGAGGACACAAGTAGCCTTATATCGCCGACCAACAGCGCAGCGTCTGCGCAGACAGTTAACGTAGTTGGAGTATCCAAAGGCCAACGAAGCGCGATCAGGAAGAGCTTGTCAACGGCGGCGACTTCTGTGAAAAGTGATACGCATCCATCGGGGCATAAAAATATGTGTGTAAATAAAGCAAGCTTTGAGCAGATCACTTCATATCTTAAATGTAACATCAGATGGAAAATTTAATAAATTGCCTTGAATCTAAATCCATTTAGAGGTGCATAAAATATGAAGCTATGTATTGGTAACAAACTCACTAGTTCGAAGTATCAAAAGGCCAGAAATATCCTACTGTGTGATTGTTATACAGGAGGTTTTTTAGGTACGGGACCCTAAAAAAAACTTTAATAACTTTTGATTCAATGAACGGAATTTTGAAAGCAAAACGGCTGTTGAAACCTGAGATTTATATCTTTTATTTGGTACATACGTATTCATGCTACGACAGTTATTTACATTCATGATACAACAGAATGGCATTATTGGTCCCTATTTCTTCGAGGACATCAATGGCCAATCAGTAACTGTAACGGTCAACTATACCAATACATCCTTAACACCTTCTTAATTCCTGCAGTGAACACCATGAATATTGCGAATCTCTTCTTCCAGCAGGACGATGCAACGTACCATACCACGAGGGATCACATGGGCATTCTGCGTAACCAGTTTCCCGGAAAGCTGATTTCAAGATTCGGCGACGATGAGTGGCCTGCAAGGTCTCCTGATCTATCTCAATTGGATTTTTTCTTGTGAGGATATATAAAGGCAAGGATTAATCGTGACAAACCGACGGATCTGACTCAACTCAAGGATGCCACCATCTCAGTAACAAAATTGATCGGTTCCACTCTCACTAGTCCTGCAACGAGAAGCATGCGAACACGCGCCTAATGTTGCTTGCAGTCGAGTGGATGCCCCATAGAAAATGCATCTTTAAAAATTAGTTCAAATAAAAAATACAAATCTCAGGACTCTACTGCCGTTTTGTTTCTAAAAATCCTTTCATCGTATCAAAAAAAAGTTATTAAAAATTTTTTCGGGTACCGTTTTTCAAAAACACCCCCGTACGTATACAGTATTTGGAATACGCGTAAATGCGTTGATCTAGGTAGTTTATTTTTATTTCTAAGGTTATTTTTTGCCTGCCCTATCCGAGAATAGGTCAGGTAAATGAGCAATCAATTATAACTGTACCCAACTTTCTTCATAGAATGCGTAAAAATCTGCGTATTATTTTGCAAAAATTTGACATTTCGTAAAGTCTGTGGAGCGGACAGCGAAGGCATGAGACTGTGCATATTTCATGTGATTTAGCAGTATTTCTCGACAGTGTTCTCGGACGTAACCAATTTTACAGATTAAACTCACGGATTAGATAAGATTAGTCGTTAGTTTTAGCCTCCCTATACCAGCAGCAACAAATGCGATCCAAAGAGAGGAAGGAGGAAGGCACCATTTAGTATGGAGTTAAGGAAACGCGGAATCTACGCAGAAAGGGCATAGAAACAGGAAGTTGTGAAAGAAGATTATGAAACAAGAATAAATTTGAAGAAGAAAGTAGTAGGTGTTGAAAAACAGGACAGCAGTGAACCGAAAAAGGTGGTCCTTAACATAACAAAAACATTTTATTTCAACAGAAAGCAAGCCTACCTAACTCTCAGCTCGGGCCCTCACGTTGCCCTCCTGGGAGCGCTAATTCCCATAGATACAATACTTGTATCACCCTGAGGGGATTAAACTCAAAACAGTCCTATTCATACAATATTGTTCCAGAAGTCAAAACAAAATTTGCACTCGTCTACAAAACATTGGAACAATAATTCCGCAATTGGAGGTAGACATTCAGGGCATATTCAATACTCAGCATAAAAGAATGTGGTTCAACTGTATTCGACCAGGCGCGAGGTGTTTGAACTCTTCAGCCATCAGAATAAAAAATAAATTAAACATGACAAGGGAACAGAAATAATGAAGAACTTCCCGCTTTCACAAGACACATTGAAGATAATCACATCACATTACTTGACAGTGGTACTGATGCATCCACACATCACTGGTTACTGACACAAGGATGTACTGTGCATCACAGGGAAGTGCTCGCTAGCAGCATTGAAGTAACATATCAATGACCCTTAGTTAGTGGAGCAGCACTGCACGCTCTCCAGCCACGGCATTAAACACCTTAACCGCCATGTGAGCCACCGGTGTTACACGGAGGGATTTTTCATAATGCTACTCACTGACCAGTAGTCACAAACGCAAGTTCCATAAAAACTTAATCCAAGCTGAATGAAGGCACGATTCAGATAAGTTTGCTATTTTCAAAATTGCCTACTTTAACTGATTTTCAAATTGAATTGATTATTGAACTTTAGCGTAAACCTTGGCGGATAACGTGTTACGTACGATACACAGTAAGCAGCATATAACACCATGCACGGCTTTAAAATTTCCACCGACTGGAACATACTACAAGTAGGCACAAAAACAACATTAAACTGAAGCACTGTACAGTATTCATGGTCAGTAGCATCATGAGGAAGAGATTATCATGTGTGATTCAAACAGCAACACAATCACAATGTTCGCCTGCAACAACAGAAACAGTAATACATTAGTCGCCTGCAACAGCACAAACAGAGCACCACATAACTCGCCTGTAACAGCACAAACAGAGCAGCACAATACTTGCCTGTAACAGCACCAAAAAGAGCACAACAGGCCAGCAAGGCCTGCACAGTCCAGCCTGCAGTTCGCCGCATCGTTGAGAGCAGAGCTCAGCAAGTGCACACCAGGCTGCTCAAATACGAGTTTAGATGTGACCTTACTTGATTTGCCTTATTACCTGTTCATAGGGAGCTATAGAACAGTTCATAGAACATAAATTGAGAACAGGACTACGGGACTATAGACTTGCGGTCGCAAAGATACATTTTGTGACGTAACCATAGCCTTGGCACGCACGGACAATGGGGTGGCAGCATTGCTCTTATGACCACTACCAAGGAACCGTGATATTCTCTGGGGAGTAAAATATTCTTCGGCTTAGTGACGAAAATTCCTCAAAATGAAAAGAGACATTGAACTTTAGAGAACACGTAACAGTGCTTGTAAGAATAAATTAAACCTGTGATCGAAGTATGCATACGAGAGACGCAATTTACGGAATTTCGATACTTTTATGCTGTGAGTTAATATTTTTTTGTATTCAGTCCTTGGCATCCAGTTCCTTTTTCCTAGCATCTCTGAGGTAAAAACAAATTAGGAGATGAGTGCATAATTTTAATAATATCATCCTTAAATGATAAAAAGATCAGAATGCCGATTTTATATTTTTCAGTTTCTAGCAAGTTCTCTTCTTTTCACATTAGGATTACTTTCACTACCTCTTCGGTGAAATTTTTCCTCGCTATTAACTATACTATTAAATATTAACCATGCTATTAACGCTTTTAGCTGCGTTGCTCACTGGAACAAGAACCTGACAATGATTAACGACACAAGACAAGAGCCTATACTAACTGCCCCTTACTCACAGTCAAAGCGATGCTTCACGGCAGCAGAACTTCTAAAGTCCAAAATCTGATTTGTTGTTTCCCGTAGTCGGTCTATGGAGACTTCGTGTGGCTGATGTCCACTCCATCCACAAGCAGTTAATGTGCGTATATCACAAATATTAAATGATCTTTGCAACCTGAACAAGTCTTTAGTTAACCTCTTGTTGCGTGCAAGTGGTCGAAGCTCGGAGAGAACCGGCCTGACCTCATCTGTTGCTCATGCTCGCCAAGTCCTATCAGGCTCTCCAACTCGAGCACCGTATTCTAGGTGCTTCTTCGGCGATAGCGGGTATGTTCTTTATCGGCAGCCTCTTGAGCGGCATGTAGTTTCAATACGTGAGTCGTCCTCCTTTCAATAAAAAGGGCGTCATGTTAGCGAATAAAAGTGTACCTCAAAAGACCTCAATTTAGACATTATCCTTTAAAGTGACTGGATGCAGCAACAGGTTTTGTTCTTCGTTGCCCGAGTACTTTGAAAGCGGTCGCAGCAGGCGTCACGTGGCCCCTGCGGCCAAAACATTCGTAGAACAGAGCTGAAGTAAATGCATGATCACCAGGCAAATGTAGAATAAAAAGACTAAGCCAGTCAAAAACATAATTATGTATTTTTACGATGTACAAAGTGTCTAAAAAATTGTACTCACTTTCTGATGGACGATTACTTATCTATCTTTTGTTTCTGTTTCACGTACAAGTAAGTCTTTTATGATCCGTAATTTTCTAAATTAAATGTTCTTTTCTTTTATTTAGATAATTGGACTTGCACCTGTGTCGATATATTTCTACATTAAAGCAAAATACATGAGTACTGTGTTGTCAAAGAGTGAGTACATTTTTGGAACACCCTGTGGGAAGAAAAAAGCACAAAATGTATTTCAGCGCTACATACATTTTTGAAGTGCTAGTAAACTGGAATATAAATCCTGCTGGGCATGACAACTATTTAATCGTACATCAAGCAGTCGTTTATTTTGTCTTGCCTGTTACAAATGAGCGAAATAAGTCATCCATGTTGCAATAATTCTATATGAGTGCATAATTCCTAATATTCTACAGGAACAAGCAAAGCTCGGGTACTATTTTAACGAAAAAATGTTCAAGAACCTCTGTGCAAAAATGTGTCCGTGTGAGATTATCGTCATTATCACGGAATACTTCACAGTACATCCATGATTTATTTCTGCAAAAAGCCTTTCTAAAGTTTTCGGTTGAAGTTTTATTGAAATTAGTTTATTTCGTATTCCGATTTTTTTGCTGTAATTTTGTCAGCTCCGGGGTGTGTCTTGGAACTCTCACTTATGTTTAAATTTATATAGACACTACAAATTTCAAAGTGCATTGTTGTGTAGGAGCTCAATTAGTCATTCAAGTGTAGCGACAATATTTTCAGTGAACTATTTTCATAACTTACTCAATTTGGAGCATTTGACCGTTTTTTTTTTATTTTTTGCTTGATTTAAACTTAGCTGGGCAAAGCTCTAATGAGCATTGTATGTAGTGTGGCACAGTGGTTAAGGTACAGTGGTTAAGGGATCGGCCTTGTATGTTGGAGACGAGGGTTCGTATTCCGGCGCTGGCGCGGAGATTTTTCCCGTTGGGTATAAGGGAAAGCTCAAGCACAATACCCCACTCAACCCAGGTGTCGGAAATAGGTACCGGCTTTACGGGGAACCGTTATGGTGTCCTATATATAGGGTTAGTTACAAGACATATAAAAAACTAATGCTTAAGATCATATGTATCAGGCTTGATTAGAAATAAAGCATCCCAAAGATGCCGATGTTTGTTTCTGTTTGTTTAGTGTGTGTAGAGTGTGTCCTAGAACAGTATATTCCAGAACGTTCTATTATATAACGGTTTCATAAAAGTGAAACTGATTTTAGGGCTTGAACTTCATACTTGAATTTGTACAAATATTTTACTTGCATATAAATATGGAAAAACGTAAATTCCATATATATATATTATAAATAAATTTACTTCATAGATACTTATGTATATATCTAGATGTCTATATGTATAGAGAGATATATATCTATATATCTCTCTCTCTCTTTCTCTCTTTCTCTATATATATATATATATATATATATATATATATATATATATATTTATATATATATATATATATATACAGAACATACACGTATATACATACATGCATGTATTTATATATTTAAAACCTGTATATATATTCATATATACAAACATGGAGAGATATATATTGCATGAATGCTTTCTTCGTTTCTTAATTACCGTATACTGTGTATCTATTCATTATGTACTTGTATCGGTAGAATTATAGTACCGATGAATATTGTTAACATTTTGGGTGAGTGCAAATTTAGTTTCGACATGTGATGTGGGAAGATCGTTTCTTTCCCTCAACGTAAACTCTTTTCAAATTATTCTCGAACAAAACTTGCAGTCTATGACTTAGCTGATATAGAGACGCTAGACAAGACCGAACTATTTCCGACGTAAAGATTTTCTCTTTTGACCGACCAGGATGATGCTTTTACTTTTATTTTTTTATTTTTTCTTCTATTTTTATTTAAAATCTAACTATCATTCGACTGGCATTATTCTGGCAATTATTCAAGCTTTACAACGCCACTCCAGTATCGATTGTGAGAACTATTAATTCGAAGTCAGGAATTGCAGCCTAACACTCATTCAACACAAAGTATCGGTAAGGAAAATAAGAAATTGAAAATGACACTTCAAGATTTATTGTTGAATATACGTTTGTTATATACTCCTGTTAAATAAATGACATCATATACTTAACACCACATTCATATATCTACGCTATTTAATCCGCTATAGCTCCTCCCTTCAACACGTCTATTGAATGTCAAATGTCACAAATGCTGTTGTTTTTCGTCTGTACTAACTCTTTTATTGAAAAGATCAAGTATTCTACTTCATTCAAAATTAAATCCATAAATGTTTAGGAAAAAACTGCCATAAGATAACGTCGATAAGACGAGCAAAAAATATCACAAAAACATTCAAGACTACCAGAAAGACTCGCATTTTCTTCCTGCCCCTGTCATACGTGTGAGACATGAAATTATATTTCATAGAAATTATTATATACTTTCTAGGGATATATATTTTTTTGTAAACAGTAGTGAATTTTTTTACCAAAATAACCATTCTAAAAATTGCTCAAATGTACTATTGGTGCACAGAACTGTTGCATGACGGTTATCAAGAGGCATTTAACTGTTTTGTAATGACCGTCTCTTGGCAATTATTTTGACGACCGCCTATTGACGACCATCAGTCAATGGCTGTCAACAGTCGTACACTGTTTACTTCCTTTATTAATTTTTCGCCGGAGCATGCATATTTTTCGCCGCCCAAGCGAATTAATTACTTTGGCGGAGAAAAACATGGATGCAGGCGGCAAAAAAGTTAAACTGGGTTATAGCTCTTAGTACACGCGTGGGGGTTGTCCTTTGATGCCAGGATCCTGGGCGTTGAGTGCTTTGGTCCACTTTTTCATATAACCTGAAGCCATTTCCGCCTTAGTTTCACCTGCTGTAGTGTCAACGCGCACGGCTGGTTTGTCGTCTGCTACGACACCTTCGCTGCCTACTTCTTTAGTGTCAGAAGCAGATTTCTCTTGATAGTCCGACATAGAATCTGAAGCGAAATTCTCGACGATGAATACCGGCGTCACGATGGAATTGGTTCTGTTTTCGTAACTGACGGCAACGTAAGCAGCATCTTCATAGACCACGCCATAACAAAAGTTGTTGCCCGGCACTTCGGTACAGTCCAGATCGACGGGGCCGCTGTCGAACACGGAGCTGACGCTTGTGCCGTGATAAATTTCGTACTTTTGTTGGTTTGAAACTTTGGTGATGTGGAACACTATAGGAATATTTGTCTCGTCCACAGTCAGCATGAAATCTGAGGAAAAGAAAGTTTTAAGCTTCACTTTAGACTTACGTACGTGGAAATATATTTAAATCCCAAACACTTTTGGACAGTGTAGATTTAACTGGGACTTCGAGCAATACAGTATACAAGTGATAAACATAGAAAGGATGAAATGAGACTGAAGACTTGAATGCTCAAACTATAGGCTTAAAATCACAAAATCAATGCAAAAGCAGGACGTTAGAATTTTTGAGGTTAGATTCAGAGTAGCGAACCATCGACAGGCGCAGTTTGCTCTCTCAAATTCATGTTTAAAAGATTATTTTAGTAAACGTTCCCAAACCTCCAGAGAGGACAAAAGAACGTCCAACATTGGCAAGATTAGCAATTGAAATCCAAGCCTGCTCGCATGATACAAGCGGCATGTCTGCGTGAAATATTCGATCAGAAATTTGTCCAAAATTTTGATAATGCACCGCTGCAACAACGGAGCAATTGAAATGAAGGAAAATTCAGAAAATTATAATTCACATCAGCGTAAATGAATTTCGTTCATAATAACAGTTGCGTTTTACGAAAACATTTGATGCATTTTAGACCCTTGCATTAGATCTTCTTGAGCAATCACCAACTATAAGCTCTGCAGAAAATAAAATTAACTTTACCTTGGAATGTCGTCGCACCAACATTCGACACTGATTTGTTATTGAGGAAGACTCCACACAGCGAGTAGTTGCTGGTGCTGGGAAAGAAAGGCTCCAGCGTGCACTGGTCATTTTCACAAGAGCCCACCGACATAGAGAACTCTTCATCGATGCGGCTCACCAACTCCGCCAGCCGAATTGATGGTAGAATTCTGTACGATATATTCAGGATTCCAGAAGAATTTTCGTACGAGTACCTCAGGGAATCAGCCTCGAAGCTGTCTGCAGTAGAAAAGTTCTTTGGTAAACTCCAATCGCGTTTCTGGGAAGGATTATATTTCAAAACATACATATATACGTTAAAGCATACCGAGTAAATTTGCTAACGCTCGCACTAAATTTTTCTAAAGCGGAATTATTATAAAAATAAAAACATACACATCATCAAGAACATCATTATATGCGCCAAGCAACTTTCAGCCACTCATATGAAGTGTTTTTGCGTACCCTCACTTTATCATCAAATCTTACGAGTGCCTATTGGCAAAATCGAGTCTACATACATGTATATAACAGGTTTTTTTTCCTCCTTACGGGAGGGTAGCCGACAGCAAGCCAAAATCATTCATCCTTAGTCACTAGGAGACGAGAGAGGCAGCACAGGCCGCACCAGAACTGCCCGTAGCAATAGCAGCCCAGCACAACCCTTTTCTACAGCCCAACAGCCATAGCTGGTTTACCCCGACCGTTTCATTTGTGTGCAGCCTCTCCCCGTACATAACAGGACACACCATATACCCCATCACATGCAGGCAGGCTTCCAGTGCCCGCGTCAAATAATTACATCCTTATGCACTGCTTCCACTCACTTCTATCCGCTGTCATCCCTCTCGCCACGTCCACAGTCAGACCCCTCTCATACAATGCACGTTTCACCCCATCTATCCAACTCATCTGTGACTTTCTTCGCGCTCTAATACCACTCACCTCCAACGTATAAATCTTTTTACCAGCCGCTAAACATTCATTCTTTCAACATTCCCAAACCATCGAGTCTAACATCTGCAATGTCAACGAGTTTACTGCCCACATATATTTGTCGTAAAGTGCCATCGTGTTTCTCAATGTCAACACTTTTGTAGTAATTCCGTCAACATTTTTTGATAGCAGTTGGTTCTACAGTGACGCTATGTGTGGATAGGGGCAGTTAGAATCCCTTTCCCATGGTGTGAATTCCTTCCTAAAAAGGTATGTTAATAAATGTCGGAGAACGCATAGCTTTCATTGGAAAACAAAATACTTTGCTCCACACAGTGTGAGTAAGGGGTAAATCATTCAAGTTACCACGAGGGTGTGTTTTCATAGAAAAAATGAGAAACACCGATTTTGCGACTGCCATTTCTCTGAGCATGCTGGATCACAAAACGCTCGATTACCAAGTTCAATCGCAGTCGCGTTTGGGAATTCGATAGGAACGCAGACCAACAGCTCGGGGTTGTTTACTGGGTCCAGGTCGCCTATACAAATTTCGCCAGGAGCGTCGGAGTAGCAGACGCTGTAGTCCGGCAGACACGCCCACGCTTCTGTCGACGAGTTGATGAAGCCGCTCGTGATGCGAGCCAGCCGAGATTCCCCACAAAAGAACTCCTCTGCCACCACTGCAACAATTGATAAATTTGAGTTGCTGTCAAAAAATTTCTTTAGTGTTGGGGGTTGATGAAAGTAGTTTATTTTATATTTTTTTAAGTTATCCTAAATCCCGGCCAGTCGAAGGAATTTCTTCAGTGCTGTGGACTGATGAAAAGAGCTTATATTGTATTTTTAAAGTTACCCTAAATATCGTCACAAGTATCAAAAGGAACATATACGTAATGACGGAATGATAAATAACGTACGAGTAGTAATCTAACATTTGAGTATGAGCATTTGTTGAGAATTTTTGATAACTTGTCTTAATAAAGAATCCGAAATTTTTTCATGCGCAACAGCTGTTTAATAAAAACAGTGTACGCTTAGCCTACACATTTACTCGCTCCCTGCGTTTCTCACACTCTGTCCTTGTTTTTACCAGAATGACCTAAATTATAATGAAGCTGACATACCGCTTGCGTCTGTTTCAAATACCAAGTATGAGACGAGTCAAATTTAGAGTAGCTGTGTACTCACGCGTAAAGATGGTCTCTCCTTGCTGTATAATTTGATCCGATTCATCCACCACGAGAAATCCGAATGTATTCTGATGGCCGGAAGATGGGAAATATACGTTGAATGTTGCACAATTCTCGTCACTTCGGGAGCCGACGTAGTCTGTAAAAATACCAGATTTTTCTTCTTTGAGCTGCAAAGGAAAAGCGTTACATGACTAATTTCTTTCAGTCATAACCGTAAAGCTTCCTGTTCGTAGCTTCCATTCGATTTTACTGAAAAAACGATTCATTAAGCTTACACGAACAATAGCCACGTCCTATCAGAGTTTTGTAGGTCTTCAGTTGTCTGTAAGTTGGAGTTTGTCTGTAATATCATTCAACTCAAAAAGTAGGTTGTACTCAAACAAAGCTGTCGTATGGTGGAGAATGTGTTTTTGACGAATTTCTTAGAGTGGGAAGCCGGTTTCCCTCGCAGCTGCAGAAGAGAGGAATTATTATTTAATTTTTGGGCATTCAAATTTGATTGAGTGCGTAGAAATTCATAATGCAATCCTCAGCTGAATTTGGAAACAATTACCAGAGCTTGAGATCAACTGTAGAGTCCTGAATTTTTTTAACAAAACTAGCTTGCTACAAACGTTTCAAGCCATTCTTATTTTAGCTCTCACTTACTGGGGAAGGCTTGAGCATCAAAACGACAAACAATTGTTGTAAGATCTTATGAAACATTTCATTTCTATGCTAAACTTATTTAATGATACATAAACAAAGAAAGATTTATTTCACGAGTTCGCTCATCCAAAACTTAGAGTAGTCCAATTGTTTACAACTACAACATCAAATCGGCGTCTTGTACCACTCGTTGTGGCGTAAGGCAGTATTTGTGGAATTTCTTCTCATGCACGGAGAAGTGAAGACTTTTTACTCTCATTGGAATTGCGAAAAAAAACAAACACCAGGCATAGGTTCTATTCGCTCCATCTCCAAGAAAGGTCTGCTGTTCACCAGCATCCTCATGTTCAGACGCAGAATCAGACTCAAGTTCAGAACTTCATCAATGTAATTGCTTTCTCTTTGATTTTTCATTTCTGTCTCACGAAACGGAAAGGTACTTATATGTTGAGGAAATGGCCGCCTAAACCAAAAAAAAACTGATTTCATAATGGGAGGAACTTTCAATTATTTATGAGCAATCACAGAGCGATTCTTTTCCCTTATGCAATCGTTGCGCAAGTAGTGAGTCATTTAAACTCAGAACTTTTCATCAGGCCAGACGATTCTAAATGCTGCGCCTCTTTTTATTGGGTTCAACGAAACTTTTCTTTCCGCTATTCTCCCCGGCATTATAATTTTGGTGGGAGCTTGCTCCTTTTTCAGGATGAAGGGAGACTTTCCCAAACTATCCTGAATAATTTTTCTCAGTATGCTTGGACCGGTTGAACACTGTTACACCAGCTTTCTTAAGGACCTCGTTGGATGACGCCAGATCTACCCACGGAAGTCCTAAACAAAAGATGTAGTTTGTTTCGATGAAGGTGTCTCATTTTGTGGCCGATCTTCTAAGCCTCTTCGCTCTTCAACCGCAATCTAAACGGTTGATAGCGCGACTCGTCTCTGCCATCTCGGAGTCCCAGTCAAACTTTTTCGCTGGAGCATGCATGTTTTTCGCCACCTCAGCGATTTAATTACTTGGGCGGTTTAATTAATTACTTAGCGATTTAATTACTTAACAAGACGCTCCAGCGAAAAAGTTAGACTGGGGCTGGACGATCCTGCCCCGTGCATCCCATTTATTGTCCAACAAATCAACTATGGCTTCATTTTGCGGAAGTTCGGTAGAGCAAAATTGAGCATTATTAATTTATCATCAAAAGAAATTCGTGGATGCCAAAGAATAATTTTTAAATTGTTAATCACTTCTAATTCATTCCACCTCCACCGCATTATAGAACGGAGGCTGCTCTGAAACAACGATTGAGCTCATCACAGCGGCGGTAGTTGAATAAGGTTCCGAATTCATTCCAATAATTTGAAAAATAGTGTCGGTTGGAGCCGCAGGGACTGGCTTTCAAATCTAGCGGTTTAGGGGAAGGTGAATGCCGTGTCTAACTTTTTCGCCGAGCATCTAAATTTTAGCTGCCCTGAATAAAAATGGGAGCCCAAGTAGCTGCCCTACTTGGGCAGTTAAAATCGTAGATGCTGGGAGGATGAAGTAAGACTAGGCGTTGAATGTGACCAGAGAAGGTAACCAAGGTAAAAAAAATAACAAAAATCGACCGTGTTTCATTCAAACGATATTTCCAATTAAACACTCATTGTAACATCGAACCACTTGGTGTTATTCATCAACAGCTCCTCTCCCACCCCAACCTTCTCGCTGATTCGGATGTGAGGAAACCTTCCCGGCAATCTTTACTGTTTCGGATGCCTCCTTGTAACATCGAACAGCTTGGTGGTATTCATCAACAGCTCTTCTACCACTCCAACCTTCCCGCTGATTCGGATGTGAGAAAACCTTCCATCCAATCCTTACTGTTTCGGATGCCACCGTTCACGCAAAGAGCATAACTCGCACCTCGACTCGCTCACCCACCTGACTGTCCGATGCCCTCAGTGTAAACAAGGAGTCTTAACTCGCCGTCAGCCAGCACCGCGTCTGCGCACAGCAACATCTCTGGACTATCAGTGTACCATCGCAGCGAGGTGATGCCCACGTTCTCCACCGCTGCTAGTCCAAGCAAATGAAAAGTTCAGAGTAAGGCGTAAATGAGGGAGAAAATATTCTTGTTTTGATTTCATGAAACCGGGTGTTAACATAAAATCACGATGCAAAAATATACGTAAAAAACATGTATAAATTACACTCACAAAATTTGAAGTGTAATCTACTTTTTGGAAAGTTTGGCAAAAACAGAATGCTGCTGGAGCATGCTGTACTATAACACTATAACACTAAAGAGCATGAATCAAAACGTCTGTTACGTCTACAAGTCTAAAAATTTCAGAACTTAATCTACTTCAAGTAAATAGCTCATTAGAGTGAATTTTAAGCAGAATTTCAAGTCATTTTAACATCGATGTAAAGCCTGGAGAGTAGTGCCCATGTTGAGGAGTGTTATAGCCTCTTCATTTTTTATAAAAGCCCACTACATACCACTCTTTTTTTAACAAATGACCAAATAATAAGCATACGAACGAACGTTTGTAATTTTCACAGTTAGCTCATTTAAATGTTAACAAATAATTGACCGCTAACAACGTGTGTTTTAAGTTAAATATATTCCGAATGGAATTTAAAAACAAAATCCGTGTATCAGTCAACGGAGAATCTGACTCCTGACACATTGAAGACACTTGAATGCTTCACATCACTAGTCAACAGCACTGGCGTAACCACTCATCAGTGATTACCAGCCACACAACGCGCAGCGTAACGTGGATAAGCGCTCGCCAGCAGCACTGAAAGTAACTCATCAGTGACCAGTGGTGCTAAGTGCAGCACGAGACTCACCATGTCCAGTAACAAGAGCCTGTGATCATTGGCACGTCAATTACAGGCACTGTTGACAATGCACTTTGTACAACTGCAGTTATTACGTATGCGTAAGAGTACTACTAATTGTCAGATTAGCACTTGTGGCGCATATTGTGTAGAAGCATATTCCCTACCAACAGCACTAAGAAGAGCAAAACCTCATCTGCAACATCACAAATCAAAACACATTACTTGCCCGCAACTGTACAAAAAGCAGCATAAGCCCGCCTGTAACAGCACAAAGAGCTGCACATTGTTTGCGAGCAACAGCATATACAGCAGCAGAATAATCTCCTGTAGCAGCCCAAAGGCCAAGCACCACATTACTCGTCTGCAACAAGACAAACTAGCACATTACTAACAACTAACTAACATTACTAACATTACTAGTAACAGCACAAACAGAGCAGCACAATACTCGCCTGTAACAGCACCAAAAAGAGCACAACAGGCCAGCAAGGCCTGCACACTCCAGCCTGCAGTTCGCCGCATCGCTGAGAGCATGCAGAGCTCAGCGAGTGCACACCAGGCTGCTCAAATAAGAGTGTAGCTGTGAGCTCACTTGCTCTGCCTCACTTCTTCATGTTCACAGTTGAGGCAGTTTCATGTTGCGTACATTGTAAACGGGACTTGAGTAACTGTGAGTACACGGATGCCCGTGATGACGTGACTGTAGCGCCGACACACCAGATTCATCGTTGCAACTTGTACTGCAGGGAAATTACCTTGATATTTTCTGGGATGCAAATAATTCGCCTGCTCTCTTTTAAAATTGTTGTTTGCCGCTAGCTCTTCGAAATGATCTGTTAAGAACAAAGCTGGAAACATAAATTTAAAATTGATAGTAAAAATAATTCTTTTTTACGGCGAAGCCGATGTGATTTTTCTGTATGAGGGATGACCGAAAAGTCATGAAGGCCTCATTTTCATCAGCATGATACCGATTTAAAAAATATATCAATTTTAGAATGGGTGTGTGCACACAGTTTTATTCGTTCCAGTAACTAAGACAAAATTATCCTTACACTTCAAAGATATTACCTGCCGTGATATTGTTGTGTAATATCACTGACTCAGGAGAGGCGTGATAACAAAATTACTTTAATGACTGCAGGAAAAGTCTCCCTAAAAATGTTGCTGCCCCATGAGTGTTACCATCTAACTTTTTTCCTTATTACTTGAAATGTTGATGTTCTGTAGGACCCAGAAGTTGAAGCGTTGCCCGTAGTCTGCAGTTTGCAATTTGTAATTGCGTTATGTTATTGATGCAAGCGCTTCCTTTTTGTGCTTTGTGCTCGTACATTCACTATTTAATTGAAAACATTTTGTTAACTTTTATAAAAACGAGAAATTCGGGAGATGAATGTATGATTTCGCAGTTTACTTCAGTATACTAAAGAAAAAATATACCAAAAAAACCTTTAAAAGAATATACATATAAATTTTATACTAATATATTTAACACTAGGCAGTCCTGCCAAAATTTCCGCATTTTATTAGTGGTGTTGTGTGAGTAACTTAGGTGCCATTTTTATTCAAAAGATTGACTGCCGCAGAAAGCAAGCTGTTCTGTGCTGTTTAAATTTAATCATCCCTAAGCTTTCGATCAAAGAGATTTTATGAGCTCGAACGTGTTCTTTAAAACTGTTAATAAAGTGGGGTGCAATTCATTAAATTAGAATTCCGGCAACGGATCCAAAATTTCAACGGAAATAATTCAACATAACGACATAAGAACTTTGTGATCCTGCATGGTGACATCTATATTTCTAAACATTTGCACAAGACTCTTACCAAATGAGCAAATTTTTTAATTTTAATTGTTTCAATTTTTGCGTAGCTCTTCTGTTCGATCGGTTGACATGCGAGAAACAAGTTAAAATTTACTTTGTGTTTCTAATTTTGCATCCAACAAAGCCTGCCTGTAAAACACATCTCCCCTTCGGTCGGCTGGCACACGAACTCTCAGAATATCAGTTCAAGGTTTGAGCTTCTGACTTCACGTTACAGCTGATGAGATACAGACATCATTAGATGATATCATAATTATGTAATACTTCTCAAAGATAAAACTGTGTGCACGCAACCCAATTTCAGCCTCAGGACACAATGATGAATAATTTTTTATTTTAGCAGATGGAGTTTCATCACAGTCACGGTTCAGAGATGGTCTGACACGTCACGGTTATTGTAACAAATCTGATATCCATGAACAATGATGTCAAAAATGCAAGCCTTAAGAAGTCGTCACATGCCCTCAGTTCTAGTAATGGCAGTGGAATTAATGATTTGTAAGCAATAAAACTATATTTTCCCCTTGGAGTGCTGGATGATAGTATCAGAGAATAAATAGGTCAGAGAGAACATCACGTCTATGATTATATTCTGTTACCGAGCTAAATATAATACTGAAGCAAACTACGCCAGTTTTCCTGACCCGATCTGAATTATGACTCGACGAATTCAACCACCAACTGAGCTGGTAATTTTCGTATCACGGGCTCATGATATAATTTTGTCTATATGAGGAAGATCTCAACCTTCGCACTCATTGAAAAATTCAGAAACTATCGAGTCCAGACGACCTCTTTTTTTTCCCATCGACGGGAGACTCTACGAAGGTACTGCAACACTTTATTAACTTTTCCGACTTGAGCATTTCAATGTAGTATCTGTTCGTCGGACTTTTGCCAACTACTGGTACTAAATGCATATTGCACGAAAACCCCACAGAGGATTTTCTATTTGCAACAGGTGTTTTACTTACAGTGAAGTTACATCAATTTTTCATTAACCTTCCTGCACTGCATGATCACTACTATGTAGAACCCTGACTCAATAGCCTGATTTAATAAAATTATTTCATGCTCCCTCATGAACAATAGCTAGGGTAATTGATGTCCTTACCGTCTAAGGTTGGAGCGTGATATTTTTTTATGTCTTGCCTAACCCTTGAAAATGCTTCTTGTCTTCAGCCAAGCGCTCGATGCTTGTGACTGTCGAGGCAATGCAGACACCACAGAGCTTCACCATCTGAACTGCGGGCCCGCCAACGCCTTGTTCTTTTAAGGCCGTCCACCTCGAGGACTTTGTCATAGGTGCTTCATAGAAGATGACAGACATCGAGGACCATGATAAGGCAACAGTCTTGAACGACCAGTCTTGTTTCTTTCATAATAGGATATTATTATTCTTGTATCACATGATTGCAAGGAATTTGAACGTTATTATTCGCTTAGTGGGGAAACGTTCGAGGAAATCTCAACTATCAAGGTCCTTGATAGTAGAAATGGTCCATAAGGTCAATAAGAACATGCAGCTCACAAAGGTCACGTTTGAAAGCCCTCTTTTCTCGAATTATATAATGGCTTACCCAACAAATTAAATTGAATCGAATTTTATGTCCAGGAATATGTCAACAATTATTCTTAAGCTATCAAAAACTAACTGGTATAAGGTCTAAAATTAAGGTTAGCGAGGTTATTTGGAAACATCAACAATTTATTAAATTTCCATTTCTAAAAAACGGACTTATGTTATCGATATGATCGGCAGGAGGAGCAGGTATAGCATTAAATTAAATGGAGAAGTATTTAGAAATTAACTTAAAGTATTAGTGCAGATCTTGATTCCACTGCGCATTGTCACATCGCAGTGTTAGTAAATGCCAACGCTTGACGTACTGCAAAACAACTCGCATCTCAAATGACAATCTTTAAAACGCGGTTAAACTGAACAATTTAAATGAATACAAAATGATCTCAAAAAATTGCCGAATAAAACTGTCGACCTAAGCCTGGCTAGGTAATGGGAATCCTTAAGACCATGTGATGTCATTATACTAGGTGATGCCACTAAATTAAGCGATGACATTATACTAGGTGATGCCACTAAATTTAGCGATGACATTATACTAGGTGATGCCACTAAATTAAGCGATGACATTATACTAGGTGATGCCACTAAATTAAGCGATGACATTATACTAGGAGATGCCACTAAATTTAGCGATGACATTATACTAGGTGATGCCACTAAATTAAGCGATGACATTATACTAGGTGATGCCACTAAATTAAGCGATGACATTATACTAGGAGATGCCACTAAATTTAGCGATGACATTATACTAGGTGATGCCACTAAATTAAGCGATGACATTATACTAGGTGATGCCACTAATTAAGTGATGACATTATACTAGGAGATGCCACTAAATTAAGCATGCCATTATACTAGGTGATGCCACTAAATTTAGCGATGACATTATACTAGGTGATGCCACTAAATTAAGCGATGACATTATACTAGGAGATGCCACTAAATTTAGCGATGACATTATACTAGGTGATGCCACTAAATTAAGCGATGACATTATACTAGGTGATGCCACTAATTAAGTGATGACATTATACTAGGAGATGCCACTAAATTAAGCATGCCATTATACTAGGTGATGCCACTAAATTTAGCGATGACATTATACTAGGTGATGCCACTAAATTAAGCGATGACATTATACTAGGTGATGCCAATAAATTAAGCGATGACATTATACTAGGTGATGCCACTAAATTAAGCGATGACATTATACTAGGTGATGCCAATAAATTAAGTGATGACATTATACTAGGAGATGCCACTAAATTAAGCGATGACATTATACTAGGTGATGCCACTAAATTAAGCGATGACATTATACTAGGAGATGCCACTAAATTAAGCATGCCATTATACTAGGTGATGCCACTAAATTTAGCGATGACATTATACTAGGTGATGCCACTAAATTAAGCGATGACATTATACTAGGTGATGCCAATAAATTAAGTGATGACATTATACTAGGAGATGCCACTAAATTAAGCGATGACATTATACTAGGAGATGCCACTAAATTAAGCGATGACATTATACTAGGAGATGCCACTAAATTAAGCGATGCCATTATACTAGGTGATGCCACTAAATTTAGCGATGACATTATACTAGGTGATGCCACTAAATTTAGCGATGACATTATACTAGGTGATGCCACTAAATTAAGCGATGACATTATACTAGGAGATGCCACTGAATTAAGCGATGACATTATACTAGGTGATGCCTCTAAATTAAGTGATGACATTATACTAGGTGATGCCACTAAATTAAGCGATGACATTATACTAGGTGATGCCACTAAATTAAGTGATGACATTATACTAGGTGATGCCACTAAATTAAGCGATGACATTAAACTAGGTGATGCCACTAAATTAAGTGATGACATTATACTAGGTGATGCCACTAAATTAAGCGATGACATTATACTAGGAGATGCCACTAAATTAAGCGATGCCATTATACTAGGTGATGCCACTAAATTTAGCGATGACATTATACTAGGTGATGCCACTAAATTTAGCGATGACATTATACTAGGTGATGGCACTAAATTAAGCGATGACATTATACTAGGAGATGCCACTAAATTAAGCGATGACATTATACTAGGTGATGCCACTAAATTAAGCGATGACATTATACTAGGTGATGCCACTAAATTAAGCGATGCCATTATACTAGGTGATGCCACTAAATTTAGCGATGACATTATACTAGGTGATGCCACTAAATTAAGCGATGACATTATACTAGGTGATGCCACTAAATCAAGCGATGACATTATACTAGGAGATGCCACTAAATTAAGCGATGCCATTATACTAGGTGATGCCACTAAATTTAGCGATGACATTTTACTAGGAGATGCCACTAAATTAAGCGATGCCATTATACTAGGTGATACCACTAAATTAAGCGATGCCATAAAACTAGGTGATGCTAGCAAATTAAGTGATACCATTAAACTAGGTGATGCCATTAAACTAGGTGATGCCATTAAACTAGGAGATGCCGTTAAACTAGGGGATGCCATTTTTAACATATCTAATGAGGTTCCGAATGGTGCTGTGGGGAAAGCTCGGGGGGTAGGCTTGAAATTTGGTTTCTATGTCTCCCAACTTGTTCTTACCATGGAGATTTTCTGGCTTTCTAGAAATAGTATTCTCTGTTGAAAGACAATTCAATTTAAAAAAATAAGTGTCGATTCTTTCCACTGCATTTTATAGTTCTGTAAAAAATGCATCTCCATTTTATTCCTTTCGTGAAAATTCCTCCTTATATCTTTCACCTTTAACTATCGCTTTGTAAACTGATTAATATAAACAATTTTTACTCATGGGGATGCCGTGTAGAATGCTCCTCGTCCCAGTTCATGAACATTGTATGGAAAATTTAGAAAAGTTTGCGAGCTGGCAGGAAGTTTGTTACCCTCGTAACTTTCCCTTGGTTAATTTTGTAACTCACGATAGGTTCTTGTAAGCTTAGTAACTTTCGAGCGAGAAGACAGTCGGTTATCCTCGTAACTTAGCCTTGTTAGCCTTGCAAATTACAAGTAAGCCATGCCTCAAGAGGTTAATGTTTACGTCCATGTTGAGGGACACATTTTACATGGGGTGTTGAGGAACTTTGGAATCTTCACCTGGAGGAAATCTTAAGAATCTCAGTTTTTCATTTTATTTCAAATAGTGAAAACTTTTATTGATTCTTACTCCTCATTTCAATCATTATCAATTTTTCGGTCATTCGATTCAAGTCTGTTAGTTTGATTTTTTCAGTGAACTTTTCAACAAGAATTTCCCGGCCTTCTATTCCAACGTTTAAAATATTACACAGAAATGATGAGGATGCCAAGCTTCAAGAAAACATTTTGGTTTTAGTAGTACTCTCAGAATTTGTATACTCTACCTTTGAATCAAATACCAAGTTTCCTTTTTTTTAATTATGATGCAAAATGTGTGTTTCTCATTATTTAACTGAAAATACTAATGTAAATCTAAATCCTAAAACGCTGATTTATTGACAGTAACGGACAAACCTGGCTTAAGTTATCAACCTTAGCTCAAGTTATTATACGTGACTAAAGTTAGTGGCGATTCTTTATAAGATACAATTTTAATGGAAATGTGGTACAGAATTCCTGAAATCACACTAGAGCAACAGGTCGAATTTCAACGTAACTCCATGTCTTTCTCCAGCCATGTTAGATGTGTTGAGGTAGGATGAGAGAACTTTTCTCAATGATTAACCGTTCCTTCTGAAGGCAGTAAACGGTTATTTTATTGTTTAGGTGGAAATAAAACCATTTTTCAATCAAATTATCGTAACTTACATCAGCAGAGGTAGTAACTACTAAAATATGCATATTATAAGCTGTAGTAACTTGAGCGTGAGATGCTGTGTACTTTACAGTCTTGCCACATTACATGGGGGTACCCTATCTTTTTCTTCAGGGCTTCTTTGCCAAAGGAATAAACTTGGGTTGGCTCAAGGTTTTAGCTTTTGCTAAAAAAGAACAGAGAATTAAACGCCAAGCTAAGCCATTTCAGCGAGTTTTTCGGCTTAAGAGAAATAGTAAACACGAGCAACAATTTTGAGTTATTTACGTTATTGTTTGTGTGGACTTAGAAGAATTTTTGTGGACTTAGAAGAATTTACGCTGTCTGTTGTAGGACTACGTCGACGTAAATTGCTCGAAAAGCAGATCTCTGAGATAAGGTGCCGTCACCGCTCTGGTCTCTGACGCTTTGTTTGGAAGGGCTAATGTCAGAAACGGCTAATGCCACAAACGGCTAATGCCACAAACGGTTAAGCCCTAAATGGCTAATGCCACAAACGGCCAAGCCCTAAATGGCTAATGCCACAAACGGCTAAGCCCTAAAGGGCTAATGCCACAAACGGCTAAGCCCTAAATGACTAATGCCACAAACGGCTAAGCCCTAAATGGCTAATGCCACAAACGGCTAAGCCCTAAAGGGCTAATGCCACAAACGGCTAAGCCCTAAATGGCTAATGCCACAAACGGCTAAGCCCTAAATGGCTAATGCCACAAACGGCTAAGCCCCAAATGGTTAATGCCACAAACGGCTACTGCCACAAGTGCGGTACCGCACAGCCAGCTCGGTAAAAAGCAAGCAACAATTTACACATTGTGTGCTTTTCATTACTTAATATTTTCAGTAGACATGCGTAAAAGTAACATTTTCTTAATGCTTTGAAATTCTAAGAACACACGTGGTCTAACATCATTTACTGAAGGGAAAAAGCCCGTGAGTAAGTGCTCTTAGTGATTTCTCAAACAGATACCAGCACTCAAGAAGACATCAGCACTCTAGAAGGCGCCAGTAAAAATCAAGATCACAAACACCAACAAGACTTCTGATTATTGCTTGCTATCATTCGATGCTATCAATGCACGTTGCAATATTCGTGCGTAGCAACAGTACTGTTTATTGCAGACTGTACGCTGGAACGTGATGTTCACATGACCGCGTTCACGAGCTATCAACTCTACTGCTATAGGACACACAAGTCAGCGCAGACGGGGGTGCCCGCAACACTTGAATCAACATACTCATTACTCACAGATGAGGAGCGACGTCTCAAATTAGATGTTGCGTAATCATACATGATGGTTAATTTTACATTGCAAAGAGAAAGCTCCAGTTTTCTGCCTTTTCCTCTTCTTATTTTTCCTTAATCTTGTGGACACGGATTGTTAAAAAACATACGGGAAGACCTGTTACAGTTGAACACATTGTGTGCCGTGGGCTGATGGGACCCACATCGCATGTAACGGAGGAGATTGAAATGAGCTTTAATCTTTTAACGCCATAAGTTTTTTTACCCACATCATCGTGTTATAACCACAGTCAATACAGAAATACCAGCATCGTGTTGTCAGAATAAGGATATTAAGCTACCACTCGGTAGCAAACTTGAAAAAAAGCCTTGAAACAGAAATTCAGTATGAGAAGAAATTAATATAAAGTGTTTTTGAAAACGATCTGACGAGCGTTTAAAGGGTTAAATCTGTGTTGAAAATTTGTCATTAATATGCACTGTGGTAAATAAATCTTGATCGTTGATCCAGTGATGGTGTGAAAATTCAACGTATATCACTGATGTCAAGTGACCGACTTTATTAAAAAATGCAATGAAATCATTCATCAGGAAACGCTTATCCTGAAAAATTGAAAAATAAAGCTGAATGACAGAACGATTTATATTTAGAAATTTTCTCTTAAAAACTAAATTAAATTCTCCTTCCTTAGACTGACAATTGTTCCTCTCCTCTTCAATAAATTTCAAGGTGCTATTATCTTCATTTTGTTTAGACATTTTTGAACATATCAGGCACTATTTGTTTCATCCAGTTAGAACATTTTTTAACGTATTAGGCACAACTTGTTTCATTCTCTTAGAACATTTTGAACGTATTAGGCACTATTTGTTACATTCTCTTAAAAAATTTTTGAACGTGTTGGGCACTATTTGTTTCATCCAGTTAGAACATTTTTGAACGTATTTGGCACTATTTGTTTCATTCTCTTAGAACATTTTGAACGTATTAGGCACTATTTGTTACATTCTCTTAATAAATTTTTGAACGCATTAGGCACTATGTGTTTCATTCTGTTATAATTTTTTGAAGTATCAGGTACTAATTGTTTCATTCTTATAAAACACTTTTGAATGTATCAGGCATTATTTGCTCTATTCTGTTAGAACGTTTTTAAATACGTAGGGCATTATTTTCGTCACTGTGTTTGAACATTTTTTGACATTTCAAAGAAGAAGGATGTAAGGACGCCACTGCGTCTTGGCCTCTTCATAGCCCAGATCTACCATCACCTCCGTAGAGGTAGCGCTCAAGGAACGACAGTTGAAAACGAAATCTGTTCCACAGACTACAAATCACCACGAATAAAGGGATTTTTGCAGAAAGTTTATTTAAAGAACAGATTTTTGGTGCAACTTGTATTAAAAAGACTGAAGTAAGCCACACATGCAATAAAGAATTTAAGCATCCCAAAAATATATACATATGGATAACAAAAAAATACCAAAAAGAATTTTCAAATGGATACACGGACTGTTTAAAACCCAAACTGCTGCACAAAACACAGCATGTACTGTGGATATGACGGGCTCATTGTAAGAAAATAAAACAGACAACCATGACTTCTGGCACTGAATCCCGTCCTAAACCATGTCAAATCACACGAGCTCTGAAGGGGTCCCACTGAGGGCGTCACCACAGACTGGTAAAAAATCAAATTATCGCTATTGGAAAATTTCAATAAATCCCGTAAATGTCCCGTTAATGAAGGAACGATCCATGGTTCACCACTGGTAGGTACTACTTACGAATCGCAGGTAAGCGGTACATGTAGAACCCTCAAAACACACAAATGGGCCATGCTCCGGCGCCACAGGACAGTACAGACTGACCTGTCTTCGACAGATCGCAAATATAATTTTTTAATTTGCTGTTACTGAATGGAAATCCACAGAAAATATAAATATCCTTTTTTTTTGTTACCAATGATGGTCATTTCCCGATAAGTTACAATAGTTGTCCTGCAACATCGACACTATATTTTCGTTGCTTTTGGGATATCCACTTTCGATATAGTTAATGTTAAAAAATTTGATCATTAATGTCACTCAATTAATCTAAAATTAGCGTTAGATATTGGGAGAAAGGAAAGTTTTGAAAAAAACAATAAATTCGAAACAGGAGAATTTTTTCTCCGACTAAAGAGATGCGAGAACATCGCCGTCATGCGGATGTTAATTCCGAAGTCACCGTCAGTACCCACACAGATCACTACCGAATTACACGGCATTTTGCTTCGTCAAATTATTTCTTGCTCTGTCATGTAATGGTAACTACCATCAGTTCGGCGGGGCTATTATCTGAACATAATAGAACAATCCGATTTTAAGCTCTTTCATGTGCAAAATAACAAGTTTCCTTCCACGGGAATTAAATTTACGGAACGTACATGTATGTCTAAAGAAACGTCAGTAGTGATACAATTTACTTTCGAATAAATATGTTAAATTTCAATATGCACTCTAGAATTTATTGGTTGCATATGGGGACCTAAAGACACACAATAGAAGTTATGAGTGACCTATAAGGACCATATATTAAGCTAGAAAGCAACCAATGAATCTGAAATAAAATTGAATCATCGTACAACTTTATTACATTTTAAATTTCAGCTTGCGTCTTTAACTCAGTACTATTTAAACTTTTACACTTTAAATGTTGTATTTTCTCATTCCTATACCCAGTATTGTTGTGTTGTTGAGCCCAACATTCGTGTAACTTGCACAGTTGCTTATCTAATATTCCCCGTACCCATTTTACAGGTAATTTCTCTGTTCCCATACCCATGATATTCTTAAACCCTTAACTCCCTAGCACAATATTCCCAATTCAGACTCAGTGTTGAAAATATTACACAGCCAAGCCATAACATATAAATTATTACTTGCATTGGCCGTTCAGTTAAAGTGGAAGCTTAAATTTCGCGTAAGTAACCAAAAACCGCAGGAAATTGCTTGCAAATCAACATATAATTTCGATTTGGAGTGCACGGTGTACGAAGAGTACTCAGACCTCACTACCACGAGGGCTGTAAGTCGACTAAATCCTCTCCATCACCTGCCGCTCGGCTAACCACAGCTTTATCTGGCTCCGGAGGGCTAGATTCAACTGAGGTGGCCACTGCGTTTGTGGCATTTGTGAATGACACCGCAATTGTAGTAGGAGGATTTTCGCCTGGCAGGATGAATCCGTTACAGTAGGAGCCAGCGGATATGCGAGTGCAGTCCAAAGTGAAGGACACTGTTTCTCCTCCCAGAACGTTTAAATCTGCATTCTCGTAGACGTTATAGTAGGTGGCCTCCACGTTGTAGAAGTGAAAGTCCACAGTTGGCGATGTCGAGTCTACCGTCAGTTTTAAATCTGTGCAGAAATAATAACTTAACATTGTAAATTATTCCAAACAACAGTTCATTTATCTCATGTGATTCGTCAAGAAGATTTTTTCTTAAGGCTATTGGAATAGACGTATTTTAATTTAATTACTTGTGAGCGAAAAAGTTAAGCGATTCCTAGGGCATCCTATAGAAACGTTTATACAGTATATTCAATTATATGAAATCAAGTGTACTCAACCTAATCGCAAGCTAGGCTAATCAGTAAATTAACTTACACAAAATTCGAAGCTTAAGTTAAAAATAATATTTTGAATGCGCCGCATGAGAACTAGGCAATCATGAACTGATTTAGGGTCAACTTCATTCCATAGAAAACTATGTTATGAATTTGAGTCATTTAGCGTAAGAAATAATCAGTTTTACAGCGTCATTGATGAAAATGAAGATTCAAGATTCGCTTTGTCCAGTCTAACTTTTTCGCCGCCTGCATGCATGCTCCGGCGAAAAAGTTAGACTGGGTAGCAGCTGCGTGAGTCTGTCTTCACAGATTTCAGCAGGTATCGAATGCCAAGTTCTGGTTTCAATGAAGGAGAAATTGTGTTGAGATGGTGCATTAGAGCGATAAAGAAGTATGAATTTACTTCTATTTCGGGTTGTATGATCATTCGGATTAGTTTGCGCAGATAGTAAACGATTAAAATACTCGTTGCCTTCATTAGACAACATTTTATGCATAAAATTTGAAATGTAGAGCCCATAGAGATCGAACAGCTCAAGTATTTTCAAATTTTTAAATGAATTAGTCGTGGGAGTATCGGATTTCAATTATCTCGCTGCCGTCATGGCTCTTTTTTGAAGCGTAATGAGCATATTGGTTTTATTTTTGTTTGTCCCATACCATTCGTCGGTTCCGTATAGTAAATGAGGAGATGAGAAATGATCGTTTGAAAGTGTTATTAAACCCTTTTCAAGTTACACATTTTTAACTAGATTGTATATTTCTTCAAATGTCATGGTTTTTTAATGATAAATCAATCCGCTCAATGCCCAGGAACTTAAAAAAGATGTTTTCAGCAATCCGACCATCACTAATCTTGATAGATGGATGCGACGCACTCGGTTTTTTAAGAGAATTTAATGTATTTTATCTTTTCGACATTGATGCATATCATATTCGCTTGAAGACACATTTAAACTTTTTGTAGTTCGCTATTTATTCTAATTGCAGTTACAATACAGGTTTCATCAGAGTTGAAGAATGCGGGTTGCAGTCGGTAAAAAATTTGACTTTGGAAAATGATGTAGATTTAACCATATCGTTAATGCAGATTTACTACAGGAGAGACACAAATACAGACCATTGTGGGACTCTATGGCTAATTTGCAGTTGCTCCCATTGCACATCACCGATGGTAAAGTACTGTTTCTGATTTTTCAGGTCTGATTTGAATCAATCTTTTGTAGCTGCTCTAATGCCGGAACAGCGTAGTTTTGAAAGTAATGTGGTTAATTGTCCACGCTATCGAATGATTTTCTGAAGTTAAGAAACATGGAAGAAAAAGTTCACTTTCTTTAATATTTAAGAGAGTTTATTGCAAATTATTCAATTATTGTTAATTTTCATAACGGGAATCATACTTTTTATCATAAAGAAATGATTTCCGTTGAAAGTAGAGTGCCTCTTATTTTCTAGATAGTTCCCTCATTTATTTTGCAAATTATTGATAGTAGAGAAAAGATATAAATGTTACCGCTAATTTTATCCCAATTTTAGATAACGGGTGTTGCTTGGATAATGTTAAAAAAAATTGAAAATATTTAGGACAAGAGACTAGTTAATAATGTTTGAATCGGTTACTGTGAGAGCCAGCGTACATGATGGAGCAGTCTAAAGTAAATGCAACTGTGATTCTGTCTAGATCATTGGAATATGTTTCTTCATAGATGTTATTGATGCTGACTTGCAGGATGTAGACGTGAAATTCCGCAGATGACGTCATCGATTAATTTAGTTGCGTCCTTCAGGAATTTCCTCACATGGCCACAAGCTCGTCCATCAGAATTGTATTTAGCACTCAATAAATCTTAAAAAACTAAAGCACACTAAGCGTAATTGAAACATAAAAAATGGAATGCCTAAAATTTTAAAATGTCACTTTAGCTTAGAACTGTTAAGAGGAACAAAATTTACTATTTCGAGAGAAGCAAATAATTATTTAAGCAGAGCTATTCACTGTCGAAAGGAAAACGGTTTACAGGTAAATTTCTGCTTATGAGGTGAGTACGCAAAAAATGCTCAGGTTAACCATAAAACAACAGAAAAATTCAGGTTGTGTCCTATGGCTTCCTACGCCAGTCTACATTCTAAATTCCAAATTTTCTCTCCTCATTAACCACTATTTTTCTTCTAGTCGGCTCTTTGCCCTTCCTTTGGCCTGTAGAAATGGCCACTGCTTCAAGCAAAATGTTCATCGTGTGAACGGATAAGTGAAGGAAACGAGCGGCCCGTCGTGAGCTAGTAGCGATTGAGTTGGTTCCTATAAAGTTTAAATGAGACACGGCGGTTTGGTTTCCCTATTAGACGGTGACTTCTAAAAGCAGACAAAGTAAAAATTAGAACGTAGTTATACAAGGTTCTCTGCATACAATTCTACTACTTTTCCACTCAAGACCACGCAGCGATGAAGACCAGAACGCACGCAGGCTACTCGTACTCTGCAAGCGAGATCACACTACACACAAAATTATGGAAGACTCCACCACACCTTGAAACTTTGCAGTGTTGACGTGCACTACGACATCGTTATCAGTGAACACCCCGCACAGCTCGTATTTGTCAATGCTGGGCGTGAATGAGCTGAGGAGGCAAGTGTCTACAGTGCACGAGTGAACAGTTACGGAGCCATCGTCTCCCACTCTGCTCAGCAGCTCTGTCAGAGCACCTGGATCCGCCTCCCCATGAGATACGCCGAGGCTTGCGTTCACGTCACTGTAGCTGATGTACTTGACCGCGAATGCGTCTGCTCAAAAAGAACAATCATGTTTGTGTTATAAATGGAGTCACTACGAGACACTGTGACGACTCCAGCTTGTTATGTCGCTCGTTGAGTGACGGAAAAGGATTGAATTTCCTTATGTATACATACGTCTGTTGCCTCTGATACAAGTAGAATGGAACACTGAGTCTTCATTTCACAGTGAAATTAAATGATTGGTTTTCCACACATGTTTATTGCTGGCCTTAGGCGATCTTCATCATGAGGGTGTCCCCGATTGAACGTAAGCTGGAAAGGCGAATTATTTTATGATTGCATTTGAAGTAGCCTGTTTGTTTGTAAACTTCTATCAAAAGAGCTTAATAGGGAATAATAAGAACTGTCTCTAATTAACTTGATTTTTCATTTTATGTCAACCCTAACATGTGTACTTGGATAGCAAAATTGAATTCTGATATAACTTCGTCAAAAATTCAACTCATGCCTAAGCTCAATAGAGCTAATAAGTAAGTCAAGGTCGAAATTTTCTTCATCCAAGAACTAACCTAAGTTCGTTCGGCATAAAAAATCTAAAATAGAAGACATCATTTCAGCGGTTTATTACCCTGAAGTGATCGATTTAAAAAGAATGAAGGACTGTCTGACTGAACTGGACTCGACACGAAGGTGAATTGATAAAATTGAAAATTTGTGATTTATTGTGCGTGATTTAATGCACTGATACAGAACAAAATTGCTTTGAGTAGAAGTGTTTTTGTGTTTTTGTTTTCATTATCTTGTTTCGCACTGAAAATTAAAAAAAACAGCAAGCTCTTTGAAACCTTGCTATACTATATAATGAAGGAAATTCTCATGTATGCCCTTGCTCTCCAATGTTTATTGAGGTTAGTAACATATTCAATGTGCAAATTAAGGCGTTAACTCAATCCTCATCTCCTAACCCAACACTCAAGCACTTTTAAAACGAAGATTTTGATCAGCTGCTCCATTACGTACTACCCAACATATCACCCGTTCCTTACTTCAGTACCAGTAACCCTGTTGAATTATCTGCAACTTGTGAGTTGATGCAGTATGAGCAAAAGTACAGAATATGTGGAAATCATAACCATAACGTGATGGTATCGCTGACATCGTTGTGCTTGTTAAAGAAGCTCTACTCACCAAGAGGATCAGCTGCAGCTTCAGGTATGTTCGCCTCACAGACTTCTACGTCGGAACCGGCATCCAGGCCCTTAACGCACACCGTGTTGCTTTCTTCAGGGTCGACATAGCACAATTCAGGCGTCAAGCCAGAACCTTGGAGGCAGTTCGGCGGTGCTGACGTGGTTCCAGCCAAAGTGAGGCGTCCTAGTTTTGTTCCTCCGCAGTCTATAATCTCGGATGCCGTAACTAGAAAGTAAAAGTGGAATAAAAATTTTCTCAACACAGTTTTTAGTCATTAGGTTACAAAGCATTAGCATTTCTCACCAATAACTCATACTTCCTGCTGAATCGTTAACTTCTACTTTAAAGGATTGAACTTGATAAACTTTGAAATTGACGTTTATGCGCGCAGAGTTAGGTGTTCAGGTAAGTTTTTCAATAGATTTCAGCCCTATTCACTGCTCAAATGCGTGGAAACACTCAAAGATCTATTTTCTAATTCAAATTCTTGTGTTCGGTAAATAAATTCTGAAGATGAAAGAGTTTCTATTGATGCATCGACAGAATTAAATTTGATTTTACGACTTATTCCAGATACTTGAAATATTTTTCAGAATGTTTTCTGTGTTTGTATATATATATACGCGTCTATTAAACGTGATCAAATCTCGAGATCGTCCGCCATTTTATTTTTATTCATTCATGAATTTTTAACATTATGGTGAATCTTCTTTTCATTTTATTTTATAGTTTTTACGGAATTGAATTATTTTCTCTAAATTTGATGAGAAAATTCACTACCGGTTTCTTCTGACTTTCTTACACAACATATGTCAATTCTTCCTAACGATTTTAAATTTTTCGTATGCAGAATAAATTGAGTTTAAAATGAAACCCGATTTTAATCTTCATTTAAGGTTCACTACTTTTTCTTAAGATTTCGAGTGACACTAAACGTGGAGTGAGTTACTGCTGGGGAACTAACAAGAGAACCCAAGCAGTGCTTGTTAAGTCCCATTCAATGCATAGGCTCGTGAACGTTAGCTTAATTTCTTTAAAGGTTATTTCTACAGTGATGGTGACCGTATGTGAGCTACGAACACTCTGATTTCACTCTGATTTCATTTCATTCTTTCACTGTGAACACTCTGATCTCTGATTTGCATAAAAATGATCAAAGCTGTGATCATGAATGAATAAATGAATTCGTACGAAACGACGGTGGTTGGGCTCAAAAATTTTCTGCCAAAATCCTCACAGATTTCAGTGGAACTCGAAGTCGATGACATAGCAGCACATGTTGATGTTGAACTTTTTAAGTTGATCATTCAACCATGCGAAGAACTGCTAAGATTACAATAAATGTTTCAAAGTAGAGATCGCTGCATGAATTGTGAACACGATATAGTCTCGGAAACAATTATATTTTTAGATTTAGTGCTGTAGGATTTACGAGGCCAAAACTTCTCCGTCCAAGTAAAGAGATGTACATCAAAGTTGTCACTACCAAAACAGATGTAAGGCAAAGTTGTCACTACCAAAACAGATGTAAGGCAAAATTGTCACTACCAAGACAGATGTAAGGCAAAGTTGTCACTACCAAAACAGATGTAAGGCAAAGTTGTCACTACCAAAACAGATGTAAGGCAAAGTTGTCACTACCAAAACAGATGTAAGGCAAAGTTGTCACTACCAAAACAGATGTAAGGCAAAATTGTCACTACCAAGACAGATGTAAGGCAAAGTTGTCACTACCAAAACAGATGTAAGGCAAAGTTGTCACTACCAAAACAGATGTAAGGCAAAATTGTCACTACCAAGACAGATGTAAGGCAAAGTTGTCACTACCAAAACAGATGTAAGGCAAAGTTGTCACTACCAGAACAGATGTAAGGCAAAGTTGTCACTACCAAAACAGATGTAAGGCAAAGTTGTCACTACCAAAACAGATGTAAGGCAAAATTGTCACTACCAAAACAGATGTAAGGCTAAGTTGTCACTATCAAAATATGGGGATTGAACTTTTAATAGTACGGGCAAGAAGGTTTCTGTAAGCTCAGTTCTTATTTTATTGGTAGTCCTCTTGAAATAAGTTTGACGAAACAAAATTAATCGGCACTTTCAGGGATGAAAATTTGCCAAGCAATTGGAATAAGTGCAGAAGTACTTTGAAGGTTTAAATATAGGAATATGTGAGCAAGGAATTATTATCCACGTAAATCTGCAAGATGAAAACCATTATAGAGGCCATGGACCCGAACACTTCCTACTCTCTTAAGTAGGGTTGCCAGATTGGCCATTTCATGGCCAATTTACGCAAAATTTGCCATTTTTTTAAAGCATCACACAATTCAAGAAATAGAAGAAGACCTGCAACATCAAGGGGAGGTTCTTTCGTCGAAATATTGTCAAATTGAGTAAAAAAGTCATTAGTATTGTGATTTTTAAATGAAAAAATGTCTATGTATTTTGTATCGGCAATTTTGACCATTATTTTTCGTAAAATGTGGCTATGAACTGCCGGATTCATCTGGGAACCCTGCTCTTAAAAACGTTTCCTGTACTTTCTACGCCCCAGCGCATGCACAACATTCTTTAACTGGTCATGGTGGACCTGTGCTGCTCTCTTTCATTTTTTCTCGACTCTTCAAATCTTTTTCTATCGAGATGGCATTGATAACCTCTTCGCTCGGCCTCCATTTCTGTGTTTTTTCTAACGCCTTCTTGTACGTATTTAGTATATAATCACAAGCAGTACTGTATGTTAGTACGAAAACTTCGTCATAAGTGTACTGATTTCGTCGATCTTGATGGCCATGTAGTACTAATTCTTTTATGCCCTTCCTCATTTGAGGGCGTCGGTTGCCTTAAAGAGACAGCTTTTATGCCGTTGTATAATCCTGAATCTAAATCATAACGGAGAAAAATTGATCAAAATCTTTTTTAATTCTCTGAAAACATATTGAGCTTTTGAACTTCATGACTCACGATCACGATGCGAAATTTCAGGTTTTATGACATCAGGTTCATTAATTCAAAAGGATCGATGGCAGTGATCCAGAAGGCCAGCGGTAGGCATTTAGACACTCAGGGATAATATCAATCCTGGTTTGGCGAGTTATATGATTAAATTGCATTATCCAAACAATCAGGAAACCGTTGACACTCACCAGGATATGCGAAGCTAACGTTGCCGCTTTTCAACTCTTCACCCGTGCTGTTGCTGACTGTCAACTTGTAGAACGCTGCTTCAGCTGAAGGTAATGGCAGGTCCCCACCCTCGGAGAATTGGGCACAGCTTGTATTAGGCCCCAAACTTCCTTCGAATGCTGACAAGAGAAACATGTAATTGTTCGTGGGATTTAATATAGATAAATCTGCTTCATCTCACGAAAATTAGGAACAGAAAAGTTCTTCTTTAAATCAAGCTCAATGCGTGGACCAAAAAAATATATATACTTTAACGACAGCGGTTTCTTGCTCTGCTTTAGAGTGGGATAGAAACTCACAGTAATCAACTTCCTACTTTTTGTATACCTTTCTTCACGAGGAGATTCTTCAAATGACGTATAGAAATCAGGTGTGTTAATTAAAACTTAATTTAAAATATATAATTAAGTTAATACAAGCAAAAAATACATATACGGAGAAATCATGAGGGTGAATTACGCATTTGAAAAGAAAGCAGTCCAGAGTTAAATACAATTAAAAAGTATTCTCAGGCCATTTGGAATTCATCGAAATCCAAGTTACCATGAAGGTAAATATCTCTACAGAAAATTAGAAGAAATCACGGAAGCAAATTAATTAAGCAAATCTCTGAGGCTGGGCTGCAAATAAATTACCAAGAGCTTCGACGAACATCACAAGACATGGCTAGGGCAGCTGCATCAAATGTACTCAGGATGTCATAAAATTTTTAAGTTACAAACTTAAAGAATAAAATTCTGCGAGTGAGGAGGCCCACACAAGTTTCTTCATTTTTATTTATAAAAAAAATTTTGGTTGGTTATCAACTTTTAGTTTTACAGGTACAAATCCACCCCGCACTCTCATTTTAGGTATAATAGAATTATTGCACTTACTCTTAAGTATGATTAATGCTGTCACAAATCATAGTTCAAATATACTTTGTTTACACCGTTTGCCAGCTACGAAGATAAGATAATATTGTACATTAGATAATTGCAGCATAATGAAGCAAGCAGTAGAGGAGAAGCAATACAAAGATCATTAGAAAACAGTGCTACAAAACAATGTCTCTTACTACGTGAATAAAGCAAACCTAAACGAGGAATTTTTCGTGAAATCCGTACACTTATAAAAGCAGCCAGACCAACAAAATCACAAATATAGTAAACCGAGATTCACGTTTCTGGGTGCTTGTTCTATCGTAATTTTTAATTTTCTTTGTGTCTTTGCCCTCATAAAATATGTTTCAAGGATTTTCTAGCTCTCTTTACATTCTACTGGACTTTTCCAACATACGTTTTTGATCACCGGATTTTGCTACGACGAGTCTGATGAAGTCACCAGCATCTGCCAGATTCTCGGCCTCTGTGCACACCGTCAGTTCGGTCATATTACTTTCTGGGGCGCCTGAGTCGGCTGTGTACGACCAGGTCATCCTGGTGATCACTAGCGAATCTGGTGGAGGAAACGTTTTACATGAGTGAGTGCAATCGGGTGGGTATTAGCAAGCCATCACGATCATGGTTAGCAGATCTGGCGAATGGATGCGTTTTATATCACAGGCGGGTTGGTATGACCAGGTCATCCTGTTGACCTTTTATATCAGAGGGTCATGATGCGTTTTATATAAGAGCGTTTTATATCAGAGGGGCATTCTGTTGCCCGTTAATTGATATGGTGGACAGAAACGTTCCTTATGACTTGTGAGTGGGTAACCGAGCTTGCAAATAAAAGTTGATGCAAAAATGAAAAGAGGAGTTGCAGAATGAGTTTGTACTAGAGTTGCTTTATTATTTTCTGCTTTGTATGAGATTCAGACTTTAAATGCATTCGATATTTTTGTGAGATCATGTTATGCAGCATAGATTGGCTTACTCGAAAGTTTCATCACATTATTTGTTAATTATTAATAGGTTTTTATGTTTTTTCTATAGTTTCCTTTTCAAAAAAATTGTGTATTTGTTATGCGATGTATCTTCATCGACGTAACGAAAACTCTACATGGACGAATAAAATACTTCATTATCTCACATTGCTTAATGTGGTCAGATGTATTTATGTACTTTTATCATTATAGCGATGAAAACTGGACATCTTTTGAACATGTTCTCTACCACTTAACATGTAACGCTGTTTTCTTATTCACAAATGGAAATAAAGACAGGGCATTAAGGAAAAAAATTAGTAGCTTCATCAGAAATGAGTCGCAGATTGACGATCTTACCCGCATTCGAACTTCAGCACTTTCGAGGGCTTTCTGAACTTACATCATAAATAAACTTCTTTGAAAGAATCATTATTCTAAATGATTCTTTGAGCAGTTTCGTCCCTGCCTAAAGTTTAGCCCTAGAGCTGGTCACAGTTTGGTCATGAATCTGGTCATATAACGTTTGTACCATCAAAGCCTGACCAGGTGACTGTATCTGAAGGCAGAACATTTCAACAGAAAAATACCAGGGAGTTTTAACCCGTGGATGCACGACGGAAACTCAAATAACTGTAGGTTTTATCCATATTATACTTGAATTATATTGTGGTGATTCCTTTGTTACTTCAACACAAAGGTTGAGGTCAGATAGACCCCACGATGTAAGTTTGTTTGAATTAAAATCTTGCATCTACGGGTTAACTAATATCTTGCATCTACGGGTTAATATCTTGCATCTACAGGTTAACTAATATCTTGCTTCTACGGGTTAGCTAATATCTTGCATCTACGGGTTAATATCTTGCATCTATGGGTTAACAAATATTTTGCATCTACGAGTAAATATCTTGCATCTAGGGGTAATATCTTGCATCTATGGGTTAACAAATATTTTGCATCTACGAGTTAATATCTTGCATCTACGGGTTAACATCTTTCATCTATGGGTTAACAAATATTTTGCATCTACGAGTTAATATCTTGCATCTACGGGTTAATATCTTGCATCTACGGGTTAACATCTTTCATCTATGGGTTAACAAATATTTTGCATCTACGAGTTAATATCTTGACTCTACGGGTTAATATCTTGCATCTATGGGTTAACAAATATTTTGCATCTACGAGTTAATATCTTGCATCTACGGGTTAATATCTTGCATCTACGAGTTAACATCTTTCATCTATGGGTTAACAAATATTTTGCATCTACGAGTTAATATCTTGCATCTACGAGTTAATATCTTGCATCTACGGGTTAACATCTTTCATCTATGGGTTAACAAATATTTTGCATCTACGAGTTAATATCTTGGCTCTACGGGTTAATATCTTGCATCTATGGGTTAACAAATATTTTGCATCTACGAGTTAATATCTTGCATCTACGGGTTAATATCTTGCATCTACGGGTTAACATCTTTCATCTATGGGTTAACAAATATTTTGCATCTACGAGTTAATATCTTGCATCTACGGGTTAATATCTTGCATCTATGGGTTAACAAATATTTTGCATCTACGAGTAAATATCTTGCATCTAGGGGTAATATCTTGCATCTATGGGTTAACAAATATTTTGCATCTACGAGTTAATATCTTGCATCTACGGGTTAACATCTTTCATCTATGGGTTAACAAATATTTTGCATCTACGAGTTAATATCTTGACTCTACGGGTTAATATCTTGCATCTATGGGTTAACAAATATTTTGCATCTACGAGTTAATATCTTGCATCTACGGGTTAACTAATATCTTGCATCTACGGGTTAATATCTTGCATCTACGGGTTAATATCTTGCATCAGGTTAATATCTTGCATCTAAGGGTGAACAGTCTATGAGAAGAACATGGGATTTTTCAATTCTAGGGGTATCCGTACGCGTGAAGAGTTCTCCACTAGCTGATGTTAATCAGAACGGGAAAACAATGGGCTGAAACATCGAGGTCTCAAAGTGTGACCAGTATCATCACGATCAAACAGATGTAGTATGTAGTAAAAGCAGTTAATTGAGACACAAAGATTTTACATTCGAGAGCCGTCGTCTTGAAAAAAATTTCCCAGTCGTTCAATGGAAATGAAATAAATTAAGGAAGGCACTGAAATATTGCACAAACAACTACTTTTGTTGGAGTTTGAGTGGAAGTATTCTGTGATTCAATTTGCTCGGGAATAACACTTGAAATGAATAAAAGACTGTAAAATTTTTATTCGATTATATTATTTAATAGCGACACACATCGTTAACGAGAATTCTGTGCTAAACGTTATCATATTGTCATTTATAATGATATTAGTTACTCACATGTCACTAATCACTCACCAGCAACCTCACTACACACCACACAACACTCACCAACAGCAAGACTGGAGGCTGCGCAGACCAGCAGCACCAGCGCAGACCCCCGCATCAGTTGACCAATCATATTCCTGCTAGCAGAGCAACAAAATCCTGTTATTTAATACAAAAGGAAGAAACCATTTACCCGTTTTTTGAGATTTCAAGGTGTTCAAGACATTGAAATACGTTACTTTTGGACTAGTTTTCTTCCCGAATTCACTTGAAAATCTAGACAAAACGATTCTTCGTTAACAGTAACTTCCCTAACTTGCTAGTTCTGGTCTCAGTAAAAGAGCCATTGGGAACAGAACTAACAAGTAAGGGAAACAACTGACTTTGTAGAATCAGTTAGGCATGGGCTGTCAAGTTCGTCCAAGAGGAAGACTTGTTCAAAAATCCCGTCTTACTTTGTCTTGAAAACCTGTGAGGGCCTACAGAAGTGAGTAAACGCTTGCTTTTGTTTGTTTTAAAAATAATACAGAAAAATGTATGAGGTAGAACTGCAAGATGGAAATCGGTGCTGAATAAAAATGGTAATTCAGATCACAAGCTTTTACCGCGCAAAAGAAACAAGATTGCGTGTGATCGTAACAACCATAACATGCAATGACCACCGTGACTCCTACATTCCTACGGCAAGATAGATGTGAAAATGCTAGCTTTTATTTGCCTGTGAAACTTTTTTGTGGCGTTATGGGCTTCTGAAACATTTTAATATATCGCGCAACATTGAACGAGTGTGCCGGTCATCTAAGGAGTGTGCCGGACAGCCAATATTAATAACAAGTGTAAAAAGTATAATGACAGGCAGTAATAATGAGTATTAATCGCCACGATAAATAAATCTTTTACATTCATCTCTGTGCTCATGCGCAGAATGTCTCACTTTTGAATTCATCAGCTTATCTGAATATCATTTTTGAAATACACGTCTTGTGGCACTTGAAGGCTTCCACACCCTCTCTTGTAGTGCCCAATTTCACACAAGAAATGAGTGACAAGCTCTTCAGATGAATTTTTCGATTCAGTATCACGACGCACGACAACAACCACGTCAATAAGAGTCAGAATTAATAACTGTTGAAAAAAGCATTTGGAGAGGGATTGATTCAAAAAGACCTTTGAAGCTTAAAAGGCAGCATAGTTAGGGTCACAAAGCGGACTGCTGCATGCTCTATGCTTATGTTCAAGGGAGATGTCGGATGAATGGCGCAGATACCCACCTTACCAAGTGAATGGGAGTTATTCTTATTCTTCTGATGTTAGAGTTCTGGAACCGGAATTTTTCTTCAGAGAATCGCTGGTAGTGTGCGACCGGCTAAGACTCTGAGAACACAATAGTGCCGACGCGACCTGATCTTTTGCATCTTCTCCTCCCAGCCTCTCCAACTCGAGCACTTTATCCTGGGTGCTTCAGGGTAGATAGCAGACGTCGGACACCTAGGGGTTAGATGCGTTCCTTATTACAAATCAGTACAACACTTACCAGTTGAGGGAATTATTTCATGTCATTGATGTAAAGAGATGAATAGCTTATCACGCACTCATGATAACTGTTGTTAGTGAACATAGAGCAATATCCCCGAGCATCTGATTGCCACAATATGATTTAAAAAGCAGTAACCACCTGCTGGTAAAATGTAGGGCACCGAGGGCTGGGTGCATGGAGTAAAAATAAGAGTACCAGTAATTTTTTAGTCCCTGGACGGAATAACGTTTAATCTAATTGGAGGCGAGAATTGTTTTAAGTCAGTTAAATACTGCACATTAAAATAAGCTGATAAGAAACTTCCAGGTCATATTTGCAAAAACTTTAAATTTTCAGGCACCTTACAATGAGTGTAAATGAATTTCCCAGAGGAGTACAAATGGCAAGGAGGCTAAGTGCCATTGACGTTATGTCTTCAATGACTTAGTCATCCGATCTTGTAACTTCGATTAACGCTTGCAACTGATGCGCGTCACGCAGCAAGCGAGAGCTATTGTTGCAATTGAGACTTTTTAAAGCAATCACTCTTTGAGTTATGCATGCGCATTCTCTGATTCCTAAAAAGCTAAAATATATGTTCCAGAATTAATGTCAATTTTCATGTAAGACTAAAGAATAAATAACGACTTTATTTCTTCCGGTTTTTGATGTGTAGTATTGGTCTGAATAACTCCCCGATGTAGAAAAATGATAGGCTTATAATTTTATAATGTGATTTGCTGTTTATAACGACATGTACGAACGCATTCATTATTCAAAAGTAGAGCTAAATTTCTACTTGAATGAGGTTTTAGATACAAAAACTAATGCAAAAGATAAATGATTTATGTTTTGTGACCGGTGCCATCCTACTGCTTCATCAGTTCAGGAAGAACTGATGAAGAAAAGAATAAGGATAGGACCGGTTTGAGAAACGATGTAGTAAATAGGCACTAGGAATTTGCCTCATAATAACATAGTACTTTCAGAACCAAAGTGTATTTCCTGATACCTAAGTAAAATCGCTCATTCATTTGCCCTGTTTTGAAATCATGTTTGAAGGAGGCAGACTTTCAAGCCACGCATTTGTTTTTGGTCAATAAATGTCATGTTCTCAACCATAAATAATACTTTCTGACTGAGAAGAAGACGAACAATGCATTTCACAATTTTTCTCGCCTTAAATTTTATAACTTAAAGCTGACGATCGATGATGTGATCTTCTTAAAATTGCAACAAAATATCTAACCATTAAAGTTGAAATTAAACTTAATCAACCATAAAAGATTGCCTTAATTTCACGAATTTTTATTTTTTATTTCTATTCAAGAACTGTACACAAACCTTAAGTAGATTCAAGAGACGTAGAATGTAATCGAGCGCTGCACCATGCATCCTGTCCCCCCGAACAGTAACAAATTCTAACAATGATTAATTAATATGTCTTAAAATTTCGAAAAATTTAAAACCAGAGTGTTGTATAAACAGGTTATGATAGCAATCGTTGACTGGACACATGAGCTTTTTTATAGTAAACTATCTCATTGGTTCGACGCAGCTTCTTTGAAAGCGGGGAACAGTGATGCTGTGTTCCATTCACAATTGTCATTGTTATCGATAATTGATGCATACCTACGAATTTAAATTCGATCGAAAACAAGCATCTTTCCATAGTCACTATGCGATCTGAACTCACCATGTGGGGAACGTTAGAGGAAGTTAATGAGGAGGAAAGTGAAAACACACAAAATGCTTTCTCCGCCTTCTTTATGTCTTATATTAAACACTATATCTTAAAATAGGATTACAGAAGGGTGATATAGATTTAAATAAGATTCCAATCCCATCAAATACGTGGAGGAATAAACGCGAAAATTTCATCAATATGTCACTCGGAGTAATTTACTGAAATATTGTGTTTAATGCGAATCATTTGGCCTGGAGAGCCCAATGCCTCACAGTACAAAGCTGCTATGACCAAAAGGCTTGGCGTTGCAAAATTTTGTCTGATTTCTCCATCGTTAAATTTAGAGAAAAATTATTACTCACGATTTGAATAAGATTCTTTTTCATTCTTCCTAGTCATAGCTTGAAGGTGTGAGTTCTTACTGAGAATGTTGAACATAATGATTTATCGAGCAAATATCCCATGGATATTTTGAACAGCAAATTTAAATGTGAGAAAAAATTAAATTTATCTTTGTGGCTCGAATGCCTTGATATTATTGTTTTCAGTTTACGTACCACAGTCTGTTTGACATGGCTATAAATATCTGTAATTTTTTGTGCTGTAGAAACTATAAAATAATTCTTAACGACCTAAATTCTTGCCCTGCGCATGTGGTAGCTGATGTGTTGGTTTCCTGCGTGCTCCGCCTGCCCTATCTTCCTGTCTTATATTTTCACCTTTTTCACCTTCATGCTTGGGCAGCTCTAGAAATTCCTAGCAGGGCTGCACACAACATTTTTTTAATCTTCCCTAAGTTTGTGGGCAGTTTTTCACATTTCAACCCCGTGTGTGCCACAGAGTGCGTCTGCTGGATTAACACATAAATAAAGGTGGAAACTTGCAAAATTCTCCCAACTTTTCGAAGTTAATCAAGACAAATTCCAATTTCAACTGTTCGATCAGAAGTTACTCGTGCTCGCGAATTTTCAAAAGAGCAAATTTATTTTTCTACACTTCCTCAAAGAACAGTGTTTAAAAATTAAGATTTCTTAGAGTATAATTTTTGGCCCACTGCATTCCATATTTAGGGCTGATATTGGTCGACATGAAGTAAAGTTATAAAAATAGCGTCACTTGATATACTTCTATCTTTTTCGTAACTTTTACTCCGAACACACGCCTCTAGAATCAGCAAACATCGAACAAATGAATAAAAATAAATAAAATGTTCGGCTTGGAATTAATAAACCATTCACCTCACCTATACTCATAAATTGCGTTTTGTGCTAGCGATAAAATTTACTTATGCGTAGATAGTTACCTATTTGATTAAGACGTGGGTGTTGCACAATATTTATTTTTTTGAAAATTATGTTATCCAAACCCTTTCTCAATCCTTGAAAACCATTCATGATGGAGTTTTTTATCATATCCTTTCAAATAGGTCATGTGGTAAGTGTGTTCACTCCGATTAGAGCGCTTCACATACATGGGATAGAGTTACAAAATGGTAGGCCGTATGTTTCATAGGCATCGTTATTAATTGGCGCCAACATAACACTCTCAACAACATGGGTCATTATCGGGCGATTACGGAGGCTCTCGTATTATTGTGTATTTTCTTCCGATTTTGAAACTGAAAATAGCCTATTATGTCTAAAGGTTATTTCCTTCCGATCGTTCATGCGTCAACGTCTCAACGTTTCCCTTTTCAGTTGTCAGAAGTGTTTTATAACTTTTTATATCTTTTTCGTACATATAGCTAACTTACAGAGGACATTTTAACTGTTTTGATTTCAGTTAATTCAACTACTGACATATGTAGATACAAGAATTTTTATTTATTTCTAACAATTGGATGTATGGATCTTTATATTCTGGCCTTTTTTCGAATCAATTGCATTCACAGTCTGTATTGACTTTTCGGGAGCTTACGTTTTTGTGCAGGTTGTCGAATTCTGATGACTCTCCACATATCAGTTTTTAGTTTATTAGTTAGTTTAAGCCTCCCTATCCTCAACAATGAGATGTAAAGAGAGGAAGGAAGAAGGCACCATTTAGTATGGAGTTAAGGGAACGTGGAATCTATGCAGAAAGGGCACAGAAACAGAAAGCTAAGAAAGAAGTTCATGAAACAAGAAAAAGTTGAAGAAGAAAGTGGTAGGCGGTGAAAAACAGGACAGCAGTGAACCGAAAAAAAGATGGTCCGTAACACAACAAAACCTATTCTATTTCAACAAAAGAAAGCCTACCTAACCTTTAGCTCGGGCCCTCACATTGTCCCCCTGGGAGCGCTAGTTCCCATAGATACAATAATTGTATCCCCCTGAGGGGTCCACATATCAGTTTCATCTGTCAAGGTGATATGCTGGGCTGCTAAAATACCAATGGAACATTTAGAACTCTTACAACTTTTTCGTGTACGTATGTTGCAACTTCTTAGCGGATGTAAGTTTACTCTACTTTGTGCTTATCCAGTATCAGTATCTTTTGTTGTGGGGAAAATAAAATTAACATTTTAATGCATTGGATAGACGTACGAATATATTCATAAAAAAATCACAGAATAAAAGCTTGTTTTTGGCTCCGGCAATTACCAGTAACATGGCGAATTGATATTTGTGCCTGAAAGATGCTGTTAAGAGAAAGTAATTGATTTTAAATCGTATTTCAAAACGTACAGTGTGAAAATTCTTGCTTTTAACACAGAATACCAGACTTTTTAATAGAATGAAACAATAAATGCTCAAGATTGTGTGGTTAGAAGTATCTTCTGTTGCCTTCGCATACTTTTATGTTCAACATTTATTAAAACATCAAACCACGTTTAAATTTTCAGACGAATGCGGCTTCGCTGCTTCATGACATGCCCAATTTTGAACTTTCCTTGGGAGATTTTAGAATGGATGTAACAAAGAACTTTCTCTCCAGTTTGTCGGTCTCGCTCCCCGTTAGGCAAAGAACGTAGCGTAAATCTGCTCTATGAAACACCAAGAAAATTTGTACCGAATTGTTTGTAAAATTAACGCATGAATGCATCACTTGATATGCTCATAGCTCACCAGTACGTACTTCCTCGGACAAATTTGCGGAGCGATAAACTATTTTTTCGCTTCATCTACGAGGACGTATACTTCTTTGTGGTCTAGTTTACCCTTTCGTTAACTACAGAGTGACAATTTGCGTGGATTTTTTCGAAGAATTTCGCTATCTCATCGAAGCAACCAGGGGAGAGTGAGCAAAGGACGATTCAAAGAACACTTTTCAAACATTTTTGCACCACATAAGCAGCAACTAAAAATATTTTGATGAACATATCGGGATTTTAGTACAATTAGTAAGCTACAGATAATTAAATCTAAATCTAGTCAGTATAAATCTAGTTATTATTTTTCAATGCTAAATTTGTCATCATCTTCCTACAACTGATGTACAGTAACACAGGGTACAATTCTATACGATTGTATAAGCTTCATCTTTTAGATGATTGCAATAAAAACAGTTAGAGTGAGAAAAATATCCCGCCTCAAATCTTACTGAATTTAACCATGTAACTCACATTTTTCTGAAGTTTTAAAGACTGAATTACATACCACGCTCGAGCGAGAAAAACTTTGTCATTTAATGACAAAGTACCTTGTACTGAGCACCCAACTCAACGTCCTCAAAAATTTAGACCTACACGTACCCATTCTAAAAATGTAAACCCAGCTTCAGTTTATCAGAAACAGAACAATTTTTAATATGCAATCATTTATCTTACAAACAGTAATCTTTCAGCCAATACCCACCGCAAGCTTACACGCCAGCCAACAATAACAGTTTCAAAGAAAAACATTACTAAACAACGAAGCCATTAAATTTAAACATTTTGCCACGACGTCATAGAAGTTTGGCATCCCTAATTTGGGTGCAGGCTTCACTGTGCCAGTGGCTCTAGCTGACGAGCAGCTGTTGCTGGCCAGCTGCTGCAGCTGCGCGGCAAGCAAGCTCGAACGGAATATCCTACGCTGAGCCGGGGACCATACCTTCTGTTTTCTGGTCTGTTGAATCCACAGCGTTTTCCTTTACTTTGAGAGGAGGCGTATGAGCTGAATTAATTGAAGTAGGCACATGAGCTATGACTAGATCATCGTCGCCTGAGTAAGCCACGCTTATGAAAGCTGGTGGAGGATCATCATCGAAGAAACCGTTGCAAAATGAAGTTGATTCTATGAGATGGCAATCTAAAGTGAATTTGGGGATGTCTGAGGTAAGATCCGGAGCACTATCGCCTCCGTAAACATCGTATTTAAAATCCTTCGTATTTAAGTTAGCGAAACGGAAATCAACAGTTGTGGGGCCCACTGCATCCACTGTCAGCTGCAAATCTGCAATAAAACAGTTAAATGAGTTCACTTATTGTCTTGATTTCAATTGCGAAGTATTGAAAATGAAATAAATACGAAAAACATATTCGAAATTTTTATACAATAATTTCTTCTAAGATCTGTCTGCTCCACTGTTTCAAACCTAATATCTAAAAAATTTAAGTGCGCCTAGTCTAAAACGAAAATTAAAACAAAAAATTTCACAGAGTGACGTTGTAGCTTAACTACACCAGCTTTTTCCTAAAAAATAAACACGAGTAAAATAATAAAGAACTAAATACATGTAAATCGTAAGACGTGACTAAAAGCAATCATCATTTTGCAGTATACATGGAAGTTTTTCAACTGTACAACATAAATCAGAGGATGACATAACATCGTAAGGAACTTAACCCCGATAAAATCAATAAAGAAAACGAGTTCGGCGTTGGCAGCTCGAAGCCCCTCATTTGCAACAAATCTCTGAGTCCACCAAAACTGCGCAGTTCAAGTCCATGATTATTATTCTAGCGCAGCTTGGAGAGAATAAACCGACTCCGTGGAGCGGCTTGCGTGTGTGAGGGGCAATGGCTTCTAACATTTCCCTCGTTCAAGAAATGAGCAACAAATATTTTTTTATACACGATGACTCACAAAAAACTGTTCGAAAGTAGCGCTTATGACGTAATTAATTCTAGTATCATCAAATAGTATCATGTTCTCATGTTTTATTTGGTATCATAGATACCCAAAATTATCTAGTGTGTTATTTGTCATATGCATTGTTTACTCTCGACTAGTTTTATGTATTGTCGGAGTGCCTATATTTTGTAGTGCGTAGTGGCTCGGTAGATAAAAGTATTTACTTATTTAAAGAAGAAAGAATGAGCAAACTGGTTTGGCAGACGCTAGCAACTCCCGTTCTGCAGCGGTGCACAGATATTCTGGAGCTAAATTTTCAAATCATTTTTGTCGTTATTGACGTAAAGCTGGCAGCATCAGTTCTTTTGCCGATTTTAATGCACAAAATGCGGTTGATTTTTTCCAACATCCACTCGAATATTGAATAAAAAATTCAAATTTAAGAAAATCATCATGAAAAACATCGCTTTACGTAGCGAAACTGACAGAAGAACTTACGCTTCCTTTTACCTCGCTACGATGTCTTAAACTGTTTCAAAATTTACCATCGCCCCAATACTGCATCGAGGCTGACATTGTGGGAGTAGTGCTGCCTAGAGCATGATGGTCACTAGACAGGAGCATGATGGTCACTAGACAGGAGCATGATGGTCACTAGACAGGAGCATGATGGTCACTAGACAGGAGCATGATGGTCACTAGACAGGAGCGTGATGCTCACTAGACAGGAGCATGATGGTCACTAGACAGGAGCATGATGGTCACTAGACAGGAGCGTGATTGTCGCTAGACAGGAGCGTGATGGTCACTAGACAGGAGCGTGATGGTCACTAGACAGGAGCGTGATGGACACTAGACAGGAACATGATGGTCACTAGACAGGAGCATGATGGTCACTAGACAGGAGCATGATGGTCACTTGACAGGAGCGTGATGGTCGCTAGACAGGAGCGTGATGGTCACTAGATAGGAGCGTGATGGTCACTAGACAGGAGCATGATGGTCACTAGACAGGAGCATGATGGTCACTAGACAGGAGCATGATGGTCACTATGGTGTTACATAATTTCATTAAATAGAATAAGATCAGATAACCTGGCGCAACTTGTGTAAGAAATAATTGAAATTAAAACTCACCTTGGAAGGTTTTTGTTCCCACGTTTGAAACGTTATTGTTGCTGTCGATATACACGGCACACAGATTGTAAATATTTGGGCTTGGGCTACTGCTTGTGGGAGAGCAAACGTTATCTGTGCATGTTGTCACGCTTGGATTGTTTCCACTGCCCTGAGTAACGCTGAGTAACTCGAGAGGGTTTGTTGCAACATTAGATGTGAGAGTGAAGCTACCGCTGCTTCGATCATCGGCATAGGTGAGAGAAACAGCGGAGATTGTTGCTGCACAAACGAAAAATTCAATTACAAATTTATTTTTGCTGCACAAATTGTGCTTGAGCGTTTTGGAGCACTGATATTATTGTTCTGAAAACTAATTGAACTACTACGCTATGAGCATACGCTTGCGGAGCCCCTTATTCTACTCTAAAGGATTCTGAGAGCTACTTCACCAAATACCTGACATCTTTTCTCTTACTTTCATTCTTTCATTTGTTTGCGGTATCGAGTGAAGGCGTCAACGATTGTCCGATGTCGCTGCTGTTCCTCGTATGTCAAGGGATATTCGTGTGTTTAAGAAATTTTTAAATGGGGAAATTTCAAGAAATAAAAAACTACGTACACATATAAAAATTAATCCATTTTATGTCATACCACTGCGGTGATAATTGGTAGAACAAAATCACTAGTGTCTCAAACAAGTCTAAAATTTGAAACACCTTTTCAAAACATTTCTGTGGCACGTTTCCTTAAAATTGGAAATGTAATTTCCGCTTAAATTAAATAACCGGTCATAACCCAACACGAAAGTGTTATTAGGGATCAGAAACGTCGACCCTCAAAACAAACAGCGATAGTTAACCTTGAATTTTAAAGGCGGATTCGATACTAAAGAACTAAGAGCACATCGAGATGACGTATATCTAGACAACAGAAACATGGTGCTTGACGTTCTGTAATCAGCATTGCCCTCACTATCTTAACGTATATTACAGTTGATTATGAGCACGTTCAGCACATTGAAGCAATGTTTCTAGCTAAGTCATGATCATGTTAATCACTCGTCTTGTGAAATGAACTAAAATTCCATCTACGGGCCAACTGGTACGAACCTGGAGTAATTACAACTGAAGAGTCGCTCTGCACGCAAACATCGAAACCTGTATTAATTTTGTCGAGGCCTGGCACGCAGAGAGTGTCAGAGCCGTCGGTGTTGATATAGCACACACCAAGGGCCGAACCAGAGAAACAACTCGCGCCCAGGGCAGAATTATCACCGGTGGTCACGACGAAACGACCAAATTGGGAGGTCTCACAACTGACCGTCGTTCCTTGTGACACTGGAATTGAAGCAGTGGGTGAAAATTTAGAGTACAATCGTAGATCGGTTACGCAAAGTATTCCTGTATTTTTATACAGGACGGTAAAAAATCCATTGTTCAGTAATATCGTTTCCAGGAAATTGATGAAAGAACTCAGTCAATATGAGTACATGTATGTTTATATTCCTATAACTCTGTCTGCATTAAAGAACCCTTTGAAAATAGAACGTTTACTGGAGTTCATATAAAAGTCTTCGTTTTATCATCAACACTATACCATAAAACACCAGGGGTCTCCATAATTATGTAAGTATTTTTTTTGCGCATAACTTCTTTTTTATTACATTGGGATCTGTTTGCTTGGTTGGAATCATAGATACCATCGGAAGGATATGAAAATTATGGCATCTGCTCACTTTTGCTCATTAGTCTAAAATATTGCGAAAAAATTGAATCTTTTGTTAAGAAAATACAGCCTATCGCAATGAAAAAGACCTTGACCATTTTCCAAAAACTTTCTGGCTAATAATAATTAATTCATTAATTATACACAGAAGTTTCTTGCTTGCTTGGTGCGTGTGTCTGTGACGCTCATAAGGATGCTTAATGACCGTGTCTGTGATACGAGTTTCACCACTGCACAAGTGCAAGAATATTTTAATGGCGGGTACTATTAGGATGGGTATATTTGTTTGTCATCCATATCTAGAAGATTTGTCTAAAGAAAATTTCAAGTCCGATCATGGTTAACGGGTGGTGTACACTAGTCAATAATAAAAATTAAACTTCATTACTCTTCAAGACTTAGTCTTACCCACCACATTTCCTTTTTCGTTCCACACGTTTTTCCAAGATGTGGCCCCACGTAAGTTGGAAAAAAAAATGGACAGTCCCGAACGTACGTATCAGATGTGGTGTGAACCTAATGGCTTTAAACGAACAATGAACGTACGAAAAATATTTTTTACTAGAGTACGCGGCCCGAAAAAAAAGGACGGGATTCGGTATTTGCCTAGAAAGATTTTCAAATGTAAATCAAAAACAAATATATCCATCCTATAGTGCCCGCAATAAAATAAATACATTCTTGTATTTGTGTTCTGGTGAAACTCGTATCACAGACACGGTCATTGAACATCCTTAAAAAAAATTTTGAATGCTACGTGATACACCGGTGGTCATTGCAGGGATTCTTATAATGCTGCTGACCGACCAGCAGTCACAGACTAAATTTCTACAAGCACTCAATGAAATTAAAATAAAAGCACGATCTATTTAATGTTCGTTATTTTAGAAATTGATCTTTTTTAAAAAGTAACTCAAATTTGAGTTGGATAGTGAACTTCGGTTTAACCCGCCGCACTTGACGTGTTGAGAACGTCACAGACACACGCACCAACCAAGCAAGCAACAACTCTGTATTGTTATTTAAGTATATCATCAGCCAAGAAATTTTGAACAAATTTGCTATATCTTCTCTATCGCGATAAGGTGCGTTTTCATAAAATTAAATTAACTTTCCAATGGATAACTAACAAAAGTGAACAGATGCCAGGTTTTTATATCATTTGAATGGTATCTATGATACCAAAGCAGACAAGCATTGTAATCTAATCTAATACTAAGAATGATCATCGTGTGTATATATATTTATTTATAAGTTTCGTGTCACACTTTTAAGAAAAGGTAAAAAGAAATTAGAACTGTCGGTCTTGGTTTTAGTTCATTGGCAAATTAATAAACTAATTTTCGCTGTACAAGTGCACTGTAGTAAGTCACTTTCAAAAAAAAAAAATTAAAGAGACCCAGAGCCTTATATACTCGAGTTGGTATCGTGGATACCGAGTTCCGCGTGGTATTGCGTATTAAAATATACTATATTGCATGTTACAATGTACATAGACAAGCTCGCAGTTGCTTTTAGTAATGTTGAATTTCTGTATCTAGGATATGACACGATTTCCTATATCTGCTTCTATTGCGGATCAAAATACTGTATTCTAAGTGTTTATTTACTAAAAATACCCTTGGTGTATTTATATATTTGATTGGTATCCGCTACTTCCGTCTCTCTGTGACGCTCGTAAGGATGCTTAATGGCCGTATCTGTGATACGAGTTTCACCAGTACGCAAGTACAGGAATATTTTTTATCATACAGTGCGACCCACGGTATTAGTTCAATTTGATTTTTCTTCAAAACTATCATTTACTGTTAATATACCTTGATATTTTTATAATATGTCGTACAGTCATCAAGTACAATGTTCATAATCCTATTATTTTAGAAATTGTTTGCTTGTTACCATTAGAAACTCACTTTTATCAAATCCTCGCTCCATTTTCTGAACCACGATATTAGTCCGAGGTATGAAAATTAGTTAAATATGATGAATTAAAAAACAATTATTCAAATATTAGCATGAAAATTTGTAAATAATACTTCAAAAGGTACTTTTAACGAATTGCGACTGTGAACATGGCAAAAAACAAGAAACTGAGCTCATTTTTTAATGTAACGGCCATTACATTTTTTTACCTCAAAAATGCGTTTATTAACTTAATTGGTCAAATTTTCAATAGTAGTACCATCAATGGATCTTACGGCAACTTGTATGGCCTCTCTCAATTCTGCTTTGGAAGAAAACTGCTTGCCATCTGAATAAACTTTGCGCTTGATGATAGACGACAGATTCTCGATTGGGTTCAAATCTGGAGAATTGGGTGGCCACAGCATCAAATTCTGGTTTTTGAACCTAAGAGAAGCAAGATATTCTTTCGTAGATCTGGCTGAGTGTGATGGTGCATTGTCGTGCATGAAAACCAACTTTTAGCAACGATCCAAAGTCTGGTCGTGAAGCCAAGGAACAAGGCATTCATCGAGGAGGGCGCAATAATTCGCAGAATTAATTTTAACCCCTTCGCGGACCATTATTGGGCCTACAAGTTCATTATTCACGATCCCAGCCCACAACATAACACCACCACCACCTTAATCGCGGCAAAAACAATGGTGGAGCTTACCCTCTAATCCAACTCATCCTTTGTACCATCCATCTGGGCCATTGAGGGTCGCTCTGGTCTCATCCGTGATTAGAACTCATTTCATATCCTGTTTCATATACGACCTAGCCCACTCAACTCTAAGGACCATATGCCTTTGTGTCAATGGAGGCTTTTTCTCTGGAGATTTCACCTTTGCGATAGTCCTCAAGATTCTGTTGCGGGTAGTTTGGGGACTTCATTCAGACCAGAGTTTTCAAAAATCGCTTTGCTGGTGCTTCCTGGCTTCTTAAAAACTTCCCGCTTGATTTTTCTGATATCTCGCGTGTTTACAGCTTTTAATTCGCCTTTATCAGACAGTTCCTTTCCAGTGGAAAGATCCCTCAAGAAAACTTGAATTGTTTTAACATGGCGGCCTAAAATCCTAGCTATAGAGGCACAAGAGGTCTTCTTGGCAGTTTCCTTTATGATGATTTCTTTTCTTCGTCTGTTAGGTCCTTAGCACGTCTTATTTAGAATTTTATGCAAATGGACTAATAGCGTGGTTCACCTTGCATTACAATAAACAAGCTAAACAAAGACAAATTGTGCAACCAGCCTCTCCAGAAGATAAAAAAATATTGCAAGATGAACTAAGCACACATTGTTGCCATATTAAAACATAATTCTCGCCAAGCAGAGGATTTTCAACGAAATATCAATAAAAAAATTGTTGGACTAATATCGTGGGTCGCACTGTAGTTACTATTAGGATGGATATATTTATTTATCATCTAAATCTGCAAAGTTTAGTAAAGAAAAATATTGAATCCTGTCATTTTTGATGGGTCATGTACACTAGAAACATAAGAAAAATTATACACAAAAAATATATTTATGTATAGATTTATGAAGACACCTGACGTTGAATTATACAGTGTTGATTAATTACATCAATGTCCGATTAGCATTTAAACTAACTGGTACGTTATAAAAACCAAATGTTGGAATGATATCTGTGCTCATCGAATTTTGTAAAGCTACATGCACATAATTTACTCGACGAAGAAACCTACTCGGATGAATTTAAAATAACAGCTTTTGAGTTGATCTTTGTGTATCTGTATCAGAAGTGTTACTCTATTGAACGAAATGTTTCTTTACTGGCTTATGAACTCGAGTTCTTCTACACGCAGTCCAACAATTTTCAGGGGTGAGTGATTTTTCCACGGTTGAGAGAACAACGATACAAGAAGAAAGAGTGACTGCCTTACACTCGACATATTAAACTTGAACATTTTTAGCAAAGTGTAGCTAATAAAACCGAAAATGAACCGCCATCATAGTACTTCAGAGTTTATAATTAATTTAATTTTAATATATCCAAAATTATTAAATCAATAAAAATCAGCATCGAAAATAGGGCGGGAATCGGTGCGGTTAGCCTTGGGTGAGGTAAAAAAAGTTACTAAGGACAGTTTCTATGAATACCTCACCCACTGCCCTAATTTCCACCAGAATTGTGTTTTTATCTGCTACTCATATCATGAGTCCACACTGGTTTTAAACTTCTTACCATTTTCCGAAATTCTCTCCTGTGGCTCAGTGCCTCTACAGATTACATTTACATTACATGCAACACTAAGGCTCTTAATTTAGGGTGAAATTTCGGAATGGGGAGTTTCTCGTATTGGAGGTTTTCTTATACTCGTATTAGAAGTATGATTCTCGTATGAATTGCTTATAACAGTCATTTTTTACAATTTTCGCAGTATTAAGAATTAATCCGCAATGATAATAGCCACTGTCTTCCTCCATCGCTCGGAATGTAGAAAATGATAGCTCTGTTCTGGCACTGGTCTGTAATATCACTGGTCTGCTGAGACATGAGTCTCTAGTACCACTGGTCGCCAAAGCATGTGGTTGGAAGAGTTATAAATAATCGTATTGCTAGTCGGTAAAAGCACTCCTGGTCTTCAAATGCACTCACGAGGAAAAGCGAAAGTGACGGCTCCTGATTGCAGCTCCTCAGTGGCGTTGTAGAAGGCGGTAAACTCGTATGTCGTTTCATTAGCCAGTGGCTCAAAGGAGAGATCCGTTATATTGAAGAGTGCACATATGGAATCAATGCCGTCGCTCACTCCGTCAATAGCTGTGAATGAGATTGCGTTATTGGAAAATGGCAATTTCAAGAGTACTCAGAATCAAGATATGTATGCTACTTTTACTGTCAATTAACTTTCACCCATCAGGCAGAATCTTCCTATCGAGGTCACATGTGACAATTTATTTGCATCCAGTATAGAGTAAATTTTTCGTTGTAGCTCGATGGAATCATGTGTTCATATATTATAATTTCTAACTGTAGCAACAATGTTCTCAAGCTTTCAAACGTATTGGTTTTTCAAGGTTGAGGTGAATTAACAATGTATGTTTGAGTTTCTAGAGTTATTGCTGTTAAACAACAGTACAGTCGGCAAGTAATTACTTCACTTTTAGCGTGCTTTCATCTTCATTCATTGATGTTACATTAAATCTAAAGATAATCTCAGCACTGCACTCTGCCATCTTGGATCACGAAGATAGCACCGCTTTTTGTAGGTCGCTAGAAATTCACAAATTTTATAAAAAACTAATGTTAAACGCTTATGATACATACTTTAAATCTCATCTGATAACTGTATCTTTTTCGAAAAAGTAATTGCAGCTATCTTGCCTGTCTGTGGATCAGCGTTCACGACCAGCCGGAATGAGGTAGCATCGGTTGACAGGTTTTTGGAACACACCGTCAGTGTATCAGCGGTCCAGGTCATCGAATCGAGCGTGATTGAGGCTGGATCTGCGTAAGAACATTGAACAAACACATTATATTGTTATGTTATTATTTAAATAATAGCTTCTGATCCTATGATGTAGTGCCCATGTGGGGGTGATTGTGTCAGTATAGTTGTGGCTTTTTTGGAAGTTGAAGTGCTATAATGGCATTTCTATTATTTCGAGTGAATTACATTTAATACTTAGTGTAAATTTAGTCCAATGAAATTCAACTCTTTCTTGTATATTGATTAAAAGGAAAATCAATTTACTCCATGAATTATGAATAATATTTCACAGACCGTTATAAGCTCATCTTCATAGGTTGTATCATAAAAATGTTCATGGAAAAATGAACAAACGATCAAAACTCTAGATATAAAATTTGCCTTAATTTGGTTAGCGAATCATTTTCAGCATTTTAATTTGTGGAAAGTTTTGATAATGTACGGTTAATTCAATTAATACTGTCATAGGCAAAAGAATATCAGGGACTTCAGAATGTTGCCATATCACCAGAAGAGCTTTGTGTGTGACTATGGGAATTCTTACGCGATCTTTCTGCATGAGTTAAAATAATACTCTGTTTGCATTACATGCTTAATTTTACGAAAAATAATTTTTAGCTTGAAATAAGTTATCAATTAAAGGATTTATCAATTTTTTCTAACATAAGCAATTTTCGTAGTATTTTCGTATTTTCGTAGTGAAACATTATTATGTTTGTGGAATCAGTACCATGATAGGCTGGAAATTTCATCAATCCGAGTTTTATTATGATTCTAAAAATGGCTTCGAATCTAAGTAAAACTCATGGTCGGCCTACGGCCAGAAATAAATCTTAAAGTTAAACATATTTTAAATCGATAAATATTTTTGTCAATTTCCAGCTATTTTCGTATGATTCACTCATGGAACTTGGAACCATTATACGCTTGCTCAGCAGCGCTCATCAACGGATGATTACCGAAAGAACACGAATTGGTACGAAGTATTCAGGAATACGAAGTGACGGAGGGTAATGCAAAGAAGTATGGCTGAAAAAAGCTAGAGCTAATGAATAGGGAGTGACGGAGGTTAATACTAAGGTAGTGGTGGAAATCTAAGAAAAGAAATGTAGACTGGTCGAGACTAATGCTCAGAATTTCACTTTTTCAATTTTTTCTGTAATAAAACAGAGAAGAAATTGGAAAATTGTGAGCATAGGAGCCTAATGGACTCGACAGCTAGATTCCAGCTTACATTTTGACAACTTCTATATTAAATGAAATTGAACCTTCAAGAAAAGGAAAAAATCATTATTTTGGAGATTCATATTGCTTGAACACTGAGACTATTGAAACTCATGCCTAGACTCAAAGCCGATGTATAGTCGCAATGAATTTCAAATGGGACACAACCCTGATATATCGTAGAGTCATACACCAAAATATACTGTTGAAATCCAGGAATGTTTCATCGGTATTAGTCACGAGTTTGGTCTAACTAACATCATATAATTGACTTACAATTATTCATCTTTATCTACTACAACGGTAAGGGCAGCACATCACCCACAAGCTCGACTGACGGCAGCACATCACTTCCCAGTATGACTGACAGCAACACATTACTCACCATCTTGACTGGCAGTAGCCCTGACTACCAGCAGTACCAGCACACAGCACACTCCAGGCGTACGTCTGTCCATTTTTTCCCGCCCGTGCGCTGGTGGGCAATGTCCTGTAATTTGAGGGAACGCCTTAAAAACAAGGAACTCGCTCTATACTAACCGAAAAGTATTAAAACTTAAAGCACTTACAGAATTTCTCCGTGCTTTGAAGGCTGTATCATGAAGTTTTAATTATTCAAAGTAAAAAGACTAAGACACAGCGTATCCTGCCGTTTTTTCACGTAGATCACGACGGAAACTAATTAGGAAAAATTTATTTAGAAGCATGAGGTTATCCCTGGAAAAAACATCCTCGTCCAAAGTCTGACATAACCTTTCGCGACCACGTACCTTGCACGATTTAACACAACGCAGCGTCGGCACAAAACTTCAACTGGTTTGCATGACAGCGAAGATAACTGAAAGGACCATTTTATGCCTACTACATACCTTTAAATACATGAATTCATGATATTAAAAGCAATAAAAGCATATTTACAAAAGGAAATATAGTATACATGTGTAATAACTCTACTCGTATTCTGTCGTTACTCTTCGATTTGTAAAAGAATTAAACAAACGTTAATTTCCGAAGTATAGAACAAAAATCCATTTACCTATGATTAATGTAGGTAGTTACCAAAAATTCTATGGACATAGTGAATATTTTGCGGTGAGACAGAATAATTAAAATGATTTGCTCGTATGATCGGATTGGAAAGAATCAATTTATGAACCGCTGATAACTGCCGCATCATTTTTCATGTGAATCTTAATCGCATATCATCATATTTTAACTTGTAACATGATAACTAACATCACAGTGTCATTTCTAACACCACACCATTATTGTATCATCATACTATCATTCGTAACATCATGCAATCATTTGTGGTACTTTCGCTTGCGCTTGATGAATTAAATATATGGAATATTCCGGAGCTCCTTTTAGAAGAATCAACTTCATGGGTGTGTTGGGTGCTGTGAGACAATGTACATGGAAAAATGTTGAGGTAACGTAGGCGCTTTGAAATGTGACAACAATTCCTGCAATGATATCTGCGTCATCCTATCATCCTATTACTATTACCGACTTATCCTTCCAACTTATGTGCTATAACTACCTACCTCTCTACATTATCGCGTCTTGACCTTTTTAACAAAAACATACATGCACTAATCTCTTTTCCAAAACGTGAAATCATCTCGAGAAGAAACTGCAAATTCAATTGATACGATAGATGAACGATATTATTATTTTCTCTGCGAATTGGAACCCCTTGCTCGAATGTGAGTGTGTAACTTATTAAACTCATACTATATTACCCCAACGATATTTGTGAAGCGTCATAAATTTTTCTTTCCCTTAGATTATTATTTATCAGGCCAACCCCGCAAATCTCTCTATCTCTCTTTATAATTGCAAACGAAGAAGAGGAGTAAACGAGGCAAGAGAAGGAACTTATTTATTCACTGAGCTTGCTCTACACTCCCCCACTCGTCCTTCTGAGGTTATGAAGTAAAAAAATTATTTTTTTACAACCCGATTTGTAGCGACGGAGCCATCAATAAAGAGGTTTCCTATTTTTTAACTTTTATTCAAAGCTGTCAAGTTCACTCGTCTTTCTGAGGTCAAGAAGATCCAAAAAATATATTTTTACGAACTGATTTGGAATGACGGAGCCATAAAAAAGAGGTTTCCTTTATATATTTTTTTTAGGCATCCAAATCATCATCGCAATACGGTCTCCTGAGAGCCAATTCCAATTTTGATGAAAGAAAATCGGACTACCTGCCCTCATACATTCACTCATGCTTCATAACTTGATGTACCATTACCAGTCCCTGAACTTACAGTTTGATAATTCAGCGACCTAATTTTTCAGAAGATTCAATTTGTATTCTGGAGGCCGGATAATCTAATTACCAGTTAGACAGTGTCAGGCAATTCACAAGGTGGCGAAGACTGCCGCGCTTTTCGACTGTTGTCGGTGACTGACAGACTGCAACTGTGCCGCTTGTTCGCCGGTCCGAAAATAAGTTACTGAGGCTCGGGCACAAGGCTGACTGATAAGAAACCGAGATTGACTAAAGGTTTTAGTGTAGAACTCAGCCCCTCATCGTGTCCTTGTCCTATAGAGCTCTTCACCTGAAGCGCTCGGACGCTCGAGGAGTGTGATAAAAGAGACCCAGATCTTTTCGGCTCATCACATCTTCAACAAGCATCGACTCCTTGCCTATCGTGCTCTTGTTATTCCCAGTGGACAAGTGGATGTATGGGTCATCTATAACATCATTGGGACGGGACTTGGGAATCTTCCTGCATTATATTTCGTCGTTAACTTCTTGAACCATTATTATTATTATGGTTCTACAAAAAATCATATCCTGAGGAAAACTGTTTTTGAGCTCATAATTTTTTTTATGGACAGAAAGCTCCAAGATTGGGTTATACTTCATGTTTAATAAATATTTTACTGTTGACGAGAAATTTACCGTGAATAAACGCTATTTTTATTTGTTCAATGTGGCCTGGCATTTAAAGTCAGTTCTTCATGGACTCAATGTAGGTGTACAAAGTTAAGTGTATTAGATTTTGAACAAAGTTGTATACCTGATAATAGCACTGATGTTGAGATGATCTAGAATTTGTTGAACTTATTCGGGCTCAGAAGTAACTATCTTCAAACGAGTCCATTGAAATAGTCTTCAGAAATAATGTTTTTGATAGATTAATTGTGGGAAATAAATTGCTTAAATTGTTTAATTTCTTGTTTCCACATGCTAAAGTAAAACAGTTGCTCAGCTTAAGAATGATGAAAAAGAACGCAAATTTGATTTAATTTTCGTCTTGAGGCGTCTCTCGCGTCAAGAATCTTTTTCACGAATTTTTAAAAGCGTTTAGTAACACTTATTTGAAGGGCAAAGAAAGATTTTTTATAAACACTTCTTTTATGATTTTGAACGTATAGGAACACGAGGAAAAAAACTATTTTTGACACCTATTTAAGACAATTATTATTCTGAACTTTGACACAAGGCTTGCGTTAAAATTCGTTGAGCCAAAATATATTGGATGTTATGCTATTTGTAATAGTAACTCTCGATCTGAAATGGAAAAATACAAACTCTCGCAAGTCCTTCCTTCTACACACTCACGTTAACAATAAATACAAAATTTGTTGCATGTAAACACAGAATGAAGAAAAAACATATCATTCGTACACAACGAAATTTCCGATAACAATGCATACAAAATCCGCTGCTTTGTGAGCGCAGAATGAAAAAAAATAGAAAGGATATCCTTCGTGTAGATTAAAATTTACGAACAGCTTCAACGAAATGCGTAACGTTAGCTACATGCAGGAACGTGCAATTCTTTCTTAATGTAAGACTTTCACAAAAACGAAGAGACCTGCTCTCATTACAAAACTCTGCCATCCCTGACACACCCACACCATAGGTAAACATGACATATATATAGCACTCCTTGGTAAACTCAACTCCTTAACCTCAACACAGTTGAATATTAAGGGAATGTGTTTTCCTTTACTCTTTAGCGCTTAAAAAATGAAAAGTTAATATTGAAGGGAAGGAATATATATGAGAATAGAGCAATCATATTGAAACATGAGTCGTTATGATGACACAAAAATGACGTGATAACAAACACTGGTATACTTGAGGTATAACATCTCCATGAACATCAAAGCTTGCGCATTACTCTCGAACAAAGGCAAATTTTGCGATTGTTTCCAAGATCCACAAATATCACACCGTTACTGGACACGTAGTCGATTGAGATTCAGAGCAATCAATGAAGGCACTTTAAAAATTCATTGTCTGCTGCACGCAATGTGGCGTGAGTCTTAATGCATGTGGGCGAATAGCTCTCACGGGTGAGCGAAAGGCTCTTTAGTATCACAAGTTCGGTATTTTCCAAATTGCGATCGTAGATCAAGTCTGTAGGAAATCCGTCCTGTTTCATACAAGGAAGCAACTATAGACTAATAGAAAAAGTGTTTTTTTAACATCACGGGTTCGAGGAACCCCGAGCATCCTCTTTCCTATTTTCCTGGACTGAGAAACATTTCCGGGATGAGAGTTATTTATGAGCAATATTTGCGTGAAAAAGGAAGAACTGCTAGGAAACCTCAAAATATTGCATAACTACCGTAAATAAGTTCATCAGAATACACAAAAAACACGCGTGCTCCTAGCTATAAAATATAAGTCCTCAACTGTACACGTAAACGGGACAGTAACTAACTAACCGTAAAGGACACAATCACATCCGGCCAAACAAACAAGACAAAAACGAGGACTGCGACTAACAGCTCTGGAGTAAACAGTGGAAGACACGACCTACTATTCTGTTAGCTTGGTTGTAACCTATAAAATGGAGCAGAAAACTGGGACCAGCAAATAGTAGAAGACACATTACGTGCTGTTCTGCCGGCTGAGTTGTAACCTAGAAAATGCTGCAGAAAATTGAGTCCGGTTATCTTGTCAGGAGGCGCCGGTGCGTATCAGCATGGAGGTAGTCACAGAACTCCGCCATGCAGGGACTGCGCCATGTCCACGCAGAAGAGGCACTTCCCTGCAACGTTTCCATCGAGGCAAAACAAAGTTGATGTTAGCCTTTTCATTTCATTAGCACTCTCATGAACGAATAATATGATGTCGATGTTATAAACTAAAAAGTACTTCACTGACAACTCATTTCTTATGTGAAACCGGCATCGGGAAATATATTTTTATGAGCTTTCAAAAAGAATATGGAATTATGGACGAAATATGGAAGTTTTGTGAGCTCGTCATTACGCGGCTGCGTAGCTAACTTAAATGTAGAATTACCATAATTTTAAAACGACAGGCAGCCCAAAATTAGACACCTAGCAACAGACGCTATTGATGTATTCAACAGGAGCATATTTAAAATATATTATATATTTATATTTTTTATTAAAATATAATATAATCAAGTCAAATAGTATTGAGTTATTCGTATAATAATAAACTAGTCCGATATTTTGAAACTAGTCAAATTGTATTAGACTCATCATTCAGTTGATCTCTTCATATCACTAGTCTCATGACCAATGAATATTGAGCTAACACCGTAATAATAAATGAAGGTCGTGCTCAGGCCCAGGCTTCAGTCATTGAAGCCCCAGATACAGACCTCAGGACCAACGTATACCGACGATGGCGATATTTTAAAACATTGCATAATTTTGAACTTTATTTCAGCCCTTTAAAAAATGTCGCTCACTGAGCCGTAGTGAGTCACCTCAAAGTAGATTCATCTTTGATTCGCGTAGCAAAGAAATATTTTACTGAAAAGTCGGCAGCCGGACAAATTCACCGGCAATGTGAACTTTCTTGAATTGATGTCTAAATCATTAATTTATTTTCTGTACATGTAAGGCCACAGAGCAAGCTTAACCAAAGCCGCAAATTTGATCATAAAATTAAAATCAGGCAGATTTATAAGCAGATCTCAGGAGACACCCAGATTACCAAGAGAGAGAGAAAGAGAGAGGGAAAGAGAGAGAGAAAGAGACAGGCCTGTGGTCGTGCCGCAGGTAACATGAAGATGCAGCAGGTCGACAGCACTCATCGTCGTTATCGCAGTCAGATACCAGCAGGCAGGTCAACGAGCATCACGTCGTTTGCAGCAGCAACTTGGACGTGATCAGCCGTCATGTCATCTAGATTTTATGAAGAGCTCAAGCGAAGGCTTTTTTTTTGCCGGAGATAGTCTCGTTAGTCGTAAAAAAATACTACCGAAAATGCGCTCATATCAAGTTATGTTGCAGGAACTAGAACAATTTTGAAGAAGTAGATTTTCATAGTTAGGGACTAAATGTACTTTGGTGCCTACGTCCACTTTCAAAGACATGTGACTGTTTCCAGAGCAGTAGATTTCATTCAAGTTTTATCTAAAAGTCCGTGAATCTTAGAAAAATAATTGATTTGAATTTCGACAGTAAATGCACTGAGTAATTGCAAAACATGTCGTGGGGTTATAGCTGATACATCCATTCGTTACAAAACAGAAGGCACTGAGGTTTGGAACTGAGAGGCACATGTGTAAAGAATATGAGCAAGTTTGGCCAACGTAATAAGGCTCACACATTAAACATAAAATCTATATCTAAGTATTTTGCTAGGAATTATTATAAACGTTTCAGAGTCGCCTATGTTAGTTCATCAAAAGCGCATTTACAAACTCCTATGGACCATGAAGTAGCATGTGTACGTGTCCTATGGACCATGAAGTAGTGTGTGTACTGTCTACGTGTCCTATGGACCATGAAGTAGCATGTGTACGTGTCCTGTGGACCGTGAGATATGGTGCAAAGCATTTGTTCTCAATGATAACAAAGTCTCGTTCTTTGTCAGATGAAAGCAGAAATATTGTCCACCAAGTTTTGCAAAACAATGCTTACTTTGCTCAGCATGAAAGCCTCCTTAAATTATTGCTATGATTCATGATGAATCTACAGCCATTCGTGAGATTGACGATAGAAGAATAATCAAAGCAAGAGATAATCCAGTTCTAAGAAATACAATTCGGAAATTCCAACAACCGAAGCTACTATTTCATGGTACTGTTTTTCATTTGATGATCGATTGGCAGAACATCCAACTGACAGAACCACCTCTCACGAGAAGAGTATCATCAGAGGACATTATGTCTCTAATTAAATCCAAAGAGAAGCCCTCTGCTCTCCCAGATTTTCCCTGTCATACCCAGGCGGTGGAAAGACACATTAAATTAGTAACACAGGCTTCAAAATCAGTTGTAGGAGCAGCTGTTCGGGATAGTTTTATAAGAAACCGAATTTATGGAAGGAAAAAACTACCCAAGTTTGAAACTAACAAACAGTATTTGCTTTATTAAACAGAACACTGAAAACATTGTACACAGATATTAGCAATGGAAGGGAGGATGGGTTGGGTAGGGCGGAACTCGTCGTACAGCCACCTCCTCGTGGTGAGTTCTGGATTGTGTCATCTCTTTCAAATAGAATTTGAGAAAACATAAACTAAGTGCTGTACATTTCAGAAATATGCATTATTTAGCAAAACAAGTGCAATATACGTCATAGTAACCATATCTATGACGATGAGCTTAATTGATCAAAATCGTCAATTATATTGGTATTTCTGGTATTTTTCTAATTTTCCAAGCAATTTGTAGAAGCAGAAGATGACTTCGCTGAAGAAAACACACTTTAACTAGATCGAAAAGTATTGAAATCACTTTCAAATGGAAGCTACCGGAACGTGATTTCCTTGAAACTATGTTTTAAAACGATAATGAACCGGAGACAGTTTTTTCCCACTTTTTCCAGTTTTCAGTGCGTTTGTGCAAGCTAAAGATATTGTCTCAGAGCTTTAAGATTTTTCACAAGTTATTTAGGTGTCCATTCACAACTTTTCCGCACTACCGCTAAAATCAAATCGGAAAACGTGAAAAAACGATCCACCCTAATGTGTACGTGTCCTGTGGACCATGAAGTAGAAAGTGTACGTGTCTTATGGACCATGAAGTAGCAAGTGTACGTGTCTTATGGACCATGAAGTAGCAAGTGTACGTGTCTTATGGACCATGAAGTAGCATGTGTACAAGTCGTCGACATCGTCACGCTCGCTGGACGACTCCGTTGCTGTATCGCCAGAAGGCACAGGCTGCACACCAGCCTGCGAGAAGAAGAGAGCAGGCAAAAAGCACCAAGTCAGACTAAGAATTAAACCGGAGAGAAAAATAAACAGCAAGTCAGACCAAGAGTGCAACCCAAAAGAAAGCTAAGAAGGAGTTTTTAGGTGATACAAAAAGCTGGTATGGTACAGCTTTGAACTATACGTACAGAAGATTCATTTTAGAACTTTTTTCTCCCTCTTTTTTCTTCGGTAAAGATATCGGAGAAATATGTACATGCATTAGTTTGGTTTAAAAATGAGTTCGTCTTATTTGTTACAAAATTTAGTGTGAATGATATGCATTAGTTTGGTTTTAAAATGAATTCATCTTATTTGTTATAAAAGTTAGTTAGAATGAATGCTACATCTGATAGTCCGAAGAGAAAGAATGTTCAGGTTCAAAGATTCCAAACACATTTCAGCATAATGAAAAAATCCCAAATTCATGCAATAATTCAAACGCAAATAGTCAGTTAAGGAACTGGCGCTCATGCTCACGGCAGTACACTGCCATAAAGATCGTGCAGAGATTACACAAGCAGCGCTCTCATGCGACTTCTATTTCTTCCAAATTTACACGAATCTCTTCAGAAAATTAATCGACCCCTTTTATCAATGACTGAACTTTGCCCACACCAGAAGCAAGTGTTACTTAAAACTTTGACTGCGGCAGGTAAAACTGAAATTTAATATTAAATTCTAATTTAAAGTCATTTTAGCGAGAAATGTTGAAAATACCAAACATTACCTGGATCGTGTTTTCATTTAGTTTTTAACATGTATTTTTAAAATTGAGTTGGTGACTACTAGTTGGTCAGCAGCATAATGAAAACTCCCTCAGCAACTAAATATGCTTACGTCGCAGTCAAAGTGTTAAGGAAAACAAGACACGTCGGTCAGTATTCAGCTTATCGTGCAGGAAATCTCCCCCTCGAGAATTTTTCACCTATCTGCAGACTGGGCAGATACTCGGCGCAAACACTTCGATCTTAAGTACACATTCAGGTCTCTTGGATGCTGCATGAATAGATAAACTTCTGGGAAACACTCATGTTCTGAGAGTCGCTCTTCACGCTAATCTCAAGTCAGCCTTGCCCTGGTTTCCTGTACCAACATTCTCCAATCTAGAACATCGAAAAACAACATGTTTCAAAAAAGCATAGAGTAGGAGAGGAAAAAGCGTCCATGTCTAACTGGCTCTGGAAACTAAAACTTTAAAGCTGGTCTTCTATCGTGCATAAATATCATGTGAGGAGCACACAAGAAATGTTGCTTAGGCGGATATTAACGCAACCTTCGCGTGCATTATTGCATCCAATTAAACAATACCGGAGCGCAAGTGCTGGAACAGAAGGCAAGTGCATCGTAAACTTAGGAACAGGTATACGTTCAAAGTTGCATTGATGTTCATCCAACTCGCGTTCCTCACGCCTCTCCCACTCCCCACATCTCTCCCACTCTCCTCACCCCTCCCACTCCCCTCACCCCTCCCACTTCCCTCACCCCTCCCACTCCCCTCACCCCTCCCACTTTCCACACCCCTGCCACTCCCCACCTTGGGGCTTGTAAGCGAGATGCTCCTCGATGAACTGGCAGGGGCACTGCAGGGCAGCGCTGTGGCGGGGACACACCCCCGGCAGGGTGGGGGGCGGCGGGGTCAGGCTCCCTACTGAAAATTTCGAAAATTTTAAACTTCCGTAGCTGCGTGATGCGTACCGTTAATTTCATATGTAATAAATGACACATCGGGAAATTTTCTTTGAGCTTTCATGGCTGCGTAGTGCGTACCGCTATTCTTTAACGCAATAATTAATCCATCGGGCAAAATTTTTTTGAGCTTCCATAGCTGCGTAATGCGTACCGCTATTAATTTAACATAACATGTGTTAATTAAACCATCGGGAAAATTTTAGATTTCCATAGCTGTATAATGCGTCTCTTAATTAATGAGTGTTTATTAATTAGTCCATCGGTTGTCACGGAAGGGATTTTCTCAGCGAGGATGAACAAACAAAAGCGAGGATGGTGGTCACAAACTGAATTATTATACAAACTTCACAAACGCCAGGTGATGGAAATTTCTAACTATTTTTTCACTATATGAAATGTGAATGTTGAAAATGTGCTTAGTTAGAAATGGATCATGAATTTTGGCTAAGCTCACTGTACTTTTCCTGTTAATTTGTGAGTGAAAAAATACTTTTCCAGAGCTTTTTACTTCCTTTATGGGGAAAATGTGCACCCTATAAAGCGTAAATTTTTGTTCTTAGTATGGTAAGAAAAAATTAATGAATTACTAGGGAGTTTGCCACATAAATCAAGCAACTAATTTAAGAACTACTTCGCTTGTGAAATGACATTAAAATTAAGTAAGAATGTCGCTCTACAGTTTGTTTCGTTTTCTAATGGAAATTTCTAAAGTTATAACTGATCTTCGGATGAATTTAACTGTTCCAACCAAGCATCATTATAACCCGTCTCTCATAGGCGCAATGATGCGGTGAACAGATTTTCACTCAATAAGTAGACTGCCACCAACTCGTTCACCAGCGCCAATAATTGTAAATTGCTCAATAATTATATAAATTATATTATATGATAGAATATTTGTAAATTTAGTCAGCCGAAAAGAAAGTAAATGTAACTTACGTCAGAACAGTTTTGTTTCGGAGTATTAACACGAATGGCTTCATAATCCCCAAAGTGTTTTATATTATCAAGAGTCACATTTACATAGGAGCGGTGATGTTATGCATGGAATTACCACCGTAATGCTGATATTATGGTAGGCGTTACCATGAGGGGTTGACATCATACTGAAAAACAAGATCAATGAGCTGACTTTATGCAAAGCGTTAAAGGGTCTAAAATTGTACAAAGGGTTACTATGAAGATGTTGACATCACAGAAAGGATCGCATAAATAACCTGACATACTCCACTTGAATTTAAGCTATTCAGGAGTACGCCATACATCGCTCTTGTAATACTGATGGTTCTACTTAGGAAAGACGACAGCGCCCCTTACGTCTCTTTATCAAACCTCTCAAGATTCTCAACATTTCCCTCAAACACTCCTTCGACTCCTGATGTCCCGAAATCAATTAGCGAACGCCACCAGAAACTCAGACTTTTGATTATTGTGAAAAGCAGCCAAGACATCGCGATCCCGAGTGACGGACAGATCAAAGCGACAGCTACGACAGCCTTATCGGTGCAGCAGAGATGGACGTCTCGAGTTGGAGATAAGAAGCTGTATTGCAGCACCTTACGAGCAGCAGGTCACGGTGGGAACAAAGGAGTGTCGCACGGTACAGTTTTTATCATTTCTAACGATTTTTGCTAGAACTACGTGAGGCAACCCAAAGTACTCGAATTTACTCTCTCATGCAAATTAGAACTGCTTGAAGAGAGTCGTGTTACCAGAATAATTTATCTCACATAAATTAAAGCCTCGTGAGCACTGCGACTCACATTTTTGAGGTTATTTACGTCTTGACACACTATTAAGCTGGATAATTCTAGACGGTAAAAATAATCTTTTCATATTTGAAAGTAATCAAAAGCCATATGCGTTTTTGAATACAGTAATAAACGCCGGCTATTACAAGCGTAAATATATTACTTCTACGATAATTTGGCCTCCAACACCGCCAACACGGCGGGTGGCGGTAGGCAACACCACCACCGCCGACACAGAGATGGCGGTAGGCAACACCACCACCGCCAACACAGCGGGAGCGGTAGGCAATACCCCCACCGCCAACACAGCGGGGCGGTAGGCAATACCACCACCGCCAACACAGCGGGGCGGTAGGCAATACCCCCACCGCCAACACAGCGGGGCGGTAGGCAATACCCCCACCGCCAACACAGCGGGGCGGTAGGCAATACCACCACCGCCAACACAGCGGGGCGGTAGGCAATACCACCACCGCCAACACAGCGGGTGGCGGTAGGCAACACCATCACCGCCAACACAGCGGGGCGGTAGGCAATACCACCACCGCCAACACAGCGGGGCGGTAGGCAATACCCCCACCGCCAACACAGCGGGGCGGTAGGCAATACCACCACCGCCAACACAGCGGGGCGGTAGGCAATACCCCCACTGCCAACACAGCGGGGCGGTAGGCAACACCACCACCGCCAACACAGCGGGAGCGGTAGGCAATACCCCCACCGCCAACACAGCGGGGGCGGTAGGCAATACCACCACCGCCAACACAGCGGGTGGCGGTAGGCAATACCACCACCGCCAACAAAGCGGGGGCGGTAGGCAATACCACCACCGCCAACACAGCGGGGCGGTAGGCAATACCCCCACCGCCAACACAGCGGGGCGGTAGGCAATACCACCACCGCCAACAGAGCGGGTGGCGGTAGGCAATACCATCACCGCCAACACAGCGGGTGGCGGTAGGTAACACCACCACCGCCAAACACAGCGGGGGCGGTAGGCAATACCACCACCGCCAACACAGCGGGTGGCAGTAGGCAATACCACCACCGCCAACACAGCGGGGGCGGTAGGCAACACCACCAACGCCAACACAGCGGGGCGGTAGGCAATACCCCCACCGCCAACACAGCGGGGCGGTAGGCAATACCACCAACGCCAACACAGCGGGGCGGTAGGCAATACCACCACCGCCAACACAGCGGGGGCGGTAGGCAATACCACCACCGCCAACAGAGCGGGTGGCGGTAGGCAATACCTCCACCGCCAACACAGCGGGTGGCGGTAGGCAATACCACCACCGCCAACACAGCGAGTGGCGGTAGGCAATACCACCACCGCCAACACAGCGGGTGGCGGTAGGTAACACCACCACGGCCAACACAGCGGGGGCGGTAGGCAATACCACCACCGCCAACACAGCGGGTGGCGGTAGGTAACACAACCACGGCCAACACAGCGGGGGCGGTAGGCAATACCACCACCGCCAACACAGCGGGTGGCGGTAGGCAATACCACCACCGCCAACACAGCGGGGGCGGTAGGCAATACCACCACCGCCAACACAGCGGGAGCGGTAGGCAATACCCCCACCGCCAACACAGCGGGGGCGGTAGGCAATACCACCACCGCCAACACAGCGGGTGGCGGTAGGCAATACCACCACCGCCAACACAGCGGGGGCGGTAGGCAATACCACCACCGCCAACAGAGCGGGGCGGTAGGCAATACCACCACCGCCAACACAGCGGGGCGGTAGGCAATACCACCACCGCCAACACAGCGGGGGTGGTAGGTAAAACCACCACCGCCGACACAGCGGGTGGCGGTAGGCAATACCACCACCGCCAACACAGCGGGGCGGTAGGCAATACCACCACCGCCAACACAGCGGTGCGGTAAGCAATACCACCACCGCCAACACAGCGGGTGGCGGTAGGCAATACCACCACCGCCAACACATGGGGTGGCGGTAGGCAATACCACCACCGCCAACACAGCGGGTGGCGGTAAGCAATACCACCACCGCCAACACAGCGGGGCGGTAGGCAATACCACCACCGCTAACACAGCGGGTGGCGGTAAGCAATACCACCACCGCCAACACAGCGGGTGGCGGTAAGCAATACCACCACCGCCAACACAGCGGGTGGCGGTAGGTAACACCACCACCGCCAACACAGCGGGGCGGTAGGCAATCCCACCACCGCCAACACAGCGGGTGGCGGTAGGCAATACCACCACCGCCAACACAGCGGGTGGCGGTAGGTAACACCACCACCGCCAACACAGCGGGGGCGGTAGGCAATACCACCACCGCCAACACAGCGGGTGGCGGTAGGCAATACCACCACCGCCAACACAGCGGGTGGCGGAAGGCAATACCACCACCGCCAACATGGCGGGGGCGGTAGGCAATACCCCCATCGCCAACACAGCGGGGCGGTAGGCAATACCACCACCGCCAACACAGCGGGGGCGGTAGGCAATACCACCACCGCCAACATGGCGGGTGGCGGTAGGCAATACCACCACCGCCAACATGGCGGGTGACGGTAGGCAATACCACCACCGCCAACACAGCGGGGCGGTAGGCAATACCACCACCGCCAACACTGCGGGTGACGGTAGGCAATACCACCACCGCCAACACAGCGGGGGCGGTAGGAAATACCCCCACCGCCGACACAGCGGGGGCGGTAGGCAATACCCCCACCGCCAACACAGCGGGGCGGTAGGCAATACCACCACCGCCAACATGGCGGGTGGCGGTAGGCAATACCACCACCGCCAACATGGCGGGTGGCGGTAGGCAATACCACCACCGCCAACACAGCGGGGGCGGTAGGCAATACCACCACCGCCAACACAGCGGGGCGGTAGGCAATACCACCACCGCAGACATGGCGGGTGACGGTAGGCAATACCACCACCGCCAACACGGCGGGTGGCGGTGGGCAATACCACCACCGAAAACACGGCGGGTGGCGGTAGGCAACACCACCATCGCCAACATGGCGGGTGGCGGCAGCCAATACCACCACCGCCAACACGGCGGGAGGCGGCTGCCAATACCACCACCGGCAACACAGCGGGCCGGTAAGTAATACCACCACTGCCAACACAGCGGGTGGCGGTAGGCAACACCACCACCGCCAACACGGCGGGTGGCGGCAGCCAATACCACCACCGCCAACACGGCGGGAGGCGGCTGCCAATACCACCACCGGCAACACAGCGGGGGCGGTAGCCAATACCACCACCGCCAACACGGCGGGTGGCGGCAGCCAATACCACCACTGCCAACACAGCGGGTGGCGGTAGGCAATACCACCACCGCCAACACAGCGGGGCGGTAGGCAATACCACCACCGCCAACACAGCGGGGGCGGTAGGCAATACCACCACCGCCAACACAGCGGGGCGGTAGGCAATACCACCACCGCCAACACAGCGGTGCGGTAAGCAATACCACCACCGCCATCACAGCGGGGCGGTAGGCAACACCACCACCGCCAACACAGCGGGGCGGTAGGCAATACCACCACCGCCAACACAGCGGGGCGGTAAGCAATACCACCACCGCCAACACAGCGGGCGGTAGGCAATACCACCACCGCCAATACAGCGGGTGGCGGTAGGCAATACCACCACCGTCAACACAGTGGGTGGCGGTAGGCAATACCACCACCGCCAACAAAGCAGGTGGCGGTAAGCAATACCACCACCGCCAACACAGCGGGGCGGTAGGCAATACCACCACCGCTAACACAGCGGGTTGCGGTAGGCAATACCACCACCGCCAAAACAGCGGGTGGCGGTAGGCAATACCACCACCGCCAACACAGCGGGGCGGTAGGCAATACCACCACCGCCAACAGAGCGGGGCGGTAGGCAATACCACCACCGCCAACACAGCGGGGGCGGTAGGCAATACCACCACCGCCAACACAGCGGGGCGGTAGGCAATACCACCACCGCCAACACAGCGGTGCGGTAAGCAATACCACCACCGCCATCACAGCGGGGCGGTAGGCAATACCACCACCGCCAACACAGCGGGGCGGTAGGCAATACCACCACCGCCAACACAGCGGGGCGGTAAGCAATACCACCACCGCCAACACAGCGGGCGGTAGGCAATACCACCACCGCCAATACAGCGGGTGGCGGTAGGCAATACCACCACCGTCAACACAGTGGGTGGCGGTAGGCAATACCACCACCGCCAACAAAGCAGGTGGCGGTAAGCAATACCACCACCGCCAACACAGCGGGGCGGTAGGCAATACCACCACCGCTAACACAGCGGGTTGCGGTAGGCAATACCACCACCGCCAAAACAGCGGGTGGCGGTAGGCAATACCACCACCGCCAACACAGCGGGGCGGTAGGCAATACCACCACCGCCAACAGAGCGGGGCGGTAGGCAATACCACCACCGCCAACACAGCGGGGGCGGTAGGCAATACCACCACCGCCAACACAGCGGGGCGGTAGGCAATACCACCACCGCCAACACGGCGGTGCGGTAAGCAATACCACCACCGCCATCACAGCGGGGCGGTAGGCAACACCACCACCGCCAACACAGCGGGGCGGTAGGCAATACCACCACCGCCAACACAGCGGGGCGGTAAGCAATACCACCACCGCCAACACAGCGGGCGGTAGGCAATACCACCACCGCCAATACAGCGGGTGGCGGTAGGCAATACCACCACCGTCAACACAGTGGGTGGCGGTAGGCAATACCACCACCGCCAACAAAGCAGGTGGCGGTAAGCAATACCACCACCGCCAACACAGCGGGGCGGTAGGCAATACCACCACCGCTAACACAGCGGGTTGCGGTAGGCAATACCACCACCGCCAAAACAGCGGGTGGCGGTAGGCAATACCACCACCGCCAACACAGCGGGGCGGTAGGCAATACCACCACCGCCAACACAGCGGGGCGGTAGGCAATACCACCACCGCCAACACAGCGGTGCGGTAAGCAATACCACCACCGCCATCACAGCGGGGCGGTAGGCAATACCACCACCGCCAACACAGCGGGCCGGTAAGTAATACCACCACCGCCAACACAGCGGGGCGGTAGGCAATACCACCACCGCCAACACAGCGGTGCGGTAAGCAATACCACCACCGCCATCACAGCGGGGCGGTAGGCAATACCACCACCGCCAACACAGCGGGGCGGTAGGCAATACCACCACCGCCAACAGAGCGGGGCGGTAGGCAATACCACCAACGCCAACACAGCGGGGGCGGTAGGCAATACCACCACCGCCAACACAGCGGGGCGGTAGGCAATACCACCACCGCCAACACAGCGGTGCGGTAAGCAATACCACCACCGCCATCACAGCGGGGCGGTAGGCAACACCACCACCGCCAACACAGCGGGGCGGTAGGCAATACCACCACCGCCAACACAGCGGGGCGGTAAGCAATACCACCACCGCCAACACAGCGGGCGGTAGGCAATACCACCACCGCCAATACAGCGGGTGGCGGTAGGCAATACCACCACCGTCAACACAGTGGGTGGCGGTAGGCAATACCACCACCGCCAACAAAGCAGGTGGCGGTAAGCAATACCACCACCGCCAACACAGCGGGGCGGTAGGCAATACCACCACCGCTAACACAGCGGGTTGCAGTAGGCAATACCACCACCGCCAACACAGCGGGTGGCGGAAGGCAATACCACCACCGCCAACATGGCGGGGGCGGTAGGCAATACCACCACCGCCAACACTGCGGGTGGCGGTAGGCAATACCACCACCGCCAACACAGCGGGGGCGGTAGGCAATACCACCACCGCCAACATGGCGGGTAGCGGTAGGCAATACCACCACTGCCAACATGGCGGGTGGCGGTAGGCAATACCACCACCGCCAACACAGCGGGGGCGGTAGGCAATACCACCACCGCCAACACAGCGGGGGCGGTAGGCAATACCACCACCGCCAACACAGCGAAGCGGTAGGCAATACCACCACCGCCAACACAGCGGGGGCGGTAGGCAATACCACCACCGCCAAGATGGCGGGTGGCGGTAGGCAATACCACCACCGCCAACACAGCGGGGGCGGTAGGCAATACCACCACCGCCAAAACAGCGGGGGCGGTAGGCATTACCACCACCGCCGACACAGCGGGGCGGTAGGCATACCACCACCGCCGACACAGCGGGGGCGGTACGCAATACCACCACCGCCAACACAGCGGGGCGATAGGCAATACCACCACCGCCAACATGGCGGGTGGCGGTAGGCAATACCACCACCGCCAACACAGCGGGGCGGTAGGCAATACCACCACCGCCAACATGGCGGGTGGCGGTAGGCAATACCACCACCGCCAACATGGCGGGTAGCGGTAGGCAATACCACCAAAGCCAACATGGCGGGTGACGGTAGGCAATACCACCACCGCCAACACAGCGGGGGCGGTAGGAAATACCCCCACCGCCGACACAGCGGGGGCGGTAGGCAATACCCCCACCGCCAACACAGCGGGGCGGTAGGCAATACCACCACCGCCAACATGGCGGGTGGCGGTAGGCAATACCACCACCGCCAACATGGCGGGTGGCGGTAGGCAATACCACCACCGCCAACATGGCGGGTGGCGGTAGGCAATACCACCACCGCCAACACAGCGGGTGGCAGTAGGCAATACCACCACCGCCAACACAGCGGGGGCGGTAGGCAATACCACCACCGCCAACACAGCGGGGCGGTAGGCAATACCACAACCGCCAACACAGCGGGGCGGTAGGCAATACCACCACCGCCAACACAGCGGGGCGGTAGGCAATACCACCACCGCCAACACAGCGAGGCGGTAGGCAACACCACCACCGCCAACACAGCGGGGCGGTAGGCAATACCACCACCGCCAACACAGCGTGGCGGTAGGCAATACCACCACCGCCAACACAGTGGGGCGGTAAGCAATACCACCACCGCCAACACAGGGGGGCGGTAGGCAATACCACCACCGCCAACACAGCGGGTGGCGGTAGGCAATACCACCACCGCCGACACAGCGGGTGGCGGTAGGCAATACGACCACCGCCAACACAGCGGGTGGCGGTAGGTAACACCACCACCGCCAACACAGCGGGGGCGGTAGGCAATACCACCACCGCCAACACAGCGGGTGGCGGTAGGCAATACCACCACCGCCAACACAGCGGGTGGCGGTAGGCAATACCACCACCGCCAACATGGCGGGGGCGGTAGGCAATACCCCCACCGCCAACACAGGCGGGCGGTAGGCAATACCACCACCGCCAACACAGCGGGGCGGTAGGCAATACCACCACCGCCAACCTGGCGGGTGGCGGCAGGCAATACCACCACTGCCAACATGGCGGGGGCGGTAGGCAATACCACCACCGCCAACACAGCGGGGGCGGTAGGCAATACCCCCACCGCCGACACAGCGGGAGCGGTAGGCAATACCCCCACCGCCAACACAGCGGGGCGGTAGGCAATACCACCACCGCCAACATGGCGGGTTGTGGTAGGCAATACCACCACCGCCAACACAGCGGGGCGGTAGGCAATACCCCCACCGCCAACACAGCGGGGCGGTAGGCAATACCCCCACCGCCGACACAGCGGGGCGGTAGGCAATACCACCACCGCCAACACAGCGGGGCGGTAGGCAATACCACCACCGCCAACACAGCGGGGCGGTAGGCAATACCACCACCGCCAACACAGCGGGGGCGGTAGGCAATACCCCCACCGCCAACACAGCGGGGCGGTAGGCAATACCCCCACCGCCGACACAGCGGGGGCGGTAGGCAATACCCCCACCGCCAACACAGCGGGGCGGTAGGCAATACCACCACCGCCAACATGGCGGGTGGCGGTAGGCAATACCACCACCGCCAACACAGCGGGGGCGGTAGGCAATACCACCACCGCCAACACAGCGGGGCGGTAGGCAATACCCCCACCGCCGACACAGCGGGGGCGGTAGGCAATACCCCCACCGCCAACACAGCGGGGCGGTAGGCAATACCACCACCGCCAACACAGCGGGGCGGTAGGCAATACCACCACCGCCAACATGGCGGGTGACGGTAGGCAATACCACCACCGCCAACACGGCGGGTGGCGGTAGGCAATACCACCACCGCAAACACGGCGGGTGGCGGTAGGCAACACCACCATCGCCAACATGGTGGGTGACGGTAGGCAATACCACCACCGCCAACACGGCGGGTGGCGGTAGGCAATACCACCACCGAAAACACGGCGGGTGGCGGTAGGCAACACCACCATCGCCAACTTGGCGGGTGGCGGCAGCCAATACCACCACCGCCAACACGGCGGGTGGCGGCTGCCAATACCACCACCGGCAACACAGCGGGGGCGGTAGCCAATACCACCACCGCCAACACGGCGGGTGGCGGCAGCCAATACCACCACTGCCAACACAGCGGGGGCGGTAGGCAGTACCACCACCGCCAACATGGCGGGCACATACCGTCAGGGTGGCGGGGAGCAGAGCAGGCCAGTCGCAGCTGCTGTCGGCACACGGCCTTCACCCAGCGCTGGCAGTACCGCGCCAGTAGACGTCGGTTTAGGTCCTGGCGGCAGAGACTGGCGTTGTTACCGACCTGTCATGCTAGAAATATTATTTCAAAGATTCATTTCCAAGGAACTGTATGCCGAAATCACGGAGTTAAAGGCTTAAAATACCGATAATCCATCTAAAAATTCTTTCACTGTAACTCTGGAAATACAATATAGTTCTTATCGAATATATATTTCTTTAATGAATATTTCAAATATTTCTCTAATGTAAGAATATTGTAGCTTCCGTGTGGACGGTTCCGGCTGCGGTCTCTCATGTGTTTACAGAAAAGTTGTCATTCAAACTTGACAAAACAACTAGGATCTTATCGCGACCGGCACTAGGGAGTGGACCATGGCGTGATATCGTCAAATAATTCAACTTTATGACAGAATTTTGCAGATGTTTACTAACAGTTATCACCCAATCAATCATAAAAATATAACTCCATTGTTAATATGTGCCTGAAGGAGAAGAAAATGTAAGCGAACACACGCTTGAATGACAATTGCACTTTACTTATGTTGTGAACGGAACAACCATGACTTCACTAATTATTTTATATTTAAATCACTTATGGTATTACAATATCCCAACGATTTTGTATGAAATCGTGGGGCACACTCATTATCACAGATCTTGAGCCTACCTTCAAGATATTCATACAATCGTAAGGTGCACGCAGTATTACAGATATTGAGCAAATGATATCAAACTCATCGAAGTTTTGCCTTAAAACTTGAAAGTGCAGCCGTGATCTCGGTAACACTTCCGGACGCCTTAGAACGATGATGCGAGTCCGGACACTGCGAACCCGAGAGCATTTAAGACGTGTCCTGCCGATGTGACATAGCTAGAACCCAGTTTAACTTTTTCGCCGCCTGCATGCCTGTTTTTCACCGCCTGCATGCCTGTTTTTCACCGCCTAAATGATATGATCGGTTAAATCGTTTAGGCAGCAAAAAACATGCATGCAGGCGGCGAAAAAGTTAGACTGGGAAGCAGCCTGGCGCAGAATATCAAGCTTGTGATGTGTGGGATTTTAAGAACGAAAAGGCACGATATCTTCAATTCTTTACTAAACATTGCGGACGTATGCAAAAACTGCTTTCAGCAGCTGTGTAAAATAAAATTATCTCAATAATTATTACGTTTTGTGGGCTCCAACATTAACTAGCGTAGAGGACAAGCCAACACATATTACAAATTTCTGAGCCAGAATCAATTTACACAGGAGTACTTTATGTGGTAACAGTAGGAAATAACATATAAACTACCAATTTCATGGTTTAAAAGACTTTCAATCGTCCTGACCGCTTGATGCGTCAGCATTTACAAACATCATTTTTTAGTTTACATCAAAGTAGAAAAGCACGAAATTCAACAATGCAGTTACACTAAATATTTATTCGCATCAAAATAGAAAGGTAGAAAGTACGACAGTTCAGTTTCATTAAATTTTAACTCGCATCAAAATAAAAAGGCACAAAATTCGACCACCAAGCTACACTAAATTTTAATATGCATCAAAATAGAAAGGCACGAAATTCAACAGTTCAGTTGCGCTAAATTTTGATTCGCATCAAAAAAGAAAAGCACAAAATTCGACAGTCCAGCTGCACTAAATTTTAATCCGCATCAATGCACTAAATTTTAATCCGCATCAAAATAGAAAGGCACAAAATTCGACAGTTCAGTTGCGCTACATTTGGCAACCAGTTTTCAAACTAGCATCTACATATCAGGCTTTGCGACAAAGTTATGCTACGGGAGATTTCTATTTCTAGATGCAATCAAAGATCTGATGAAAAGTTGAGTAATACTAAACATTTGTTTTGACACTCGCACACCTATCAACGTGAAACATAAAACAAAAAAAACACAACTTTCAAATTGCTGTAAAAAATAAACGTATAGAATAGTATTATTTCTAGCTCTTTACAGCTGCTCAAGAATTTGCTAGAGCATTAATAATTGGACGGTTTTGCAGCCTTTTTTAAGCTTGAAACTGATGAGAAAGTAATTGCGTTTTAAAACTCTTAAGAGCAGATCTTTTTTGGAGACCCAATGTGACGTATGAACAGAACATAAGTTTTGGAAATTGCAAGTTTCAAAAAGTTAATGAGTTTACAGTTTTTTAGGCACAGGGAAAATCTACCTAATACTGATTGACTTTCTAAGTGGATTAACCATGCAAGGAAGCGTAAATATGATGGGCCAGGAAATGAAAATAGAATATCTGTGCTTTGTAGTTTTTTTAGGGAAAAAGGGTAATGGTGATTTATGAGCTTGCTAAACGGACACACACAAATGAGGAAAGTTTTCTTAACTTAAGCACTAAATTTTTTTATCTTATTTTCTCAAGACTTACTGTTAACAAGTACAGATTGTTGAGTTAGTTTTGACCGATTTGAGAGTGTAAGTCAGGTTAGTTTTGACTAAGTTAAGACTGCAAGTCAAAGCCCGAGTTGCATATTCATGTGCCTTCTAAGTAACCCTAGCGAATTTCAAAAGATTTCTGTGCTACAACAGATGAAGTGAAATGTTTGAGTAAAACACATCACTTTCATCACAATCAACTCTATCATATGTAAGACAAGTACATTTGTTCCCAAATGACTGAATCTGGTTTTATCTTAAGAGTATTTTGAATTCGACTTTCCCATACTTTCGGAACTGGGAATAGAATGTTATTATTTCGAAAAAATAGCAGTTAAAAAGAACAATATTACGATGGCAGTTTTTGCGCACGGGCCGGAATTGTACGGAACTTCACATGTGTGACGAATCAGAGCGTCGATCCATGTTTTTGTTACAATAAAAAATAGGGAACATTTCCCTGACTTGCTACCGTCTTGCATTAAAAATATAAAGACCTGGACCATTCAATACTTTAAAATATATGTTTTTTCAATCCTTGTTGCAGTGCATAATACTTTTGGATATAACGTATTTGCACAGTACTTATGGATCTAACTTATTCATTGGCTTCAGACGATGCAGTCATAAGATCACGTTATTTTTGACGATTTCCCGCTCATGTCACAAGAAAAAGAGTTTGTGGAGCCAGACTTTATAAGCTAAAATTGAGTTACTCTTCCTCTTCGACGTGAAGGAAGATAAATTTTTCAATTACCTGGCACCAGTTTAAAAAGAATGCGTTGCGCTCGCCAGACAGAGAACGGGAATTATTCCTACTCTGAAATAAAGAGGACGGATTGTCTAAAATGAAGAGGACACCTTAACTACTCATGTTTAGCACTCGGTTGCATTGCACGACGATACCACAAAAAAGTTCCTGAACTTGAAAATTACAAAAAGTCTCCAAAAAGTTACATGGAATCGAATGAAAAGCTCCACACAAATCAACATTCTGCGGAAAACAACACAGCAAACATTTAAAAAACTAACACTACAGTTGACAAGGCAACTACATGGACGGAATGTGATGTAATAAACGCCTGATAGACCTTATGTCTCTTTTATATCGATATTGTCTCGTGTCGCTCTAGCATCTATCGTACAACATTAACTTCTAAACAAGTAAAAACAAGAGTACTTTATCCTACATTGCTAACCACCCAGGCGCGAAGTGTTCATCCAGCAGCACGAAGTGTTCCTCACGCAGCACGAATTGTTTCTCCTGCAGCACACAATGTTCCTCCTGCTGTACGAAGTGTTCCTCCTGCTGTACGAAGTGTTCCTCCTGCTTTACGAAGTGTTCCTCCTGCTGCACGAAGTGTTCCTTCCTGCAAGTGTTCTTACTTGCCCCAACTTTACACGCATAAATCTGCTAGAACTCCCATCTAAACCTATATAAATTCCCGGTACAACTTTTTGTAATAAATAAAAATCTGACGAAAACGTTGCATAAACAAAGTTCATTGAGCTTACGCCATATGGACTACAATGAATATCTTAAGAAACAGTTCTGTTCTACGCTTAGAAAATAAAATACAATAAACCACGCAGGAATCTTGATGCGACAACACTACACATGTTTTAATGAAAACATTATAGTTATTATGACCTTTATGCCAAGGCATCTATAATTTTAGTCGCTATAATACAGCCTTTCCGTTGGCAGTTGGGCGATTAAGATCATAGATGTTCTCGCGATAAAGTTTTGCTGGGTAACTAACATACAAAACTTGTCTCGGGGACTCAAAATATTATGCAACCACTGCTATTGTGTTTTTGTGTCTTCCTGTAGCAGTCGATGAGAAAGTTTACCTTCCGTTCAAACATCGCTTATTTAATATCATCGCTAGTTCGTATTATGAGAAAGGGACATAAGAGTTTCGACGCTACTTCTTGCAAAGCAGCGTTAGTCAATTATCTCAAGACCAATTCACACTAACAGTTGAATGAGTGATACTACGCCGTTTTGTCACGCGTAGCAAGTTCTTTCATCAGAGCTTCAGACTAACATCAATCAACTGAAACTGAGGGCCCTGTAATTCACTTAAAAATAAGATTTCTTCATTGGCTCGACGATTAGCCATTGCGAACCGCATAAATATTTCACAAATACTAATGATAGGTTTTCAACGCTGTTGCAAAATACACAGTTCTTACCACTGCTGCAAATTGTACACAATTTTTAACGCTGCTACAAGATGGACAGCTTTAAACTTTGCTGCACTGCAGCTTGATTTCGTTCGCGGTGGCTGTTCACTTTTGGACGAACGCAGGTAGTTTCTCTCTGAGAGGCAGCGTCACCGCCCCTCGAAATGCCTTTCTGTTGTGCTGCAACGCAAGAAGAAAGGTTGGTTGCTTGGGTGCCTGTCCGGTCCAGACGTAGGCATTAAATCGGAAAGACGATACTCTTGAGTTCAACAAATTCCGATATTTCAATGATGTCATCACATCGGTATGTGTGTGTAAGTTAAAATACAAAGGGATTCTTTTATTTTGTGATCTTCTCATAAACTATCTCAAACGTTTCGTTTTGGTTCGCAAAGGCTATAGATCAACGGTTTTTTACTTTTGGGCCTACCAAAAATTACCTTCAGCTGATTGCTAACTTCTGATTTATTTTTATATCATCTCGTTTATTAGTAATTTTTTATCGGTTTGGCATAGGATTTTCCCGATAGAAATAATAGACTTGATCTTAAAATATTCTAAATTTCTACAAAAATTATTATTCTAAGTTGCATCATTTACGCTCGATTAATTTAGGTCCTAAATCACTGGCAAACGTACGAAGTTCTCTATCGACTTCGTGAACAACGTCCAGAGTAAATGATTGAAACGCTCTACTGTTTTAGCATAAGTTACAATTTGGAAGACATCAGAACAAAAAACGCCAAACGGTCGCTGTAACGCATTTCTATATAACCGCACAAAAAATATTCCACTTTTGTAAATAACAGCCACAATAGTTTGAGACGCAAAAACAACTTCAGAACAATTCTTATGAAAATTAAAACGGCAACATTTTGGCAGCTTACAGAACAAATTATCCAACGTTACCGAAATTATCCAACGTTACAGCGCATCACTTTTACGTCCAATACAACAATGCAGCGATTGGTATCCGCAGGGTCATTTGATGGCATATAAACTCCCATTATCCAATCATTCTAAACTCTCACCCGAGCAAATCTTCAACTTCCTGTCGTAATGGTACTCATGGGATTTATCACTCATCCAACACAAGAAACCTCAACATTCCTTCGCATCACAGCACTTACCTATTGCTAAGGTACTTATGTAATGATTAAACTTCAATCTCTGGGTATTCAAGCATAGATTTTCATTTCCTGGATACTAAAGTTTTGCCTCAATTCTCATCTGGCAATCGCTCGAGCAACTCTCAGTGGTGAGACTCTGAGGCATTTCAGAGCGCGTCGACCTCCCTAAAGAAGCTTCGGATGCTGCCACAGCAGCCAGCGTTCTTGGAAGCGAGCTCCTTCTGCTTGAGCAAGTCCTTGAGGCCGAGGTGGTTCTCGATGTACTGACAGAGGCACCGGGCCGTGCTGAGGTGGCGGGGGGGCGTGGGTGGGGCGAGGCCTTCTACCCTGGCCAGGGCATCGAAGGCCCAGTCCAGCCTCTTCCTGAGGTAGTTCTTGGCCCAGCGCTGGCTGTACCGCGCCAGCAGCAGCACCGAGCGCTCCTGTGGACAAGCGCACGCACCTCAGAGGCATGTCGGGCTCTCAAGTTTTGGGTTAGTGTCAAGCACCTCATGCCAAGGTGCAAGGGCCCTGATGTTGCCCCCACCCAAACCCCCCTCCCCTGTGCCAGAATGACGTAATGGTATCCGTCTCTTCGCGCCAAGATTGGGAGTTTTTTGTTTCTCCAAAAAAGCTGATATCTCCTACGACTACCACTCATGCTAGAGAAACTACAGAAAGGTTATATTCAACTTCATAAGTGGGGCGTTGCATTTCTATCAACCGTAAAATTTTACTGAAATCTGCGGCGTGAAAGTCAAAGTGTTTGCTTTTATACTCAACAACAACAACAGATGTTAGACCAACAGGAGGGAATTTCCATGTCTCCCAGAAACTATGGACAACGCTACTCGATTTTCTAGAAATAAAAGAAGTTAGACTGCTAGCACATTCTGGCCAACACTGCCAGAAAGTTCGCATATTAAGCACCAACAGCAAAATGGACACCGAAGGCGCAATTTAGTTTGCGTACCTCGCGCTGTGCAAACTGGAGTGTTAAGTGCATGTGAGTACTTACATCCTTGCTCGGGTTACAATATACGCAACACACCACACGCGTGAATGACATTTACTCGCTTTCATGGATGCCGTTAGTCCTAGAATATATTTACATTCACATTGATGATCGCGAATAAAATGTTAAATGTGCATTACGTCGTGGCTTTCAATAAATATAAATAATATTTATAGACCAATAAGCATGCATCAGCATCATAAATATTCATTTACTCCCTCCGTTTGCCGACTGCACACACTTCCTTACACAGCACAAACAGCACTTCAGTCCACGACGCAAATCTGAGGTGGCATTTTGGAACAACTCACGTTTACCTTACTGTAAAGCCAGCAGTAAAAGATCTTCTGTTGACTTGGTTATACTAGCTACTACTTTTTACAGTAAAACCAAAAATTCCATTTGAGAAGATATGAAACTTGAAATGTGTAGGCAGGAAAAACAGCACGGACTGTAGCCCAGAATTTTTTTTTATTTAAGATGAAGAGATACTTGAAAATTGTAGGCAGAAAGAACAGCATGGGGTAGCGTAAAGAAAAACTATTACTACAGCAGGATATACAAGCACGATGAGGGAAATTGTTTGTAAATCCGTAGTGATGACTAAGGAAGAATTTATGCTCCAAGATATACAAGGACAATAAGGTAAATTATTTGAAAACCAGTAGTGAAACCTAAAGAAAAACTTATGCTGCAGCAGGATATGTGGATCGTTACAAGGACGATGAAGTAAATTGTTAGAAAAAGCCTACATTAGAACTTTTGCAGCAGGATATACAAGGACAATGAGATAAATTGCTTAAGAAATTCGTCTATGGCTGACCTGGTCCCTGGAGATGCGCGTGTTGGTGGCCCCGGAGATGATGATGTCGGGGTCGTCGATGTCCAGGCGGCTCTGCAGCGGCGGCCGCTCTGCTCCTTCCGCCCCCGACGCTGCGGCTGCTGCAGAACTGCGGCTGTCGTCGTCTATCAGCTGCTGCAGTTTTACCTGCTCGCAATTACAGTGTTATTATCTTTAAATTAGCATTATGAGACATAACATCATATTATCTTTAAATTAGCATTATGAGGCACATGCAATATCAGTTGAGTCACAGTATTTTAGAGCTAGCATTGTGAGGGACTCGTTGCCATAGAGTTCTACACACCAGCAAGCTACTCATAGTTTCAGATATTCATTGTCATTATCAAGGAATGTATTCAATAAATATCATTCTAATCATAAATTATTATGACACGCATATGTTTAAAGCCCCAATATTCTATGGTTAACGTTCAGATAATTATTAATCTGCATTACACACCCATTTTACATAATTTTTATTCGTTCATATAGAAGCGGTGATAGATTGTCAAGTATAGTTGAATCATAATAAAATAGCGCTCCTGAATATATTTTCGAAATATTCAGATCAAAAACTCTGTTGATTTACAAGACCTATGACTAATACTCGTACAACGCTCTTCTTAAAGTGAGACCGTCGAAATAAACAATGTGTGGCTACAACAATGTAGTCATCGGAGCAGCGGTCATCTGAGTGTGTAACGCTAGAGAAATGCTCCTCCATCGCACCAAATGACACAGTATCAGTTTTGTCCAAGCTAACAGGGAGAAAAATCAATGATATCCCTTCGTTAAGAATTTTAAGAATTTTTGCGATTAGAATCACTGTAGCAATGCTCAATGGAAAAGTATTAAACTTCGTGCCAACTCGTTTTCAATTATGAGGATATCAATTTAATGTATGATAATTTAATGCGTTTTGATAGATATAAATTATACTGTCAATATCAATATAATAAATGATAGCGCCACCGACAAAAAATAATTCTTTTATAACCTAGGCGTTCGGCGCCCATGCTGAGAGGATAGAGCGAGCACCACTCACGAGACAGTCCGACGTGTCGAAGTAAATGAAGCAGAGGTTAACTTTGTGGCAGCTGAGTTTGCCCCTGTCGTCCAGGCCGAGCAGAATCTTGTGCTTCATTAGCTGCAGGTTGATGCCGGCGATGCATCTCTCCAGGCCTCGGTTCAGCTGTAGGCAGAGAACGACAGCATGAAACTAGTAAAACATAATACCCCATATTGACCTCAACCCTTCACAGGCTTCAGCTCTTATGTCTCGATTTGATTTATTCAGTTTGCTCCAATTTTGCGAATATTCGTGTCACTGTGCGATACATGTTATTTCAAAAAAAGGGACTAACTGCAATTTTGTGAACTTACGATCCGTGGTTTTTCGAAAAACTGTTCTTTAACATCTCACCTAAACAGGTTCGCATCTAATTTCGGCACTCATCTTTGCAGCCTGGGACACTCACCCTAACTTTGATCCGGCACTAATTTCACCCACTAATCCCACCCTAATTTTGATCCGGCACTAATTTCACCCACTAATCCCACCCTAATTTTGATCCGGCACTAATTTCACCCACTAATCCCACCCTAATTTTGATCCGGCAATGATTTCAGCCACTAATCCCACCCTAATTTTGATCCGGCACTGATTTCAGCCACTAATCATACCCTAATTTTGATCCGGCACTAATTTCACCCACTAATCCCATCCTAATTTGGATCCGGCACTGATTTCAGCCACTAATCCCACCCTAATTTTGATCCGGCACTAATTTCACCCACTAATCCCGCCCTAATTTTGATCCGGCACTAATTTCACCCACTAATCCCACCCTAATATTGATCCGGCACTAATTTCACCCACTAATCCCACCCTAATTTTGATCCAGCACTAATTTCACCCACTAATCCCACCCTAATTTTGATCCGGCACTAATTTCACCCACTGATCCCACCCTAATTTTGATCCGGCACTAATTTCACCCACTAATCTCATCCTGATTTTGATCTGGCACTAATATCAGCCACTAATCTCACCCTAATTTTGATCCACATGCAGAGAAATATGGCAGCAGCGTTGAGCAGCAGCCAAGCGATACCGGCTCCGAAGAGCTCCAGCTGCTTGCCCCCTGAGAAGAAGAGGATGCACAGCAGAATGAAGAAGCCCAAGATGATCCAGGCGATCACGATTCTCTTGTAGCAGATGTTGAAGAGCTTAAAGCGGTCGTCGTTCACCAGCTGCGTCATGATGTGCACGTAGTCCTCCACTGTCAGCTGAATGAATCAACATGGTTTTATAATCAAACATGTGGAGCTAATGCAATTAAATATCATATCAAATGACATAAAAAAACACGCTTTTTTTAAATTGCTCACTGAGAAATATAGAATACGAACAGCGTGCCTGAGGCGTACTTTGCTGGGTAAATGACGTTTTTGCGCCAGGCATCATAAAACAAAATCGCGTCAGGTCTTAGCTCTCGAAAGTCAAGTAGATTGTAAAAGTTCAAAGAATTTTACAACTGCGCAAAACAGCGACATAACAATGCTGGTGTGTTTTCAAATTTTCATGGAACTGAGAAATGCTACAAAGATCTTTAAATATTTTTCCCGTGTAGCTAAAATAAGAGAAAACGAAAATCACATTGTAAATTGTTACGCCGTATTTTTGATAATATTTTTATTTAAGTACTAGTCTCCAGTAGACGGTATAGATAGCTGTCCGCGTAACCGATTCCATGCCCATTGGGGAAAAAAATAACCAATTACCACGAGTGGCTCAACAACGAAACGCCACCATCTAACAGCTGAATCATTTGTAAAGTGAATTCTGCGTGTAACATGATAAAATCTATGTCGCAGAATCTGCGTGCGCTTGCGACAAAGTGACAATTCAAAAGTGGCCTGAAATGAGACACCCGCCAAGTCGAGACACCCGCCAGCCCAAGACACCCACCGTCAGCCCCTGCGCCATGAGCTCCTCCGGCACGAGCTCGGGACGGAAAGTGGCGGGCGTGATCCAGGCGAACTGCGTGTTCTGGGGCAGCAGCGTCACGATCACGTCACCGTTTGCTGTAAACGTGAAGTTACAAATCAATAAGAGCCGTCGGCCCGAGTAAGAGAAAAGGAATAAAACACGAAACGTAAATTCGTGACTGAATTGAAGCCATCAGCCTTAGTAGGAAAAAAGAAAACGCAGGATACGCAAATTCAAAATTTAATGAAATTTGTCCAAATGATGCATGTGAATCGATAAAAAAAATCCTAAAATTAAGATCCACGGACAAATTTCGCTGCTCGACAGAGCTCACACTCAAACCTCGAAAGCCGCAGATAAAAATATACAAGCTTGACTTGTGAAGAATAGTTGGTTTCAATCATAAGATAATCAAATTGAAAGTACTTTGAGCGCAATCATGAATCTTAACTAAATAATTTAAGAAGTATGACAAAATAAAACAAACATATTCAATAATTACGTGTCTCTTGTAACGTCCATTTGAGAAGAAAAAATTTGCGCGAAACAATTTTTATCATGCTCAATAAAAATCATATAAATAATTCTATCAAAATTTACTAATATAACACGCCATCCAATGTCCCTTCCATCGTTACCAGGACATCATCATGCAAAATTCTTCATTGGATTCCCCATACACCAACCGGAGCACAAATACTGAATAATTAGAAACCACTGAACCAAACTATCAAATGTATGCACCCAAAAAATGAAGTCTTTTTAAACCCTTTTTTCTAAACTCGATCTGATGGTGGCTGTGGTTCTCACTGTATGCAACATTGCCTTCATCGTTCCCAGAATGAGGGAGGAAAAGGGGAGAATTTCCTTCGCCAATCCAAGAATGAGGGGAGGAAAAGGGGAAAATTCCAATTTCAGCTACTAAATTAACACCGAAATGATTCTTGACTGATACGGCTAATTCTGCCACGGAGATTTTGAGGCAAAATCAACTTTTGGCCTACAATTTTTTGCCTATTTCTCCACTACCACAGATTTAGGCCAATGTTAACTTTTGACCTGCTGCCTATTTGTCTTGTTCTCTGTTACCAGAGATTTTGAGGCCATTATCAAATTTAGGCTCACGATCTCATTCCTTTTCTCTGCCACTGAGATTTTGGGGCATTTTCAACTTTTGACCTCCACTTTTTGCCTATTTTTCTGCTACAGGAATTTAAATACCAACATGAGCTTTTGGCCCACTATTTTTGCCTAGTTTTTTTCCCTCAACTGCAAAGTACGATAACTAACCGAAGCCTTGTCTGATAGAGGAACCTCCGCCTCCTGCAGGCGGTGCAGGTGGGGACTGAGAGAGCGGCACGTTGTGCAGGGGGGCGGGGCTGGGGGACAGGCCGCTCAGCGGGCTTGTGATTGGCTGCAAGGGAAGTCACGTGACCACAATGTCTCAAATTATAAGTTAAATATGTCCTCAAGTATTGTGTACATAGGAGCGTTGTGCTTTTTAGTGACTGCAGATTTGTGTAACCTTGCTACTGGATAATTTTTTTAATTTATTGAGGGAAAGAGTTTAAGTAAATCATTCAGGAAAATCAATTTCCAATATGGAGCATAAAATGTAAAATGAAAATCGATATGATTCGCAAAATATCTTACAGATTTTTGCAACCGTTGCAACCGTTTTATTTGCAACCTTATTAAATACCCCCTCATTAGACGCAAAAATTCTAACGATTCATTGATGTACAAAAGAAAATGTAATTACCAGTAATAATATTAACCGATTATACACATGCAAATTTTATATAAAATTTCAGAATAATGAAAATAATCGCATTACATCTAAAATAGAGAAAAGACACTCAAGGTATCTACGCTAGCAAACATTTTACGGTGACAAGCTATTGAAACAGAAAAAGTGGGCAATTTGAAGGTCCGGCCAGCGTTTGAAATGAATTTCCACTCTGGCCTGCGCAGACCGACCTGCGCAAACTAGCCTGCGCACACTGACCTGCGCAAACAAGCTTGTGCACACTGACCTGCACACACACTAGCTTGAGCACACTGACCTGCGCAAACTAGCTTGCACACACTGACCTGCACAAACTAGCTTGCACACACTGACCTTCGCAAACTAGCCTGCGCACACTGACCTGCGCATTCCCGTTTCTAGAGAGCGGCACAGACGTCGCCCTTGTTACTGCTTCGCTGGGCCTCCCTGATCCGAGCGACACCTGCGCATGCGCACCGTCAGGCGTGAGAGAAAGAAAAACAGTTTATTTCCAATGAAGGTGACACTGAAATTTTGCAATGGTTTTTTTAATGTCTTAACATAATGATCGCTAGTGTGTGCAGGGATATCATTATACCCATGTCAATTGTCGAACAAATGTTTGAGAGAAATACTGCATATGATAGTGCATCCCAGTCGTGACCAAGATATCATTGACGCGTTGACGGCGACGTGAGCCGCCTGTGTGGACTTTCATAGTACAGTTCACCGACCAGTGATGACTAAATCAATTTTCATCAAACACATAAATTAGAATTTTCATATGTAATTAATTAATTAAAGCAAAATGAGGGCGCGATCCTGGTAATGTATGCTATTTTTAAATTGCGTCCTACAATTGAATTTAAATTTAATTTGAACTTTGAACTTCAGTTTAAGCCACGGTTGTCACCGTTTTAACATTTAACTCGAGGCGCAGCAAACACTGAGAACAAACGTCCGCAAAAAAAGAAAAGAGGAGTTCTTATGCGACGTAGAAAACAGACGATGTAGAAAACGACAGCGAGACTCAGCTCTCGATACATTTCACATCGCTTTAGCGGTACAGCCGGCAGCGTAAGTTCCTCAAAACCGGCTAGGTTACTCTACGTCGGGAAATATAATCAAAAATACTACAAAATTAACTCAGAAGAATTTACACTGCTTACGCTCAAGACGACGTAAAATGTGTTGAAAATCCAAGGTCTGTTGAGATTTGCATCATCACCTGGACAGAGTGAGCGTCGATGACGGCCGGGGCTGCAGCTGCCGCTATCACCGCAGCTTTGGATGGGGGAGGGGGGAGGGCGCCAGCACTGGGAGAGCTGGGAGCTGTCGAGGAAGAAAATAATGAAAAACAGTTCATTTCCAATAAAGTTGATACATGAAATATACGACATTGGTTGAACGGCATTAAAGCAGCGCTGCTGCAATTCAACTGTGGGAATTACCATTAAAGCTTCGATACGAGTGTCCTAATATCTTTAAACGGAAAGATTTTCTGCGCATGTGCTGCACATTTCAACGCCATCAAATCAATTGAGGGTGCGTTTTTCCCAAGCTTGAGCATGTTTGAATTGTTTTTTCAATTAAAATTTACCCGTCTATTTGCGACCTCGTCTTTATAAGTTCTAGCGAACGGAGGGCGATGCATTCAAACTGACAGCGTATTCGTCGCCTGTTCAGAAGCTCACGCTAAACTTCCAAAAATAATGGAGCCATGCCTTGTTCTGTAAAGGAACAGGAATTGCAGGCTAGCAGGCGAATTTCAACCAAGTGTTGCGGACATCAATTGACTACAAAACAGATGTTCTGAATAAATCAATACGTAGTCAAGCTCGAGCTCCGTATCGAAGTTAAATCAATCGATTTAGCAGCCAAATATTGAAGATCGGACTTTTTACTAAGTTGTTCTTGGTGAATTAGGTCTCACTGGCTTGACGCTAGCTTCACAAATACAATGTGTTTTTAAATACGAGACCTGAAAAAATCTTCAAAATCTTTTGATACAATGAACGAATTTTTGAACACAAAACATGAGTAATCCTGAAATATATATCTTTTATTTGGTACCAACCCTCAAAAATACGTTCATTGAATCAAAAGGTATTACAGATTTTTTCGGCTCCCGTATTTAAAAAACACTTGGTGTGATTAAACTGTTTCTAGTAGTTTGACACTATTTTTGCTAATATAAGCAAATTAATTTAACTAATTATAACCGAAACTCTAAATGGAGGTGAGCTTTTTCCGTAGTTTAAAGAGAAAAAGACGCGATAAACCATACATGCATAGATGCAAAGCTAATTTGTAGTGTCTCCGATGGTAAAAACCATATATGTATAATAACCATAAAGCTGTAAAAATCATAAAGTTGTTTCCATTGGTATGACCAAGAAAGCCACCACGCGCCACAGTCCCCTACCTGTGGGGAGGTCTTGCTGGGGCTGCCTCTCATCGTTGTCGAACTGGACCCAGGACTGGGGAGGCGAGGCGGAGGGGGAGAGGGGATGCGGGCCGCTGGGGCTGCCTTCTTCGCTCATAGCTGGTCAGAAGGACGAAGAGCTGCGGGCACAGGGTTCGGAATTTAAAATAACTTAGAAAAAAGAGAAAAGAAACAGTCGATTTCAAATGCAGATAGTACAAAAAACACATCATTGGTTTTTAACATCGATGAAATTGGACGATTCCTAGGAAATCTCACTTTTTTATGATCCGAAACGTTTGTTTTTTATCACGATTTTCTAAGCTACGTTGGTTTTCCTTTTTATCCTAAAAGTGTTTTTCTTTAAATATCTTATAAGTAAGAATCCTTAGTTGATACACGTGAGTGTGTGTAATACCCATGTAACTATAGTCGAAACAAATGATTGAGTTGATCCACACGCAAGATTAACGTAATAGCCATGTCACTAGTCAAAACAAATGATTAAGGGCAATGTATTCCTATCGTTGCTTAATCTACGTTTGATATTATGTGTAACTACAATTAGAAAAGAAGACATTCTGTACCACGACATACATGTGTGAAAGAAGAAGAAGACAAAACATTTATATCGCGCCAGTTTACGAGAGGCTTGATAAGACATGTGGTACTTGGCACCTCACGAAATTGATGAAAAGTTGAAAAATGAAGAAGCAGGAAGGAGATGAGTTCAGGAAAATGCACTCTGTGATCAAAAAATCTTTGTATGCGTCTAATGAATTATAATTATGCACCACGAGAATGAATGCCAATTACCCAAAATGCTCAAAAATTCACAGAAAATAACGCGTAGAAGCAATAGAAATGATCAATTTTGTTCGAAATCTGAGTAAACCATTCATGAGCTTTTTGTTAATCGTTCGACGTTAATCAATACGACTTCTAGCATAGATACCTTCTGAGGAATTAACTGTGGTAAAATTTGCCCATTCAACGAAGTGAGTTTAGCATAAATGAAACCCAGCACGTTATAAAAGGTATTTAATGTTTACACTGAACAGGTTCAGAGGAAAGGGAATCCGCTTTGTTTCTCGTGAGCTTTCTCAAGCACTTTGGCTGCAGAAGGTAAAACGGAAGTTCAATATTCAACTCAGATTTAAAGTCAATTGCCGTAAGCAATGTTGATAATAACAAACATTAACTACATTCACGCCTTCATTTAGCTTCCATCAAGTATTTATGAAAATTGAGTTTTTGGCTGCTGGTCGACCATCAGCATTATGAAAATTCCCTCCGTCTACCACCGGTGACTCACGTTGCAGTCAGCATTAAAATCGTTAATGGCCCCTCATGACGTAAAAGGCAGCGGCACCTTTGGCTGCAAACAGCGACGCCGCTCGTTACCTACACTCCACATGCCACAGCACGCCTAGGTCGCCACACAGCGACCTGGGCGCTGAAGCAAAAGAAGCACTCGGAAACAATGAGAATATTTACACAGCTAAAGCTGTTCTCTGAATGGACGTAGTAAATTTAACAACCATAGCCTTTATCACACGTTTTCAAAAGCAAGGAATAAGTCCCTCAATTAGGAATTATTGCGTTCTAAAAGGTGATCGGGCTGAAAGCATTTATGCAGAGCTATGGTCTTGTTATACAGACTAGAGAAAAACGTTCGCAAGATAAAGTCGTATACAAGTTCCGCTTGTGGTCGACGCTAGCCTCGACTCGAAGGTATCTCAGTTACAGGAAATTAGGAGACCTTTGTGACGAAATGATCCGGCATATGACAACCCCATTGTGTCCGTAATTGTTGACGCTGCATTTTGTTCTGTTTGAGGGGCTCTTGTTGATCTTCTCTGTTGAACTTCAGCACAGGAAATGAACAATTTATTGAAAACAGTTAAGATACTTGGATATTTTTAAACCCGTTGTTGATGCTTGCGGTCAATCAGCCAATAGCATCAAAAATATTGCAGTCACAAAAACTTCGTTATTTGTTTACTAATAACGGTAGCATTTGATACTGTTCCAGGCCTAATTTCAGTGTTTTTTTTGTTGACTCTATTCTTTCAACACTTTGTTTCATAACAAGAAACCTGAACATGGCTACTGAGTCACTGAATGAGTCTACTATACCGACTCTAACAAAACTTAGAGTACATGTGTAATTATGTATTCCCAAAATTTATATCATATTTCCAATAGAAAATTGTAAGATTACTTGTTTCAGATTGGCGACATTTTCCCTTCTGTATTTGAACTTACAACACAAGATATAGGAGAAACCCAATTCAGTACGCTGTGCGTCAGTAGGACTAGAGCGGGAATATTCCTTAGAGAGCACGATTGTCACTATAATAATTCACGAGATTATGATAAATTTTCACTTATTGCAAGTATCAGGACCATCAACACTGTAGTTTCGATGACAAGGAGCATTAACAAAGGAGGTTTATTCTAGAGCATGGGTCTCCAAACTAAGGCCCGCAGGCCACATCCGGCTCGCCACATAATTTCATATGGCCCGCCAAACAAATCCCTGTGTGGTGGCTTCGAAAAAATAATTATCGTACGTCTGACATCGCTGAATTATTCATAGCTGGGGTAAAATTTTTTCATTTTTTATTCCTTCGGCCCGCATGAATGTGGGGAATATATAATGTGGCCCTTATATTGAAAAGTTTGGAGACCTCTGGTCTAGAGCATCGGTCGCATGAACACCTCACGCACGTTGGCAGCAGAAATGGTCACGACAGCAGAAGCCTGACTGCAGTCCGTACAAACTTCATCCCCAAGAAATTCATCGCCGGTATCATTGTTAGTCATTGAGATAGTTGTTTACGTCGTCATCACTCCATCATCATCATCATCACCATCTTCATTATCATCATCATGATCAACATCTTCATTGTCTATTTCAAAATCAACACACCATCATAACCATCAAATCCTCATCACCATCAACATTACCATCCTCTGTATCATCATCATCATCACACCACCCTGTAAAACATAATCATCATCACATCACCCTCTGCACTATCATCCCATTGCAACGAACAACACCAACAATGCCTGAGGCGGCCGTCTTCACGATCGGAGTCGTCAGATTGACTTTTCTGGACAAAATGACCAATTTTGTTAAGATTTTCAAGTACAATTGTGCCAAAAAATTCACCCAGCATGAAGCAACGTTGCCAAATGCTGAGGAATTTTTATTAAGAAATAGTAGTTAAATAGAGGTTTAAATTTGACAATTTTGGCCAGAAAAGGCTAATCTGGCAACGCTGATCACGCGCCAGCGCCCGCCGAGCGGCTCAGGATGCACCTGCCAGAAGGTCCACAGGCTTACTTCCTCCACACTGCCTCCTGCAACCCAGCCTACTGACCACGGCACACAAACGATATGTATATACCGTGCTACTGACAGACATCGTATATGTTCCTTTACAGATGACTCTGTCTCGTCGTTGTGGTTGTGTATTGCTAAGCGCAATGAATTTATCAATGTATGCTAACTTGACGTACTCCAGAGCTTTATTTTTAATACAGCATTGTAGCTGTTTTAATCTTAGTAAAGCTCACCTACAGAGTAAGGAAGATAAGACCTTAAAATAATCTTGCCCTCAACCGTGGCACAGTGGTTAAGGGATCGGCCTTGTATGTTGGAGACGAGGGTTCGTATCCCGGCGCTGGCGCGGCGATTTTCCCCGTTGGGTATAAGGGAAAGCTCAAGCACAATGCACCACTCAACCCAGGTGTCGGAAATGGGTACCGGCTTTACGGTGGAACCGTCATGGTGTCCTATATATAGTGTTAGTTATAAGACACATGAAAAACCAATGCTCAAGATCATATGTATCAGGCTTGATTGGAAATAAAGCATCCCAAAGATGCCGATGTTTGATGTTTGTTTTACTGTGTGTACGACGCTAGTATTAGAAAACAGTGTACAACAAAACTCTTATCAATCTTATCACATCACTTGAAATGTTTTATTGTCACTTGAACGACATCGCTTCTTGACACCACAACAGAGGTGCGAGAAGACTCTCACTTCCGAACGTAAGAATGTAAGAGGGCCATCGACCGGCAAACAGGGTCACCCTGATGTGCATTTCGTTTCGCCGAAAAAGAATATCATTTTTTCAGGAACTGAAAGATTTATCAACAACTTGTAGTTGAGCCTTAGGAACACAAATGCCATAGGATCTTTATTTGCCTATCCCTCTCGACATGTATAACTGCAAAAGTCATAGCCATAGATGTCTTCCAGTAGATTATTGTAATTAAAACTTCATTTGAAACATGCAGGGCTATAAAACATTGCGGACATATGTACTGGTATTCCTCTGTGTCTAACGAATCTTAGAACGTGTCTTCGCTTCCACCGTCGACAAGTATTCAGCATGGACGAAGTAGCAAGTTTGCTCCGGAACAGAGACAGAGTTCCGCGTCTGATGCATGATCATGTGACGAGTCAGGTGGTGGTGCGGCTGAGGCATACTAATGACGCTGGCACAAGCGCCACGTGCCTATCTCTTCTGTAGGACTAATTAGGAAAACCTTCATAGGCTTCCTTCGTAATTAGCCTCCGTTGTTGCGTGCTTGAATAACATAGAGATCATGAGTTTCGGTTCATGTTTTTATCCCGACCTTTTCTTTAAATTGTCATAAACTTTTTTATATCTTTGCTTTTAACTTGCTTGTCCTGTTAACTGATGTTTCATCAACAGCATACGTTTGACCCAGAAAACCTGCAAATGCTATAATAGACTGCCCTGTCGAAGAGCACATATAAGACTTTAGAAAAGTTTTATCTAAAGCCCTCGAATGTTCATGGTCGTGAAGGTTATTTTTTGTACCGAGGTAGCAACAAACTAAGCTTCGTAATAAACTCCGTTAATAAAATTTTCCTAGTATTTAAATCAAAATAATTATGAAAATGAGCTGAGTTCCGTAAGGCGTATTTCCGAAAAAACTGAACACATTAGATTAATACAATCCATTTTCCTCCTAGATATGAGTTGCCGTTGTTTTAAATTGAAAAATTCGTACTAAAAAATTAACGTGACTAGAACGTATGTCTCTAGCGAGGCTTCGTCGTTGAGAAGCGCAAACCTGATTGCTTCTACGTCGCGACTCGAGTTTTGGTGATGAGAGAGATCGAATTCTGCATCTCAGAAGTTTTTATTCAGTAGGTGGAACTGTGTGCTTTTAAATTCATAGTCAAAAGGTATTTTTAGCTCAACAGGTATTCATATATACATTTTAAACGTTTATGTGTATTACTAATGCTAGTTGTACTATTAGTTCATGTATTATTGTAACGCCTGTGATTATAATGAGCTCAATATTATGTAGACTTTGAGAGCACCATTATCTTTATTGACGGTGAAGGAGATTCAGATTGCTCTTCGGTTAATAGTTCAAATAATCTGCGAATATTATTTGCTCTTTGGATACATTCAAGATACAAGCTCATGTAGTAGAATATGGGCAAATTTCAAGCATGAAAAACTTATACATCACTGAAAGACTTATCTATTTCATGAACCTTCTATTTTGCCCATAAGAGTTCGAAGACTTCAACGCCAACGAATGAAATTATTTATTATTATTTACAGAAGTACAACGTGTGATGAAATAAGGCTACAATTACAGTGATTCTAATAGCATACCAAAACAGATTAAAATTGTCAAGTTAAATTGCACCAAAATTGAGGATCGTTTCTAAATAATTTATTTTTTCACCAGTAATACATCAGTCGGATAATAATTTTAAAATATCACAACGGACTGGCTGAGATATAAGTACTTGTGGGCTCTAATTAAATTCAGTGACTTCAAGAGCTTTCTTATGGCTATTCACGTATCAAACAAATGGATATTTTCTTCTATAAATAGCCTGCAACAGGCGCGCTTGTTTCGAAAAATTTGGACCAGCGCGCAAGCAAAGTTTGATCAGTCGTTCGGGTGATTAGCTATGAAAAGGATAGGGCTACGTCCTAAGATAAAACGTTATCGCTGCTTCCTTTGAAACAAATCTGAAAAATATTTTAAAATCAATGTCAAAATACTTCCAAGATCACTGGTTATTTGTCCTGAGTTTTGGCATGGTTTATCGGCCTGTGCTTACAATGGTGAATGCAATGGTATTTTGTGCTAAAGACATTTAAAACTCAAGCAGATTATAATTCTATCGTGTATTTTTTCTCTATTTATCATTAATAAGATGGAGCTGATTTAATAATGAAAAGAATTGATCGCTATAAATGCGTGGACTTTGAAGAGATTTCCTAGGGTAACACGGGCATAAATCGCCTTGGTTTTCATTTATTGTACATTTGCCGAGCGAAGTATAAGATGTTAGGGGGAAGATAGTAAATGCATCGAAATAAACAAACTTAGCCCAAGTGGTCTGAATTAAATAAAAACCGCTAATGATGCCCATGCTTGTTTGGGTATTACGGTCGATACCCATATGTATCAACTAAGAATCTTAATGTTAGGATATTTTAAAAACCAAAGTTGAACATTTAATATAACAGCTCTTTTGAAAATAAACTGCTTTTAGTTTATTTTTATTGTGACAAGTAGCTTATATTATCCGATTATTAATGACTTCCAAGCCATTATGGATGTATCTATTTACACATATTTCATAAGTTTCTGAAGAACGCATTCGACATCTATCACTCGTGTCGTTTACTGAAGCTTTGTGATGCTAATAAGGCTGAGTGAGTAGCTAAATATATAATTTCCAAGCATATTATCAATGAGGCGGCTGAAACCGACTCAAAAAAAAGAATTTATAGTATACAAATGGATGATTTTAAGATATTCAATTAAGCTACGTTTCTAGACATGAAATTGAAATTTAAATTGACAGCATGCTGCATGTCTGTTGCATCGTAAAATTATTGTAAGAATTTTTAAATTTATTTTCTAGTGACTTAAAACTACTTGGCATCGCAGTTTTATTTTTGTCTTAGCTAAAATTTTAATTCTGTATTAAATGTCTAACTTGGGCGTTAATGATCAAAAACTCTTTGCTCAAGTATTACAATTTCGGTAGCGATGTACATCATAATAATTCCAAGCTTAAAATAGCACCGGAACATTGGTACGTGTGAGTAGATCATTGTACATCAATTTTCAGTATTTTTTCATTTTAACGGCAAAAGATGTATGATTTAAAGTTCAAGGTTAAATTTTGGATCGGCGTTCCAGCAGCGCGTCTAGAGCCCTCAGCGATTAATAGCACGTTTATTTTGACTCACTTGATCATTACTTGAAGACCATGAGCAGATTATTTCCTAATTGTTTTTAAGCGCGTTAATGCTCAACTATAATTTTTATACTACTAATATGAACTGCTATAAACCGATCTAAAAATATAACATAAAGTGTAGGATAAGTTAAGGCACTTTCGAGCACACCTGCCACCAGTCACTGGAATTACAGGTGAGAGTATAGACGTTCCAGAGTAATAGATTCCGCTGTAAGGAATTCAAACACGCTATAACCCGCATGAAATATTGCATCAAAAAATGTCATTATAAGCAGCTCATCATTTGAACTAATCATTTATCAGATAGTATTCCTTCCATGAGCTATAAAAATCGTATTCTTCAAAATTTCATATTATTTATACGATCAAATAGCACTAATTTGTTGTGGGTTTCTGGTATGTTTACTTCTGCCTCGCGTTTGAAGCGTGTTTGAGTTGAATTACTTGAGTATGCCGCAGATTGAAATTGAATATGTGCATAACAACTTAATTGATGGCTAGCTATTTGCCAGTTTTTCGATACTCATATGACGGAACCGAGTAGAATATACTTTTTTACTAATGTTGCAGTTTTGATGATTTTTATGATACTCTTATACCATTCTATTATTTAAGCTTATGAACGATCTTATTCAGCTAGGCTACTACTGGATTTACTATAGTAAATGATTGGAATTGTATTTCATGATAATTCTATTTTGGCTCATTCTGACATTCTTATAAACTTGAAAGATGTAGAATAATTAGTTAGAAGAAAATTTACCATGAAAAATTACTGTTTAGACTTAAAAAAATTTTTTCTTCTCAAGGGTATTGTGTATGGTTCTTTGGCTGCATGAAAAAATGGTTAAATTGTTCTAGTTATATAGGCTTGAAAAAATGTAAGCTTCAGAGTTTATTTGGCTGCATAATTTACAGTACTGGTTACAAAACTCATGTTGATGTTCACATCTGGCCAATAATTTTTCTTTCTGTTGTTCCTACTAGTAAAGCCAACTGGATTTATGTGTGAGGAGCTTAGTCTGTATGGATCTCATCGACATCATCGACATGTTCTCATTGTCTTCATTTATTGACCAAAACAATTTGTGTATTTAAGAAAATGAAATTTTTGCTTCTGGTATTTCTTTTCAAGCTTTACTTCTACTAAATTTACCGGTGAAGATTGCTTAAAATTGGTGGTAATGGAAATTTAGCCATGTTTTTATGATCTATAAATTTACTTGACTATTTTAAGGGTCGTTTGAAGAATTTTTTTTTTCTGCGCTCAATTTTGTATTTATTTTGTTTCAGTATAAATTCTACACCTACAATGTCCGTGACCCTAGCAGAATGCAACAAATTGGCAGCCACTTTAGAAAGCCAAGAACTTGATGTAAGTGTAAAATCTGTTTTGGTTTAAATTTTTAGTTAAGTCAATTTCAGATATGTATATATCTATAATATTAGTTTAATTTTGGATTCATTTTTTCATGAATAGTATTTTACTATAGCAATATAGCCATTTTTGGTCAATTTATTATTTAAAATATATTTTATTTTCAAAATGTTAATGATGGTTTTATTCCTTCTTGGTTTTCAAAAATGGTACCATATTTCTGGTTTTGTACTAAATTAATCATAAATGCTGAAATAGTATACTAAACATGATGCAAAGCTTGTGTTATAGAAATTTATTTTCTAGTGTCATTTTCAAGCTCTCCTATTTCTTTTACATCTTTGAAATCATACAAATAAGTTCATTTATATCCTATATATTGAAAATGCAAGTTATCCAAGTGCATTTCTTGATGGATTTTTAATGTGCTTGGAGAACTGAAATTATGGTAGTTTGTCTAATATAAATATTTTATTCAGGCTCCGAACGGTGTTCCTCCTGATGCTGTATATGAGAAGCTGCTTGCCATATACCTGCTGCAGAATGACACGTGAGTGAAATGTTCTCCTGCGTCCTTAATCAACTTACTCAAGATATTTTATCCCAGATTTTCTAAAAATTCTTATAACTTTTTGTAAGATAACTAATGCTCAAGCCAGGTAACTTATGTAATTCACCCAATTACATAATTAAATGATTGAGGTACTAATGATTATTATAAATGAATTTTCTTCCATTGAATTAATGAAAAATAGTCGAGTTAACACTTTGACTGCGACGTGTGCCACCGGTGGCACACGGAGGTAATTTTCATAATGCTACTGACCGACCAGTAGTCGCAAACTCAATTTTCATAAATACTTCATCAAAGCTAAATGAAAGGGCAATCCAATTCATATTTGGTATTTACAAAGTAATTTACTACAATTGACTTTAGATTTGAGTTTGGCATTGAACTTGATATTTTGTAGTCAAAGTGTTGAAAACAGAATTAACCTAACCTTCAGTTAGAAAAGTTGTTCTGTAAAAAATTATTGATGTATTTGTAGCTCATCGGCTTATAATTATGGTTTCAATGCAAGTTGATTGTGGCTGACTTGCTACAAATAATCTTGCATTTTCATAAACTGCATACACAAAATTATTTTATTGTACAAATACTCAAATGTTTGTCAATGTCACGGGGTAGAATGGCAGGGATTCTCATGTATTTTGTTTCAGTATGCAGGCTTTTGAAGTCTACTAAAATATTTCAATTGCTCATTTGAAATGGCAGTTTTTCTTTGTGTTGGATGGCCATTATTTGCACATGAGCTTGTACTGGCCTCCATGATACAAATTGCATGCTAATTCCTGTTCTAATTAGTGGAGTATTTCATGCAACTCCATAGACATTTGCTGGTGATAGGTTTATAAAATTCTGCCTTTGTCTTTATGTATGGATGATCTGATACTGCTTGTATATAATGCATCTGCTGACAGCTGTGTTCAGTGTGGGCTGCAATAACACTTCAACTGCAATTGGTTAATCTGAAGTTCAATATTATGTAAATTATAGTAAGTAATGTAGAAAAAAGCAAAAATTAACTTGATCATGCTTTTATTCAGCTTTAATCAAGTATTCATAAAAATTGAGCTTGCAACTACTGATCAGTCAGCAGCATTATAAAAATCTCCTCCATAGCCATTGGTGGTGCACGTTGTGGTTAAAGTAACATGCCCACATCTGTATAGGGTCCTAATGATTCAAATTTCCGAGAAATTGACTTTATTCCATGTGTGCTCATCAAAAAAAGTCAGCATTGTCATTTACAGATCCAAATCCTCTAATGCTTATCTATATAAGTATGGTGTAAGAATGCTTGTACATGATTGTTGTTGTAATGTACAAATATTTCTGGCATCTTATCTGTGCTTCATTGTTGCATCTCTCCTTGAGAGGTGTTGCAACTAGCCAACCTCAAAAGCCACTGAATGTGTATTATTTGTACTCTCATTCTTCATGTGGCAATAGAATCATTATTATTTTAATTTTTTTAGTTCTATTACTGTGGAGCTATATGATGTGAGGAACAAATGACTTATTCTAAAATTCCCATCCATATATAAAAATTCTTTGCAGTGGTATTGAAAAGGCATTTTAATTTTGAAAAAAAGAGTCTTCCTGAGTTTTTTTTATGATGTTTGTCTTCATTTCTGGTAATTATTTTAATGCTACTCTGTCTAATTTCAGAAATGATTGAAATTTGAATTAACATATTTTATTTTATTTACCATAACTATTAGTTTTCATTCTTTTCTAAAATAGTAGAAGCTACATCATTTTCAAATTTCCATTTTCATGCAGAAATCTTCCTGGTATCGAGTTCAAGCACATATTGCAAGCTACACCTCCAACTTATGCAGTTGTAGTAAAAATTTCCGTATTCTCAGAATTTCAGCCAAGCTGCTGTGGAAGCGCATCCCTGTGGTGGTGAAGCAGCGGTGCCCGGAGCTGGGGCGCGTGTGGGCGGTGGGCCGGGAGCTGTACACCAGGGACCGAGCTGCTGCCTTCACTGTACTCAACTCCACACAGTGGGGCCCCAATGTCGCGCCTATCATGGCTGCTGTCACAGGTGCGTTCCCTGCTGTTTGATTTCCTCAGTGTAGGAAATACTTTCTGTTCCTTGTGTCCTAAGAGCAGGAAATATTGTCTACTTCTTATTTTCCTTATTTTCTCAGAGCAGTTGTGAAGGATTTGAAGGCTCTGTTCTTGTCGGAGTTGCTATCCCTAGTCCTGTCTATACTGTTCCCATCGCCAATCCTGTCCCTACTTCTACTGTTCCCATCTTAATCGCTGTTCCTACTGATGCCATGGCCAATCCTGTCCCTATTATTGCCATCACTAGTGTTTTTTTATATTCAAGAGCAGTTCTGGATGATTTAGGGGCTTTTGTTCTTGTGACAATTTCCATCTTCAGCCCTGTTCCTCGTGCTGCTGTCACCAGTCCTGCCCTCCTCTTAGCACTTTTTCTGCCTGTTAGTGTATATATCAATACACATATGCTATAAAACTCATCTATCTTATTGGTTTGGGTTGGCTGTCACCAATCCACGTTTTGTAATCAACATTTCATTTCTGCATGCTGCGCTGTAGATACAGTCAGTTAGAAGTACTCCTTTAAAGATATGTACCTTAGAAATTAGTTGAAAATAATCTGATCCTACGAGTGACATGTAGTCTAGTGTACTGCTAAATATTAGAGGCAATAATTGTCGCATATATTCAGTGTTACGCATTAGTCAAAGTGATACCTATGAGTTAGTACCAATGTTCAAGAATAGGCTTTTAACATCCAATTCAATTGAAGTGCTCCCGTTTCCCTCCCTAACGCATTGACTATCTGTCAATCAGATGCGGTTCGTGAACTGTCATAGAAAAATATTACGTTCACTACGTATTTGTACACATGTGTACCACTAGGTATGTTCCCAATTGAAGTACCGATATAGTATCGTAGCATTTCAATTATTTCACTACTTTTTTCAAAATAATTTTCAGCACACACGATAAAATATCATGTGCAATTATACCTCGCACATTGTTTAGCAAGGTTAGAAATGTATTCGGGCTGTAAAGTCGATATCTGAATTTTGCAACTTGAAACCTAACAAACCGTATCAGCCGCGCAAATTCAGTGGACGTGTTAACCGAATACTTTGGGATGTTGATATGGTGCATTTTTATTACTCAATCGTTTCATTTTTAAACCAAAAACTTATCCAAAGTGTGACAACCGTCCTCCTTTCCAGAAACGTACCGAGAGCGGACCATCGAGTTGATAGCAAACGCCTATTCCTCGATTGGCGTGGACGACGTCAGCAGACTGCTGGGGCTGGAGCGGGCAGCTGCGGTACAAAAGGCGCAGGCTCTTGGCTGGCAAATAGATGAAGTCACCCAAATGATTATGCCCAAGCCCTTCTCGAAAGATAGAGTACAACATATGCCCTCTGAAAAACAATTAGAAAGACTTACCGAGTATATTTCGTTTTTGGAAAAAGGGCTCTAACGCAGTCAGACTCCTAGAGCCCGTATCTTGGGTATAAATTTTATCGTCACTCTAGAAATCTATAGCTCAGATCTATAAGGAAGTAGAAATGTCTTCAAGTTAATAGCCAAGGATCGTATGTGCCCATAGGTTTTTGTTATTTATGTTGTTAGTTCTTACGCTGGAAATCGCTTATGTGTGGATCTTTTACAGTGCATAAGAATTTTCTTTGCCGATAAAGTTTCTTTCACAACAACTGATAGTTACCGTGTTGTGAAATCTAAGCGACAGATTTCAGTTACTTCTGATGCACCTCGTGTAATTTAATTTCACATCAAATGACCCACGTGAATGCTAAAGATTCCTTGAAATTTATGGAGAAATATGACCGTAATAAAAATTGCGTAAAAATCGCATGCGAATTGACTTTTAAATACCATATCACGTACTTGGTTGAGAGGCAACTTGCCGCCAAATCTGTGAGAAGTTTACTTTTAACTCGACAGTTGTTCACTCTCGCTGCATGGAGACAATTTAAATCTTTAAATTTATAGTTCTTATAGATCGAAGATGCCGCTAGTCTTGCAGTACAGTAGAAGTACATTCTGAGTTAGCCAACTTCATGATCGAAAATGCGGCTTTCATTTAAAAAATTCGAAGCCATCCTAAAGTAAATTTGATCACAACCAGTTTGAATCACCAAGATAGCTTCAAGAAATCCTTTAAAATGCTTACTTACTTTTTCAGTCCGGCAGCACCTCGCACTGAACACGTATAGCATTGACCTCAACGACGATGAATCACGCTCGAGTCAATCTTTAAGATCTAACTCCCTAAATGGGGCCTTGAACTTAGATTTGTGCGCCGAATTGAGAAAAATTTGTCGCTCTGCGTATTAGTGGACTCGCGTGAGGAGCTTGTAACGAATCAAATTACCGAAAAAGGCATCAGTGTAAGTATTCCCCTGATGATTGTGTTCGCGTATAAGCATTAAAAGTCTACGTTCTTTACGTAATTCACAGCTGCCTTCTTCGTGCTTGAGCTAAAAATTTGCACCAGATGGCCGAAACAATTTGCATTAGCTGGATTATGGTTTAATTATGATTTAGGTTTAATCATGAATTTTCAAATCCTAGGATTATTTATGATTCTGCATTGATTTGAAATTTAGGTATTTGTGATGTATTCGAAGTTGGAGACCAAGAACGCAACTGTAATTTGTTGACCTGAATTTCTACCGACGGTAAAAGGCTCGCTTATCACAATAAAGCCCATTTCACACCGAGCTAGCAAAGCAGCATCTAGCAAGCTCGCATTAGCTACGTAGCAGATCCACTGCGAGACTGGTAAGTAGGAATAGCACTATTACGAGCCGTTGCCTTCACACTGAACTCGCACGTTTCATCCTGCATCCAGCATGGGAGACGAAAATGCTATTCCTACCTACCAGTCTCGCAGACGATCTGCTAGTGCTTGATAGCTCATGCGAGCTGGCTAGATGCAGCTTTGCTAGCTCAGTGTGAAATGGACCCAAGACTTGAGCGGTGTCTTACGATTCAGTTACAGTGCCTCTACGCGAGTGCTTGCAAATTTATTCAGTCTCCTATGTTCATTATTTTGCAAGATTTTCCTCTCCCCCTCCCCTTTCGGAGTCGGAAAAAACTGCTGATCACTTCCGACTGAATGCGGTATTGAATGCTGTATGCAAGGTCACCTTACTTTTCGTTTAGTATCACATTTTTTTTTCAAGGAAGATTTGCCTCACCGTGTATTAGCTCATGGGATTTTGTAGGTTGGATTCAATTCTCACCGACTTTTCTCGATTTAAACAATGAAGTCGAAGGAAATTAAGTAATAATAGACAAGAAAATATTTATTGAGCTCTGTACAAAAACTACGTTCTTTATGGTTTGGGGAATGACGCTAAAACTATTTCTTACCTAGGAGCAGAACTTATTAATACCCTACAAACAGGTCTACTTTCATCAACAGCAGTTTGTGACTATGTACATGGCTGCGTATAATTGTTCCTAAGTAGTAATTTATTGTAATGTTAAACCCAGTTATCCTGAAGCATCGCTCGCAAGGCTATTAAGAATACTGAACTTGCATTTTAAAAATCTGAGCTATTCATTTCGAGGAGCTTCAGCTCGGAGCTGCTCCAGAAAGATGCCCATTAACCTCAGCCCATACAGGACGCAGCTGAAGAACAGACCCTGCGCTCTGTAGGCAGAATTCCAAACGCAGTCCATAACCTTGCGCAAAAGACCCTGTTTACTTGCACCTGAACGATCATCACTGTCCGAGCTCTGCGCAAAACCGGTGAGACAGATCAACAAAAACTTCAACGAGCTCTCCCACACTTGATAGGAGCCTTTAATTATCGAGGAGATCAAGGTTCGTTCGTTTGCAGATATGTCAATGAAGCTCGTGATGGAGCAAAAGTTCAAGCACCACTTCAGGAATCTTGCCGTGCACAAGACGCAGTACTCGATAATTCCTTCTGGTGGTATTTCTGTTTGCTTCAGTTCACCTTGACAATTTTGGCAAAGTGAGCGAGACTCTGGCAACAGCCGTGTAAATGACGGCAGAGATGTTCCGGAGTCGAACAAGTAAAATTTAGCTGCATGGTTCAGCTTTTCAATACATTTTAGTATACTTTTCACGAAACGAGCCCAAACGCTCATGATGAAAATAAATCCATAACACACCAGTAAGAAAATCGTCAATCCTACGTGCACGAGCTGGAAGCAGCGTTTGAGAGCCGTTAACCAAAACGCAACCCACGAGTAAATAACCAAGGCTGTCGCCCACCTTAAAATTGAGAATTTTGCAGCTTTTTTAGCGCTTTTAGTTTCTGCAGTTGCCGGCTCGCAGTGCTCCGCTCTGCCTGAATCGCTACCTTGCTGATTTTTTTCACAGTTACGTGAAAACGTTACGTTTTCACTGCAGATACAGCAACAAACGTCCACGTCGCACGGCACGCAGCTCTCGCACCAGTCTGCACAAGCTGGTCCCTCATCCCCTCGCATGCCCTCTGATGTTTATTCAGGCGTCTGAGAACCTGCGTGACGAGTACGGAAGGACGCCCTCGTTTCCAGGCCTCCGCTTCGTGAGTTTGAACAAAAATACGAGACCAAGGATGAGAATCACTAAACCCAAGCTCAGGAAGACGAACGCTGCGGTCGCGTCTCCGCTACCTGCCCAGAAGAAATTTCTGTAGCGTTGTGCTGACGCCAAAGCGAAATTTATAAAACATCTACCAAGACTGATCACTCGAACTCTTCTCGTCAAATACAATAACTTGACTAAAGATTATAGTAGATGTTAGTTAAAGCCTCCCTAACTGCTAAAAAAGCGTTCCAAAGAAAGGAAGGCACCATTCATTATGGAGATGAGGTAACGCGGAATCAATGAAGAAGGGACCTAGAAACAATAAGTTGAGAAAGAAGTTTATGAAACGAAATGAAAGTTGAAAGTATGTGATAAAAAGCAGGACAGCAATGTACTCAAAAAAGGTGGTCCTTAACGTAACAAAAAAACATTTCGTTACAACGAAAGAAGGCCTACCTAATTCAGCTTTGTCCCTCGCACATTTTCCCCCTGGGAGAGCTGATTATCTTAGAAACTATAGTATTATCCCCTGAGAGGACTTTCACTAGAGCAATGGCACCTGAATTAACGGGGGGGTTGGCGGAAGACCGTACTCTCCCATAGTTCATTGCTGGATAGTTTTCATTGGGAAAAATTTACGATTCCGCACGATAGTCTGGGATTGAAAAATAGCTTTCGAAATTCATCTCGTGATCCTGAAATATAGATAGTGGGGAGAAGTTATTTTAATTTTACTGGACATTTCGTATGAAACTTAGTTGATTATAATTATTGAAGCCTTTGGGCGCGAAACTACCGTCAACGATTGATAGTAAACAATTGGTTATCGGATATTTAAATTTAAGCTGGACAAGGATGAAATGAAGCTAACTACTAAAGCTTTACGATTAAGATTGGTAATAAGTTCCCGCCTCTTTAACTATAGAAATATTTAAAGGAGAGGAAGGCATCATGCAAGTATGGAATTAGGAAAACTTTATAAGGTATTTTCTCACACAAGATACTCATGCGCATAGAAACGAGCTAGAAGGTTTTTTTTTTTAAATGGGAAGTTGAGAACAGAACTGGGTGCTGGAATACAGAACAGATCAAAAAGAACGTCAGTAACAAAAAGACCATTCCAACAAAAAATCCCTACCTAACCCTCTCTGCTCGGGACCTCGCCTTTTCCTTTCTGTAAATACTAGTTGACATTTAATTTAATTCCCATGACGGATGACAAACAAGAATTGATGTTAGTTCAATACGTTGACAGCGATGTGGTAACTCAAGTTTCATATTTAATTCAAATTTAAATTCAAACGTTAGAAATTTTATGAGCACCACATTAACTGGGTCCATTAAATACTGTAAATTCCTAAAGATTAGAACTTTTCGAAACGACCTAAGAATGGGTCGTTTCGTAGCAGAAAAAATTCAAGCACGACCGACCGCCACCGGTGGGTCGCATCACAATCAACGCGTTGAGCCCCCCTAACCGCAACACAGGCGTTCAAAAGAGGAAGGAGAGAGGTACTATTTGGATGCATTCAATGGAAAGCAGAATTTATCGAGGAGCACAGAAACGATGTTGAAAAGAGGTTTATGAAACAAGATATAAATTGAAGAAAAAAGTAGGTGCTGAAAAACACGACAGCAGCGAACCGAAAAAAAAATGGTCGGAACCAGAAGCACTATTCTGCTCTAACAAAAGTGACGGCCTACCTAACCTTTAGCTTGGCCCCACTCATTCCCCCTGGGAGCAGTAATTCTCATAAATACAATAACTGTCCCCTCCTGAGGGGAAAACTTAAGAGTAATAGATTAAAGATAAATCTCTAGTACCACACTACGTTGTTCTCAGATTTACTAGCCTGTCGAGAAAGCTTACTTGTCTATGAAAGAAAAAATATGACTGTAGCACGGAAGTGTGGGCGTTAGATTCAAGAGCATGAAAAAGATACTGGCGAAAGTGTTTTATGTATTTCCGACGAACTTGAAAAATATGACAGGACAGGACACCTTTGCTGTATGCAAAGACCATGCTGTATGCATTACTGCTAAACAAATTTCGCTGTAGTGAAAGGTGGAGAATACTAATTAAAATAAATTACTCATTGCAGCTCACTAACACGTTTTTGAGCGATGGCTATTCGTTACCTTATCTACTCAAAATCGTGCGTAATTGGGCAATTTTGATTTTTCAGAAATATGCGAACAAGGAACTTTTCTGTTGAAGAATCTCACGGGTGCTTCTAATATACCTGAATCACAGTCGCGATAGATATTTCACGATGCAAGTAGTTTTTAGACCAATTCATGTGCATAATTGCTTGTCAAAGTATTAGCAGTTTTGTTATAAGAAATTTTCAAAGTTTCTAAGTATCTAAGTATTGAATCAACGCGATGCGAAACCAGATGGGGTGGATTTCCCGCTTCAAGTATTTTCTGCAGAGCAAAAGTCGAGTTGCTGACTCAACTTGAGTTACTACAGTGAGCCGTCTTGTCCATCAGTGGCTATTGTAACAATGCAATTTATTTAAACGAAGCAGCAAGTTTGAAAATCAGGGAAATTGAATTTAGATACGAAATACCTCGATATTGTTATTCAAACTTCCCTACTTATTTGCTAAAAAGGTTCTCTGAATTCAAGTTTGAAAAACCTTGTGCATTTCCCCCGAGCGTGCACACGATACAGATTCAATTTCGGGGATGAGTTTTTCATTCATCGCTGCTGGGGAAGTGTTAAATTCAAGAAAAAAATTAAGGACATCAAAGAAAAGATCTTCAAAAGCCTAGAAAGTTAGAAGGCGCTGAACACTCACCCGCGGTGTTGATAGGCTTTTTCTGAACCTTTTCTTTCACTGGCAAACCTGAAGCAAAAAAAGGGAATAGGAATCAACAACTGCAGAATTGTTCAAAGTACATTATATGTCAATCATAATGAATAAAAGAAAACTCAATTCAAGGAGTAATTCAAATTACCGTTCAGAGAATCTTCGGATGTGAATTCATTCACTTGCGAAGTAGTTTCAAATGACTGATCCGTTTCATCCACCTCTGTAACATTAGAATTTTGATTTGGACTTTCAGTAACAGGCAACCCTGATGTGCTAGTCACAAAAACTCCGGCGCTTGGCTTTCGAGTACTGGACGACGCCGACTGATCTGTCGCTTGCACATTTGAAGTCAGGTCGGTGGTAGTAGTTTTAACACTGCTTGTAGAAGTGTGAGGGCTGCTGCTAGAGGAAGTGCTGCTGGTGGAGGTAGATGAAGATGTTGTGGAAGAAGCTGAAGTGATACTCGTCGTGGCTTCGAAATAATTTGGAAAAGCCTTATCTGACTCACCAGCAATGGGCGGGCTGCTGGAAGTGGACGAAACACCGTCAGCAGAGCTACTCTGGGAACTCCTGTTTTGTTGCTCGTAGTCTCGATTTTGGAACAAAATCGAAGGTTCTGTGAAATCAATAGAAGTTTCAATTTTCTCAGTTACTGGAAAGGTTGTTGGTTCTGTAGGTTTCCATTTGACTGCAGGAGTTGAACTTGCATCAATTTTTTTGCTTTTTGTATCAAGAGTCGAGTAAAAACGACCGGTTGTTGAAAGTACGACTTCCGAGCCATTTTCCTCATCAACGCCAGAGCGAGCCTCCACGGAGCTGAACGATGGCGGCGGGAGCGTAAAATTTTCGTTTGCTCGCGACGCGACTTTGACGTTAATGAACGACACTGCGCTGGACGAGTCACCGTGTCGACGCCGACTCTCTGGGGAATCAATTTCGTTCCTAAACAAATTCGAGTCTTTGTACGTGAAATTTGGTGGAATTGTGTATTTTTTCAAACGTTCAATATACTCAAATGCTCTGGCATGTTTCTCTGAATCGCTCATCCAGTCATCTTCATTTGGCATGCTGCTACTGGAAGAGACCTCATTCTTGCTCTCGAACGCGTCGTTGACATTTGATGAAGTCTGGGTCTGTTTTGATTTCGTCGTCGGAACAGCGGTGGTCAAGTCTTCCAGAGATACCTTTGTGAACCTTTTATTATCTTTGATAACAGATAAAACCTCATCCGAGTCTGCGGAAGAAGATGATCGGGCTCCCGCACTATTGCTCCAGTAACGACTGTTCGATGCAGTCCTCTCGAGACGTGCGCTCAGCAGTTCTCGCTCCTCCTCACTGAGCCCTTCCAGCAATTTGTTTTTGTACCTCAATCGTAACAGTGGATGATTTTCGTTCAGTTTCTGTATCGTGATCGACCTTTTTTGCAGCCGCAGCTCATGAGGGGGACCGACAGTATCCTTGGTACCTCGCCACGCTCTGGCGTCAAATTTCTGTTCCAAGTTCGTCTCGGAATTTTGTCGTGTGGAGGCTGCTATTGAAGATGAAGGCCGTTGAAAACTCGCGGTGGACGCTTCTGTTAATGAGATTAGTGAGAGGTGTACAAGCAATTTTGAAATTAAGTTGTCCATATTTATTGAACTCCCTAGCCCCAACGAAGACTACACAAGAATAATCAATCTTTCAATATGACTAAACAAAATCTAAGATCAAGGTGTTCTCTCAAGATACACTGTCTATAGAATCAAGGGAGAAATAAGAAGCTGCAATAAAAAGGCATGAAGACGAAGAAGCAAAGCGGGCACGAAAGATTCAAATTCCCGATAGCCTACATGTAGTCGAGGTAACCATAGTAATCCCCTTTGAAGCGAGAGTCGTGAAAGATCAACGAACATAATTAACCAAAATCGATTACTCGACCTATACCTCTAGACGCAGTTTTCATCATTTAGCATTATGACCCTTTAAATCTCGTGTTTATGAAAATTTTAATCGAAAGTCACTTAAGGTAACTGGAAAACCCGTTCCTGTTGAGATCAGAATTTCATTCGATTAGAGTAGACAACGCGGGGTCATGTATTCGTTTGTATTGATGATAAATTAGTTTTAGCCTCCGTTTACGAGAACAAAGATGTTTAAAGAGGAAGGATGAAGGCACCATTTAGTATGGGGTTAGGGGAACGTGGAATCTTTGCACAACGGGTGTTCCCGCAAGAGATCGCGGGCGCTTAGAAACAGAGTTCAGGATTAATTTGAAGGAGAATGCAAATATGTTCGGTAAATCTGAGGGATATGTCAGTTGTCGATTTTCCACTTTTTGGTGCCTGAACCTAATTAATTGAATCAAAATAAACAAGTTTTCTTCTTTGCACTTTCCGTCTCAAATGAGTATTTTACGATTTATAGCGGTAAGTTTAGCTTCGTCTTTGATGACGAATGCGCTCGAATAAACAGCTACTCATCGATTTTCGAATTTTTAATGCTTGAATCATGGTAATAAAATCGAAATAAACAACTTTTCGGTCAATATTTACTTTAGGTCAGGCAGGCGACCACCATGGGCGCCGCCATCTTGGATCCGATGTAAACAAGATTGCGGTCGTCACCGTAATGGGTGGGTTAGAAGCTTTATTTATAATTTTCGCTATAAGAACTGTGGCTAGCCCTCACGACCCAACCTCTTTACGTTTGTAATAGGGGGGTTAACTACCCTTATCAACTAAATAACGGCGCCGGCGCGCGCGCGCCGGCGCCAACTTCAAAGTACAATTATTCAAAAATAACGCATCAGCGAGCAGAATGTCATTCATGTAAAAGGTTATTAAATGTGTTCCTTTATTGATTATTTGCCCCCAAATTATCAATTTCCTTGCCTGACAAAAAATAAATATTGTCCAACTTTTCTTCTATACTCTTTTTTTGTCAAATGAGTATTTAACGAGGTATAGCGGTAGGTTTGGTTTCGTCTTTGATGACGATCGCGCTGGAAGCGAGTGCGCATTGCAGTGTTGCTGTCCGACGTGCTCCTTGAATAACTTGCCGCTTCGAACACTGGAGTTTCGGGAAGTCATTTACCGCTCTAACTAATAAAATACTCATTTGAGACGGAAAGTGCATAGAAGAAAACTTGTTAATTTCGATCTTATTAACTATGCTAAGGCATCAAAATTTACAAAATCGGTAACTGACATATCCTTCAGATTTACCATATATTCTACTGCAGAGTTTCAATTCAAAGTAGCGAGACATGGAGCCCATTAAAACCATCCATTATGCTCGTTTTCCGTTTTGTACAGTATTCCGTTGCTACAGGACTGCTAGCCTCATTGCACATTAGGACACTGCCTGCTAAATATAGCTTGCTTAATAGTTTGCCCTCATAACAGGGGTACAATAAAGCAAGTTGAGGCTATAATTTAAGCGCAAGTTCTAAAATTGGGCTTAGTCAAGATGGGCCAAAGATAATGTTCAATAGTTCAGTTTATCAATGTCCTAGCCAAGCAATAACTCGTTTGCTCATGATCCGGAAATGACCGAAGCTGTTTGTGCAATAACGGAGGTCCAAATGAGAAAAGTTGAAAAATTGACCCATTTTCACCGACGAATTCAAGGTTAAGAGAGTATCGAACTCAAGCTTTCGATTAACCAATTCCTTATTGTTTTGACTGAATGACAAAAGCCTTAGCGGGAAAGCTATATCAACGGCACAGTTGCAGCTCGCGAAGTTTCAACCCTATTAAAAATTTGAAAACATTCTTCCTCGCACCATTCGTGCTTGCATCATGCATAAGGTCGACTTTCAAAAAATATTTTCAAAAGTTTCAATTCTTTTGCCGTTACTCCTCAGCAGTTGATTCTATATTCACGAAGCTGAACCCTGTATTTGCTTGCTGGACTCTAAACCAATTAACGACCAACTAAAGAAGCAAGTTCGACATCTGACGCAGTAGCTAAATTTCGTATACATGGTTTAAATTATTTGCCTTCAATACACAACTAGAAACTCACCCGAGACGAGATGTAGAGCAAGAGACACAAAGACAAACGCGAACACGCCGAAGAGAGGACAGAGTTTGAGCACTCGTCCCAATTTAGAGCTTCGCAGAATAACAGCCATCATATCAATGTTTGCCCGGTGGTAAACTTCACAGAACTGTAGTACCACATACCGCCTACACGCAACCTCACACAAGTGATTTGTGGGAAAAGTTGAAAAAATTAGTTAGCTATTAGCCATGGCTAAACAGTTGACGTGTTCAATGGTGCATGAGGTCTAGTGTGGCCCAAGTTATTGTAGGATGAACTCGGAAGAGCCCGCCATGGACATCTGTAGCGGCAACGGTTCCTTGGCAAATTAAAATAAAAAGACAACTGGCCGGTTATTGTTTGCAAAGAAGATTAAGGTTCTATATTACAAGTATTTCTATACCTGGAAAAGTATTAGTTTTCAAGCCAAATACGCCGAAGGAAGCCGTTGAGTCGGAAAATTTTTAGGGTAATGTAGAAAAGAGTGAAGTCACGAATATGGTTGAGCTAAGCAGTCGAGCTAGCGACTTGAAGCTGCTACTTTGTGGAAATAGGGTACTGAAAATCAACTATGACAAATATGGTTCATTTATTAAGTTAATAAAACTTGAAAATTTAGTATCAGTCCACGTAATATAACATCAAACTCGATCTGATTGCGCAGTAGATAATTACAAAATCGATACCTAGTCTAACAGTTGCAGTTAAAGAAAGGATATATATGTAGCAGTTGCTGACGCACCTTATTTGTTAAAAAGGAATCATCTGTGACCTAGCGGTGATACCAAGCCAACAATAACTAAAACACTTTTCTAGACGAGCAAATTTATATTATCCATAATTTTTAGTACGTGTATGGACTCTAGTCTCAATTTACTAAGTGACGTGAAGCTTTTGAGTCGAAGCAATGTCTCCTGTATCTCATATACGAGACATTGGTGGAACTCCCTTGTGTTTTGGCAACTGAAGAACAGCGTTGCCTATTTGGCATATTAAAGTTTAACATTAATGTTATTGAGAAACTCCCAATTTTTTTATAAGGATATATCGTGAATTAGTTCCTTTCATATATTGTATGAATGTTTTCATTTCGAAATGAGTTTGAAGTAAAATAAAATTTAGGGGATGCCTCCTTGCACAACCGCTGTTCAGAGGCAAAAGAATTCCAGGAATATAGATACGAAGAGAATTAAGTTTTTAAATACTTCAACAAGCGAAGAATGATTTTTCGTAATTTTTATGAAAGTTCTTAAAATGATTTTTCTTCTACGTCATCATAGATCATGCCGGTTTAAGGCAATGGGACAGGTTCAAATGAGAGTAATTTTCAACGCACACGTAGTTTAAGTGATAGAAAATATATTCCTCTATCGTTTATCACTATATTGCTATTTGAATTGAAAAGTACTGTTGAACTTTATGGGGCACCCTTCAGATCAAAACTTGATCACCGAAAAGCTCGTTGTGTCGGCACACAGGAGTCGAGTTCTACGGTCTGCAATACTCACAGACAAGTAAAAGGAAAATTCATAGCTTCTGATATTTTTTCATCGACATCAATTCTTTAGATGGCGTGTTGTATTCTTATAATGCTAAACAACGAAAAACATCGCCACACACAAAAATTAAGGTACTCACATTTTTCGAGCTGCATTAGCTATGTGTGCTCTGCTCGGTATAGTTCCAACTGCTCTTCTGTACCGCATTCCCTTTACCAACATGTCCATAAATTATACCCACGTAACTCCAAGAGAAACCGCGACAGAGACATGAGAAATATCTCTCAGAGTTACGTCAGACACATGTTAAACTGTGTTTATATCCCATTTTACACGAATTCAATTTTGGCTTATCCGTTATCAGGGAGAATAATTTCATAACTCCATTTACTTTCATAAACTCTTTTTCCTCCTATGAGGGGATTTTACCTAAAACCGGACACTGGCTTAAGAAGCAGGACCATCATACAAGATCGCGACCAAGCGCGTTTGCTCTCAGTGCTCAGGTGAAGACGTGCTTACAACTAACTAGACCATTCAAGTTACGGAAGTGAGTAAAAAATGTATTTCAAAGAGATACACGTGCTCAAAATACATGTATACGTGCTCAAAATATATGTAAATATTTGTAAAATATACATATAAAAATGTGAGTAATTAAATACTGTGATCACGTGTTCATTTCTCAGGAGTAGGTGTGCGTACATGTAAAATATACATTTAAAAAGTGTAAGCTATAAAATACAGTGATCACTGGTTCGTTTTTCAAGAGTAAATATGTGTATATGTAAAATATACATGTAAAAAGTGCTAGCAGTTAAATACAGGGAGCACTTATTTATTTCTCAAGAGCAAGGTCTCACTCCCAAGCTAGAAAACTTTTTAACGGATTTTTCAATCAAACCTAAAACTACAACACTTAAAATCAATTAAATAGTTTTCATTAAATATTTAACGTGGAACTGCAAGCAGTGTAAAAAAGTTGAGAAAAAACTTAAAATAGCAGCACCGGCCCATTGTCATTCATGTTAGCAATTTTAACTGAGGTCTAGTAGAAAAATTATCTTATTGCAATGTTCATTTCTGAACGATGAAAAAACATTTGTGCTTGAATTTGCGAAGAACTATAATTCACAAGCAAACTACTGCAGAAACTACTTTAATTATTTTCAAACATCATGAAATGCAACCAAGGAAATTATTTTAGAGTGATCTTTCATTATCCGAAGAGAACAAAGCTCCAGTAAATAATATTGAAGAGCACCAGCACAACGAAGATGATGACGCGTGCAGCCACGATCAAAGTTCTGCTAAGTACCCTTTTATTGTCTTGCGTCTGGGCCGCTTCGGGAGCTCGGGCCTCGGCATGGAACTGCTTTAGGGCACTGAAATCTGGTCCATCAACCGGGGCCGCTCCCACAGGGTCAGAGACGACCCACGAGTTCGAAGGTTCTGATGCCTTGAGTTCTTGTGCTGGCCTGATGGAGTGGGAGTGGTGCTTCACGGTGGAGATCTGCGAATCTTTGTGTGGAGTGGGCGGATTCACGGGATCCAGCTCCAAGGATCGGTCGATGAGGGTGTGGAGGACGATGATCGTGAAGATAATCAGTATGCTCGACAGCAGCCACACGTCCACTAATTTGAAGTAGCTTGTTTTCGGCAGACTTGAAGACGCCTGTGCACGGAATGTGTTGATTGTAATCCATGAAAAGTACAAAGTATTTTCACTTTCATGAACATAACAAAGTCATAGCTGTTTGTTTTTTGTTTAACTAGCGGGTAGAATGGACAACAATGCTGCTAGTGACGAAGTTTTTAACGAGGCTACTGATTCATAATTGAGTAGTTGAGAAATGTTCAGCGTTGATTTTGTGCTCATCTTGCTTACGATATTCTTCGCCTTCACTATTTTTGCACGAGAAAAAATGGAAGAATCCGTTAGCCTAGTAACCAATGATTGCTAACTATCAGTGAACTTGTCATAGTTTACAAAACAATTGATAGTAAAATTGCATAAAATTTCAGAGCAAATGAAATTACTCGCTAAAGCAATTAAATAACACAGACCTGGAATATTTCAAGAAGAGAAACTAAGTTATAATTCTCTGTACATTGGTTACTCAATCCCAGACTTTTAACAAACTCAGACTTGTAGAAAGGGATTCACAGAAAAGACTTCCACCAATTAAGCTTACGCGTCTAGCAACAATTGTCATGGCTTTTGTAATACTTATGATGGTTTCAGTACCAATTAAGAATCTTTATGTTACGAATGAAAAAAACCAATGACGAAATTTATCTCAGTCAACTTGAGCAGGAATAATCTATTTTTATTTGATTTCTTCCTGCGAACATTGAGAAATATCTAGTTGTCTGACCTGTGTGAAGAGTGTTGCCATCACCAGCAGCGTAGTCAAGGATCCCAACACTCGCACCTGGCCACACCGAAGATAAAATGACATTAAATTTAACCAGTATTCGCATATTCAGCGTTTCATTACACAAAACGTCTTAATACCGTAGAAATTCCGAGTTTTGAAAAGGTAAGAAAAGGTTGACTATTTCTTACCTGGTGGATACCTCAGCTAAGCTCTTCAATCAGTGTGCAAGAACTAAGATAAATTGAAACTAGATCGCAATGATATATTATCGTTTATGACATTAGCTATTAGAATAGATACAAAATATAGCTTCCTCCTTTATAATTTTAATTTAGTTGGTGGTATAGTTAATCATGCTAGAGCCACCTGAGCTCATTTAACTTGAAATATATGTGTCATTGTAATAATGAAAGAGAGACGGTCAATGGACTACAGCCGATTATTCTTAACCGATTTCACTTATAAAACCATGATATTCACAGTTCAAAACTGACAAAATCCAAAATATATTCCCGAGCTGTTTTCTGGAAACAATTATTTTATGAACTCAGAATGTCAAACATATTTTAATTTCCAACAACAAAAACCACATCCTAATATTCAATATTGAATAACGAAGACTGTTTTCTACTTTGGTACAACAAATAAACTTATTCTTCCTTATTCGAGCTTAGAGAAATAGAGCACATCACCTGGAATATGGAGTCCTTAAAGTAGAGGGAGAGGTAGCTGATGAACAGCAGACACAGCGAGGGGATGTATACGTTCATGAGGATGAAGCCAGACCGACGCTCCAGCACCACTGTCGGCAACCACAACATTGCAGCTATACCTGGCTTTCCTTTCGAAGGTTTAACAACGTAAATAGTCCCTAACACTAAGCTGCTAAGTCAATGTAAGTTAAATTCATCTTGTGCATCGATATTCCTTAGTGCTTGTCTCTGTACGAATAAGTCTAATTTCTACCAATAAAAAAAGTTTAAAAGGAACTATGAGGTGACCTTAATTCAATAAGCACTCCAATTATTTTTCAATTTTGTGACGCATTGATGTGCATGAAAGTAAATTTATTTTGTATGATTGCAGAACGTGAACAATTGCTTCAATAATGAAACTTGACTGCTCCCTGTAAGGAATTTCAAAATTACATCTACGTAGTCTGAAAAGAGACATAACTCTGAGCGGCCTCACCCTCGACATAGATCCTAGCGAACTCTAGCTCGTTGTCGAAAGAGACGGAGACGTTGTCGATGGAATACTCGATAAGTTGCGGGTTGCCCAGATACTCAACTCGCGTTTGCCTGCCAAATGTCAGCAACTCCGACGATGCTGACAACATCGTCAGCTGCATTGCACAGCCCTGAAATAGCCGCGGCATCAATTTTACACACTATTTGTTTAACAGCTCGCACTATAGTACCCAGAAGCTTCTGATATTATTGCTGTATGTTAATAATGCACACATTTTTTTATTTAGCGCAGTTGTCTATGTGTGTATATGCATTGCTATAAGAAAGGAGTGCTTTAACCGTCGTGTATATTTTCACACAAGTACCGTTAACGAGCATTTTCAGTTTATTTTCACTTATAATTCTCCGCACTTAAGTTTGAGCTAGTAACTTTTAAGCTCAGTTTAAAGTTAGCACAATGAAATAAAAATAAAATGACCGCACCTGGACATCGAACGGGTATCTGGCGAGGTAGAACTTGCACTGGAATGTCTTGCTGTACTTGCGGCTCACGAAAATTTCGTTCTCAGCTCCCAGGTAGACTTCCACTGCAGGAATACGAGTTCATTACTGACGGTAGCGTTGGTTAAACCATCGAAGGTACGAAAGCAACTGATTTTACATGATCGTAAATTAGCTTTCGTTAACTACTAACACTGCAAGTGACATGAGGCACGTTAGTTCAAGAGGTATAGTACTGGTTTACAGCACTTGCAAAATAAATGGAATATGTATTTATTCAGGTCTATGGTAGAAATTCATATTTGCCTTTCCAAAGTCATATATATTTCGAAACAATCTCAGTCTCAGCGTTAATTATTTTTTTTATAAAGTCTGAGTCATGCAAATTATATACTTTTGAATCTTGAAACCTCTGATAACGAACCATCAAAGTCGTACAAAATTTACTCAATTGATCAGGGTTGTTCTTAAAAGTAGTAAAAAGAATGGCATTGAAAGTGAAAGAACTTGAAATCTCATACTTCAAAATATCTTCCTATCATAAAGAACTATCCCGGCTACAGGAAAATGCCAGAGATTTATTGTGTTTTTACGATAGTACTGGGCTATATAGAAAGAGAACATACACTACTTGGGCTCTCCCTTTAACTGAGTTTACTTCACCTTCCTCCGGCCTGATGTCATCCGCTTCTCGCTTTGTGCCCTTCATGTTGATCATCATCGTGGCTTCCGAGTCTACAAGAGTGTAGTGATTGCCTTTTGTGTTCGTGAAGTCCACTATAGGAGCCCATAATTTCTTTTTAGTTTCATCAGGAACCCTGTAAAAAATTGTATATTGTATTGAATTTTTTAAAATATTGGGAAGCGTAATGGCATTAACACCAGAAATATTAATTTAGGTAACATATATTATGCATAAAATTTTCACTAATTTTTTCAACAGGTTTGAAATGTTTTGGTTTAAGTGAAGCTTGAAAAAATCATGTTGTTTGAAATGTTTTGATTTAAATGGAGTTTGAAAAAATACTATAAGATAGGGTGCATCTTACATGTTCTGTCGCATCTCACGGTTGAGGTTGAGATAAGAGACCCGCTTGTCCGTCCAAACCATACTCAAGTTGAAGTTGACGTGCAGAAGCATATCCGTCGTGTCGACACTCGCCGACTCAATCAAGATGTAGAGGGTCACTGGGAGACTCCCCTCGTTTGAAAGACCTTGAGGAGGAATATCTGATCGATAAGATGGTGGGAAGACGACAATTTGACACTCGGTTTCGTCGCTGCCGTCCGAACATTCTGGTTTGAGGTCACAGCGATCACTGAGTGGAACGCATGAGGCATCATCGCAGGTGTACTGGTCTTTGGAGCATGGGCTGAGAAGGAGAGTGATGTCATCACCGATGTTTTTACCGCACAATGGTTGGCTTAAGAGCCATTTCCTTCTGCCCATGGGCCAGTTCCTTCCGAAAGAATCTCTCACTAAAGTGGCGATGGTTTTGTTGTCATTCTTGGCGCGCCATGTCCACGTGCTGTTCTCGAGCTTTATGACGTTGTCTGCATAGCCTCGAAACATAAGCTCTCCGGGGGCTGGCTGCAGGGCCACAAATTTCTTATTATTTTCTGACACCTCGCACGTTCCCTTGAAGGTCCACACAGGAAGGTACCGCTGCTCACACACCGCGCAGTTAGTCATGAGACAATCTCTGTCTCTGAATCCCGTGATGTCGTCTATAACTACAGCAGCACAGTTCTGAATAATATCTCCATCAGGTTGTCCCCTCTTCCATGTGATATTGTCTACAGGCTCATCACTGTAATAATTTCGCCACGTTCCTTCTGTATTCTTATCAGTCAAGTCCACCCATAACGCGTCACACGTCAAGTTTGAGTCTTCTACGTAACTCAAAGTTTTGTCAACCAGCTCATGCATCTGAGTCATGTTGCGTGGCAGAGGCAAGCTTGCGCCAGCCAGCCTGCATAATCCTGCTGCGTCGGCCGCTGTCTGTGGCTCGAATACAAAGAACTGCTCTGAATTAACGTTGCGACACAACTCACGTAAAGACACTTCGTCTTTGGATACAGAACCATTGGTCTGCCAAGTCCCGGACCAGGCCACAGAGTCGCCCTCTGCATCGTTATCGCACGTACCAATTGCGGCCATCTCATCAACGGTGAGCAGGGTACTCCAGAAATTTGCCTGAAATGTTAATGTCAATGAAATCAATACGAAAAAAAAATTCTAAGCATTGGAAAGATAATTTTAAGCCTTTTGTTTCTGGATTTTGCTACATGTTAACACTTGGACTGAGATGGGCTAAATTAAAACCCAATTTTCAACCCGAAGTAAAGTCAACTTTAGGAATTAATTTTAAAAATTACAAACGTGAAAAGGGTCATGCTTTCATTCATTTTTTAAAAAGTACGTATGAAAAATGGGTTTGTGACTTTTGGTCGGTCAGTAGCATTATGGAAATCCTCTCATTTACATCCGGTGGCTCACGCCGCACTCAAAGTATTAAGTTCAAGCAGAAGAGATTATTCCAATGTTGGTACCGATCCGAAGTACCAAGTGGCGCAACGTTCGTACAGAAATGTCATGCGTACCGTGATTACAAACTTTGTACACGGAAGATTGATCGTTGATCGTCACAGAAAAAAGAAACGATCGACTGGACTGAGTGCTGGAGCGAAAATTACTAGACTTCATCATTCATTTGTTGCCTATATCCTGGATACCAAAATCCACAGCAGTGGGTTACACATAATAATTAGAACACACCTGCGTGATCTGGCCGTAGAAGTTTCTAGCGTTATCGATGGCGCCAATTTTGAGCATCTTTCCTGCGAGCGACCTCGCTTCGTGAACCACGACGATGTGCTGCAGTGCCCCGTCCAGCACTGCAGTATAATGCATTGAAATTATTTAAATTTAACACACTGACTGTAGTGCGTTAAACTGATGTTCATTATCCAACTTGAATTTAAAATCAAAAGTTGTTGAAAATTTTATAAATAGCAAACATTAACTGGGTAAAATGAATATCATTCATCGAAAAAAATTTTATACAATTTTTCAAAAGACCCATCGATTGGTCGTTTTGCAACTGGAAACAGTTAAGCACGATCCACAGGTGGATCATACTGCAACGAATGGGTCAATTTCATTACTCACTAAGAGAAAATTCGCTTGTCATATCAAGTTTAAATTCTCTGCTAAGTGTATGGATGAAACAAATAGAATGTGTTCGATGGGCAGTTTTATTCAACGAAATGGGGGTGTATGTAAAAGAGTGATTGTTCATCTGCGTTGTTGGGTAACAACACTTCATCGGACTACAGGAAACTAAAATTTCACTTTCGTAAAATTCCCCTCATCAACAGCAGCAAAATTCTTAACCTGCTCAAGAAGTACCAACGTGCATCGTATTCAGGATAAATTTAAGCCCTTTCAAATGCCGCCGCTTCAGAAAACCCCAGGCCGTCTCTGGATGAAGCCTGAAATGAAAGTGTGTCGCTCTCACTCTTCATTGACCAAATTATTGGCACGAAATAATCGATGTTCGGAACAAATTTTCCACGTCATTTGTTGTGCCGGCACTCATTTTGTGTTGTCGTACAAGAGGTAGGGTTTTTATGAAGCCTCATGTGAGCTATTAAGGTCAGCATTTGGTGATAAATCATATTCATTACTTCCATATAAATAAGTGGGCTAATATGAAAAGAAAAAATTGTGTATAAGCGAAAACATTTTTCAACTTAGGCGAACTAATAAAGCAAGCCGAATTTATTCTCACTGGCATTTGTGTTAATTATATTCAGAGAAGTCAGAAAAGATGCTCAAAAAGTTTATCCGCATTAATGGTTTTGTAGCGAAATTTATATTTATATGAAGGTGAAAGAATTCTGAAGAATATTTGAAACGTGTATAGCTAAAAGGGTATGCTATCCATTTTCAAAGTATATTTCCGAATTAAATTTAGGGATAGACCGGCGTGACTCTCTGCAGGCAAATTTTCTGACAATAAGATATTGTGAATAAAACTTCATATTGTTTTTATTCATGCACAATATGTTTACATTGTACAGTCTTTTGCGTAAACTGCTTTTAGTCGAAAAACGAGCTTTTATTCACAGTTCACCCCTTTGGCTCGCCATGCCTCGTATATTAGACTCTACACAATTTTCAGCAACAATATCAGAGGCGTTGAAAGAATCGCCCTTAATTCCTAACGCATAAGTTGGCTCTTATTCCATGGTTAGCATTTCGGTACAAGAGGAACGATTAACACGTGACACCCTCATCCATTGAGATTTAATACGCGCATGTGCAAGATGAAAACACAACACAAAAGAATGTTTTTGAACGGTAGCCAAAGTACGGGTTGTGTGACTACGCTAAGAAAATTATAAACCGAGAATCCTCACTACGGAGGGTTCTTTTCAACACCTTGTTTGAAGATTCGTATCACCAAGAGTGATGAAAATGAGCTAATGAGCACTTGCATCCTTTGAAACTAACATTTTATGTGCTCCTAAAACTTAAAGTTAGCTTCAATGCATGCATTTAACCTGTCCATTCAGCTGTAACAAGCTGGCAAAAAGTATAAAGTAAATTTCCGTGACTATAGTGGTTTTTCTAGTAAAGACATGGTGTAAAAATATAACTGACTAACAATACTGCAGCCGAAAGTACTGCTCACACGATTGGATACATTTTTGACCTTTTATCCTAATGTACTTGTACTCGCAAAACAGATGACTCGGGGTCGTGGCAAGTGCATGAAGTACGACTGTGCTCATACTAGCATACTAAAAATTAACTTAGCACTTCTGCAGCATGGGTGTAATATCAACGGAAGAGAAAGCAGTAGTTTTTAATCACAAGAGTTCTCAATTGCGTCATCGTCGCAAGCCCTGCAGAAATTCCGTCGCTGAACTCCACTTAGCGTCATAATACTGGTTAGGTTAACGGTTAACATCGGCATCTTTGGGATGCTTTATTTCCAATCAAGCCTGATACATGTGAGCTTAGCATTGGTTTTTCAAATGTCTTATAACTAACACTATATATAGGACACCATGACGGTTCCCCGTAAAGCCGGAACCCATTTCCGACACCTGGGTTGAGTGGGGTATTGTGCTTGAGCTTTCCCTTATACCCAACGGGGAAAATCTCCGCGCCAGCGCCGGGATACGAACCCGCGACTCCAACATACGAGCCCGATCCCTTAACCACTGTACCACGGAGAGCACAACTGAAGCAGACTACTAGTGGCTTTCATTTCCCTCTCGTGGCTTCAGGCAGCATGTACTTTAGTATTGCTTGTATAGTTTCACTGCACTGAATCACTAGCGGCCACGACCCCGTTATCGGACCTAAAACTATATTTAGCCGAATACGCTGCCCAGAACAGACACTAAACTACGCTCACAGCGCTGAACTGCGGCAAACTGCCCTAATTTTAAATTAGGTGATGGAAAACGTATAGAGAGCTGATGTGCTCTCACCGATGGAGGCTGTGCTGTTGGAGCTGTTGAAGGCACAACACAAGTGGTGCCACGTCAGCGCCCGCAGTTCCTCCTTCAGGAAGAAATATTTCCTCGCGCCTCCGATGGACACCCGCAAACGGCTCAAACTCAACTCTGGAAAATAGGATCAAAAATCTACATGTACCGTAACTGCACAAGCGTCAGTCGTGTATGCAGCAGCTGTATATACTGCGAATGAAAGTGTTTCAACTGTGAGTGCAACGACTGTGTGCGCAGTGGCTGTAAATGCAAAATTTCTGGAAGAGATTAAGAAGGAACACTCGTTTGATCAGAAACGCTTTGACGTCGATTAGATTTGTCGCTCTCATTTCCATCGATCATTCGATGAGGCGTGGGAGCAACTTCTGATCATGATGAAGGAACGAAAACGATAGCTCACGAATCGAACACGTTTCATGAAGAGATTGCAGTCTCATAAATATTGATGATAAACTTTTATTTACGCCCTCTTCTTGTATTCATGTTTGTGAGTTATTTGTGAGCTAATTAGCCTCGAGGACGTTCCAGCATTATTTTGTTTGATGTGGCTCAGTGTGTCAAAGGAAATAATACTCAATAAACGATACAAAAGTAAGTCTACTGTAAAACTCCATCGTTTTTAGATAACCACACAGCCGTATTAAAAGATTATTTTATTTGTCAAGTTTTTTAAAGACCATTTGCAGTCCGCCAGTGCATTTTGTGTAATTGAAGGATATTGAATTTTGCATGTGCCACAAAGTTGATATTCTAAGGACATTATTTTTTCTACTTAACTTTAGCTTCGGAGTTGATTAGAGTATAAAGTGGAACTTTTCTACAGCCTATCTTAATTATTATCATAAACAGTTTATTTCAGAGGGAGTTCAATTTATTGTGTTTAGGGGAAAAATGGTTGAGGAAAAACTGTTTGCAGGTCACAAATCATGTTAAATAATTGAACAAGATAATTATTAGATACCCATGACTAAGAGTAATAAAAGTGTATAATCGAGCAACAATTTTCATGAATAAACTGAATACTGAGAGCATTGTAATACAGAAATTGCGTAATTAATTTCATAGACTTTCATAGCGCATAGGAACGATAATCCCAATGCTTATTAATTTTTGTTCCTGTGCAATATTTTGGACTTTTATGATCACTTTCCATCACAAATCATAAAGAATGACTCGTGCAAAACTGCAAAGTTCGTTGATGTGAACCTATGAGTGTAATTTTTCATGCATTTTTAAGCTTGCAATAAATCTGTTATTATTATTATTAAACTGGGAGGTTGTTTTCACACTTTGAGGTTATAGTGAACCAGTTATAAGGTTAAAAACGTGAAAATGTTTTCATTAGCAGATGCTTGGTAAAAATTAAATTTTAGTAAATTTTACTTCACGAGGATCTATGTAAGGACTGAAATAACATTTATGAAAGCAAATTTTTAGAGAACTTCTTTTATTATGAAAAATTCCACCATATGAATAAATCACTCTCGACGGAAATGAAAGCATCTCATCACGCTTGTTCATCAAAAAGTAGTCGGCTCTGCAAATTGTCGCGGTGCAGGGCAATGATCAGTCACTCACCGATCTGAAAATTGTTTTCGTGATTGCTGGTGGCTGAGAGATTTTTGAAGAGCCAGACAAGCCCAACGACTTCGTGAAGTCCGAAGAACTTAAATCGGACGCAGAAGGTGAAAGTATTCAGCTCGAATGGCTGCTGGCCGTCGAAGGAGCGCCAGATGAAGCTGTTGGAGGGCACCCCGTCTTCTTGAAAGCTGTACACCGGCAAGTTCCGGGCCGGAGCTGCGCAGTTAAATTAAAAATTTTCAAGCATCAAACATCATAAATCTGTACAATTTCAGAAATAATAAACAATGAACTCATCCTCGATGTTTTTGGTAGGATGGGTCACCTGGATACATGAGTGCACTTTTGCATTCAATGAACAATACCTGAACTCGTTCTCGATGTCATTGGTAAGAAAGATCACCTGGATGAATGAACGCATTTTTACGTTTAGTGAACAATACCTGAACTCGTTTTCGGTGTCTTTAGTGGGAAGGGTCACTAGGATGCATGGATGCACTTTTGAATTCAGTGAACGTTACTTGAACTCGTCCTCGGTGTCTTTAGTAGGATGATAACCAGAATGCATGAGTGCACTTTTGCTATTAGTGAACTATACCTGAACTCGTTCTCAATACCTTTGATAAAAACGGCCACTAGGATGCATGAGTGCATTTTTGCAGTCAATGAGCAATACTTGAACTCGTCCTCGAGGTCTTTAGCTGGAAGGGTCACCAGGAATGTCAGCCTCATCGATTGCGACGAAGGGGATGAAACAAAAACTCAGGCATGCTCTGTTTCTTTATACAAAAAGAGCAGCTTCAACTTCAGCCTCTTTGTACCCTTGTGCAAAGACTCATTACTCTCCATTCACTGACCAGATATAAAAACATTGAAATCACGCTAACAATGGATCATAAATCTTTGTATGCGGGTAAATATTTTAGGACAACTTAGCACATTACAGCTGAGGCAGCTAACAAAGCTCCTTCGACTGAAACAGTTGTCCATTATTACGACGACGATATTGTAGAGGAAATTTCTGGGATAATAAGTCATAGAAGACTATTTCATAAGCAATCTAATGCCATAAACATCTCAAATATGAACTATTTTTCATATGAACTACATTTGAAGAATCCTCTGAAAAATTATTCGAATAAATACAAACGAATTTGTCAAATTTGGAAGACAAATGGTATCAGCAATAACGAACACGCACAAAAAACGCGTAAGCCGAAGACCACAGCTTTATTCAAAATTTGACGCTACCTCATTCTTTCTAAAAAAAACGCTGCCGCTGCAATGAGAGTTTTGGACCATCTTCAAATATATTAATTTTTTAATTGAATTTTTCAATTGAGTATGAGAATAGTATCACTTGAAATCCCTACCAGCTAATTTATTACACGTGTGTGACTTTAATAATTTTAGCAACTTAATTTAACTTGTACGGGTCATTACAGATGGATCATTTTTTAGATGCCAAAAATCATTTAGTATGGCATTATTCTGACTTCGGGATGGTTCCAGACCACTTTATTCATGATCCATTGCTCAAAATGCATCTTTATAAGTGTGTAATAAAAAAATAACTTGGGCATATTTATATTTCATACCCTCAGGTCGGTGTCACAACATTACTCCTTTCACACACCTTCACACACGTGCGACGACACGTCTCTCTCCACACGTATGAGCAAAAACAAGACTCCTTTTACACGCACGAGATACATTTCCTCCACAATCACCTGCGAGAAGAAGTCTACGCGCACGAGACACGTTTCCTCCACACTTACCCCCGGGGATACGTCTCCCTTTACACGTACGAGACTAAATCTCCCTTCATACGCACGAGACATATTTCTTCTGCACTCACCCACGAGAAAGTCTCCCTTTGCACGTCTTCCTCCTCACTCACGCACGAAAACAAATCTCTTTACACAGGCACGCAAGGACCATTTTCTCCACCCCCCGCTGCGGGCACAGCCCTGAGCACTCAGCCACTCACCCACGAAGGCACAAGCCAGCACGGCCAGCACGAGGGGAGGGTTCAGCAGCATCTCGCGATCAGCTGGTGGCAGAGATCTGATCTTGTGCTCTATGTGGGGCAGCTACCTCAGTTGTGTTCTCGTTCGTCTTTGTTGTTGTCCTGTAGCTTCATGTTCGATCGCTGTTTTAAATTTTAAATTTGGATCTGAACGATATGAAACATCAGATGCGTAGTGAAAAACTCATGAATTTCAAATTTCATTAATTTTAACGTACAGAAAAAGTTATGCTCACTTTTGCGACAGGTCAATTTCTCGCTTGAAGTATGATAAATTGCTAAGACACTATTTTGTGCGTGACTCGTAATACATGTAAGGAAATTGGTACGAAAATTATTGTGCGGTCTGAAGCCTCTTCTGCGATTACCATCATAATTACTATCTGAAAAAAATGCTAATGAGTAGTATTGACAAATGTAAAAGCAGTGATGGGCACATTCCTCACACAGCATAATTATTCTGAGAAAAACAATGTCAGTAAGTGGTGGTAACAAAATTTATAAACAATGATACACACAATCCTCACACAGACCACAAATTCAAAACAATATTCGTAACAGTAACAGTATGGAATCATTGAATGAAACAGATAAAAATTCCTTGAAATATATCACTACGATATAAATGCTCAATTTATTCAACAGCGATTCAGTAGACGTTGTTATCGCAAGCAATCCGTAATTTAGTTCCGCTGGCGACCACTTCACCTTCCCTCCGTTGCACAACTTCCATTACACTTGAGTTTTTATTCGAGACCCGTCGCGTTTCTCGCTCCCTTTAACTGTGCTGCACGCACAACGCAGAGCGACCATCCTATTGCAGATAGCGTCAAATGACGCCGCGCCGGGAATGCAAACGTCCTCAGTTCTGGTTCTTATGTGGTAATCTGAACATGCGTTTTAAATCTTTCAGTATTTCTTGCACTGGAGTGTCTTTGTACCGGATTTTATTTAGATTAGCTAAATGAGTTTCCGTGACGTATTTTATTCTGCAAGAACTTCTTGTGGAATAGTGAAATTGTTTCTGCCGTAAAATTATGAAATTTTAAAACTTAGTACAGAGAAATCTCGAGTCATTTTTCACAGCTCTCGTTGTAGCCGTGTTGCCTAGCAAATGCTTGAGGGACGAGAGCAAAACATTATAATGAAACAATATAACCTGCTGAAGCTTTCATTTTGCCCGAGGGTATAATTTGACCGAAAATATTTTCTAAGAAGTTAAGAATTATTAATATTTTACTATGCGAAAACTTATGACTGCAATTAGCTTTTCTTATTTCAATTTATTAAATTATGGTTGTTGGAACGAACAATTTATTCTAAAAAATTAAAAACTAACCTCGCGTTGTAGTGTGTATTTTCTTGCTCTGTGTGTATGTAAATCAAAATATGAGTAACTTTCTAGTTTTATTATGTAAGATTTATATATTTCTGAATCAGCAGAAGAATAAATTACCTCACATAACTAAAGGGATTATGAATCCTAAATCCTCACGTAATTAAAACTAAAATGCATTGCCGAACTTTTCATGCTTGATTCCCACTCAAGAGCGTGGCAGAAACACTGTATGAATAATGAACTCCAAGCCGGCACAAGCCCTACAAATACATCACAGCAAGCTGTGCACAGCGAGTGGCGTGCTGTCAAATCAACGCTAACAAAAGATCTTCGTTACGACGTGTGCCGTCAGACAACAGTTACACGTGTATTGTCTCCATGCATGTCATGTGTTGAGTGTCTCCATGCTAACGAACTACACAATTAACTAGAAAGTTTCGAGCCTAAAGCTAATCGAAGCCACGTATACTGTTATGTCGTTGCTATGAATTTCTTGCCAGTTACTCTCGACTGATCAAGGTGGATTATAAAGTTGCACGGCTACTCAAATTGTAAGGCACACGCGAATTAGTTTCAAAAAGTTGTAACTCCTCTTTATTTCTTCAGAGAAGAGCTGTTTTCGATACAGGCTTGCAAATTTACCTTCACAACTTTTGGAACTCTGGAAAATCATGAATACTGACAGCCTTTTTCCAGGGAAAAATTGGTTTCTCGAGCGTTTTATCGTTCTTCGACAGCTGTTTTATCGCTCGTTACATGGAATTAGTAGTTTTGATGCGAAATTTATCGATCGTACCTATTATTCGCGCGTGATTGACGTATGAAAATTGCAGTCAGGAGCTCTTTGATCCAACTTTAAATGGAGGTGGTGACTGCACATGAACTGAAGCAAAATGAGTTGAAAACAATTTTGGTGGCTCTAACAGCGCGCGACAGTTGAATTCACTATTGTTAGCTGAGCAATTGTTCCATAGTCTTTGCAGCAGTTAATGAAGTGCTATATTAATAATATGAGGTATTTTATACTTTAGTGTTTAGTAATGTGGAATAAATTGATAAACTTAAGAGTTAAATGAATTCGTAGAATATTTCGTTGGAAGCCTCTATTTGAATTATATTATCGAAATTATGAGATGACTTTTGCCCATTTACCAAAGATCTGAGTCCTAATAATTTCAAGTGAAACGATAACTGAAGTGAGAACTTGAAACTTTTTTCAATGTTTCGCTGTTTTTGTTTTGGTTCTAAGCTTGAATCTGTGTTCGTGAGAATAAACGTAATCAAAATCTTTTATTACATCTACAACTAGGAAGGTAAAAAATAAGCTTCTCTCACATTTTACGGACGCCAAAATACACCATCAACTGTGTCCTCAATTATTTCAATAATTTATATTATTTATTTACCACAAGTGATACATCAGTAGATTGTAGCTTAAGGCTATTACGATGGACACATTTGATTATCGCTGCTTGTGGGCCCGAATAAGTTCAGCGACTTCTATGGCATGCGATCATCAACGCTTTTATTTATAAGGTGCACACTTACGCTTAACCTAATCACTTAACCTAGTCACACACTAGACTGATCGATGAATGGATTCGCTCAAGATTCGACGCCTTATTTTACAACAATAGTTAATGTTGGTTAGATGAGAACAGTTTTTTTGTGGAACGACGAGATCTGTGTCATTTATCATGGTAAATTACTCTATCGAGATGAATCATTTAGCAGAAAAGATTTAACTCGATTACAATACTCCGACAGAAATAGGGATTCAAGATTCATTTTGAAAGCTTTGTAAGAACTTCTTTCGCTGATCTCAACTGGGATCAAATTCCTAGTCCTCGTTTCAATGAAGAAGATACTGTGTTGCGTGCGGCCAAGCTTTTAAATAAAAAGGAAGCATGAAGTTACTTCTATTTCTGGTTATATAACCTTAATGGCAAGTTTGTGCGGTTAATAATTGAGTAAGGTCTTCGTCGCCGTCTTTAATCAATGTTTTATGCATAAAATTGCATATGGAGAACTTGTAGAGATCCAAAAGCATAAGCATTTGTAAACTTTTGAACGAATCATTCGTGTGAGCATTATATTCTAATATTATAACTCTTCTAATGGTTCTTTTTCACAGTCCATGTGAAGAGCAAATTGGTTTCATTTTTAACAGTTCCATGCTGTGTTTCTATTCCGTATTGTAAATATGGTGAAATGAGCGTTCAGTCCGCCATTTTGGTTCCCCGCAAAAGCATTTTCAAAGCTTCTTTAGGTGATATATTTTTTACTTTAGTGAGGATTCCAACAAATTTTGATAATTTAGCGCTGATATGTGCAACGTGCTTTTTGAAAGTCAGATGTTTACCTATAGTAATGCCTAGGAACTTCCAGGAGTTGGTCGCTTCAATCTCAACATCACCAATGTTAATACATGAAAAAGAATCATTCCTCTTATAAGAGAATATAATTTATTTTGTCTTTTCGATTTCGATGCTTATTTATTAGCTTTGAGCCATAGTGCATCTTTTCGCAGTTCGTTATTTATACTCTGCAACTAAAATGGGATGTTCATTAGGAAGAGCCGTTGAAAGCGTGCTGTCGTCGGGCAAAAAGTATGAATTTAAAAAATGAAGTAACTTCAACTACATTGTTGATAAAGATTGGGAAGTTTTAGTAGCTAAGTTATTAATAGTTTTGTTATAATTTTTCCAACAAATGCTCACCACTGCTTGTGCCGCGAGCGTTTGAGCCATGATCGTCAGTTAACATTTTTCTGACCCGAAACTTAAATTTTGAACTTTTATAATTTAATATAACGATGAAGGCTGCTCAGTAATTGGCAATCCAGCAAGGCTTCTAGGAAAAATTTGCTCCTAATGGAAATTTGTTTTAAAGCCCTTGAGTAGTTTGATTAGAAGAAGAGTCAATACGACTAACCGGGTTCGAGTGCTCGACGTAGCTGCATCCACGGCAGTAAGGATTAAATGAGATTAAAAATTAATTTCAACCTCCCTAACCACCATAAAGGTTTTCCACAGAGAGGAATAAAGAAGACACCATTTCGTATGGAGTTTCGGAATGGAAAATTTATGCGCAAGATGTGTTTTCATCCAAGATCCCCTGCGCAGAAATTGAGAAGAAAGGCTCTGAAGATAAAAGGGGAAGAACAAAGTCAGAAGTGCTGAAGTACAGGACAGCAGTGAAACGAAAAAAAAGTCTTTGACGAAACAAAACAACCCGTTTTATATCAACTGCGGAAGGCCCACCTAACTCTTAGCTCGGGACCTCACACTTTCCTTTGAGAGTGTTAGTTCCCACAATCAACTAGACAGCTGTAAGGAACCCGTGTCTGCCGAGGCGCTCGTGCAGACATTTTCAACCAATGTACGTCGCCAGCACGGTACAGCAGTTAGCAAAATTCCTTCTATTGGCTTGACTATGCTTTTTTCTTTCAGCTCAAAATTCTCAAGTTTTTTTTAATAAAATATAAGTATCAGGCAATCTTCCAGTAGTCAAGTGGATATGAAAACGTTTGCTGAAAGCTGTTCCGCTGTGACGATACAAGTTTCTGGAAAACCTAGCCGCAGCTAGAACTCAAGTTGTAAACAGCAAGCTGTAACACGGCGATCGGTCAACCGAACATTGATTTGGACAAATAAACCTTGACAAATTTTGAATACATTTAATTTAAACAAAATAAATTTCGCCACATTTATTTTTCTTACTAGGCAAATATTGGTACTGAAATCTACGCACTCTGAAAACCCGTGTGTCGCTGACCTCCGGTCATGTTTCTGAATCACCGGCGGAAAAAACCATCACGGTCGGGATGCATGTAAATTGTAACCATTTAAATAGATTATAGCAATGATAGAATGAGATCTTCTTGATTGATGTGAGCAGTGAGATTGAGCGGAATGACGATTAATGGAAACATCAAAAGTTCTGATGCATTTTTTATGCGTGATCGTTTTTTATTTGAAATAAAATATTTCGGGTCTTTTCAGTAGCGCTAGAAAAAGATATTCAGGTTAGGCTGGGCTAAAATTGAACGTAATTGAAGAGAAGACTATGAGTTTCGACACAAACTCCATAACATTAGCGAAGAATTTCATTAAGAAGCCTGTATGAAACTGCACAATTCAGCACTTTTCATCAGTGATGTTCAAGTACACTTACAATCTTTTCTAATTGAAGCAATGAAAATTTTAATGAGTTGATCTCAAATTATGCCATAAAGATCCTGCACTGCAGTCGCTCACAAACTTGTTCGTCAATCGAAATCCTTGAAATTCAATTTTGTGATGAACAAAGTCTCAACACATCTTCTAATTTTCCAGCCCACAAACTAGCCTTATTAAGTTCTTTTTTGCCTTGTCGAAGTCGTTTCGAGTATCATTTAATCATGTAATATTCTTTCATGTCATTCATTCTGAGCCTGAAATCCCACAATTCTAGAAACCCACTCATAAGAAGCACGAGTTTTACGGTCACACCAAAAGACTCTCATGTTTGCTACATTGAGGCGAAATATCTCTGTAGGTATTTTCTGTTAAATGCGAGCATAATTCGCATGGCCTGGAGCACGAGGAGCTCATTTCCGGTGATAACAACTAGGACATTTGTGCCCATTAGCGACGGTCATTCCCAACACGGCTGCAAAACTCCTTTCATAACCACTTACTATCAGCACGGAGGAACATTGGCCAGTAGATCAAATCGTTCTTGGCCTTGGCCTTTGTAATGAGAGCCCGCTAGGGAGTAACGACGCAGAGCGGGGCTGCAAGTTTCAAAAGAACATTTTTTGCAATTATTAAGACTTTGGTTATTGCCCTGCGATCACGCAGGGCAAAAATTAACCTAATAATTTGCAATGCGGTTCACCCTCTGTGGCCTACAAATTCTTTATTCTGGCACAGACAGCAGCCGGTCTTATTATAATTAGTTATTTAATGGGAGGCTTTACACACGGTACGTATGAATGGTAATATTACAATTGACCTATTTTGTGACCTGCTTAGTAAATCATATATGTAATAGGAGGCTTTCAGACGGTACAAATGAACGGCAATGTTAAAAGCGACCTTTTTGGTGACCTGCTTCGCAAATGATCTATTCAATGGGATTTTTTGCACACAGTAAATAAGAACTGAATATTACAAGCGTGCTATTTTGCGACCTGCTTCGCAAATGATCTATCCATTGTGGTTCACATGACAAGCTTCGTGATGTGAGCAGCAATCAACGAGCAGCTCTAACTGGCGGATAAATAAAAAGAAAGTATCGAGGAAAGTATCAAAGACTTGCACACCAATTACTCCGCCATCTTAATGAAACCTTCGCAGTTTGTATCATATAAAGAACGACGAATACACGGATCTACTTTACGTCTCATACGTCGCTGTCTGATTCCCTACAACGTAATTAAATAAAGTTCTCACTTCTCATCTTCAGCTACCAGACGCAATTCGGTACTTGCTTCATTCTTTTCGAACGAACGCAATTTACACTCAAACCCAATCAGTAATGATTTACTGCCTGTGAAATTGTTCTGTGTTCTAAGCGTCGCATGAAATTTGTTTCACGTAAAGATCATGCACGTCAATGTATATTTTGTTTTCATTTGTGAAGATACTCTCGAGTTAGTAATAATCGCATATTTGTAACGTTGGTTATTAATGAAGAAAAATAATGAGGATTGAAGAGAGCACTTTAATGGAGCGTGAATTTTCCAATTTTTCATGTTGTTTTTAAAAACCATAGAATAGTGTAATCAAATTATTATTATTCTTACAATACAAGTCTGATAAAAATGTACCTGAACATGCTTTTTGTAACACAAAATGAGCAAAATTTCGTTACCTCAAACTTTAAATGCCTAAAATAAATTTTTTTCAGCCTGAGAACACAGTACAAGGAAGCAGTTCATTAAAGACAGGGTTTATATGAACTTTTCTGATGACCTCATAAGCCAAAGATTATTCCAGACTCAGACAAACTTCTTCCTGAGATAGCATCGCGTGCGACTAAACAAGAAGCAGGCAAGTCAGGCCGACCAATACTGCTGCTTGAGAGGCTATTATAGAGCATGTGCTTAGGAAGAGGAATGCAAAGTTCAGCCACATCTCCATGGCGTCTCGATTAGCAAAACTGCACTCCAGCATGAGTGGAATGAGCCGCATTGACAACCACTGCATTCCAGCATGAGTGGAGTGAGCAGCATTGACAACCACTGCACTCCAGCGTGAGCGGAGTGAGTAGCATTGACAACCACTGCATTCCACATGGGGTAAAACTCACAACACACGGTCATCAAAAAGGCGGAGTCGTGCAAGCCCCATGAGAGCCAATTAAGGTAGCAACACTGCAGCTATTGACCGCTCGGAGTTTTCCTATGAAATGAGACTTATTTATGTATGAAGTGTTTGAGATCCGAGCAATGACTGGGTCGCTATTCAGTTTTATAGCCTCTTTCTTTGAAGCGGATAAAACCGCTTATCAAAACTTCCGAAGCTGTTTAAAAAAAATTAACTATTAAGAAAGAATTGATGTAAAGCTTGACAAGGATATTAGAAGCCGGAATACTCAAATATTTGATGTTAATTCCAAATTCCAAGAAACGTGCAATGCTGCAGTCGAGAATAAGCCTTTCTTGTTTTCTATTAAGTTGTGCTTATAGAATGTCCATGTACTTGAAATAGAATTAAGATTTACCTATTTCTATTGACCTTATCCAAAATTTCATTTAAAAAATAAGTCTTAGAGCAACATTTTGCTTAAAAGTTCTCATTGATGCGCCCCAAAACTACTGTTGAATCTGCCACTTATAAACGAGAATAAATGCTTACTTGTACAATTTGAAAAATTTTAGGCTTCATTAACTGGGAACTGCATTTTTTTTACTAGAACTAGTTTATCTGTTTACAGAAGAACTCAACTAAACTTTGGTGAGCAAGAACCCCGTGGAAAATGGCTGGCCCACTGCAATTCAGATACCATGGACGATAACATCTAATTTCTAGAATTTGCCACGATATTTCGTATGGAAGAAAAAACAAAAAGGTATCGGAACTAATTAGAATGAATAAATATTTAGAAATAAAATATCTAGCGCTATGAATACGTAGTGTAGGCGATACAATGCACGTGCTTTCTTATTGATTGGTGGGTCAGAGCAGCAAAGTTCATGGAAACGTAATTATTGGTTATTCTCAATCCCGTTCAAGGAACACCATCTCTGAAATAATATTTCTTATTACAGCAAACGAATCTCTTAAGATTCATTTACTTCAGCAAAAAAGGACAACTCGTGAAAAAATATTCCTCGATGTAAGAATAAACGCTGACACTGTTATAATGACACATTCCCCACGTCTGTAACATCCGTTAATTCTACAATACAAGCACATTTGGAAGGCAAACTTCCTCATATTATCCTCTGTGAACATTCCATGCGGGGATGATGGAATTTAAAACTTAGAAATGCCAGGTGGTCTCGACTGGATCTGCGATAAAGCCTCGCACAAAACAGCCATTTCCGCTTCAGCTGGATTACACCGGGATTTTTGCTCGCTGAAGTCGCTCTATTGTATTAGTTATTCGGCTGTACTGTACCACGACTTTCTTCAGTGAGAAATCATTACGGAAAATTACTATAATATAGCTCACCGTGAAGAGCGGCAGAGCAGAGAATCAAAAGTCACAATATTTTGAACCTCAAAGCACTGCGGCACAAAGTGGAGGTAATGAGGTTAGGCGTACAAATTTTGTTCATTACTGAAACTTGAGATATGAAAATGGAGTGCTACCATGCATGCCAGGCTGCAGAACTGTACCGTGATAATTGAATTGAAAAGTATCGTCCTTGGAATTACCGTGCCAAGATGCACTACATCAAAAGTTTTTTCATGAACAATTTTGTCCGCAGACAATAAACTTAACCACTGTCTACATTCTATTATGAAAAGTAAAGAATCAATTCAACGAAAAGTTATATTTTTCAACATGACAATTGAGTGAAAACAATGTACGCCTGTTAGTGCCCGACTAGAAATTACCTTTAAGATACTTCAGAACTAAGAACCACTGGCCATGAGTGGTCGTAGGGCCGTACTCTAAATAACGGCTTTGGACTGGGAAGGCCACGGCTACATTACGCTTTGGATGTGCTCGTCATTCCTGGCGTTCTCATAGGCTGTGATGATAAAATTTATGTGTTAAAACTTGTTAAAATTTCAGGCTCTGTGCATACGTTGTTCGTTTAGTTTGCCGTAGATTGCCCGGAAGAAATTCCAAAATCTTTACTTCCTTAAATTTTCCCAAGAATTACATCTTTAAATGTAGAAAATGTTTAGGAGTATTTACAGATTTACTGTAGGCACTAGGGTTTCTCAATGCACCTTATAATTAAAGTTCTTCAGCTTATGTGCCATAACAAAAATTAGGTTCTAAATCAATAAATTGTAGAGAAAGTCTTGAAGAATACATTTGTATATTAAATTCTTCCTACGCTTTCTGGTATATTTGATCAGGTTTCATTTTCAGGCCTTGAACGCTGATGATTCTAAGGCTTTTTCGCCTTTTTAAGTGCTTGCAAAGTAATAAAAACCACGTTTGCAGGTAGGCAGAATAAGTTTAAAAAATGCAAGAAAATGTTAAAGGCTTTCAAGACAAAATAAATTATGCATCAATAAAAATTGGTTCAGATAATATTCATGGCTAAAAAGATTCCAACTGTCTAACTTCCAGCAATTTATTTCTATGTTTTCGGTAAGATTTAAATAATTTCCCTTGAAGCACATTCCCCTTCTTATATGTTCATGCGTGCTATTTTCTTATGCTTTTTAATAGGGTAAAAGTTTACACCAACTTTCATTTCTTCCCGTAGATTTTCAACAGGAGCCAGGTTATGCCTCCAAAGGTTATGGCTGAGCCGCAATTTGCCTGGCAGAAGCGCTGAAGCTACCAGCTACGTTGCTGGAAGATTCATCGGCAACCTAACTCAAGAGTTGGTGTACGTACTTAGTTTTAAATTTTGATCTTCTTCTTAAGTGTAGCTTTTAGGTTATTATTTTCTTCTTATTTGTATAGCGATAATCCGTCCAAATTTTGTCAATACAACACTTAGGAGGAAATCGACATTTTTCCTGAGTAAAATATTTTTTACCTCATCATGTCACGAAAACGTTATTTCTGTTCCTGACTTGACCCTATAGAAGCAATTTTTTTCCAACAAATTTTCCAAAACTTCAGCTAACATCAATATCACATGACTCGCATTGCGAGCAGCAAAGTCACATGGCTCTAGAAAGGCATCTATCATGATTGATTTTGATTCAGTTTGTTGCCATTTGAGCAGCTCTTTATTGTACAAGCACTAAGTTAATACTCAGTGTACCTAAGTTTTGGCTGGGTTCATCAACAAAACTCCATTATATAGAGTGCAAATCTCGCAGCTCAATACTTGCGCAGTGCTCGGTGACGCTTCGATTTTTATTTATGTCCAGTTGAACCATTTGTCGAGCCTGATTGTTTAAACATTTTTACAACAAATGCTGTTGTAAATCTTTGGCTAGCTTAGCCTTTAAAAATACTAATCTAATTATTTTCCGATTTGTGGAATTCTACAATAATTATTCTTCTTTGTAAGTCAACACTGAGGTGAAGGCTAATGTTGAATACCTCATGGCGTCATTAAAATTTACGAAAGAAAAAGAATATTAAAATGCTACTAACAATTCTATATCTTCCTCACAGGAGCCACAATGAATATTTTGATGAAGGAAAATTCTGGGCACTATCGTTGATAGAATACACTTGTAAATTCCACAGTTTTGTATAAATGAATATTGCTCGAACAACTTTCCATGTTTTGTGAATAGTTTTTTCTTATCAATTTTGTCATAAAATAATTTTATTTTCCAACAATGTACCAATGTGAAAATAAAGTTCAAAAAGGAATTTTCATCTATATAATAAAATATGAAACGATTGGCGTCAAGCAACAATCAATTGCCCAAAAATTTGTTAAAATATTGGAAGTCATCATGTGTACCAAATATATCATCGTTGAATGAATTTTTTAATTCAAATGTAGTGAAAAAGAATTCAGGAACAAGACAATCACTCATTTCTGACATTAGTGGTTCCTGTGATCTTCTGTTGCTTTAAAAAAAATACAATAATATATTCTAAGCATAATTTTTTAGGAATTATTTTACTGTTAACGCTGAAAGACTTATCGTTTTCTGATTATTGTCTGCGTTCCCACATTTCAGTTAGTTTTCTAAAGAGGGTGGCATTGACCAACGTGTAAAATTCCCAGGAATTTTACACGGTTCCAAATTCCGGTTCCAAATTCCGGTAAAATCATTCATGCGGAAGGACTCTTACATTGTTGTTCACGACTTAGAAACATTCATCGCTACTGGAGCAAGTCCCGTATCTGAAACAGTGCACATTGTAGAGACATACAAGGAAAACAAGCTTCTCAACGACATTCTTAACTCGACCTCAGTAGTCAAATTACACCGTGATGACGTCTCTAGACGGGCTACTGAATTTATTAAAGACCAAAAAGCTTGTCATATGTACTTCAATCGTCTTGTGTTTTGATTATTTAAAAATTATATTGAAATAGTATTATGCTTCATTTGTAATTTCAATTTTAAATTTTCTGCCAAGATTCATGAAGGATAATATTTACACACTGGATGTGCAGATGACTGTTTCTCAATAATTTTCTCGGGAAAAAAAACGTAGCGTTAGAAGAATGGTTCAAATGGCCTTTGTTCCCTGAATAGCCGCCATACCTTGTCTACACTAAGCAGTACTGAGCGAGACTGGACTCTATCATTAGTATTCGCCCCGCACTTTCGCACAACAGAACTGCAGAAGGCTTGACACTATACTAGGTTACTGTAGCCACAACACAGCATTGTGTCCGGTATCACAGCACTGCAACGCGTGCCTCAAGTACTGCTCCATGAGCTACGCGAGACTTCTTCAGTTCGCTGCAACACAACAATGAGCATTAAGGCCCGTCTACACTATCCCACTTTTCGTCAATCACAAACACACAAAACTCGAGCAAAAACACAAACGTTCTGAATTGTACCTAAACTGCGTTTTCGATGAAGAGAAGTCAAGTTAAGCCGAACTCAACAGAGGTAGTGGACAACTCGAAACAGCAATTAAATCTAAACATGATGACATATTGTGTTATTACTGGATAAATATTCAACGCGTTACATGGTTAATTTCGGTAAATTTGATATTCATGCAGCCCTAAAAATTACTGTATTTGCAAGAAAAACACTATTAAATCGATTAATAGGAAAAAATACGTAGAAATCAAGCAATTCACGAGCAAAAACACCATCCGCAATACATAAACTAGCGAGTGTTCGCTGTTTCTCCAAAATTTTGTGCTCAGAGTTTTCCAACAGTTCCGAAAACACGAGCACACCGAAATCTGGCAGTTTTCCATCTGTGTTCGTATTCGCGGACTGCCAAAAATCCCGAGATTCGGCCGGAAGATTGATGGTGGGAACGTGCCTTTAGAGCGTTTATTAGAAACACCTGCATCGTCGGATGCCCTGTGCATCATTCCAACACAGGTGGCGTAACCGTTAGTGATTCCACTCCGAACTCTACGAGACTTAACAATTTCTTACCGAATAACAATGACTCTATGCGAACTGACAATGTTTTGCGAACAAACAAACAATGACCAAATACGAACTAACTATCGAACAAGAACTTAGTGTGACTTTATACGCAGTAACAATTTTTTACGAGCTATGACATTATACGAACTAACAATGTTTTAAGAACTAACAGTGGTTTAAGAGCTAACAATGGTTTACGAAATAACAATGGCTTTAGAGCCGAAAATGATTTTATACGAACTAACAATCGAATAAGAACTAAATATGACTTTATACACAATAACAATGGTTTATGAGCTATAACTTTATACGAACTAATAATGGCTAAAAAACTAACAATGGTTTACGAATTAACAATGTTTTAAGAACTATCAATGGTTCTACACGAACTAAACAGACTCAAGATGTAGTCACTGGATCGTAATTATCTAGGTACGATCGCTACTCATTAGCCGAGAACAGATGGTGCAGGTGAATCATTAAATGCAACCCGAGGAGCGTTGCTAAACGGAAATATAATTTCTTTTGTCATACTTACTTATCAAGTTGAGGCTGAAATACTTAATAATCGCCTTTCTAAAGAGTTAATACATATGAACGTGAAGTCGTATTGGCCAAATTTTACCCTCACAGCATCTAGAAAATATCGTTATGGTACATGCGCGAGTGCGATAAGTATTCATGAAAATGTGACCACTCAATAACTCTGCTCTCTCTAAAAAAACTACACGACATAAAAATAATTAATTTGAGAGTTGCGTTTGGAAGAGTTTGTTCCTTTTATACGCTTAAAAATTTTCCACATAATTTGATTAAAACATCAGACGATCGATCAGTAAACCATACGTATGTTTAAGATTCTGCTTGGTTATCAAACGTTCCTCTCCTCAGGACGGTGTATGAAAATTAAATAGATAATAGAAAGAAACCTTCAGTTTGAAGGCTAATTTTTTCCCGAAAATTTAATTTGGAAGTGATTCTCCCGTGAGTTCGAGAGCATTATAAGGTACGGCTCTCTCAGATGCGCCAAACTCCATTTCATGTCGTACAGAAGCGAGAAATAAGTTAAATTCCTAACAAAAAATACATGCGTGGAATCCTTCCCCGAAATTTTCAGGGAATTCTTAATGATTAATCCAGTAATCATTGTGAAATTAGCACAATCATTGTGCTCGCATAAAAACACGGCCCATATAACAAAAAGTAAGTTAAATCTCAAATCCGACTACCGTAGAGTTATCGTTGAATTTTCTAGTAATTCTTTCACACGTATTTCACTATTACTTTTATAACTCCTACGTAAACTCATTAAGAAAACAACAGAAATGAGTGAAGTATAGTGAAAAATCGCTTTTTTCATTACAATATTTCACAACAAATTGGAGACAAAATTTTAACTAGCTGATGGTAATCGTAACATCGCTTCCAGTACTTCTTCATGTGAAGAGCAGCTGCTTGCACGTGCTGCTCTCACCACAGTTCCCGGCTTACTACTCATTCCTGCATGTCTATGACTCCATGCAGCACCGTGGAGGTCACGCTTCAAATCGCCCGGAACTGAACTTAAAAATAATTACCTTACACCGCAATTTGAGTCCATTCGTCTTGTCCGAAATTCTTACTTTGGAACGAGCTCAGGTGAGATCCTACCAACCCAGTTATCATGAAGCCCATTACGGCTGACGCACAGCCCTTCACACTCCACTGGAGGGCTCCTAAAGTACAATCCATGAGGAAAATAGTTCAAGTTGAAAAGTTTATTAAAAAAATGCGTTAGTCATTCCACAGAATATCCGAACGACCATCACAAAAGTAAGCTACGAGTGCAAGAAAATCACAACTATGTGTATGACGCTGGTGACTTTCGCTGTTGGCATAATGGCCTCAGGAGCATAATTACGGGTCTGATCAATGATCCTGTGCTGCGTGTAGCCGTGCTACTGTCTGGGGCACTCAAGCCCCCGATTGCAATAAAATAGAATTCTTACTGACGGCGCATTCGGCCTATAATTATAGGCACTGAATCAAATTCTATGCTCGGACTTCGTGGTGAGTTTGTTTTGAAAGCCAGTTAATATATCACTCTCCTTGCATTATAAAAAAGCTATCAACGTTAACAGTAGATTTCATTCTATCATATATTTTCCAACCTATATCGCTGCATTAGAGACACGTGTCTTTGCAAAGTATTGCCAAAGAGTAGTCGACTTGAAGATTGTTTTCAAAGCTATATTGTTTTATTCGACATGGATTGCATTAGTTTTTTCGAAACATTCATCCATATTTGAGTAATTACTTTGAAGTGCTGCGTTAATTCAATCGGCTTTCAGATCTTTTAACCGTAAGACATCAAAATTTAGTTTAACATATTTTGATTTTCGTAAAGACTATCCGCTGCTCGGACAAATTTATTCAATTTAAGTTCGTGTTTCTAGCCTTTTAATATATTTAATAATGTATGTATATTCAAATATTGCAGGGTTATATATTTCATGGCATGAGCACTTCTTTTCTTTAAATCGTTTTTATACTTATTTGGGCTCTACATTCTGCTCGGAGCTTCAACTTAAGCTACATGACCGCTTCAATCGAGCAGTCTATACCTCATATATTTTTTTCCTCGAGTTCGAAGTTTGTATTTGTAATGTCAGAGTAAAGATTTTATTGTTCCATTTCAAAAATCATGATCAGTTGCGTCAAAAATGCATCAGAAGCAACAACAATAACAGGTTTGATGCTGGACCGTCCTGCTGTTGAAGCTTCAGCTGGAAAAGAGTTCGCTGTTGCAAGGAAACGCAATCATTCTCTCTGTTTCTGGCCGGTATAAGGCGGCGGTAGAAGTAGGCATTATACATAATAAGAAGCTTAGCTCGGCCCTGGAGTGCACTTTTGAGCCTAGTTCTGGACGTGATGTGAATTTAGATCAATTTTTATGTGTAAATCCGTGAATTGAATACTTCTTTCACGGTATTTTAGTTCTTTGAATAGACTCTATTACGGAACAAAGAAAAACCAAATTTGCTATCAATTCCCTTATTTTTCCTGCAAACATCACTTCTATGGTTGTGGTTAAAATAATTAAAACATTTTTATGACTGTGGGGACTTGAATATATTTTACATTTATTTATATATATATTTTTTTATTTTACATTAATTTATTTATGCACGGTGTATACCAAGTGTATGTGAGCGGAGTTCTAAAGCGAGTTCTACGCGTTGCGTTTTTCTTTCACCAGTTCCTAGAGATTTGGTCAAGCTTTAGAAAGAAAAATTCATATCTTCCCAGTATTATCGTGATGATAATAACATCGACCTTGTGCGAGCGGCCCCACTTACGATCAGTCTCCACACTACAATTTTATGCTACTAAATGTACTGTGAACTCATGCGAGTACTACACATGCGAGCACTTGAATGTTGGCTGATAAATGAACCCCTGAATGTTGCTCTCAACACACATGGGCACTGCAATTACAAAAGCGCTGCACATAATTACAAACATTACTTATTTACTTACCTGAGCACTACGTTAGAAATGTTCTCATTCCATGAGTGATTGATGTGATTAAAATGACATAATCACCGCGTTAGGTGATATCTGCACTGTATTCTCGCGCTGAATTACTCTCCTCGATTCGCTGACAATTACTCAGTGTTTACTAAAATATGATGAAGAATGGTCTTACGTATACGAAAGTGAAACACTCATATGAATTGAACACGGATCTACTCTCTCATTTAAACAACCTCTATGGTACAAATCGATGATGTACGCATAAAAAGATTGAAATTCCCAACATGCCATCTCGTCCAAACATCATCACAGTAGTCCACCCTGCTTAACACGATTTTCAACAAAAAATAGCCTAATGTCGCCTGTGAAATTCGCAGCAACCCAGCACTGACAGGATACATTCAATCGATGAGTTGAGACTGACGCGAGACGTGGCCTCTTATATTATAGAAATCATGTCCTGCCTCCAGTGAATCTGAGTTTGTGATTTCATTAAAAACCTCTCACATTTTAAACTTGGCATAGTGATGAAACGTTTATACAACCCATTCTCCTTTAAAAAATTTAAAAAAGATATAAAAACATTGAAAATTTGATCAGAATTAAGTTGAAACATAAAATACGGAAATGTTTGACAATCAGCAAGATACTAGCAAAGCAGACTTCAAATAATGGAGCACGCCGAGGCAGTAGAAGTGTGGAAGATTTGCTGCACGGTCTGTGGCGCGGCGAGCTCACAGAAGTAATGCACATCGCGTTACTCGACAAATTTTGATCACAGAGAATAAGCTCTGCAAATTTCGGGGGTCACTGACGATTAGGACATTTTGTGGTCATGGCTGTTGCTAGAATTAACTCAAAGCTCAATATGGATGGAACGGCTGCGATTGCCACTGGCCGTGATGGTCTAGGGTAACTGCAGCTGCTGCTACAGCGACCTCCGATCTTGACCGGACAGAATATTCTTTCTCCTTCAGGCGACTGATACTTGGTGCATCAGCTGCAGTCTCTGCTGTGAATATTTTACCTCAGCTATTATGTTCGTCAGAACGCGAGGCATGCAAACGCAGCCGAGCTTTAGAGAAGATTGGCGATAAATAATCAAGCCTCACACGAATCGGAGAAGCAAGCATCAAATTTTGCGTTTATTTTCTCAGCGTCCCATGCTTTCACTCATGAAAAAAATCTTTTGTGTTAGTATTCTGTTGTAGTTTGAGGTTTTCAAATTTCTATTCAACACAAATTGTGTTTATATCGTCGTAGGTACACTCAATTTTTCGAACAGCGTATGTGATAATTAGATGCTCAATTTATTCCACCCTATGCTCCAATGAATGTGATTGTTTGGATGCCCTGTTACAGTCCTCAAGTTATGTGAAATAAGCACAGAATAATAATTGACAATTTCCTAAATTCTATAAGGAAACAGAGGTTTAAAAATGGCGCCAACCTCCAAATCGTAGTAATAACATTGCCAGATGAATCCTTACTAGGCTAGAAAAGCTCCAAAACATAAATTTGAACAACCCTTAATCAAGTTATTAAGGCTAAACTTAGTGAAATTCTAAGTCTAATATCAAGATCAAAATTTAATTTTCATTTATGTTCAGTAGCAGGTAGCACACAATATCGCCATTATCTTCTTTGCTTGTGTAAGCTCCAAGTTTTCTCATTTGTTTGTTAGTTCGTTTGTTTTTGGCAGCACAACTCGCCCAGCAGCGTGAGAAAGAGCAGCGAGAAGGCCGAGGAAGTCATAGAAGTGATCGCGTGAGGCGATTCTTTACCTCTACATTGACGTGACCTCAGCACTTCACGAGACTGCGACCTGAGGTGATGGAGACAGGGACCTCTCTGGTTGGGGCACTAGTGTGCTGTTTAGCCTTGCCTTCACGCTGATTTACTGCTGCGTAATGTTTTGATCATATCACTGACGTCGAATTAGAGACGGGTGTAATAGATATACAGTGGATACAGAAATAGAAATACAGTGCATGGATACAGTGCTGCGTAGGCTTGCCTTCACGCTGATTTACTACTTCGTAATGTTTCGATCGTTTCACTGACGTGGAATTATTTATTTAACCGGCATCTGTCAGGCATTTTAAATGCATTGAATGTATGCCAAGCTACCGTCTGTGCTCGTATATTGTATCAGGCGAAATTTTATGTAAGTACATTTTTAGAGAGCAAAGATCAAACAAAACTCCCTCATTGACTCCCCTATGTTTCATCGTATTTAATTATAAATTAATTATTAATAGGTGCATCGACCGTCTAATACAACGCTCCACTGTCATGTTGTGTATTTTAAAGTTCTTGTAATTGAAAAATATTCATTAAAACCATGTCTTGCCTAAAAATTTTTTATAAATAAATATAGAATTTTTATGCTCATACAGTACTGTGATCGTATTGTCATCTCTCAGAATTTATTGAAAACTTTGTGTCAGAAGACTCTAGTGTGTTTGCCCAACGGTGCAGGTAATGCAATAAAGTTAGGAAGTTAGGTTCGTGTTTAGAAGTATTAGAATGCAATTGTTAGTAAAACTTCAGATTTATGACAAAAACGTTGATTTTTTTGCTGTGTATGATGTTTATGAAATTTTTCTCCAGTATGCCATGTATTACAAGCATTCCTTCCTGCGCTGCAACGACACCGTACAGATGAATTTCAGGATAGCAATAAAAAGCGTCTTTTATTATAAGTTAGACCCATTGTAAGCTATATTAATGCGAAAGGCTTCACATGCTCGTAAATGGAAATATTTTTGAGGCTCATATTTAATGTCATCTACTATACCGTAAACAGCAAAAAATATTGATCCTAACTGAAATTTTGAGCTGAAAACAATGTGATCAGGATAGATATATTTACCAGCAGTCAAAATTCGAACAGAAAAGACAACGTTTAGTTTTTTGTTTTGCAGCTTAAAAATGAGTCACTAAGTGAGTTGGACTTCTCAACAAACCTTTCGTTTCCGTTAGATGCTATTGCCAAAGCTCTTAAGCAAACCATAATCAAAATTTGGACATAAATGACGATTTTGATCAGCTGGCACTTCTCACGTCCCTCAATATTCGCCTAGAAAAGCAGGCAAAAGTATGAACTTGACCTGAAGCAAGACCAGTCATCAGCGAGAATGCAAACGATTGATTGGGACATTTTCTGGCAGTACGGAAACAGGCATTGTACCGTGGCAGCCAAATAACACTATTTAGAATGCATGCTTGTGAAATTGGTGTGGCTTCGCATGTACCCGCCTGTCTGCTCCCTCCGTATTTAGCAATAAGTACCAAAGCACACGCTGCTGCTTTCACATCTAGGCAACCCGCAGTGTGGATGGGAACATATCGAAAGAAAATTTAACAGTTCACATTTATTTCGACATGAATTCACTGCCAGTGAAGATGCCGAGTAATTTTGTGAAGGTTATCATTTTTCGTATTGCTTGTAATGACATCAGTACTGCACCGAACGTTCGAACGCAATTGGTATGAAGCACACGCAATTTAGGGGCAATGTTAACAGAGTTGAGAGAGAGAGACTTCCGAATGTTTTTTTTCATTTCTGAAATCTTGAATTGAACTACCCATCGCCGGCGAAAAGTTCGTGTTTTTAGAAGTAGATACGTTCATAAATTTGCCAACTCAACACTGAGATAAAAATATTTCATTAGTCAAACAAATTTTACCCCAAGTCTTCCCAGAAGATGACACAAGCTGAGTTGTCACAATCATGAATTGGTAATGTTTAATAATAATAATAATAATAATAGTACTAATAATAATAATAATGGTATTAAGTATGCTGACCGCTGCCAGTGGCCAAAACTGTGCTCTGAAACTCTTAGAACAATTACGATAAAAATATTTTTCGTCAGCAGTTCCAGCCATGCTGGAAAAATTGTAACTTCATTTTTGCAACTTATCATCAGGATGAATTCAACGTTTCTTCCCATTTTAAAATATTTATTTTCTTTAAAGAAAGTTTACTCATTCTTACAATTCTTCAGCATTTTTTCTCGTTTTGAAATGTTTAGTTTACCGAGAAGTATTGAGCTGTCGTTCTAATTTTACTGGAAAAAACGTCGCACTAGTCAAAGTATTATTTGATCTCTTCAACAAAGTGGTGAAGGTTAGTTTCTGGAACAAGTAAATTTTTTCAAGTTTGACACACCTTTAAACAAGGTGCATGTGTGTCACTATTGCAGTCAAACGATTGCTTTGGCTTGTTTTACCATTTATTTAGTAGCGTGAAACAATTACTCTATTAAGTATTTACTGTTGTTTTTCTACCTCATTTACAACCCAGTTATGTAACACTACCGTCTAATTGACTCTTTATGTTCTACGGCAGAAAATTTAAGTGGTAAATGGCTGCAATCTTGTGGACTATGTACGTAAAGTCACGCAAGTTTTTATTTAAAGATTCTCGAATTTCAGTTGAACGGTATTCTTGTAGGCCAAACTTTCGATATAATCTGAGCGTAAATCGTTTTCAGGGCTCAATGCAAACAATTTCTACGAGACGTGGGAATTACACGCAATCATGGATACACTGGAAATAATTTTCGCTCAGATTATCGAAACCTTAGCTCGAAAAAATAAAGTTCATAAGAAATTTGAAAATATATTATATTAATAGAACCAGAACATCGGCTCTTCTATCGACTGCACACAAGTGGAGTGTGTGGCATTCTGTAGCCAATAGTTACTACTGGAAACATGCTGGGCTCAATGGGTAAATAGATAATTATTCTAACAATATTTCTACAAAAAATAATAAATAACAAAAATGTTCTGGAACGCAGTGTCACAGTTTCGAGCTCTGAAGTTTTCCTTTCGTTAGAATGATTTTCTGAGGCTTAAATCGATCATAGCAAAATTTTTGGGAATTTATGTCCATGCGATCAACGTGGTCGCAACAAAAATTAAAATTTCCACTAAGCTTTTCTATTCTGTTACTCTCTTCATCGCACATAATGAAGAAGAACATCCATTGTGCGACTGCCGTTTTTTTCTGCGACCGCATGATTTTCCCAGCCCAGGCTGACGTGTGCCACTTCGTCGTGGTGACACCACAGAAGTGCGTCTGGAATTGGTGGCATCGCTCAAGCAAGCGGCAATCCGGAAATTCATGAATCTGGCTTCTCTGCGCCTGCCATGAATGGCAATGGCAGCACAGAAACTAGTAACTCGGCCTCTGAAGACTCAAATAGTACTGATAAAAATTGTGCTTTGTTAGATGCAGTAGCAGCGGATATTAATTTGAGGAGAAAAACGTAAAACGTTCATATACAACAGACTATAACTTACAGTAAAATGCGTCAGAGATCGGATTGGAAGATAACAACAGATCAGATGCAGAGGACAAAAATAAGTTTGGTTATGAAAAAATTATAGTTAACTTTACGTTGCTGATATTTCTCTTTTCCATTTTATGGCTGCTGTTGACTGACCATACAAAATTGTGATCCATATTTTTGGTGCCAAATGACATACTGCAATAAAGGACGCTTTATGTATACTCCTTATACCTAACAGTTACTTATATGCGACTATCAGAAGCCTCCGAATAACCTCAATAAACAACATTACTGCCTTGTCACCTTCAACGGCCCTCATCGACAACTTATGGGCCTTTAAGACATGGCTATATCCTGTGAGAATAGGGCGTAAAATTCTCAAGTCTGCCTCTTCCACACTCACAAACAAATATACCCACACTCATCCTTACACACACACACACACACACACACACACGCATACACATAAGCGCACACACAAATACGCACATTTGCGTATAAACATACAACTGCATTTTTGCACACGCACACTCAATACAAGTAAGTATTCATATAATCACCATACCCATAAACACATATGTAAGTCCATATTTATCGATTCGCGTGTGCATTATGATACGGGACTTTTACCCCAGAAAATATAAGTTAAAACTTTTTTCATTCATGATAAAAATGTATCACAATAATACTTGAACGTGCATGAATTCATAACCCGTGTACAATTTTTAGATTTTTTTGCTATACCGTGTTATTTTCACGCCTTCTGAATGAAAAAGTGTGGTTAAGTGTACTGTGTTGATATTTCTTTTTTCCTTTTCATGGCTCACTTTGAGGTAAGACTCGCATGTTCAGAATAGGACTCGTGACAGACCTGGACCATGAAATGTTTTAAACTCAGGAAAGATAAATTTCCTGTACTTCAACATTTTCTTCGCTTTCAAATTTAAATAAAAATAAAACTGAAAAAAATAAATACATATAAGGGTATTTATATTACTTTCCAATACATGGTGATGTTCATAGTCGTGAATTCCCAAAATGAAATAATACCATTGCTATCAAAAATTGTCGAGAACTCTCTAAAGGCAAAGGCTTTAACCAAATAGAATGCTCAATAATATTTTGTGGGGTTGTCGTACTTTGCGGCAGTTGTCGTACCATGTCGCAACCGCCTAGGCTCGCTGCCGGCGCAGCGGGGCCGGGCGGCGCTGCATTAGGAGTCCTAGTTGAAGAACAGATTGGTTTTAGGCAAGATAGACGTGGGGTAGATAATCTGTTTGTAGTGGGTGAAAGAATTAAGCGAATGAGGAAGGATGATAAGGTGTATTTAGCATTCCTGGATATTGAAAAAGCGTATGACAGAGTGGATCGGGTTAGGCTCTTTGAAGTTTTGAGAAAAGTTGGGTTTAGCAGAAAAATAGTAAAAATTGTACAAAGTCTGTATGAGAACACAAGCGCTATATACAGGTTAGGAAATTTGGGAACAGGGCAAGTGAGGAGTGTTAGAGTGAGACAGGGCTGTACCCTGTCTCCCCTGTTGTTTGGATTGTACACAGAAGAATTAGCAGTTCGACTGAGAAGGAGTGGATTAGGACTGAAAGTTGGTAATGAGAGACTGAGCTGTTTGTTGTATGCTGATGATGTGGTTGTGGTTAGTGGATGTGGACATGAACTGCAAAGGATGCTTGACATTGTGAACGGATATAGTACAGATTTCAAGATGAACTTCGGTGCCGACAAAAGCAAGGTTATGGTTATAAATAGTGATGAGACTGATAGAGACAGACTGTGGAATATTGGAGAAATCAGAATAGGTAGAACAAAAGAATACAAATATCTAGGTTGTATGATAAGTGAAGATGGATGCACTAGAACTAAGGGTGAGAAAGTGGCGAAAGCTATGCAGTGGAGTGGACGATTAAGTGGCGTGGCCAGATACAGAGCAAACAAGTATGAATGTGTGAGAGGAATGTGGAAGTATGTTGCTGTACCTAGTGTCATGTATGGTATGAGTGCTCTTGCCTGGAATGGAAGTGATCTTGAAAAGCTGGATGTAATACAAAATAAGGTAGGACGGTTAGCATTGGGTGCTCCAAAATGGACAGCTACAGAAGCCATTAGAGGTGACCTTGGGTGGAGCCTATTTTCAGAAAGAATGATGAAAGCGGTGCTGAATTATAAGGTGAGAATTGAAAGAATGCAGAATAGCAGATGGGTAAAGCGAATTTTTGAATGGAATCTGAGTGTAAGCTATTGGGAGAAAGTGTGTTGGGGGCATGCAAGGAAGCTAAGTATGCAAAAGATTATTCATGTTAGAATTGGGATACCTGTGGATGACTGGAGTTTAATAAATCCTGGAGGTGTAGGGCCTGAGTGGGACTGCAAGAGGTGGAAGAAAGAGATTGAGAGGCAAACAAAAGAGTATGGATTGAATAAGTGGAGGCTTAGCATGGTGCGGAAGCCTACACTTGACTGGTATATGAAAAAAGAAGCACCTAAGTTTGAGATGTTCTATGATGGTAGTTTTGGAAGTCAACTCTTGTTTGCTGTGAGATGTAAGTCATTGAGTGTGAACAGACGTACATGAAGGTGGAATGAGAATAATAACAGATTATATCGGCAGTGTATTAGTGGAGTGGAGGAAACAATTGAGCATTTTGTGCTGGAATGTAGTAAGTATGAGCAAGAGAGAGAAAGTTTTATGAATGTGGTGTTTGAGCAGTATGGAGAGAATGAGTGGTATGCCAGATGTGCTGAAGATGATTGCGGTATGAGCTGTCTTGCTGGATTGGATCAGGAGTGTAATTTGAGTATCATTGAAGCTATGAAAATGTTTCTTGTGCGTGCCTGGAGTAAGAGACAGTGACTGGAATGAGCCAGTCAGGTAGAATGGTCAGTAATGACCCAATATGCCTGGGGATGGTGTTTTGACACACTGGCTATCCCAGTGACGCCATCCAATGGCAGCTTGTGACAAGGATTGGTAGATCCTGAGTAGTTTAGTGGACAAGTCTGGTACCAGGCGCTGAACTCTTTGTGTGATAACTGTGGAGGGAATTGTAGGCCGTTACAAAGGCCCCGACGCTGTCGGCCCTCAATTTCAAGTTCAAGTTCTGTGATGACGGAAACGGTGGAGTGCTAACGCGCTTGCTTTCGTTCTTCGTTGGTCTTCTCTACGCGGCAATCGGTACTTGTGTAAGGGAGGCAGTGCCTTGCTTCCGTGTCTTTGGGAGAACGCGGAAGGTGAAACAGCTGTGGCAGCTGTTTTGCGGTTGCTGTCGGTGTCGGCCACCAGCAACGTTAAAGGTAAGCCAACATATTTACCGGCGTTCAAAAGACTCAAATTCTGCAAAATATTAGAAACACACCTTTTCTATTTACGACATCGGAATTCCAGCCTACTGCACGTAAACAAGAAGAAGAAAACCTCGGAACTTTTTAGTGCTTCATCTCCGTGCAAGGGAGGACGATGTCAGCAAGGCTGTTGATGCATGGCCGACGTTTTCTCGTGTGAATGCAAGGTGAGGAAAAATCTTTTGTGTTGTCGCTGAAAGTTTCGTTTGCAGGAAATTTTTCGACAAATTATCCTGTACTTTGATGGGCAGTTTTCAATATTCTATTAGATAGATGTCGCGTGTCAATGTATAAGACCTTTAGGGTTGATAATCGACTCCCAAATTTGTAGCTAGATTTTTCCTCGTTATTTATTGACATTTATAAAATGTTACATTTGTCAGATCACTGTTCATGGTTTCTGACGACTATCCATCTTGTGTTAAAATATGGATTTTTTATGAATTTTCTGCTGTATATTCGTAGTACTGATTACATAAAATCTACTTACTGTTAGTGTGGCATATGTTTGGTGCTCGAAATATTGCTAATGTAGGGGATGGCAGCAGAAACAACTGTTGAAATACACCAAAATGTTTTACTGCACGTAGGCTGAAGGAACATAATATTTTTAGAGCTTATAACCTACAAGTTTTAGCGCTTTTAAACTTAGTAGTTTTGAAGCTGGCTAAACTGAAAGTTTGGTTTTGGCGCTGGCAATGCTGGAAGTTTGATTTTTGGCGCTGGCAATGCTGGAAGTTTGATTTTTGGCGCTGGCAATGCTGGAAGTTTGATTTTTGTCGCTGGCCAAGCCAGAAGTTTGGTTTTGTCGCTGGCCAAGCCAGAAGTTTGGTTTTGTCGCTGGCCAAGCCAGAAGTTTGGTTTTGTCGCTGGCCAAGCCAGAAGTTTGGTTTTGTCGCTGGCCAAGCCAGAAGTTTGGTTTTGTCGCTGGCCAAGCCAGAAGTTTGGTTTTGTCGCTGGCCAAGCCAGAAGTTTGGTTTTGACGCTGGCAAAGCTAGAAGTTTGGTTTTGACGCTGGCAAAGCCAGAATTTCGGTTTTGGCGCTGGCAAAACCAGAAGTTTGGTTTGGCGCTGGCAAAGGCAGAAGTTTGGTTTGGCGCTGGCAAAGGCAGAAGTTTGGTTTGGCGCTGGCAAAGCCCAAAGTTTGGTCTTGGCGCGGGCAAAGCCAAAAATTTTTTTTGGCGCTGGCAAAGCCAAAAGTTTGGTTTTGGCGCTGGCAAAGCCAAAAGTTTGGTTTTGGCGCTGGCAAAGCCAAAAGTTTGGTTTTGGCGCTGGCAAAGCCAAAAGTTTGGTTTTGGCGCTGGCAAAGCCAAAAGTTTGGTTTTGGCGCTGGCAAAGCCAAAAGTTTGGTTTTGGCGCTGGCAAAGCCAAAAGTTTGGTTTTGGCGCTGGCAAAGCCAAAAGTTTGGTTTTGGCGCTGGCAAAGCCAAAAGTTTGGTTTTGGCGCTGGCAAAGCCAAAAGTTTGGTTTTGGCGCTGGCAAAGCCAAAAGTTTGGTTTTGGCGCTGGCAAAGCCAAAAGTTTGGTTTTGGCGCTGGCAAAGCCAAAAGTTTGGTTTTGGCGCTGGCAAAGCCAAAAGTTTGGTTTTGGCGCTGGCAAAGCCAAAAGTTTGGTTTTGGCGCTGGCAAAGCCAAAAGTTTGGTTTTGGCGCTGGCAAAGCCAAAAGTTTGGTTTTGGCGCTGGCAAAGCCAAAAGTTTGGTTTTGGCGCTGGCAAAGCCAAAAGTTTGGTTTTGGCGCTGGCAAAGCCAAAAGTTTGGTTTTGGCGCTGGCAAAGCCAAAAGTTTGGTTTTGGCGCTGGCAAAGCCAAATATTTGGTTTTGGCGCTGGCAAAGCCAAAAGTTTGGTTTTGGCGCTGGCAAAGCCAAAAGTTTGGTTTTGGCGCTGGCAAAGCCAAAAGTTTGGTTTTGGCGCTGGCAAAGCCAAAAGTTTGGTTTTGGCGCTGGCAAAGCCAAATATTTGGTTTTGGCCCTAGCAAACCTTGTACTTTCGGAGCTATCATGATTACTGCAGTTTATTTCGTTCTGAAATGATATTTATTATAAGATATTTTACGAATGTTCAAATGCGTCATCAGTGTCAAGTGCTAGTACATTGACAATTTAACTTTATTTAATAAGGGCAAGCGAGTCTTTTAACACTTTGACTGCGGCAGGTAAAACTGAAGTCCAAAATTCAAAACAAATTTAAAGTCGAGATTAGTTTGCAATTTGGGAAATAGCAAACGGTAACTGGATCGTGCCTTCAATTTATTTTGATCAGGTTTTCATGAAAATTGAGTTCGTAACTACTGGTCGGTCAGCAGCATTATGAGAATCCTCTCATTGAGCACCGGTGGCTCACGTTCCAGTCATAGTGTCATCAATGGCTATTCAGTGAGAACACAAACAATTCAGGACTCGAGTCGTCTCTCGTTTCTGAGTTAGGGAGCGCAGCTCTACCCCTTTTTAACAGTTGCCTGCGATGGGTTAAACTGAAGTTCAATAGCCTACCTAAATTTATATTCATAAGTTTTTAGTAATATAATGAATACCTGTGAGGAATAATAGCCTCAAGCCCTCACACAATCGAGGTAAGGAAAAACGAAAAGTTTCGCAAAGTTTTAATTTAATAAATTAAACAAACTGCAACTGCAGTGTAACAATTCAATTGCGGTCCTCGCCTTAGCAGCGAGACCTACTAAGGTTGCAGGCAGAATATGCCGTTTAATTATATTAGTTACATTAAAATTTTTAAGGATACACGTTTATTGCGTAAAATGGGCGAAATCACCCAATTAAAATTGACAGCCAGTGTAGTTAAATTCCGTTCTACCACTCCGGCAAGGTCGAAGGGAAAGCCAGCTCGGAAAAATAGGTTCGGAGCTTGAGGTCCGAAAGGCAGGTTCAGAGCGAGAGTTTAAGGATTAGGTGAGACAGTAGCAGCGTCAAAGTGCAAGACACCGTCACGCAGGGAGCCAGGCCGCAGGAGGTGGACTGCCGCGCCTTCAAAGAGATTCTCTGGAATCCTCTCAACACCAGGGAGTGGAACGGATGGGCCACCAACACTCGGCACCAGCTGGAGGACAATTCAGAAAAAAATGAACGAAAAACTCGAAAACTCCAAAAACGAACGAGACAAACTAAACGAACGAGATTGAGTGCAAATTTCAACAGTAGCCTAATAACAAATGTTTCAATTTTAATTACCCAAGTTCAATACCTCAATGGAACAGACTGATGACAATCAAGGGGAAGAACCGGAGCTGGGACGACAAGAAGTACTGCAGGAAAGAATTTACTTAGTATTCGAACAAGGACTAACGACCTGTACCATAGCTAAAGAAACAAATCGACAAGTTCAAAGAATTTTACGCAATACGATGATGAGACTGATTGACAATAAATAAACAATACACACCTGAGCTTATAAATGGCACTCAGTGTAGGAACTTTTAGGCGAAGAATTAATTATTAAGGAATTAAGAAGAAATCAGTAGTAGGAAAGTGTCCATGACGTGAAAGATAGTAAGTATAGTAAGAGGTTCAAATGCGTTAGAAACAAGGTAAATGAGCACAGGTCGATACCAGGTCGCTTGCGCAACCCAGAAACTAGCTGAACCGCACTCTTTTAAGTTAAGGTTTAAGTTAATATTTACGGTTACTGAAGTAACTAGTTGAAGGCCAACTGGCCAAGTTAATTGCCAAGGACACTTAAAAAATTTAAACATAAAGTAAGCAACATAAGTTAAAGAAAGAAATCATTCACACAAAAATCAAATCATCAAAGAGATAACAGACACAGGAACAATTTTTAGAAAAATGAATTGCCCCTGTTCCAGCCAAGTACAGCCTCCTCCATCACCGTCCCGTCTCAAGAGGTGGAGAACTCAGCGTATGCCACGACGCACGACGCTCCACAGAACTCCACCCAACGAAGGCCCCGAACAAGCCTCCTCCAAGCCAACACACGATCCTTACACTGGCTGCATTAAAAAACCAAGGTATCCTTTCACGGTAAGTACGTGAAGGAAGTTCAAAGTATTCTAAGGAGTTTCAAAAGGATTCTAAGGAGTTCGAAAGTATTCTCCTAAAACCTCCTGCCACAACGACCCACCTCAGCTTCGACCCGACCGGAACAGCCAACCTCAGACTCGCAGAACAACGCTCCCGACAGAGCACACAATACGTACAATTTTGAGGAATTATTCCCGATATATCATCCATTAACTGGGTCCGTTAAATACCATTATTTTAGAAAAATTTTCACATTTTTCAAATGACTCATCGATGGGGCGTTTTAAAAAAATTCTTATTTGGCAGCAGGAGGAACTTTAGCACAACCCACCGATGGGTCGCATTGCAGTCAATGTGTCAACAAAGTAGCGCTGACGAGCATTCTTGCAACGACGATTTGGATAAAATTCTTGAATGGGGGACTGTAGAATTTTCATTTGGGCTACGAAGACTATTGTTCTATTACATCAGTGAATTCCACAAAAAAATTTTGATCACGACATTCTGAATGTTCTTTAATATTTGAAATTTCAGCAACCACCTATCATGGGGATACAATAACATATTTATGGGAATTAGCACTATCAGGGGGAATATGCGAGGTCCGGTCAGGTAGGCCTTCTTTCGTTGAAATATAATAGGTTTTTTCTTTCGTTACGAACTGTCTTTTTTTCGGTTCACTGCTCTCCTGTTTTTCAGCACCTACTACTTTCTTCAACATTTATCTTGTTTTATAAATTTATCCCTCAACTTAATATCTCTGTGCACCTTGTGCATAGTTTCGCCTTCCCTTAACTCCATACCCAATGGTGCCCTCCCCCTTCCTCTCTTTGGGAAGTCTTTATTGCGGTTAAGGAGGCTTAAACAAACTTCTAACAATATAACTTTCAGCTACCAAAATATCGGAACTCTAGCAAAGAATGTGTTCGCTGCTCAAGTTATACAAGTACAGATACCAAAGAATCGCCCCCTTCGGACTGATACTGTGACCGTTTGCTATTTCGTATTTCATTAGTACGTGTTTTATTAACCGGTGTTCGTTTTATTACTTTGTGTTCTATTACTCTACGTTCGTCTTATTACTTCATGTTCTATTACTCTGCGTTTGTTTCATCACTTAATGTTCTATTACTCTGCGTTTGTTTTATCACTTCGTGTTTCATTCCAAAGCGTAACCTTCACAGCAAAAACTCGTGGCATGGTGGAATAACGACCTGGCAGAACAGCTAGCCGCCGCACAGCCGGTGTGTGCAGGTGTCATGGGTACTGCCCTCACGTCAATATGGAGGGCGGAGCTCCCCTCGTTGGTGCAGCATGTGAAGCTCGCAGTCTCAAACAAGCGTCCTACTCAAGTGCTTCGCACCAGTTTATATCATTGTTTCTTACATTCTTCTACCCGCTTAATTTTTCAAGTCAAGTCCTCCACAGTATAAGCGTCATGCAAGACCTGATCTGAATTCGCGTAATCAACACGAGTATTGCGGTCCCGTTTAACTAATTTGTAGCTGTCGCGACACTTCATTGATCAATTGCAACTTCACTGCACCTGCGTCTCAATACTTTTGCTATTCATATCGAGACCGAAACCAAGGCCTAGCTTTCACTGTTTGACGTCGCCAGGCAAAATATCGTTGAAGTTTCGTTTTGTTGTACAGGTGAGGTCGTTTAGTACCTTTTAGAAATGTGTGCATTCAATCAAGAATTTATTTTGATATCAAAGTTTCTTTCTATTCCTATCGAAGTTATCATGTGTCGAGTTCTATTTTTCATAGACAGTGTTTTTTAGGAATTACAATATCAGTACTTGAAGTCAAGCTGATTCTCGGCAAAATAAAATTGGTGAAAACTACACTCAAGATCAGAGCTGAGCTCATTGTTGAACTGCTGTGTGAGTGTGAGATATTATTTTTGGTACAAAAATGATGAAACTAATTCTGTACAATTTTGTAATGAAACACTAATTATAATTCGACCGCAATTCATTGACTGAGTACTTTTTGTAAATGTCCGTCTCACCAATTCTTGATCGATATTTTTAGAACTGCTGTTAACACCTACATTGTTACCAACATTATAAAGCTAAGAGTCGGGATGGTAGCGCCCAGCGTAACGGAGCTGCGGAGTGAGGGTTGAGAGGGTCGCCGCAGCAATGAGGGGGGCGAGGGAGAAGGGACTTGCAGCACTCAAGCGTGACTCGACATCTTCGCTCTACAAGGCCTTGTGAGTGCTGTTGACGAAGTAGATTTAATATTTTTATTTAGAAGTTATTTTTGAAATCAAATTTTATGTGTGTGATTCTCGAGCCTTTTCAAAATGTGTTCGCGAGAGATTTTTAAGGCTTTTTAAAACAATCGTGTATTTAGGAGTGATTCGTGAGACCTTTCAAAACCAGATTTTACACGGGAGTGATTCGTAAGCCTTTTTAAAAAAATAACACGGTGGTGATTTTTATTCCTTTTTAAAATAAGATTTTCTAGATAGGGGGTATCGATTTAGTGTTATGCTGAAAGTACTTAGTCAGTCAAGTTGATTCCGTCAGCCCATAGGTAACTCTCGATCTCTGAACATCGGTCCGCAGAAAACTGCCAACATAACGAAATCGCAAAATTTTATGCGATTCATATGATATGAAATTCATTTTATTGTTGTACCTAATTTACCTACCATCTTTATATTTTGCTCTCTAAGTCCCCTCAGAAAATGTAAATATTTTATCTATTGGAATTAGCGCTCTGAGTGGGACTGGGAGATTCGAAGTTGAGGTAAGTCGACCTTCTTCATATCAAATTATAAATATAATAATTTCAAAATATGAGGCTGGAAGGGGCTAACATGTCGATATAACAGCTCTATGTTGAATACGCTCTGAATCCATCAGAGTAGTCCGCTTCAGTGCGTGCTGTGCCTTGCAGTCCCAAGCCGCCTGAAGACAACACGACCACTACGGCGCTGTTGTGTCACCTGGACACCTTCAAGGGAGGCGACGGGGAGGCGGTGACGGTGGACGAGGTGCTGCACAACAGCCGCCGCTTCCCTATCCAGTTCCCCGTGCACACCAATCGACTCGAGAACCTCCTCCAAGTACAGTAACGAAGCCCCTTTCGCTAAAAATAACATTAATAATATAATGGAAATAGCATTCAAAATGAAATATATTGAAGTAACATTCATAATGTAATATATTGAAATAAAATTCATGATATATATTTAAGTAGCAATCATAATATTCGTGAAATTATGAGTTAAATGTTGCCACTGTAGTTTCCAATGGGCGTCGTGTGATTCATCGCTCTCTCAGTAATACTCTACTGTAGGTTGAGGTTCATAAGATGCCTCGTGTAATATTCAAATCTCTCCATATAAGTTTTCGTTAAAAAATTAGACTCTCCAATGAGTGAGAGATGGTTTTCTTCGAAAGATAGGTTCATTGCTATAGAAAAATATTTATCATTTGACAGGAATTGCATGTTGTTAAGCGTAATAGTAAATTTTGATAAAAAATCTAAACTTAAATGTGCTCTGGTGTAACATTTCTGTAGCCCCCAAACCTTCAATTTCTTGGTCAGTCGTAATGAATTTAAAAATGCGCAATGAGATTTTAAAGTTAGCTATCGCATTATTTATACGGTAAAATAAATTAAACAAAATCAGTTTAAACTATCACTACTAATAAATTTCAAAATACGATCGTTTTTCATAGTAGCGCTTTTCCAGCTTTCCCTACGTGTCCATTGCAGATCAACCCGTTCAAGAGCGAGCTGCGCAAGCAAGGGAAGGTGTTCACGAAGGAGGTTTTGGGGCGATTCATCAACACCTCGTACCCGCTAGTGCACGAGCGTCTCCTGCCTCTCTTGCCTGTCTTCCTGCAGTACAAAGTGGACTGGGGCGATGAGGTGGAGAGGTGAGCTGACTGGGCGAACAAATTCACTAGTGAACTAACTTAAAAGAGCAGGTAGATAAGTGAACTGACTTGGGAGAGCAAGTAAGTGACCTAACTGACAGGATCAGGTAGATATATGAACTATATGAAGAGTGTTGTTAGATAAGTGAACTACCTGAAGAGAGCAGATAAATTGGGGTTTTGACAGAGTGAAAAATATCAGCAAATTCCCTTGCATATGCATTTGATTTTATTAGCTAATAAAAAATACCTTCTGAGGTGTAATGAATGTGTGTTCCTATGCAACACATCGTTTCCTTAACGTAAAACATTTTAAAAAATTGGTGCATTTTTTTGCTGATAAATTACCAACACCCTTGATAATCTATAATCTTGCCTTTTTCAACACCATGGTCAGGGAGTTGTACGAAAGACTGTCAGTGTTCGAGCTCGTCGACAAGCTTATCAGCCAGCGTCCTGTGGTGTTCATCAATTCCTGGGACCATCATTTGTTGCTCGACGGAGCGCCAGGATTTGGCAACTTCGAGTTCGTTGGGAAAGATTCGAACCCTAAAAAAGAGATGAGCTTAGATCAGTTCAACAGCTATGACGAAATGCGGCTGGGTGCGTTGATCAGCTTCAGTTCCATGTCCCCGTTCATCAACGATGGAAGTCGCAACAATTGCGGGGTGGTAGGCAATGGTGTCACCCACGAGCTCGACGGGGCAATCATCGGCCAGGTAGGAGCCAGGTTTGAGAAAGAAGGTTTCATGGACTGGCACGACTGCATCGTAAAGGAGCATCAAAATACGCTAGAGAACGGTTACGGAAAAGATAGCAAGTCCCCGCGCGCGCCGCTCATGCAAGCCTGGGCTAAGCTGTGGGGTCGCGAATACCTCCCGACGTTTGAAGAAGTGAAATCATCTCCTGAAAATTACGAATACATTCATATCAAAGACGCGTACCTTGACAAGCAAGTGTACAAAGCACGCATGCAAATGCTGGCTGAAATAATGCTCATAGATGCCAGCAAACGTGCAAGGGACGCCAACAGAGTGGCGTACCTTCACGTCTCTGGGATTGGCCTCAACGAGTGGATGATCAGCCAAGTGCAGAACAAACTTTACGTGGACGCCTGGTCCCAAGCCATTCAAGCCATGCCTCTCAACGTTACCAGCAACATCGCCTGCATTAACTTCAGTGACATTCCAGTCTCAAGGATTCACGGTGTCAAGTCTGGGGAGAAATTTCCCAACACAGACATCACAGTCAAGTTCACCAAGAGACAACTGCTGGAGCGTGTGCCTAAAGGATGCCTGCTAGTGTGTAATTATTCTGCGGATGCTAACGCAATGCCAGGTGAGGTCAAGGAAATGTTGTGTGACTTAGTTGATACATTTGTGCATATTTGAGATTTTTATATTGCTGCACATTATGTTGTGTGACAGAACTCGAATGAGTCTCAACATGTGTGCAAATCTGCGATTTTTATAATGCTGCACATTATGTTGTATTTAAAAGAAATAATAGCACTTTTCCAAATACAACCACCAACTGACTATCCAACAGCAAAGAACATTTGCTAGCGTTAATTTCGGTAGCCAAAAAGATTATACAATTATTTCAAATTTTCTTTTAACCTGAGAGCTGTTTGATGTCAACAAGAAATGAGAAAGTGCAATAAATTATGTTCGAAATATATTCCTGCTTTATCTAACCTAAACTAAATCAAATTCACCAGTTTTTCATTATGTGTAGTGACATGTATATAAAGCCCTTCGCTCATGAGAAACGCTTTCCATGTCTTGGCTTTATCTCGAAAGTTATATAATACATCTTTGTTCTACGCTAAAATATAAATCTAATTTGTTAGAAACTTTGTATGACTGTTATTCACAAGTTCATTTATTCTACGCATAACCTTAAATTCGCTCAAAATAACATTTTGAATATATGAAAAATTTTGATTTTAAAATTCGATTGAACATAGACCTAATCACTGATTTTCGTGCCACCTTACAGCATATCATGCTTAACTCTCCAGAAATAGGGAATTCTCATAATGCTGCTGGCCGAGCAGTAATCACGAACTCAATTTCCAAAAATACTTAACCAAAGCTAAACGAAAGCAATGTTTACTGTAGCAAGGTTTACTGTAGCAATGTTTACTGTAGCAATGTTTACTGTAGCAATGTTTACTGTAGCAATGTTTACTGTAGCAATGTTTACTGTAGCAATGTTTACTGTATACAATATCCCTCACCACAATTGATTTCAAATTAGAGTTAAATATTAAACTTCAGTTCAACCCATCACGGTCACTGTGTTACACTCTAGAAACGCGGCTCCCATTCCAGGCAACGAGTTCTGGATCGGCTCTCTGTCGACGGCCGGCGGCCCGGCGGCGGCGTGCGCTTCCAGCATCGCAGAGCTGCACAACCCGCTCATCAACCCTCGCATGCGGGCACGGCATCTCCGTATCGCCTCTCGCTCAGAGGGAGTCGTCAGCGTCTCAGAGTACATAGAGTCCCAGAGGCAGGGTGCTGCTGTCGCCTCCACTTCCAGCCTGAAGGCTCCATAATGCAAGACTTTCGCATCTTAGGAACAGAAAACAAGAAAGTCTCGTCTCCAAAAGACAAGATTTTTATATCTAAGTTACATAATTTGATGACGACTATCAGCCATTTTGAATTAACGTATCGTGTAGAATTGGCAGTGGAATCGTAAGGGCCAGAAACTTGGCGAGACATGTGAGAAGTAGTCCTTATCTTTCAGTCAAGAATGATGTAGAAAGAACGATTATCGACTTTTTTAATTAACGTATCGTGTAGAATTACCAGAGGAATCGTAAAGGTCAGACACTTGGAGTGACATTCGAAAAGAATTCCTCGTCTTTAAAGTCAAGAATGATGTAAAAATAACTACTGCGAAAAATGAATTTGGAAATTTTCTTTTCAACCACTGGGAAGAACAATGTGCTTACAAGATGCGTGAAAACAGAGCCCACCTAGAAAACAGATTTAAATTTCAATGTCTGTTTCAGGAGTTTCAATGTGAGTCATCAGTATCTCTTGCCCGATAACGTTGCGCATCATAAAGATAAGGAAATTTTTTACAGGTAGCAACACAGAAAATTTTGTTCTGTGTTAGGACTCCCACGACGTTGTTTTGGCACACTCTCGTAGGTCTTGGAACGCATCTCGAACTTCACAATTATCCTGCCGGGAAAAAGTGCCTTCTCCGAATTAAAATAAGCTTATAACTACTGAAATGAGCTACGTTAAGCCACAAAATCACGCAAATCTTTCATTGGAAATCCTCGTAGTGTATTTACAGGAATGTCCGTTGCACAAAAATGAATTCCAGAAAATTTCAGTAAATTGAAGCAACGCTAGATATAGTTCAAGAGCCACATTATCTCTCGATTGAAACCGTCTTTGAAGATCTGCGGACAACAACACTTCGACGATCTTGCTTGATTGGCAAATGAAACCCCACCGCCGTAAGGTAAGTTTCATTCGTTTACTTTTTGCACAAATTTCCGAATTGAGGCGTCCTTTCTTTTTATAGAACTGCTCTAAAAAGCATCGTCCTTCATAGCATCGAATAGACTTAGATATGTTGAGCATCAGTATGCTGAAAGTTCTTTCTCGTATTCCGAGCTGTTTTTTGAAGATACGGCAATCAAACTATTTTGAGCAACTGTTTTGTATCTATGGTAATTACCACTTTCAGGGGGCAAATGTGAGGTCCCGAGATGAGTTAAGTAGGCCTTTTTTGTTGGAATAAAATTATTTTTTTTTCTGTTCTGTTAACACTTTCACTGCGACTATTAAATATTAAGTTCAATGTCAAACTCAAATTTAAAGTCAACTGTAGTAAACTATTTTGAACAAAAACATGAACTGGATCGTGCCTTCATTTTGCTTTGATTAAGTATTTATGATAATTTAATTTGGGACTACTGTTCGGTCAGCAGAATTATGAAAATTATCTCCGTGTACCACCGGTGGCGCACGTCGCAGTCAAAGTGTTAAGGACCTCCTTTTTCGGTTCACTGGCTGTGCTTTTTTTTAGCACCTCTGACTTCATCAGCTATTATCTTGCTTCCTAACCTTCCTTCTCAACATACCGTTTCTATAAGCAGGGGATCTTGGAAGGGAACACATTTTGTGAACAGATTCCACGTTCCGTCGTTGCCTTAACTCAATACTATATAAATGGCGATTTTATCCTTCATCTCCTTGAACATGTGTGTGGTAGGGAAGGCTGAAACCTGCTTATCAATCGTCTGTTGTTAGGGGCTGTTGCGGGAGCCCCTTCTACTTGGAGCTTGTTCTGTAGAAGACCGTTTCGAGAGGCAGTGTCGTACACTTCCTCTCTCTCGTACACTTTTAAGATAAAGTAATTTTTTAAGCCAACTTAGTACCACGTAAATTTTTACTACTGATACGCAATTTGCGGTGTATACTTCATTAAGAACTAAATTTAGTCTTTATAGACTGTGAATACTGGTGTCTGTTTAAAACATCAATATATTTAATTTCTAGCCGAATTGGCCTCCTAATGAATTGTTGAACATTCATAGCCGTATGACAACTTCTTATTTTTTTCATGTCGATGACAGCCTGTTGTCAGTGCCTGTCTAATGTCAGTGGTTGTAATAATGGGAATATTAGTGAAAAATTCGGATACTAAAAGGATGATGATATCTAACGTCCTTCAGGCGCAGAAGCTCGCCGTGTCGTGTCATGTATTTTATTCATGAATATTAGACACTCGTAAATTTGTTTTCCAGGCCTGGACACGCAAGTAAACACCGTAACTGGGGACAAAAACGCATCAAAAACTCGGGAGGAATTTTACTCAACACAGAACCAGGTAACAATACGTAATGGGAGTTGTACTTTCATAATATCTAACGCTATAAACTTCATATAAAGCGAAATATTTGTAAACTTCAGCAAACCGTAGAGTAAAATTCAGCCAAGGAACGAAAATCCACGACGCTTGAACGACTTCGTTAGATAGGCAAGATTTTTAATCGATAAAAATATCACGACAGATGTGCTCTCTCAACAGCTGCAAGCAGCCAATTGTTTCTTGCTTGATTTCAAAGAAAACTTAAATTAAATAATAAAATAAGTAGGAGCTTTAAATTGTTCCGAAAAAGGTTACGTTATAATTGTATCCTTAGAAATAAAAAATTTTCTCTTCATCAGATTGCCTTGAAATCCTTAAACTGTGCAAAACCAAAATGTAAGTTCACGATTCAGAGTAGAAAGGGAAGTATAAGATGCGCTAGAAACGAGATAGGGCAGGCGAATGATAACTGTCTACCACAACATACATCCTGAATCCTTTCGCGTTAGGGGAGACAGATGCATGGAAGTAGTCCAGTATTTTACTTGCAGACCCTCACCTTATCCCACTAAGCAGATTCCCAAATATTTAGTCGTCCTGGCCATTTTACGTCATCTTAGCCCATACAACCGACAACAAATGTTCTTTGGTCAACTTCGCTACTACCTTGCATGGTTGTTTTTAGCAAAAAGTTCAAAGATTAAAATTTTGCTAGAAAAACCTTGTAGGATAATAAGATTCACAGAAAAACTTTCGAAAATTCGGTCCCTGGATTAAGGGTGAGGTATAAAAATTGTCAATCTTTTTCACCAGCTGGCAACATAAGTTCTTCCAAACAGACTTGGCTAAACCACGTGCAACAACACTGAGCTTAGTTAAGTCGATTTAGAAGAACTTACGCTACCAGCTGTAGCGCTGCGACGATAAATGGTTCCAAGTTCGGCTCCAGGAGACCGCAATGTCATGGCAATAGGCATAGCACAATGGTTTCAGACGTATGACAACGTTTTTGTTACTGACATCCAATTTTAAAATTGATACTTTCCAGAAAATAAAACGAATGATTTACTCTCATTAGCTCTCACACAATTTTGTGAAGTCAGAGATCCCAAAACGGCTGGATTTGATAACTCAGTAACATAGCTTCCAATAGAAATTTTTAACACTTACGGAACAATTTTTAGCGAAGCTAGTCTACAATTAAGAACAGTCCTCAGTAGAGCATAAACATTTTACCTTATTTTTAACAAACGTTAACGGACACAACTACCCTAACGTGACAGGGATAACAAACTAATTGCAAGTAGAACATTACTCCGACGGAGGAGCAGACCGCTAAGTGTGAACTAACATAGGGACGGCAGAGGTCGAGCGGCAGGGTGCGCAGCCAACTGAAGCAGCGGCAGAACACAACAGCAAACTACGGCGGAATGTCAAGAGCGGGGCATCACCAACTTAAATCTAGGTAGTAAAGTCTTCCAACTCGATGGATGTCGCACACACAAGAAAAGCATGCTTTGCGATTATTACGGAAGCACAATAGGAAACTAAGAATGTTGTTGGGTACGTGTTGTAGAACAGGAACATAGCAAACTAAGGAAGTTGTTGGGTACGTGTTGTAGAACAGGAACATAGCGAACAAAGGAAGTTGTTGGGTCCGTGCTGTAGGACAGAAAAACTTTTGCCGTCACAAACAGCCACATGCGTCAAAAACGTTCAGTAGTAATGAAGAGCTAGGAGGACGTAGCTTCAGAAAGTAAAATACACCAACTCCCCTACAACGAGCCTAACAAGTTATCTAAAAGTAATGATCGTCATCTAGTTCAACTCTTCGGAGCAACTGCACTTCCACACGGTGTGCGAACTGTAGACTTAAGCTAATCTTACACAAAAATTAACCCTTTGCCGGCAAGAACAAGTAAGCTCATCTTCATCTAATGTGTCTATCTCAGAGTGCGACGAGTAACCTGCCACTAAACATTGCTTATCAAAATCGGCCGCAAACAAGTACACAAAACTTCGAACCCTTCTCAGATATGAGCATTTTCAGTTTTTAAATATCATAAAAGTCTGAAAGTAAAAATATTCGTCAAAAACAATTCCGAGAAAGAGGTTACGCTACCTCGAATCCACCCAACAGCAGAACTACTTTTCCTGACCACAGTGCGGGGCTAACCAACCCTGAACTCCAGCTCGGGAACCGTAGACTGAGCTGCTGAGGGCACAACTGAGCTGCTGAGGGCACAACTGAGCTGCTGAGGCCACAACTGAGCTGCTGAGGCCACAACTGAGCTGCTGAGGCCACAACTGAGCTGCTGAGGCGACAACTGAGCTGCTGAGGCGACAACTGAGCTGCTGAGGCGACAACTGAGCTGCTGAGGCGACAACTGAGCTGCTGAGGCGACAACTGAGCAGCTGATTTAATGCCAGAGAAGTGATGCCATCGTATCTGAAATTTGCAGCATTTTTATTCAGTTGCGACCACTTACCCCCCACCCCAAAAAAACACGGGCAGATTTAACATCACAATATGCCAGGACGGATGAAGCAAGTGTTTACAAAATTGGTTTAAACTTTAGAAACTAATAAAAAACTGGTAAAATCAGAGTTACAAATGCCTATAAAAAGGCATTCAATAAAATTTGCTTGACAGTAGTGCAAACACCACAGTTGAATATGACTATAATTTTTACTTTCTAGATATTAAAAACAGATTTTTGAAGTTATAAAATTTTCAGCGGAAGTTTAAACGAATTTAACAGCGTAGGGAAGGCTACCTCTAAAACTGGCAGTAAGACAGCAGAGCACGGGCCGGATTTAAAAAAAAGATCGCGGATCGGCACATCAGGGAATGAATGTTCTTTTGTCGATGAAGAGGAATTCAAATTTTAGTTGAAAAAGCTCAAACTTGAGGAAATTGGACTGAAAACGGACGGAGCAAAGCAAAGTCGACATAAGAACTTTCACATTTAGCACTACCACCGCGACGACGTATTTTTTCTAAAATCCGGCCCGTGATTAAAAAAAATCGTACTATTCAAAAAATAAGTTCAAGAACCGTTACTCTGTAACATTAAAACCCGGAAGTACAATGCAAGACACTTGGATCAGAAAATAACCAAGCAGGGGAAAATACTCTCGCAAGAAAAATATTCATAAAGATATCTGCGTGGGAAAACTATTCAGGCAGGACAATATCGACACAAAGAGAGCACCCAAGCCGGAAGAACATCCAGGCATGACGAGAATCCCGAGAGAGAGTATTATTGCTTACCCACAGAGAATAATAATAATTATTTTATAGAAATTTTCAACCTGGGTCACCTGTAGAATGCAAGTCACAGAGAAAACACAATCAAGTATATGAGCTGCACACTCACTGGCACAAGAAGTAGTTAGAGGCAGGTCATCTGACCGCGCACGAAATCACTGAAGGATGCTCATTTTGCTAGGCACAAAATTCGAGAGCAAAATCGTAGGATTTGTTCAAGCAAAACCTATATATTGTGATAAAGACGAAGGACATAATTTAGCAAGACCTATTGTGATCATTTTTGGCTCGTTATGGAACAGTTAGCATGCACTCTTTAACACCTTGAGAGGAAGTTCCTGTGAGAAATATATCTGCTCTGCAAAAGTTTTAGCAGTTGAACTCAAAGAAAGTATAGGAGATCATGCCAAATGTACTGATAATTTCGCAGCACGAGTGGATAGAGAGCATGCCAAACCGTTATGGTCGAATTTCTTCTAATCTAACCTTTGGAAGATTTCTTTCATTGCAACCTTTGCCCGAGATTTTTTTAACGCAACCTTTGTAAGATCTCTTCCAGTGCGACTTTTGCATTAATTTTTTAATATAACCCCACGACCTGATGGCTGTAACCTTTAAAAGACACCACGAAATTCGTTTGCAAAGGAAATAAAGAGCTAGTCGTCAGACTCGTTACAGCAGTAGAGATCTCTGTCTAGCTCAGCGTCAGAGTCCGACTCCCTTTTGATGGAGCGCGCAAGCTTGAGCGTTGCGGTGCACGACGGGCCGACGCTCAAAGACTTCGGTGCGCTGGACACACACACCCCGTCGTATTCGGGCAACGGAGCATTTCTGCTGGATTTCTTTTTCCCCACAGCAGCTTTCTTAGCGCGACCTGACTTGGGCTTGACAGACCCACCGCGTTTGGCGGGAGGTGGTAGTGTGACTGTGCGCCCCGAAGCAGACTCCGATGTAACAGATGGTAATAACGCAGTAGTTGACGTATAGGAAGCCGCTGTCTCCGTTGGAGCCTTGCATTGTGTGCTCGTCTTGTCGACAGATGTGTCTGCAGTCTTGGCTTTTCTTCCAAGTCCCACAGATTTTCGATTTCTGAAGACGAAAAAAAATTTTTGGATTAACCAAGCTCTGCTTGGGCCCAAGGATCTTACGTACAAGCAGAACATTTTTATAAATTAAATTCTCAAAACATTGATACTTCAGACTTCACAGTTTTCATTCTTAAAAAATTAAAATGAACAATTAATAACGAGGGAATCATTAGTGAAGGTTTGGGCTCAAAGGAAGCACGCAAAACTCAGAGCCAGAGCTGCAACTGCTACGGAAGAGAAAGGCAACTCGGCACCTCGGAAAGAGAAAGACAAAAGCGCGATTCAATACAAGTTAGTAATGCTGTCCGGCTTACAATAACACACAATCGAGAAATAAAACGAAATTCAACGGTTTCGTGTACAAATTATTGCAGAACAAAGCACACGTGTGTTGCTAAAAAAATTTAGAAGTAGCTATTTGGTTAGAATAATTGATTAGAAAATTAAATCAGTTAACAAATTAAATCAGTCAACTCGTAGACAACAAAAAAAGAAATCTAGAGCACACACAAAAAAAAGCGAATAACTTGGACGCCACGCTACGGAAAATAAAGCTGACGCTGTGAGAAAAACGGCAAACACGGACCGCATAGTCGAACGACCGCAACACATTTTGAAACACAAACCTACGCAAATTTATAAAAAAAAACAGGATTGTTAGATCTTCGTCTTCCCAGCTGAAAATTAGGTGGGTGTTAGTTGCAACTTTTCGAAACACAAACCTACGCAAGTTCTTCATTAAAATTCAAGATTGTTAGATCTTGAGTGCTGAAAACTAGGTGGGTGTTAGTTACAAGACCACGCAAACCAGAGCATCAGCACGACAGGGACGTGGCTCCAATTACCTGCGCCTCGGCGGCATGGAGTCGAGCAGCTGACAGTGGGTGGTGTGGGTATGCTAGTACTGCACCACCTCCACCACAGTGCCGTGAGTACTAGCACTGATCATAACCTAGAGCTACCAGCACTTGCGCTGACCCCCAAAACTGGTTACGACCACAAACACTGACCACCACAAAGAAGTACCATCACAAAAACTGACTACCACGAAGAGGAACCAGCACAAGCACTGACTCCCACCCAGAACTACCAGCAAAAACCCTAACCACCACAAAAAAGTAACTGCACAAACACTGACCACCACGAAGAGGCACCAGCGCTAGCACTGACCACCACCCAAAGCCACCAGCACTACCACTAACCACTAAGAAGAGTAACATCTCAGCGTGGACACACATCTCGCACGCTTTACGGCCACCGCTTCATCTCCAGGGATCTCTACTGACTTACGCTTCCATCCATATAAGTAACATACACTACACTAATTCATATTCTATCCTTCACTTGCTGCCTATGTTTCATGTATTATGATGACAATAATTTTCTATACGTAGAAACAAAAGGAAACATGTGAGGATCCTTACTATGCCACTAAACTATCTCATTTACTGCCTACTGTATAAATGGTCTATAAGACACAACGAATCTGTAGTAATGGTTTTCCGATGCTCGCGGAATATAGAGATCTACCATCAGTTACTGTCTTAACCCTACTAGGAAGCTGTACCGATTTTTCAGTAATTTCTGAATGTGCTGCTATACCGTTGTACTTTATTTTTGATACAAACATCTGCCCACATGTGTTTGAATTGACTTTAAGGGGTATGTTCACGGCCTCAGGTCTGGTAGAGTTAAGTAAAAGCTAAATTCATTCAAAAACTATACAGCACAGTCCCGGCCATCAGAAATTGAGCTCTGTCTAACAGGTTTACTACGGTCAACCACCACCATTTATGCCTCGTCGATCATCTGAACACTCGTAATGACTTTTGCTTTCCCTCATACGTCACTTTCACAGCCACTTTCATTGCTCTCTTCCTCAGATGAACTGAAGTGAAAAGAAGGAAACAAAATAAATTAATCATAAGCTCAGAACATAATTATAACCAACAAAACAAATGAATCATATAATATGGAAATTATAGCGGCTGTACCAAGCCTGACCATGACCCAGCGTTCAAATTGTAAAGGTTGTGTGAAGCAGTGAACCGTTACGTACATGATGGTAGTGAGCGACTTCACACACTATGCAATCGGTTTCTATGGTTGTCTTCTTTTAAAGTTCAACATTTATACTTATTTCTGTCTTTGTTTCCGTACGGATCAGGACATGAGTTCATTCGAAGACATGCTAATAAGTTAAATACTGTATTTGATGTTCATCAGGGTTGTACAGCGTACAAATGCTGAATAAGTTGTTTATACGTTCAGAGAATGAATATATTGTGCCAGTACGCGAGTAGAAATTGTTCCTGGTAAAAAAAATATTTAAATACATTTCAAAATAACAGAAAGGTTACCGAAAATCAATTGGGCAACCTATATTTCACTCGGAATAACAGAAAACTAAAGAATCATTCAAACAAAAACTTAAATTGCAAATGAGGGAATTGAAACCGCAAAAAACTCCCTTTATTTACCCATAGAAAATCCGACGATGTTTTTTCTACAACTCGTAACCAGAAATGAATAAAGTAAAAATAAAAATTTACAAAAACAACATAGGTAAAAAAAATTTCTTCTCCGGTCACTGATCACGAGTTTTCTTCACTACAAGTGCTCCTCTCAGACAACAGACTCCTCCTGTATCTCAACCACTCAACTCACTTGCTAAGGACTGTGATGAATATTCCTAGAGAACCACTGTATTTGCTTTCCCATCTACAGGGTGTCACAAAAAAATGTCTTAATCCTTCGACTGATGATTGATTACTCGTATATTTTTAGTTTTTATTTCAGATGCAGCTAAGAATTCTTCTACGAGGTTCAATTTTCTCATCTTTAATGTTCTTTTCTTTGATTTAAATCATTAGGCTTGAATGTATGTCAATAAATACCTACATCGAAACAAAACACATGAGTAGTGGGCAGTCATAGAGCGAGTACATTTTTTTAGGACACCCGGTAATTAATTCCATCCACCAATCTATCAACTAATCCTTTTGCTCTCATCACATCTATCCTTGACTCGCCACCTTCGTTGACACGTTGCTTGCAATACGACCAACCGGTGGGTCATGCCTAAGTTTTTCCAGCAGCGAAACGATCCATCGATGGGCCGTTTGAATTTTTTTTTAACAATCTTTCCGAGCCAATGGTATTTAACACTTTGACCGCAACGTGCACCACCGGTGGCCACGGAGGGGATTTTCATAATGCTGCTGACCGACCAGTTGTCTCAAACTCAATTTTCAAAAATTCTTAATAGAAGCAAAATGAAAGCAAGATCCAGTTAACGTTTCCTATTTTCAAAAGTGTTTACAATAATTGACTTAAAATTTGAGTTGAATGTTAAACTTGGGTTTAACCAATTGCAGTTAAAGTGTTAACATATCCAGTTAATGTTTTTTTTTTTAATTTTAAAACTTTTGACTTTAAACTTGGGTTTGATATTGCACTTTAGTTTAACCCATCGCAGTGAAAGTGTAAACAGACACTCGATCTCGAGTCTCCCTTGCGAAACAACCTTCGCCTACCACCGCCGCCCCACCTGGCGTGGTGCAGTGCAGCGTCTCCCAGGTGCAGCTGGTGCGTCAGGGCAGCTGGGGCAGGACACAAAAGCTGGTGCAGCGCCTCGCAGAACTGTGCGCCGGCCTCCACCAGCTGGTGAGTGCCCAGATGGTATCCCTACAATGATAACAACTCGTTAGACGGTAAATAACAAGTTTATTACTATTATTTTAGGGCTTACCAGCCGTTTTCCAAACTCAGACAAAATATTGAGTAACAAGGGACGAACTTCAAGGAAAATCAACAACCACACACCTGATACAAACCTTGGCTACAACCACACACTTGATACATGCTTTGAACACAACCACAGATTTGATACACTCTCTGATCCCCACCACACGTTTTGGCCGAAGCCACACACCTGATACACGCCCTGGTCACAGCCAGAGGCGGAAGCCTCGAGCGTGTAGCTACAGGCCACATCGTACTGGCGCCACACAGCCACACGTGCCGTGCTCTCCCGCGCCCGCTCGACCGTGTAGCAGCAGTGCGGGCCACTGAAGCAGCTCACCGTCTCCTGGCACAGCGCTGGCAGCCGCTGCAAGTACACGGGCAATTGTGTCACGTTCTCATCGTTAGTACTGGTTAGTTTGGCCCCATAACGTCCGTATTTTGTGCTCATATTACCGTCATCACAGCCATCATCATCAATTCTTTAACGTCCGTATTTTGTACTCTTGTAACCGTTATTACAACCACCATTATTAACTCTTCAACATCTGCATTTGTACTCACATTACCGTTATCACAACCACAATCATCAAACAGGCACCGGCATCAAGTAGTCACCAACATCACAACGAGGAAGTGACTGCCACTCGACAATGAACTTCGAAGAACACATTACGGCACAGATTTCACAAGGAATAAAATACATTAGAGCCGTGTATGAAAGTAGATTTTGAAATCCCCTTCGACGGTAAAGGGTAAAAGCTGACTTCCCACTTGAAATGCGATCCCAAAAGAGTGGAGTGAAGAGAAGGGGCCATTTAGTTCGGGCTTTGGAAAACAGGGAACCTTCGTGAATAATGTGCTCCCACGCAGTATACCTTGCACACAGAAATTGTGAGCTGGGAAGGAAAATGAAAAAATATACAGAAGAGATAGCATAGAAGGCATAAAAACTGAAAGAAGACAAATGCATGACATTAAAAGAAACAAAAAAAGACACAAAAACTGGAAGAAGCAAAGAAGGCATGAAAACTGAAAATAAGTCTTGAAAACTGAAAGAAGCAAAAGAGGCATGGAAAGTGAATGAAGCAAAAATGACACGACTTATAAACGCCCGGAAGCCTATTCATAGCTTAGGTAACCTATCAGCACTCTGGAGATGCCAGAAAAAAATAGAGCAAAATAGAATATCTAACTAACCTAAACCAAATTCATATTGCCTATCTTTTTCTCCCTGCGGAGCAGCCTTCTGGTACAATGAAGTGTTTTCTCAATAGCTACCAGAGCTTGTTTTAATCTAGAGCATTTAAGTCTACAAAAATAAATGTTGAAATAAGAAATATATCTCTTTTTTTAAAAAACTAAAATTGCTGCACCGCACAAGACTATATTGGTGTAAGTTGAAAGATGCAGCGAAGCTAAAGAGCGGATAGGATAAAATATCATAAATAAAGGTAAGCAAATTGCTCCGCACGTCAGGATGCGCAGTGTGTATGCAGACAGGGAAAGGTGTAGTCAGGAATGTAGTGTGACAATGGAGCCAGAGAATAAGCCAGAGCAGGATTGCAATGAAAGGCACAGTAAGGTCAGCATTCAGAGCAAAAAAAATAGCAAGGGGACTACGAGTAGCAACATCTGCAACCAATAACAGGTCACCAAGAAGAACAGGTCACAAAGAAGAACAGGTCACAAAGAAGAACAGGTCACAAAGAAGAACAGGTCACAAAGAAGAACAGGTCACACAGAAGAACAGGTCACACAGAAGAACAGGTCACCAAGAAGAACAGGTCACCAAGAAGATTAGGTCACCAAGAAGATTAGGTCACCAAGAAGAACAGGTCACCAAGAAGAACAGGTCACCAAGAAGAACAGGTCACCAAGAAGAACAGGTCACCAAGAAGAACAGGTCACTGGAACGCTCACCGTGAGGTGTGGGTGATCAGGCAATCCGCAGTCCTCCGGCCACCAGGACAGCTGACGGGAGCAGCCGTACAGGAACAGATTCTTCTGTCGAGAATGTCCGTGGTAGTCGCAGTACACCACTACGCCACGCGGCAGCTGGTCCTTCTCCTGCAGCTGGTGCTGATCCTGCAGCTGGTCTTGATCGTGCACCTGATCTGGCAGCTGGTCCTTCTTTCGCAGCTGGTGAAGCCCATCCTGTAGGTTCGGTGGCGTTCGACCGACCTCACACCGATCCCTGTTACGAGTATCAAGGTATCCCACGGTTAATGACAGACTGGCGTTGTATATTAGTAAGAATTACCAAAAGTTGAACAGCACATGGCCTGTAATCCGATAGCTCGAACAAGTCTAAAAGCATAATTGTAAATTATACAATTGCTATGCCTTCAATGCAGGTATTTCCGTTCATGCGCAAATATAGACTCCAAGTCTAAATTCGATGATAATTGAAATGCTTCACGTGTGCCAACACTACATATGACCTATAAGCATGTGATGGTCTATTCTAAGATGGACATTGCATCTTATACTTTGAACCCAACAATTATAAAATCGTCATCTCCCAGCTTACCTCAGATCACCCCAAAATTAATTGTAAAAGAAAAGAGCTCCTTCTCTAAATGACTTTTTTCAAGTCTGTCTCACAACGAGAAGTTTTCTATACTGAAGTAATTTCTATGCAAAAAAAGAAATGCCTGGAAAAAAACAGCAGCGTATAAATACAGTTACCATGCATGTATTCTATGTAAATATGCGCGCAAATTGCAGATTCATGTTAACTCTCGAAATACCGTTCACAGGAACACATTCATATTCAACAAAAAACAAACGGTGCTACTATAGCGTGAGGTCTATCGCCATATATCGCCTTCAAGGTGCAGTTTGAGACGTACAAATCAAGTGTTTATCGCTATATTAAACGTATGGAAAGAACTAATATCCAACAGTAACCTAACCTCACGCTATAGTACTCGCCACAGGTAGATCTCTTGCTATGGTGTGGTAGACCTCACGCTATAGGGCCTAGTACTAGTTAGAGGTAAATCTCACGCTATAGTCCTAGCTAGAGGTAGATCTCATGCTATAGTGTGGTAGACCTCACGCTATAGTGTGGTAGACCTCACGCTATAGTGTGGTAGACCTCACGCTATAGTGTGGTAGACCTCACGCTATAGTGTGGTAGACCTCACGCTATAGTGTGGTAGACCTCACGCTACAGTGTGGTAGACCTCACGCTATAGTGTGGTAGACCTCACGCTATAGTGTGGTAGACCTCACGCTATAGTGTGGTAGACCTCACGCTATAGTGTGGTAGACCTCACGCTATAGTGTGGTAGACCTCACGCTATAGTGTGGTAGACCTCACGCTATAGTGTGGTAGACCTCACGCTACAGTGTGGTAGACCTCACGCTATAGTGTGGTAGACCTCACGCTATAGTGTGGTAGACCTCACGCTATAGTGTGGTAGACTTCACGCTATAGTGTGGTAGACCTCACGCTATAGTGTGGTAGACTTCACGCCATAGTGTGGTAGACCTCACGCCATAGTGTGGTAGGCCTCACGCTATAGTGTGGTAGACCTCACGCTATAGTGTGGTAGACCTCACGCTATAGTGTGGTAGACTTCACGCCATAGTGTGGTAGACCTCACGCCATAGTGTGGTAGGCCTCACGCCATAGTGTGGTAGGCCTCACGCTATAGTGTGGTAGGCCTCACGCTATAGTGTGGTAGGCCTCACGCTATAGTGTGGTAGGCCTCACGCTATAGTGTGGTAGGCCTCACGCTATAGTGTGGTAGGCCTCACGCTATAGTGTGGTAGGCCTCACGCTATAGTGTGGTAGGCCTCACGCTATAGTGTGGTAGGCCTCACGCTATAGTGTGGTAGGCCTCACGCTATAGTGTGGTAGGCCTCACGCTATAGTGTGGTAGGCCTCACGCTATAGTGTGGTAGGCCTCACGCTATAGTGTGGTAGGCCTCACGCTATAGTGTGGTAGGCCTCACGCTATAGTGTGGTAGGCCTCACGCTATAGTGTGATAGGCCTCACGCTATAGTGTGGTAGGCCTCACGCTATAGTGTGGTAGGCCTCACGCTATAGTGTGGTAGGCCTCACGCTATAGTGTGGTAGGCCTCACGCTATAGTGTGGTAGGCCTCACGCTATAGTGTGGTAGGCCTCACGCTATAGTGTGGTAGGCCTCACGCTATAGTGTGGTAGGCCTCACGCTATAGTGTGGTAGGCCTCACGCTATGGTGTGGTAGGCCTCACGCGATAGTGTGGTAGGCCTCACGCTATAGTGTGGTAGGCCTCACGCTATGGTGTGGTAGGCCTCACGCGATAGTGTAGTAGGCCTCATGCTATAGTGTGGTAGGCCTCACGCTATAGTGTGGTAGGCCTCACGCTATAGTGTGGTAGGCCTCACGCTATAGTGTGGTAGGCCTCACGCTATAGTGTGGTAGGCCTCACGCTATAGTGTGGTAGGCCTCACGCTATAGTGTGGTAGGCCTCACGCTATAGTGTGGTAGGCCTCACACTATGGCAGCACCAAACCAACTTTCAAGATAGAGTTCCCCAGCGACGAGAGTTCAAATCTGAGAGACTCACTCTGCGTCCCGTGACTCCGTGAGCTGAGTTGACTGTCCAGCAGTCCTGCTGGGGAGCTGCCGTAGGGGAGCGTGATCCTCAGCAGCAGACCAGCCGCTCTCAGCAGGGGGAAAAGCAGCAGTAGTAGAGGGGGAGAACAAAGCGCCCTCAGATCGAGCATGCCCTCCCACAGCAGACCTCTGCGCACCCTCGTCAGAGTGGCCCAGCACACGAGTTATGTACTCCAGCAGCGCCTGCGCAGTAGAAGCAAGGATTTGCGGACGGTTCTCATGTGTACTACCAAGATTATTAAAACAAAGTTATTAACGTACTTGATTTCAAACTCAATGAGCTCAAGAATTTACAAGACTTACGATAGGTTATGTATGCCAGCAGCGCCTGCGCAGTAGAAACGAGGATTTGCAGGCGGTTTTCATGTGTACTACCAAGATTATTCATGCAAATTCTCTATAGTACTTGATTTAAATCCCGTGAACTCGAGAATTTACAAGACTTACGATAGATGAGTGGGTAATTATTGACCTCGTGAAAGAGTCAAAACCATTGAAAAACAGTGAAAGCCGGCAGTATTTGGTGTTTGTAAAGCTCATGTATTGAGTCAAAACCAGAACCATTAGTAAAAAGAACAAAATCTCCCACGGAACATATAAAAACGCGGCAACGACAAAGCTTCGAAAACTATTTACTATTTACCACAGTTTCAACAAATATACAGAATAGCAGCACAACAATAACACTGAGAGCAGAGCCTCAGTAGCGGATTCCAGAAAAAGTAACTGAGCAGCATCAAATTCCAAATAAAGCTCGAACGTTCAACACGTTCTTCGTCTACAGAAGATGAAACAGAAACTGAACACAGTCTAAGCAAAATGATCAATTACAATTACAGTACACTCAGTCATTCCCTATAAAAAAACACATTTGACACTCAGACTAGTCTGAGCGTCATTTTTTACAGCGACGATTGAACTCCTTTTTTTACCTAATATATATTAAATTTTTACCATTAAACCAATCTGGCAAATATTATGATACACTGATACGTAATTTTATTTATACCCAAATAATATAACCTTCCCACTTGGTGCACCACATGTTTGACAACATGTTAAGAAATACACTAAAGTAGAAGCATGTAGAAGTCTTCGTCCATCGGTGTACCGAAGAAACAAAGAATTTTATGGTTCTCCGGACACACTTGAACGTGGACATGCAATCGGAAGAGCGAGCGAGGTGTGGTAGATGGAGGGGTGGAGGGCGGGGGAGGGAGGAGGGTAGAGATGTGACTCAAAAAAAAACCATGCCGTTTTTTTTTTAAAAAAACGTTTTTTTTACAAAAACAAACGCGGCCAAAAAAAACGTGGATATTTTTTTTTTTTAATATTCTGTCTGAAAATAACTCAGCAAGAAAAAGAACTACATTATATTATTTGTTTTCATGTCAAATTACAAAATAAAACAGCATACTTCTTAATTGATGGTTTTCCATGGTTTTATGAAATCTTTCATTTTCTGCGGTTTCATGCTTTGATATTTCATTTATTTTACAATACATGTGAATGATCTTAAACTCCCAAAATGGTGTGTTATAATAACATATCTTTACTTATGGTCATTGAGAGAGATGTGACTAAAAAACCATGCTGTTTTTAAAAAAAAAAAACATGTTATTTATACAAAATTATGAATAAAAATCATGGATATTAATATATTTATGTGACCTTAAAAATCCAATGCTTTTTTTTAAACATTGTTTTTTAACAGAAAAATCTTGACTAAAAAAACATGGCTATTATATTTAATGGGACCAAAAAAATTGTTCTTTTTAAAAAAACATTTTAAAAAATCATGACTAAAAAAACACGGATATAAATATCAGGAAAGTTATTTTTCTTTAATCGAATTGTCTTTAGAAACTTATAAACAAAGAATGCTGTTGATATTGAAATCATGTTTGTTAGAACTGTACTAGGTCTTAGAATAAAATATCTACAAAGAATCTATTCACTCCATAAAACCTTTCGGAGACCAGCTCCATCCTCAGTCATTCAGTAAAATTTGGTGAAATGGACAATGAATTTTCACTGTTCCTTTGAAAAACATTTGACTGAATGACTTACTGAGGATGGAGCTAGTCTCCAAAAGGTTTTATAGAGTGACTAGATTCTTTGTGGATATTTTATTCTAAGACCTGGTATAGTTCTAATGGATATTAATATATCTTATGTGACCAAAAAATCCATGCTGTTTTTTGAATGTTTTTGTTACAAAAAAGTCATGACTAAAACATACTGATATTAATATACTTTATTTTACCATAAACAACCATGCCGTTTTTTTGAAAAACATCTTTTTTACAGAAAAATCATGATTAAAAAATGTGGATATTAATATATTTTATGTGCCAAAAAAACCATGCTGATTTTTTTTAAATCATGTTTTCTTTACCAAAAAATCATGACTAAAAAACATGGATATTAATGACTTTTTGTGAAAAAACATGGTTTTTAAAAGGTCATGTTTTTTTGGTCAGATAAAATTTAATAACACATGTTTTTTTGTAAAAAAATTTTTTTTCAAAAAGCATGGTTTTTTGGTCACATAAAATAAATTAATATCCATGTTTTTTTTACAGATTAGATTAGTCATTAGTTTTAGCCTCGCTACCCAGCAACAAATGCAATCCAAAGAGAGGAAGGAAGATTATGAAACAAGATCAAAGTTGAAGAAGACAGTAGTAGGTGCTGAAAAACAGGACAGCAGTGAACCGAAAAAAGGTGGTCCTCAACATAACAAAAACATTTTATTTCAACCAAAAGGAGGCCTACCTAACTCTCAGCTTGGGCCCTCACATTGTCCCCCTGGGAGGGCTAGTTCCCATAGATACAATAATTGTATCTCCCTGAGGGGGTGTTTTTTTTACAAAGAAGTTGTGATCAAAAAATGAATAATAATTTTTTAATAAAAAAACATGTTTTATAAAAAAACAATGATTTTTTGGTAATAAAATATGTTAATATCCATGATTTTAAGACACAATTTTTTATGAAAAATATATAAAATAAAACAGCATGATTTTTTGGTGACATAAAATATATTCATATCCAGGTTTTCTTATACATCATTGTTTGTAAAAAAAACATATTTTTTAAAAAACAGCATGGGGTTTTTTAGGTATCATATATATATTCATGTTTTTTTAGTCATGATTTTTTAGTACAAAAATATTTTTTTGGTCTCATAAATATATTATTCATGTTTTTTCAGTCATAATTTTTTAGTAAAAAACATGTTTTTTTTTAAAAACTGCATGGGGCTTTTTAGGTCACATAAAATATATTGTTTTTTAGTCATGATTTTTTTTAAAAAAACAGCATGGTTATATTTGGTACCAGAAAATATATTAATATTCATTTTTATTATTAGTCAGAATTTTCTGTAAAAAAACATGTTTTAAAAAAAACAGCATATTTTTTTGGTCACCTAAAATATATTAATATCTATGGTTTTTAGTCATTTTTTGTAATGAAAACATATAAAAGAAACCATACAGTAAAAGTGGTGGCAGATAACCCACAATTACCTAGAGGAGTCTAAGAGGTACAGCAAGAGCCACAGAACTTACCACAGAACTTTTATTGAGGGAGTCAAAATTCAGAGCTTATTATCTCTGCAAAGTCTGATTTTTTTGGTCACATAAAAATAAAATCAGACATAGTAGAGATAGTAAGCTCTGAATTTTGACTCCATCAATATAAGTTCTGTGGCTCCTGCTGTTCCTCTTAGACGCCTCTAGGTAATTGTGGGTTATCTGCCACCACTTTTACTATATGGTTTCTTTTTGATGTTTTTATAACAATAAAATGACTAAAAAACATGGATATTAATATATTTTAGGTGTCCAAAAAAAACCCAGACATATACTTAACAAAATTTAGGTGAGCAAAAAAAAAAAAACACATAAAAAACACTTTTTGCAAAAAAAATGCAATCAAATAAAACCTTTTTTTTTGCATCACTAGAGGAGGGCATACCTTGGTGTGGTAGATGGAGGAATGGAGGGCGGCGGAGGGAGGAGGACATACCTTGGTGTGGTAGATGGAGGAATGGAGGGCGGCGGAGGGAGGAGGACATACCTTGGTGTGTAGATGGAGGGGTGGAGGGCGGTGGAGGGAGGAGGGCATACTTTGGTGTGTAGATGGAGGGGTGGAGGGCGGCGGAGGGAGGAGGACATACCTTGGTGTGGTAGATGGAGGGGTGGAGGTGAGGGGAGGGAAGACGCCACCGTCGGTTCAAGTCCTCCCCCGTCAGGCCACAGCGAGTGCTGGACAACACAAGCAAATTAGCCCCAATGAACAATAATTATTGTAGAACTGTGAAAGTCAAACAAAACCGTGCGCACACAACGGTGACTGGTGATCTCATAAGTGAAATCTGTCAAATTTTAAGATAACCATATTAAAATTTGCTGAGGCCAGTTTCTAAGAGGTTTATCCTATATCGCAATCCGACCCGTCAACCGGATCGGATTGCAACCAGATCGGATTGTAACCGGATCCTTATTGTTTTAAAAAAAAATAATCCTGAATTACAATCTGATCCATCTTGTTTTTAAAAATCAATCCTGAATTATACTCTAATCCGTTTTGTTTCTAAAAATTAATCTTTGATTAGAACCTGATCCGTTTTGTTTTTGAAAAATTAATCCTCAATCGAAATCTGATCCGTTTCGTTTATAAGATGTTCATTCTAAATTTCAGTCCTGAATCCGTTTTATTTCCTCCATTATTTTAGCAACAATTCCACTTCTTGCACTGATGTTCAAAACTACCTCAGTTCTAAGTCTCTCATCTTTTTTTGCCCTAAAAACTCCGACTGCCCTCGTACCGTCAAGAATAAACAGTTCTGGTGAGAACACCGCTTCAATACAAACTCACTTCCGACACTGCGCTCAAGAAAGCTTAAAGTTTCAGTGAATTTCTCCCGAAGGATGACACGGATGCTTTAAAACACGGGGAAACTGTATGAAGTGCAAGCAAGTCAATAAAAAAAAAAAAGCAAAAATTAAAAGTTATAGGAAATACCAAGTTCAGCTTGTAATATGTTGCTCTCAGTGCATATGCTTCAAAGAATTATCTGGTTAACTAGAGTATTAAAGTTTGCTCGCCATCCTCAACCGTGAACTTTCCCTGCACGTATAGCAAAATAGTGCAGAATTTCCTCTAACTTGAGTTGTCGTATGTGCAACTTTCTATGCCAACTAACCTCTAAAATTCTCAATCATTCAAGTGTACCCTTTACACCCGTTCATCTTATTCCTCCCTAACCTTTGCTCTATACTAAAGATTTCTAATACTTAACAGTCAGTCTTGCCCCCTAAAGCCGGCCTACAAATAAGACACAAATACAGTACAAACCCATAGCTAAATTTAAACAGCCCTTAAAATTTCCACGAACGTACAACCAAACTACAGAAAGTCGTGTTTTCTATAATTACTAACCCCTACACCTATGGAAAACAAACCATTTAGCCCGTACACTTATGGAAAACAAACCATTTACCCGTACACCTATGGAAAACAAACCACTTAACCCGTACACCTATGGAAAACAAACCACTTAACCCGTACACCTATGGAAAACAAACCATTTATATCATAATGCATGAGCAATGCGTAACGATACGACTGTGTACACGTGTTCAATAAATTGCGCACGTGCGTTTATGATCAAATTTGCCCAGGGACAAAATGAGAAACGGCGCAGTAACTAAATAATGAAAAAATTAGATCACCAAGTTTTAGCCGTCGAGCAACTCGCAAATGAACCAATCAAAGCCACTAGAGAGAGGGTACAACTAGAGCAATCGTAACGTTCATGGCAGTCGCAGTCATGGAACCGACGATAAACCTTAAAAAAAACTTCAAATCAGCATTGTGCGGAACTACAAACAGAACGTTTTAAACAGGCGGAACGATCCAGCTCATTCGTCCCCACCCAAAGATAACTTGAATTTAAGCAAATGAATATACGAAAATAATGCACACCAGGGTTTTTTCCCGTTACAAAAACTCGACTCCGGTCAACTCGAGTGTCAGAACTAAGAGCACACGGTTGAGGAAATGCCCGCTGGGCTGCCAGAGCAGGTCTGCCGTGAAGGTCAAAGCGGTATGAGCGCTGCAGCGGCGGCGCATGGAATCAGCTTGTGTAGCGGGCACCCCGCGTCAGTGTGTCGACACTGGTTCTGGGTGGCACCGGTGCCGTATCTCAAGGCGTAATGTAACCAGCGTTTCAGCCACACCATATTAGCGCACGCGGTTTTAAAACAAGTCTCGAGATGAATCTTAAAAGCGTAAATATGATTCTGGGTGGCACCGGTGCCGTATCTCAAGGCGTAATGTAACCAGTGTTTCAGCCACACCATGTTAGGGCATGGCGTCTTAAAATAAGTCTTAAGATGAATCTTAAAAGTGTAAATATGGTGTATATATCAACTTTTTTGGAAATAAACGGTTTTTCTTTTTTTCTTTCTTTCTTTCTGTGTAGAACCGGTGCCGTATCACAAGGCAAAAGGTAACCAGCGTTTCAGGTACACCATATCAGAGCACGCTGTCTCTAAACAAGTCTCACGATAAATTCTGAAATTGTAAATAAAAAGACGAAGATGAGGAATACCAGGTAACATTAAAGAGTCATTCAGAAAGCCAGCAATAGACCAACATTCCTGCATTTGAGCTAAAAAATATCACCCAGAGTTCCGGGAGAGGCAGTTGTCACTGAACCTTTCAACTTACAGAACGCGGGTTTCCCCAAAATGGACACTCAACAGTCCGGATCTAGAAAGATTTTCCCGGGCACGTTAAATCAGAAGCCAATGTTATTCAAGTGACTCCCACGAAATCTGACGGGACACACAAGGAAATTTAACTCTAGTGATTTGCAAATATTTCCAGCTGACGATCACAGTGAAAAAAGAATAAAAGTTAATGTAAAAAAAAATTCGTGATAATTCTTGGAATTTGCTCGCTCAGTTACTTGTGTAATGAGCCGCACCTTACTCTACAATGTTACACGGACGATGTAGACAGTGAAAGTGCTAAAACTCAATGATGATGCGTAAAAAAAAGAGCCTCCCTTACTTGGAAAGCTTCAGTAGCAATGAATTCTTGAAAAAAATATATGCCTCCACAACTGCTACTTCGAGAGATACAATAAAATATAAAGAAGAAGAACAAAAGAAAATAAGAAAAACAAACAGAAATAAGGAACACCAATTGAAAGAAAAGGTACAACATTGGAAAAAAGTGAGAACAGACGAAAAGGGACGAAGAAACGAAATGGGGAAAAGAAAAGGAAAAAAGTAAAACTAAACGAGACACAACAAAACAAGGAAACAGAAAATAAAAGCAAATGAAAAAATGAAGATGTGCACAGCGATTAACTAGTTCTCAAACGCATGACAGCGAGACGCAGATATACTTGCACGGATCAAGCATACGCAAGTTTCAGTCACGCAACGATGTTTTTAACTAATATAGTTATCGTAAGATCTAGACAGATAACTATTAATAAAAATCAATTTCATTGTTACATCAAACCTGTCACTGTTAATATGTTACACTGGTCCTATCAACAGTAAACAATACCTACTTATTGATGTAATACGGCTTTACAATCGTTAAATAATACATATTGGCGCTACACCACACCTGTAAAATAAACGAAGCACTGAATTAAAGTCCTGATGATATTTACATTAAAGACACACGTGCCAGACGTCGGTTTAACGTTACCACCACCTCAACAAGATGACGAACAAAAAAATGAGCATGAAAAAACTTCCAAGTAAAAAGAACAAGTGTTACTGATGCAGATCAGACCAAGTAAGAACGATAAGTTTACTCTTTAATGCGCTAGAGAACCATACGGTCCTCTTTGTAAAATATCTTTAATGTATTATTGTTATTAATAAATTTCTTACGTGTGCATATATTATCAAATCTACATTAAGCAGTGGCATGGGTATTACGACACTAATGTGTGTATCAACTAAGGATCCTTTCTTCAATATATTTTAAAAACTAATGTTTGAGTTTTTGTATCATCTTCATTGGAAATAAACTGATTTTTTTCCTTGCTTTTTTTCATCTTTTCTCTGAAGTTTACCGTCTGGTAGCAGTTCCTTCCTTAGCTCGATGTCAATAAAAACCTGATGCCAGTGCCACTGGTACGGCGATGGTTGCGATAACGTTTATACGAGTACAAAAATGCTGACGTTAAAGGGTTAATCTCATAGGAACGCTAAATTCATCAGCTAGCCACGAGGACAATAAAAATGCCTCGATAAGTGCTCAGAAATATTACGTTCCGCTAAAACAGCCAAGTCTTCAAGATATGTTCAAGGCCGATCCCATCGCATTCTTGCCCTCCACCCTAAATTGCTTGCATCTAAGCTCTTATTGCTAAGGACCGTCTCCTTAACCCTTGCCAACCTACCTGAATGTTATGCACCTCAATAAGGCAGCTATAAATTTTAAACGACAAAGATGTAAATTTGACATCGTGGTCCATCCATTCCCAGAGTTCGTTCGTCGGCAATCGTTACTGAAATTATTGTGTTTATGAGCAGTGCTATCTGAGTGAAGAGGCAAACACAGGAACAGCATTAATGTCGTTTTTATAAATACCCGCAAACCGCATTTAGAATTACAAAGCACTAGCGCTAAAAAAACTACTAAAGAATAATACACGAGGTACTGAAATATAAAAATACAGTAAAAAACTCAAAATTAAAGTTGACGATGTGTGCCCACAATTTTACTCGTAACAAAGACGACTGAGGGAGTAATGACGAGGATGTTGATAACACCAAATAATGACGAGGGTGTTAGGCGACTGAGCAATTCAAAAAATGGATGTGGTGCGGGAATGACCTCGCCAAGCAGGGCACCCGCAAGTACAGGTGCAGCTCCCGCCGGTCGGTCAGCAGTCGCTGCTTGGCAGTGCTGTGAGGAGGTGGTGTCGACACTTCCGTAACCCGCACGCTGCATTTTGGTAGCGGCTTTCCGGTTCTATACGTGGACGGGACTCGTCATTTATTGTAAGTCACAGCTCGTAAAATTCAGAACTAAGAGTACGTTGTTAACGTACTCACGAATGACATTTTTTTTAAACAAAAACTTCGGATGGATTTCCGCTGCTTACAGCTAATTTAAAAGTATTAATTCAATCAAGTAATTCTTTCTCATTCCTAATTCTCCTTTCAAGAAAATTGTCATTTTGCTGTTGTGAACTTCATTTCTCAACTATCATATCTACAAGTTTTTAAACATAAAAATGCAGACTTTTCCATTGACCAAGAAAAATGGCACTAATGTGAGGAAAACAGCCCCACTCTGTTGCCATATTTAGACTTGCAGGAAGCTCAACAACCTTGACTGTGGCGGTCTCTTGCACACTAATATCTCCAGAATTCTAAGCCAATCTTGGGCGGCTGCTCTTTAAATCAAAAGAAAACATCGAAAAATTTCCTCGCTTTGAGTTCTTCAAAAATTATGACCGACGCTGTAAGAACCGGTCCATACGCGTCTCCGGAGAAAGACCATATTTTGAACCAGTTTTGGTACGCGGCCCAAACAAAGAACATGTATGTCGAAGCGTGGTCTGAGACCGTAACGCGTCATCGAGATTCCCATAATACCCGGAAACTCTTGGCAAAGATTCTGCTGCAAGTTATGCATTATCTTGTGTTTTACTTCGAGCACTCAATGCTCAATTAGAAAAATCTTACTCCAAGTTATGCATTAACTCGTGCCTTATTTCGTGAGTCTATGCTCAAATATTAAACCTGTCTGTTCAGAGCGGTAATAGATGTCTCAAGCATTCCAGTCGACTGGAATACCCGTCGGAACTGAGGCGGGAGTGTGGGTACCTCCTACACAAGCTGCATAGCGTTTTCCCAGTAAATCTTTTCAAATATCTGCAATTCCTCGAGTGCATGGTAAAATATACAATAAATCCGGACAATATCGGGTAAAGGATCATCACGCAAATTTTCTAACTATGAAGAAGAAATTTAATATATTCTTATTCATATTCCTTGAACATGAGAAATTCAACAATGAAAATTTTACACGAAATGTCGGCACGCCACCAGCGCATAAGCCCAATAAACCTGAGTCATGCAAGGACCTCCAGTTGCGAAGGCTAATCACACAAAAATTGCGGCATTTATAGGAACTTAATACGGCAGGAGTGACGTGGGTCTTGAGCCTAAATGCGTACGAGCTTTTCGAGAGGCTAAGGTAAGCAACATAGATTCCAACCGAAAATAGCTCGTGTTATGCTATGCACAAAAAGAAATTCCGATTAAAACTGGTAGAATTTTATTAAATGAAATCAGAGGGGTTACGACCCAAAGTAAGACGCCATCTGATACTAAAGCTGCAGCGCATTCTCAGCAAACATAGAAGGATTAGACTGAAATGCTACTGAAGTTCAGTCATTAGTTATTTTTTCTCATCTCCGTTACATCCAACAGTTTTAACTTTACCCACGATTATAAGATCGACTCTGGCGCCATATTATCACCAACATCTGAATGAGGAAGGACCTGCCACTCGGCATTGAATTTCAAAGAACACGTTGCGGTACAAATTTAACAAGAAATAGGGTATATTAGGCTGGGATTAGAGGGGACTATGAAATCTACCCAGACAGCAAGGATTTTTCTAAAATTCTTGGATACTCTTATCCCTATTTACAACTTATTATTTTCATTTTTTATGAATTAAATAAATTAAAAGAATCTACAGGCATCAAATTGTTAAATGCATGTGTAAGATCGACCATTGCGTGCCCTCCGCGTGATGCGGGAAGCTCAGCGTCTCCAAAAATACCAAGGTCGCAATTGCGTTTTAGCTTGCGTTTTCAATGTCACACTGCATCAGAGCATCTGAAGCGGGGAAACTGAGAGGCCTTTGAATTTGTGACAGGTAACCCTTATCAGTAATTTATAACTACCCTCATGACTGAAAGGAGCACATGCCACCGTGTAACAGGAATCACGAAAAACATTCGATAATTTACTACACGTCCGTAATTTTATTTCTTTTAAAATTGGCACATTTTCCAGCACGCGCTAATGGCTCTCGCATACATAGTTACTTCGACTGGCAGTTGCTGACGATGAAGACAAGCCTCAGCAACAACACAAGCCACAACCTCCACGCCACCAACATACGCACATTGGCACTGCGATTCAGTTTCACCCTCCGAAACAATGCATGCGTTGAAATACCCGCTCGGTTCCCAATTTAAAAGCGAATCTTAGAAGCCACAATAATGGCGCCACTGGCGACATTTTCCAGTCGTGACTGGCGCTGAGCCGTGACGGCAAGACACGAAATGTCGCATAAATTGGGTACGGTCTACGGAAATGCGATGCAGCTCGAAGCGTCTATGGAAAATCTCAAAAAATTATATCTGCAAGACGCGGGTATCATTTAAAAAAACTGCGCATTCAGTTTATGCAATATGAACCCTAAAATGCAAATGAATTGAGTATCATTTTTCAAAAACGGCAAATTTGGTAGATATAATATTCCCCCTGAACTGTAAATGAATGGAGTATCAAAAACTGCGAATTCAGTAGATATAATATTCACCCTTAAACGTAAATGAATTAAGTTAATATGAGAAATGCACATAACTCCCTCCTCATTTTAGAATCTTCTGACGCTGTACTAAAATCGCAGCCTGTTGTGTGTCGCAGAGCCAGAGACAAGCCCCACCGTTAAGTCACAGGTAATGACCACTCACGGTCCGATATTAATGGTCATGTCGCGAATACCAACACCACAGCACCAATGAAATGCTAGACTCAACTTAGTCCCCTTGGCTGGAAGGATTTGCCCACGTAATTCCACAGCCCTGAAGCGGGAATGTAACATTTTTTTTTTTTTTGAGAAATTATCAAACTTGGGATTTAACGGATAGAATTTAGCCATGAGGAGCACTCGGCATCTGGGAACCGGTTGGGCTGCGAGATGTTAAATGCTCTTTATGCTCAAATTTGAATAAAAATAGTCAAATTTTATCCCTTAGACGACAAAAAAATCCACTCAGGCAACCTTGCCTGAAGCAGAAGCTGGAGGGGCGAAAATTCTCGAAGTTGCCACTTCACGTCCAGGCTTCAACACTTACACTTAGGTAGCTCTTCGCTAGCACACTCCACAATAACTACGGGGTGATCGTGCAGCCGAATATTTTATTTTAAGCCGACATTTCCACATTCGTTCCTTCCGAGGTACTTAATGAAATTCTTCGTATTCCATAAGTATGCAATAACACAATTTCTTAAGCAAAGACAGCAAATTTCATTTTGAGTCTTCAATTTTTTTGTGAATTACAGCATTTCAGCAAACTGAGCTACGTAACTTTTGCATCCCGTAACACCGACACCATCAACTCAAAGTAAACGAGCGAAGCGAATAAATCTCAATCAAGTCCGAAGGACAATCAAACCGAAGCATCGACACAACACTTGAGTGGCGGCGGCAATGACATCATCAGAGGCTGCTGCTAGGGTGATGAAGGCAAAGGGGACACCAATGAAGCTTGCGGTGCTGCTGCTGTTGCTGTGCACCAGCCTCAGGGTGGCAGGTAAGTCGACCTACACGGCAAACGTTGAGTATTTCGACCATGTTATGGTGTTGCTGTGTACCAGCCTCGGGGTGGCGGGTAAGTCGTTGAGTATTTCGACCTATGTTATGGTGTTGCTGTGCACCAGCCTCAGGGTGGCAGGTAAGTCGATCTATACGGCAAACGTTGAGTATTTCGACCTATGAGTAGTCGACCTATGTTATGGTTCATGTTCAGTGCCATGTTTCTCACATCAATTATGATTCACAAATGGAAGTCGGGCGGTCAAACAACTGTTATGAGTTTTTTGAAGTGGTGAAACCTCGTAAATTTCATTTTGCATAATTTGGGATCTTATTCCAATGAAAACTAATTGTGCTCGAGATAATGGTTTATCTATTTTCAAAATAGAATCTTTTTTTTTCAGTTAGATTGAGGGAAGAAAATTCTCTCATTCTTCGAGCAGAATATTCCATTCGGCAGTGAAATTATGGTTAGCACATTAGCTTCTTTACCCTTCTCCATATCACAAAAAGGAGTCTGATGACTTAACCCGCGCGCACAAAAACGTGACGCCACCAACCATACCCCTGAAATTTATAAGGCCGCTATGCATGTGTGAAGTATAAGGAAAGGAACCACAAATGTGTCGCTGTACAATAGTACGAAAAACATAGGGATATTTCTGGAAGCTAGGCACCCCATTTATTGATATTGGGGGCAACCCGAGAATATTCGAGACAACCCGAAAAAATTAGGGACAATCCAAAAATATTAGAGACAGGTAAGATTATAAGTTAGTTTAAGCCTCCCTAACCGCTGCAAAAATAGAGCGTATCGATGAGAGGAAGGAGGAAGGCACCATTTAGAATGGAGATAAGAAAATGAGGAATCTATGCTAAAAGGGCATAGAAACAGTAAGATGAGAAAGAAGTTCATGAAATAAGATAAAAGTTGAAGAAGAAAGTCAGAGGTGCTGAAAAGCAGGACAGTAGTGAACCGAAAAAAGGTGGTCCTTAACAAAACAAAAAAAAACATTTTATTTCAACAAAGAGAAGGCCTACCTAACTCTCAGCTCGGGCCCTCACATTTTTCCCCTGGGAGCGCTAATTCCCATAGATAAAATAGTTGTATCCCCCTGAGGGGAAATATTAGAGACAACCCAAAAATATTGGAGACAACCCGAAAATATTAGGGATAACCCGAAAATATTAGAGACAGCCCGAAAATATTGGGATAACCCGAAAATAGTGGGCACAACCAGAAAATATTCGGGACAACCCGAAAACATTGGAGACAACCCGAGAATGGGGAATTTGGCTTATTTCTCTCGAAATTTTTCTATCCTATTCTGTACTAAACTATTGTATTCTATTTTATATTCCATACGTGCAGGCCAGCGCATCAACACGGTGGACGTGGGCGGCTCGACGTACTACATCTCAGCGCAATCTCCGTACAACGCTCCCCTCAGCTGGTCAGTTCTGATGCAGTTTAGCTCCTTTATTCGTTATTCTATTTATTTTTGTATGTGTCTATCCATTCATTTATTCGACCATAGCCGTCACCATAAGTTTCGATTGCTCAGATAAATTTACTAAAGGGTTCAGTTGCGTTAGAAATGAGTGGCAGCAGTCTATCCACTTGTTTATTTATACATTGCCGTTACCACGAGTTCCAATTGCCCAGATTATTTTACTAACGCAGTCTTAAGAGAGAGCTACAAACAATTATTCTCAGCTATACTAGATTCAGTATAGATATTTTTTTATAAATAACTATTACTTCACTCCCAAATGATAATCAGCAGGCGCTTTTTAAGCTTTGTAAAAACAAGACAAGCCAAAAAACATGTAAGTAACCGAACATTTACGAAGGGTACGATTGAGAAAAAAACAAAGGGGCGCATGCGCACGAAATGCAAGCGGTTCTCAGACGCTCGACGAGTCGAGTTTCCAAAACAAGGTTCCTTAGAAGGAGATGCGCGCTGCAGACAGCCCTTTCTTAATAGGGTACAGCTAGGCGGGGTCAGAAGGAGCGTTCGTTGATACAATATTATTCAAGTGTTAACGAGCGAACAACAGAGTTCGCGAAAGAAGAATGTCGTAAAAAGCTGTGCTGTGAGAAAACAAGTTTTTACACCGCACGCAAATATCGATGCTTGGGTGCAGTGCCACGTGTGATCACTCACAGCATTCGCACAATAATGTAAATTAATGATGATAGCCGATGCATAAAAATAATGAAACATTACCGCTTCAAACCGGCGATGTCTGGTTATATCTTTTGTACAGTGCTATTGAGCTGAGTATTGGTCAGAGTGCACTGATACGACTTAAAGACTTTGAAACTTAGCACTCTAAAAAAATTGTGTGGTTTGAAACTTTGTGCTACAGAATTTAATGCATGGACAGCAATTAAAATGCCGCTTGCATCGCACCTAAAACAGTTAATTCTACTCTGGTCTCTGAACTTGAGACTTACGGAGCAACCTGAGAAATCAATGGCTCCAGTTGTCACATTCAATTAATACTAGTAAAAAATATTATTGCTAGCAAGTACTTTTTTATTTTTAACATACAGAGACGACTCTAACTCGCTAACAACCTGTCATTATTAGCATGCAGGCTGCCATCAAAACAAGCACATCGACTGCAATAATCATCAACACACAAAAAAAGTATTCTGAAGCCATCAAGAAGAGCGAACACCTTCTTCCACTGACATAGCTCACGTAATGAGGCGCAATACTTACACAAATATGCAGCTAAGATCATTTCAACACGTTGCTTGCAATATGACCCACAGATGGGTCGTGTGTAAGTTTTCCCTGGTGTCAGCAGCATTATGAAAATTACCTCCGTGTACCACCGGTGGTGCACGTTGCAATCAAAGTGTTAAATCATCGCAGTCAACATGTTGACACGTTTATTATGTTCGCACGGTTGCTACGGTTGATTTGGTTAGGTTGAAAGTAGCAGAATTGAAAAACCGTCTTTATTGTTCGATTACATTTCTATCCTTCCTAAAATGCGGATAAACATAGTTGCTTTATAACATTTCAACTTGTACACTACGATATATTTAAAATGAAGGCAGTGAAGACTAAGATTATAAGTTAGTTTAAGCCTCCCTAACCGCTACAAAAAAGAGCGTATCGAAGACAGGAAGGGGAAGGTACCATTTAGTATGGAGGTAATAGAATGAGGAATCTACGCAGAAGGGGCATAGAAACAGCAAGTTGAGAAAGAAGTTGATGAAATAAGATAAAAGTTGAAGAAGAAAGTCAGAGGTGCTCAAAAACAGGACAGCAGTGAACCGAAAAAAGGTGGTCCTTAACAAAACAAAAAACATTTTATTTCAACAAAAAGAAGAAGGCCTACCTAACTCTCAGCTCGGGCCCTCACATTGTCCCCCTGGGAGCGCTAATTCACATAGATACAATAATTGTATCCCCCTGAGGGGATGCAGGCAGAGAAATAATTGAAATTCTATTCATTTATACGGACACGCAAATGAGCACCTAGTGGCACACATGTGTACCAATACGAAGTCAACCTACAGGCACACATGTGTACCAATACGTAATCAACCTATTGGCACACATGTGTACCAATACGAAGTCAACGTGTTAAAATGAAACATGAGATACTAAAAGCATGTGGCTACCATGCGCAGGTTCCTGGCATACCAGTACTGCCGCACAATAGGCATGGAACTCCTGACGGAGGCGAGGCAGGAGGAGGCAGTGACGCTACGGGACTTCCTCAGCACTAACGGTGAGGGCTGTGTTGGAAGTCTGCCTCTTCTTCTGGCAAATCCTCAAGTGTTTTGTTTGTTTTTTTGTCATATTCTAAGGTTTTTTTGTTTTTTTTTCATATCCTCAGGCTTTTTGACCTTTAACAACGCTAATTAACAAGTGGAGAAAATTCACAAAATTAAAATTAAATGTAATATTCCTTCATAGCCTACGCCCATGCAGACCGCAATGCAGAAAATCCATATTCTCACAAGAACAATGTTACTCATCTAACGCTGCAGAAGACCACGCGTTTTTTTCGAAAATAGGTTCAATAAAATTTACTTATTGTGGATTTTATTCCTTCCTTTTTCTTTGAAGTTTACTGCCGAATGGAAGTTCCTTCTTCGCTTTCTTTGATGTCGGTGATAACCTGATGCCAGTGCCAGTCAAATGACGGAGGTTGTGATGACGGTAATGTGAGTACAAAATTGCTGATGTTGAAGTGATGATATCAGATTTTTTTTTTGTCGGTACAGGCTACGAAAACCAGAGCTTCTGGACGAGCGGGAACCAGCTGGGCTCAAACAAGTGGCTCTGGATGACAAGTGGCATGCCTTACAACGCCAGCTTCAACTTCTGGGCAGACCAGAAGGAGCCTCTGTCAGTACTGCCCTCTCCCTCTACATTCTAAGCCCTATCATTTTGCTCAAATTCCATGTCAATTCTTGAAATATTTTAACGTTACATCTAGTGATGCAAAAAAAACGGTTTTATTTGATTGCGGTTTTTTTTGCAAAAAAACGCGTTTTTTATGTGTTTTTTTTGTTTTTTTTTGTTTTTTTTGCACACCTAAATTTTGTCAAGTATATGTCTGGGTTTTTTTTTTGGACACCTAAATATATTAATATCCATGTTTTTTAGTCATTTTATTGTTATAAAAACATCAAAAAGAAACCATACAGTAAAAGTGGTGGCAGATAACCCACAATTACCTAGAGGCGTCTAAGAGGAACAGCAGGAGCCACAGAACTTATATTGATGGAGTCAAAATTCAGAGCTTACTATCTCTACTCTGTCTGTTTTTATTTTTATGTGACCAAAAAAATCAGACTTTGCAGAGATAATAAGCTCTGAATTTTGACTCCATCAATATAAGTTCTATGGTAAGTTCTGTGGCTCCTGCTGTACCTCTTATACTCCTCTAGGTAATTGTGGGTTATCTGCCACCACTTTTACTGAATGTTTTTTTTTTTGTTTTCATTATAAACAAATGACTAAAAACCATAGATATTAATATATTTTAGGTGACCAAAAAAATATGCTGTTTTTTTTAAAAACATGTTTTTTTTACAAAATATTCTGACTAATAAAAATGAATATTAATATATTTTCTGGTACCAAATATAAACATGCTGTTTTTTACAAAGAATCATGACTAAAAAACAATATATTTTATGTGACCTAAAAAGCCCCATGCAGTTTTTTTTTAAAAAACATGTTTTTTACTAAAAACTCATGACTGAAAAAATATGAATAATATATTTATGAGACCAAAAAAATGTTTTTGTACTAAAAAATCATGACTAAAAAAACAAATATATTTATGAGACCTAAAAAACTCCATGCTGTTTTTTAAAAAATGTTTTTTTACAAACAATGATGTATAAGAAAACCTGGATTTGAATATATTTTATGCAACCAAAAAACCATGCTGTTTTATTTTATGTATTTTTCATTAAAAATCGTGTTTTAAAATCATGGATATTAACATGTTTTATGTTGCCAAAAAAATCATTGTTTGTTTTTAACCCTTTAACGCCCAAATGGTCTGTACGGTCCTCTTACAAAAATAACAATAATATATTGTATTTCTTATTCAATTTGTTCACAAATGTGTCCTTTGAACTTCACTGCCGAGTGGCAGTTCCTTCCCTATCTTGATAGCAGTGACTACCTAATGCCAGTGTCGGTTAACCCTTTAACGCCCACATTTTTATACTCATATTACCGTTATAACAACCACTATCACTAAACCGACACTGGCATTAGTTAGTCACTGTTATCAAGATGTGGAAGGAACTGCCACTCGGCAGTGAAGTTCAAAAGACACATTAGTGAACAAATTGAATAAGAAATACAATATATTATTGTTATTTTTGAAGGAGGACCGTACAGTCCACTTGGGCGTTAAAGGGTTAAGTGATAGTGGTTGTGATAACGGTAATATGAGTATAAAAATGTGGGCATTAAAGGGTTAAAACATGTTTTTTTTATTAAAAAGTTATTATTCATTTTTTAGTCACGACTTCTTTGCAAAAAAAAAACACGCCCTCAGAGGGATACAATTATTGTATCTATGGGAACTAGCGCTCCCAGGGGGACAATGTGAGGGCCCAAACTGAGAGTTAGGTAGGCCTCCTTTTTGTTGCAATAAAATGTTTTTGTTATGTTGAGGACCACCTTTTATCAGTTTACTGCTGTGCTGTTCTTCAGCACCTACTACTGTCTGTTTCATAATCTTCCTAATCATAATCAATCTTGTTTCATAATCTTCCTTCCTCTCTTTGGATCGCATTTGTTGCTGGGTAGGGAGGCTAAAACTAATGACTAATCTAATCTGTAAAAAAAACATGGATATTAATTTATTTTATTTGACCAAAAAACCATGCTTTTTGAAAAAAAGATTTTTACAAAAAACATGAGTGTTATTAAATTATATCTGACCAAAAAAACATGACATTTTAAAAACCATGTTTTTTTTCACAAAAAGTCATTAATATCCATGTTTTATAGTCATGATTTTCTTGGTAAAGAAAACATGATTTAAAAAAAACCAGCATGTTTTTTTTGGGCACATAAAATATATTAATATCCACATTTTTTAATCATGATTTTTCTGTAAAAAATATGTTTTTCAAATAAACAGCATGGTTGTTTATGGTAAAATAAAGTATATTAATATCCGTGTTTTTTAGTCATGACTTTTTTGTAACAAAAACATTCAAAAAACAGCATGAATTTTTTGGTCACATAAGATATATTAATATCCATTAGAACCGTACCAGGTCTTATAATAAAATATCCATAAAGAATCTATTCACTCCATAAAACCTTTTGGAGACTAGCTCCATCCTCAGTAAGTCATTCAGTCAAATGTTTTTCAAAGGAACAGTGAAAATTCATTGTCCATTTCACCAAATTTTACTGAATGACTGAGGATGGAGCTGGTCTCCGAAAAATTTTATGGAGTGAATAGATTCTTTGTAGATATTTTATTCTAAGACCTAGTACAGTTCTAATAAACATGATTTCAATATTAACAGCATTCTTTGTTCATAAGTTTCTAAACACAATTCGATTAAAGAAAAATAACTCTTCTGATATTTACATCCGTGTTTTTTTAGTCATGATTTTTTAAAATGTTTAAAAAAAAAAAACAATTTTTTTGGTCCCATAAAATTTAATAGCCATGTTTTTATAATCAAGATTTTTCTGTTAAAAACAATGTTTAAAAAAACATCATTGGATTTTTAAGGACACATAAATATATTAATATCCATGTTTTTTATTCATAATTTTTGTATAAATAACATGTTTTTTTTTTTAAAAAGCAGCATGGTTTTTTAGTCACATCTCTATCAATGACCATAAGTAAAGATATGTTATTATAACACACCATTTTGGGAGTTGAAGGTCATTCACATGTATTGTAAAATAAATGAAATATCAAAGCATGAAACCGCAGAAAATGAAAAATTTCATAAAACCATGGAAAACCATCAATTAAGAAGTATGCTGTAATATTGCTGTTTTATTTTGTAATTTGACATGAACACAAATAATGTAATGTGATTCTTTTTCTTGCTGAGTTATTTTCAGACAAAATATTAAAAAAAAACCAAAATATCCACGTTTTTTTTGGCCAAGGTTTTTTTTGTAAAAAAAACGTGTTTTTTTTAAAAAAAACGGCACGGTTTTTTTTGAGTCACATCTCTAGTTACATCATAAACGCTATCGATACCTCGAAACGCCACAAAAACCAAACCAAAAACCAAAGCAAAAGCTAACGCATACATCACAAACCAAAATACCACAGAGCAAAGCGGCAATTAAAGCAGAAGGAAAACGTGCAACGAAGTAACCCGTTTATTTTAGTCGATGAGCTTACATATTTGTTTTCCTCACGTTAAAAGCCTCAAAACCTTTCCAGTAAGATGGAGCGATCATAAAAGATGTTGTACTTTTTTCACCCCTTGCGTTGACATTGTGGAAAAAAGAAACCCTTTCAGTCAATAAGCTTACACTGTTGTTGCTCGTCAGGTTGAAAGCCACAAAACCATTCCAGTAAGACGGAGCGATCCATTAAGTATTGTACATTTGGGCAGTGCGAGCACCAGCGACGACTCCTGCATGCTGCTGCAGTCCGGCGAATGGCGCTCAGCTCCTTGCACACAGCAGCACCACCTCATCTGCCAGCTGACCCGGTGCTTCTTCTTCAACTACGTCAGGAGCAACACGCAGGCGGCAGACGCCCGCAGCACGCGGTAAGCAGGTACAGTAATGTCCTCGCTCACACAAACCTCGCTCGCGCGCCATCATCAAATTGCTATCAAAGGACGAGATTTCATGAAACTCGTTGACGAGCCCAAATTAGAGCAAGGCGCTGAGGTAAAATAATCAGAACCAAATTTTTCTACAGAGCGCTGAGAATGTATTCACGCTATTTAACGTCGAAAACAATGCAAGCTCTCAAACTTATGAAAATAAGTTTTTGATCGAAAAATGTACACCTGTATACCACATGCATTTCAGGGGTAGATGTTAATTCACTCTAAAAGCATATAAGTTAAAACTATGCTCTGGCATAAAAAGAGCAGAATAACCCTGAAGTTTCTCTGTGAGCATAAAACCGTATCCACGCTTCAACAAAACCTTCCTTTTTAGAAAAAAACCTCGATTGTTTACGTCTTGACGACTGACTTCTTTAACTTGTATATTTATAGAGCATTAAATTGTTGTGTTTGGGTCTGCAGCACAACAATCCTGGCGCCTGGCGTGCGGAGCGTACGCACCACAGCTCCAGAGAGCCCCGAGCAGCCCACCACTCCCCCACCACCATCCCGCCGCACCCGCACACCCATCACCGCCAACCGAGCCATCATTTTCCCCACCGTCGTCCCACCAGCTTTCACCAAAGCGAGCAACGAAACCCAGGCCGTCACAGAGCAATCGGAGGCCTCTAAACCCATCAGCGTAGAGCAGGTTGGAGAGGAAGTAGAAGCACACACACAACAGGACTTGGACGAGCTCCTGCGACAGACTGCCGAGAGCAACACGATCGGAGATACATCAACTCCGATCCTGAGCAAGCTGCTCCAGCCTCCTCACCTGCTAACACTCATGCACAACAACGACGACGCAGACGACAGTAGCACCACAACGAAGACTGAAAACACAGACACCAGCGGGAGCAGAACACGCGTGGACCAGCTCGAGAGGAAGGAGGTTTTCAGCTGGGCTCTACTGCCAGACTCGCCTCAAAGTTAGCAGGTGCAAACCTTTTTTTTAAAGTCCAATGCGAAGCAACAACTGGTAGCAAACGACGGTACGAGGGAGAAATTTTTCAGGCTCCAAATGTATGTAAAAATAAGAGCACATGAAAATTGAGAGATAACAACTGTACGTTTCGTAATTCTCGTGCATTGATTTAGTGCGATAAGTTAATAAAGAAGCTCATGAAATTCCTGATGTTCTTCCATGCAAACAAATAACAGAGCAGCAGTTGCGTCAGAGTTACTATTCATTTGCGTACGGAACGGAAAGTCAACCTCATCCTTAACAATTGAACTCCCTTTCCCCTTTAACAAAAAGATGTAACAACATGGAAAAATTATCAAAACTTCATGAAATAAGGAAGACAGAAAATCATATGAACTGCACGAGATAGCCGGGCAGGGGATAAACCAACAAAGGGCTAATACTCAAAAATAGAAGATAAGCCTCAGTAGGGGCTAGTTGAGTAAAACACGAACTTTTAAATGTTAGCTCAGCCAGCTCCAGCTTAGCTGAAGCTTGATAGATGCTACAGAAGTGATCTGACAACTGTTTTGTGAGAATAATTTGATGTAGTGCTCAGTGAAAACGCCAACCGATTTAACAGAGGATCCGCGCTAATAATTTGCTGAGTAATGGTATTTCATCAGTGCAATTGGAATAGGAGTGGTATGAATCGTAATTGAAAATAATATGGACGGCTTATTGGACACTAATCGCATACACAAAAAATGCCAAAAATTTTCCACATCACTGGCAAAAACAAGTGCCAAACCCATCAACACGGCTCGCAGCAGATACAACGGCGTTGACACGCGCAACAAAAAGCTTCGCTACACGGTTCCAACGTCGGTTCTTCAATTCTACAACTTACAGCCTAACCTACGAAGCACAGCAACCGTACAAACGTGTTAAATCAGCATGATTATTCCTAGAACAGTGGTCCTTAGCCTTTTTACTACGACGCTCCCCTTCAGAATTGTCAGGGGAAATTGTGAACAGATGGACTCGTAGATAAGAGCTCACAACAAAGAATATTGTATATAGGTCCTCAACCATATCCAGCAGTAAAAGCTCACTCTTTTGACGAAAGTATTACTGGGAAAAAGCAAGCTACACGGCAGAGGCTCGCGCCCCTCAGGTAAAAAACCACTGTCCTTGGTACAGACCGACTAAAGCAGTATATCAACCGCGCTCGGGCCACTCACTTGCCATGTATGACGCCCTCCACGTTGAGCATGGGCACGATCTTGACGACGCAGCGCCTGCGCAGCGCGGCCGCGTCCGGCGACAGGAGCCAGCGCACCGACCCTTCCATGAGCCACGACGCGTTGCTCTCGCCGGGATGCACGCGGCTGCTTAGGAATACCACTGGCTGCGGGGGACAGAGCAGCGAGATATGTGAAGCAGGGCAACGAGACATGTTAAGGCGGTGAAGCAGATATCATTATTACTATTACTGTAAATTTTTAACACGTTGACGACGCTAGCGCGATTGCTACGGCCTGGAATGTCAAGTTGTGAGAAGCAGAATTGAAAACACGATTTTACTGTACGAATACATTTCTATCCATTCGAAGAAGCGTGAAAAATGTTACTGCACGACAATCTATTACTTTGTACACTAACATTTGTATTAGAAGAATTGAAATAGTTGAAATATTACGCCGTTCTGCCGTTACTTTAATGGGCAATATACATAGTGGTACACACACGTATTTGTACCACTACGTAGTCAACGCTTTAGCCACCGTTACCAGTAACAAGCGATCCAAACAGCGAGACGCAGTAGCAAATTACTTTTCAAGTATGATACAATTCGGTGAAGCAGAGAGCAACACGGTTATTGGAGATCGAGCTCCGACTTCGCATAGCGCTCACGCACACAGCTGTGTGGGGGAGAAATTACGAATTAAAGACTAGGATTATTCATTATGACTAGCAATAGAGAGTTGAAGAATGATATTAATCATTCTGAAAATAGGAATTAAAATATAAGTTATTAGGAAGAATGGTGAATAGTCAAATGAAACAACTGTTAATGGAGAGAATGGACAGCAGAAGAGTAAGATAAAATCATTAGCGTAGCAACGAATAAATGGTTAAGGACCGATATGAATGATTACCGATGCTCAACGATGTCAATCATCGAGCTCCTGCATCTTCTGGGCTTTGGGAAAATTTTCGAGAGAAAATTAAGAAAAGCGTGATGGCATGTTTGGAAAATTCCAAATAACACTCGTAAATAATGAAATAAATCCAGCATTCTTAGCTGCAGAACGATGTAGATACATGCCTTGTTTCTTCACATCATAATACGGAGGAAAATGTGAGAAACCTATTGAACACCGGTACATACAAAGTCTTTATGACGAAATAGTGGTCAAGCGATGAAGAAGCGCTCAGAGAAGAAGAGACCGAAGTTTCTGTATTTTTTCCTGAATTTCAAGGTGCTGTGGGTAACACAAATGAAATAAATGAAACAGGCTAAAAGCCAAAGTCTAGTCACGAACTCATGAAAAATAGAACCAACTCTAGCATTATGTCCATTTTTCCTCTCACCTTGCTCTGATGAACGGAGGAGAGCTGAGATCCTTGTGATGGGCAAACTGAAGAGACCTGAGATTTTCCTGAAGCGCAAACTGAAGAGACCAGAGATTCTTGAGAATTTTCAACTGAGAAAATTTTCTGATACCCTCCCGAAGAGACAGCCGACTCCTCTGGTGCAGGAACTAAATCCTTTCGGCCAGCACCCTGACCTGCTTCACTACTGGGGACGTCTTTCGTTGAAGGACGCTGATTTTCAGTGAGTTTGGCCCACATATCTTCAACAGCGCTGGAGTTCCTGAAATCAGGCAGCTCATTGTCTTTCCCTGACAATTTCAGCGGCCGACCCTCGCTGGTGCTGTTTACTCCGGAGGAATGACAGTCCGTAAGATGGTCATTGCCACTCGTGGAAGCCTTGCTCGACTCGATGCAGGTCTCTTCAGGGTCTGAAATCGGCTTACCATCACGGCGTTTTTCTGTTGCCTCTTCGGTTGATCTCTTCGAACTTTGCTCGGATTTCTTCTCACGTGTTCTCTTCGTGGTAACAGACTTGGTGGGCTTTGTTTGCGCTTTGTCTGTCCTGGAAACTTTCTTTCCCGAACTCGGTTTGACAAAGCTGAACTTACTGCTGCCATCATCAGAGAAGAGGTCACTGTACAGAATTTCAAGCGTGGGCGTCGAGTAGCACGAAGATGGAGTACTCACAGCACTGTTGCCAATGCCTTTATCATCTCTTCCATCAACTCCACCAGAATCAACATTGCTAGCATCTCCAACTTCTGAAACGTTCTCGCTTTTCACAATTGCATGACTGCAGACGTCACTAACACCGTTATCTTTGGGCGGCATAACGTCACTAACAGAGGAAACAGATTTAACAACAACACCTCCAGTTACCTTATCTTCATAGTCAGTGTTCACAACATTGGTATCACAGGGTAGAGTATTACCAGACTTATCGCGACCCCTGAACACGGTATCACCACTATTACTATCACAGAAATCTACATTATTACTAGTACTTATACAACTAATATCAAAATTACTAGGCCTACTATTGCGGCTGCTATCACAGTCTAAGGAATTTGAGGTTGAATGTTTCGTGTCGTCTTCGGTGCGAGGACGGTTTAAATTGCACTTCAAATCTTGACCGAAGTCAACGGGGCGTTGGACCTTCACGCGAGCCTTCGCCTCCCCGACACCGTCGGCTGTGTTGACGACTGGCTCGCTATAACTTCTGTCGCGGGATGATGCGCTCGTAGCCGCGATGCGACTCTCGCCTATAAAAGGAGGTTCGAGACCGACTTTCTCAATCTCCGTCTGGTCATGGCGGACGTCAGACAGGGGCTGCGTGTCCTTGCTGGTGATGGTTAAAACAGGGACAGGGTTGCCGTTGAGTGTGTGGCACAGGGTCTGGCACGAGTAGAACACGTCCGCAGGCACAGTTTCTTCCACGGAGCTTAAAAAGCTCTGTAAATAAATGAAAATTAAATTTCATTCCATAAGAAATGGAATCAGAGATTCCAAAAGGCTTGCAATTAAAAGAATGTTCCCTTTACATAGGTTCTTCTTTTCATATTACATTTAAAAAACTTCAAAATACACAAAGAAGTTCATCACAAAAAAAGCCCACCGCCATGAAAATACAACTTTGACAGGAAAAGCATCTTTGGCAAGACCAAAAAACTTACAAAATAGAATTAGATGGCAGGTGAAGGGATACAGGCATTAACATATTCAAAACGCTATACATTAAAGCAACAGTCACCTTTAGGCGAGTGTAGGAGTAAGGGTAGAGGTAGGCGAGGTAGCAAATGTCGTAGGCGTGTGGGAAGATGATTGTGAAGCTGGCGGTGTAGTACGACAAGCTGGTCTGCCCCCTGTTGGCTGCGGTCTTCTTGACAGGCTGGTAAGGTCCAGCGCTGGCTGCCGTATCTTGTGCACTGCCAAAATGTGTGGCGCTGTAAGGAGGACGGCGGTAGTGGTTTTTGTGATACACGATATTCGTACCGGTACGCACCCAGTGACAGCGGCCGTGTGTCGCCTCGCGCACACTGAACAGCAGAGGCCGCATTCCTGTGCGACAAAGATTTCTTAAAACTTTCACTGCGGCAGGTAAAACTGAAGTTCAATATTCAACTCAAGTTTACAGTCAATTGTCGTAAATAATGTTGAAAATAACAAACATCAACTGGATCCTGCTTTCGTTTAGTTTTCGTTATGTATTTGTGAAAATTGAATTTTTGACCACTAATTTTCACAGCAGACTGCACCATGACCAGCGACTAGAATGGTTAGAAAATATGGCACCAGATTAGTGATACGGCAGAGGTTGGGTTCACTGTGCTAAGGATGGTCCAAGCTCTCACCACGACTACAACCTCAACATTGTTCCAACGGAGGCGAAATAAATTCAATAGTGATGGTTTAACGAACGAGAAACTCTTTGCTAGCATAACGTTTCTATCGATAAAAAATTAAAAAGTACATATGAGACTGATGTATTTTTCAGTGAACAGACTTCTCATTAACAGGCTTTTCCTCATTTATAATTTCACGCCAAAGAAGAATAAAAAGTGAACAAAAATGCATTAATCTTCCACTTTTCCGTTAATGACTCTCCAATTTAAATGCGTACAGTACCAGTTTCTACATGCAACCATTCCTTCATGTCTTCCATAACACGTAGCGCAATCGTTCAATCAGGGCACAAACGAGGTAGCTTGTGAAGGCACAGCGGAATAAGCCCACCTACCAACCCACCCACCAACCCACCCACCCACCAACCAACAAACCCACAAACCAACCAATCCCTCTCACCCACCAACCAAAAAACCCACCAACCAACCAATCCCACCCACCTGCATTGTATTCACTGGTAGGCTTCTCGTTGTTGATGATGGAAAAGACATAGGGCGCGCCTGCCTCCATGTTGCTGACCTCGAAGTAGAACCACTGGTGGTGCTGCGTGCTGCTGATGTCGCTCCGCACCACCAGCTCGTACTCGCGGTCGTCCACCTGCCAGGGCCCGTCAGCTCCGTTAGAAACAATGGCACCTCTTTCACAGTACTATTATTTCTCCATTGGAAGTAATCTTTCAAAATACCACCACCCTATGTCTTCACTAGATGCAGTAGCACCTCTTTGAAAGTGCACACATCCACCTCATTTCGTGCCCCAAACACATCGTTAAAACACGAAGATGATTGAAAGAGCATACCTAACTCAACAATTGAATGACTTAGAAATATCACTAGACACTGATGAAACAATGCATCCGACAGTACAGACAGGACACCACACCTGGACAGCTCTGACACAAAAAGCACACCACACCTGGACAGCTCTGGCACTAAGAGCACACCACACCTGGACAGCTCTGGCACTAAGAGCACACCACACCTGGACAGCTCTGGCACTAAGAGCACACCACACCTGGACAGCTCTGCGCAGGTTGCCGCCCTCGAAGCGGCTCTCGAAGTTGAGGCTGCGGGACGACACGTCACGGCGGCCCACGCGCTTCTCGTCCCAGTTGCCCAGGCTCCTGTGGTGCGAGGCCGAGGTTAGCGCAAGGTTTTGTGGTGTATATCAACGGGAAGAGAAGAAGGTAAGAGATTAACGCGATAGAAGAATAGAAAAGAAGGAATAAAGGTTTGAGAAAAGTACTTGAAAGGCCGCAGAAAAAAATAGTCAAAAGGATTCTTTCTTTTGAGTAAAAAGAAAGGAAAAGAACATCTACAAAAGAAAAAGCAAATGCAAATACTGATGAAAAAAAGAAAAATTTATCAGAAATAAATAACAACAAAGTATTGAAATTACATTCGATAAATGATTTTGAGCCTCCCTAACCGGAACAAAGGCCTTCCAAAAAGAGAAAGGATGAAGGCATGATTTGGCATGAAGGTAAGAGAACGCAGAATCTAAACACAAAGTGTGTTCTTACACAAGACCTCTTGTTCATAAAAACACTCAGTTAGAATAGTATATCATGAAACAAAACAAAAGTTAAAGACTGACAGAGGTACTTGAAAATAAGAAAGCGGTGAACCTGAATAAAATCGACCTTAAAACAAAGAAAAAAATTTCATTTCAACAAAAAGAAGGCTCACCTAACCGTAAGCTCAGAACCTCACACTTTCCCTCTCGGTACGTTAATTTGCATACATACATATTCTAGGCTTCTCCTCCCTTTTGGAGGGTAGCCGACAGCAGGCCACAATCTACACTATTAGCACTAGGAGGCGAGAGAGGCAGCACTGGCCGCACCAGACTGCCAGGATCAGCAGCAGCCCAGCACAACCCCCTTCCACAGTCAGGCCCGACAGCCATAGCTGGTTTACCCCGACCGCTTCATTGAGTGCAGCCCCTCCCCCCGCACAGGATAGGTCAACCCCCTCACACGAGGGCAACTTCCAGTACCGCGTCAAAAATAAAATTACTTTCTTACGCACTGCCCCCACTCACTTCTGTCCGCAGTCATCTCTCTCGCCACGTCCACAGTCAGACCCCTCTCATACAAAGCACGTTTCACCCCATCCATCCAACTCATCCGTGGTCTACCTCGCGCTCTAACACCACTCACTTCCGACGTATAAATCATTTTCACCAGCCGCTCAACATTCATTCTTTCAACATGCCCAAACCATCCAAGAACTCTTTCATCCACTCGCCTGCTCAACTGTTTGATAACACCCGTCTGCCCCCTAACCAACTCATTCCTGATCCTATCTCTTCTTGTTACGCCATACATGCTCCTCAAACACTTCATCTCAAATACATCCAACTTCCTCCTCTCAGCTGCTCTCAACCCCCAGGACTCTGCTCCATACAACAAAACTGGCACGATCAATCTTTCATACAGTCCCCTCGTAGCAATCATACTCAAACTCCTGCATTCAAACACTTTCCTCATTGCACCCAGTGTCTTACAGCCTTCACTCACTCGATGCCTCACTTCTACTGCCATACTATCCTAAACAGCCACATCCGACCCGAGGTACCTAAAATGCTCCACCTCCTTTAACACTTCACCATTCATCCTCACATCCAAAGTTCCAAACACTCCACCTCTTGAACATCTCATCACCTTACTTTTGTTCACATTTACTCTCAATTTACGCCTTTCGCACACTCTACCAAACTCTGCAACCAGTCTCCTCAGTTTTACCTCTGAACCAGCCACAAGCGCTGTATCATCTGCAAACAACAGCTCACACACTTCCCAATACATACCATTTTGTCCCACCAACTGCGCACCTTTTCCCAACACTCTGGCATTCACTTCTCTCACCACACCATCCATAAACAAATTAAACAACCACGGCGACATCACACAACCCTGTCTCACACCTGTCACAACTGGGAACCACTCACTCACCTTCATTCCCTACTCTCACACATGATCTGCTGTCAACGTAGAAACTCTTGATTGCATTCAACAGTCTCCCACCCACTCCATACAAGCTTACAACTTGCCATAGAGCCTTACTGTCCACTCGGTCAAACGCCTTCTCTAGATCCATAAATGCCCAATATACATCTTTACCTTTTGCCAAGTATTACTCGTTTACCTGCCTTACAGCAAACATTTTATCCACACAACCTCTACCACTTCTAAAACCACATTGTTCTTCAGTAAGCACACGATCCGTCATCACTCTCACTCTTCCAATTAAAACTCTTCCATACAACTTCCCAACGACACTCAGTAGACTTATACCCCTAGAATTACTGCACTCATACCTGTCACCTTTCCCCTTGTACAACGGAACTACACACGCGCTACTCCAATCCACCGACACTTTACTAGCCTCGAAACACACATTAAATAAACGTACCAACCATTCTACCACCACATTTCCTCCTTTCTTTAGACAGTCAGCCGTGCAGCCATCCATACCTGGAGCTTTTCCATTTTTCATCACATCCAACGCACCTTTCACTTCCACACTTCTTATTCGACTACTATTCACTTCACCAAACACAGGCATTCTAACATCACTTCCAACAGCTGTTGAAGGAGCTGTTGAATGTGAGGAGCTGTTGAATGTGTAGGATGATAGGGTTGCGGGAGAGGTAGCTGTCGGAATTTCCATACATACAATAAATATATGCCCCTAAAGGGCATATGTTTATTGTAAGGAAAGAAGTTTTCAAGTATAAAATAAAAGTTTGAAAGTAACTAAGAGAAGCAAAACTGCTGAAAAACACGAAAGGCAGAAGCGAGACGAAATAAAGGAAGCAGCAGGACCCAGTGGGGGCAGGAGGCAGACCTGTGGGGAGGTGCAGTGGAGGGCGTGATGAGCTGCTGCGAGCGGTGGGCGTGCAGCAGCGCATCCAGGTCGTACACAACGCGCTGCAGCACGTGGCCTCGCAGCTGCCGCTCCACGCGCTGCACGCCACGCGTTCTGAAAGCACGCGCAACATTTTCAAGTCGCAGCTCACAAGTTCTGCTCTACAAAATGCGATTTATTTCCCACTTAATGTAATAAGTGGCTCGCAGCTCTACTCAAGTCGCAGATCTACGAGATTTATTTTATTTCTCTCTTTGCGCTATTAAAGTTTCCTTTTTCATGGAAAAAGTCTTCACAAACACGGAAATATGAGCAGCGGAATTCAAAGGACTTCGACGGTATCTGCGAAAGACGACAGAGACGTGAATAGGTAGAGCCACGAACCTGCTCTGTGGTGCTTAACTGTCTCAGATGGCTGTTTTGAATTAGAATGTGCGCCACTTAATATAATTGGTAAAACATTTGAGAATTATACATGAATTTTACTGCATCTGCGACGCTGAGACCGCAGTTGTTGGTAATGAGCTACTTCTTACAAGTTAAAGTGATTCGCTAAAACGATTTGCCAGATAGAGCAAGTTATCTTTAATAACTGCCTTTTCCTTACTTTACTTTACAGCGCAGCGAGCGGCTTATTATGACTACTTTTTCTTTACTTTAAATCATCAAGAGAATATCTGGAACATAAACTAAAATAAATCGGTAAAATATCGAACATGACAATCACTACCATTAAGAAAGTTCTTGACAGCAGCAGCACATTGCTACAATAAAAGCTAGTCAACACAAAGAAAATTTAACTGAACATTTACCAACTTTATAGATCTGAATGGTGACCTATTGAAATCAAAACTGTGGAGGTGCGCCGTCTCAGAGCATGGCTATCCCAACAACCCCAATTCCTTCCCCTCCTCCCCACCTGGCGAGGCGGGGGTCCCTGACGTGCAGGGGCTCCAGGTGACGGGGAGAGACGCCCCCCACCAGGTCAGGGTAGGCGATTTTCACGAAGGGTAGCAACGACTTCGTAGACTCTGTAAACCTCGAGTAAACCTCGCTGGTACAGGCTGTGTTTGGACTAGTAAGTGTGGTGGGTGCGGTAGCTGTTGTGGTGGGTGAGGTAGGTGTTGTGGTGGGTGAGGTTGGTGTTGTGGTGGGTGAGGGAGATATTGTGGTGGGTGAGGGAGTTGTGGTGGGTGAGGTTGGTGTTGTGGTGGGTGAGGTTGGTGTTGTGGTGGGTGAGGTTGGTGTTGTGGTGGGTGAGGTTGATGTTATGGTGGGTGAGGTGACGGTGATGGGGCTGGTGGCTGACGGGGGAGGTGCTGCACATGAAGCGGCCCCACCATCTATGTATATTATGAAAAATTTTACATTGAAAAATTTCCAACGCACGAAAATTAAGAAATGACCTCAAAATTTACTTATTTAAAAAGAAACAGAATAATAAACTTTAACAAATGCAAGCGCACTTAAAACATGATGGCATTTCAAAGAAGAAGCAAATGGCAGTCCAATGGAAGTGATTTATATAATAAGTTACAATAAAAGAACAGCAATCAAATAATTGAGTAATTAAAACACTTTACCAGCAATTCAGTTCTGATCATGACCCAAAAATAAGTCTACTCTATTACTACGAAAAAAAAAACAAGTACCAACTTCTCATTTTAATTTATTTTTTCTTTCTTTCTCAAACCAATGTTTAGAACTATGATGCAGCTCACTGAAACTTCTAAATAAACGCTACTCAAAACCGCCTCAATTAAATCAGTCCCCAAAAAGACAAAGTTCTTCAGTGATATACGTACACAAAAACACACACACACCTTTACTGAGGGCGCTCACGCTTTTCCAGAAGCAGAGGTTTTCTGCCGGCGGCGCACTGCTCAGCTCGGGGCAGAAGCGACCGTAGCTCAGGAGTTCCGCCAGGGGCAGCCTGCATGAACTTCCACTGGCGCTGAAGTCGTCACAAGGTGTGAGCAGGTAGTCGTCCTTGAGCCGACCTCGCTCATGGTCATTTGCAGGTTTGTCATCATCGTCATTCAAGAGACCTTCATCTGTGAGGTCTTCTTCCTCTTCGTCGTCGCCCGCTTCCTCTAGCTCTGCAACCTGACCGGCGTCAGCACCAGAAGGGGACGGAAAGTTGACGTCGACTGCTCCGGTTGGGGGTCCACCAGGGGCTGGAGGTCTGAACACGATGAGGGGGGAGGCATTGGAGGGGTATATGTGCTGTGGGGCACCTTGCGAGCACTTGAGGAAGAAGGTGACGGCGGCGCAGACGGAGGTGTCCAAGGACCGGTGGTCGGGGCTCGAGAGGATGAAGTCTTGCAGCAAGGGCATCGCACCTTCGCTAGACACAACCGACCGGCCTTCCTCTGTGGGAAAGAGCAAGTCTAGAATGCCAGCGAAAAAGCGGTCATGGACTTTGAGAAATGGGAAATCTATATGCACAAGATGTATTCCCACACACAGCATACCCTGCGCATAGAAACAGATACCCTGCGTACCCTTTTAAAGGCACGGATACCATATGCACCTTATTTAAAGATATGATAACCTAACAGTATCTCCCAGGGGGGCCCCAGTCTCCATAGCATAGGATAGACAAACCTGACTAACCTAAATCTATTGCCTATCTCATGCTCCATGAGAAGTAGCGGAGAATGGTATCAAACATTTTATTTAGAGTTACCTTAGAGTTTGCCTTAGAGTTACCCACTTATACAAACAGCTATGAACGCGAGAGTGTGTGAAACAGACATTTCTTTACAGAAGCAAGCTCGTTATCTCTCACTGCCACTTTGACAGTGTGGGATGCGAAGCCTTTTTCTCGCTTTGTACCACAAGCTTTCTCGCTTTGAACCACAAGACATAAGGAACTTGAGCTGAGAAATCAAAGGAATAAAACCTTAAGTGACACAAAGAGAGAGGAAGTAACTAAAATATTAGCTAAGCAACAGATAGGGAGTAACGAAAATGTTAGGTAAAGAACAGATAGGGAGTAAAAAAAATGTTAGGTAAAGGCAGACAACATAGAGGGAGTAATATAAATGGAAGGCGCTCACTGGTGTCGGCGGTGCGCTGGAAGAGCGAGACAGCGGCGCGCATAAGCTTGTTGAGCAGCCTGGGCTCCACCGCCCGCCAGTCCTGCAGCGCCGCCACCGCCGCCCCCACCGCTCCGTAGCACGCGCACTCCACTGCGTTGCTCTCTGCCATACAAACACTGGTGTGCGTACTTACGCGTACTGACACTTTTACACGTACTTGCACTTCCACATACTTGTACTTTTACACATACTTGTTCTTTTACACATACTTGTACTGTTACACATACTTGTACTTTTACACATACTTGTACTTTTACGCATACTCGTACTTTTACACATACTTACACGTACTTATACACATACTCACACTTTTACACGTACCTACACATACTTACACTTTTACACATATTCATACTTTTGCACGTACTTACACCTTGACACATACACGTATTGACACTTTTATACCTGCAGAAAAAAACAAGCACTCTACTGCTCAGAATTCAATCGGACATTAGCATGACATATGCTCGTGCACATATCCTTAAATGCACGTAAGAAGACCGAAACGAATCTTGAAGAGCAGGAATATATAAAACGGGCGGTCAACTTCAAAATCTCACACACACAATCTCATTCTAGATATCTAATGTTCTTCAAAAGCGTCAGTGACAATGTTCTCAGCTCGATTGACTTCTCACCGAGTCGGAGCATCCTAATAATTCTACTTTAAATTATCAGAAAAATAATCCACAAGTCTAAGAAAGAGATTCCTAAAGAAATTCCACTGTGGTGTATGTCAATATAGAAGAAAACGAGCATATATGCATATATAAATATTTCCCAGTAACAAAGAATATATTTAAACTTACTGGAGGCGGCGAGAGATGCAAGGGTCTCAAGAATGTATTTTATTTTGGTGAGATGCTTTTTGGAGGCCGACGAGAGCAGCGACACGAGCGTCCGCACCGCGCCCTCGCGCCCGAGCAACTGCTGGTTGCTCCCTGCTCACACACGCCTTTTATAATCGTTTGTATCAGCCATTAATTGTAGAATAATCATTGCAGCATCTTATAAGTATTTGTTCCTATGGTTAATTGTAGAATAAGTCATTGCTGAATCTTATAGTTATTTGTTCCTATGGTTAATTGTAGAATAGTCATTGCTGAATCTTATAGTTATTTGTTCCCATGGTTAATTGTAGAATAGTCATTGCTGAATCTTATAGTTATTTGTTCCTATGGTTAATTGTAGAATAGTCATTGCTGAATCTTATAGTTATTTGTTCCTATGGTTAATTGTAGAATAGTCATTGCTGAATCTTATAGTTATTTGTTCCCATGGTTAATTGTAGAATAAGTCATTGCTGAATCTTATAGTTATTTGTTCCTATGGTTAATTGTAGAATAGTCATTGCTGAATCTTATAGTTATTTGTTCCTATGGTTAATTGTAGAATAGTCATTGCTGAATCTTATAGTTATTTGTTCCTATGGTTAATTGTAGAATAAGTCATTGCTGAATCTTATAGTTATTTGTTCCTATGGTTAATAGTGAAATAATCATTGCAGCATCTTATAGTTATTTGTTCCTGCCGCTAGTTGCAAACGTTGCAGCACACAGAAATAATGCAGCAGCAGAGAAAAAGGATTTACTGCCACTAATACGAAAAGTAACAGAAGCCACACTCTTCATAGGTATATAGTCACTTGCCGCTAGGAACAAATGTAGTTACATACATAGCTGGTATTGAGCATTAGTTCCATGTCTTAAATGTGATTCGTGGGCAATTGGGAGAATTTTTTCGCAGATGCTGTTTTAATGATAACTTATATCCCACTTCTTATAATATTCAGCACCAGAACTGAATAAGATCACACATCATAAGTGAAAAGAATGAGTAAATTACACACATGAGGGTAAATTACACACATGTGGGTAAATTACACACATGAGGGTAAATTACACACATGAGGGTAAATTACACACATGAGGGTAAATTACACACATGTGGGTAAATTACACACATGTGGGTAAATTACACACATGTGGGTAAATTACACACATGTGGGTAAATTACACACATGAGGGTAAATTACACACATGAGGGTAATTACACACATGTGGGTAAATTACACACATGAGGGTAAATTACACACATGTGGGTAAATTACACACATGTGGGTAAATTACACACATGTGGGTAAATTACACACATGAGGGTAAATTACACACATGAGGGTAAATTACACACATGAGGGTAAATTACACACATGTGGGTAAATTACACACATGTGGGTAAATTACACACATGTGGGTAAATTACACACATGTGGGTAAATTACACACATGTGGGTAAATTACACACATGTGGGTAAATTACACACATGAGGGTAAATTACACACATGTGGGTAAATTACACACATGTGGGTAAATTACACACATGAGGGTAAATTACACACATGAGGGTAAATTACACACATGTGGGTAAATTACACACATGAGGGTAAATTACACACATGTGGGTAAATTACACACATGTGGGTAAATTACACACATGTGGGTAAATTACACACATGTGGGTAAATTACACACATGTGGGTAAATTACACACATGAGGGTAAATTACACACATGTGGGTAAATTACACACATGTGGGTAAATTACACACATGAGGGTAAATTACACACATCTGAGTTAGTTATACACTAGTGGGCAAAAACAAAGCACGAGACGTGCCGCACCGTTTTTTGCGGCGAGGCTGAGGAGGATGAGGAGAGGCAGAAGGGGAGGCATGGGGCGCCGGGCCAGGCGCTCCTGCAGCAGCCGCAGCACCAGCGACACGCCTCCCACCAGCCGCAGCCGCACCGGACCCCGGGGGTCTGCAACCAACGATGTTACCCTCAGAACACTGGCTGGTGTTGGTGGTATTGTTGGTGTGAATTGATGAGTGGTCTATTCCATGTTAATGTAAACCTCACCTAAACAGAAAGGTGTTTGCAATATTGTTATATTGATGCAAATTATATAATTAGCACTCTATTTCATAATAAAATATATACTTCTGACATTTTATTAGTGGTGTAAATTAATAACACTATTTCATATTGGTAGAAATATTTCCAATTTTTTAATGGTCAAGCCTCACGAGACACTGAGAGCTAAAAACTTGAAAAAAGTGTCACGTAAGGAAAAGAGGCACAGGAACAAAATAAAACTATCGTTATTTCTGCAGCACTAATTTCACCCAAAGACTACTGTGATCCAGGTATTATAACTTACGTAGTTCGATTAATTAATACAAAAACAACATTAACATGAACAGCACAGAAAAAAACACATTGGACAAAATATAACTACAGCACTGTAGGTTGTAAATTCGAGGTAGCAGTCGGACGAAGGAACGGATTCGACACTTGCCTTTAGCGAGCAGCTTTGTGATGACCTGACAGCCAGAGAGCGCGAGTGCGTCAGAAGAGGCTGAGGAGGCGGAGGAGGAGGCAGAGACGGGAGGCAGGAGGCGCTGCAGGCACCGCACCAGCACATCAGGAGCACGGAGGCACAGCAGCAGCGACACAGCGCTGCCTCGAGTTTTGGCTGCACACACACGCGCTTACTTTGTTGACATGCTCACGGTAGTGCTTCAATTAGATGTATGTTTACAGGTGTAAGGTAGTGCTCAATGAAAAGTTAGTTTACAGGTTTGAGGTTGTGCTACGATCATGTATGCATGTTTAATGTAATGCTTCAATAAGAAGTTTACAGATTTCAGATAATGCTTCCATCATGTTTACAGCCTCACGGTAGAGCTCCCATCGGAAGTTTACCTCGAGGTTGAAGGTAGTGCTTGTATCAAGGTATGCCTAGAGGTTAAAATTATTTCTTGTATCAGAAGTATGTTTGCATGCTCACGGTCGAGCTTCAACCAGAGGTTAATTCGACATGGTATCCCAGAAATGAACATGTAACAGTTCAATATTACTGATAATGGGAAAAAATTAAACAATAAGACCGCAGAGCTGGGCATGATATCTCTTTGTGAAATGTGATGTACAACAATTAAATATGAAGAAGCAGTAACTGCTATATTGCTGAAGTTTGAGAACAGAGATCAAAAATATTGGAGCTAATTTATTCTAAAGGTAAAACCAGAGCAACATACGTAGCATCTATTAATCCATTGCCATTCTAACTTTTATTTTTATTTTCCGAATCTGCCCACTGAATATGAGAATGGCTTATGAAAATTGTAAAAAAAAGTGAAGCAGAATTGTTTCTTCTGGCCATCCTTTTAATGTTTATCATCAAATTACGTTTTCCAAAAATGAAGTCCATCCGTTATATTTAGATAAAAACTATAAGCCTGACGCCTCAATATGAGGCGTGAGGCATGAAACAGAGATGCTCACGTCGCTGGTGAGGCGCGAGGAGGCTGTGCAGCAGCTCGCATGCAGCACCTGCAGCCTCTGCACTGCTGCACCGCTGCACAGGCAACACTTGGTCAGAACGCAGCTCTACTTGAATGTCTTCAATATATCAATTAGTCTACGCCTTTCTAACACTTCATCAGAAACTATTTGAACAAAAATGCCTTATGCTAGAATTTCAATACGTTTAAGCCACCAACCCCCCAAAAAATGTTGCTCCCAAGAGAGGAAGGATGAAAGTATTATTTAGTGTGAAAATAGGGGAATGATTTCGTTAGTTTAAGACTAGCCACAACAAAGGCGATCTCAAGAGAGCGAGGAACAAATCTCATTAATTATGTATAGAAAATGGGGGACAAGACGGACAAGATGTACGGACAAGATGTGTTTCCACCCAAGGGACTCTGCACAGAGATACAAGTTGAAAAGGAAAAGGAATGAAAAGCAGAGAAGAGACAGCAGCAAAGAAGGAATGAAAACTGAAAGAAGTGGGCACATGAAAGCCATGTCCAGAAGGCCTATCTACAGCTGAGATAACCTAACAGCATCGTTCCTGGGGCGCCAGTTCCCGTAGCATAGAATAAACAAACCCCTCTAACCTAAACCTATTGCCTATCCTGTGCCCCTAAGCAGGAAATTAAAATAAAAGGGGCATTTGTGCACAAAGGATGGGCTTAGAAACAGCAAAATTGGAAAAAATTATGAACCAAAACGAAATAAAAGTTCGACAATAGAGCAATTGATGTTGAAAAAAAGGACAACAGCGAACCAAAAAAGATGGTCCATATCAAAACGAAAATTTATTCTATTCCAACAATGAAAGTCGACTTAACCTCCGGCATCTTACGCCGGGAGGCGCCAATTCCCACAGATACACAAGTTATATTTTCTAAAGGGACAAATACCGTCCAAAAAGCTTCAATTTTTTCGTTTTTAAACGTGCCTTAAAAATGAAGACCAACGTCAAGATTACACCACTAAAACATCGTCATAAAATGTAATAAATACTGCAAAATGAAAAATGAGTCCATATAGTCACTGCAAGATTCTCATAAAATATCGAAATGAGTACATTCGTCGGACGACAAAAACGTAAAATATTGCAAATTTCAAACCCTTTACCCGAAGCAGGAGGAACTCCAACTGAGTACATCTGTTGGGAGAAAATATACAAAATTAGGCGCTTCTAAGCCCTTTACCTGGAGGAGGAGGAGCAGGTGCTGCAAAGGGCATCCGGCTCCTGCAGAAGACACCGAGCAGGGAACCTCCTGCAGCGCACAGGCCGCAGCGTGGCACAGCCCCTCGTCTGCAACACGGCAGCCACACTCAGTGACAGCACACGCCACTAGTGGAACTTTCAACACTCAGTGACAGCGCACGCCACTAGTGGAAATTTCAAACCAGCATACGCATTAAAAGCATACACAACCACGCCCAAAGAATGATTTAATAAAAGAATTTCAGTAAACAATATAGAGAATTTTAACGCCCCAGGGCTAATGTACTCTTGTGTACTTCCAACGAAGACCCCCGACCAACTTTCTTACCTAATAAATGAAAAATTAAACGTTCAAAAACTTAACACTAGCTGAAAATAGGAAAATAAAATCGCAACGTAAACCACAAGATCGTACCGAAGTTGTAGCGTACCGCATCGGATTGACCTCGCAAGCGATGACAAAGTCAGATCTACACTGAAAAAATTGAAGGATGTCCTAGAAGTCGCTGAATTTATTCGGGCTCATGAATAGCTATACTCAAATATGTCCATTGTACTAGACTTAAGATACAATCTATTGCTGTATCACTTGTGGTAAATAAATTGTTTAACCCTTTCGGTACGATAATTCAAATGGTTTGGGTAAAAACTTGCAGGGGAAAAAGTTGTCGTTACCCTGAATTGTCAGTGAAATTGTCCTAATGTGGGTGCTTTCAGCTTAAGTAAGTGCCTACTTCATTATTTTAATTTTTAAAAATTTTCAATCTTTGAAGCTCTTTGCTTGGCGACAGAAATTTTTGATGTTGATAATTAGGTTTTTGTATTTACGAAGAAATTATCTACGAGTTCTTGCCCGAATTTATAAAATATAAACAAAGTTCAGTAAACTTGTTCAAGTGCAATGGAAAGGGTATTGAATGTGTTGCACGGACCCTGTAGCATGAACATACGCGAGCCTATGCAACAGGGTCCTTTGGTAATTACAGGGTCCTATGGTAACCTATGGTAATTTACACGTGCAGGCTTCTGGAATTGTTGAAAAACTAGTTTAATGATTGTTTTCAATTTCCCTAAGTTTTTTATTTACTCCAAAATATTCCCTCACTAGTTAAATTACATTAAAACTAGGTTAGATGCCCTAAATTGGAAGCACTAGCAAACTTGGCACTGGAGTAGCCGTTAGTACCGAAAGGGTTAAATTGTTTAAATTATTTCAAGTCGCTTACATTCGCTGTATAGAAGCGCTTTGACGGCTAGGCAGGCCTCCACCATATCTTCCTCCTGCTCCGCCTCCGTCAGCTGCAGCATGGCGGCCGTCACGACCTCGCTGTGAAGGGGAGGCAGAGGCTCATCCCCACCAGAAGGCGGTGGTTCCTGCCCCCGAGGGAGGCCACTCAGAGCGGGGGATGACAAGTCCCCAATCAATTCACCCGGAGACGGCAGCTAAGAACACAGGAACATAACTATTAACGTATCGCTAATCATTGAATAATCATGTTAATCATACCTTCACTAAGACTTACGAAACGTGAAAGTGTAGACACAAGAACGTATCTATTAAAGTATCACTAATAACTAAATAAGGATAATGTTAATCATATCTTCACTATGATTTACGAAACGTGAAAGTGCGAACACAAAAGGCTGAATTGTGTTGTGAGGTATATCGTGATGTCACAACAGTTACACAAAGATATCAGACTAAAGCAGGGAAACTGATCCTCAGCACCAAAATTTAATGCAAAATATTCAAGTCGTACAAGGTTTTAGGGTTCAGCAAAAGTTTCAAAAGTATAAAATGTGGATGCTGTGCAACCCAAATCTCTAATTTATAGATGATTAACTGTACTCCTAACATCTACCAGGAAGATATCCACCGTCTAAATCAGTAGTCGTACTCTCAATAGCACCGAACAGTTGATCATTGTCGAACTTATAGATCTCTGAAAACGAACTTCTAGATCTCTTTTTTTAACACCACTCCCACAAGATGTAACGTGAGAACTGAATAAAGTTTTCGACGTGAACCCACAAAATTTAGAATAACTACGTTGAAAGTAAATAGACAGAAACCTGTTCATTACTCGCTCAATTTTATTTTATACGTATGTTTTGTGTGCTTTTTATTTTATTTTGACGAGTTTTGTCTGTCTTCTCATGGTATATTTTAACACTAACAATTCATTAAACTTACTGTACATCTTTCACTTCAGAGACATGTTAATCTGTTTTTTTAATTGACAATGGACCTGGACTCCGAAACGTTTTCTCAGGAAAAACGATTAATTTCCTCGAAATTTTCATTTTTAAATTCCTAAACTCCATCAAAGTGACATTGTTTCGACATATCAAAATGAAAAATCGGAAGATGGCCCACCCACCGAGGGACTATCCTGCAGCAGCCAACAGGACGTGTCGTGCAGCAGCTGCTGTTGCTGCTGCTGCGTCTGCCATGTCTGCAGTTGTCTGGTTTGTTTAGACCCAGCAAGGCACAGCTGGTCTTCCTGTACATCATCACAGGACTTCCTTCCTGGAGCCACCATCGCCTATCACTTGGTCACTTCGCACGTCCCAAAAATAAAAACTTAGCAAAGCCAAGAATAAAAATTTCCGCCTAATGCAAAGTCCTCAAGGTCTGCTGCGCCCCCTTCAAAATGTCCTTCGTATAGCAACCACAGTGCCTCTGTTGTTGAACACCAGCATGACAGCAGCAGTACAATGTAACACCGAAACACAGTAAGTCTTTTAAAACATCAGTTGAGCACAGCACAAAGTTCCATCAAAATTCATAAAGTAACCCTTTGTTCCAGATAAGTTAATAATAACATTTTCCATTAGGCAACTACGGAGCCTCTGTTGTCGAACACAAGCATCGTGGCTCAAGCAAATTGAGTTAAGCGAATAAACTTAAGAAAATTTATTATTTTGCAATCTACGAACTTTGTGGCGCTGGCATTTCACACAAAAACAATTGCTTTAAAATCTGCAACAAATTAAAAACAAGTAAATTTATACATTGAAATTATGAAAACTGCAGGTATATTGCATTTTGTACAGTATACATCGCTTTAAAATGCAAACATTATTAGGCAAATAAATTGTACATCACATGAAAAGAAAATTGCGATCTAGATTTTAGGACAAAAGTCTACGGGAAATGCAACCAGGATTTAATTACCTTTGTGTATTGTATGCTGGTATGTACTAACACATCATATTTAATCGTCCTCTTAAAACTGCAGACGTAAATGATTCAAATGGAGTAACAGACCCTAAAAAACAGAGGGTCTATAGAGGGTAAATAGCTAGTAGATTAGATTATTAGTTAGTTTGAATCTCCCTATCCGCAACAAAGGCAATCCAAAGAGAGGAAGGAAGAAGGCACCATTTTGTATGGAGTTAAGGGAACGCGGAATTTATGCAGAAAGGACATAGAATCAGTAAGATAAGAAAGAAGTTCATGAAACAAAATCAAAGTTGAAGAAGAAAGTCGTAGGTGCTGAAAAAACAGGACAGCAGTGAGCCGAAATAAGATGATTCTTAACATAACAAAAGCATTTTATTTCAACAAAAATAAGGCCTACCTAACTCTCAGCTCGGGCCCTCATATTTTCCACCCTGGGAGCGCTAATTCCCATAGATACAATATTTGTACCTCCCCTAAAGGGCACATGATAAGAAAATAGCTCGCTAAATATCAGAAGAAAAGTCTACGGAAAATGAATCCAGGATTTAATTATCTTTGCACTTGGCATTCTTGTAGACATTCAATCATTCTATTAAAATTTCACACGTAAATGATTTAAATGGACTAAGACACCCCAAAAATTGATTCACTCACATAGGCAGTATTCTTAAATCAACCTACGATACCCATTACACTAGAAACCGATTAAAAAATCAAGAAAGGTTTATGCAGAATCGTTAAGAAATATCCCTTGAAATGGACAGTATCTTGCAAGACCCTGAACTGGTCTTCGATTGCATAAGACTCTTCACTCCCACACTACAATGCAGGCGCTGTTAACATCATACCATAAAACTGTCGCAATAACGCTGAAATTGGAAGAAGCTTAAAAAATCTTCACTACCGTTACCTATATGTTCGAGCTCAAGAATGAAAACCCTTAGATATTTCCACGTTGAAAATAGATAAAGTAAATCCATAATCTACGATACATATGAATCTAAATCTTCCAGTTCTATATCCACTAGAAATTCTGTCACTAACTCAAATCGTCTTCCAGATAAATAGTCGTATTTTTTACACAATACAACCAATCGTGAGGAAGGAGAAAAAAAAGTATACTGAGTCTAACGATTGAAATACAAAAAAACAAATTTGAACAACAGTATTAAATAAAAAAATGGAACCAACAAAACGATACAAATCAAAAATTTGCAGAGTCGCTTATTTAGACATTTTGTACAGCAGAAATGGAGCCAGAGCAAGACAGGTTAATTCGCTAAGTCGCTTTTTTTACGTTACTTTCCAAAGCAGAAAACTCCGCCAGAGCAAGACAGGTGCATTGATTTTTTCCCAGCAATATATTTGTAATATATTTCCTGAGTCTCATATCATGACGCTATTTTCCAAAGCAGAAAATTCAGCCAGAGCAAGACAGGTGCATTGATTTTCTCCGTGCAATTTGAGCACGGCCGCAGGGCCAAATCACCAGCCGGGAGCGCTCCAGCCCTCAATTATTCCGTCCGTATTTCTGCGGGAGGAAACGCTGCTAGAAAGCCAAGATAGCAGCGGCAGCGGCGGCGGCGGCGTGCGGACGAGGGGCATGCCGTCTGACCGCATCCAAGTTCAAAACCAAACACACAAGAGAACAGAATCAATATGATGCAGACAAGAGGGCAGAGCACCCAGACGGCGCCTGCAGCGCTGCAGACTTCACCCCTCGCCCCTCTACGGGGGGAGCTACAAAAGGCAGCAGTGGTAAAAGGGCACCCCATGCAGCGAGGAGAACAAATTACACCCAAGCGAGGAGAGCTACGTAGGACAGCAGGAGTAAAAGGGCATGCGTGTCAAGCCGCACGGGCGCTGGCGTAACTGATGGCAGAGACAGCAATACTTTTCTGAAATTGCTTGGAAGAAAGCATCAGCTACAGGCAAAAATACAACTGATTTAAATAAAATAGCGGTTTCGTGAAACTTTTTTATGGTGCTATAGAGAGCAATTCTCCTCATAAATAAAAGCTCAACAGAAGCACCAGGAACTGAAACAATAGACATCAGTCGCAATTTTGTAAAGTTTTAACAATCAAGACGTAATAAGATCGTTGAAGCTTTTTTAAATCGTTAAAGAATTGAACAAAATAATATGTTAGCTCAAAATTTGTCCTAACTTGTATCTATGCTTTTTGAACAAACTTAAACTAACGCCCAAAAAAATTGGCTACATTAATAAAATAAAATGAAAAGTCAATAAGCGAATTGCAACGTTTCCAAAACATCCGTACGTCCTACGATGGTTACAAGACCAAATACAACTGAAAGCGTGAATTGAAAATACTGAGCTACAGTAGTTCACAAAAAACATTAACACGTAAACCGCAATGAGCTCAACGAAAGTTCAGTATACAACTCAAATTTAAGGACAATTGTAGTGAGCAATTTGGAAAACAGCAAAAATTAACTGGATCGGGCTTTTAATTAGCTATGATTAAGTGATCATGAAAACTGAGGTTGTGAGTGCTGGTCCGTCACCCTCCGTGTACCACTGGTGACATACATCGCAGTTACAGTGTTAAATTGCAGGGAAAAAGTATGTCATATTAAAAAAAAATTGAAGTTAAATCTGTGAGTTGCAATGCGTCTCAGGCCTATAAAATAACACAAACTCAGCGTATCAGGCCTATAAAATAATACAAACTCAGCGTATCAGGCCTATAAAATAATACAAACTCAGCGTATCAGGCCTATAAAATAATACAAACTCAGCGTATCAGGCCTATAAAATAATACAAACTCAGCGTATCAGGCCTATAAAATAATACAAACTCAGCGTATCAGGCCTATAAAATAATACTAACTCAGCGTATCAGGCCTATAAAATAACACACACTCAGCGTATCAGGCCTATAAAATAACACAAACTCAGCGTATCAGGCCTATAAAATAATACAAACTCAGCGTATCAGGCCTATAAAATAACACACACTCAGCGTATCAGGCCTATAAAATAACACACACTCAGCGTATCAGGCCTATAAAATAACACACACTCAGCGTATCAGGCCTATGGAATAATGCAACTCACAACTTAGATTCACCAACACTTGAAACATGTACCCAAAATTGCTCGTATGTCTATCGTAATACGGCACATAAGGTTGGTTTGTAATCGCTTACAAATTAGGCCATTATCGCTCTAACTATAGCCAATTTGTAGTGAGAACTTAGCCCTCCACTAATAAATATTCAAGTTCATACTAATTAAAAACTTTCGTCCTGAACAGCTTCACGGCAAATAAAATGGGCAGCATATCATCATCGTCTCATCCCGTACGACACATCTCGAGGTGATCGCACCCTTCCTGAACAATTAAAATCAAACTAAGATTTGGGTGATTTTAAAAACTATACTGAATATCCTCCCTTGGCCAGTTTTGAAAAATAACTTCTGTATTTTCGAAACGCAAGAGAAATGGTACAACTGATAGCAATGCGCAAAGATCAAGAGGGCAAAAAGTCTAGCACACTACAGGAACAATAAATTACCAGATCATGAGGCATTCAATAGAACCATTATAAAAAGAACTCGATCGTATAAACGACAAAAGAACTACCAAGTCCAAAATAACCCCTTTCCACTCGCGTCTAATCGACTGAAACAGAATTTTTTCATTTTTCCACACCGTTTCAATAATAGCTTAATAGAGAGATAACATAATTTTCAATATAGGTGTACATTTTCCTAATAAACAGAGGTGACACGAATTCACTTCCAGTCCTTATATGACCTATAAGCCTACCACAAAATCTTAAACATTAATATACAATAACTACACCCCATTAACCGTTCAATCCTACACCAAACATCCGCTAAAATCCAGACGCACACCACTTTCAAACCAAACACAACAAGCTGCCGCGCACAGCTGACTGCGACCGACACAAGCAGAACCTGAGCTGTGCTCCAAGACACAACCCACGTCCTCGCCAGCTGCTGCGACACTAAGCAAGGGCAAACGCAACGCGTCTCTAGCCGAGGGCAAATACAATGCATCTCCAAGCGACGTCAACCGAACACCGCTTTCGAGGGTTCATTGCAGGGTAAACAAAGGCCCTGACAGCGCTGGCCGGCGTGACCAGGACAATTGAGAGCGAGGGGAAGACATGCAAAGCATGCAGGGGTTACAGAGACACTGCGCTGCACCTGACGCGCAAATGATCATCTTCGCCTAACCACCGCAGGCCCTCGACAGGTAGAGGCGCATCCGGTGAGAACCAGAGAGGAGCGGCAACGTTTGAAAAAAGAAGTCGAGTGCGCGCTCGCAATAAGTTAAGAAAATGTACAGGTTTTGTTGATGTAGAGCAGAAAAAGGATTGATAGAAAATGCTGTGATGAAGAAATGCGAAATAGACGTAATAGGTTAGAGCAGAGGTTCTCAATCTCAACCAGGGGTAAATTTCCACTTCATACATGAAGCCGAGGGCATCAATATTGGAGGAAAGGTTGAGAACGGCTGGGTTAAGAGTTTATCAGTGATATAAAGAAAGGAATTTTTGAGAAATCCGACAGATAAATGACTTCATCAATGAAAGACGAATAAATGAGGCAAAATGTCTGAAGTCGAAGGTGCACCAGTGAGATAAAAGCTCCAACTATGGGGAAATTTGGAAGGCAGTAATACTAAGCTAACTTGTAGGACAAGAAGAGAAGTTAATTCAACAAGAACCCTTGGAATAGAAGAATCTCTGAACTGAGCCATATTCAATGGAATAAGGAGAGCTGACCACCTCATCAAATAAATTAATTATCTTCTTCCTCTAGAAAACCACGTCACATATACACCAGCTGATAAGGAAACGGTACGTTCAGAACACAAGACATACGAATACCACAGCTCTGCACTGGGAACGAGCCCTGCAGCCCAGGGGGACACGACTATATATTTTATACATGGGAATTAGTGCTCTCAGGAGAAAAATGTGAGACCTCAAGCTGAGACTTTGTTAGATTGATTAAAATAGAAAAGGTATTTTGTTCTTTCATGAGCCATATGTTTTCGTTTCACTTTGGTTCAATTATTGACCACGTACCTATTACTTTCTTCTTCAAGTTTTACCTTGTTCTATAAATTTCTTCATAACCTGTAGTGACTATGCGCAAGAGGTCATGCTTGAGAAAACACCGTGTGCAAAGATTCCGCGTTTCCCTACCTCCATACTAAATGGGGCCTCCACCGTTTTTCTATTTGGAACACTTTTGTCATGATCATATAGCCCTCAACTAATCTAATGTAATCTGAGTGAACGAGCGTTGTCACGAGCGAAGAGTGACACCTCATTACGGCAGCAAAAAATGTCTATGGCAGCAGTGAGTAATGTGCATGCAAGCCCCATCATTTAACGAGGGTAAAATGAGTAGCGCATTAACACGTTGACTACGCATTGGGACATGCGTGTATCACTAGGTAAATTTCTCCTTTGCGTAACGGAATAAATGTACAGTATTTCAATCGCCCAAACATCGTATACTTATTAAAGAAAGAGAACTTACTTCCTTCCTCTACTCATACGTTCGCAGTGAAAGCCAGCACTTCAGCCGCAATGAAATGGCAACAAACCAGATAAGTTGAGGATTCATTCATGGCAGTTGACAACAGCAAAATATAAAACAGGAACAAAATTTACAATACACAAACAAAATGACACAGAATATTGTACAACTACAATGCTTAGTTCCAAAGCTCGTTTGTCCTCACAATACCCAAAAAAAACGACATATAAAATTGCACCCCTACATTGATCGGTTCTAAAGCTCGTTCGTCCTGCCCCACATTCATAGGCAGTTTCTAGCGTCAACTGAGCAATTGACAGAAGAGGCCAGTCACACGGCACGCTTACGTCGCACGAGCAAGAGCGCATCAACACAGAGTCCGCGAGCAGCGAACTTCCCTTGAACGCTAAAATAAGCCGAGCCCAGCGGCTCGAAATGAGGCTAAGTACTGCAACGACTGCAGTGTCAGGAGCTGCGCGAGATGCAGTGTAGAGCCAACGCAGTGCAGTGCAGGGGCCAAGCAGTGCCAGGCTCTGATAAACGAATCGGTGGCACTGCAGTTGGCAAGCTCTGCAGCGGAGTTGCTAGACTGGCCGTAAGTCGCTGGCATGGTTTTTTAAACACAAATTGGCCATTAAAAGTACTCAGCATCTGGGAACCCTATACAGTCGCCGGATGATTAATGTTTTTATGGATATCCTGTGATACGGGATATCCATAAACGGGATATGGATATTCCGTTTCAAAAAGGGCTAAATTTGAACCCAATAGTTATCAGATGAAGACGGCTTGTCATGGATAAACCCCTCTTAGCCAAATTTGAACCCTATGGTGTTATCAATGCTTTTGATGGACAAATCTAATTATAAAAAGCCAAATTTAAATCCTTAGTGTTATCCATGCTTTTCATAGACAAATCCCAGTCTTAAAAGACCAAATTTGAAAATATTGACCAAAAAGCTAATTCGACATTTCTGCAGTAGCACCAGGGCAGGAGTACGGAGAGACACCGATGAAAGACAGCGCAGTTATATCAACGAAAGTATGAAAACATACATGACAGGTTACTGCCGTACTGCGCGTAGTCTGCCAAGTAACACAAAGCGACTATAAAGTCAGGACCCACTTAACGAATGACACAAGTCACAGAACGCAAATACTCCAGAGCTGTCTTTAAACCCCCGCCTCAACAAAATAGAACACACTTCCCAGCTTAAATTAGATAAGTTAGTTCAAGCCACTCTAACCGCAAAAACAAGTGATCCAAAGAGAGGAAAAATGAAAGCACCTTTTATAGTAAGGAGATGAGGCGCGGGGAATCTATGTACAAGGTTTATTCCCACACATAATCCCCTGAGCAAAGAAACATTCAGTTATGAAGCAAGTTTATGAAACAAAATAAAAATGAAGGAGAAAATAGTAGGTGCTGAAAAACAGGACAGCAGTGAAAAAAGGCGTACCAAAATTTCAGCTCGATACCTAACACGTTACACACTGGGAGCTCTTATTCCCATAGATACAGTAGCTGTATCTCCCGAGGGGACACTTACAAGCCCAGAAAAATCAATGCACATGGTATGTTTTCTGGGTTACTTAAAACTTTTTAACTAGTGGATTATGTTTTTAGATTTCTAAGTTAGTTTTTTCATGTTTCATACAAAGCCAACAATGAAATACTCGGCAGATTCACGTCAACAATTGCCTACACAGCTGCCACTCTGTGCCCGCTCTAGCCTCATGCACCTTACAGCGAAGTAACTGCTCCTCACATGTTCGAGATGAACCCTTCATTGAGCTTTAGTACCTTCATCGTTACATGCTCTGTTTCTCAGGCCTTGCCCGATCATTGACGGAACAAAGTAAATGCAAAAGAACAGAGCTACACCTCACCGAGAAAACAATAAAACCGAACTGATAGCCATTTCTGAAGTAGCGCTACTGACAACTATAAAAACTGCTAGTGATAATTACATGCAACTCTTTTGAACTTCCAACAAAACGTTAAACATTGAAACCAAAATCACAAGATTAGATTAGATGTTAGTTTAAGCCTCCCTAACCGCTAAAAAAGCGTCCCGAAAAGAGAAAGGCACCATTTAAATGGAGATACGGGAACACAGAACCTATGCAGAAGGGGCATAGAAACAGTAAGTTGAGAAAGAAGTTTCTGAAACAAGATCAAATTTGAAGAAGAAAGTAGTAGGTGCTGAAAAACAGGACAGCAGTGAACCGAAAAAATATGGTCCGTAACAAAGCAAAAACCTATTCTATTTAACAAAAAAAAAGCCTACCTAACCTTTAACTAGGACCCTCACATTGTACTCCTGGGAGCGCTAATTCCCATAGATACAATACCTGTATCCCCCTGAGGGGTACAAAGCGCACAAATCAAAGGAATGATAGTTATCATTCTTGATTATAATCAAGCAGCATATTAATCATATTACAATCCAATGCCTCTGACATTAATTTGAGACCAGGGGCTGCAGACTAAACGGAAAGCTCTTCGAGCTAGCAGAGCGTTCTCAATCAAACATTTTCGCTTTTGCATCTATAATTTTGGTCACCCCATGCGGAAGCTGTACTAGATCGGCTAAAAGATTAAAGATTAAAAAATTTAGCTTGGATTGCGAAATGCGGAAGCTATACTCGGGGGGCTAAAATCATAGATGCCCTCGGAAAAAGTTAGCCTGGGTCTCAGCGCTCAAAATACACGATACGAACGAGCTGGTGAGCGAGGTGCCCGAGTTACAAGAGGGACGGACTTGGCCACTGCAGACAGCCAGAAAAAAAACTGCAGGTAGCCTTCAAGAAAGCGAGACATAGTTGTTGCGCAGTTATCAAAAATGGTAAATAATAACCCCAAGAAAAAGAAAAATGATGTCCTCCTTAAGAAAAAGAAAAAGAATGCCCTCCCTAAGAAAAAGAAAGTCCTTAAGAAAAAGAATGCCCTCCCTAAGAAAAAGAAAGTCCTTAAGAAAAAGAATGCCCTCCCTAAGAAAAAGAAAGTCCTTAAGAAAAATAAAAAGGATGTCCTTCCTGAGAAAAAGGGAGGATTGTAGGGTCACAGAGAGATCATGCAGAGGTTAGTGGGAGCCTAAAACACTCATCGATCTCTTATCATTCATGAAAAATAATTTCAATTTCCAAATACTGGATTAAACATCCCCCAAAGATTAGATCAAATACCAAGTAATTGCATGCGAATACAGCGTATTGCAAATACTGGATTGAATTAAGTAAAAGAACCAATTGCATTCACTTTATGCTGGCTTAAAGTAACTTATCAAGTACAGCCGTTATTGGGTGTGCTATGCAATTACTGTAATAAATTTATCACAAGTATCAACAGATCAACTTAAGAAATTATTATTAAAATTTTTATATAAGAAAGTTTTAGCCTCCCTTAACTACGACAAAGATGTCCTAAGAGAGGAAAAAAGAAGGCACCATTTAGTATGGAGTTGAGGGAACGTGGAATCTATGCACAAGGTGCACAGAAACAGTAAGCTAGGAAAGAAGTTCATGAAACAAGAAAAAAGTTGAAGAAGAAAGTAGTAGGTGCTGAAAAACAGGACAGCAGTGAACCGTAAAAAGATGGTCCGTAACAAAACAAAAACCTATTCTATTCTAACAAAAATGGAGCCTACCTAACCTTTAGCTCGGGCCCTCACATGGTTCCACTGGGAGCGCTAATTCCCATAGATACAATAGTTGTATCCCCCTGAGGGGCAACCAGCGAGGAAACGATCAACGCTTAAACCGTGAGGTGCAGACGAGTGCAGGTCGTGGAGCAGCTCACTGACGAGCAGCAGCCAGAATTTACCTTCATTGTTTTCCCTACACGCTAACATACACTGCACCAACAGTTCATTATATTTTCTACAACTTTGTAAAGCATCCATACTTCATTTTATAATTTTGTAATTTTCCAATTCTTAAAAATAACATCTAACCAATATCACTAACGAAACATCTGCTGACACACACACCTATTATGACCCTAGGAATGTTCAAAAACGTTAAAACATTCTATTTTCGAGCGGAAAAATGATACTGCATTAGACAGTAAAATTAAATTGGATAAGACAGTTTCAGCCACCCTAACCGTAACAAAGGCAAATCAAAGCGAGGAAGGATGAATGTACCATTCAGCTTGGAGTTGTCAAAACGCAGAATCTACGCACAAGGGAATCTATGCACAAGGTGCGTTTCCACACGAGATGCCCCGCGCATAGAAATATCAAGTCAGGAAAAAAGTTTACGGAACAAAACAAAAGTTGAAGAAGAAAGTAGTATAGTAGGGGCAGGAAAAAAAAGGACAGACATGAACCAAAAAAAGATGGCCCTAAACAAAACAAAAACATTTTAGGTGAACAAAATAAATGGCTCATCTAACTCTAAGCTCGGGCTCTCACATTTTCCCCTGGGAGCGCTAATTCCCATAGATACAGTAGTTGTATCCCCCTGAGGGAAAAAAGATGATCCTTAAGAAAACAAAAACACTTTAGATCGGCAAAAACGATAGCTCACCTAACTCTCAGCTCAGGACCTCACATTGGGCCAAGAGATTCGCCAGGTGACACCGGTAATCAGAGATACGGCACAGCTCGCGCAAGAAACACACAACATCGACAACAGACGGCACAAATCAAAAGCAACGTCAACGCTACTCGACCTGGACGTTCATTTCATGGCCGCAGCACAGCAGGCATCTGCTATATGATCGACACTTCAAAGCTTGGCGGAGACACGGACGGTTTTACGCGTCTCATATTCATCACGAGTTAGATTTACGGAGCGAGATAAAGTGTGTGAGCGAATTTGCTCGTTTGAAGCACGGATACAACCAGCATCAACACATTCTTACTAGCGAAAACATAAAAAAATTTGAACATAACATTTTTTCGGTACTGGATCCTCTAGCAATGGTGCTATTTTTGCGTTCCAACAAAACTCAGTCACGAACTCCATGATTTCCACATTCAGTTCACACAATTAAATTTTTTTGGAAAATTACTTGTCCTTCACGCACGAGTGAAGAAAGCCTCACGTGTTCGTGGTGTGGTGTAAATCAGGAGCCTTGGTTTACGACGCAGAGCCTTTAAGTGGGCAGGCTGAGCAGCGGACGTCAGGAAATCTTTGTAAGAAATGCGTAAAAAGCGCGGCCTGACACACCGACTGACACACCCCGAGACTTTATGGTAGCGGAAGCTCATGGCGGGATTTCCAAAAAATACGTCGTGGTAGCAGTGGAATCGGTAGCAGGAACGCTTCAGTCGACTTGGCTACGCCACACGCTGCTTCTTAAAGCCAAAATTCTCAAATGTTAAGCGAAAAAAACTCCAAAATACATTTCGGGAAAAAAAGAACGATTACCCAACGTAGTTAATTATTATTATTATTATATAAGAAAGTTTTAGCCTCCCTTAACCACGACAAAGATGTTCCAAGAGAGGAAAGAGGAAGGCACCATTTAGTATGGAGTTGAGGGAACGCGGAATCTATGCACAAAGTGCACAGAAACAGTAAGCTAGGAAAGAAGTTCATGAAACAAGAAAAAAGTTGAAGAAGAAAGTCGTAGGTGCTGAAAAACAGGACAGCAGTGAACCGAAAAAAGATGGTCCGTAACAAAACAAAAACCTATTTTATTACAACAAAAAGGAAGCCTACCTAACCTTTAGCTCGGGCCCTCACATAGTTCCCCTGGGAGCGCTAATTCCCATAGATACAATAGTTGTATCCCCCTGAGGGGACGTAGTTAAATATGAATGAGAAATTGTCAAGATAATACCATCAACAGCATAATATCCAAAACTGCAGAAGGCACTAACACCATAAAAGCATCAGTAGCGACAGCAGCATCATACAGTAGCGCCAGCAGCATCAGAGAGGATAACCCTGACAGCAGCGGCAAGCACCAAAGCAGTAACCGAGCAACGCATGCGCGACACCGACGTGGCAACCGCAAAAACAATGAAATTCTCACGTGCGAGCGCTGCAATGCATCTTTCGCGAGGAAAACTGCGAGACACTCGAAATTATGGCAGAAAGCTGCCAGAACTTCAAACGAGATGAGCCCGCGAGTGGAAAAGGAGTAGTAACTCTCGGAGAATAACTGAAGCTCGACCATCGTGAACGACTCCCCACAGTATTCTGGTACTCAAAGTGACGAAAAGTACAGTTATTAATTGCAGGCGAATGAGCAATGCTCAAATGATGCGACACTGCACGACGTGAAGCGATTATTTTTTTATAAAGCCTGGCTGGGAAACGGACGACGGAAAAGTGAGGTAAAATGAAACAGAATGACTACGCGGTTGTTAACGGTTGGTTTGGTTAGGTTGTAAGTAGCAGAATAGGGAAATCTATTTTACAGTTTGAATAAATTTTAGTTCTTCCTAATGAATATGAAGAATACAATTGCACGATAACATTTTACCTTGAATGATAATTATTTTGCAAAAACATCGCGAAACAGATAAAATGTCGCGCATTGATACCGGCACGTAAGTGGGCAATTTACCTCTTGGTACACATGTGGCCCAATACGCAGTGAACGTGTTAAATTAACATTTCATGCTAACAAGTCGAAGCATCCAACTAACATCACCGTGCTCGTGATCAGGCTAAGAGGTTGCTTATGCTGCACATGAAATTTTTTAATCTCTGAATCCAAAAATATACCTATTTATGGATCGCTACAATCGGATTGAATGATGAGGCTCAAACTGCCGAACGCAATAAATTAACCCTACCAGACCTGAGGCCCTGAAGCTTTCCTAACAGTTCAACGTTATCACACAATTCGGCAGAAATTTTGCCATATCTAATTATGAGGTTTGACCATGATTGTTTTTTAGTTTATGACATTTTTTCACGTCCTGACGAAGTAGAGAACATTAAGTACTGCTAAAAATTCAAAAATCACCGAAAAATCGGTACAACAGCTCGGTAGGGCTAGGACAGTTACTAATGGTAAATCTCCATGAGCTGCGGGGTTCTGATAATCCTTGTGATTAATTCGTTCAGTCTAATACACTATTGAGCAGGAATTATCCATGATGGTTTATTGGCATAGCAGTACAGCGGTATAGAGGCAGATTTTGATATTACCGAAAAGTGGGCGGAGCACCCTGGTAAGGTGAAAAAACAAAGTTTCTTACGGGCACTCGAGCGACCTGAGAAGCGACACACGGTCTCTATTTTTGATGTTACGAACGAGCTTCAAAAGACAGCAACGCAATAAGACTTTATCAAGCCCGCAGTTCGTTTGCGCCATGACGAATTTACCAACTCGATCTCAAAGTGACAAGCGAACTCATGCTTCAGTGAGAGCTAAAACTAGAAATTCGTTCCCGAACCGCAATCAACAAGCCATGCAACGCCCACGCGCACGCTAAATAGGCTCATTAGTGCAGGCGAATCTAAAACTCCGATGCAAAACAAGTCATTTCGTTCGCTAATACCTCAGAAAGGTTGACGAATATAGCGCAGGACAGCTGAGAACTGCGAGCACGGTACAAGAAACAAAGTAGGTTCAAACCAGTCTTTTTTCGTTGACGGCGTGGTTTTGCCGACGTTACGGCAACGAACCAATAGCAGCGCTCATATTGCATCTGGTAGCACTGCTACTCCCAAATCTGACTCCACTATTGGCCCAACGTCATGGCGTTTTGGTGACGTCATAAATTTTGTTTTAAATAAAACGTTCTATTGGCTAGCCGAACAAGAGGAGGTGTATTTTCTTCCATAGAAATGACCCTACCTTGTTTTCTCTACCGTGACTGCGAGCGAGCCGTCGGTGGCAGACCACGGTACGGAGGGACAGCCTACAGTATTTTAAGGGCACATCAAAGGCCACTCGAGCCACGTTGCAAGCCCTAACTCATTAAAGGCTCCACACTGACATGTTCCACCAGCAATAAATGCAAACTTCCTTGCAGTGGAGGCAGGCAAATTGCAGAGTTTACGACTCATAATCACTCTAAATACTATAATTAAACAGTAATGAAAAACAAACATAAAACGTACGTCCGACAAGCAACTAGTATAAATAGATCGCGGAACTATAATTTTGCCGTAGCAAGACACCCGAGGACTATATCATGTACTACTATAATCCTGAAATTAACAGATATCCTCGCTAAATTAGAGTTTTGATAAGCCAAATACCCTATAAAAGCAATAATACCCTACGTCATTTGGATCCGTTTCAAGAGTGTGGCCGCATGCTGTACGTCAAACCTAACATGAATCCCATATCAACGCTCCCTTGCCATACGTAAAGTAATTTGCTGTCTAATACGGGCGTAAAATCACACTCAAAAGATAAGAGACGGCTAATAAAACTGTACTATGTCAGAACCTATGTAGGAATGGCCAACCCTCCTTCCCAATAGCCCCAGGGTTATCAAAGTCTTCACATCTAACGTTTAGAATTAAACGTTCTTGCATTTCGTCCAAAAATTGATCTCAGGAGGGTTTATCTGAGGTTGAATTTATTGTCGTACAAGCTCAAATGCATCAACAATACCTGGACTGAACGACTAATGGCTTCCTATCACCTTCAAGACGGAAGAACACAACCTTGATGCTCGAGGCTGTATGCCATGAGCAGCAGTTATACTAAAGGCCCAGTTACAAGCATGACGCTCACCACAGAAGCCAGGATATCGACATCAGCAACGGAAGTGTGACGCTGTCGCGGGTTAGTGCCGGGCCAGACACCAAATACGCTAGCTCGGTGTTTGTGACAGACGCCCTCTGCAGTAGAGTATTCATCAGCAGGAGGATGAAAAAGAAGGTACAAGAACAGCTGAGGTTACTTTTCGATTCTGATTTCCTAGGTTCAATTTTTGTGAGAATTGGCAAGAAAACCTGGAGATTTTAATCTAACTTAGAAAATAACTGAGTTTCTACACGAACGAATCGGACCGTTTTAAGAAGAATAAGCTCACGAACCTACACGTCAGATTTCACGCCAGATTCTTCGACAATAATTTCTAATATCATTTCCGTTATGCAACTAAGTTCAGGTCACTTCTACTTGGCACATTGACCCACACTGTAAAACTATCCCTAAAGATTAGATTAGAAATTAGTTTACGCCTTCCTAACCGCAACAAATAAGTTCTCAAAGAGGATGGCTTTATTTATTATTATTATTACATAAGAAAGTTTTAGCCTCCCTTAACCACGACAAAGATGTTCCAAGAGAGGAAAGAGGAAGGCACCATTTAGTATGGAGTTGAGGGAACGCGGAATCTATGCACAAGGTGTACAGAAACAGTAAGCTAGGAAAGAAGTTCATGAAACAAGAAAAAAGTTGAAGAAGAAAGTAGTAGGTGCTGAAAAACAGGAAAGCAGTGAACCGAAAAAAGATGGTCCGTAACAAAACAAAAACCTATTTTACTACAACAAAAAGGAAGCCTACCTACCCTTTAGCTCGGGCCCTCACATGGTACCCCTGGGAGCGCTAATTCCCATAGATACAATAGTTGTATCCCCCTGAGGGGGATGGCTATATTTAATATGAAATGAAGGGAACGAGGAATCTATGCAAAGCGATTCCCCCATACCCTGAGCATAGAAACAGCAAGATTGAAAGACGTTTTAGAAGCAAGTTAAAGCTTGAAAAATAATTGGTCCAAAAAAATAAAAAAGTTAGCATCAAAAAGATGATCTTGAACAAACGAGGAACTTATTCTACTGCAACAAAAAAGGCACCAACCTAACTTTCAGTTCTGGACATTGCATCTTCTCTTTTGGAGCGCTAATTCCCAGAGGTCCAATAGTTGTTATCCCCTGAAAAGAATAATCTCTAAAGTGCGACCCCAATGAGGGTTGCCTGCAAACTTTTCGAACCACCTCTAGATCTCCAAGTATAAGAAATCTGTTATTCAAGTTCGCGTCGTTTTTCAGCACTGTATAATTCAAGCGAACAGAAAAAAAGCATCAGCACTGCAGTAACACAAAGCGCATACAATTCTACTTCATTCAAAAGCCACAATTTAGTGACATAAAAAACACATCAAATTCACATAAATAAAACAATTAACAGCACACGTGTTGACCCTCGGTTGCATCAGCCTAATCCTGTGGTCGGGGATAACACCGCATTTTATAACCCTTGTCCCGGGTAATGTGGTTGGGGCAGTGTTGTCGGTGAAATGCAGCAGGCACCAGCCGTCGTAACTTCACTTCAAATGAACAAGATTATCCGCAGAAATTCCAAGCGCCGCTTCAGAACGCGTACACAAATGCCCGCGGGGTAGAAAAGTGTCATGAGAGAGTAGCGCAAGACGGTCAGGGTAAGCGAGTCTTGGCAAAGCCGCGCTGCCGTCGCATTAACGGAGCTGTGCCACCAAACCTGATCACACCGGACGACACCGAGCTCGGCCGACGGTCGAGAGCATTGAGTATTACTCCAAAAGTCGCACGGCAAAATTTGCGCAACGTTATCAAGTTTCATAACTGGTCTCATTGCGAATTTTTTCCGCTTCTTAAGTAACATCTGAAAAATTCCGCGTTTAGTTCGTTCAGTTAAACGAGCAAATTTGACACTCTTAGCGCAATTGAACTTCAAGGATTGTATGAACGAACGTGGCCCGTGACGTCCATACAGCACAACAATACACATCTTCATATCTTACACGTCAGTACCAAGAGCAATGGCATCATACACAACAATACCGAAAGTTATTCATTCTACACATTAATTCTGAGAGTAATATACATTTCACGAACCAATAGTGACAGTAATGCACATTCTACCAGCTAATACTACGAGAAATACACGTACAACACACCTATACTGAGGAAATACCAATAGAATGGAGAATGCATATCCTCCACAACAATGGTGAAAGTTATGCGCCTTTTATACCACAAAATCGAGAGTGACTTGACTTCAAGTATTCACTACCTCCGAAACTAAGCAATTCGCTTCCCGATGAAAAAAAATAAGATCGAACAAAATGTATAAAACATAAGCTCCCGCTAGAAGGCTTCCAAGAACATCTGAACTGCACCCTTCAAACAACACTTATATTCAATCATCGAGATCCTGTTTCAAAAAACGTGTACAACAAAAGCTGCCTCGCATTACAATATGTCTACCACAACGTTGCTAAGAATAAACCCTTGAGTACAAGTCTCGGATCTATCGCTATCAGCTATGATGAAAGCGGATACGTTCTTCTTCTTATACCTTTGCATTTGCTCAGGATCTATGTAGTACACTTGATTCACGTTCTATACCAGTACAGAGATATGAGATATCTAAAAGTATCTAGGCAAGGAAAAGGCTCTTAATTGATACGTTCTCACCTTCAGAACTGGACACTAATTCTGCATCAAACGTTCTTGTTGCAGAAATATCGATCTTGTGAATGGTTGGAAACATCCCGTATTCAAAGTTAACTTTTGAAAAATGAGACATGACAGTCTAATAGTGTAAGTCTATTCATAAGAACCTTAGAAATGGGAACAATTTCTAAAAGATGGATGCTTTTCATCGGGCAATCAATGGAGCTGAAGATTCGAAAGATATATCGTTCTAAAGTAGAAACATACAGCTGATTGCTATACATAGGCTCCTTTTAAAAACGCAAGTTTCACAATATTAGCCAAACTGCGCTATTTTCACGCGCATCACTATAGGCAAGCAAAGCTGCATTGGCTATCCAGACCACCATGCCTCTCATCAGAGCAGGAAATAACGGAATTATTTTTCGACAACACCACTTGCACCGACACCAATTGTGGTTGCTGCACACCGGGTTCACAAATGTCTTAAAAAATAGAACCCTCACATCGTATGCAAAAAATACCCCATTGTAATTAAGCCATCAAATTATTCAATTCAAAAAAGAGAACTAACAACAATCTAGAATGCAGCTGAAGCCAATAGCACAAACTTCAGAACAAGCCAGCACGACGCACTTTTTGCGATGACATTATCCATGACAACAAACTTGATCAACCTTTATTGCTCTGTCCCCTAGAGATGTCAAATATTCAACTGCACCAATTTTTTTAAACACACGTGCTGGTAGTCTGCTATCTGCTACTATCGCAAAAACATCCGTCAATACACATCGTGGCTCGACCGCTCGACCATTTTTTTTCATTTTCAATGAAAACAAAACCCAATTTACAAGTTTCTCGCAAGTTCTGAATGAGAAGTATTTCTTTCAACATAAGTAACGATTGGATCAAGTCGGAAAAACTGGGTTTTGTACTGACAAAGAAGAAAGCTTCCTTGCCAACCGTGTCGTCTCTCGAGCCGAACAAATATTGTGTGCTAGATGGTGCGCAAAAGAAAGAATTCCTCGCACCGAAATATGCATGCCCTCTGGGCACAGTGTCCGGTTAATGAAGGAATTCAGCGAAATGCTACTGCAAGCTCGCACAGAGAACGAAGACAGACGATATTCGCAGTGGCGAGCACTGCAGCTAGCGAGATGTCGATTATGTGAGTGATAAGGCAGCTGTTGATATCACATGGATATCAGTCAGAGGCAACACACCATCCGCCCTATCCCAGCTGCCTTACAAAGAGCAAGGTTCACATCGATTTAAATGAGCGCCATTTTTGAACCTCTATAAAGCATACTTGAAGGTTTTCTACTGACATGATCGACGTCTAGGGGCGACTTAAACCGACGGAAGTGTAAAAAAAAGGCCAACACACATTCGTAAAATGTGAGTTCTAGGCTCAGTACACCGGCAGTTCGGCCACAAATGTTAAAACAGAACCCACGACTGTAACTCCACATTAGCTAACCTTGTGGAAAAGTCAAGACAGCAAGCACGGTCAGCTTCACATCAATGTCAGTGTCATGACAGCGATGGCAGCAAACCGAGCAGCAGTCTCAAGGTAAAAACAGAAACAATACACGGAGGAGTCTGCGTCGGCACTGTATAACGCCGCCCTTGATGAAGCAAGTCGATTTCTCAAGCGAGTTAACGGGCCGATTAGAGCACGTACATTATTTCATTCAAGCACAACTCGCAAGGCCTGCGTGACAGGAGAAGTTGTCTTGGTGTGATCAATGCAAGATTGATCTTTATCGCCCAAATTCTCTAACTTGACATTTTATCAAACAAATGAAGACCACGTGGCAACTACGTGCAGTCATCAGAACATGAGAGGTTTTGATTTCACTTCGGGAAGTACCAAATTTGATCTCTAGGGAGGGAAAAAAACAATCTGGCACACGATTAAAGCAAGACAGGCGATGCTAACACGCAACTTCTCAGTCACACAAAGAGGATAACAGTCGCAGCTGCAGTGGACACGGCCTATATACAGTCTTCAGTCTCATGCCAAGGAGGTAAGGTACTGAAACACGTTCGTTTCATTTTCAAAGTAGCACATCACGAAACTTTGAATCCAGTCCATTTTTTCTACCGGATAGTTTGAATACAACATCCATTCACGAGTATTACTCAGTAGTTGTGAGTAGTAATTAGCCTATTCAATAAGCCCCACAAAAAAAAGACTAGGTTGCAGATTAGATTAGTCGTTAGTTTTAGACTCCCTACCCAGCAACAAATGCGATCCAAAGAGAGGAAGGAGGAAGGCACCATTTAGTATATAGTTGAGGAAACGCGGAGTCTACGCAGAAAGGCATAGAAACAGTAAGTTGTGAATGAAGATCATGAAACAAGACCAAAGTTGAAGAAGAAAGTAGTAGGTGCTGAAAAACAGGACAACAGTGAACCAAAAAGGGTGGTCCTTCACATAACAAAAACATCTTATTTCAACAAAAAGAAGGCCTACCTAACTCACAGCTCGGGCCCTCACATAGCCTAATTCCCATAGAGCGCTAATTCCCATAGATACAATAGTTGTGTCCCCCTGAGGGAAGACTAGGTTGCAAAAAGCCCCTTTGAAAACTCCAAAGTTCATATATTTAGAATTTATTTCACGCCTAGTTAAATCCAGAGCTCTAGATTTGACTAATTAATATTGATACACAGTTAATTAATCACGGTTAAGCCTCGACGCAACCTGTTCGCGTAACGTGCGCTGTCGACGCATATCATAATCTGAAGCGACTCCAAGTACTTCTTTAGAAGAGCTTTATTTCTAAGTGACATGGTAACGCTCAACTACAGACAGACTTGCACCTCGAGTTACGAGCTCCAACGTCAAGATAACCTCAATTTAACTTGAAAAACTCGTAGGATTAAGCCGTGTCAGCCCCACCATAATTTGGCGGGTCTATAATGAGCCAGCTCTACGGCAGGCAACGAATTAGCCATGCCGCAGAACCAGGAACTAACCTCGATGAAAATTTCAAGATTTTAACTCGCCCTAATACAATTATTGCATGAGAGTTTGATTAAAAAGATACTCAACGTAGCTAATAATATTACGATAGAAACAAACGTTTTGGATTATAAGAAATTCATCTTCAGTATTCTGAAAAACAATCAATTTAGGTGTTAAGAACTTAAAGACCAACTACTAATTTTAAATAAATAGAAAAGGAACATTGGCGTTGAAACGATCATAAAAAAACATCGAAAAAAATTTACAACACAGTTTTGAGAACAAAGTCAAATAGTGAGCTAAATCTCATGGGTGGAATAACATTCGTGCCTTTAAACGGGGACCTCGCAAAACTGGTGAGAACTGCAGACGCTAAGCAGCGCAGGTGCGAATTCCCGGAGCGAATTACAATGAGCCGCGATGATCAAGACCGATGTTGTATCAAGTTTTCATTACCTAATTTGATGATGGCCATTAAAAGTGCATTAGTCTACCGTACAATTTTGTTCAGAATATTCTTCTTGCTTTTGAAAACAAAAATACGTTCTATCACCCTGAACAACTTACAAATGAAATCAAATATAACCGTACCAGAGAGCGTGAAAACTTTACTTCCCGCCTGACTACTCTTACATTTATCTTATTTTTAAATAATGACACTTCTTATTCTATTGTATATCATATTGATGTTATAGTGTACAAATCGTCAAAATTCACAACTGCAATAAAAAAATATGCATCTTGAAGAAACTCTGTTACTTGAGAACGCATACCAGTACTAATATCGAATCTCCTACACATACACACAAAAACGCACGTATACGTCGGCGGATGAGCACACATGGGCATACGGCGGATGAGCACACATGCACAAACGGCAGATGAACATACATGAGCATACGGCGGATGAACACACATAGGCACACGGCAGATAAACACACATAGGCACACGGCGGATGAATACACACGCACAAACGACGGATGAACACATGCACAAAAGAACACGGAGAGGGTAAATAGCAACATAAGTGTTGCCAAGCAGCCCGCGACAAGCGGCAACTTGGCACAAACACAAGGCGAGAGCTTCAACAGAACTTATTTACGACCATCACAAACTCGCCGCACAAACAACAGACTTGCCAACAAATTCTGAACCTCATGTAATGACGTAAGGGATATGCGATACATTCATCCAATAGCCTTCTCTTTGATAATGGCTTCTTTTGAGGAGCTCTTGTCCCACAAGCATAATAATCTATACTATAATAAGAGCCGCGTCCGTCGGTCGGTCTGTCTGTCTGTCTGTCTGTCTGTCTGTCCGAAGCCAGCCTGCAGTGTGTGATGAGCGTATCTGTGATACAAGCTCCAGCCCTATATATTTTGACGGGCCGTGTTCACGCGGCCTCATCAACTCACGAGAGATTGTATTTTTTAATTTCTTACGGCCTTGCTCTCATTTCACCCTCTTTTTTATTTCAAATGAAGGGGGTGGACTAGTGTTTGATAGTTGGCGTTTCAGAGAAAACTTTCGTCCCGCCGACATAATAACGCTTGATAGCTGCTGTATCAGAGCAGCATTTGGGTCGCGATGGCACTCGTCTTATAATGAGTTCTAAAAAGGATGAACGTTTCACTATATTCATTAAGTTTAATCTTAAGAATTACAGTATGTATGTCCTAGGTCAACTATTACTTCAAAGTTCAAACCTTTGTCGTTTTGAAGCTCAATTTTCCAGTTGCGAGAAATAAGTATTTTTATAAAACACATACCAACTATTAAACAGGGATTTTGATTGCAATTGTATTTATAAAACATAATAAGGAAAAATTAACTAACAGTTCATGGGTCAATTGAATATTTGGAAAATAATTACAACAAATTTCTTCAAGTCAACAAATTTGATGGGAAAATACAGTGCACCAACATGAAGCATTAAAAAAGAAAGAAATTATTATATTTTTTACTTGATTTATAACATACATTTATTTACCTTGATGTGAAAGAAAACATTTTGAAAAATATTGTAAATGTTGACAAGAAGTGAAAACATGTGAAAACCTTGATGTGAAAGAAAACATTTTGAAAAATATTGTAAATGTTGACAAGAAGTTCACCTTTTTTTTAACATACTGCAACATCAATGCAGGCAGAATGCTATTTTGCTCTACAATAGCATGCAAGATGCAAAAAGGACAACATTTACCACTAATACTACAAATATTTTCATGAAGGATAAACCTTCTAAAGGTTTATTAAGCACTGAATATTAGATCTCTCATACAAGAATATACCAATCAATGTAATTCTTTTTCCAGGCTTGCAAAAAATACATTTCATATTTGAGGCCAGTATTAGCGATATGCAGAAAAATTTATCATCATTATAAAGAACATTAAGGTTAACATTAAATTACAAGAAATTTTCAGATAATCTAGCATAGCATATAATTTCTAAAAGTAGAATACAAAAGCTATTTGGTAAACTTTTAAGTAAGTTTCAAATTTGGATTTGATCATAAAAACATGCAATCATCACGAAAAACTGTACCTCAGAATTTGATAATCCTTACTACAAAAATATTTTGATAAACAGACCCATAGAATAGAAACACTCAAGAATGGAATTTATTTCAGTAAAGTTAGCAATTTTAGGCTACTTCATAACATACTCTAAGGCTTGTTGATAATAATAACAAAAAAATATGATATGAGCAGTTTACTATGTTTACTTGCAGGTATTCTTTGCCAGAAATTGAGGTAAATGTGTAGCGTTGAGAAGAAATCGATTTTCGAGTTTTTGGTTCCTAAACATAGTTAATTAGATCGAAATAAACCAGTTTTTTCTATGCACTTTCCTTCGAAAATGAGTTTATTATGAGTTTTAGCGTAAATGACTTACCGCAACTCTAGTGTTTGAAGCAGAAAGAAATTTATCAAGTGCATTCTATGGCAACACTGCAATGAAGTCTCGCTTCTAATGCGCTCATCATCAAAGACGAAACTAAACCTACCGCTATAACTAGTTAAATACTCATTTGCTGCAAAAACTGTATAGAAGAAATGTAGTTTATTTGGATGTTATCACCATGATTCAAACAACAAAATTTGAAAATTGATTATTAGCTCTTTATTTAATGGCATTTGTCATCAAAGATGAAAATTAACTTACCGCTATAACTCGTAAAATAGTCATTTCTGACGGAAAGTGCATAGAAGAAAAGTTGTTTATATTGATCTAAATAACTGTTTCGGCACCAAAAACTCGAAAATCGATTACTACCAAACGCTACACATTTACCAAAATTGATATAGAATAACTATAGCAATAATTAGATCTTACAGAAACAGGGACTTAATTTGCTTTAAAGCATAAAAAATAATGAAAGCATTTCTACCCTGAAAAGTTTCCAAAATCTGTCACAAACAGAGAGAGAGATGCAAATGCATTGGCAAGATTTGTTGTATATCAAGCATATATAAAAACTTCTAACTACAATTAAATTGACGATCATTTTTATTGGCTAAAACCTATTTTGTTGGAATATAATTTTAAAAGGAAACATAATTCAGCATATTTATAAATTTTTATGACTTTTCAAACTTTCTTATTTTTTAATTATCAAAGCAAAATCCTTATTTATTAACATATACAATGAAACAAGAAAGAGATACAATTCTAGATAATATCAACATTCTTTTCATTTAAATTATCTAAATTAACATATAATGGTGATTAATTGTTTTCCTCATTGATAAATATAATACTGCAGCATAAATTTCTATATATTATAGATAATTTTTCTTTACATTTACAACAACAAATATGAAAACTGAGCCTTATAGCTATGAAAATAAGAGGTTAAAATTAAAAATGTTTTGACCCGTAGGGCGTAGGCCTATCTGTATTTATATTAATGTTTTCTGTAAATCATAACACTCTCTGATATAGAAATTAAATTAAATGTAACATTTCAAGTCAATTATATAACTTAAATGCTGTATTACAACAAAATTTTTTTTTTCAAAGCACCTTTACCTTGTCCTACAAACTAGGAACAACCAAACCGCCAAGATTTTTTATATAGCCTACAAAGCAGTAGGCCCGATATGAACTTGAGATTTTAAAACACAGTAATAGAGATGAGCATAGAAAATTATACAAATAGAAGATATATAATTTGATCATACAGAAATGAAAGTTTCTTCTTTCATTTATGTGAATCAATCCATTAAATCAAGATTACCAAATAAAAAATTAGTCCTAAATATTTTCCACAAACGAATGCAGTCATTCAAATTATACTCAAAGTATGGTCATTATACATGTAAGGCAAATGTTGATATGCAATATTTTTAGGTGCTTAAAAATCATCAGCATAATTTTGCTGTTTTGTTTCGCTAATCGAAGTGAAAAATGTTTTCAATATGGAATAGCTAATACTTGCGTGAAAGGATATTTCACTCCAAAGTCTTACTTTAATACGAATGTACCACTCTTAATACTACTAAATCTAACACTACACAAAGCAGCCACAGCATCCTTGGATAGTCGCAACGAGCTACAAACTGAACTGTTACTGAACAGCTGGTCCTGAATCGACATCGGACGTCAACTCCTTATTTGTTTTGATGAAGAGTTTAGAAGCCAATAAGAATCCGCAACACAGGAGAAAACTGAGATACTTGTTTCGAATCATGTCAAAGCATACAATTGACATCATTGTGCTCATGATCAGGCTAAGAGGTTACTTATGCTGCACATCTAACTTTTTAATCTTTGAATCCAAAAATATACATTTTTGATGGATCGCTACAATTGGATTGAATGATTTTTCAGCTTCTCAACCAAAAGAAAGGGGAGGGGAGTGGAGAGCCAGCTCAGTCTATGAAAGTCTCCTCTAAAACCTTCTCTCATGATCTTCTTTGTTTACCAATACCACCAGAGATCCATCAGTCTGGTAGAAATATCGCGGATACCGAATTGGAGTCGTACCAGAGTTTTTATTGTGGTCGCCCATGCCGACTTGGTTAGAGCCTGCGCGTCATTCACGGGAAGGATCGCTAGTTTGAACCCCAGCATGGCCAGTCCGATGCATCTCCTCGTTGGAAAGAGAGGGAGCTTACCCATAACTTCTTAGTGCTCTCCATGGTACAGTGGTTAAGGGATCGGGCTCGTATGTTGGAGTCGCGGGTTTCAATATTTTCAGTGGACTATTTTCATAATTTACTCAATTTGGAGCATTTGACCGTTTTTTTTTATTTTTTGCTTGATTTAAACTTAGCTGGGCAAAGCTCTAATGAGCATTGTATGTAGTGTGGCACAGTGGTTAAGGTACAGTGGCTAAGGGATCGGCCTTGTATGTTGGAGACGAGGGTTCGTATTCCGGCGCTGGCGCGGAGATTTTCCCCGTTGGGTATAAGGGAAAGCTCAAGCACAATACCCCACTCAACCCAGGTGTCGGAAATGGGTACCGGCTTTACGGGGGAACCGTCATGGTGTCCTATATATAGTGTTAGTTATAAGACATTTGAAAAACCAATGCTAAGATCATATGTATCAGGCTTGATTGGAAATAAAGCATCCCAAAGATGCCGATGTTAACCTTCTTACTCAACCAAGATGTAGCAAATGGGCACGGGATGAACCTGGGATAACCATCATTGCGTCTTGTCATCAGATTTGGGATACTTTAAAATCAATGTACAAGATGATATGTATCAGGCTTGATGGGAGTAAAACCTCCTTTCTTTTATTTATCTTTTATTCAATATCTGAGCCTAATCCCCAGCAGACTTTATTGCATTGAAAATTTATTCAACGTACAACAGATGTAAGTTACAAAATTATACTACTGACCAAAAATATAACTATTAGGTACATATTTACCCCTAGATGAATCTGAACTTTTTATATCACTTGTGTATAACGCAAGCTTTCATTTTTCTGTTTTATATCAATATTTTTACGATGAATGCTAAGGTCCTGACTAAGCAAACAATATTTTCGTGATGTTGCAGGCAGCACTATATACATTTTCGACATACTTTTAGATATGGTTAGTCCATTTCTCCGGCATATACTGTATTACGGCTCTGAGCTTTTGTATATGAAATTTCATCGTATAAAGAAAAACCCACGACTTAAATTTCTTCACTAACTGAGAAAATCGAAAAATTTCAAAATAGCTCAACATGGGTATTTAATCATTTCACCCACCAACTTTGTGCAGGAATTGCACCGAGTTGTAACAAGCAATGCACTGTGCATCGAACTCGTAAAAAAAAAATATTCACACCTGCGGACATTGTTCAGCAGATGTTGGCGTTTAACTTGTTAATTCCTGGCCAGGTGTTCGATTGGAATGTAATTGCAGAGCTAGCACTCTCAGTTACGCTCAGTTCTTCTGGCACTGTGAGCGAAAAGAGTGAAACTATCGTCATTATTTGCGTAGATATGAATTTAATCATCGCCTTTATTTACACAGCAAAATTTGGAATCTTTGTTTATAGAAACTTGGAAAAGAGTGAATTTTTTCTAATAGATGAATTGAAAAGCGAAACATTGAATATAAATCAGAGTGTAATCGTTCTCAATAGACGCCAGTTGTAAAAACTATAAATCAGAATATCTATTTAATCATATTTTATTAATGGGTCATGATGTTACAACGTCATGTTGCTAAACGTCTCGAGTTCTAGTGATTTGTAATAATGACGTGCGAATGACTTAATTGTGAGATACTTCTATGACGTTAATAGCCGTTGTAATTTCTTTATCACAGGGACAAAATAACTGATCACGAATGAAGGAAAATGCTATGATGATTCTTACTTATGAACTCTACGTTAAGCAGGATGGAAGTATTGCACACGATGATTCTAATTCTTTATTGCTATAGTGAGTTCAGTCCTGAATGAGAATCGTCAAGGTAACATTTTTCACGTAGGTTTGCTTTGATGCTTTGGTCTGATTGCGGTCGGTCGCCGTGATGGTGAAGCTTCTGACATTAAAAAAATTGACCATTATCATATCAATATCCTCTGGGGTTTTACTCCTCACATCATTGAATAATATATTCAGCCCGAGAGCCTATAATGAGGTTCTAGAGAGAGCGTGCGACCTGCAGACACGCGACGACAAAGAGGACGCCCAAATCTTCATTGCTCGGTTTCGTGCCTGCCGAGACCTGATCGTGGGAGCCCTTCGGCGAGGCGAGGAACTGCCCGAGACCTTCCACCAGGACATGGTGAGGGGGAAATCCTCAAACTCGCTAGATTTGCCTCATGCTGCCGAAAATCCTAGCTTTTGGGCTTTTAAAGTCGGAGTTGACGTTAAAGACTACACAGCATGTGGCACCTCTGTAGTGTTGCGTGATCATTTTGATCAATTAAGCTACCCTAAAGAATGCAGATGATAACGGAATGTGATCATAAGTGGTAACATAGTTAATTGTCTACTAAAAAAGAAAAATATTTTGATCATTTTCGAAGGAGCAAATTGATGGACAGCGTAGTAGGGACTTGAACACCACTATTCCTGGGTCATTCACTTGAATGATCGTCGTGAAGTAGTTTAGCCATCTTTCAACCTAATAGCATCACGATCGAGCAGTTCATCAGTAGGATAAAGTAATTAAGAATATTTTAAATAGAAGCTGAAAGGAACAACTGCTAGGTAAAACTACTAAAAGGAAACTTATAAGTTGACAAACAATTGATAATAGATCATATCAGGCCAATGGCAAATTCAATGCCTTGCACACTGCACTTAAGAACTGTTTGAGCTCGTCACGTCATTTTAGCTCATTTTTATTGAATTCTGAGAGTTAGTAAGTAATTAATAGAGACAAGTTTGCAGAGTGTGGGAAGAGAGCGTTAGAGGATTATTCTTTAGCGTGCGGATGGGAAATAAACACCGAAGAAAAGTCCTTCTTGAAAACAAGCTTTGAAAAATCATCTCACTTGGAAGGAATCATTAGAGAATGACCTCTCTTTCTACAAAAATGTTCAGAAAATAATCCTTACAAGAAGCAAACTTTAGAGAATAGTCTATCTAAAATAAGAATTGTGGAATAGTTCCTGACGGAAGCCAACATTAGACAATATTCCCTGCAGAGTATCAGAGGCTCAGCGCCACGAAGACATGTGGCCAGCTCCATTTTTTTTGGAAAACATTTTCTTTCTTTCATTCTTTCTTTCATTCTTTCTTTCTTTCTTCCTTCCTTTCTTTCTTCCATTCTTTTTTCTTTCTCTCTCTCTTTCTTTCTTTCTCTCGTTCTCTCTTTACGAAATCACCGTGGCCGAGTGTTTAAGAACGCGCCCTTCCGAGAAGGTGTCGGCAGCTCGAATCCCTGCACTGCACGGTGATTTCTCCCCATTTGGAAAAGGGAGAACAGCTACCATTCCCCATTCTACCCAGGTGTCGGAAATGGGTACCGGCTTGACCGGGGGTAACCGTCATTGCGTCCTGGTGATAGATATATGGCATCTTAAAAAACAATATACAAGATGATATGTATCAGGCTCGATTGATTGGAATAAAGCATCCTTTTTACGTCTTCTACTCACACGGCCCCCGCACAGGAGCGCAGGCTCATGGCAGAGAGGGCACGTCGTCTCGTGAGGGCACAGCAGCAGTGCGCCCTCAGGACGCTGCCCACCACACCCGTCAGAGACTCGTGGGTACTTGTCTCCCGCCCGCACAAGATTGCCTACTGTCAGCTCGAGAAGGTAAGAAGGTGGCTATACTGTCAGCTCGAGAAGGTAAGAAGGTGGCTATACTGTCAACTAGAGAAGGTAAGAAGGTGGCTATACTGTCAGCTCGAGAAGGTGAGAAGGTGGCTATACTGTCAGCTCGAGAAGGTAAGAAGGTGGCTATACTGTCAGCTCGAAAAGGTGAGAAGGTGGCTATACTATCAACTAGAGAAAGTGAGAAGGCGGCTATACTGTCAGCTCGAGAAGGTAAGAAGGTGGCTACCGTTGCCTACTGTCAGATCGAGAAGGTAAGAAGGTCGCTGTACTGCCAACTTGAGAAGGAAAGAATGTCGGTACCGTAGCCTACTGTCAGCTTGAGAAGGTAAGAAGGTCGGTACCGTAGCCTACTGTCAGCTCGAGAAGGTAAGAAGGTGGCTACCGATGCCTTATGTCAGCTCGAGAAGATGAACGGTTAGATTCGTTGCCTGTTTTCTTGCTTTTATACAATAGTTGTATAAAACAAATGATACTTTAACGAACAGATGAATGAATGAAAAGAAGATGTAGCAGTTTATATATAACCAACAAGGCAATTTTTCACAGTTTTAGTCTTTTTTACTGAATGCACTGATCCAGGGTACGTTCCTACACACGTAACGTCCTCGACTCCGGTGAACTCTTTCTTGTGTCAGTATTAATAGCTCGGGAAATATAAATTTGCGTTGTGATAAACTATTCTATTTTCTCCGAGGATATTTTCTTGGCATACTAGCTGATACGTAGGAGTGATTCCTTAGCTAAGGAGATCCTAGGCTCGTATTTCATTGCAAGTGCGCACTAATAAACCTGTTTTTAACAATGCATTGTCACTAGTATTACCTATACACATTTTTTACTCCACTTGTATTTACATGTATCATCAAACCTAGATTACACAAGAAAGGAAGTACATTCTCCCAACTATTCCCTCAATCATCTTTTTCGACTATTGACATGGGTAATACGACATCCACGCGTCAACTAAGGATCTTTACGATATGATATTTTAAAAACCAATATTTTTTGTACCATCTTTACTGAAAATAAGTTATTTTCCTTTCATTTCTTTCTTTCTTTCTTTTGCTAATTGGTACTGTGCATAAACAAAAAACTGTAAACGAGTGTAACACTTGAGAATGCCGCCAGACCGCGTCGAGTACAATGCTGACGTTTCTGCTCGAGATCAACGGCGAGCGGACGAGCTTCCGTACCAACGACGACCTCCACCACACCGCATCGGGGATTTTCAGGCAAAATGGCGAGGAGAAAGTTCAACTCGCGCATGAGCTTTTCTCCTACACGCAAGTACGACATCCCTTTACCAGGTGAGCTTTAGCTACAAATCGTGCGTAAAGTATTTACAAATTTGTCAATGCACCCTCTCCAGTAATTAATTGGGAATTTTGCTGTTGTTTGCGTTTGTCATGCTTAAATCCGTTCCGTTTGAAATTTGTGAGTAATGTTTTCGAAGTCAGCAGGTGCGGGGTGACACATCGTCCTGTCGACCACTTTTCATTCTAGCGCATGATCGTTCTTAATTACTCGCTCGCATACTCTTGACAGATGGGTATGATTTCTTTCGCTATGAATAGAAAGAAAGCTTTCGTATAGAAATATAAGAATCAAGAGCGAATCCTGAAGTTACACAAAACTGTTCGAGCCGTCACATTTGCCTTATTTGCTTCCCTATGACGTGCGCTAAAACGCAACACTGAAGACTAAGAAGAAAATAATATACAACGCCTTGATTGTGCAGGCTGGTGTCGTGCTATTGCGGTAAGGTGCTCGAGAAGCGCTTTGATTTCGTCCTCATGTTTCGCATGTTCAGGCAACGCAGAGACGAGAGCACCCGTGATGTCGTCAGGCTAGAGCTGCCTCGCTACCGCTTCTCTAGTTCAGCCTCTCAGCCTTTTACTGATGAGGATGGCTCAGGCTTCCTGAAAATCATCACACCTGCTGGTAAAGAAGAATTCATGGCTCGGAAAGGCGATTTGCAGCCCCCGCGGGTGGAAAGAATGCCGTCTTTTCGAGAATTTGCAGTTACCGCAGCTGTGGAAATCCTCGCTTGCGAGAAGAACCAAACTTGCCGCACTGAAGTCCATGCGAGCTACGGACGTCAGATTGATCACTGCGATCCTTGCGAATGGAACTTCGACTTCATCATGAAGGTGAGAATGTTAAAGGAAAATGCTGAGGGCAGTGGCGCAGCCAGCCGAAAATTTCCCGACAAATTATTTTTTGGGGGTAGACATTAATTATCAGCAATCTTTTTATTCTTTTACTTGAAACGGCGACTGAAACTGGCCCCCAGCTCAACATTTCGGGGGAGCCGTAGCCCACGTGGCCCCCCTGGCTAGCTGCGCCATTGGCTGAGGGCGTGAGGTTAGAAGAAACAAAGCGAGAGGGATAAAGGGAAAGGATTGTTCGAACGTAGAGGAAAGGCAGAAACGAGTACGTGAACCGTTTCCAAAGTTGGCCGAAGTCCTCACACACAAGCGCACAATCACCAACTGTTAAAAAATTGTGTCACTCTCACTGTTTTTCTTTTTTGTACTCAAGTGATAGCTGCAATTACAAATTTCGCGTTGTCTAGACCAGATAGGAAATTAAGACGTATTCTATAAAGGAAAATAAAAAAATTCAATCAGACTATCGATAAATTTTATTTAATAGTTTTGTTCAAGATATGCAGTACATTTGAAATTCAAGTATAACGACTACTTCATGATAAAAACATTGATATTATGCATCTGTAAGTAGTGTATTTTTTTAAACAAGTGAAACCGTTGAAAATTCTCACAATGGAAGTAAGCACTACGCAATAAATGTTAACACAAAGGCGATCAAGATAATTATTTGCGATAGTTAGGAATCCCTCATTCATGACTAATGTGTTGCCTACGCCAGTCAAAATTAATCACTTGACAATGAGATAGTGTAGCTTTCCAGATTAAATAAATAATAAGTCTATATGTTATAGATTAAGGGGAAGTTTGCTAATTTGATCAAGAGTAAGAAGTTCGCTGTAAAAAATAGAAATGATCACTCTTATGTGAAAGAACAATGATACTATAAAATCAGTTTCACCTTGAATGTAATCGTAACAAAGGTGCAAACAAGATGCAAACAAGTCTACAAATAAGAAGGATGCTGAACACTGCGGCATAACGAGAGTAAGTTAAACAATTTCTTAGTTGTTATGATTATGAATACTTTACAAATACTGGCACGATAACTTAAGCATAATTCTCAATTTAATAGCAGATATAACATACCAAGTACCTGAAAACAAAGTCAACTGTTATAAAAATAATTTCTGAAGACGTATTTTATCCATCGATAATGAATAGCATCGCTAGTACTGCAATAGCGTGTTTTTTTTTTATAAAGTTGTCATTTGAACAAAGCGCAACCAACATTAAATATTACTCACTGGTGAAGTCCCAAACACACCGTAACCATAGTTACAATGTGATTAACCCAATATTTCACGCAATAAAGTCCTACGAACGCCACAGCTTTACATGGCTGCTCTTAGCAGATATTCGAAGAACCAACATTTAATATTTCTCGCCGCTCTAAAGCATCAAGAGCGCAGGAATTACACCTCGCAGTGCCAATAATTCCGTATTATTTCCTGTTCTTATGTTCTAAGCGCGCAATAGCCTTGCGTTGTGTCTCTTAGCAGGCAATGGAGCTCAAAATATTGCCCTCAAAACTTAAAAAGTATTATTCAAAAATTTCTGTAGGCAGAAATAACCATCTAAATATACATACACTCTTTAAATTCAGATCCATTTAGATAATTTTTTAGTGACAGCTTGGAGAACCATTTACCTGTATAAGTTTCAATAGCAACACGTGAGAATGTTCTCTTGCCTGACGGACAAGCAGAAAACCGTTCTTGGATAACGTCCTTGCAAGTAAACTTTTATGATCAGTCACTGTGGAGTTGATGAAACTTTTTTTTTCAATCAGTCACTGTGGTGTTGATGAAAAAACCCATTCATTGCTATCATGGCAAAAGAGGACGGAAATTCCAATCTTTTATCAACTTCAAACTCTTATCTAAACTTTCCGATTAGAACGACCCACACTTCACGAGTGAAGCCTTGAAGTTTGAGATAGAGCATTCTTGACAGACCTATTTCGGGACATCATTTGTGCAACACAAACACACACACGTATCTACAACCTCCAACCTTTAAGCAAGACAATTTTTTAACGTTATCGATGAACTCTCTTTACTTCACATTAATGCTCATTAAAGATAGTTAATTTAATTACAGATTGAGACGATGAAAACGGACTTTCACATGCTGCGGAGGCTGGTGGGGTCGACGATACCTCTCGAGAACGACCGTCATAATGTCCCCGTAAGTTCAGGTGGAGAGGCCGTAAGTTCAGAAAGTGAGGAACGAGTCGTGAACAGCCACATCAGCGAGTGCAAGACCACTGCTGAGTACCTACACCAGCTCACCAGTGAGGAAATAGACCTCGTCTACACAGCCTACCACGAGGACTTCCAATTGCTCGGCTACCAGCCCTTCGAATTCGACTGAGCTCGTTCGTGTTCCTCGCTATCATGCAAGTTACCGAAGTTTTCGTTTTTATATCAGAAGGTCTGGTCGAATTATCCCTCGGCTTCTAGAAAAAATGTGTTTTTTTCAAGTGCAGTTGCTATCTTACAAGTTACCAAAGCTTTCGTATTTATATCAGAAGGTCTGGTCGAATTATCCTTCGGTTTCTAGAAAATCATTTTTTTAAGTGCCTTTCTTATCACACAAGTTACGAAAGCGTTCCTTTTTATATCAGATACAGTGTCCCTGAGTTATTGCTTACGTTATATACATGTATTACAGAGGAAATGTCAGAGGACAATGGATTGTGAGCGATATGTTTTTGAAGTAGTTCGTTCTTTGCGGATGGTTGTTTGACTTGTGCCAAGTTTCTGTTTTACTACCCTATTGTGCGCTGCAAGTCTCGGAATTCAGTTCGGCGATCCCAAACCCGTGCAGTTTAATTTTGAAGTGAAGAAGCATCTTATTGACATTCATTCATAAAAGCTTTGTACTCAAGCACAATAGCCTTGAACTCAGCTCTTTCTTCATAATATTTGATCGGTCTGAAGCGATAAAAATTCTGTTTTGCAGATCAACAAATGTATTCCCTAGCTTCTGCACGGAAGAAATGTTGACCTATGTCACTAGTAGAAATATCATAAAAAATATGACAGAAATTGCGAATTTTATTAATTTCCTTCAACTTACGATTTTGCCATGCTGACAAGATGATTCAATAAATTCTTCATGGGTTGAGAGGCAAAAGTAAACTTTTCTCGGCTGTCGTGGAGTTTGCTGAATGTCCGAATCCGTAAAAATTGCTGATCGCAAATTAGTTCCAAGATCATATCATTACCAGCGTGACGAATTTAACGAAAAATATAACACAGTAGACGGAAAAAAACGATATATTATAATATAATGTTTCGTTATGCATTGGGTGAGAGTTTGAAGCAGAAAACCTTCAAAACAAGAAGTCAGAAGTGAAGAGAGGACAATGCCATTAATGGTAAAATTCATCACATGTTTCCAAAAACATTGAATGCATTCCTGCAACACCAACAGTTGAAGGGATTACGATTTCCTTCACATTACTTCGCAGAGAGTAGCTACCGGAAAAATAGTTCGTTTGCTAACGAATGTTCTGATTTAAAGCGAGGTTGCACTCTCATTCGTTGTGTAGATAATCACATTTTGTTACGAACTGAAAAAATTGGTGAAAATTCTATACGAGAATCTGTTCTTTTCAGCTTCAAACATGCGTGTATCTCTTTGCTTTGTATTACATATCTACTCGTTTTGTGTTTTCCAAAGTTTTTCATTAAATGGAAGTAAATACAAACTGTTTCAATTCTTTTATTTCAGTCCTGATATTCACAGATATGTTTGTGAGGAACTTTGATAGACTTACGGTACATTTTCAACATTTAACAAGACGTACTTTCAGTCTCCTTCCTCCCCCCATACTGACTAGCATAATTGCGAGCGTCGTGAGCTCAAAGGGCATCAAACCACTCTGTTTATCCTACAACAAACGATTAAAACATCGCTTTTGCAGTGTATTTCAAATGAAATGAATTTTTTCTATCCTTATACCTTGCTAGTACTATATGCTAATAGATATATGTATGCCACCATATATTTAGAAATATATCCTGTATATATTTATATAGTAACATTTGTTTATAAATATATGCTATATAAACTTACGCGCATTTATTAAAATAGGATATTTTCTAGCCAACAAGAGTTATGATGTGAAGCTACGTACAACGCAATATAGAATCTTGTCAAATCTCTGCAAGCTTAAATATATCAATTTAAAAGTACATGCACGTAAGTTTACTCATTACAAGCGATCAATCAATCAAATCAAGCGTAAAGAGTAGCTGCCTTGGCAATGACATATTTAGGATGGGCTCGATTTTCTCATGCATTTTACATGATGATAAGCGACGTAAAAATGTGTGAATAGTTCCTTTCCTGATGAAGGTATTTCATCGCGTATGGAAATTTTCACAGGTGAACTAATGTGGTTCATACAAAACACTACAAATTTAGATAACAAACTAAATTAATAAACATATTTCTGGTAAATTCACAACATTTTTAACAGCTCCCAGCGGTTGCTGGGAGTCCTAATAATTTTTTTAAGCATTTTTGAGGCCACGTAAGATTGATGCATGGAAAGTTTAAAAACTTTATTTGTTTTCGGAGCAGCGAAACCTTTTCGAAATGCTAAAATCAAAACATATTTGAAAGCCGTCCTAGAACTAAGCAAATCAGTTTTTCCCGGGATATTAGAGCCAAAATGACGCGCAGTGAAAATGACTGCACCTCAGATTCGTATAAATACCCACGAGCTCAATTTTGTACTGAACTTCCTCGTAGTTCACTTCGTTTAGTTTTGTTATGATTAATTAAACAGTCCACCTTCCCACAATCACATTACAGTATCCAAGATTATTTATATCCATTCATCGACGTATAAAAAATAAAATAAATTTCAGTGATAGTGCTGCCGCAAGAAATGTTTTGTTTTCTAGTATCGGTATGCACAGTCAAACCCCCGAAAAAAGCGGTTAAGCCTTCAAAAAATATCAAGGCAGACCGAACAGAAAGAAACTAAGACACTCCTGAAAGAGGATGGTCGCACACGCTGCTTTTGAATGAGTGCATTAATCTCTTCAAGGAGTGTTTTAATTTCTACCTGATATAAGAAGAGGAAGAATAATAATAACAAAGAAGACAAAGCCCTTTGCAGAGTCTCAAAAAAGTACAGTACATTTCTATATTAATTAATAGGAACGTCAATTCTCGTAGTACACTACCAAAAACACCAACAGCTTGCAGTTTTCACTGGTGTTTTATATATTTTTCACGGTTAACAAGTGATTAGCAATTAAGTTATTCAGCAGTTGAAGGACTCGAACCAATCAGCTAGAGAGCTCCGCGGTCCTCAGGTCACTTTCCACTCAATCATTTTCATCGGCCTTGTAATCGTTCACCAAAAGTTATCGCTGGCTTCAAATATTATTTTCATAAAAATACCGTGAGTTTTATACTTAATTTTCGAAACCTTCACCGCGAATTGCCATTTTCGATAGTTTCTCATTATTTCATCGTAAGTTATGAGGTTATAAGAATACCTTCACGACCCAAAGGTATTACCCTCGGTCATTGTTGCAAAAAGCACGAAAGTTTCAGTCGCCTACTTCAAAGGCCAGATTATGGCAATCGAAAATGTATGAACGATGACGATCAGGCCGATGAAAATGCTTGGCTGGCGTGTGCAGGGGTACAGGACCCACTGCACTGGCGGGCTGTGCTGCACGTTAAATCTTCGAGTACAGTGACATCACCTCATGCAAACCTCAACTAATACGAATAAAATTAGTCCCAGGAATTCCATTAACAACGATACTTGATTCAAGGTATGAATAATTGGGACTTATTCTATCGACATGAATGTGTAATTATTAGTTCAGGTTTGCATGAGATTTAGGTTATAAATAAAGGTTTGCGTAAGAAGACGTCACATAAATCGAAGATTAAAAGTACTACAGCTGGGTCGCCTGTTTTCGTGATGACAACAGCATCGAGCCGAGGCCATATTTTGAGGCACGACAGACGACCATCAGGCACAACGAAAGTTTGCAGACGGGCTTGCAGCTCGCGCGTTGACCTCATGTTGAGTTCGTCTGCTAGTGACTTCTGCAACAAACTCCGGCTGTCTGGGTTAGCAACTTCTTGGAGTGGCAGAAAAAGCTTTTGCTGATGATGCCCGTCCTTGGACTTTCAGCTGAACAGCCCTAGCTGATGGTCTCTGTTGAGGTCACCCTTCAATGGTGCGAGTTCTCGTAGTCGTCCACTACCTCGATGGCTTGGTTGACGCTGTAGGGCATGCACAGGTGGGTCTCCAGGTCTTCTGCGAGCGCATTCTTGATTACCTCGTCGGAATACATGCTGCGAAGGGTCTGAAAATAAATAGAAGAAAATATCGGTTATAGGAGTTGGTGCTTGTAAAATATACATGCATAGTTCACGGTATGCTTTCCTCAACTTACGTTGCGGTGTTTACACTTTTTTCAAGCTTATAAAGTTGTAGTGAGATATTTTGAATAATTTTAATATTTTAAATATTTTATCTAGAAAATAAACAAGCAAAAACGCCTGAGACCCCTGCTTCATTAAAAACCTTTCAACTTTCCTGAGTCATTTGACTTTGAGACGCAAAGCATATTCCGCTAAAGAACATTTTCATAACATCTCACCGAAATCCAAGGGAAGGCAAGGAAGTCATCCTTGAAATCCTCCGGTTTGAGTCTCCGTTTTCGTTTTTCTTGTGGGTTGAAATTAGAATCAGAAGACTGGGAGGACTTTTTGGCGAGAGGGCAGTTGGGGTAGAGCTTGTCGTGAACTTCTTTCGGGTTTTCGGTCGGGCTCCAGTTAATGACTCCGCCACCACAGCTGTAGCACTGGGTCAGGTCTGCGAACGCTGTGCAAGATATTTATAATATTAAGCTCACACTAAATTATGTCAGGATTTTTCCAACGGGAAATGTAAGTACCGCAATGATCAAGAATAATGTTGATGTTCCAAAGTGAAATGTAAGCGTCCCAATGATCTAGCATTATGTAATGATTTTCCACAGGGAAACGTAAATGGTGCAATGATCTAGAATTATGTTGATAAATTGCTCTCGGATAATTGCTCTCGTAAATGCAGAAACTGCCACAAAAAACTGATCATAACGCTGATGATAATGAGAAAAATTGATCATAACGCTGATGATAACGAGAAGAATTCATCATAACGCTGATAATAATGAGAAAAAAATTGATCAAAACGCTGATGATAATGAGAAGAATTGATCATAACGCTGATGATAATAAAAAGAAATGATCATAATGCGAACAAGAGCTGAATTTTCACTCACTGGAGTAGAAGAAGCCAGCGTCTGCGAGCTTTTCAGCGCTCGGCAGGCAGGTCGGAGCCTTCTCGAAGGATGCGACCCTCTTGCTGCGGCTGCTGTACTCGCTGAAGCTCAGAGGTCTCGTCTTGTCGTCCGCTTTTTTGGCGTCTGAAAATGAAACTTTGCGGTTCATTGAAATGTTTTGAGAAATTAGACCTAGAGTAAAAAATAACATATTTTGCTGAGGAACTGTTCGGTCTCAAGCATCACTTAATAATTTAATTTTCTTTATGGCACTCGACAAAAGTCATGTGTCGTATTCAAAATCATTAATGTGCTGTTAGATGTCTCGCGCCAGCAGACATTAACGAATCAGGCTCAGTAGCAAAGAAAGTTCATTTTAAGTTGTCACTTCTCATCGTGCAACATCTTAAATATAGAATTTATGTCGAAATTTTAGAAGCTATTGCATCGCTGACTGTCTTATCGTGTCTGCGCTGCAGTGAAATTTTGAAATCGTTTCCTAAAAAATATCACATAAAACAATTTGATGAACGTATAAACGAATTTATTGAATTTTGTCGTCGTTCCGATGAGCTAAGAAGCAAGACTCTGTTCACTAGCATTTGGTTTGGGGGTTAAATTTGCCTTCTTTGGAAATGGTATATTACGAAGGTTAATCAGAAACAAAATTGGAAGACATAATATTTAAAGTATACAAGTTAAACTTCCGAATAGAATACCATAGCTGAAATATGTATACGGTAGAAGATTTTTTTTACATTTTCGCGCAATGCGATTGCTAATTGTTTATGTCATTGCTGGGTCCGGGAAATATTCTTCTAGCTATCAAATCCTTAGAAGTTAAAATTTCAGCTCTCCTATGAATTAAAAACTTTAAAAATATAAGGCTACCCATGTTTGAGGTTTGTCAAGTCTAATTATATTTTTATTTACCCATCCATAGTTAATATCTGAGAATCCCTCTTCATTGGAAAGCGTTGAGCGAACACCAGAGAATTAATTTAACACCGGCACAGCTAAGTTAAGCGTAAATTGATTCATAGCACTACACAACAGTGAGTCAGCCATGTTTTATGTTCAAGACTTCCTTCTCGCTCAGTACATGACTAGAAGATTTAAATTTCATTGCTTGTTTTATCGCATGACAATAAAATTTATTTCCTGATAAAGCGTCAGGCGTCTGAAGGCAGTGAATGAGCTCTTATCAGCGGATATACACAATATTTTATCTTTTTAGTCTTCGCCTCATAGCTTGAACACGCTGGCCTCGAGATACCGTTAATCCTTCTTCAATTTCATCCCTTGTAACGGCAGGTATCCACATTACATTGGATTTGAAGAATTATAAACTATTATCAATTAATTATGTTATTAAAAACTACAAACTATTATTTATTAATTATATTACCATAAATTTTAAACTATTATCAATAATTTATGTCAATAAAAATTATAAACTAATTGAGTTTTAAGTTAGAGCCCTTTCATATATGATAAGATGTCAATGACAACTAAAAAATCAAACTAAGCTCCTGCTGTGATATGGTACGACAGCCAAACAGTCCGAGTGAAGAGCTGAAGTCGCTTCACTCTTTCTCCAAATCTAACCTTTTAACAAAATATTCGAATTGATTCAGCAGCTTAATGTTTAGTTCAGTTAATGCAACATTTTACAAGCCGGTGTTAGTTAGTTATAGTACTACACAATATGCTACACCTGCTCACTCGCTTAGCATTCATCACTCCACTCACTCTATTACTCATGACTTCACTTGATACTCACTACTCAATTCTCGTAATACTCACCACCCCATGCTTTTAACACTCGCCCCTCTCCTCCACTCTTTGAACACTCCCCACTCTACTCCACTCTTCTAACACTCATCACTCTACTTCATTCGCTCTTAACCCTCACCACTCCACTCTGGTCCACTCTAAAATCGCTCACCTGCTTCATATACATTCCGCCTCCTCGGTGGATCAGCTTCATCCAGTCGCTCGGCGATATACTGGTTTATCTTCTCGTATTGCTTGCCATGCAGAGGTATGTTAATTGCGGCTTGAGAGTTCACGAACGGGCATTTCTTGTAAGATTTTTTGTGTTCCGTATGGACAACGTCACCAGCATCCCAGCAGACAATGCTACCCTTGCAGTAGAAACATTTGACTTGGTCTGTCTTGTGGCTGTAGACGAAACCATCTCGAGCCAAGTCCTCTTTTGAGACGTTCTTGCTGGGCCAGTTAGTGTAGGTCTCCAGTCTTGCTGCCTCCGACTGGAAGTTCATGACACCCACGATGCGGCGGCGAGGCTCGTTTGCTTTCGGCCTATTCATTTCGACTAATTGAAATGTGGCTCCTGCGATGAGAAAAATGTTCACGGTGAGTAATTTAGGATCATTTAGTGCTTTTCATTGGTTCTAGTTAGTTTCAAAATAGAAGTATTCTAATTTAAAACCTATAACCTACATCTCGAAAAGAGTTCGTGTCATCATACACGTTACTGCCAGGTTCCAGTGAATGAAGTCATTATCAAGGCATGAATTATACGCCGATTTAGAAACTGGAGCTGGCTGACGTAATCTCAACAGGCATTATGATAAACGAATATCAAGTTAACAAAGTAAATGAAAGTTTGAAATGGCCTCATAAAGTATATGAAGAACACAAGCACACAGTTACACATGCACACTCCCACAAGAAATGTACGACAAGACTGAGTCCCTACTCGTAGAGCTCGACTGAACAATCACCAGTCACAAAGGTTCGATAGTACGAGGAATTCAGTTTATCACAAGAGGCTATCTACATCCTCTGCTTACGTGTTTAATAACTTTTAATTATCCATAAAACCTCATTGATAAGTCCATTGATAAAAATTTCCGTCTTTAACCTTGTTTCAACCTTGCTTGTACGCATATGTTGAACACATACACTCTATTTCGACAAGAATGATTCCTTCTGTTAGACTGGACGCAAAAGTTAGAGAAAACTTATTCCGTGAACCTCATGGTGTGGAATATTGAGAGGTTTTGAAACATTCTATCCTGAAACTTAAAAAATATGGGCGCAAACCTATCGGGCTGAAGTGGACAATCTCAATGAATTATGCGAGAAGTGAACAAGAGATTACCGAGGGTGTAATAATAACCCTCTAGTTCTTCGTATATAGTACCATTTTTTCGACAGAACTCAGCACCCTGCACAAAAGAATTCATGTACAATTGTATATACTTATAACGTCATGGCTGTAAATGTGGAAGCATCAACGATACTCACACGAGAATAATATTACTATAAATTTATTTTCCTTTAATTAGGAAATGCGCACTAACACAACATACGACTTATCGAAAAGGTCCTCGTTTTCAATATAATTGCAAACTGCGCACATCACCTGGCGTCTCTCCTATGTTATCTTAGAGACCGTAATATCGCGGCGTCTGGATACGAGTTCTTAAAAAGGTACCGATCGCCTCTACTGATATTGTGGTCTTCTTGAGATGCTGAGAGCAAAAGGAGGACAGCAAGTGATCGAGTTATCTGAGTATGATAGAGCGAATCTAGGCTCCACGCAACACAGTACAGACGCTGATAATGTCTATTTTTGTGGACACGTTATGAACTAGTAATGACAGCAACTTAAATTTGAATTTATGTATGTTGTGAACCAGTTATGAAGGCTATTTAGACCGGAATTTATGTGTCTTATGAATCAGTTATGACAGCAACTTAGATTTGAATTTATGTATGTTGTGAACCAGTTATGAAGGCTATTTAGACCAGAATTTATGTATCTTATGAATCAGTTATGACAGCAACTTAGATTTGAATTTATGTATGTAATGAACCAGTTATGAAAACTATTTAGATAGGAATTTATGTATCTTATGAATCAGTTATGACAGCAACTTAGATTTGAATTTATGTATGGAATGAATCAGTTATGAAAACTATTTAGATAGGAATTTATGTATCTTATGAATCAGTTATGACAGCAACTTAGATTTTAATTTATGTATCTTATGCGCCAGTTATGTAAGCTATTTAGATCGAAATTTATGTATTTTATGCCCCAGATATGAAAGCTATTAAGATCAGAATTGTGGATGTTATTGAATGATTCATCAATAACGCAATCGTCGCTTAATATTGAGCTGTATTGAAATTAAAAAAGGGATCAGGACTATGGATAAGATAATAATCTGTTATAAGATTTCAAGACCAAGGGAGAAGATGCAAGAAGTTGGGTCAAATACGAGCGTACTTTTACAGTCACAACAAGCCAGAAGTTCCGTCCAAATCAAGCGCAAGCTCCCACCGTAATTTGTTAGCCTTATTCTGAAGATAGAAAAGTAATCTTAAGGTTTCTTTTTCTTGCAGTCTCGGTTACTACCATGTGCATACATCGACCTAGCTTGAAAATTCTACGTGAAAGTAGATATTGATTGTGGATTAGTAGTTTTCAACTCCACAATTGAATTTGAGCTCAAAAATAGAATTGCACTCTTATAGCTCATTCATAATCGATCAAAAGTGATTGCGTAATTACCGACAACCTGAAGGGGAGTTAAGAGGACCCAAGAACGGCTCAGTTTTGCTGAACTCCAAATCTTGATAAAAAAAACTTTGTGCCGTCATAATAGACAGTGTCCTGTTTCTGCCAGCTCCAGTTTTGCATAAATTCCGAAATGCTACATTGAATCTGTTCGACAGATTTTCTTAATGCTTCAACAGCGGAGTCCATTCATTTTTACATCCCAGAACATCAAATCATTCTTTTTCTTCTCGTGAAATACTTAAACCTGATTTCAAAAGTTGTAATTTCACTCGATTTTATAGGACTCACTGAAGCTGCAGTATTTTATAGCAAAATTGTAAGCCTTGTGCAGTAAATGAGAGGGATACCTACCATTCAATCAAATTTGTAGTAATCTAATACGAATAAAAGAGGCAGAAATATATGATATCAACTTAAAAATACGAAAAGAAGCCAGTTCTCATTATAGGAATCATAATTTTACTCCACAAGACGAGCTTTCTCAATATCTTTGCGGTACATCGAAGGCCGATGTATGAACTCTGCGTTCTTCGAAATGAATTAATCACTAATTCCTCATTAACTTTCGACCACTTATCTGATACACGGCAATAAGTAAAGAGTGCATCTAACACAAACAAACAAACATTGGCATCTAAGGATGCTTTATTTCTAATCAAGCCTGATACATATCACCTTGTAGATTGGATTTTCAAATGCCTTATAACTAACACCAGGACGCCGTGACTCTTTCCCCCGGTGAAGACCGGTACCCATTTCAGACACCTGGGTAGAGTGGGGTATTGTGTTTTGAATTTTTTCCTTATACCCAACGGAGAAAGTCGCTACACAGCACCGGGATTCGTACCCTCGACACCTTCACGGAAGGGCGGGTTCTTTAACCACTCGGCTACGACGAGCACTAGAGCAGAAGTAAGTGCGATAACTTATCGTGCAAGAATTCTTATGTTAATCAGCCAGGCTGAGCAGGTACTCACCTTGGCCAGGACACAGAACGTCTGTAGTGGCCATTTTTCCTTTTTTTGGTGCTTCGTTACACACGTTTTATTCCTGAAAAATGAAAATAAAACAATTTAGTGAGCAGAAACAGGAATATTGGGATACTTCCCAGTATCCTCCTCCATTTAAATCATTATGAAAGTACGACATGCAAACAACAGCTGCTAACGAAAACCGAGAAATATTCCAGAAGAGCCTAGACAAAGAGTTCTGCGTTGAGTTTTAGATGCCGAGTTTCTACATGAGTAATTTAGAAGATTTATACCACTTGAAAATACTACTCGTGTAGCATCTATTAGGTTGCTCTACCTCACGGTAGAAGAAACGAGGTAGGGTCAAACCAGTCTTTTTTCATCGATTGTGTGGCAATGCTGACGCCATGGCAACGAACCAATAGTAGCGCTCATATTGTGTCTTGCAAACACTGTTAGCCTCAAATCTGGCACCACTATTGGCCTAACGACATGTAGCAATGGTGACGCCATTAAGTTTGTTTGATATAAAGCCTTTCTATTGACTAACCGAACAAGAGGAGGTGTATTTTCCACTACAGAAACGACTCTACCTTGTTTCCTCTACCGTGCTCCACCTACACTGCGCACATATCGTTCGTCAGGCTGCCAAGACGAGCGATAAGATAGGCAGCAAGGGGGCTGCAACGGTATCAGATAAATGATGCTCCGCCCCAAATCCATTGTTCTTTGCACCATAAGGAGAAATTGTCAACTACATTTTCTGTTATAAACTGGTCTTACGAAATTAATGAATTTCAATCCTTTGGTGCTGAATATTTTAACTATAAATGACTAGTTTGGTATCCACATTCAGCAAACTGGGTTATTCATTTGAAATTGTCTATCAACATGACACGCAGTGATTTATATTATGCTCACCTAAACTAGAAAAATCAATTAAAAAATTAAAGTAAGCAATTGAATTTACAGTTCGTTCGTTCATACGCAGTTCGTTCAAAGTTCGTTCAGTTCGTTCGTTCGAACAGTTCGTTCATACGCAGCAATACAACAAATTTTCGAGCCTTTTTCGAAAAGAACGTCACTTTCAATCCAGTCTAACGAATATTCGTTGAACTCCTTCCAGCCATGGAGTGCGGCCAATGGAGCGTAGTTATGAGAACAACTTTAAGAGTCCTCTAGCCAAAACCCGACAGCGCAATTGTTAGATTTGCGAAAGTACACTTCACGGCGAGTAAAAATTTTCCGGCACGTTTTCAGTTTTGTCTTTAAAAAAAAGACCACTTTTGCAGCTTGGGTTAGGAGGCGTTGACACTGTAATCATTGCAGAGAGTAAAATCATGTACAAAAATACAATAAATTGCAAACTCGCAGATTTTGTTCATTAGCGGCCATTAAAGCTGACTATTATTGACTTGCAGTTAAGCATTTCATTTTCACAAGGCCGTCTTCTGCTTCCAACTACATAGTTTGTGGTTTAAAATTAAACTAAATCCTAACGAAACAAGCAACAGAGACTTCAACTACGAGTACTTGGCTTGTCATTGCACGACTAATCAAAACTTCATTAACAATCAAGCAATGCTAGTGTTTTCCGAACAGGATGAGGACGCACTCAACATTTCTTAATTTAATAACCTTTATTCAGTTGAAAAACGGGTATACCCATCACTCACACTCAGCACTAGCTTGCGGAAACGATGCTTTGTTTGCGTAAGATGGTGAAAAGCAAAGGCCGAGACGTCAACTACTATGGTACAATGCTGGCTAGAGTTGAAGAACAGCAAGGAACTTCCTGTGTACCCCGTATTTATACTACGGCGTATTCTCTTATCAGATAACGGTGTGGTTACAACAGGCAGTAAAAGGATAAGGCTGCCGATGTCATTCGCCTCAGTGGCGTCAGGAGAGACAGATGTGATGAAAAACTGGCTCAAACGTGCCTTATCACTTCTTTGCCATGAAAGCCTCAGCTCACATAGCGACGCATGCATTTGTATTAACTATTTATGGCTACTTGAAATTAATTTTATTAGTTGCACTATCTTTATTTATTGTTCCAATAAAAGATCGATCAATATAAAAATCTTATTGACCTTGGCTGATATCCTCCATCTTTCGCGTGATCATGTTGATGGTTGACTTGCTCAACTGTTTTTTTTTTCATTTATATCTTGCATTACGGAATCATATCTCTATTTAAGAACCGCAGCCTTTTATGTTATACAACAAGTAAATTGATTTGATTAATACTTTTTAAAGCACTGTGCTGTAAGGCGAAAAGAGCGATACTTTATTTGAGCTGATGCATACTTCCTAAACAGACTACTTCACTAACAAATTGAACTGTGAATGCTGAAAGTAATATTCGTATAATTCTCGTTTTTTATGTGTTAGAATTTTTATGTGTTCATAAATTCAGGAAGTGACTCATAAGTGGTGTGAAATGACATGAGGAAGTAAAAAGGGTGCCTAGTGCGTTCCTTCACGCCTTACATTCCCCCGATCTCACACACTGGACCTGTGTCACGTAAAGTTTCACTAAATTCAGAGTCTGCAAGTTATCAAACGAAGCTACACGAAGGAGGGTGAATGAAATGTGCATACTGGGCAGAGTTGCACGAAATTCTGAGTCTACAAGGCCTGTTGTTAAGTATGTATGTAGCTGCGCGAAGGTCTAAGTCTGCAAAGTCCGTATGTTAAGCTTGTAGCTGCGGCAAGGGGTCTAAGCCTGCAAGGTCTGTATATTAAGTTTGTGGCTGCGGAAAGGTCTAAGTCTGCAAGGTCTGTATTTTAAGTATGTATGTAACTGCGGGATGGTCAAAGTCTGCAAAGTCTGTAAATTAAGTAAGTTGCAGCAAGAAGTTGAAGCAATATAATCTGTATGTTGGGTGATGTCACACGAAGTTCCCCAAAAAGAGACAAGAAGCAACAAGTCAGTGACGCGCTTCAGCTCAGCCCAAACGGCGTTGAGCTCAGCTTTTTCGGCGTTGAGCTCAGCCCAAAAACAGCATGCAGCTATATTGGTTAGATGACAATGACGAGTGTGACGTTCTTCACAACTAATGTTTGTACATATATCTTATGCAGAACTTTTTTAATACGGATAACAGTTGTTAAATTCTTCGCAAAAACAGTGAGATGGAGCATAGCTGTTGACGCTAAACATAGACAGAGTTGAAGTGTTTTCACACATGTTCCAAATGTAGGTGCACGCTGCTGCAAAAACCATCATCTTCAGATTACTCAGAACGTCGTATGAAACTTGCAGCGCCACTCTGCCCTTATTTCATTATTTCTTCCATTATTTTATGTTATTCACATTTCATTATTTCCTATTTCTTTATTCTGGTTCGTCATATTTTCTTACTCCGATATCACTTTCGATAATTTATTTGAGGTTTTTGTGTTGTTGTTTTTCAAATAAAAAACTGAAATGACAGTACTGTATATTCTTCAAAATAAATGTGAAACTCAACCTAAAACCGAAAAGTTAGCCAGTCGTACAGCCAACTGTAGATTCCGGAGGTTCAATTCAAAATTTTTTTACCATTTCTAATGTTGAACTTGAAGTTTCAAACTCAAAATGCCTCCAATTCTGAGTTGCTACCCTAACACAGCGAGAATTCGTCGTAATATATCCAAAATAGCATATCAGTAAATTCTGACTGAACTGTAACCCCTACCTGGAAACTGATAAGTGAATAAAATTAAATGAAGCTGCAGGATAGCTCACCATATCTCAAGACGAAAACGGCCTAGTGAAAGCCCGATGCTAGAGAGCCGCCTTCGTTCGAGCTCGCACGCAACAGTACTCGTGCTTCCCAACATATGAGTTCGTTCATTACAAGAGCGAGCGTTCCTCTCAGCACATAAAACGAACTTCATCTATTCCTATATTTAGATTTAATTTAACTAACGATATGAGAACGTAACATTGAATGACATGAAAATTCTTTTCATTATTTTCGAACGATTCGTAACGCAAAGGAGCAGTACGTTTTCAAGCAATACAGGATATCCCGTAAAAACCCGAACCGAGTATTTATTTTCCCCTACCAGAAATATCATCATAATCAGTAATACCTTTTCTATAGGTTAATTTTGAAGAATAATTTTGCTAGAAATTAAATGTTTATGGGATTCTTGTGATGGTATTTCTGATACGTGAAAATAAAAACTCAGTTTGGGCTTTTGTGAGACATACTGTATAACACACGATGCAGGCACAGTGTACGGTCGTTAATTAATAACAAGGAAATGCAATCACTTGCGCAAGAAGTCAGCCCTCCGTTTGCTATTCAAGTTCATCCTTTGATAAAACTCATTCCGTAGGTTTTTTAATAAATAAAAGTTATACGTAGCAGACGTGGAGGCGCAATATCATATCACTCTAACTTCTGTTACTAAAGTGACTTATTAATAGACCAATTTGTATATATGAGACCTCAGATTTCTTATATCTTATTAATACTTGTTGTTGTCAAGTTTGACTGCGCAGTTCATGAAGTGACTGCACTCGGCATCTTGGGGTCACTGGAGTAAACCCTGAGGGGTTGAGAACTGTAGTGTCACTAGAACTACTCTTGGCTTAGGAAGTAACAAAAATCATTGTTTTCTAAAGATGTTACGAGAACCGTTGTTCGTCGAAGAAATTACGAGAACCATAGCTCGCTAACGAAGTCACGATAACTACTGTAGGCTAAAGAAGTCACATTGTTCGCCAAAGAAGTTACGAGAACCATTGTTTTCTAAAGAAGTTACGAGAACCATTGCTCGCTAAAGAAGTCACGATAACTGCTGTTCGCCAAAGAAGTCAAAAGAACCATTGTTCGCTAAAGAAGTCACGAGGACTACTGTTTGCTAAGGCCGGAAAGCTTCACAACAGAACCCCCCATCAAACACTCGTGGCATTGAAGCATTGTTTCCATCATTATTAAAAGTCCCACTCGCGTAAAATTAAAAATCAGTTAGACATTTGGAAGACTATTATATGTTTGTACGTCGAACAAATTTTTCTTTAGTCTATTGCGGGAAAAACAATAAAGTAATAAGAAGGACAAGTTGAAAATTTCACGTACTGTATGCTGAAATAATTTTGTGATTTTGAATTTGAAATGAATTGTTCTTCTTCCACCATTCGTTGCATTAATTCAATTCGAGATTCGTCAAAAAAGCGTAAGCAACCGCTCGATTACGAAGAAAGAAGCGTTGAGTGGATATTGGATATACCACTCGTTAACATTCTTTGTTTATCTTCGTTTGAAGATTATTAGCAGCGTAAATCCGTTGATTCACTGGCTGAGTAATTGAACCTATGAAACTTCATGAAGTGTGGCACCATCCACATAGATAACTTAAAATATGATTTTTTATTTTAATAAATATTCAGAGTAAGCCTGAAGTCCAGCGTCATGGAAGCTGCCATTTGGTCCAGCGATGAAGAGCAGGTGATGTGTTCTGGCTACATTAAAAGATCCTTTCCAGGCTGTTAGAAAATTTGAAGATTTTTTATTTCTACGAGTCGGGGAACACGGGTAATTTATTTTGGAGAAATACATACGAGTGATTAAACACAGGCTATCGATTTTCTAGAACGAAGGGAGAGCAGCGAGCGAGCATGAGCAGTGTACGCGTATCTTCTAGAATTATCAACAAGTGCAAGCGGTGTGGCACTGCATGGTCACCTACCCTCTAGATATCAAATAAGGGCTTGTGAAACTTTCCGTGCATATCTGAGAGATTGTCTTTGGGAAAGTTTATGCTATTTTTCCGTCCTTTTTACTCCTGCCACTGCACGTCCTTCGTTTTTTTTTAAATGCTGTAAGCAGCGTTTTTTTCCGTCCTGCGCTGGCGTGTTCTTCATTGCTTCCAATAAAATTACATTATTTAGATAACATTTAAATTAATTCCGTACGTTCGAGCCATGGTTACCTGCTAAGATAGAACGTAGTCATACCTATCAGCTGCTGCGTCAAGAATTGCATGAAATATTGCTAAAAAGCACACAAAATATTGCTCATGTTCTGTATCGCGGCGCGACTGTAAATCCTTGTCGATAAAAATCGATTTACGGCTGCGATTGTCGATTTCAACGCACCGTACTTGGGATATGATTTTAATTGCAATCCTCTGATTATAAGTATCTGCAGAGGCTTGGGGGTGAAGTAATAGATTAAATTTGCAATTGATTGCGTTAAGTGAGGATTTCAGGATTAAGATGGCCTTAATTAGTGGTATTAATAACTGTTGCGTTTCTTGAGGAGCGTCAGCTTGGTTTTAACGTGCTATGGGAAATGTGGGCTCAGTTTCACTGATCGTTCTTAACTTCACAATTGAAGGCTCGCGTTGAACTAAATAAGAAAGTTACTTGTATATTTGAATTCATTAGAAGACGTATAACTGATGACATATTCTACTATATTGAATATATTAATAGTACTACACTTGAGCAATAAATGCATCAGGATTTCGCTAGGTTAAATCGTACTACACTTGAACAATGAATGAAATGTATCAGTATTTATTGTAATGTATTTCACCAGGTTAAAACTGCAAATTTTATCTCATAAAAGCGATAAACAGACGCGCGCATATAGGGAGTTTTGCTTGATGATCCTCTCGAGTCTCGCATCAACCTTCATTACACGGTAGAGGAAACAAGTAGTGGTAGTAGTGGTAGAGGAAACAAGTAGTAGTAGTAGTGGTAGAGGAAACAAGTAGTAGTAGTAGTGGTAGAGGAAACAAGGTAGGGTCATTTCAGTGGGGGAAAATACACCTCCTCTTGTTCGGTTAGCCAATAGAAAGGTTTTATTTCAAACAAACTTATGACGTCACCAAAACGCCATGTCGTTGGGCCAATAGTGGAGTCAGATTTGGGGCTAGCAGTGCTACCAGATGCAATATGAGCGCTGCTATTGGTTCGTTGCCGTGACGTCAGCAAAAACACCCCGTCAACGAAAAAAACACTGGTTTGAACCTACCTTGTTTCCTCTACCGTGCTTTATTCTCAACTGCATATGTTAATCCCTTGGTTCCTGGCTGAGCAATATGATTCTGAAAATCATAATTCAACAGAATCATCTTGCATTATCTCCAAACTATAAGTGGATACTAGTTCCGTCACCTCCCTCTAATTGATTTACAATAGAAAATTAATTGTCTCGAAACAATTTAAAAAATATTTGTGTGAGTAAAGAGACAACATATTCTCTGGATTCGTTCATGCAAATGTCCCTGGTTGTCTCTAGTACCACAAGACTGGCTTTTTCCTGATTAACTTTACAAAACCTTGTGTGAAAAAATCCAGGTTTGATAATTTTCTTAACTTTGGTAATTCTTGCTCTATATGACCTACTTGCTGAAGGTATTCAAGGACAGAAAATCATGTCCAGTTCTTTTGGAGCGGTAAGTGGATATGCGAGAACTGTACAATTCTTTAATTATTCTATTAAGTAAGTGCAATGGTTTAAAGCATTTAACAACTCATTAGTTCACATTGGACATTTAAACTTCAAGTGTCCAGTAACTTTCGACGCGTGACAAAGAAAGTCCACTGAGCGCTGAGTCAACTTCCAAGTCCAAAACAACCTCAGAAAAAAAGGCTTGCTGATCATGATCGAGATATACAATGGCACCACCCCCTGATACTGTGTCTAATTGCAGTGAACCCTGCAGATAAAAAGATGGGAAGCATTGACATGCATCGTAATCATTCAATAATATATCATAGCTGCTTCAGGTTGTCTCGAGTGTGGCGTGAGAAATCAATTCTTTATCATATATATATGTATATAGGCTAGTTCTAGAAAATATTAGTTTTTTGATAGGTGTTTACTAAGATCACCAATACCGTGTCGTTGCACTTGTTGTGTGCTTATTTGTTCGAACATTTGTGCTAGTGCTTGTACGCTTGTGTTTTGTTTGATGTGTTTGCACCATAACTTCAATTCTATGCAGGGAAACAATAAGACGAATCAAACCATCAAAAATTTCATGTGTATCAAACATTGAAAAATGTTTGATTAGCGTATCTGTGATACAGGCATCAGTAATTCAACGGTTAAAATATAATATTTAAATAAGTGTAATATCACCATGATAACTATATTTGTTCGGCAGCTTCATCCGAAAGGTTAGCATCGCGAAGTTTCAAACACTCAAATCACTCAATTGGTTGGTTACAATATAAAATACCTTTTAATATCTTTAAACAATTTAGAATTGCTTCATTGTTTAAAGATAGTAAATGGTATTTTATATTGTAGCCAACACTGAGTGATTTCAGTGTTTGATAGAACATTATTTCTGAAGTTTTATGGACGTGCGTGAAATACTAGCACTTACTAAGTGCGTGAAGTCATCTGTAACGTGCATGCATGACGTCATCTTGTACTGCACTCATTACTGCACTCAGTACTGCACTCAACACTGCACTCAGTACTGCACTCAGTACTGCACTCAGTACTGCACTCAGTACTGCACTCAGTACTGCACTCAAAACTGCACTCAGTACTGCACTCAGTACTGCACTCAGTACTGCACTCAACACTGCACTCAACACTGCACTCAGTACTGCACTCAGTACTGCACTCAGTACTGCACTCAGTACTGCACTCAGTACTGCACTCAAAACTGCACTCAGTACTGCACTCAGTACTGCACTCAGTACTACACTCAGTACTGCACTCAGTACTGCACTCAGTACTGCACTCAGTACTGCACTCAGTACTGCACTCAACACTGCACTCAGTACTGCACTCAGTACTGCACTCAGTACTGCACTCAGTACTGCACTCAACACTGCACTCAGTACTGCACTCAGGGCAGCATATATGCTTCAATCCAAATAGAGACAGACAGAGCAGAGCAAATTTTTATTTTGCATTCAATCCACAAAGTTGGGAGCCGAAGAAATCTCACCGTGTCAAATCATTACAGCTTCAATTCTCTCAGCATGATCTAATTCAGATATATCACTATCACTGTTGGACGTCAGCCATGGATTGCTTGAAGCCTTAAATTTTCATTTTGACAGAAAGGGAACAACTACTTGACGATTTCTGTAAACACGTTTATTTTTTTCTTTAAATTCGTCAAAGTACACAAAAACTTCATAGTTAGCTTCACGATTTTGCTTTAGAGATTCAGGGCTTATGGCAAAGATACGAGTTTAAAAAATTATTTTATTGCTGCTTTACGAACCCACGTCCAATAAGAGAAAGTCGTCGTAAATTACTCCTTATATTCTAAGCAATCATGTACCAATCATTATATTCTAAAGAATCATGTAACAATCATTATATTCTAAAGAATCATGTAACAATCATTATCAGCATATTCGAAGCAATCAGGTGGCAATCATTATATTCTCAGCAATCATGTAACAATCATTATATTCTAAGCTATCAAGTAACAATCATCATATTCTAAGCAATCATGTGGCAATGATTATATTTTAAGCAACCAAGTAACAATCATTATATTCTAAGCAATCATGCGACAACCAACAGTTGTGGCATGGATGCACCTATGAGACTAGTTAATACCTAAATAAGATGTTCTATCAACATTCAGTACACTTCCTAGCTCTCCATAACAATCATTCTAGATGTTTTATTAAACACTCTACAGCATTCCAAGGTTCTACCTTGTGCCGGCGGACATAACGTATTTTGTAAGCAGTAATTAGAGACCAAACATGTCCATTTGGGACTTGTTCAAATACTGTACAGTATTACTAACTTTATTCCCCAATTCTTTTACTTTAACAACATTTCTGCTTGCTACAAGAAATCAGTTAAACTTTCGTTGTACAGAGTTCGTTAGTTATTGTAAAGTTACTAAATAATTCTAAAGAATCATTATTTGTCCATTTGAAAGAAAACTGCATTTCCAATTCAAACGCGTTCGTTCTAACTTTCAATTGCCTATATTTTATCTCTATTCAATTATACGAGGCGCAACAGGAATTATGGCAGGCATCATGCAACGTCCACAGGCGTCAGGGACTTCCGTCGAGCACACTCAGGCTCAAATCGAAGTTGGAAAAGACTTATCTCTAAAAAAAATGCGCTCACGCTCCCTCATATCAGTGACAGGACCTTCAAATTGCGCTCAGCGTATCGTCCGCAAGTGGCGTCAACAACCATGAGAACATGATAGCGTTTAGATATTTCCTACGCAAGGTCTTCTCGCCAATGTACTTTGTGGTCTTACAGTGCAGGAAATCCTCAATGACATCAACTGTGGAGCTAATCAAAACGATCACATTGTCATCTACACCTGTAAAACTGCCAATTTCTTCGCACATTAAATTACTTAACCGTAGTTATTTCGTGCTCCTTATAATCCTGAGTTGAACTGCTCGATGAGATTAGTCTTTTGGTAGAGATAAGTGAAATCGTGCGCAGCTGCCACCCTGCGCTTTTCCTGGGAACCTCACTTGTGAGGTGGCGATGATTCATGGGTGGTGCCATGCACTAGCTTGCCCTCTCCGCCCCTTGACACATCTGGAAGCCACGACTGATAAGGGGAGAAACAAGGGAAGAAATTAGGGGAAAACCCAGCAGCCACTCTGCAGTCATTCATGAAACGTATGCGCTGAGTATTTGTTAATGAAACGTACTCACTGCAGTTGTTCCTGTTGCACAAGCACCGCAGAGGTTAGTGCCAGACGTATGCAAAGGTTCATATAAAACGTACAGAGACATGCAAGAGGATGCAACCACGCTGCAAAACTTTACCAAACTACTTAATGCAACAATTTCTGAAACAGTTGCACTTCTACAATGTAATCTTTGAGCCTACTGCAAATGATATTGAATGAATGGTTTTTGCAACATGCCCTCTTTCATAAAAATTAATACTCCTCACAGATACGCTCGTACGTTTCTACAGTCATTCCCTCACACGTTAGATTATATAGATTAGATTATAAGTTAGTTTAAGCCTCCCTAACCGCTGCAAAAATAGAGCGTATCGAAGAGAGGAAGGAAGAAGGCACCATTTAGTATGGAGATGAGAAAATGAGGAATCTATGCAGAAACGGCATAGAAACAGTAAGATGGGAAAGAAGTTCATGAAATAAGATAAAAGTTGAAGAAGAAAGTCAGAGATGCTGAAAAACAGGAAAAACAGTGAACCTAAAAAAGGTGGTCCTTAACATAACAAAAACATTTTATTCCAACAAAAAGGAGACCTACCTAACTCTCAGCTCGGGCCCTCACATTTTTACCCTGGGACCGCTAATTCCCATAGATACAATAGTTGTATCCCCCTGAGGGGTTCCCTCACACGTTCTAGCACGGCGACGAACAAGCGCTAATGAAAAATGCAGAAAAATTGCAATGCAAGGCCACCAGTCACTGACCTGCTCTATCTGACGATCCACCACAAACCACCATGTCTGTAATCAAAAGCAAAAAATTGCTTGGTTACAATCGCGCATGTCGCAGCAGAATTGTACTTCACTGCGTAATTCGAGCCCAGCGTATGATAATAAAATAAGTCCCCCGAGCACATGATGTCTGATAGATATTTCTTCACCGTAAAATACCAACACTTGATGAGCGATAATAATTTATACGGAATTTTTGTTATCTAATGTTAGTCGAACCCAAGCTGGCCTTTCCGCTCCCACGGGATTGCTTGTGCGTCTTCAAACTTCAGGGCTGAAAGCGCAAGGTTAAAATTTTATGTTCAAATTTTCAATAGGGTAATTATATCATTTTTTAAATAAATATGAAGGATTGCAATTAAATAATGATAAAGTACGGTAAAATAATCAGTCATTGCAATTAGTTTATAATTAGCAATTAGTAAATTGTCATTCATTACCTATGGGCTGTCATTAATCAACACAAAATTATCATGGCTCAAATGGTCCATTTTTTTAAATGTTACTCATAAATTACCATCTATAACCGAATTACGAATTATTGTGATTTACCTAACATTAGATCACCATCAACCCCCAAGATATCGCCATTAATCACTACAAAATTACCTCACGGTTACCATAAATTGGTAGTTGGTAACCTCCTACGAAATTATTTACCACAGTCAGGGTTGTCACGAAGGCAGTGCGAGTTCATCTCTCACGACGACCTCGGCTCGGGGACGCCAACAGTTCAGGTGCTAGCCCTGAACTTTTTTAGTTAAAAATTTCATTAAATTTATTTCCACTGAATCACAACCCTAAACTTTGAAAAAAAGTCCATTATGTGAATTTCCAATGAATTACAATCCCAAACTTTAAAAAAATCATGATATTCATTTCCGTTGAATTACAAACCATGAACTTTTAAAAAAAAATTCATTACATTAATTTCTATTAAATTACAACCATAAACTTAAAAAAAATATATATTTCAGTATATTAATTCCCATTGAATTACAACTCTAGGCTTTTCCAACATTCCATTATATTCATTTAGTACTTCTGGTTAAATTGCAATCGCTTAGTGTTATCTCTAGAAAAAAGGGAGGCTCGTACAACCCTGGAGGTTTTGTACTCCTGAGGAACACCCTTCGACCTCAAAAGGTGTTGTTCTCATAAGACTGGATGATATTCCTTGAGAGTGGATTGACTGTTTATAATTTGTACCCCGTCTTGTTTAAATATCTGAGGTTTGAACATAAAATTTGAAGATTAATGAGGTTTCAGGAAATTGTGTTAGACGGTTTTTTACGAAGCTCATTTCGTGTTCTTTTGTAAAACAGCATTGAAACTTTCATACAGAGTTAACTTCCTGTGGCTTAATGCAGGAGGATAGGACCCTTAACCATGAAAGGGTTTTGGGTGAAGCATCTACGATGGTACACGATATAAAGAACTCAATTGTTTTCAAGCCTTTGATGACCGCTATCAATAAATAGCTTTACTAAGTATGTTCCTCTGCCGCATGCAGCCTTAGATCCGTGAAAAACTGATAACGTCGAGAAATTGCTCTCGATAGAACAACTTGACCAAGTTCAAAAGTTCAATGTTCGCCGCAGCATGGAAGTAACCACTCGTAGCCTCGCATTGTTCAGATAAGAGCTGAAGTCCTCTCTTAATTTTATGATGCACTTTTGAACTTACGCTTGGAATTTAATTACTTAGATCTTCAATGACATTAGTCTTAACTCGGTATTTTGTTGTCGGCTTAAGAATTAATTAGTGAGAGAACCTATAATTTCATATCGATATGATGAGATATTGAATTTTTCCCGGCAACCTCTTTTCCTGTCTCTACGAGTCCATGATGCAACACTGGGCACACACACAAAGCATGATTCTTTCCATAGAAGCATCTTAACCCAAAAGCTCATATCTGATCACACTTGAACGACGGCCACATCTGAATGACCCTCACATCCACCTTATCAATTGAGTCATGTTTGCCAATAGGAAACGGTTTTCTCACGTCATGGTTACCAAGATGAAATAATTTTTTGAAAATACCAGTTGAAATCGCTCGTAAACATTCCGAAAAACTGAAAGTTTCATTGTTCACAGCGTAGATCAATGTCGAAAAAAAGCGCAATAAAATACTCACACTAGATGTTCAGCGTTACTTACTGAGACGATGTTAGCGGACGTCCACTCGCGCACATCGTACGAAGTGGTGCCAACTCTGCTCGAAATTAAAATTCATAATTTTCATACAGAATCCGTTATTTTAACGAACATGGAATTATTTTCGAGGTTCACTGGAGGTGAATGAATTTCCTTATGCTTTCAAACATTCATCGTTGTAACCATGCCAAATTCAAACTATGAGCAGATGTTATCACGTGTGTTCGGTGATTTAATTGAATTGTTGAGGTTTGAAAAATTGTTTATAACGAACAAGACGACAGAGTTTGGATACCCCAGTTACCTTGAGTCGATGAGTACTTTTTTACATCTAATAATTTAAGACCATCGTTATCATCGTTAATTAATGCCCCCGTTGTTTTTAATAATTTCATTGCACAGTAATATTCAAAATTTAACATCACTATATTTTTTAACAATTTATTGCCATTTTTCTTTTTTCAACACCACAATTATCATTAACCTTTTAACACCACTCTTATTTTTATTAAAAAATAAAGCTATCATTATTTGCGTAAAATAAAATACCATAATTTTCATTAATAATTTAATGCCACTGTTACTTTAAATTATCCGATTCCACCGTTACCTTTAACAGCTTAATGCCACTGGTGTCTTTCATTTTCATATCTTTCTTCACAAATTATGGCAGGCATTCATTAAAATATGCAATTCATTTATTTTCTATAATCAAGCCAAATATTTTATCAACTTTCGACCTCCTGCAGGCTACATTTCATCTGCTGAATGTTTAAGTCGAACCCGTACTCCCACAAATGTTAAGGATCGTTGCGGGGGTCAACTCAGTGATGTCTTCTTTTTTTTTGGAACCGATTGTTCTGAAATTTTTCCCATTATATGTAATTTTAAAAAGAAACATATTTTGCTCGTGTAACACTTTCGATTTTGGCCTTAGTTTCGGAAAAAATTGGAAATATTATTTTTTATGTAATTTATATAATTTTTCGGACATTTCGAATGAATAGAAGTCTATGAGTTTATATTCTAAAACAAAAACTAAGACAGTTTTAGAATCCTTGTAACATTTCTAACAAAGAAATGATTCAAGATTTTCCATTTTCTTTTTCTTTTGATATGGGGGTCAAAAATTCATGATTTTTTACTTCTATCACCCCATTTGGACCCGCCTTTGGGGGGGGGGGGGAGGCGGAGGGGTTTTAATGCCCGTAGCCCCATAAAATTTTGGAAACAATAGCCCACTACCTAAGGACCCTTTCTCAGCAAAAAAAATTCATATTTTTTACCAAAATCGCCGATTGTCCCCCTTAAACTAGCGACGATAAGCTGGGTTCCGGTGCTAGTGTTAAAATAACCATTTTTTCTGTTTTTCATTATTGACCTTTATTTTTCTATATGTTGATATCAGTTTCGAGTCTATGAGGGGCTGGCCGCAGTGCCACCCCTGGTGCTATCAGTCTCCGATAACACGATTGGTGACACGAGCGATTTCTTAGACACTCGATACAAATCCAACTTCCGCTCACACACAAAGATTACGACTTTATCAGAAATAAATACAGAATGATTAGTCTCATGGAGGTGAATGCGATCATGAGTTGTGAATGAAATACAATTCCTCAATGAGAAACTATTTCTGACGCGCGTCTCCGGAAATAGACTTGAAGTTTTGTAGAAGATAACATTGTAGAGGGATGAGCCGCACGGTCATGTCGCACCGGAACCCTTGCGCCTCTGTTGAGAACTAAACATTAACACAATACTTTGATCTCAGCGTTGAAATTCAAACAAAGAGAACTTAGCATTCAGAGTCAAACAATGCGAACTGAATATTGAAATTCTAACAATAGGAACGTCACTCTAGGAAACAAACAATGAAGTAAGTTTGAGTGGAACGTCACAACTGACAGGTCGGTTGGGACATCAAGCAGCAGCGACATCGTAAAGTTCTCCTTGTGTGAAGCTGGTGGCAGCCATAGTTCGATCACTCACAAGTACAGCCGGCATTTACATCTGAATATCGCTCCAGTGTTCTTGATGAGCGTATCAGTCAAATCAGCAACATGAAAATAACAACTATTTGCTGTTTTCATTTCGAGTCGCATGTTTTTGTTGCTGGCCTGATCACTAGAAAATCGAGAAAAAACATGCTCTAACATATCGAGTGTCAAAGTACGAGTACACCTAAAGTTTTCCATTAGAAACATTTAGCACAGAATTAAATGAAATGGATCATGGTAATTAAAACGAGCCTAGTTGTTGGTTCTTAAATTGTTACTCTAATTTTCCGCCGTCAGTTACCAATCATGCACAGGCGTCTGAGTGAGAGGATCGCAGATGGGCTTAGCGAAATAAAGTAAGATAATCAGAAAAGTTATTACTTTTATTAATAGTGCACGATGACTCCAATGATTACAACCACTACGACCTCCTGCACCTCTGCAAGAATGAAAGACTTCCATTGAAAAATACATCATAATGTACGGTCAGTTTTCTTGATGCCGCAATTAAAACCAGATTTCAAAAATAAGAGAACATCAGCTGCTACCCTTCCATAAATAATCGACTTGTTCAACATGAAGTGACTGGTGTACTCGAGATCTGATGAAATACTAGAATGAATTCATATTTAAAGCAAATTTAGCATGAACCTTAACTCCCTAAATTTTTCCTTCGTCTTGAAGCTGTACGGAGTTGTTTTCAGGTTGAATTTCTCCCCTAAATGCTTTATTTTTAGTGAATGAGAAAGCAAAACACAAGTGCATGATTAACGAGAATTTGCAGTACCTCTATATGCATTCGCATAGCAAAACTGTAATGCAAAGAATACTGCTTGCAATGAGCGGCTCGAGACCTACAACGGCCCGAAAATAAAATCACGGCGCAAGTCATGTATGAATGATACCAAAAAATGCCGCGCACTATCGTGGAGCCATCAATGGGGCGCAATTTACGGCTAAAATATTAGCCCTATCGAGATATAGTCGTGTATTATCAGGCTTGCCGCTGCGTAGTGTACAGCGTTCGTTGCTCTCTCACATTCCACACTCCCTCGTCCACGTTGAGCATTTGACCGCAAAGAATAAACTCTCTGTGCGGAAACAGGTGAAAACATGCTGATTAATATTTGTTTGTTTATTTATACCCCTGAATTATGAATTAAGCCATCGACAGCCATAACAAAGGGATAATTCATTAAAGTAAAAAAAAATTTTTGTGCTTTTAACTGGTTGGCATGTACAAATGTTTTTGCTCAAGGGGTCATTTTAACTTAAGTAGGTTTGGAAACATTACAAGAATATATGTCCCTATGTTCATAAAACAGGATGGGCCATGCAAAGTAAGGTTTATCAATCCAGTAGGCACTAAAGTCAGTGTCCTCAACGTCTAACAAATAATTTGCGTCAGTTGTGCTCAGAATTAAGGACTTCATTGCAATCTAATTATAAACAGTCACAGTTAACTTTCAAAGAGTAAACATTATCACATATTTATGAAAAATCAAGTTTAAATAGTTTTAATCGAGGATAAATTCACTCAAGTGGGGACTGAAAAACAGGACCATTTTAAGTTATTGCTATTCGATGAGCTTTTAAAGTTCAAAAAGAGTTTCTGAAGGACCTGTTGTTCATAACTTCGTCTTCTCCGTGAAAAAATGACATATTTGATTTTTTTTCATAGATTATTGAAGCACTACACGTCAGTTCTGACAATCACTTGAAGGGTTCCTGTTGTCTTGAAACGAGAACTTGAGCTACAAACTTCGATGCGTCATTTAAAGGCAGGCCGCGATTGACCAAAGCGATAGCACTAAGCCTTGCATGAGCGAAATTGATATTAGCGGAAATCCCTAACTTCCTGGTCTATATTTTTCGAAGTAGATAACAACGTAACTTCCTATTATACCAAAGGTGATCCCTTCCTGTAGGCAGACTTAATATGAATATTTCCTCAAATCCTCAGCGACTACTTTCTTGCCCAGCTCGATGTTTTCCTCGTGTTAATTTCGCGTGTCTTTTTATGAATGATATACAAAGCTCGAAATGAAAGCCCGCTCTATTGAGATGCAACGTGGCACGTCGCTGAAAGTATTGCCAGTTACCTGACATCGTCGGTAGCCATTCGATGACTGGCAAGAAACTTTATGTTGCAACTAGGATTTCAACGGAAATGACTGCAAGAAACGCTCAGCTCGATTTCAACTGAACTAATAATCCAACTGGAAATTATTTGCATAGCATTAAGAGCGATCATCTCCTCTTCACACATCAGACAATTCATAAAAACAATTTACCATTTCAGCTCGAGATAATGAATGAACATCTCAGGTTGCCATACATATTTTATTGGTGAATTTTAGCTGTTAAAAAAAAAAAACTTCTGCGCAACGAAATGCATGGTGAACTCCACTCTTTAGCCAATAATTTTTCTTCCGTGGCAAATGAATTCAATCTTCCATATAATAAAGTTTGCTGCCTCCTTGTTTGCTTGCTTACTTCCTTGTATTCTTGCTTCTTTTCTTGCTTATTTGCTTATTTGCTTATTTGCTTGTTTGTGTGTTTGTTTGCTTGTTTGCTTGTTTTTTTGCTTGTTTGTTTGCTTGCTTGTTTGTTTGCTTGCTTTATTCGCCTCTGCTCCTACCCTGTAAACTGAATAGCTAAACACTTCACAACTAACGTTAAATTTTATTCATAAATGACGTTGCATTTAAATCAATTACAGGATTTTATTTGGAAGGAAACCGAGTGTAAAACAACAAGGAATCATGCGAAATGCGACGAAAAACAGCCCGCAACAAGAAAATAACTTTGTCATGTTTGATAGATTGAGTTCCCTATATCGACGCATTTGTTTCATGTAAAAGACCCGAAAAGTTGAAATAATAAAATTAAAAAATTAGTGACGCCTGTATTACACATACTCTAAACAGAGTTTATATAATTTCCTTAAGTAATATGAGTATTATGACATTTATTGCATAATGACCAGACTAATTAAATGATTTAGAATCATTATCGAACATTATCTAAATCCTTAATTTTTCCGGCCCGATTACGCCAAGCTCTGTGTAGCAATTGCACCTATTGCTCATACTGCTGATCCGAAGAAGGAAAGTATGATAAAGGACTCACAAGCGTTAATTTGTTTATAAAACACATCAGTAATTTAATGCCGTTTTTGTTGTTTTGATATCTTTTATGCATGTCTTCTTATCAAACATCAACAAGCTCCGTTGAACTCTAACAGCAGAGGAAAACTAAGGAATAACATTTTAAAATATTGTTTTTATTTCTACTTAAATTGATTGATCTTTATCACAATAGAACAAACTAAGCTGATCAATGTCTGTTGTTTCTTATTTGTAAATTCAACCCAATTTTTGCACATTATGGGTTATGTATGTAAAATGTGTAGTTATGTACCATTCGCATGTAAAAAATGGTTAATTTTACCGCGCCTATCGAAGCCAAAACTAAACTCACAATTCTTGAATGCTCTCCATTTGAGCGACGAGCCACAGTATTCCCTGCATAGTAATACGCATGTCTACCACCGATCATTTGGGATTCTCTTTCATTGTCTCGCTCTCACACACACCGAAAAAAATTATAGAAAGCTAACTGGGTGCACCGAGTTCGGTTCGTGACATGAATATTTTGTAAGCCAGATAATATACATAATCCTCAAAAACCTGAAACTATTTGACGAATTTTTGCATTGTTTTCATAAAATTTTCGTAAAATCATTCATAAATGTTTTTTCGGATATTTTTGAGACTATAACCATCACGACATAATCTCGTTTTCACCGCATACCCAAAACCAAATAAAGTTAAAACAATTCAAATGAAAACCTGTTTCAAAAATGTCGAAGAAAAATCGTTGAGTCTATTCAAACAACGAAAAACTTACCTACAATGATCAAATTGACCTACACAAAACCCTAATCCCACATGACAGACATTTCTACAAAGTCGGATTATGATATAGTAGGTTGCTACGCATGCTTAGCTCACCTCAGGAATGCTCGGACACGGCAGAGCTTCACACATGCACGTGACAGCAGTGCTGTTCACGTGACATACGTTACTCTCTGACCTCAACTGCTGTTGAGATAAACGAGTTGATTAAATTAGAAGAGGCGTCGGTTGGAAGGTGAAAACCACTATCTACCATAGTTCAAGTGCCATTTCGCTGACATCATTGCTTTCTAGGAAAGTGCAGTTCTTGCGCTAGTACAATACTGTATATCGTGTAGAGTAACGGTAATGATAGGTAGAGTGTATAATTTTTACTCTTCACATACACAATGAGTACAAATACAGTTCATAAAGTTGGACTGAGATTGTACAGATCACAAAACACTAGTGCGTTGCGTTCTCAAAACAATAGGGCCCAGCATTCCCACTTTGAGAGCGGCTTTCTCTTCTGCCAATCCTTCATCAACACCGAGTGTGATTGAAATGATAACAGATACAAATATTCAAACTACTCGCACCGCTGACAAAGTTGTTCGTTAACTCTATCGACTGCGAGGGCGCAATGACCGCATTGTTCCTTCTGTAGAATAAGCACAAACAAATTCAAGTCTTTTTGCCCGATTCCCATCATTAACGCTTGTTGATTACCTTGCAAAGGACATCGCTGTAGAAATGAGTCATTCGAGATTATGCTGTTGGCATGACCAAAGTAAATTTTCAATATTCTGGGACGGTAACATGACTGGTCAAAAAATGTACTTTTTATATTCTGTAGGCAAGAATGTCTCAGAAGTTCCTATTCTTGTCCAATGTAGCATTTAAATTCGAGGATACAGCGTGTTTTGTCTAAGGAAATGCTGATGCAAAGTTTAGTATTTGTTAGGTTTACAAACAGTGAATGATGATATTATTTATTTTCTGTTTTGGAAAGCGCCCAGGAGCAAAAAATGTGTCATAACGAAATCGAAAATAAAACTCAGATTCATCCTATGTGGAAAAAAAGGTTAAATTTCTTAGATTTTGACTTAGAGGTACCATCTTTAACAGCAGTTGAAAATATTACTCAGTTTTGTATACTCGTAGTTCTTGCTACTGAAAAAATACAAGTTAGGAGCTGAATTTTCAAACAATTTATTTCGTCGTTGCTGCACTGCTCCCTGCGAAGCTCCTGCTGATTTGCGAATATTTCGTGTTTTCTTTTCAGATCAAAATCTCAACATTAGTGCTCTTTCAATCAAAATGAAAAACACAAACTTGAGAACTTTTACCAGGGAAAACACTAGCAGCATAGCCAAGCAGACAGTAAATCTTTTTTTGCTATCTGTACCGAAGCAACAAGGTAAATTTTTAGAAAACCTTGCCCTAGAGCATGATAAAAACAGGACAGCAAGTACAAAAATTTCTTACGGGACAGAAACGTCAAAGAACAAGGGGAGTATACAGGGTACCCAACAACTGAACCGTGTAATGCCAGCTTTTGATACTCAATTTTATCACTGAATCAAATCGAACCATTTCTGTCGACTACATATGTTTTATAACATTGCAATGCAGTCTTCTCGGGGCACACAATGACGGCTATAGCCAGATACAATGTATCCCAAAGGAAATCTTTATGCATCAACAAGGAAAAGGGGAAATTTGCTGGAATTTTAATAAAGCCCGCTTGTTCAAATTGTCATGAGATAAAGAGAAATGGACGGCCGGTGCAAGACTCCTCGCAGCTGCCAGACTCGTTATTAAAACGTGAGACTTTCGTGAGTAAGAAGCGTATTGAAATTGAAACTTCAAGCCTATTCAGTGCTTAACACTCCAACCAATGGATCAGAAATGCAATGGAAGAGAACCAGTCATGACCACGCATCTCTGTTCCCTCCAACAACTAAACGGAAGCTAAATGTGTTCTCATGCCATTCTTCACTGCCATGAATAATGAGCTTTCCTAACTCTCGCCATGAACTGAAATTATGATAAGCGAGAGAGTTGCTTAATGACTGATGATGTTTCGTTTTACTGTGATTCTACTTGGAGATCAAAATCTCTTTCAACGGCGGTTTAATTCTTCCCCCCAAGTAGAACCACAACAATACCGAAGTACCTTTCTCATTAATAAAAATAAAAAGTGAAAATTGTTTGTTATTAAACTACTATCAACATCTTATTTAAACACATAAACCTCTTTTGACGATTTCAATTTGCCTCGTTCGCATTGCTAGCAGTCTCAGATTATTAAAAATTGAACTTGATGGCTTTGTGCACAGTTACAGTTATATAGGCAATAGCATTAATAAAATTTACAGTATGTAGAAGCGAATTAATCCTTCGCTAAGTTTCCTTTGTCAAGGAAAGGGGAGAAAGAATGGATGGATGCATCTAGAATATTTTTTTTCCAGATGAATACCTGACTGTAACTCACTATTATAATTTAATTCTATATTTGAAACACTTTTACGAGCATTCAATAAAATTACCTTTTGTAATCATGCCATGCACTTCATGTAAAATATCATCAAAGATAAAAATTCGGCACAACAGACTAGACATGATATAGGTTTTGAGTTAAAACAGATACGTCATGACCTGGTGAGGCATCACAAGATAGTTGTTGCTGGGCACCGAAAAAGCGTCTCGACAAAGTTTCTTCCTTTTCTGTGTTAGGGAATTCTGTGGTGTGGTGGACCGTAGTCGCGTGGGTGTAAATCTACAAAAGCAAAATTTACTCCAACTTAAATATAGTTATTCGAATCCCTAAAGGTCAAAATTACAATTCAAATTTTCGTCACTGTTAACAAAAACATGCTCAGGTGGACGAAAATTCGCTGTTCTCGTGCAGTGATTGTGTCTACTGCTGACCCCACACGCCATCGTAGAGAACTCTTTATCTATTGCATGTTGTTCACCAGTAAACAGCCGCACCGAGTATAAAGTCCGACCTATATTCCCCCTTGTAGATCCTGCAACATTTGACAGTTTTTTAAGAGTTAAATGCAGCCCATCGCACTTGATTATCAATCCTCCTTTATCAATTACAGTTACAAAGCAACAATGACTTTTGTCTGTAGGTGATACTAACTGGTTCGGTGTACCCTTCACGTGCAACAGAGTACAAATTCTACAGTATAGCTGGGGCTGACATCCATTCCAAGAGGTATTTTGTTCGAAGTAATATGAAGCTATACAAAGAGTATATTGTGATAAATGGTATAGAGGATGTCTATTTCTTGCCCCGTTACCATTCCTCACGGCTACGTTTACATTGCCCTCAATCATTTATTTTCGACTAGTGACATGAGTATTACCATACTCGTGTGTGTATCATCTAAGTGTATTAACTTTAAGATATTTTAAAAACCAATGATGGTACTTTTGTACCATCTCTATTGGAAGTAAAGTGTTTTTCTTTTCTTTTCTTTAAATCGTTGGTATATGGGAGCCATGCAAACGAACCTAGAATTCAATTCTTATGATCTAGAAACTCAAATAACTACACTACAGATAGTGAACTTTGAATACATTTTACTCAAATTAGCTCAAAAATAGAAGGGACAAAATCAGAACGATCATTTTAAAGCTTTATGAACGTCATATACAGAGTCCATGCGTAAAATCTTTTGAGATAATTTTGAAAAGGAAGAACCCTCTGGAGCACGCAATTTCGCCGAGACGACTGAGGTACCTTGAGTGAGAAAGTTAGTTTTTTCAACGTATCAGTAAAAGATACAGCGCGATGAAGTTAGAATTTATATTTCTCATGCTCTCAATATCTCAACGATTACAAAGTAAAAGTAGTTCAAATTTGCATTTTATTTCCACACATGAATGCACTAGGTTAGCATTGTCTTTTGAATTTAAGCTCTGCAGGTGCCGAAACAATTGTTGAGAATATAAGGCAAACACAATCAAACGCTGTGGAGGAAGAAGCGTAGTAGTACTTAAGAGAATTTCCTAGAAAACTATTTAACAACTTAAGCAAGCAATCTTAAACAATTTTTCGTTACACTTGTGCAACATCAGTTGTATAACCACTTAGAATTATTACAATAGACAGGTGGGAATACCATATATAGGCTCGAATAAGTTTAGCGACTTTTTGGGCATCCTATGATAACCTTATTCTGATGCATTTTAAAATCTTGAACCCTTATTTGAACGTATAATAGGCTGATCAACTATTTTCTTACGAAATTGTCAAACTGACGGCTGCCTAATAAAACAAATAAAATTTTAATAACATAGTTGGAAGATTTTGGTGCGGCCAGACAAAATCTTGAGTAACACTAGAAATTGAAGCAACTGAAACCACTTTAGTGTGTAGGAACATACAGTACGTAAGGCAATTTTTTAGCCTTCGAGATTAATATAAAGTTATATATGTTCAGCGAAAAATGAATCTATGTGTACTTGTAACCATTCACTGACTCCGATGATTTTTATTGTTTTTTTGTTATTTTGATCGAATTTTTGATGGAAAAATACCACAACAGCCCCAATTTCATAGGATGAAATTCTGTAAACGAAATTGAGAAGTAAAAACTACATATTCAAAGCTCAATCTCCATTTCCATCAAATTTAACTGCCACCCTGTTTCTAACCGCTGTACATGTGAGGGCCCTAGACGCTCAAATCTCGTGCATTCAAAACCTTTAAACTTGATTTTAATTGCACGGTTCATCATTGCAATACATTTGTTCTTAAAAATATTATAACTTTCAAGAAGATAACAACTTCATCAATGTTAATCGTACGTATTTAGGTAGTAGCAACAAAGATTTTTTACATGATTAAACGCTATTCAAACGGCTCATACCCTAGCAGCTGGAAGTCCCTGTAATAAGTAGTATAGAGGAGGTCTATTTCTTGCCCCGTAAGCTGTTCCATGTACTCGGCGTACGTAAGGCATGATCCATTTCTCGAATTGATCCTAATTTTTGCCGGCAGTGGGTCCGAAAAATACGGTGAAAATTCAGTGGTTGTAGACGAGATGATTCCCGTTGTAGAAGGCGTCGTTTCGGCACTCGTCCGCTGTGTTACCCCGAGAAGACGAGCGAGGTACCTGAGGTCTTCGTCCATCGTCTCAACCTGGAAGAAGGAAATAATTTGGGATGCCCGCTCCAATCCTGAATGTTTCACCGGGGCATCTATAATTTCAGCACTTCAGTACAGCTCTGAATAGGGTGGCCAAAATTATACACGCAACAGCGAAAAACTCAGACTAGGATGGATCTGAAGCAAACACATAACGCATTTCCGCGGAAGATCTTACACCAAACTGTTTAGATTCCAAACCAGCAATGTAATTTCAAAGTACAAGAGGTTAAATGAAGCTCATAGCACACTGATTTATATCTTTTTGCAAAAGATGCACTGATAAGAACCCATCAAAATGAAAGCAGAAATAACGTTGGGTTATGATCTTGGCTGGCTTTAACTACGAGTATATAGCGACTACTGCTCTCTGTGGCACAGCGGTTAAGGGATCGGACTTGCATGCTGGAAGTCGCGGGTTCGTATCCCGGCGCTGGCGCAGAGATTTTCCCCGTTGGGTATAAGGGAAAGCTCCTGCACAATACCCCACTCAACCCAGGTGTCGGAAATTGGTACCGGCTTTACGGGGGAACCGTCATGGTGTCCTATATATAGGGTTAGTTGTAAGACATTTGAAAAACCAATGCTAAGATCATATGTATCAGGCTTGATTGGAAATAAACCATCCCAAAGATGCCGACGTTAACCTTTAACCTTTGTAACATTCCCCTACTGCTCTCTTTTTTCGCCCCAACACACCAGCTAGGTTTGACTTATACTTGAATTGATACCTCATTGGTCGATAGAAACTGTTACGCTAATGATCATGGGTTCCTGCTCTCACTTTTAAGACTAAGTCTGGAAGTATGACGCAAAAGTCGCACATGGTTGTCTGTGGAGCGAAGTGACCTTCAATGCCCATCTCGCAGAGGAGGTTACCTTTGCACCTCAGTACAAGTTCTGCCAAGCACAGTACGAACTCCCTGAAAGTTGGAGTATTTTCTGAAACTGGTGGCATTTCTCGTTTTTCTGGGGCAATCTTTTTTAAAAACTCCTCTTTCCCAGGAGCGTTAAAAATAATGAGGGGCTTCGTGCTTGAACCAGTGCCGTTATGATTTTCATCCAGGTGGTTTTGAAATCGATAGAGCGGTAGTTGCTGTTTTACAATATCGAGCGTTGATCTGCCTCTGAAGCTGAGCGCCTTTCCGTTGAAAGACGAGAAAGATGTGGCCATGAGAAACTTGTTGCAGTAACAAGACACAGCTCTGCGTAGGAAAATAAAATAAATATGTAAAAAGATACAAGGATCAAATAAGTTATCGAATTAAAAATACATGGAAACTGATAAACTTAAGCGTTCTCTTAATTTCGAGGTGTATTCCAAAATGATTACACTCTGCAAAAAAATCGAGCTCCTGCTGATTTTTATGTATCTGAATATAACCCCCGTTTTCCCCCATCACCCCCCATCACCCGTTCACCCTTATTTCATCACTTTTCTATGAGGATTATTTTGGGTGTAAAGAATAATTAATGATAAATGTAAAAATTAAAATAATAAATGTAAAGAATATACTGTTATCATTTGATTCAATCTAACTACCTATTATTGGAAAAAAAGGCATCGAATTCTATTCGAATCCATTCACTAGAATGGGTGTGCCATTAGATTAAGTGTATTAGGTTAAATATGATTGTACACCTTATAATAGCGTTGGTGGTAGGATGCCATAAAAGTCATTAAAATTATTATGGCTTATAACCAGCTGTGTTCAAATATGTACTTTTTACTGGCCGTGAGGAACAATCTAATTAATGTAACACTTGTAGTAGTTAGACGGTTCAAAATTGTTAAAAATTTTAAACAAATCTATAATTTATATCTGAAATTGTGTGTCAGGTAGCATGTCTCTTGGAATAAAACTATGGAGAGAAAATTTAGGATTGCAAAAATATAGTTTAGTTAATGCAGAAACGCCGAAAATATAGAGGGATCTTTCCCAGACAAGCCCCGCCACTAATGCAGCACATAAGTTCACCCACTTGTAACTGTCGAAATAATGCACCTATCGACTTCAAATTACTCCCAAACGAAAGAATGTTTTAATCTTTCGTTTGAGAGTAATTTGAAGTCGATAGATGCATTATTTCGAAAGTTAGCAGTGGGTGAACTTATGTGTTTCATTGGTGGCGGGGCTTATCTAGAAAAGATCCGTTTTTGGTACCCTCTCAGTGCCTGAATTCCCAAGGTCTCACCTCCTGAAAGGATGTCGGACACTGGTCGTCCGGATGACGTTGCGGGAGAAGTGTAAGAAATTATTTTCAGGCGGAGAAAAAAAATTCTGGGCAGTCTCGTGTATACCTTGCAGACTAAAATTGGTGGCGTTAAAACCGTTGATACTGAGCAAAAACGTCAGCATTGTGCTGGAGCCCGACTGTAATAAAAAAGAGTTCTATCAGTCGAGAAGGCAACCGCAATAACAACGTGTATAAAATTAACATAGGCTTCGAAAAACAATCATTTTCTTCATTCTATTATCTAACTAAATAATTCAACTCTTAATGTGGTATCAAAAGATGAAATTTCTTCTACGTGTTTTAAGGCTATGAGAAATTCGCATTTTAACTGATGTTCGAGAAATAAAATTTGTTGCACTCACACAGCAAGAGTTTTAGACAAAATTAGTAACATCTTCTTCAATTATATTTATAATATTCAGGTGCACTAGAGCTAATCGTAGTAGTATTGGGATAAGAAGTAACATATGCAGTCCCATAGTTAGGAATAAAAGGACGATCAAAGTCTAAGATGTCAACTACACATATTTCATGGAGCTTGACATCTTTATCGTCCAATACCTGAGCCAGCACGGAACAATCAGGAATTCCCTAAGCCAACAAAAGACACTTTTCATTGCAACCAATTTCACAAGGAGGCATTTACTTCGAGGAAGCCGTCACAACATATGCAAATTTAAACGAGAGCGACTGAGCAAGGTAGACTTTGATGCTAGTCGTTTTTTACTACAGGAGCAAATCCAGCTAAATTCTGACTTCCAATTTTTATCATAAATATAGCTCCTTTTGCTAATTAAAGTATCTGAACCCTTAATAAATCTAACCTAATAATACCCGTCGTGTGTTTATTTGTATATCTGTTTGGTGTCCGCCTCTTAAGAAATATAGGACGTCTGAGTGTGCGGTATCATGGATACCAAATTCCTCAGTGTAACCTCAGTGTAACATTGAAGAATGGCCCTTACATGCATTGATATGTTTCACATTTTATTAGGATAGGTTCTTTTAGGATAGCAAAGGTTAGATATTGTTTTCGCGGGGAATTTTTTCGCGGGCCAAACTAGCTTAACGATGACATTTCCCGTGGAATTTCCGCGGGTTGTGCTACCACCTAATAATACAGTTGGTTTGTTTGTTTGGAGTCAGCTTTTCACATTTCTCTGTCACGGTCATAAGGATAGTTATGATGACCGTATCTGTGATACAATTTCACCAGTGCACGAGTACAAGAATACTTTTCATCACGGGTACTGTTTGAATGGATATTATGTATTTGTTTGTCATTGACATCTGGAAAATTTGTTCATGAACGGTATCGGTATTGAATCCCGTCATTTTTGGCGGGCCGTGCACACTAGTATTGTAATAAAAATGACTCTTCTCGATTGAATATGGTCCACTCCATCCTACTAACTATAAGGTCCTTTAGAAGAAATGGTCACTGGTTCTTAGTCTATGGTTGCAGTCTGATAACACTTTAATAAGTGTGAAAATAATGTAAATACATATTGTCATAAATTTTTTCCCCTGACTAGCTATGAATATACTAAAACCTACATGCAGGTTCATAAGGGTTCATTCACAAACTTGAACCACACAAGCATACCAGCAAGATTTCAAGAGTTTCATAAGTATGTATGAGTATCAATGTGTATTAACATTCAATCGTGTATAAAATGAACAAAATATTAACTAAATATTAAATTTATATTAGGTTTTCAAATGATAAAAACATATCATTTAGCTCACATGTAATGTGCGCGAACTTCCAATCATTTTAACCAGCTCGTGCATGCATTTGACACAGGTAGGAGATTCGCATGATTCAATTTCGTACCTTGAAATTTTTCGTACCTTGAAAATTCTGCAGTAAGAAAGACGATGAGAGAAGTCGAACATGAAATGGGCGAGATTGATGCCTTTGAAACCGGCTGTCCTGTTCAGCCCACAGCGTTGCGCCAAGTTTTGACGTCGTCTTGCTAGCTCTGCTAACCTGCCCTGATGGATAAATTTATTCATTACGACAGTTACGTTGTTTATAAGACGTGTGGTTGATAGATTACCATCCTATCGATGTACCCGAGATGCCAAAAATGACAGAACTCTGTTTCCTCCAGTCTCATTCAAATGTATGAGGCATCAGTCTTTCAGTAATGTTTTTGAATGCATAATAACCCCTATTTACTCTCTCATTGCTCGTGTAACTAAAACTGAATCGTAAGCCTATCTACAACGCCTCTCGACTTCTTCCTTCATTGATCATTCAAATGCGGGCACGAACCAAAAATCTCAATGTAAACCAGGAGTAATTATAAGATGGATCGTAAAATATTTAACTCATCTGACCTTTGCTGTCCAAAGCGAAGCTCGCACAACGATAATGTTATCTTTTCGAGACTTGCATACTGACTCGCGTGAACACGGAAATTCTAACACGAAATGCGTGATTGAATTCCACTCATCAGGCACAAAACCTTAGACAAAAACTTTCAAACTGAAGCATTATTTATTGAAGGATCTCCATTCTCCACATATATTTACTTCTGGGTAATTCAACCGTAGAATTATCTTCGTGGCCAATATCCTCTTCGAAAAAGAATACAGTAAACTAATTAAGCGACAACTTATACTGATCACTAAAAAATATTAAGCATTAAATAATGATTGAATGCACTCACAAGGTTGTGTTCGCTGAAATTAAGCTGCTGATGTTCTGACAAACCAAGGCAACGCCTCAAAGTCTTCAGCTTCTGTACAGAGATCGGCATCTGTTCCAGGCCGGCACAGCCAGCGAGATTCGGGGGACCGGTGAGCCTTGAATTGCTCTTGCTCATTTCAAGATTGTCTTGTATTGTGGAAAAATTTCTCTCAGGTGTCAAAGAGTTTGAAAGTTTGTTATTAATAAATTTTCTTATTGACTTCACCCAGTGGGCAGCGGCATCCATTACTGCTTGGCTTGCAGAGGAGTTGAAGCGTACCCCTTCTGTGCCGGGGAGACGGTTCAGGTTCGTTCCCGTGTAAGAGAACCCTATTCCCTGATCTTGTGGTAGTGATGAAAAGAGGTAGGCACTCAAAAAGAAGACAAGAACTAAGAACCCACTGAGCTTCACACACGAAGTTCTGAACATCGTTCATAATTTTGGAACCACTTATTGCTTCTGCAAATTTTTGTGGAAAATTATTGTAGAAAGTTCACGGGAATACAGCTTTCTGCATTTAACTAAATTATTAATTAAAGATCATTCTAGCAGTGCCGGCAGAGGAAGTCATTGCTCACGTATTATGGGGCAAGACTCAGATAAAAAGGCAAAAAAAAATTCAAAAAATATTATTGCAGTTTTGAAATGGACTTTCTCAAAAAGGGAATATCAAAATAACTATTGCATTGCTATTTGGTGTATAGTCACACCCATTTTCGCATTACATTTATGTTTGCTACTTGGCGTACAGACATACCCATTTTCGCATAATATTTATGTTGAATTTTTATGCTCCTGAACTTTTCTTAAGTTATAGTTCGAGCTCAAGAAAGTACTTTTGCATTGCATAATACTCATAAAGCATTGAGGATCTAAGTTTGCTAAAAGATATTTCAGGAGAACAAAAGCAGACATTTGTTGATGGAAAAAGGGTATAGGACTTCAAGAGAAAGAGAGTGTGTTTTCTCTTTCAATTTTCACATGATATTAATTTCAATTTTAATCTAAAGCCTAAAGCCTGTAAAGATTATCTAAAGTATCTAAAGCCTCTTAAGGGCAATAATTAGAAATACTTATAAACAGTAACAATATTTATAATAACTTGAAATGACTGGTCATTACACCCAGAAAATGTAGGTTACTGGTTTTAGCCCAGCAAATTATAAGAATCATTTGCTATTCTGCCGCCCGGCGGACACTGGCATCAATTACTAATCTGCGGTCCAGCGAGTACTAAACATCAGTTGCTAGTCTGGAGCTCGGCGAATGCTAGGCATCAGTTGCTATTCTGGGGCCCGGCGAATTTGTAGGCATCCGTTTGCTAGTCTAGGGCCCGGGATACTAGGCATCAATTCCTAATCTGGAGCCTACTTTGCAACAGTTGCTAATCAGTGGTTCTGCGCACTCCAGACAGCAGTTGCAATGCAAGACGCTTTCAACATTTTTCACGGCATAAATTTGCGGTCATCTGATTTGCGGTAAACTTGGAAACATGACTTTTAGTTAGAATAAACGTCCTAAGAACTCATAAATTCATATCTTGTATCAAAATTGAACGTTGGTGCATTATTAGTAAAACCAAGAGAAAAACGCGATTCAAATTACATCCCTATAGAGCAAGGAGTCACAGCTGGATTATTAGCTCTGTATGCAGTCTCTGATCAGCGAGGAAAAAAGACCCTGTAACAAAACGCTGAAATCGCCGATAAACTTGATCGCTCAGTGGTTTCCAACGACACTGATGATAACCAGGAAAATTGGTCATAAACCATCTAGCTTCCTGTAACGAAAAGTATCTGTTCAGCGAGGAAAACAACGGCGATATCAAACATACCATTTTATTAGGTGTCAAAAAGGAACTTGTAGGATTCACATGAATACTCTAACAAAATGATTGCTCTGCGTATTTTCGTAAGTTTCATTGGGTTATTGATGTTAAGATGTTCACTATTCTCTCATAGAAATGAAAGGAAAGGTCTATTGAAATTGATCAGTCTTTACTTATGCAGTTGAAAACTGAAGGAATGGTAATTTCTCCGTTCTGTGACGTTGAAATAAGAGCTTCACTAGGGATGCTCTTATTTCACACAAGGCGCATAGAATCATGTGGTTCAAGTGGTATTTTTTAACGTCAGAAAATGGCTTCAAATTTCAGCAACTTTGGAATCGGTGTATCACAGTAACAAGTAGAGGTAGAGTTATTCGGCCATTTGCGACTATCTTTCTGTACCTACGATTCGCTCTCCAGACAGGAAGGTTCAGGAATGACAGCGGTATACACAACCCAATTTTACTATTTTTTAATACATGATGCTCGGTACGGTATGATTCTCTATGTCTCTTAGGCCGCCGTCACACGGAGACCAGATGGTAACGTTTCGTCATAATTATCTACAGTCAGCGACACGACTTGGTCTGTCCAGCGCCACGAAACCGTCAGATTTCAGCCTTAATTTGGGACCAGTTTGGTCAAACTAAGGATGAAATTTGATTGTTTAGTGGCCCTGGACAGACCGAGTGGTACCGCTGACTGTAGATAATTATGACGAAATGTTCCCATTTGGTCTCCGTGTGACGGCGGCCATACCTAAAATACTTTAGAGCACGAACTTTCAGTAGAACATAACTTGTTGTTTTCGGGTTTTTAATTTAACATCAAGCAGCGTAGGAAAAAAGTTATTTATAAGTCTTCGTGCTGCTTATACCTTGATTTGGTCTATAGTACTGCTTTACAGATGGTGCATGCACCTCTCTCTTTTGATGTCATCGACATAGGGAGCGTATTTCATAACAGGTTTTTTCCTTAACATAAAATGACTGGCAATCCTTTTATTTTTAAATTTATAAAAAATTTATAGGTGGTGGCTTTACAAGGAACTGAATTTCGTGCTGGAATTCTCAACTTAGATTTCTCCAACGGTAAACTGAGACTAACACATTAAAATTACTGACGATAGAGATAATAACCAAAAACTACTTTTCCAAGCCCTCTGAAGGCCGTTATTGACTAAATATTTTTGGTATAGGAGCCCGTAAAAAAGCCTTTCAAAGTATAGAATGAGAATTCTAAATTAAAATTGAGTTCAAATATTTTGTCTCATGATAACACTGTTTTAGCAGAGAAGTTTTGTCGGGTAGCAGACGAGCAATTGCTACACGTAACTTCCGAGCAGCGCGTCAGCGCCAAAAAACGGTTTAATTTAGTCTTGATACCTTCAAGGAAGTAGGAAAAGCATGTTTAGATATGATTTTATTTCATCAAAAAGCTACAATTGTTTAGCTTCACTGTGAGAATTTCCTCATTTAAATAGGCTGCAAAAATCATGCACTTTAAATTCATTTTTTGGGGTTCTTTAAAGAATATAATTGATCTGAAAAAACTGGAGATTTCAAAGGGACGTCAGGAAAGCGACGTTGGCCTATGTTCTTGCAGTTGAAGCCGCCGCCGCTGTCGTCGCTAGCATTTCCTCCAAGTAGCAACTGCCTGCAGCTCACACGAGTGAAACGTGGCTGTCGATTTGTTCTTTGTAAAAGTGGATCATGACACGAATAGTAGCATTTCCTCTTGCAAGTGATTTTGTCAATATTAATTAGCTTAAGACTCCTCAGCTATAAGAAAGGAGAGCGCGAGGGAGAGAGAAGGAGCAAAGTAGAATGAACCTTAAAACGAAAACAGGCAACACTTGCTCAAGGTGAGTTCCCCCACTGGATAAACTGCGCAGAGAAACAGCAAGAAGGAGGAAGAAAAAAGACAAAAAAGTGACTGCAAAGAAGGCAAGAAAACTTAAATGAAAGCAAAGTAGGCAAGAAAGATAGAAGCCCCTAAGACCCATCTATGGCTGAGGTGACATCATTATATCCTCTTGGGGGTGCCAGTTCAAGGAGAGTCACATCTACAGACGTTTTTTGTATATGATAAGATATCAAATAGATTAAATGATAAAACGAAGCCCCACTGGACTTCCCACACTATACGCTACGTGTTCATCAAAGGCTGTAAGCGATAGTGCAATTATTAGAACAAACTTGACATATCTCCAAGATGGAGCCAGCCACACAGCTGAGTTGTTACTGAGTGCGTTGATGCAGTTCTGAAGTAGTGGCCAGTGAGGGCCTCACGATCGTATGAAAACTGAGAACCGGATTTCTTCACAATTATCTAACACAATTTCAACTTTCAACAACGGAATAGCGATCTTCCAACAATAATTATTCACGATAGAATCACTAGAGAACAGAAGTACTAAAAATTTTATTAAATTCTTCGAACTTAGTGTTGAATTTTTTTCGAATTTACGACTACTGCAAAATTGGATATTAGTAGTAGGTGTGCTCTTCACTCCGTTTGAAGCACTGAGGAAATTATCATATTGATGTTTAAAAAAAATAAGTAGCCATTATGCAAGCGCACAAAAATACCGGCGGAATAGTATTCATTTAAAAACATTACGACAGGCGATTACCTCATTCTGCAGGTCCGCAACGATGCCTGGTATGCAAGTAAATAAGAGAATATAACGAAGAAATTTCTATTCACTTCCGCCAGGTTTGTTTAATGCTTGAAGCACATTGCAAGATGGGATCAGTAATTGCTATTTTCTATTGGTCCAAAAAAAAACATTGCTAAAACATGCAATTGAATAAGAATGACAGCATTGCTCGTTGCATTTTCCTAGATCCCAGTGCAGCTTTCCCATCTTCAACGCAGCATATTTTTGTCTATTCAGATCCCATAATTAAATTCTTGACGTTCCACCATTCATTTAGGAGTGAATAAGTTGGGTCTGACGTAGAAATGTTGCTTGTCAAAGCTCAATGTTTTCCGATTAGAATTGCAACCTTAGTTGGATCGCAGTGAAGGCAGTGGTGGGTATCCATGATTTGAGTTGGCGGTAAGTAAACTTATTGTACAACTTTTTCACTTTTTTCAAAAAGAAGCCATATTTGCCCGGGATGTAATACTGTTTGGATAGGTTATCCAGGATTGTACATGTTGGCGCTGAAACACTTTCCTTCACATGGCCAAGCAATGTTGCTACCAATTTTTTTCTTAATTTTACTAGACATAAAGCTCGTATTATTTAGCGCTTCGCATAGTTGCACTTTTCGTCTAAAACACGGGAGGTGGACGAAGTGTTCCACTGGTGAAGGGAATTGCAGAGTACGTTCCCGAGAGGAGGATATTGCCGTTATCTTCAGACATCCGCTCTTGTACTGCTCAGAATTTTCGACGAGGTGCAGTAAGAATGCCAGTCTGCTTTCCTTGTTTCAAATAAAGGACTGCGTTCATGGATCATAGTTGGCTGTATAACCTCTAACTTGATAGGATAGTGAACATTGTCTTTTAGTTCTTGTATGACTGAGTATTTAAAATCAGGTAGGTAATTCAAGAAGCAATGGTCTTAAACAATTTAAACAATTTTGAACAATTTATTTACCACAAGCGATACATCAGTATAGATTGTTTCTTAAGTTACGTACAATAAACACATTCGAGTATACAGTAACTACTTGTGGGCCTGAATAAATTCGGTGACTTCTAGGGCATCCTATCATCAACGTTACTTTAAGGTGTACAATTATGTTGGACACAATTCGCTTAACCTAGGAGAATACTAGACTGATCAATGAATTGGTTCACTCAAGATTCGATATTTAATTTTACAAAAATAGTTTATATGGGCTTAATGGGATTAGTATATTCTAGAATAAGATTTAAATCAAACTTAAGATCCATGTCATTAATCATGGCAAATTATCCTATCACGATAAGTCATATAGCAGGAAAAAGTAGACTTGATTACCTTAAGTGATTAATATGTTATTAGGAAGAGGGATACGAGATTCGTCTTGAAAGCTTTGTAAAAACTTTTTCCCGGATCTCAGCAGGGATCGTATTCCAATTCTTAGTTCCAATGAAGAGGATACTGTGTTGTGACCGAGATTTTGAATAATAATGAAGTATGAAGTTACTTCTGTGTCGTGTTAAATGATGATGCCCAGTTTGCGCACTTAACAATTATTGTTTGAGGTGTCTGTCACTATCATCAATAAATGTTTTATACATGAAATTACATATATAGAGTTTCTCGAGATCCAAAAACTTTAGTATTTTACAGATTTTGAATGAATCATTTGTGTGAGCATCATATTCTAATTTGTTTACAGCTCTTATGGCTCATTTTTACAGCAGGTTTCGATCTGTCGTGGATGTGGTTGCCGTTTGATGGTACATCAGTAGTCAACGTTCAGTCAGTCGACCACAGGCGTAAAGTAAATGATTTCCACATACTATAATACTCCAGGCATCAAAATCTCCCAAAATGACGGAAAGTACAAGCAACTGTCGTATAAATGAATCCATAAAAACGTGATATTCAAGTGACCTAGGCATAATGAGCACCAGGTAATTGTATTAAAGTCGATTTAGGTTGCTGCTGCTTGCAAATTTGAGTTCAATGAGCTTCTTTTGTGAGAGTGATAGGAGAATGAGAAATGAAGCCTCTCTCTGGTGATTGTAAGTGCAAGAAGATTCTTGTACGATTATGTCACACTAACCCATTTATGATTAAAATAAATTTGATTTATATTTGATTAGATGAGTTAATTTGAGCAACCTTACTACAACAAATGTGTTCTTTACAGATGAAAGAGGAAGGTATCATTTGGGATGGAATTAAGGGAACAGGAAATCTACACATAAGGTTATGTCCCTAGACCCTGCGCATAGATGCGGCAAGGTTGAAAAGTTTGTAAAACCTGATAAAAACTGAAGAAGAAAGCAATTAGAGGCAAAAACATAACAGCGATAAAACCAAAAAATGATTCATAACAAAACGAAAAGTAATTCCATATCAATAAATGGACGGCTTGCTCTAACCGTTATACCATGAGGCCTAGAAAGAAAAACCTGCCCAACTTTCTGCTCAGACCTCGCATCGTTCCCCTAGGAGTGCTGATTTCACAGATACAGAACTTGTATTCCCTGAGGGAAGTTTGGTTCATAACTTCGCCAGAACATAATTTTTTGTCTACAAAAATTTCCATTATAAAAATAAAGGCACGTTTATGAAAAATTTTCTTCTCAAGAATGGTTGTTGTTCATCTTCATTCGAATTCAAGGCGGGAAATTTTCAGAAAAGAAATATTGTTTTCCTATAACGCTTCTTGAACCGTCAAACTATTTTGAACCACAATCAGAGAAAGTACCTTCAGTTTTATTGAAATCGCTACAGCGTTACTTTCCGAATCTTAAGTTTCGTGTCGTCTCGATTAATGTATACATTTTTAATTTTAAGCATACACTGATTCCCCTCGCCCGGCTTTATTTGATCTATTAATGTTGTGCACGTTGAGCATCGAAGTATGTCGGTATGACTGCACGTGATCTCCAAACTCGAGTGGCGTAGCACAAGGGGGTCAATATCTGAACTGGTGTCCAATCAACACGTCCACCCTATTTAACAGGTGAGGACCACCCATTGTCTTGTGATATATTACTCGACTGAAGTAAGTACTCAACACTTGGCCCGTATCGAGTATTTCATACCTCAAAATAATCAAATATTTATTAACTTTTTAAAGCCAAGCAGTGTCTAAACAGCTAGTAAAAATCGTACCTCTTAATTATTGCGAGGCCATTTTATTTTTTTAGGTTTTATGATTGTGTATGCGTCATTTTAAAAAACTTATCGTTTTTGAAAATTTCATTTTGTAATTTTTCAGAATTTTTAGCTCATGATGGGTGATAACCCGTATCGTTTCTCCCATTATAAAATTATAGTCATTCACTCTATCCCTTCTTTACGCATTTAATCTAGCTCACCCATAAATACCAGCTGGTCTAACAACCGCGATCGGAGTCAGTTCTGAAAACGACCCTCACACATAAAATACCAAAGGAATTAATGAAATTGATATTGTAGTGCAATATGTATTTAAAGGAAACTTGATCGGGAACGTTTTTCTAGAAGCTTTTTAGTTTTTACACCTATTACAACGTGAAAACTGAAAGTAAATGTCTATTGAGCGCTACAAACATCCTAACTGAAGGAGACTAACAGATGAACTTGCACTTAAATTTCAGTGGAAAATTTTTATTGGTGATCTAATATAAATATGTACTTCTCCCAAAATTATTCAAATGAATAACGAGGAGGCACATCGACATGCTAGCACACATTTTTGGTCAGACTAGCAACAGCCTGGGAATACACCACTGCACAGTTAGAGCAGTAATACGATGATGTTCACAATACGAACATAAACAAGATGTACAATTCTAAAAATATAATGTACAAAATATCCAGTTGGGTGAAAGAAGTAGTAGTAGAGGGTGACCTCCACCACAGCTCACCAGAGAGGTGTCAGTCTGATCTGTACTCGGAAGAAAAAGAAACAAGTTTGAGTCATGCACAATTTCAGCGAACCAGACGTTTGGCAAAACTGTAAGAATATTATTTATCTCAGCACCTCTTACTCTTTCTAAGGAAACCGGCTCTCACTAGACATTTTAATTATTTTCCTAGCTTCAATTAGAAAAGACACTTCACATATTATACCATTGCCGCCGACCACTAGATTTCTTTCCGTCAGGGAGCTCAGCCTTGCAAGCCAATGACCACGGTCACCACCATTAGAACGTTTTTTCGTTTTCCGAGTTTTCCCTCGTCAATAAAAGTTTTCAAATTTAAACTTTACTAGCCGGTTACCTCCGGTAACCGGCTAAGCTTAAGCCGGTTCAACCCGAGTATCGGGTTGTCCGACTTGCCTAAAAATAAAAAAATAAAAAAAATAAAATAAAAATAAAAAATAAGAAAAATAAAAAAAAATAAAAAATAAAAAATAATAAAAAAAATATTAAAAAATATAAAAAATAAAATGGAAAAAAAAATAAATAAATAAAAAATAAATACAAATTAAAAAAAAAAGTAAATAATCAAAAAATAAAGAAGAAGAAAAAAAAAAAAAAAAAATCAAAATAAAAAAAAAAAAAATTAAAAAAAATTTGAATAAATAGTTTTCTGCAAATATAGACACCAGTGGCTTCAATTTAATACCTCACTCGACCATGTAGACTCAGCCAATTTTCCAAACGGACTCGCACAAATTTTGAGTTTTGCTATTAAGTATACGAGTATAGACTAGCCGGTTACCGGAGGTAACCGGCTAAGCTTAAGCCGGTTCAACCCGAGTATCGGGTTGTTCGACTTGCCTAAAAATAAAAAAATGAAAAAAAAATAAAATAAAAATAAAAAATAAGAAAAATAAAAAAAAATAAACAATAAAAAAAAAATAAAAAAAATATAAAAAATAAAATGGGAAAAAAATAAATAAATAAAAAATAAATAAAAATTAAAAAAAAAAGTAAATAATCAAAAAATAAAGAAATAAAGAAGAAAAAAATCAAAATAAAAAAAAAAATAAAAAAAAAAATAAAAAAAATTTAAATAAATAGTTTTCTGCAAATATAGACACCAGTGGCTTCAATTTAATACCTCACTCGACCATGTAGACTCAGCCAATTTTCCAAACGGACTCGCACAAATTTTGAGTTTTGCTATTAAGTATATAGATTGTAACTATGATGAGGGAGATCTTTGATGAAATTACTCTATATTCAACACTCGTTAAAACTGGTTAAAAGTATATGTATTAAGTTAACATCGCACAGGATAACATCACAGGCAACTGAAAGTTTCAGCAAGACTTTAGACAGTAACTATGATGACTTTAGACAGCAGACTTAGAGACAGGGCTAGCACTAATCAGCATATCTGCTAAGTCTTTACTGCCTAATGGGTCAACCTGAGCATTGAAGTCCCAGCGCTGGCGTCACAGTACAGTGCAAACCGTCAAGCAACCCAGACACGAACATTACAGGACTTGCATGGTACAGTATATATTAATTTGACGAACGGGGCTTCAAGTAAATGACCCAGTCGTTCATATCACGATATTCAACCCTTTTTAATGATGAAACAGAACTCAACCTTAGTTTCTAGCTACACACAAGAATAAAAATTCTAGTCCTCTTGCATTGAGTTCCACTATATTCCTCAAGTCGCCAAAAATAACCACAAACCATGCGAGAAGAGCTCAGGTCTGCAGAGGTGCAGGCATCTCCCGCACGGGCGCCGCATGAGCCTCGTCGTCGGCAGCCTCTTCCGTCAGCCCCACCAGCTCCAGCACCCCCATCGCAACGCTCGCTCTCTGTAACAAGTGCTCTCACATGTTAGGGGAGGAAGTGTTCTCACATGTTCGGGAAGAAGTGCTTTTATATGTTAGAGGGAGAAGTGCTCTCACATATTATGAATGATTGATTACATTTATAATAAGTTAGTTTTTGTCTCTTTTACCACAACTAAGATATTCAAAGAGAAGAAGGATGGAGACAATATATAGTATGGAGTTAAGAAAATGCTCAATCGGTAGACACGGTGTGTTCTCGCACAGGATCATACGGCCATAGGAACAATAAGTTGAGATGGAAGGTTAGGGAACAAGATAAAAGTTGAAGAAGAAAGTCAGAGTTTGTGAAAAACTGGACATCGGTGAACCGAGAAAAGATGATTCTTAACAAAATCAAAACATTTTATGACAACAAAAAGAGGGCCTACTTAACTCTCAGCTCGAGACCACACGTTTGCCCCGTGGGATCGCTAATTTCCATAGATACAATAATCCCCTGAGGGAGAGAAAAGTGCCGTGTCACGTAAGTGAGAAGTGCTCGATATGCTCGAGGTAACGAAGATACAAGGCTCGTCACTGCATCGTTAATACGTCTTTCCTTAGTCGTTAAAAGAACCGAGTTAGGCTATCAGCGATCCTGTTATCTTTACCACCACTCGTTGGTGATAGCATTGCATAATACCTAAATATGTACAAGTATTACAATTTCCAACTGAGTTACCGGACAAGAGTGTGAGAAACATCACAATTGCAGAGCTGTAAATGGAACTGAAGACTATTCAATTACAAGTGTGTTTATGTTGACAAATTTTGATGAGAACAATTAAACAGAAACTAGCACAAAGAAAAATATTAAAATATTACCCAGATTGTTTAAGATTGAAAGAATAGTTCATGCAGAGGACGGCAATTTTAGAATAACTCAAAAACACATAAAAAGCCATTGAAAAATGAATCTAAATGAGACCTGTGCTCATACTCTGTGATCTTTACAGAGAAGAGAGCTTGGAAAACCCAGTAAGTTCATACTTGAAATAAATATGGAGTATTTTAATTTCCTGTTGTCTGACGAGCCTTGTAGACAATTCTAACGGATCAAGCAGTGACTGACCATGGAAACACATTCACCACAAATTTACAAACTTTTAAAAACAATCTTACTCTAGCTTTTAAGCAAGAAGATCCCCAGTACCTGATGCTTGGTCATGGACTTGATGGCGGTGACGAGCGTGGCCTTGAGGGCAGCGGACACCTCGAGCACTTCGGAGAGGCGCTCGAGGGGCAGCTGCATGAGGACAGACACGCAATGAGGGCTGGCGCGCTCGCAGCACTTGATGAAGCCCTCCCAAATCTTCGGGTGCTCCCACACCTGCAATGCAAGCGCGCGTTAGTGTTCAATGTGACAGCTGAGGTACACAGAACATAGGAGATGCATAAGTGCAATGAAGGTAAATACCCGAGAGACACACACAATTTTGCATTTGAAATAGTAGCCTTATACATTTGCTGTGTTGAGCTGAGCTCTACAGAGCATAGCGGATGTGAAAGACTGGTTAATTAGGCCTTCATTTTGTTTAAATAGAAGAGGTTTTTTATTTTGTCACGAACCACTTCCTTTCGACACACTGCTGCACTTTTTCCAGCACTTGCTCTTTTCTTCTTCAACTTTCATCTCGTTTCAAAAACGTCATTCTCAACTTCTTCTACGTGTAGATGGTCTTGTGTAGAAACACACCTTATCCTTAGATTTCGCATACCCCTATCTCCCTACTAAACAGTGCCTTCCTTCTTCCCCTGTTTGTAATACTTTTTCTTTGCAGTTAAGAAAGCGTAAACTAACTTATATAATAAAATATAAAACAAACTTGAAACAAAATATAAACAAATATAAAACAAACATGAAACAAAACATTAACAAATACAAAACAAAATACAAAACATATATAGAACAAAATATAAAACAAATAAAAAACAAGATGTATATAAAAAAAATATAAAACATATAAAACAAGATGTATATAGAACAAAATATAAAACCTTTTTCTCGATGAGTCTAATGAGCACGCTGATGATGAGAGAGCGCAACTGCGGGTGATGCGTGAGCGTCATGATGACGGTGCGCATGAGCAGCGTCGGGATCACAGGCTCCTCCAGCAGCTCGTGCAGCACAGCCGCAAGAACGTCCGCATTGTAGATCGAACGCTCTTGGAAGCACAGGCCCGTGGCTGGAGGAATAATTCATAATGTCATCAAATCATAAACAGTAGAGAAAATATTTTTTTAATTCCAAATAATGTGCAGCGCATATTCCACACATACAGTAAGTTATAAACAGTAGAGAATGTACTTCTTTAATTCGGAATAACGTGATGCGCATATACCATACAACGTATACCGGCTACTTTGCATATCCCTCACTCGGTCCCAGGAGCCTCAAATTCCAGCTTTTGTAGGCACAGCCGCCAACAGTTGACCTTGTGAGACAATGAGAAAACCTACAACTTACAACAGCAACAAACAATACTCGCTATCGGCGACGGTGATTTCTACAAACATCAGTGTCAGATAACTTGAACTGGAGCGCGCAAACAGGAAAAAATAATTTACGCAGTTGGCCCTAAAAAGAATCAAACTGTAATGAAATGAGACCAATTACATTACATTCATTAGAGAAACTATTCAAGAAGTGCTGAAGTCAAATCAGGTGATGCAAACATATTTGATGGAAGATTTAATCTATTTTAACATCATAAACATTACATTTTTCCCACTTGATAACGGGAAATGTTACTAAAATTAACAAGCTGATATTTTCTTCACTTTTGTTCAACACGAACACCTACATACATTTCAGAAACATTTTCTAAAAGAATATCTTTCTCTAATTTCCGATATTGATCACCCACTAAAACGAACATCTTCAATTCTTTCATGACTTCACATCACCACTAAAAGAAGAAGAATTCTCAAAGCAATTTCAGTGTGATCAGCGATACTTTGCTAATTCTCCCACGCAGACGAGTCTAGAAATCATTAATGGGCGTCCCTGCTTCCTTAACACTTTGATTGCGACGTGCACCAGCGGTGGTACACGGAGGTAATTTTCACAATGCTGCTGACCGGCCAGTAGTCACAAACTCAATTTTAATAAATATTTAATCAAAGCTAAATGAAGGCACAATCCAGTTCATGTTTGGTTTTTTCAAAGTAGCTTACTACAATTGACTTTAAATTTGAGTTTGGTGTTGAACTTAATATTTAATAGCTGCAGCGAAAGTGTGAAGTGTTTGATGTGTCAGAAGCAGAGGGCAGACAATGACGATTTACCTTTAATGACAGTTTTGACGTCGCACTTGTCTGGCTCGATGAGGTGAAGAGCAACAAGCAGGTCTACAGGAGGCAGCGGAGATGAACCCGATACGCCCCACAGCTTGTTGAACACCTGTAAAGCATGACCAAACTTCTATGCAAACGCAGCAGCTTAGCCCAAAAAATCAATACCATCAAGTCAACAAAATCCGAGTTGCTGAATCACAACCTTTTAAAAACAATCAACCCCTTCACTGGGTATGCCCCAGTTTAAAGAAAAATAAAGAAGCACGTCTGTATTTACGCTAACAACACTAGCTTAAATTTGCCATCTAGATGCGGTATTCGGTAGATGCGAGACAAGTTGACAAAATACAAGACATAGGCATATTTCCCACAGAGATTTACTCTTTCAGGGAAACAGTAAACTGATTCCGAATCCACTACTTGAAATAAATAAATAAATACTTTCGAGACACCTTCCTATTATGAAAGAAAAGTGGCCAAACACTGGTCTCTGCAGTACAATATCGTTAGAATAAACAGGGAACTTCATTATTAGCATGTAAACTTGGGAATAAAACTCACCTCTTTGACAACATGAGGGTTGAGCTTGATGAGCTTGTGCAGCACAGCGATGATTTCCTTCTTGCTGAGCCCAGTCAGCACGGGGATGAGGAAGCGCACGTCGCTCACGCGCCTGTTGTACAGCTCGCGTACCTGGCACACCAGCGCCTCGCTCGGGGGAGCTGCGAATGCGATAAATACAGGGAACTCAAAGCTGCATCACACTGATATTTTTACTACATAATCCTCATATGAATACTACAACTAATCCAAACAGTGAGGCTCACTGAACTTATACATTATAATACACGTAAGAGTTCTGGTATTGTCTTATCATCACAGACACGCTCAACATCAACTGTAATAACCAAGAAAAAACCTAGCTAACTACTGCAAAACTAAGCTAGAGCTATGCACCAAGAACCAAATAACTACTGCAAATCAATGATCGAGTAACTCGAGCAACCCACCCTTCTCGGTGAGGATGTGAATGATGCGCGTGATGAGGGTTTCGCTACCCTTGGGCGTGGACCGGACCAGGGACAGCAGCTGAGGCGAATCCATTCCCATGAGACTGACAGGGTCCTCCAATAGGCGCAGGATGCCCCGTTTTGCTTCATTCACAGTTTTGATGTAGACTTGTGCCAGGCTACAAATACACAATGAGTTACTTGTGCTATTCATAGCACAAGCTTACAAAATGAGGACAGGTTTTCTGAGACATAGTACGTTGGATAACCACCATGATCGTACTGTTTACCAGAAAGATGTCATAAAAATCAACCCTTTTTAATCGTTTCAAATTAACATTTTCGCGAAGTGGCAGTAAAAGCACTTTACGTGGAAGGAAAAATAATAACATTTAATTCAAATTTGGGGGAGCTGAAGAAAAGGCGACAGAAATTCATTGAAGAAAAAAATACACAGCTCTTCAATGAAGAACATAACGCACTTTTTGATCGACAGAAGGCAGATAACAAAACTAAACGCCTTTACACGAAAACTATACATAACTGCAAGTTAAAACGCTTGAAGTACAACTTTTGAGTAGGCACAGAACAAATTGTTTTAACAAATGAAGATACAGTAAAATAGAGGCCATGTTCATATTTTGAATAAATATTAACGAGGACGGAAATACTCATTCTATTATGAAAAGAACTCAACAAATGCAAGATTCTCACAACTTTAGTCTTCCAACCAGCATAATGTATTTATGGATATATCAGGTAGCATTATATTTAATAAGAACGTTACCAAGTACTTGAGATGACAGCAGACATATGTATATTCCGTAGAGATTTTAGTGAACAATAAGCATATTTGATTGCATATAAAACTTCATTTATAAAAAATTTAGCCTTCACAATTTATGTTTTCAAATAATGTTAACGGACAATGTAGGTTTCTAAATACTTATGGTCGTAATGTAAAGCACATAAATTAACTCTTAATGTTGCAACCGCGATGAAATATCTGCCTAACCATTTTGCAATTTTGACTTGGAAAATTGTTACATTTTGTCTCAGGATTTAAAAACTCAAAAGATTTGAAAGAACTTATCTGAAACTCGCAATGGCAAGTAGTTAATTTTCCATGAACTCAATGAAGAACGAGCCATTATTATGCATCAACATGAGTTTATACAAGAATTTACAGTGAACCACTACGCGTCAAGCTTGAGTTCACAAAGGAAAGCCCGTAATTTACTGAGTAAGCTGTCAAGACCAACTGCAAAACTGACTCGTGCACAAGGGCTTCGTGTAATGGCAGGATGGTGAGAGGCAGGTGCAGGCAGGCACGAACGGTGGGCTCGTCCCACTCGAGCAGGTGTTGCGGCCTCCCTAGATATTCAGCAAACATCTCTTCAGGTGGCTCTGGCTGCTCCAGATACAGCAGCTGACGTCGCCCTGCTTCCATGATCGACTCAGCTTGGCTGCCTCCACTCAGTAAGATCGCCTCAGCTTCCTGCAGGATTGCTTTCCGCACCTGATAACAGCAAGGTAACACACTGTAAAGCCAAGTCTTGCATGAATCCTTAGAGGTTCATAGTTATGATTATACAGTTGGAAAACACTAGCACATCTTATTTCCTAGACTAACTTTATAAGTTTCATGATGTCCGAACAGAAAAAGGTTTCTGAAATTAACATACACAGACCACTTGGCTACTAACACTGAGAAGCACTGGAATCATCACATAGCACGAATTTTAAGTGAAGAGATTACATCAGTGACCGTGCCCTGCTGACCTCCTCGTTGCAGTGCATGGCAAGGCTGCAAAGGAGAGTGAGTGTGTGCGTAGAGACGCTGGCTCTCCAGAGGGCGAGGTCCCTCAAGAGAGGGGCCACCACCGCCACCAGCGGCGCGCTGCTGCTGTTGTCCGACACGGCGCACTCCACCAGCGCCGACACCACCGACACCGGCACCACTGGACACGACAGCAGCAGCCGCGATACCACTCTGCGCACGCGACGGAATCAAACAAAAAATTTAGGACAAACAAACATTTACGACTAACAAAAATTTATGACTGAAAGACATTTATGACTAACACTTTTTACAAAGAACAAATTTAAGACTAACAAAAATGACAAGCAAAAATTTATGGGATGAATCATATCTTCATTCTACATTGATTTCCATTAATATACAGGCTTCCTAGTTCCACACACTTATTGCCTAATCAACTAATTTCTCAATTTATCTTAAGTAAAAGCAACAGCCTAAGTTTGAGGTACATTCCGAGCTTAACCCTTTAACGCCCCAGAGGACACCAGTGTCCTCTTTCAAAATTCCCCTTCAATATATTTTATTTCTTATTCAATTAGTTCCCTAATGTGTTCTTTGAAGTTCTCTGCCGAGTGGCAGTTCTTATCCCATCCTGATATCGGTGACTGCCAGATGCCAGCGCCAGTTTAGTGACGGTGGTTGTGTTAACGGTAATATGAGTACAAAAATTCGGACGTTAAAGGGTTAATAAATAAGAGAATAGAATCTTGTGCATCTCTGCATATTGCATCTAACAACACTGCTAGCCATAAATTTGGCACCACTATTGGCATAACGACATGCAGTAATGTGGACGTCATAAAGTTTGCTTGAAATAAAGCTCTTCTATTGGGTAGCCAAAGAAGAGGAAGTATATTTTCCACCATAGAAATGACTCTGCCTTGTTTCCTCTACCGTGGCCACCACTCACTCTCGACTGGAGGCGTCCGTGCACTGGGGCACGAGGCTCCTGACGACGCGGACGAGCAGGTCGTCATAATTTTGGTGATTGTCACGAGCAGCTTTACCGCCACCGCGACCTGCGAGACAAAATTTCCAAAATCATTTCAAACTTTGAAGACACACTGGGAAACTTCACATTCATTTAGAAATCGTGAGTGGTGGTTTTAATCACGAAATATTCTGTTCACAAGAAAATGACTTGGTTTTTAAGGAGTTAAGAACCTAACAAAAAATCAATAAAGGGTCAGATGCCAGAGGCTATGTAATATTACCAGCTATCCTGGCGATCTGAGTGAAGTCTGAGGAAGCGGCATGGACGCAGAAGATCCACAGCTCGATGAGCTCGCAGTAGCGCGGCAGGTCACTGAGCAGCACGTTCTCCACACCTGCGCACGAGAGCGTCATGTCAGTACCGCGGTGTTCCGCATTTAAACGAAATCCAAATGAGCTTAAAACCGCGGTGTTCATAGCTACGCATTTATCCGAAATTTAAATGAGCTTAGATGGGTTAGTATTTGCTTGGAAAAGTGGTTATAATTAGAGATTCAAACAAATGAGCCTTGTTGAATTGAGGTTCAGTCAGGAAAGTGGTCAACTCTTTCTGGGCGCTACATGAATAATCTGATAACTAAACAAATAATGAACAGAAAGTACTCAAGGTTTTCCTTAACTATGAGCAACCAAGCAGCTCACGAATAGATGCAATAAAAGAACAAACTGTCAACTGACAAGCAAAGTATCACACAAATGAATAAAAGCACAAGTAACACAGATTTCTATAAATCTCTAGTAATTATAAGATTTAAAGAACGTATCTTGATCGTTATAGAATGAAACGGAAGTATCCACCGAACTTTATGATTTTACCACAAAAGTAATTCCATCTTATAAAATTATCATGAACTTATTTCTTCCAAGAATAGAATATCACAACTAATCAAGCTGCAACCGAGAACGAAACAGAAAAGCCAAAGCCAGAAAAAGTAAGTAAATCTACACCCAGAAAAGAGAGAAAAATCCACACCCAGAAAAAAAAACAAGAAATCCACTTACAGAAAAAAGCAAAGAACTACAGCCACAAAAAAGTAAGAAATTTTCAGTCACAAAAAAAGTAACATATTTTCAGCCAGAAAACAGCAAGACGTCTACACCCAGAAAATAAAGCAAAAAATAATACAGCCACAAAAACGCAATTTATTTTCAGCCCTAAAAAGCAGGCAACCCACAGCCAAATAAATTCAAAAAATGTTCTAACTTCTGATTTCATCAGGGGAGGCCAGCGCAAGAATATTGGCCGTAACGACGAGTCTGTGTTTCTTGTCCATGGAGCTGAGATTGTTGAAGTTGTAGCTCCTGAGGAGGCTGCGGGCGAGCGTGGTGCTGAGGCTGCGCTGCTGCTGCGTGGACAACACCGGCGTCACCTCGGCCAGCTTCACGGCCTGGATCTTGTGGCGGATGGGTGCCAGCACTGGTGCTGGCAGCGCTGGTGGCTGTATCTGCAACGTCAAAATAGGCGTTGTGTTTCCTTCTAAAGCGGTGGTTCTTAACCTTGTTGGTTGGAAATACTGAACTCTGCAACATGCATTGACTGAACCCTGAGTAGTTGGAAAAATAAAATGTGCTTTTTCTTCTTCAAATTCAAACCGTACCCCATGCCGAACACAGGGGTTCGACTCACTGAACCCCTTTTGTTCGATCGAAACCAAGTTGAGAAGCACTGCTCTAAAACTATGTGTTTACAAAAATGTGCCACGCAACTTAGCATCCTGAGTCAACTCTTATTTTAAAAACCATTATCATCCAAGTTCTAAATTTATTCAGTTATCACCAGAAGTTGTAGAAAAAGTAGCACAACACAAGCATTACGAGTTTCACAGTTTTACATTCAATGGAAATGCAACATAATCAAATGGTACACGTCGCGATGAATGTTTTATGAGACACACATCAAACTTGGTAATCAATGCAAGAAGAAAAATGTAGCTTTTATAAAGAAATTATTTTCAAGGGTTACGTTCTTGTTTCAACAGAAAAATATGATCATTACTGAATACTGATCTATGTGGATGAAAGATATGAGAAAAAATAAAATTTATTATACTTACACTGCTGGAAATTTATATAGCACACATGTGAATTTCCCTGTAAACTTATAAAAAAAACAAATCAACCAATCAAACCCTTAAGACAGCAATTTGTCAATAATGCTCACAATTTTCATCCTCAGCCAGCTTCAGAGCTCTAACTATCATTACGCAGAATGTCAAATTTTAGCAAATTATTTAGCAGCTACCTTCTTTTACCAGTTCATCACGCATTAAAAGATGAGGAAAATTGCTTATCATATTCACCAAAAAACTCACTCTATAAAACTTAATATCAAATTGAACAGAGCGGGCGTTTTAGTAAATATGTTGAGCAATTTTTTCGTCTTTTAACGCGTGATGAAATTGTAAAATTCCATAAGGTTGAAAAGTTAGAAAGCAGGTACCTAATTCTGAGCGCCGAACACGTCCCTCCCGTGGTTCTGTAAGTTGCTACACAAATTACTCAACGCATTAAAACAAGCAGCCACATCTCACAAGAATAATCGCCAAACTGACTTTTTTCTGGCTTAACTAATCACACTAAAAAGTGACCAAATATTTATAAAAAACGAAACGCTGACAAAAAGCCGAATTTGACAATTTGAAAAAAGCCAATCAATAAAGCAGCCCTACTCACAGGAGGCTGGGCAGGCCGAGAGCCCAAGAAGGACACCAAGGGACCTTCGTCGTCACTGTCACCAGCTGCACTGCTGAGTCGCTGTAGAGAAGTCAATATTAGGCCAGGAAATTTTTTTTTTAAATTAAATACCAAATTTGCAGCTTTAAAATCACGATTGCATTTGAAAATATGTTAGTCAATAAGATCTGAAAATGGTGTGCAATGTAAAGGCACACAGAATTTCAAGACTTAAACTCTCTACGTGAAAATGATTGAACGTCACTGCAAAACACATGCAACTAAAATATTTGACTTCACTCTACAAGCTTTATGTGTATATTAGATAAAATTTGTTTAGATGAAAAAGAAGAAAACCTAATTTCTTTTCACAATATTTTTAGACACTGAGGAGTATCATTGCGGGAATAAATATCGTTCTAATTACATGTACCTCAACTAAATGTCACAAAGAAAAACCTGAAACAAAAAAAACATTAATTCACATTTTGAGAGCCAAACAAATTTCCTACGCAATAGAGCACAAACATTGGACTTAGCTGAGCTTCATCTGCACTCAGGCCAGGAGGAACAAAAGTAGCAGGTGGTGTAGACAGCTGTCCCAAAGTTAAAATTAGTTCTAATCTCCTACGTAATGAAAACGAAGCACAACATTGGACTTACCTGCGCTTCATCTGCACTCAGGCCAGGAGGAACAAAAGTAGCAGGTGGTGTAGACAGCTGTCCCAAAGTTAAAATTAGTTCTAATCTCCTACGTAATGAAAACGAAGCACAACATTGGACTTAGCTGAGCTTCATCTGCACTCAGGCCAGGAGGAACAAAAGTAGCAGGTGGTGTAGACAGCTGTCCCAAAGTTAAAATTAGTTCTAATCTCCTACGTAATGAAAACGAAGCACAACATTGGACTTAGCTGAGCTTCATCTGCACTCAGGCCAGGAGGAACAAAAGTAGCAGGTGGTGTAGACAGCTGTCCCAAAGTTAAAATTAGTTCTAATCTCCTACGTAATGAAAACGAAGCACAACATTGGACTTACCTGCGCTTCATCTACACTCAGGCCAGGAGGAACAAAAGTAGCAGGTGGTGTAGACAGCTGTCCCAAAGTTAAAATTAGTTCTAATCTCCTACGTAATGAAAATGAAGCACAACATTGGGCTCACCTGAGCTTCATCTGCACTCAGGCCAGGAGGAACAAAGGCAGCAGGTGGTGTAGACAGCTGTCCCAGAGGGGAGGCATGAGCAGCAACCAGCTGGGAGGCTAGGAGGCGCGCCAGCTGCTGCTTCTGCTGAGGAGTGCCAGCTCCCGACACGGGCGTGTAGCCAGCGCTGAATACCCCAGGCATAGTAGCCGGCAGTGACAGCTGCAACATGAAGGGATTAAGTATCAAATCTCATTCAAACTCTGAGAAATCCTCAGTTATTAACACTTCGACTGCGACATGAGCCATCAGTTGTACACATAGGCAACTTTCATAATGCTGCTGATTGACCAGTAGTCATAAACTCAATTTTCATAAATATTTAATCAAAGGTAATTGAAGGCACGATCTAGATCATGTTAGCTATTTTCAACATTATTTCTGACAATTTACATTAAATTTCAGTTGGATATCAAACTTCAGTTTTACTTGCCATAGGCAAAATGTTAATAGCTTGTACAGCTTCAATAGCGAATGACAATAACAAAACAATGTAGTGCAGTCTAAGCAGGATACACTGAAGCACATGGCGAGTTGTTAGTAGTAACGAAAGTAAAACACTCGTGGAAGACGTTATTGCATTACGCAATCCTGAAATGGAAGTCAAGGAAACAAAGAAGCAGGTTCAGAAATTTGAACTCAGGAGTAAAAATTGACGTTTCTATTCATCTCATCTCAGGCTAAGTAAAAGGCTTTCTAGAAATACATAACTAAGCACAATATACACAGATGATAGTCAAAACGACAAGAAGCAAATTAACACACACCTATGGATTCAAATGCTTACAGAGAACTTCTAACTGAACATTTTACAAATCAATTCTGGTACGTACCATAAATGATAAAATAACAACTTTCAAGAAGTTTTTCCACAAATGACGTGATATCTATTAAACACCGTACTACTGTAACGGAAAGTTTCATTTTTCTTTCTCCATCAGTGACATTTAATTCAAAGAATTGCAAAATACTCATTCCTAACTAGAGTGTTACGCACATCTTTGAGTTCACACTTTCCTTGTCCTGAAGATATAACACCACCCTGAAGATCTCATATCTTCAGGGTCGGAAATAAGCAAGTATAACTAGACAAGGAATCTAAAATCATAAATATTTGGTACAACCAATTGATATCAATAACTAGTCAGCTGATCAGTGAGATGAAGGCAATATTTTAAAGAGCAAGGATTTTCAAAAATTATTTAGTCAAATAAACGTGTATGCATAAGACCCTGAAGGTCTTATATCTTCAAAAGATCCAAGATATATATAAATGATATATTTTATGATATACACAGACACTGAAGCTATAACAGCATAAAATAAGCCACTCTCACCATGCTGGTCATGACGAGCTCAGTGACGCTGTCGATGGTGAGGCGCTGCAGGACCCACTTGGCGGTCACATCGAGCAGCGTCCCCCCGCTGTCATCGCTCTCCGCCTGATCCTCTACCTCCTCCTCTACTTTCTTCAGGTCAGTGACTTCTGTCTTGATTTTATTGATGGCAGCCAGAGTGGCAACGATGTCTTGCGAGGCTGATTTGATTTTAGGTTTGTCTTCTGGGGCAGCTTTGGAGGAAGAAGAGGCGGAGCCAGCCAACCTAGCACGCTTCCTTGCACTTCCCTCACAGCCGTCCTCCTTCTTGGCTGCCGCTGCCGCTGCGCGCTCTCGCTTCTTGGCTTGGCGCCGCATTTCCTCGCGGTGGGGCACTGCCTTGTTGATCTGTGTGGCACAGTGCCGCCATGTTGTACACAAGCCACACAATGCATCACACATGTTGTACGCTAGCTAAACATTGTGTCACACATTATGTTTTATACAAACTACATATTGTGTCTCGTACCATATTGTACCAATGTTATATATGGTCACGCGCCATGTTTTACACTACATATGTATTGTGTCACCCGACATGTTACAGACTAGTCACCTACTATACAAGCATGACGTGCTACGTTGCACATGACTTCCATACTGAGCTACACATCTTGTTACACATTAGTCACATACTATGAGATGTGTGCCACTTTACACATCAGTCACATTCAAATGCACAGTAAAATAGACAGAGCATGGACATTAGTGATGTACCGATGTATCGGTATCGGTATCGGCAGTATCGGCCATTTTTAGTGGTATCGGTATCGGCAAAATCCGGCCGATACTTTACCGATACTTTCCAAAAATACGCATTTTATCATTCAAATGAAGGTCATAAATCCTGAAAGTAAAAGTATTTAACCTAATAATACCCGTGTGTTTATTTATATATTTATTTGGTGTCCGCGTTGTGTGATTTTGCGGTATCATGGATACCGAATTCCTCAGTGTAACATTAAAAGATGGCGTTTCCATGCATTTAAATATTTGACATTTTATCAGGATAGGTTTTGTTAGGATAGGATAGGTTAGCTTAGATTAGGATAGGCTAGGTTAGCACAGGTTAGGTAATACTGTCAGAATTTTTTCTCGGGTCCGCCTAGCTTAACGATGACATTGTCCATGGAATCTCCGCGGGTCCTGCTACTATCTAATAATACCCTTGGTTTATTTGGAGTCCGCTTCTTCCATTTTCTTTGTCACGCTCATGAGGAGAGTTATAGTGACCGTATCTGTGATACGAGTTTCACCAGTGCGTAAGAACAAGAATATTTTTCATCACGAGCGCTGTTAGGAAGAAAACATTTGTTGGGCATCACATTTGGAAAATTTGTTCAAGAAAGTTAGTGAGTCCCGTAATTTTTGACGGGCTGTGCGTACTTGTAATCAAATAAAGAGCCTATTCATACCTGGTAAATTAGATGACTAACTGTTGAATTATAGCGTTCAATCAGGCTCGCTAATTGAATTCACTACTTTGAATTCCCGATGAGTCACGGTCATAACTGAAAGCTATGTTACTTTTTGGACATGACTAAACTTGTCAAGTATAGCTGGTGATTGTACAGTCTAAATACAGCAATACAAACCATGTTTTCATGTCAACTGAACCAGGCATTCGAATGAAAGTTTTATTTAAATCAAAACTATGTAGTATTGAAACCGTACACCTCCGCGCCTGCAGTTGCACAAATAATATCAAGTAATAAATAAATATATAAAATGATTCTTTAAACATGTAGCAAAAACTTGAGATATCCATACAAAAAACTAACTTCAATGAATATCATAATAAGCAAATTTTAATTAAACATGAAATCCAAAAGCATCAACATTTCGCACAACTGATATCAATAACTAGTCAGCTAGTCCTAAGATAAAGGCACTATTTTAAATGGCAAGTATTTTTACAAATTATTCAGCCAAGTTAGCATGCACGCATTAGATATTTAAAACAAAAGCAAGCATACTTGGAATGCCCAAAACCTGGTTGAGTCATTGTAGATGACTAATGAAGAAAACAAGGAACAGTTGAAACTATCGAAACGCAAGCTATATATAACAGCGTTATGATATTAGTCTTTTTTTGCAATAAAACTCTTATACGTATTTGCCATTGTTTCTATATATAATTTGGTTATCATATTCAATGACCATTTGGTTCCTCTCAGGGCTGCCAGATGGGAACTGAAATTTGCATCCAAATTTCATATAAAAAAGTTCAACTTGAAACTCTGAAAATACTAATAGACTGACCTGCCTGCGTCACGACACTCACCTCACTGTTGCTCATGCCCAAATCGGAGAGCACCGCCGCTATGCTGTCATGGAACTCCACAGAGCTTGGGTGCTTCATGATGTTGATGAGCTGCAGCTTCAGGTGCTTCCGAACGCTGTTCACTTGCGACTTTGACAGCGTTGGAGGCAGGTTGGCTGAAATTTATGAATTATCAGATCACTTGTACGTTGTTGCATCTGGTTGCTTTAATAACTAATTCTTAATCTTGATTTTGGCTCTCAGTCACATTTTTTTAGAAAGGTGAAATTATTCCCAATCAATTTCAAACAAATCTCGAGAGAACTTGCTGAGGAAACAATTGAAACCATCATATTTCAACTGTACATTTATAGTTACCGTATCCACAATACAGTACCTGGGCATAAAGAAATTATATATTACCAATCAATAATTTCTAAAAATGTGCTATTCGCCCAGTCGCATAAAGATCTCTTTTAAAACAGTAAATCATCCTCATAAGTTCCATCCGCTCTGGTTTGGAAGTTTCCACCCGACCAGAAAATGAAATTCTATCGAGCATTTAGCTTATGTACAGTCTTTCCTCAGGTATAAAACCGTAGAGCCAAATCAGCATATCAGTCAGGGTTGGCACATAAAAAACCCACTCAAAAAAAAAACACCCAAAAAAGCCCAAAAAAACCCACACTAAAAAACCCACTAAATAGTGGGTTTTTTGGGGCTTTTTTGGGTTTTATTATTATGTAAATTTTACTTGTTTTCAAGCTTATAGAATCAAAACGAGCTGAATATTTATCTTGTCAAAATAAGTATCTAAGTCGTGTGCATGACTATGACAAGAAAACATTGAAAAACAAAACACCAACCCTATACAAATAAAATTAGAATGACCTTAATCACAAAAAAAAACTCGAGGGACTAATATATTTTAATGAATTCCATTTCCAAAGTAAAAAAACAAAAATTTAGAAACAAATGCAGTTTGACTACTTAATATAGAAACTTCTGAATTTTTACTGTCTTCTAGACTAGACTGCTACTACAATACTACTGTGTTTCTCTTTCTACATCCACTGCCATTTTATCGTTGTCATCCACATCATGATCATTCGTGAGGTGGCGATATACTGAGACGATTTATGTGCGCGTTCTGATCCTAATCTATTTCTCAATTTATTCCACACAATTCCAAATGTTGAGAAAATTCTCTCAATGGATCCTGAACTTGCGGGGCAAGAATGAAGATTGCTTATAAACTTGCAGCAACCCTCTGCCAGTGTTCTTTTCATGAATATACATTTTCTGCTGTTTCATGTCTTGAATATCCCACCATCAACAAGGAGTCATTGTCTTAGTGATATTTCTCATTGAACATGTGTTTTGGGAAGATGTTGGAGTCCTTCAATTTATAGGAGTAAAGCGCACCGATGAACTCCGGATAGTACTCAGCCAACCACTCTTCAATATCAGTCTCCTGTGAGAGCTTTGCCTTAAATGTTGTATAATGAAACATCAATATCAAGTTCATTATCTTGTTGATCAGTCTAATGTGAAACTAGGCTAAGTGAATTAGGTTAAACATTATTGTACACCCTAGAATAATGTAATGGTAGGATGCCCTAGAAGTCGCTGAACTTATTCGGGCCCACAGGTAGCTATACTCAAATTTGACCATTGTATTAGACTTAAGAAACATTCTACCTCTGTATCACCGGTGGTAAATAAATTGTTTAAATTGTTTAAATTGAAATAAGTCTAACTATTATAGTCAGATGGGGCAAGACAACCGCAGCCATCATGAGGTGAGAAAGTAAAGAAACTACTGGCCTATGGGGAGCATTCAAGCTGCACTGGAACAAATTTGACGATGGAATCAGTTAGAGCATTTACTTCCAATCATTTTAGTGTTTGTTGCTATCCTGTACTGCGAAAAGTGAATTTTTTGGCAAATTTAAAAAAAAAAATTTGGCATGTCACTACATGTTGTAACATGTAACAGTGTGGTTGACTGACTTGACTTGCGCAGCTAAGCACTCCAGCTCACACAATACACATGTTAAGTTGTTAACAGCATGACTGTTAAGTGATGTGCAGCTGTCTTGCTTCAAGTTGCTTGTGGTGGTTACTTATGATCTGCATGGTGCTTCCCTCTCACATGACTTGAGCCTGTCTGCTGCTAAAACAACTTACTATGAATTGACGAGCATAGCAATTCTCTTTGGACATCTTATATCTTTACAGACTGCAGAGCTATGTCTCTATGCATATGGTAATTGGTAAATGGTAATTGTGATGGACAAACTTAATTCATATATTGTTCATATAATGTAATATAATGTTGGAAATAAAGTAATCAAATAACAATATTTACTCAATAAGTGTATGTATATAAATCTGAAATAGGGGCAACGGGAGTTGTGTGAATAGCTCTTTTACAAAAACAGGCATTACAAAAAACCCAATAAAGCCCAAAAAAAAAACAATAAAACCCATAAAACCCAATTTAACCCAAAAAAACCCAGGTGGGTTGAGTTTTTTAAAAAAACCCTGGGTTTTTTCCACCCCTGATATCAGTAGGTACATCACTGAAACACTTCTGCTCTCAATAATAGAAACTGCACACGAATAACATGATTAATTATTGAGTTATTGCCATTTAATACTCCACAGTTAGGCTTGCTCCAGCTGACTCTGCATCGAGAGAATGGGAAATAAGACAAAACACTCTAAATTTGTATGTTTGCACTGTGCCTCACCATGAGCTCAAGTATTGCCATTCAATACAATTACACGGTTTAACATTTTGATCCTGCATCGAAAGAATCGGAAATGCGACTCAGTTCCCTAAACTGATACGCGTGCACTAGGCCTTACCATGGAGGAGCTCGAGTGCCTGCACGACGGAGGGCAGGAAGACAGGCCGCGCCCTGGCCAGGATCACCAGAGAGCTCATGCAAGTCATCAGGTTTACGGAACTGATGTGTATGCTGCCCAGGAAGCTCACCAGCTTCTGCACCATCAGCCTGAGCACATGCAATACATTAAAACATACAAAATAATCACAACCTAGTCACGAACATTGATGCCTTAGAAATCCTGTTGCAGAATTTTCAAACAATTTTGGCACATGCTTTCTTATCAATAACACTTCATGTGAAATTTTAATACGTTTAGAGAAACTCATTTGACAGGTAGCAAGTATTTACTAATACACTATTTTTGGAGCTAATACTGGACATGTAAATTGATTGAAGTACACATTGTTATCATGCTACAATGTGGTGACAAAGGCACTATTCTATTTCTTTCAGCAGAACTAATTTTCACGGATTGTGGTTGAGCTTGACTGAAAGTAAAACTAAGCTTCATCAATAGGAGGTTATACAAAATTTGTCCAACAGAAAGAACTCACTTGGCTTCCTCTTCGAGCTTCCTAGGTCTCGCCAGTTTGAGTGTGAGAGGAACATTGTCAAGGCAAAATGGGTGAGTGCGTTCCCTGTGTACCGAGTTGGGCTCATTGTAGCTCTGGACCAGCACCATCGCCTCCATGCACTTGATGACTTGAGTGCGTACCCTGCTCACCACCAAACACCATGAGAAAGCAGCAAGAAAATTTGACATATAATTAAAACCACACATAAAATTCTGTCAATTAGCGTGCAGACACTAAACAGGATGCCAATAAACTCCTTAGGCAAATAAAATAGCAGGGATTTTACCAGAAATAGTATAGAGTTTTTTGCAAAACTCAATTTTGGCATTTTCAGTATTGGCTAATTGGAATTCAATTTGTTTTACTGTAGATTCATAAGATTAAATTAGCCTCAAATATTCTCTGCCAGATTAAGTAGTAAGTTTTAATAAATTTTTCTAAGTTATTTCACATTGACTGTTTGAAAGCTCCTTTTGTTGAGTGGAAGAAAGCACATCTTTGAATTTTTAAATGAACTGTACAGATTCTTTCAGGAACAAGTATTAATAATACCATACTTCTCTACTCTAAAAGGTTGGAAAATAAATTGTTTTATCACCAATTTTAAGTCTCGTTATATGTGTAAAAGGGTGTGACAGCTTGACAAAATGCTAACACTTTATTTTTGAAAAGCTTTTTAGCTTTCTTCAATGTAAGAAAAAAATTTGGTTTGATGTTCAAATTTGCACTCACTCTTACATTTTGTTGAGCAAAAGTAATGCAAGACTCTCAATTTTGGTAAATGGTCTCTCAATTCCTGACAAGACAGGTTCTTGACACCTGAAAAATTTTCTTTGGCAGTCTGCAATTTCTAAAAATGACTTTTCCAGCAGTTATACATCTTGGCAGTTGAACTCCAAACTAATTCATCAAAATTTTCTCATCTAAAAACATCACATTTTCAATACATATACAATCCCTGAATTTGTGCAAAAAATGATGAAACAACACCTACCCGTCATTTTCATGGTCAACCATCGCCACAACCTTGGACTTGATCCCAGTGAGTATGATCCACGCAAGCTCCATGTCTGAGGTGACAGTGTGGGCCTGTGTCACCCACACAAGTACACACTTGTGTAGAGGAGCAGTGGCTTGGACACACCTCTTTACTACGCTCACTGCTGCATCTTCCAGCAGCAACTGAATGTTGGGCAGCATCAAAGGCAGCATTCTGCCATCTTTCTTGCTGTAAATAGTTATAATAAAGTTGTATGCTATCTGGAAATATTTTAAATTAAATTATTTAGCAGTAGTCAATCAAATTTTTTTAATACTTAAAAAATAAATTGATACCAATGCATTACAAAATCCAAGACAAAATCATTAAAAAAGAAAAATATAGAGTATCTACTTTTTATTCACGGAACATGAAGCTCTTTTGATAAAATTTTTCCAGGGAGAAAAACTATTAGGGAAGACTATTCCATAAATAAAGGCCATACTGAAAAAATAACATTGGGCTTCACACTTAACTAACAGAATATGCACTTACCATGCTTCTTCTATAAATCCAACAACCCATTTTCTAACATCAGAATTTCTGTCACTCTGAAAAGCTACAATCTCTTCATAAAATGTGTCAAGCAAGTCAGGCTGCCTCTGGACGACCAACTCCTGCACATTACTGAGGACTCCAATTTTTTCTTTTTCATTTGGCAACAAAGTGGCTTGGTTGAGTAGCTCCACCACCTGCAATGAAAAATGCATTAGTATATAAAGATTGGTTTAATTTGTATGTTCATAAAATGCTTTATAAAATTTACAATTTTTTAAAGAGTATTATCATTTACACCAAGTATATTCATATACATACAATAGGATCAATTGATTGAGATACTAAATATAGCTCATAATTATATTGATTTTAAGCAAATTTACTGACATCCCACTATAAACAAATGAGGATAACTGGCAACTTGATAGTAAGATATATATAACTAACTAGAGACATATTGATGATGAACAAATATTTATAAAAATTCAACTTAATAAAAATTTAGGTTCAAATATAATAAATAATAGTATTTATTCTTCACAGTTTAAACTTAGCTTGGAAATATGGCAATGAAAAGTTACCTAGGTTTGGCTACTGCTCGTTTGGTTTGGTAAATATTTTTTAAATCAAGATCCATTGCCCAATTACTGCACCTTTGCAAAACTTCACAGTTTGTTTACATGCTCTATTTGAATGCTACAAGGTAGGAATGAAAGAGTATTATGATATTGGTCTACTTGTTGACAGTATTTTGATAATTTATTTGAAAAAGAAACCTGAACAAGCTTTATGCAACAATGAATACCAGCAACCTTTTAGAAATTTATATGATTTTTTAATACCGACATTCTTTCATAATAGCCAGAGATTTTGATAAGCAAATTCAACAATTTACTAGTAGCTTTTAAAAATCTTACTTGAAACACCACTGTTTATAAATACATATTTATAGATGAAGATAAAAAACTATTACACCAGTGTTCCTCATTAGCAAGAAAAAAATACACCATCAGTAAAATAAATCCAACATTATTTCAGTAAAGACTGGAAATTAGTTCTTACTTGATCTCTAACTGAACGTTCAGTCATTTTGAAAAATATTGAATAAATTTACTGAAAAATTCATCTCCACATTTATGCGGACGCTAAGAGAACCTCGCATGTAAGTCGATTCACCCTAGTGCGGATTGCAAAAAAAAATGCTAAAGTTGAGGTAACGCTATTTATGTTTATCCACACGTTAGATAAGAAAAACTATGAAATCATTTATGTGAATTAGAATTGGGTGAGAACGTAGATTCACAAAATATTATTTGTCTCAAGCAAGAATTTGAACCTAGGATATAGAAAAATTGCAAAATAAGCTTTTTTGCCATTAAAAATAAGCTGTTTCTAACGGTTTCTTCTCATCGTACTTTTACTCAGCTTAGGTTAAAAACTTCCTGGATCTACCGCACATATCATGTTATTCAAATCCACTCATTTTATTTTCAACATTAATTCCTGATACCGAAAGTTCCTAAGCTCATGTTTCAATGTGAGTGCACACTAACATGAGTGTTTTTAACAATTCAATGCATCATTACTTTCATATTCTTTTCAACTTGTATTTACATGCATCATCATACCCAGATTACGGAACAGAGGAAATGCATTTTTTCAAGTTTTTCTCCCGATCATTTATTTCGACTATTTATGAGCGTATTATGATACCTATATGTGTATATCAACTACGAATTTTTATCTCAAGACATTTTTCAAAACTAATGATGGTTTGTGTATCATCTGTATTCGAAATAAACTTTTTTCTTTCTCAACAGAAATCCATCGAAGAGTAAAATATTCATGAAATTATTAAGGAACTTTTCACAGTCCATCTAATCATCATATAGTGATATGTTTAGACATGTGATCATGAGCGTTGCTAAAATTTAAAACTGAGATCTAGTACTCAATAAATTATCAAAAATGAAACAGACCATTTTTCATGATGGACTCCTTCATTTTTAACAAAGAAACGGTGGCAGAAATGTTTTCTTCGGCTTCTAGGCCTGGGAGAGGAAGTGAGAAGAGTGCAAGCGCAGTTGGCAGACGAGTTCTTTTTCTAACCTCTTACACTCGTTTTTGTTTGCTATAACCACTAGAAAACCTGCGGTGTAGTGCTTGAATGTTATCTTTGTACAGTCACATAAACTGAAAAAGGTTGTCTATCATCTAAAACGTGTCATGTGTTCCTCGGTTTTTGACCTAGACGAAGCACTTGCATTACAACTTTTACAGTGCGGTTTAAATGGTGGGTAAATAGCACTGTGCAGCTCTCCTGCAATTCAGAGCACCAGAAGCAAGAAGCGAAACACGAAGTCTAAACTCAAACAATGAAGATGTTATTTTCATACTACGGAAATATAATTTCTCGTTATGATAAAATTCAATTATCATACTATGAAAGCATAATGTTCATGTAATTTTCCAGATTTCACCAACATGCGCTATGAGGGCATTTTGTGCTTTTTTCGTTACTGCCCAGTATGCTAACTTAATCTGGCAAGTACGATACTGAGCTGCTATCATTGCCTAGTCAGTTTACATAGGCGTGCTTAGCTTCGTACTTCTACTACCTAAAATTCGAATTAAAGAAACAGAAGTATACATGTGTAAATTGATTCCACTCCTGATCAGGTTTTTTCTTCCGATCAATCCGAGACGGAGGTGACTCATCCTCTTGCAAATTGTCTAACTCGCCCTTAAAGAGCAAATACGTCCTTAAGGTGAGCCCATGCATAAAAAATTATAAACAAGGCTCCTACTTCAAGAGTTAAGAGCAATAGATCGGGAAAGCAAACGATGTTAAGAATAAAAAATCTATTTAATATTGCGTACATGAAATCAAGCAGAGACGAGCAAATAAGCACCCCTCGGACAAAAAAAATGCGACCTAAAGCAAAATATCTTCCAAACATCGGCGTTAAAAGACACACAATTAAGTCTACTCGAAGTAAGACAATATGAAAGGCGCTCATAACTTTTTATTAGGAACGTCACAATGCAGACTGTTGGAGTAAAGTTGAAAGCCATGTTACGGTTCGATGATGCAATAACTAGGGTGTTAGAGTATTGGGATAAGCTAAAATTCCCCCTGAAGCAGCTAACAAGATGAAAATTTCTGTGATACAGCGAGGTTTATTAAATTGAAACTGGGCAATAGGAAATCAGAGCCCACTTTCGTATAATTTTAGCTATAACGACTTATAAAAGAAATATGTCAACAGCGAGAAGGAAAAATTGTTTGCAATAGATCCAGAATCAAAAAGCTTTTACTTACAATCTGAACAAAGCTTGATGTTTCAGACACTCTTATGACTACCTGAGACGAGAAATCAACATTCGTAAAAACTTTTGTTTGTCATTAACTATTTACCTCGGATTTCAATGCACGAGAGGCAAACCTCAAAGAAGTGAAACTCGTTGCAAAACCTGACTACGTATGATGATTTTCCCCATATTGAGGAACCAGTGACTGAGTCCAAGTTTGGGCTCAGTCATTTCATTAAAATGTGATCACAAACTGCTTAAAAGAGGAAGTATTTCCGCATTTTACGAATGACAAATAAAATATACTTTCTCAAGTTCATCACTTGGAGAAAAGTGGTCACCTCCAGTAACAGTCTGTAAATAACCCCAATACCAACACAATTTCTTCATCGACCGCACGGTAATAAAGTCTAGATGCAAGAATGAAACCAAGATATTTTAAATGTTCTCCGCTTCTTGGGTTGATGTAAACTACGTGCTTAAAATTTGCACAAATCGAATAGCTTTATAATCCTGAAAGGAACAAATTGAGGTTACCACAAAGTTTTTAGATAATTTCACTCAATGTAAAGCAACATAGGTGGTGGTTATTGCAAAAGGCCGGTTATATAAATCATGGAGTTGATAGAATTAAAAATTCTCCAAACACAACGAATCAGAATATCACAAAAGCGTGCGCGCTGAAGTGCATGAAAATTTGGACCATCCAAAATGACATCACATTCTGGGACTGAGTATCAGTAACAGCTCTGCTTCAGTATGAACGGCATCTGTCGTCGACACCTAGGTAAATGTTGCAAGCCATGAGATGCGCACGCAATCAATACAACCATTTCTAAAGCTTCAGTGAATATATTTGTACATACATCTGATAATAATGAAAGGATTAGCACATAAAGATTACGCAAGGAAATTAGAGTGCAAACTAAATGAAAAATTGATGTCTACGTAGCCACAAAATAATTTTTTGGTGGTACACAGAGGCCTATATCATTACCGCCACGGTGCCACACAAAGACAGTTAAAAGCCCTAATCAACACTAACTTAATCTGCCAAAATCACGAAGTTGATAAAATTCAATGTAATATTTACTCTGAGTCAATTGGGCCTTAGCTGGTGATCTCAAAATAAAAGTATGTAAAAACAGAGGAGCAATATTCTGAACCGAATTAAGTAGTTACATTATCTATTATACTCAAAATTAAACACTCAAACCTCAAAGGCATCTCAGCTGCTGTGAGCTCCAATATTCGTTGTTCATAAGCACTTGAAAAAAAACGGAGTTGTGGACTTGCGACATTAGAGAGGACTTTTTATATAATTGATTCCTCAGGAACAACCTTTTAGCTCCAAAGTAAAAAGGATTGTGACTTGCATATTTATAAATAAAATCAGACTACAACACAAAACAAAGCTCAAATCCCGTTCGTGATCCCTGGTATCCAGAAAGAAAACCACCGAAAATACAGAATTTGTTAAAGGAGGCAGGTTTCATTTTTAGGAGGTCATCTGCGGCAAACCAAACTCGTCGACCGGCAAACCATCCTTAAGGGTGTCAGCGCCGGGCTCTTTGGAGGGCGCGTTGGGGGCGTTGATAGCCTCGTCCAAAAAGGTGTTGTCGTTGTCCATGAGCATCTCGTCTCCAAGGGCGTCCAGCTCAGCCTGTAAGTCGTCCTCGTCCAGATCTGGGGTGCCGTAACTGCGACCCAGCGCCTCTTGCACCTCGTCGGCCTGCTCCAGCATGTCTGACATGTCGTCCTGAAATGCCAAACGAGTTTAGGCACAACAGTCAATGCAAAAAAACTTGAAAATTTAAAAAAACTTGTCGCATTATTTCTGCAAAACATTCGTAGTATGAATGCAAAACAGCTTCAGACATATCTTTAAAAAATACTCGTAGCTTTATTACTGCCAAACATAGTATTAAGTGGCAGACCATAGCGATCACCTTGTAATGAACTTACAATGAGATAATAAATTCACAAAGAGGAGAAAACAAAAAGAATGATGCGTCAAAGGAGTTCATCAAGAATACCAACCACATCAATCTGATCGAAAATGAACACTACAAAAATTAAACTTTATGCAAGCACAAATATGAAGTAAAACCAAGAAATGAATATACTTGACAAATGCTGCTGAAAATCCTACAGAAAATTAGTTACAACACCTTTGAGAAAGAAAATCTAAAACACTAACTAAAAGAGTCACACTCATTAACAAATTCAAATGAGCCAGAGATGCAACCTAAACATTTCAACACATTAATTTCTTTCTTTACTGTATTTCATTTAAACCTTGCTGACTAGCACACAAGTTAAAACCTGTACTTACTTGTAAATCTTCAATTTCATCAATATTTATCTTCTTGAATTCTTTCTTCATGTCTTTGACACCCAGCTTCATGGCAGCTACAGTTGTTTTGGTGTCTTTGAGAGACTGAGTGGCATAATTGGTCTGCTCCATGTTGAAGCTTTGTTGTCGGAGATTGTCTGCCTGCTGCTCGTACATTTTCTTCTGCTTCAACACTCGCAAAGCTTTCTGCTTGACAGCATTCTTGGCCGGACCTTCTCGCATCTGCGTGATGTTGAAATTCATATAAGAGAAGTAACATTACTTGTAGATACAGTACTATTTTTGTATTGTTCCAACAAGAACATTTTATGATAGTAAATATGCATGTCTTTGTATATAATAGAAGTAAACACCAAACAATATTGAAGTTTCCTAATACATAATTAAATAGCATTTAAGCAGAAACTTGCTCTAGTTGCAGATGAAGCGTGCACAAAGTGATTACTCTTTGTTGCATGCAGCACAAGATGTACTTACTGCACAAGACAACCATGCTATTGTACCTACAACAAACTATAAACATTGTGCAACTCAATAATTAGATGATGCCAACATTAATAGCTTTTTGACTTTTTAAAATTCACATTCCTAAAGTACAGGATATTTGAATAAAATATGAAAGCCTGAAACATGAATCACAGCCTCCACAATCAAAATTCACATGGATAAAGAATAAAAGACCCAGCATCCCTCCAACTCTGGTCCTTTAGTGGCAATGGACGCTGAAGAATTTTAAGATTTTATTTGCAAGTTTAGACATAATTTCAGAATTGATTCATGAAATAAACCAAAAAACATGATTTCATCATTTTTAAGGCTAGATGTTTTCCTACATATTCTGCTTTTTTATAAGTTCAATTTTACAAAGCCACCAGAACATACTTTTTTCATCTGGTCTTTGTACTTCACAAGCTCTGCATCGAGACGAGATATTTTCTTCTCAATGGAGTCAGCTCTGCCGTCTACTCCTGCAATGCAGTCTGTAAGACTAGCAGGTGGTTCTTTACTTTTGCTCTTGCCAAACATACGATTCATTGTTCTTTGATCTGCAATGAAAACAACCGTTAGATTAAAAAATATCATTTGCGCATGCTTTGAATGCTATCAGCACAAATTCTTGCATTTTAATGCAATACGGATTTTTAATAGTTTTACAGTGGTTAGCTAATTTGAAAAAATATCCCTCTTCAGGTGTAATCTAACTTGTCAATAATTCAGTTATCAAAAGAGCTTCAATATGTTAGTTCATGAAAAAAATTTTGTTCATGAAGGAATTAACTCATATACACAACCTGGCTGCATTCTATTGACACCAAATGTAATTGGTACAGCACTGCATGCACCATCTGGCAAGAGTGCTAGGTTTCTTCACCCAGAACTTTGTATAAGTTAAATCAGGTAAGGCTCAGTCAAATTATCATATTTATTTTGATGACTGGTATTTGTTGAGGATAACATACTAATCAATTTTCAAATTTTAGTTGCTTGTATAATGTTAAAAACTTCAAAATAAACAACTTTTCTTCTATGCACTTTCTGTTGAAAATTATTACTCAACGAGTTATAGCGGTAGAATAATTACTGCAATTCTAAAGCAAGGAAAGTTCTCGCTTTCTCTTTTGGTCAATATTTACTATAATGTTGTCAACGATTTTCATAATTTCATTGTGAAGAATCAATAGAGGAACACATTTAAGAATGTTTTACATGAATGATATTCTGCTCGCTAATGCGTTATTTTTGAATTATTGAACTTTGAAGTTGGCTTATGCTTGCCAGGGAAGCGAGCGCGCCTAGCGTAATTTAATTAATAACGAAAGCTAACCCCCTATTACAAACGTAAAGAGGTTGGGTCGTGACTCGTGAGGGGTCGCCATAGTTCTTCTAGTGAAAATTATGGCTTAAGTCTCGCTGAGCGGCTTCGCCGCTCAGCAAGAATGAAAATATCGATTATAACTAGAATTTGATGCTGATTCCAAATATGCAATTTGTTTTGACCGCTCTCGATTTTTTCGATTTTTTTTTTTGGAAAGGCGGCTAGCAGCAACTGAGGTGGTGCCCAAAGAATGCCATGTCCGTACAGGTTGGGTGGAACCCGGCCCTATCCGGTACTCAGGTCTTCAAGGCACGGTCTGACCATGTTGGGTCGAGAATGGCAGAGTTCGGATCATGAGGTGGTGCAGGCCAAAGTATGCAAGTCCGACCAGGTTGGGTCGAGAATGACAGTGTTCGGATCATGAGGTGGTGCAAGCCAAAGTATGCCAAGTCCGACCAAGTTGGGTCGAGAATGGCAGAATTTGGATCATGAGGTGGTGCAGGCTAAAAAAAACATTAAAAATGTATAAAAATTTAAAATTCAAAAAAATCACAAAAAATCGAAAAAATTGAGAGCGGTCAAAACAAATTGCAGATTCGGAATCGGCATCAAATTCCAGTTATAATCGATATTTTCATTCTCGCTGAGCGGCAAACTTGTTCCAAAATTAGGTAAATCTGAAGGAGATGACAGTTGTCGATTTTCCAGTTTTTGGTGCCTGAACCTAATTAATTGAATCAAAATAAACAAGTTTTCTTCTATTCTTTTTTCGTCTCAAATGAGTATTTTACGATTTATAGCGGTAAGTTTAGTTTCGTCATTGATGACGAATGCGCTCGAATAAACAGCTACTCATCGATATTCGAATTTTTGTTGCTTGAAACATGGTAATAACATCGAAATAAACAACTTTTATTCTATACACTTTTTTCGTCAAATGAGTATTTAATGAGGTATAGCGGTAGGTTTGGTTTCGTCTTTCAAGACAGAGCGCTGGAAGCGAGACGCCATTGCAGTATTGCCATACAACTCGATTGAAGAATTTCTTTCCGCTTCAAAGACTGGAGTTGCGGTAAGTCATTTACCGCTATAACTAATAAAATACTCATATGAGAGAAAAAAGTGCATAGAAAAAAACTTGTTTATTTCGATCTAATTAACTATGCTAAGGCATCGAAATTTACAAAATCGACAACTGTCATCTCCTTCAGATTTACCCAAAATTATAAATAAAAGTTTCTAGTGACGTCCGTTTACGTCATCTCCAATGGCGCCACCTGGTACCCAAGATGGCGGCAGCCATCTTGAAGTTGATGCAAATGGACGTCACTAGAAACGTTTATTTATAATTCTCACTAGAAGAACTGTGGCTACCCCTCACAACCCAACCTCTTTACTTTTGTAATAGGGGGTTAGCTTCCGTTCCTATTGCAAAAACAATGACTGCTTTTACGCAAAAAAGGCCATTCAGGAGCGCCGTTTGTATAACTTCCAACTTAAATAACTCAGAAACTAAGCACTTGCGGGCATATTTTCATTTATGTAAAACGCCTTAAAATCGACTATATTACCTATCTAAAACAACAAAATTATCAAAATTGTTGACAACCTTAAAGTAAAGATTGACTCTTTTTTTTTTTATAGAAAATTTTGTGAAAGAGACTCTGATGAAAATTTTATTTCCAACGGCTCTCAAATGCTCAAATGATTGTTCAGTAAAGTTAGGCAAGGTTGGGTTGGATTACATTAGTTTGGTTATGTTACATTGCATCACTGCTATAACTTGGTAAAAACTCATCTGCAACAGGAAGTGCATAGAAAAAAAAATTTTTTTTTGAACTCATTACCATTATACAGTCAATAAATATTTAAAAACCTATTAGTGTGTTGTCTACAACATTTACCTAATGCCTTATCTCACTTTTAAACTAGCAAAAAATTAGTTACACAGTGATATAAGCAGGTGCCAAATTGGATGCATTCTGGTTATTGCTCATACACTTGTTAAAATGAAAAATACCTTTACATAACAAATTTACATTTTCAATAATAGAATTTGTAATACCTAAACTTTGTCCTACTGAAATGATTATTTTTAGAACATAATTTCAAGGATTCACCACCACTGCAATTTTAGAACATTGCTGTATAGGTTTAACCCTAAATATCAAAATAATCCATAAAATTATATGAATTATGCATTAATAACTCAGAGAGTGTCATTTTTATTTTTCAATTTTAAGAATTTTCAGTCTTTAAGAACTGAGCTAGCAAGAAACTTGCTACCTACATCTATACAACTGAAGTAAAACTCTGCCCACTCAATCACAATGCTATTCATTCTCATGAGATGTCAGTTTGTGCATTTTTTATTTATAAAATTTTTTCTTATTTTCGGGCGTTTTGTCTACTCAAGTTTAACATCCTAAATCATATCAAATTTTGTTCTAAGGTGTTCACAAGTACCTACATGGCCTATTATAGGGAAAAATAAGCCACCAGTTCGATTAGTTTGCTCTTTTAGTCAATCTTCTATACAATTTTCAGATCTAGTTTATTATCCTAATCCTTGTCGTAAGTTAAAATGTGCAGTTAATACAAATTAACGATAATCAGACACATATAAGTCACTATCCACTCCTATGAGTCAGCGACGAAAGTATTATGCTCAAGTTCAACGTTATCATTCCGCACTACTAGAAACTCCCGTTGTGAGCATCACGAGCAAATTTGCAAATTACTCAGTTTCCCTATTCAGGAATCAAAATTGACTTAAAGCTTTAAATTTTTAACAAAGTCTTCATATAACGGAACCAAAGCTAAATTCAAGTTACGCACATACTAAGCAAAACATTCAAGCTTAAATTAATATCTTCATTTGCTCCTCTCTAATCCAGTTTAATTTTTATTGACGCTAAGCAATATCAAGTGCTGTGGCTACAAATTACAACATCTACCATCCAACTACGTCATTAACCTAACACCTTGTTATCATATGTGCTGGGTATTATTTTTCCTCTTTTGAACGTTGTCAATTGAAAATTCTCTTGAATTGATGCTCATTAAATTTCGTACCTGTCTTAATAGAGAAAAAATATATATCCACCTTGGGAAGGGGTGAGGAATATTTTACCGCCCTGCACAGTGCGAAATTTTCCTTGACACAAAATGTTTTTGTTTATTACACGAAAACAAATCAAATTACTCTTCAATAAAATCTCATAAAGTAATTCATCAGCCCAAAATCGATTTTAGAAATCTCAATACTCTTGCATTTGTAGATACTGGTATCGTGATATCGACTCTGAGGGTAAGTTGGGGCGAACAATATCAGACAAGACACAGGCAACAAGAAGGAATGGGTTAGCACAAGATTTATTTGATACAAAAATTTTTTGTGAGGGTACTGGTAGTTTAGCACACAAGCTCGGTGAGTGTGGATCGCAAAGTCTCCTGAGAAAAAATCTTGAGGTGACAACCGTTTTGCTCTGTTTCTGGAGTTCGGAAACTAACAAGAGCCTCGGTTGATGGCTTGCTGTAGAGTTCGGTGAAAGAAAAATAAAAACAGTTTATTTCAAAAAAAAGTTTATACATGAGATATATCACAACACATTGGATTTTAATAATTTCTTACTATAAAGGCCCTTAATTGAAAGACAAACCCTACGAGGTGTACTATAGCCCTGTTGGGGGGCTGATCATGTAATTGAAACAGTCAATATATCAATTTCTGACTAGCCAAGCTTCGTAGATTCAAGATCAAGGCGAGCGTTAGCTGCTGAATGAGTTGGCTAGGACTACGCAGCCTCGTGTATCGGTTTACCAAAGTTCTGGACTAGTAATGACCGAGAGCAGAGAGCATAGTGGTGACGCTGTAAAAAGCGTGTACTCATTGTTAGTCGATTCAAGGGATGTAACAGGAGCGTTATGAATCCTCTAGGCATGTCCCTGTGGCTTTAGATAACTGAATCAAGATACAAAGAGAGATGTTAGCGCTGTGACAACAGTACAGTAAGACGAAGCTCCGGTGTGCGTCTAAAGTAGGTCTAGTCTTCACGCATTTGACTGCAATCCGGGTCGAGATTAGTTCGCCTGATGGAAAGTGGTATTAGTTCGTATGATGCGGTAAAAGTTTAAATAGTTTAATATGTTACAGCTTCCATAGGTAAGACGTTTTCACAACGGAAAGAGAAGGGACCATTTAGCAAGGGCTTAGCGAAACGTTATTTATAAACAAGGCTTTTTCCCATAGAATAACCTCCGCATAGAAACGGCAAGTCTGGAAGAAGAGAAGGAAACGACTTAGAGATAGCGAATTAGGTGTGGAAACTGAAAGTAGCAGCATGAGCATGGAAGATAGAAAAACCTAAGGCCTACCTATAGCTTGAGCAACTAAACAGTACCCTCCCTAGACCGCCAGTTCTCGAAGCAAAGGATAGACAAATCTAAACCAATCGCCTATCCTTTGCCTCCTAGAGAAGAGGTGACAGTTCGATATACGATATTCCTACGAGGCAGCTCATCATCAAATTGAACACGTGAGTGGTAGCGAACAGGTACCTACTCAGGGTGAAATGGCCAATATTGCCCATACAAACAATATCTCTGATAATTTATACCTCACATTAAGCAACAAGGTTGTTGCCATTGGACGAGTTTTATGATTTTTTTTTCAATTCTTTGCAAAATTTAATTATACAAATAAACGAAATAGCACTGGAAAGAAAGTGGAAAGTTAAAATGTCGACCTTAATTTGAAACACCTAAGTTGAACTCGGGGTAACGAAGCCTTGCCGCTACTTTCGTACAAACTGATCCCCACGACAAAATAGTTCATCACAAACAACATAAAAATTTGAGTTGATCCCATCTCAATCACTTGCCACCGGTTGCTGCAGCCCACAACAGATTTCATAACACGGGTGACGTTTTCAAAAAGCGAAAAACTAAAGTCCCTCCAATAGTAGCTAAGTCTACGTTAAGAAAAGAGATGGGAGTGAAACACGCAAATGGTTCGGGTATACTCTAATCAAAAGCACTAGAACACATCACCAAAATGGTGATGGAAATGGTCCGAGCCACCGCAGCAATAATAATATTATACAATGTGCGGCACTTATAACAAATTACACGCATTTCGAGGCGATAAAATTGAACATGATACAAATTGTTGAAGCCGTCAACCGCAGCATGCATGAAAGCCTCGTCTGAATGGAATATACCAACAACAAATTCGCCCACAAACCCTCTCAAGTAGAAAACAAACAAAAGGCGCGGGCAGAATAAGCGCCGCAACATGTCTGTAGTCAACATAAAACCTACAACAAAGAATGTTTGAGCAAAAAAAGTCGCTCATTGGGCAGTTCCATAAGTAATGACATCGGTTCGGTCCTGCACTCAAAGTAATACCTAGAGTATGTAATAATATGAAGTAATACTGTGCAAATAATTAGTGAACAAATTAAATATACAGCAAAGCTATTGAGACTCGAAGTAACTACCAAAAATTAAGAAAGTGCTCCATTTATTTCAAAACTTTTCCTTCAACCACAAAATTTTTAAATAAGTAACACAAAGCAAAGGGTATTAAAGTAAAATTAAACACTAGCATCTCAAATTAAGAAACACAAAAAGGGATAAATCACCTAAACGTGAGAAAAAATATACACCAACAGTTCCCCTTTTTCAATTAGATTGCGCGTAAGCTCAATTATTATAAAACCTTTAATAGAACACGGAACAAGTAAGCATTGGCGTGAAGGTTCACTAACATACAAATGAAAAATACAAACTCCACAGTATTCTACCATACCAGTTATGAAGTTGACATTATTATATAAGAAAGTTTTAGCCTCCCTTAATTGCACGACAAAGATGTTCTAAGAGAGGAAGGATGAAGGCACCATTTAGTATGGAGTTGAAGGAACGCGGAATCTATGCACAAGGTGCACAGAAACAGTAAGCTAAGAAAGAAGTTCATGAAACAAGATCAAAGTTGAAGAAGAAAGTAGTAGGTGCTGAAAAACAGGACAGCAGTGAACCGAAAAAAGATGGTGCGTAGTAGTAGTATTAGCATCGATTTGCTAGCGCTTCAGTAATTCGTACTATATCGCGCCGTAGGTCTCACAGTTCAAAAAATACAATATTCACATCATTTCAGCAAAAGCACATTATATAATCTCTATTCAAAGTTCCTCACAATTACCATTATGGAGACATAGCAACATCCATCGCAAAAAACCGCTTTGACTTCCACCCACATTTTGTCATCTTATAAGAGCCCCAGTTGATCTTTGAAGAAATCATCCACAGATCCACGCACACTTTGTTAGCACGGGCAGCCAAAGGCCCCATAGGGGATTTCAGCTGCCCACCCATTTATGACCGGGCGCCTTACCCACGCTGAAACCCCCAGAGGCATCTACGCAGCGCGCCCGGCCATATTGCAGTCCGTAACAAAACAAGATGGTCCGTAACAAAACAAAAACCTATTCTATTTCAACTTAAGAAAGCCTACCTAACCTTTAGCTCAGGCCCTCACATAGTCCCCCTAGGAGCGCTAATTCCCATAGATACAATATACCTGTATCCCCCTTAGGGGTATGAAGTTGACTTCAATTTTAATTTTACAGTACTCCCGATTTAGCAGTTGCAGATTTTGGCACGAGGATATCCCTCAAATACACACAAGAGGATAAAATGTCAAGTTAAATATATTTCTTCACTCTAAATACGTCAAAAGGTCAGCATGACTCATCGCTATCCCTGAGAAGTCCAGGCGGCGATGTTTCTGAACAAGATACAAAGGTCCAACTAGCGCCACGAAGTGAATTTTGCATTATAACTAATTTGAGAGCATCACGTTACCGCAGCTCGGCAGCTTCGGTCGAGAGTTCGAAACTCAATTGTTATGAGGTTTAATGGTCATGGTGATTTGACACCACGTTGAGACCGTAAGTCTGAATTTTTTATTCAAAAACACATGAACGAACAAGGAAGTTTGCAAAAATACATAAAGCCTTGAGAACACGGTCAAAGAAACTCGTTACCACGCAATGTGTGTGAAATTTACAGAAACGACCCGTATGGCTAAATGTTGTCGAACTATATGGTTGAAATCGTACAAGGCTAATAAGTTAGCGGCCGGTCCACACTGTCACGTCAAGATTTGATGAATCAAAAAGAGTCACGAGTAAAATTAATGTAACAACTGAAATCTGGATACAATATTCCACATGCTACAACTTCTCATGGTCTGGCTCATAATTCCTGCTTCAGCTAGATTGACGTACAGCAATCATTAGGGAATGTTGAACAATTTCAAGTATTTCGCTGTACTGGAACAGATGCCATAAAAATACACCATTACCAACACCTTGCCAGAATAATTATTTCGCAAACAAGGTTAAAACAAGCTCAGTTGGAATGACCTCCAGAAATATAGATACGTGGACGCAAAGAAGCATCATAGCCGACAAAATGGGGGTGGCGGCACACATGTAATCGTGGAAAACTTTTTTGTATGGCGACTAGCAGCTCTAGCTGTCACCACTCGCCAGTCCTGAGAGCAGGCAGCAGTGCGCACCTGGATATCGCAGGCTCTCTGGTGCTGCTCTTCTCCTGATGATGTTGAGCTGCTGTTGTTCTTACGATCACGTTGAGCTGATCATGAGCTACTGTAGTTTTAGCAACGATGCTCATCGTGAACTAAAATTCATCCATTGCTTCTACCCCAAGTGGTGGAAGCAAGTTCAACACACTTGCATTATGTTATAATTTTTTGATACGGCTTTCAATTCTTAAGAACTTTTATCAACCATGAATATTATAACATGAAAACTATGAGCACTGGCATTTTCAGTTGTCTCCTGCCATGCGAACTTCAATGCCAAAATGTAAATTTTCGGGGCAAAAATTAATTTGTAACACTTGAAAAATAATTCTCAGCTACCGAAGACACACATCGAAGCTAACAGATGCCAAATTTGTAATGTTATACTCAGGTTGACATTTACCTCGGAATGACCTGTTCAACATTTGACGTGTTTGAAATTCAGAAGTATTGCGCTATGGAAAGGAATGAAAATCTTTCAGGAGTTGGGAAGACTAACATTCTTGTATTCAAAGTGCCAAGATATAATTTTACTTCAATCGCCAGCAATAATAATAGACGGGAGTAAGAAATGCTTATACATAATACTGGAAATAGTCCACAACACCCTTCTGTATGCTATCTAGAGAGGAAGAAAAAGGAAAAAAATTAGAAAGGAAAAATCTTATAACTTCACGAAAATTGAAAGTTACACTAAGAGTTGGTCAGGTTTCACAGGTCTCAAGGAAAGGGCATTAACACTCGCAAAAAAAAACAAGACTAGGAAAAACAGGTGGAAAAAAGACAAACTTCAGAAAATGAAGGAATATTATTTTATCGGATAAAAAGAAGTCCAATTTGGATGATGCGGATGATCGAGTCACACTCGCATGATTTGAGAAAGGATGAACAGACTATACTTCTAAATGCCATTTGAAGGGTAGAGCTCTTGCCTTGGAAAGAATTATCCTTCATTGGCAACACCAGGTTAGCTCAAAAGAAAGACAAACAAAATATGAAAAGCAAACTCAAATTTGAGAAAAAATCTAACATTAACTAGCAGACAGGACAAAATTGATGCATTCCTTCAAGGAGTTTGTGCTGCAAAATCCAGCTAAGCATAAAAATATCATCTATATCGCAAAATGTCAAGTTATTGATAAGTCAGTTCATTCTCCAAATTTAAATCCATTAGTAATTTGTGGGGCATCAAATAAAAACTTGCTCATCAAAATTAAGACAGCTTGAGAGGATGGGCACATTGATAGAATGTACCAACACTTGGATTGCGGCGCTTAGAAATGAAGTTTAACACTCAATTTGAATTTTATAGTCAAATGTATTAAGCAATGGTGAAAATACCTTACATTAACTGTAAATTTAAAGCCAATTGTAGTAAGCAACGATGAAAATACCAAACATGAACTGGATCATGTTTTCATTAGGTTTTGATTAAATATTTTTTTAAATTGAGTTTGTGATTACTGGGAGGTGAGCAGTACAATGAAAACTCGCAGTGACCAAATATGGCGCACGTCGCAGTTAGTGTTCAGAAATATTGGGATGGAATATCGCTCGAAAACCTTGCTCAGTTATTGGAATGAACAGAAAAAAAACTCGTAAACGTTCTTTAATTTAAAGGAAACGCTTAATAATTAAGTAAGAATTTAATTGCACCAAATTTCATATTTTTAATTAGCTATTCATTTGTATCCAAGTATTCTACAGTATTTTTTGTTCAAAATGTTTTAATTTGGGCCTCAACATTCGCAAAGCTTGATACAAACTCGAATTGTTAGTACACATGGCTTTAATATCACAATGTTCATGTTTGCAGAAAATTTCAACGAATTCATAACAATATTGAAAAAATGTGTTGAAGAAATAAGCAAGAGTCCTAAACTCATTACCACCACCATAGTCCATACTTAGATATCTTTCTCTATTGCCTAAAAATACTATAATGGAATTAGACATTGAACCTCATATCAAGAAGAGTTGGTAACTCTCAGTCATTGAACTGTTATTCCATGCTTCTCTCACGTTTTTTTTTCTTTACAAGTTTTTAGACTCGGCGAGTACGTGTTTGGGAGTAAAGAAAAACAATTAATTTCAAAATAAACACGAAAAGTTCGGATAGTAATTCATAAAACTCACCTAGTCAGTAATCTGGAGGACTGAACGTTCATGTTTCAATTCAGGTACGTCGTATTCCTACATTTCAGACACCACAATTCTAACATTTACTGTTACATAGAAAACCTTTAATGAAAGTTCAGCGCAAAATAATTATTTGACGCATCTTATAGAAGTGTCGGAATCAGAGCAGTCAAATAAGAGATATCAATCAGACGGGAAAACTTCGCATGGAACTACGGGAAGTCAACAATAAATCAAGAAAACCTAGGACAACACTGAGACATGCGTAAGGAAGTGTTTCTTGATGAGTTGCGGGTCGGTGGAGGAGTAGGAACAGAACGAGCAGTTGAGTACTCGTTTGACATGAACACTGGCATGTTTCGTCATAGCAGACCGGGAGAAGCCTATGAAATTGCAGCGGCTACACGAGTACGAGGGGATGTCGGTATGCTCACGCACGTGGGCACGGACTTCGTCCATGTTCTTGAAGAACTTCTCGCAAAAAGGACACCGCTTTTCAGGACTTGATTTCCCGCTACTCGTGTAGAACTCTAGGAACGCATCCAAAGTGCCATCTTTGGAGTACACGTGGACCATCACGTGCCGTTCTATGGAGCCTTTATTGTCACCTACGTAGTCGCATTCGTTGCAGTAGCACATGTGTTTATCTTTCGCATGCATTCTGGGGTGGATCTCCATCTCCTCTGGCAAGTGCGTCTTGAAGCTGCACTTGTTGCACGTCATCAAAGAATTGCACTTGGACTCGTGAGCGTAGAACTTCACTTTGGAAGAGGTGAAGTACCTGCACCGCGTGCAGTGTAAGATATTTATCCCTTTAGGGTTCCGGAAAATAAACGAAGGGACGAGCGTTCCGGAGTCGCAGCGAATTTTGGTAGCAAGGCAAGAACCGTATATTTTCTCCAAAAGGGCCTGAAAGCAACAAATCAATACATATTATGAGAGCGGCAAATTTTTTAGGAATGTCTAAAAGTAGATAGATCCATTATCTGATGGCTTCAATTTGAGGTACAATGTCACAGTCAGGAATAAATTGAAGTAATACGAATCAAATGAAGACACTAAGGGGAACAAGAGTGACAGATTTTCAGTTGCTTAGTGATAGTCAAGGTTTAAGTTGAGATAAAAGACTTTACTATAAAAAATATGAAGAAACGTCTCAAAAACTTAAAATGCAGAAATACTCTTACTATTTCGGTTTCCAGAGATGCTCGGTATTCTTTAAAATTGTTTTTACATTCGCTTAGACTGGTAGACACGTTAGGATTTGAAAATCTCTCTTCAAAAAACTATTCTCCCACTAACGGCCACTTTCATTCAAGTTGAAATGGCTTATTGGAAACCACAACTAGGCAAAGTAAAAAGCCAATCGATTTACCCTAAACCTGATTAACACAAGAAAACATCTAGCACATATCCACAAAAGGAAACAATACTCAGGCGTGAACACATACGGTAACATACCTTGCTAATGGAGAACGGAGTGTAGGACGCCGGTTTCAAGTAAGCAGGAGCGGATCTACGAGGCTGGCTCCGGCCAGGATTTGCAGACGTAGGTACGATAACAGAGCCAGAACCAGCACTTGCCCAACTGGTAGAGTTGGCAGGACTAGTGTTGCTTCGCCCTTCTCCAGGGCCTTTAGGAGTCATTTGATCCTTCACTGATGCATTCAACGGAGAGTTTATTTCAGGTATAATATCTTTACTCCTCGTACGGTGTGTTCCTTCAATGTCATTTCTTTTCAACGTAGACTCACTTGTAATAGATCGTCCTGTGCTATTAGATCCAGGGAGATGATCATTACTATCTGAATTAGGTGAACCAGAATAAGTTGGTGAATACACAGAAGATGAAGCAGATGAATTCTCCTGCCTTACTTTCAAAGAAGAGTTAGTAGGTATTTTGTTGCAATGCTCTGGGCTAACAAGGTCGTCTGACTGATCTACACTCATATCAGCCATCTGAACATCGTCAGACGCAGTCGTGGTACTGTTCGGAGAAGTAATTTCTAATGAAATAACACCAGGAGAAGGGTTTTCAAGTCTAGATGACCGGTTGGCCGAATTTCTTTTTTCTTTTTCGGGGTTGGTCTCACTCTTTTTACCAAGGCTTCCATCATTCAGGGTCTTCTGCGGTGAAGCAAGCCGCTTCACATCACTCCGAGATTTGATTCTTGAGCTATCATTTTCATCTGTCACGGAGACTGAAGGCGATTCGTTTCTTCGTTGGCTGTCATCCTGGCTACTAAGTACAGAAATTTCACTATCTTCCTTTTCCGCATTAAATCCTGTTTCGCTGAAATCTTCACAGCTCACTGAATCAACATCAGTAAAGCCCTCTTCACGAAGAGTCATCGAGATGCAGTCCAACTCACTTTGACTTAAAAGATCATGAGCATCATCCACGAGACTATCACCCAAGCTCTCCGATTTATCATGACTGCCTTCTTTTTTCAAGTTGTCTCCGTTTGATGCATTTGAGGAGGAAGTACGATTCAAAGCTGATTTGTTGGGGTGAACTTTCAAGGGACTATTTTTTTCAGCTCCTGCCGAAGGCATATCAGAAGCCGCGTTTTCTGAGCTGTCAGAGCCTAAGCCTTGCCTAACTCGCTGCAAAACGCGTTCAATGCTATCAGCAACAGCATCCTGATTCTCTTCTTTTTTACGAGCACTAGCAGAGTTACTATGCTTATTAGCTTTGTATTTCTTGGCACATGGAACATTTTTCTCACTGTCACTAGCATCATGGCTGACGCAAGCAGCTGAACTTCTACCTCTCCGCAAGTTATACTCCTCCTGCACGCACTTTTTCCAAACTTCGTAGTTGAGCGCACTATTCGGTGACTTGTGCATGTCTTTACCTAATTTCTTAGCCTTCCCCTGCTTCTTAATAGACGTCGCGGATTTTCGCAATTGAGGCAAACGTTTACGGACCCGTGATTGATTCCTCTTCGCAGCAGAACGGATTTCATTCATTCTATAACGAACGTTGCCCGTTCGTGAAATGAAACCGTAGGTATTGCTCCACAACCTAGGATGTTTGTATGACCCACGTCTAGCACTAGCGAATGGATACTTGGGTAGGATTGTGAGGTTCAACTTCGGAGGTTCACAGGCTTTCCGGAGGGTCAGTTTTTGTTCGGCATTTTTCATTGAAGTAGACAGTGTGCTCTTCCAATTTTGGTGCAGTATCTCAACCCAAGTAAGTTCTTGTGAATGATCTATTTTGCGCTTTTTAGCTGAAGTATTGTCTCTATGATCATCATCGGTTGTGGACAAGAGCCTTTTTTCACATGACGGCTGTGCTAAGGAGGCTTCAATGAACACTTCCGACGTCTCAGTGCCTAATTTACTGGGAGTCGTTTCTTTTTCACGCACCCAAGATAACCCAGACTGTGTAAACGGACTTGGTGATCCCTCAGCTTGTGAATCCTTGGAAATTCCAGGCGCTGTACTCACAAGACCCGGAAATTCGACGTCAGCACTTCCCAAATCACGGCCAACTCCGGCTTCTGGTGGACTAGCACAATGGTTGTAAGAAGCGAGTCCTACTCCAGAAATCGTCAAGCTGGTATTTTTATATAATCGAGTCAAAGGAGAAACCGACATTTTTGACGACTCTTTCTTCAAAGGAGTGAACAATTTTCTGCGATGATCAAGCGTTGAGGCTTGGCCACAACCTGTGTTAGTCACGATTTTTTTGCCAGACTTGCACTGAGTCGGTGGGGAAAGCTGTATGTCTTGCTGAGATAAGTCTATAGTGGTCATGCCACCCAACAGACGCAGGTCGAGCTTCTCTACGACGACCGAGACTTGGCTGGACTGCGGTCTGCCAGGAACATCGGAGTTCGAGGGGCTTCCCTCCTGAGAGGAGTCTGAAGACTCGTCAATGCAAGGTAGCGAAATGTCTGAACTGAATGATTCGTTCAGCGTTAACTGTCCGCCCCAACCTTTTCCGTCACTATTACTATCGTTTTGGCACCATCGGTAAGAGGACGAATTTTCGTTTACAGGTTCCACTAATTTTTCATGAGAACGCTCATCACTAGCAGCCTGAGAGGGTTCTTGAACTTCATTCGTGTTAGAGGAGGCAAAAATAGCACATGCCATTTTTGTTGGATGTATAGCGGAACCATCTTTTTGGTCTTCCTTCATTGATGATTCTTCACCTCGACTAAAATTGGGCCTAACTTCTTCTGCACTTGAACAATCTTCAGATGTTGATACTTTCAAACGTTTTTTATTTTCATTTTGTTCTTCGACATTATCTTTCGTTTCGGTATAAATCCTCTTTTTACTTCCGTCTTTTCGGGAATATTTTTCCATTTCTTCAGCTTCTCCCACCGTCCGAGCGTCATCATTACAAGACGACAGAAGAGAAATAAATTTTACTTCACCATTTTTATTTTTGGTCACGACGCTAGCAGCTGTTGTGCTCGTAATTTCAACATTACTCAAACTGTTCTTTCCAGCCCCGTTTCCACACACTTTTTCGTTGCTAAAGTAACTGTCGCTTGTGGGGTTTTCAGGTTTGTTCTTCGGCACCTCATTACTGGCTGTCAATCGCTTAATGGTACAGCCGTTGTGAACCAACTTCTGCATATCATCTTTTTTGACATGTCTAGAATCCAAGTCATTTCTTTCGCGATTCTTCCCTACTTTCGAGATTTCAGCACTGTAGCCTTCGCCTTCATTCAAACTATTATTTTTATTAACTTCTTTAGCTGTTTTTACCATGCTACTGCATGTCTCTTTGTTCTCCAAAATGTTTTTAGCTACTTTGCCACTGCTATTTTCAATTTCATCCGGTTTGTCTTGACGTTGCTGCTTTAGAGCATCATCCTTCTTTCGGCCATGTACTTCTTTTTCTGCCATGCTTTCAAGATTCTCTTCTTTAGTTCTGCTTTCGATGTTGATTTTGTTTCCCCTCTTTTCTACGGGCTTCGACGTCAGTTCTTTCGCCTCGCATTCTAACCCGCTGGGCTTCACGTTATGTTTTTTGTTACTGCGACGGTGTTCTCGCGCATCTGTCTCAGCCAGAGTAGATACTCTGGTCGCTTCATCAGTGTCTCTATTATGATCAAGAGTCCCAACTTTCTCTTCGCTATTTTCGCTTATTTCTTTTCTTTCATTATATTTCGTCCTAGCACCATCTTCATTTCCGATGGCGGTCCGGTGAGGACTCTTCTTACTTCGATGTTTTTTATGTAGGCTTTTGTTACTGCCAGAATCAGCCTTGCTTTTGCTAACGGAGTCTCCATGTCTGACACCTGAGTTTCCATACCCCGAGTCGTGGCTGGCACTCGAATCTTTCTCCCCAGAACTGCGGCTCATACTAGAGTCCAGGTTCTCCTTGGCAACGCGATCCTTATCCTTACAGCCGTCGTCTGACTTTTTCATACTTTTCGCATCTTCGCTCCTCACAGACGAGCTTGTCTTAGTTCGACCTTCATGGTTTACATTTTTAGCACTTCTCTCATGGCTTTCCTTACTCGCCTTCCGGTCAGGGCTTCTAGATAGAGTTGAACGGCTGTCCTTGTGATGCTCTTTTCGAAGCTTATTTGCCTTCTTGGTTGCATCTAAAGATCTTTTCGTTCCTTTCGTGCACTGAATTTGCTCCCTCCCTCGTTTTCCTTTGCTAGAGTGTTTCTCATTCTGAACGTCAGGCGATGTTCCTATGTTTGGACCTCGACCTTCATTTTCACAAAAATCCCCATGGGGATTTTCATTCGGCAGACCCTTCTCTCTCCTATCACTGTGTTTCTTTTTCCTCTCCAAGGCACTCACTCGATTGGCCAAGTCTTCCATTTTCTGACACGTCGTATTAACGTCGCCTACATGCGCGTTCATTTCATCGTTTTTTCTGGAATTTTCTTCGATGTTCATAGGGCCATTTTTCTCGTCATGCTTATCGTGCGAAGAGTTAGCATGCAAAAACATATCCTCTCCTCCTCCAAGTAACTTCTTGTTACCTCCAGCGCCAGCGCAATGCGGAAGAACTTCACTTGAAGAGTCCGTTGCGGTCACGTCCAAGTTTCTCTTCTTTGCAGACTCGACATCAGCAAGAGATGCTACATTACAATTAGCTAGCTTTGTTGTAACAGCACCACCAGCATCACGAACACTTTGAGCATTATCACATTTGAATTTTACGCCTAGCGGCGATGCACATTCCGGAGAAAGCAAAGTCACTCCCGAAGAATCAAGAGCAACCTCAGTTTTTCTTGAATGCATTGATTCTTTATCTTCTTCAACTTTGGCTACTTGAACTAAGCTTTCTGGTTCATGGATCTTTGAAGCCTCTACTTTTGCTGGAATATCGACAGTAGAGGAAACTTCGCCAAAAGTAACACCCGTGGAGGTCATTGTGCGGCCTGCCTCAACACAACATTCAGGGTCATTCTGTGTCGTCAATACTGCACGCAGCTTTTCGACATCAAGAGACTTTACCGCAGAACTACGATCCGACTCGGATTCAGTAATAATGTTCCTTTGCGAAGCAGAACCTGAAGAGGATACATAACTCTGAATTTCATCCATTGATTTTAACAACGATTCAGTATCGTCCAGTTCAACGTCAGCTAATTTCAACGGAGCAATGTTTTTCTTTTCTCCCACGGCGTCTCTTAATGAACTTTCGACATGTAAATTAAAATTGGTGCCGTTTTTCTGAGAAGAATTTACTGCCGTTTCCGAAGTTAACATTAACTTCAATTGAAACAAAACTCCTTTATCAAGAACTGTTCGATCCCTATGTTCTTCTGCTGAACCAAGAGATGCTGGTTGACCCATATCGTCTGCACCAGCCAGGCTCCGAACACAAGGTTCCGTCGACTTATCAGGCTCCGTCTGACTTGCATGTTTTAGAGGTGAGTTAAGATCACTATCTCCAATAGTAGACGCTCTCGTCGCAGTCATATCAGATCGTTCCTGACTGACTGCATCGCATGATACGTCACTTGTTTTGGATGAGCTCTCGCACGACACACGGATAGACTGACCTGTCACATTCTCATCCTCACCATCATCCGACATATCCAACTGAAGTTTGAAGTCGGGGTCACTGTCTTGTGGGGACATTCCACGACCATGGGTAACGCTCAGCTTCTCTGGCTCATCATCTTCAAAACTATCTGCTTCTGGGGTGAGTATTACTGGCGACGACGGCAGTACAGAGTTTGCCGTATAACCGGTAGACACGCTAACATCGTTGCTGTGGGTTGTAGTAGTATTTGATTTTAAAGCTGATTCACAAGAAATGTTGTCCTTTTTATTAACCTGCGTATTTGAATCAAGCTTTACAGGTGCATGAACTCCAAAAATTTTATTTTCTGCTTCTGGTTCAGCTTCTAGAGTAACAGGAGGCAAAGCGCGTGCTTTGGATGCATCTCGGCTCGATAGGCACTCGGAAGTGGCATCACACGTTTTCAGAGCGTCAGCCTCATCAGTCGGCATACTGCAGTTTTCGACAAAAACTAGCTTTTGTTTTACTTCCTCTACAGGACCATTAGCTGAACCTTTGTTGTTATTCAATGGCGTGAGAGCATTTCTAGATGATGTCTCGCCATCGTTGATGCTAAAATGGTCTATGGTAGCCTTACTGGAAGCTTTGTCTGGCTCTTTACAGTTGGTTAAGGATTGTTCCCCACAAAGTGTTGGCAAAGTTTGACTGGAAGACTTTGAAATGATCATCTCCCTCACTTCGGGTAAGTCCACGTCTCCTTCACTTGTAACACTGCCAGATGAACTCACTTTCCCTGTGGTAAGCAAAAAAATAATCCCTTTAACGTTTAGTGCAGCTTGGCAAAACTAGCACATTCTATAGAACCAAGAGGCAGTAAAATTCAAACGTAAACTACGTTAAATTTCAAAGTTCATGGGCTAATTCTGTTGATATTTAATAGCACACAACATCTGAAACACTTAATGCTGTGAAGGAAGGAATAGTAGAGTAGACTGAGTGAGAACCATCAAAAAGAAAAAGGACATATCAGAATGATGGGATCCAAATAGATAAATAATATCGTGAGCCAACCAACATTGGTGATCCAGCCACAAGCCGTGACGCATGAGGACACAGTGCTTAACTCGACATTTTCACAACGTGACCAAGAGAAATTAAAATCAGATCAACACAGAATCCGCAATGCGACATGCGAAAGGTCACTTGAGCGATACATTCGCACATGCATGTGAACAAGTGAAATTAAAAACGCAGAAAAGGGCAACATGGATCTTTCCCAGATAAGCCTCTCCACTAACAGCACGTAAGTTCACCCACTTGTAACTTTCGATATAATGCACCTATCGACTTAAAATTACTTTCAAACAAAAGAATGTTTTAACCTTTCGTGTGAGAGTAATTCGGAGTCGATAGGTGCATTATTTCGAAAGTTACAAGTGGGTGAACTGATGTGTTGCATTAGTGGCGGGGCTAACCTGGAAAAGATCCGGCAACACTACACTGATAACTTTAAAATAACAATCATTCTTGAAAAGAGGACGTCATAATCTCACTTGGATTAACAGGAAGAAACACTGAATTCATCAGTATGGATGATCTAATTGATTTTTCGGCAACCTCAATTTTGTAAATTACAAGAAAACCCAATGTTAAAAACATTGTGCTAAGAACAAATGATTCTGCGTTCAAGCGAATCCATACTCAGGAATTCTAAAAAAACGAATAAAGTTATATAACATTTAAGTACCAAAACAAAACTTGAATGTAATGGATTGGATTAGGTGTTACTTTAAGACTTTCTAAAGGCAACAATGGCGTTCCACAAAGAGTAAGGAAGAAGGCACCATATATTACGGTAGTAGTAGGTGCTGAAAATCAGGACAGCAGTGAACCGAAAAAAGATCGTGCGTAACTAAACAAAAAAATTCTATTTCACTAAAAAAAAGAAGATCCACCTAACCTTCACCCAGGGACCTCTCATATTACTCCTTAGAGCGCTAATTACCATAGACATAATAGTTGCATCCCTCTGAGGGGCAACAGAAAATAAAATAAATGATACAAGAATACGAAGAACAAGAACGAAAACAAATACAATAACAAAGCAAAATAAAACAGACTGAAATAACGCCACAAGCGTTCAAGAGTTCGATATTCCCCAGGATGAAGAATGACGACTCTGACACATGCTTAAATAAATTCTATTTACCAAGTTGAACATCGAAAGCAATAGCGTAGTCTCCTTACCAACCGTGGCGAGCTGGCAGATGATGAACAGAGTGGCCAATAAGTTACACCCCACGAGAAGAAACAAGGGACTATAGTACGACCAGAATGAAATGACCGTTTAGGAGCGGTTCCAGAAATGCACGGTTGCCAAATCACAAACCCCTACCCATCGAAAATTTATACAGACAACAACGATAATTTAAGCAGAAAATCGGTAACTTCTGGTAACTTCTATTATCAAAATATATTGATTAAAAATATTCTTACATGCACTAAGCTATATATGTATATTATATTTATAATATCCGCACTCTCGGTATGTTTGACTATTTTTCTAGAAATTCATACACTGTCGCCACATCTTATTCGTGTCACGTAGGTGCCATCCAGTGCCAGATGCATTCCGGTCGTGGTACGCTGTACACCTGTTCAGTTGAATACCTCGCCCAGTCAGAATGGCGGGAAAAGAAGCACACAAGACGGAATCACGTCACTTGCATAGCCAAGAGGCCCAAGACAAGGAAATCGTTTATAACGTGCATCAAATTTCATAGACGACAAGAGCATTGACAATTTGGCAACGCGGATGACGTTTTACAGACTGCAGAACAAAAAATGAGGGCCCAGGAGAGGGATGAATTCAGTAGCAAGTCCCACAGATGGAGCACATTTGTATGAGGTTTTTAAGCATCGAATTCTGTTGCTTGCTCTGGCTTCCCATATTTGAATGCACAGCAGAACAGCACCTACACTTGCATGCCAAGCAGAACAGCACCTAAACTTGCATGCACAGCAGAACAGCACCTACACTCGCATGCACAGCAGAACAGCACCTATCACTCGCATGCACAGCAGAACAGCACCTACACTCGCATGCCACAGCAGAACAGCACCTACACTCGCATGCACAGCAGAACAGCACCTACACTCGCATGCACAGCAGAACAGCACCTACACTCGCATGCACAGCAGAACAGCACCTACACTCGCATGCACAGCAGAACAGCACCTACACTCGCATGCACAGCAGAACAGCACCTACACTCGCATGCACAGCAGAACAGCACCTACACTCGCATGCCACAGCAGAACAGCACCTACACTCGCATGCACAGCAGAACAGCACCTACACTCGCATGCACAGCAGAACAGCACCTACACTCGCATGCACAGCAGAACAGCACCTACACTCGCATGCACAGCAGAACAGCACCTACACTCGCATGCACAGCAGAACAGCACCTACACTTGCATGCACAGCAGAACAGCACCTACACTCGCATGCACAGCAGAACAGCACCTACACTCGCATGCACAGCAGAACAGCACCTACACTTGCATGCACAGCAGAACAGCACCTACACTCGCATGCACAGCAGAACAGCACCTACACTTGCATGCACAGCAGAACAGCACCTACACTCGCATGCACAGCAGAACAGCACCTACACTCGCATGCACAGCAGAACAGCACCTACACTCGCATGCACAGCAGAACAGCACCTACACTTGCATGCACAGCAGAACAGCACCTACACTTGGATGCACAGCAGAACAGCACCTACACTTGGATGCAGAACAGAACCTACACTCGCATGCACAGCAGAACAGCACCTACACTCGCATGCACAGCAGAACAGCACCTACACTTGCATGCACAGCAGAACAGCACCTACACTTGCATGCACAGCAGAACAGCACCTACACTCGCATGCACAGCAGAACAGCACCTACACTCGCATGCACAGCAGAACAGCACCTACACTCGCATGCACAGCAGAACAGCAAGTATTTGTTAGATACTAAATAATGACTCAGATTTATAATCTGAAATTACATTTTGATTAGAATTCCGATTATATCTTAATCCTCTCTAACCACATAAAATAAATGTTCCCCAAAAAAATTGAAGACAATTTAGCATGGAATTAAGAGAACAGCAAACATATGCACACAGTGCCTCAACACCTCCACAAAAAGAGTAACATTGAAAGAAGTTAATGAAACAGGATGAAAGTGCCAGAAGAAAGAGGTGCTAAGAGGAAAAGACACCACTGTAGAGAAAAAGAACAAAACAGAACAAAAACAACTCTTTTTTTTAGCAAAATGAAAACGTTCATTTATATTAACCTTAGGACCCCTCATCTTCCTCCTTAGAGCAACAATTCCCAGAGATTGAATAGTTGTATCCACCTTGTGTGAATCACCTTCCGTTGCATCACAATAGCAAGTATTTTTAGAATACAATGAAAATATGCCTGATCATGGACATGAATTTATGCACACTGATCAGCCTCAGCACTGAGTAAGCATACTATTCCGACACAAAGAAAACTACTACTGAATAAGTAAACAAACTCAAAGTTTACTACATAAATTCTAACTATATCGTAGCTCTACGCGTTAATAATAAGAGAAGGTGGTTCACTATTTATTTTTACTGCGCCCATTCCCGTTTTACCGTACCTTAAAGAGTTTAATTAGAGAGCTTCTTCCTTGCATCATCCATTGTACGACATAATAATGAACTCACCGCATGTCATAGGACCAGGGCTCGTCCACGTGATGGACTTGACTGGAGAAGGACTTTTGCTGCTCAGGCTTGCGTTGGCTGCCGTAAGCACCTTGATGCATAACATCTTGCCATTTTTTCCTCGCACAGTCAAAAGTTTACCACTCTCTGTCACAGGGTCTGCACTGACTTGTTGCTTTGTCACTTCATCGCCAGGTTCTGCTACTTCAGGAGAGCCCAATTCCGAGCGCTCAATTGGTTTTCCATTCTCACCTAAGCAGGAAGTTGCCACCTCATTTTGAGCATCCCGCGCACCACTCTCAACGCTTGCGTTGTTTTGCTTTGCTGGAACTATGAGAGTCTCAGCAGCGCCACAACTTGCGCTCCCAGCAACTGAAGACACGATATAGGCATTTCCTTCCATAGTTTTCACCTGGTCAGCAGATGTAACTGTGAATCTCCCATTTGAGTTTAAAGGAATAATGCGAACCAGTTTACTTGGTCTCTTACTGTCCACAAACTGATCTTTCATAGGAACTGAAGAACTACCCCCACTCGAAACACAAAAGGCATTCAACCTGGAAATATTATACGTATTTTCTGAAGAATTTAGCTCTTTACCTAGTAGCGGCTCAGCACTGCCCTTCGAAAAACGCTTGGTTACGAAGGAAAGAGCAGCGTCTTTGTTAGAAACAGGAACAGCTTTTTTGCATGAGTCAGAAACAGCATCACTTGCAGTCTGTGGAGAGGTTTTACTGGCTGACTCATTTGAGCTCAGGGAAATGCAACTAACAGAACCAGCAACCTTGGGCACCAATTTCACAGAGGGTTTAGACGAGCCTTCATCACCTTCACTCTGCTCATTCGATGCCAGTGCGAGTTCAGAAATCTGAGTACTTTGAGCGCTCGTTGCGTCAGCATTTACGACGCACATTTCAGCAAGCTCACGTCCACCATCACCAAGCAGGCTAACAGATGTTGGGACTGTGCCGCTCCTGCTCAGATCAGGATTTCCGTTCACTTCGGTTATGTTACGCCTTGTTTTCCATGATGCGTTGTTGGACTGCGCATCACCTCCAGGTAGCACAACAAGTATGTCTCCAGTGCCTATTCCATGACGGTCGCATTTTGTGGCTTTATTTGAAGAGACCACTGGAGCAAGAGACGCGTCATTGTTTGCAACTACTCTCGCGAGCAGCTCCGAGTCGACTTCTGCTTTACGTGGTTGCTCATCTCCTGCGTGAACGGTGAAAGTTGTCAGTTAAGAGTAGGCAGTGTTAGAAAGAAACAAACATTAACGTTAGCTCATTCACACCAACACCAAATATGTCAATTTTGGACACAATCAAAACTAAAGGTACACTTCAATTTTACACAGAGAATCAAGGTTCAAAGTATTCCTAGTAGTAAAATAAAAATAGGTAGACCTACCAACACTTTCATTGCAAAAAGGGAAAACAAGAACAAAAATGGACTTACATGAAGGCAGCTTAGTATGAAAGCTGCCCAGCAAGAGGGCTACCCAGTTTGGGCACTGCCATATATGAATACTGCCTAGAACTTGTATGAGTGTGGCATGAATGGGCTTAGAAAAGTCAATGAAATGTCAAATTCCTGATAAAGATTATTGTCTGAAAGATTGTGGGCTAGCATCTCGCAAATAGTTAATGAATTTTTGAATTTAGAACAAGTTTGTCAACTTCAAAAGTCAAAATTATTACAAGGAAATATAAAGTGAGCTTCCAAAATAAAACTAAGAAGTTAAAAATAAACAAAACTTCTAAAAAGACAAATATTGAATTGCCATAGTTCCAAAGAGCAAATTAATGACGTAGTACAAAGAGAACATTAGGACTCAAAATGGTACACAAAATACTGAAAGTAAAAAAAAATTGAACATGTTGATATTTAATTCAATTCTTTTATGGCACATGTGCCATAAAGAAAACACGAGGGTTTCCAGTACTCATTACCAAGATGACATGAAAATTTGCCTGCCTAATGACATCACCAAAAGATGAGGCACAGTCCACATTAGCCATGGGAATAAAACTGTGAAGCATACAGTAAACAGCTCAGGGAGGAAAGTTCCTACACAAATTAGCCCTGGCAATAAGACCACAACACCTCAGGGAGGCAAGTTCCTACACAAATAAGCCCTGGCAATAAGACCATAGCAGCTCAGGGAGCCAAGTTCCTACACAAATAAGCCCTGGCAATAAGACCATAGCAGCTCAGGGAGGCAAGTTCCTACACAAATAAGCCCTGGCAATAAGACCACAGCAGCTCAGGGAGCCAAGTTCCTACACAAATAAGCCCTGGCAATAAGACCATAGCAGCTCAGGGAGGCAAGTTCCTACACAAATAAGCCCTGGCAATAAGACCACAACAGCTCAGGGAACCAAGTTCCTACACAAATAAGCCCTGGCAATAAGACCATAGCAGCTCAGGGAGCCAAGTTCCTACACAAATAAGCCCTGGCAATAAGACCATAGCAGCTCAGGGAACCAAGTTCCTACACAAATAAGCCCTGGCAATAAGACCATAGCAGCTCAGGGAGGCAAGTTCCTACACAAATAAGCCCTGGCAATAAGACCATAGCAGCTCAGGGAGCCAAGTTCCTACACAAATAAGCCCTGGCAATAAGACCACAGCAGCTTAGGGAGCCAAGTTCCTACACAAATAAGCCCTGGCAATAAGACCATAGCAGCTCAGGGAGCCAAGTTCCTACACAAATAAGCCCTGGCAATAAGACCATAGCAGCTCAGGGAGCCAAGTTCCTACACAAATAAGCCCTGGCAATAAGACCACAGCAGCTCAGGGAGCCAAGTTCCTACACAAATAAGCCCTGGCAATAAGACCATAGCAGCTCAGGGAGCCAAGTTCCTACACAAATAAGCCCTGGCAATAAGACCACAGCAGCTCAGGGAGCCAAGTTCCTACACAAATAAGCCCTGGCAATAAGACCATAGCAGCTCAGGGAGCCAAGTTCCTACACAAATAAGCCCTGGCAATAAGACCATAGCAGCTCAGGGAGCCAAGTTCCTACACAAATAAGCCCTGGCAATAAGACCACAGCAGCTCAGGGAGCCAAGTTCCTACACAAATAAGCCCTGGCAATAAGACCACAGCAGCTCAGGGAGCCAAGTTCCTACACAAATAAGCCCTGGCAATAAGACCATAGCAGCTCAGGGAGCCAAGTTCCTACACAAATAAGCCCTGGCAATAAGACCACAGCAGCTCAGGGAGCCAAGTTCCTACACAAATAAGCCCTGGCAATAAGACCATAGCAGCTCAGGGAGCCAAGTTCCTACACAAATAAGCCCTGGCAATAAGACCATAGCAGCTCAGGGAGCCAAGTTCCTACACAAATAAGCCCTGGCAATAAGACCATAGCAGCTCAGGGAGCCAAGTTCCTACACAAATAAGCCCTGGCAATAAGACCACAGCAGCTCAGGGAGCCAAGTTCCTACACAAATAAGCCCTGGCAATAAGACCACAGCAGCTCAGGGAGCCAAGTTCCTACACAAATAAGCCCTGGCAATAAGACCATAGCAGCTCAGGGAGCCAAGTTCCTACACAAATAAGCCCTGGCAATAAGACCACAACACCTCAGGGAGGCAAGTTCCTACACAAATAAGCCCTGGCAATAAGACCATAGCAGCTCAGGGAGGCAAGTTCCTACACAAATAAGCCCTGGCAATAAGACCATAGCAGCTCAGGGAGCCAAGTTCCTACACAAATAAGCCCTGGCAATAAGACCATAGCAGCTCAGGGAGGCAAGTTCCTACACAAATAAGCCCTGGCAATAAGACCATAGCAGCTCAGGGAGCCAAGTTCCTACACAAATAAGCCCTGGCAATAAGACCACAACAGCTCAGGGAGCCAAGTTCCTACACAAATAAGCCCTGGCAATAAGACCACAACAGCTCAGGGAGGCAAGTTCCTACACAAATAAGCCCTGGCAATAAGACCATAGCAGCTCAGGGAGGCAAGTTCCTACACAAATAAGCCCTGGCAATAAGACCACAGCAGCTCAGGGAGCCAAGTTCCTACACAAATAAGCCCTGGCAATAAGACCATAGCAGCTCAGGGAGCCAAGTTCCTACACAAATAAGCCCTGGCAATAAGACCATAGCAGCTCAGGGAACCAAGTTCCTACACAAATAAGCCCTGGCAATAAGACCATAGCAGCTCAGGGAGCCAAGTTCCTACACAAATAAGCCCTGGCAATAAGACCACAACAGCTCAGGGAGCCAAGTTCCTACACAAATAAGCCCTGGCAATAAGACCATAGCAGCTCAGGGAGCCAAGTTCCTACACAAATAAGCCCTGGCAATAAGACCACAACAGCTCAGGGAGCCAAGTTCCTACACAAATAAGCCCTGGCAATAAGACCATAGCAGCTCAGGGAGGCAAGTTCCTACACAAATAAGCCCTGGCAATAAGACCACAGCAGCTCAGGGAGCCAAGTTCCTACACAAATGAGCCCTGGCAATAAGACCATAGCAGCTCAGGGAGCCAAGTTCCTACACAAATAAGCCCTGGCAATAAGACCATAGCAGCTCAGGGAGCCAAGTTCCTACACAAATAAGCCCTGGCAATAAGACCATAGCAGCTCAGGGAGCCAAGTTCCTACACAAATAAGCCCTGGCAATAAGACCATAGCAGCTCAGGGAGCCAAGTTCCTACACAAATAAGCCCTGGCAATAAGACCATAGCAGCTCAGGGAGCCAAGTTCCTACACAAATAAGCTCTGGCAATAAGACCATGGCAGCTCAGGGAACCAAGTTCCTACACAAATAAGCCCTGGCAATAAGACCATAGCAGCTCAGGGAGCCAAGTTCCTACACAAATAAGCCCTGGCAATAAGACCATAGCAGCTCAGGGAGCCAAGTTCCTACACAAATAAGCTCTGGCAATAAGACCATGGCAGCTCAGGGAACCAAGTTCCTACACAAATAAGCCCTGGCAATAAGACCAAGCAAGTTCCTACCTCTGAGACAGAGGCGCTGCGACACCACTGGCTTCAGGGGGTGCGTGAACCTGCCTCTAACAGGCCCTTCCAGGTACACTTGGAAGCACAAACGAAATGCTCTGAAGTCCAAGCTCTGCCACTTGCTAAAGCTGGCTGCACACCAGAAAAAATACAAATCTTGTAGACACCATATTAGAAGTAAAATTAGTTCTATTGAATAATTCTAACTTGGCCAAAGAAAAACTTGAAAAAATCTATTTGATAAATTTTAAATTATGTTTACAAAGTTAATGAAGAATACATTAATATGAGTTTGAGGAATAGAATTGCATTTGAGATACATCTGAATATCAGCTCAACTGCGTTTTATGTTACTAATGTGAGACCTGAAGCAAAACTCACAAGTAAATTAAAACCAATTTACTGAAAATTTTTAGATATCCAGTTATCCACTCCGAGTTTTTCCAAGGAGATTCTAACAAAATCACAAAAATAATTAGTCACTCAGAAATGTTCAATTTGCTGTAATTTTTCCCAGAATGGTAACAACTGTTTCCACCAAAGAAGCATTGACAATCACATCACGACTGAGTGATAGTTGATGCCAAAAAAAACTTCAAGCCAAAGAAAAAACGTTCATCCATATTAACACTTTGACCGTGACTACTAAATTTTAACTTCAACACAAAACTCAAATTTAATGTCAATTGTAGTAAGCTATTTGGAAAATACTAGACAAAAACTGGATCGTGCCTTCATTTAGCTTTGATTAAATATTTATGAAAATTGAGTCGGCGACTATTGGCCGGTCAGCAGCATTATGAAAATTACCTCCGTGTACCACCGGTGGCGCACTTCGCAGTCGAAGTGTCAAAGTGTTCATATTTTTCACAAACTAAGCAATGGAATTTGCTTGCATTTTTTGTTCCAGAGCTCAACAAAATAAAAATTAAAATCAATTTTATATCTTTGAGTGGAATAATTTCAGCATAAGATGCCTAAATTATCAAACAGCTACAGTATGTCAATTTAATAACATTAAAACCAACATACCACCATTCCGTCATTTTATTTGCACTAGTAATAAAGTGCGCATCATAGATGAATAAAACGTGATACAAAAAAAAGCAAATAAGCACTGCAAAAAAAATGCGTTCAATCCCTGTATTCTCTAAAAAATATCAACTCATCAATATCATATCACCCTCAGTGAAATTAAATATTAAACAAATAATTTCAAAGTTTTACTCAACACTTGTATTCCACTTAATTTCAGACTATTTCTTCATCTTATTCGTCTAGAAGTGAGACTATTACTAGAACTACTGTCCAGACCTTTGTTGTCCAGTACTACAAACTTTCTTTCGTAGCAATAACACTTGCATTCGCTATTCTCTATCATCGTTTTCGTGAGAAATGAAGCCTAACCTAACCTTGAGAACTCAAGTCTAGCCTAACCTTGAGAACTCAAGTCTAGCCTAACCTTGAGAACTCAAGCCTAGCCTAACCTTGAGAACTCAAGCCTAGCCTAACCTTGAGACCTCAAGCCTAGCCTAACCTTGAGAACTCAAGCCTAGCCTAACCTTGAGAACTCAAGCCTAGCCTAACCTTGAGAACTCAAGTCTAGCCTAACCTTGAGAACTCAAGCCTAGCCTAACCTTGAGAACTCAAGCCTAGCCTAACCTTGAGAACTCAAGCCTAGCCTAACCTTGAGAACTCAAGCCTAGCCTAACCTTGAGAACTCAAGCCTAGCCTAACCTTGAGAACTCAAGCCTAGCCTAACCTTAAGAAGCCTAGCCTAACCTTGAGAACTCAAGCCTAGCCTAACCTTGAGAACTCAAGCCTAGCCCTGAGAACTCAAGCCTAACCTAACCTTGAGAACTCAAGCCTAGCCTAACCTTGAGAACTCAAGCCTAGCCTAACCTTGAGAACTCAAGCCTAGCCTAACCTTAAGAAGCCTAGCCTAACCTTGAGAACTCAAGCCTAGCCTAACCTTGAGAACTCAAGCCTAGCCTAACCTTGAGAACTCAAGCCTAGCCTAACCTTGAAAATTCAAGCCTAGCCTAACCTTGAGAACTCAAGCCAAGCTTAATCTAATCATGAGAAACCTAACCTTAACGTTGAGACCTCAAGTCTAACCTTTAGAACTCAAGCCTAACCTTTAGAACTCAAGCCTAACCTTGTGAACTCAAGCCTAACCTTGTGAACTCAAGCCTAACCTTGTGAACTCAAGCCTAACCTTGTGAACTCAAGCCTAACCTTGTGAACTCAAGCCTAACCTTGAGAACTCAAGCCTAACCTTGAGAACTCAAGCCTAACCTTGAGAACTCAAGCCTAACCTTGAGAATTCAAGCCTAACCTTGAGAATTCAAGCCTAACCTTGAGAACTCAAGCCTAACCTTGAGAATTCAAGCCTACCCTATGAGAATTCACGCCTAAGCAAACGTTGAAAACTCACTGGTGTAAGAATCGAGCTTCAGGTTTTGGCGGGCCATGAGGGCGGCATAGCGCCGCGCGGGATCACTGAGCCCGACGAGCAGACCCGGAAACGCGCAGGTCATGTCAGGCGCGACGTGAGCGACGCACACGCCCCCTGCCGCCTGGGTGCTGTGGTGCAGCTGCAGCGGGTGTGGGGGGTACGGAGGCCCCTCCTCACTCACACACGACACCACCACCACCGCTGGACCGGTGTAGCCCACTACCTGATAGATGGATTTTACATGAGCTCTGACAAGCACACCTCAAGTTTGAAAGAATGACTGAAAAAACTAATGATACTTTTTTATAGGGTGTGGGGGCCCGTCCTCACCCACACACGACACCACCACCACTGCTGGACCATATTACCTTTAAAAACAATAGAACAACCAACATCTCCAGATGATTACAGCTTTGACCAATGTCAGACAGCCTTGGTAATGTCAAACTTTTAGAATGAGGCAGGATACAGTTTTACACCAGTGAAAGTAAGCCAATGCTGCCATATACTTACCTCTATTTAGTATAAAAATTTAATCAGACATTACCAAACACACACGAAGACCTGCACACGTCCATCGTGCAACACAAGCCCTGTTTGCTGTTCACACAAGAGGAACCTCAGCATGACAAGGGCAATACATTGCATGCATAAGAAGAAAATATGAACAATGGTTATTATTTTACTTTGAAGAATCTCTAGTCACAACAAAGGGATCTCAAAAGAGCAAAAAAGAAAGGATCATTTAGTATGGATTGTAGATAATGGAGAATCTATGCCTATGGAGTGTTTCTACTCAGGATAACCTATACACAGAAAGAGCAAGTTAAGAAGGAAGAGGAAAAAAACTCTCATACTATCGCTGATGCACAGGCTGTGTCTTGTGGTAAAGGGATTGGCTTCCTCATTCTCATATCTCTTCTAACACTTTAATTTTCCTGGCAGGGTTCAAGATGTTTAAAAGTTTCAACGCAAGCTTCGTACACAGATTGGGTAGCAATTTGAGAAAGATTCACTTGGTGAAACTGGTCCAATATTCTATTCCACACAGAAGAAAAAGATGCAACGTGGAAAAAGACGCACCGGGGAAAAAGACGCACCGGGGAAAAAGACGCACCGGGGAAAAAGACGCACCGGGGAAAAAGACGCACCGGGGAAAAAGACGAACCGGGGAAAAAGACGAACCGGGGAAAAAGACGCACCGGGGAAAAAGACGAACCGGGGAAAAAGAGGCACCGGGGAAAAAGAGGCACCGGGGAAAAAGAGGCACCGGGGAAAAAGACGCAACGGGGAAAAAGACGCAACGGGGAAAAAGACGCAACGGGGAAAAAGACGCACCGGGGAAAAAGACGCAACGGGGAAAAAGACGCAACGGGGAAAAAGACGCAACGGGGAAAAAGACGCAACGGGGAAAAAGACGCAACGGGGAAAAAGACGCAACGGGGAAAAAGACGCAACGGGGAAAAAGACGCAACGGGGAAAAAGACACAACGGGGAAAAAGACCCAACGGGGAAAAAGACGCAACGGGGAAAAAGACGCAACGGGGAAAAAGACGCAACGGGGAAAAACACGCAACGGGGAAAAACACGCACCAGGGAAAAAGACGCAACGGGGAAAAAGACGCAACGGGGAAAAAGACGCAACGGGGAAAAAGACGCAACGGGGAAAAAGACGCAACGGGGAAAAAGACGCAACGGGGAAAAACACGCAACGGGGAAAAACACGCACCAGGGAAAAAGACGCAACGGGGAAAAAGACGCAACGGGGAAAAAGACGCAACGGGGAAAAAGACGCAACGGGGAAAAAGACGCACCGGGGAAAAAGACGCAACATGGAAATAGACGCAACATGGAAAGAGACGCAACATGGAAAGAGACGCAACATGGAAAAAGACGCAACATGGAAAAAGACGCAACATGGAAAAAGACGCAACATGGAAAAAGAGGAAATATGGAGAAAGATGCAACATGGAGAAAGATGCAACTGTTACCGGCACATGAGCCGGTCCACCGAGTGCATGAGACTCACCTTAATTGCAGGAAAAGTGGCTTTAAGCCGAGTGCTGGAGCTGCCTTTGATGAGCACTCTGCAGCTGACATCTGTGAGAACTATCTCAAGGCCAGAGTTTGATGGCTGCTCTGTGATCACAACCTGAAATTGTCAAGTAATTTTAAAAAGTTACTAATTTTCACTATTGCTGTATGATGATCTATTCAAGTTCAATCTCAGTAACAGGACAACAGCTTATTCAGGTCTGCACTTCAACAAGTTCCATAAACTCAAATACCCTTACTTATGGGGAAACAAAACTTAACTCTCATGACAAGTGTTTAAATAGACATACAGCTCACAAGGAGCAACTTTTAATAGCAACATCAGACTATCGTCCTACTTTTGAACATACATCAACATCTGAAACAATGGGGGAATGTATCAATGTTTGAAGTACTCATTTGTTTCAGTAGTTATGGACAGAAAACTGTGAACAACATCCTCATAAAATTACAGCAGGGATATTTCAAATAATTTACCCTTCACCCATTCTAAAACTTATACCAGCTATTTAAACAAATAATATCAATTAAGCAGTACCTGCTGTGATACCAAAATCAAGTGACGACACATTCTCAACATTGACTGCCACGTGACCCACCGATGGTACATGGAGGGAATTTTTACAATGCTACTAAACGACCAGTAATCACGAACTCTATTTTTATACACACTTAATCAAAGCTAAATAAAGGCATGATTCAGTTATCCACTATTTTTAAAATTGCTCCAACAATTGACTTTAAATTTAAGTAGAATACTAAACTTTAGTTTAACCCGTGGCAGTCAACATGTTAAGCTAAAAACAAAAAACAAATCCTTCAACGAACTTTCAAGAAAGAGGAAAGAGCTGCAGGCATAACACAATTTATGCACATTTTTCTCAGGAGTCCTTGATGAGAATACTATATCTACACATGAAACAAAATCCCCGTAAAATAAAAATCATACAAAATGAAAAAAAGTTAGCCATGTCACAAGCACATAAAAAAAACTGAAAAATATAAATAAATTAAACTCGTTAATGTATTTCACATGAACTTTCCTCCTCAGAAGCAAATCAATTGGTGATTCACCAATACACGTGTAGCATCCACAGCTCTCACTATGAGCAAACATTTTGCCTCACCAAACCAGGAACACCAAAATGAACATCTCTTACATAGGCAGACTGCTTCCTCAGGACAGCATTGGGCACAATGCAGCCGGTCATCTCAGGTTGTGGGGCAGAGATGTGGAGGGCCGCGTCGCTGAGGCCAGAGGCAGACACGGCCGTACGCTGCAGCAGGGCCTTCAAATTCCCCACATTGCCTGCACACATTTTGCCTGGCATTAGTTCAGGACTACAGTTGTTGCGATCCATTCGCCAGTGAGATTGAAGCTTTTACCAGAGGCATTCTCTTCAGTTATCTCATTAAGTTACAACAGATTTCAGGTGTCATTAGAGTATAGGTTCAACAACTTAACTTTAGTCATTAATACGTTAACCCCCACATGTATCACCAGTGGTACATGAAAGAAATTTTCATAATACTGCAGACTGACCTATAGTCACAAACTAAATTTTTATAAATCTTAATCAAAGCTAAATGAAGGCCCGATCCACATAATGTTTGCTATTTCCAAAATTGCTTACTACAATTGACATTAAATTTTAGCTGAACACTGAATTTTAGTTAAACCCATGGTAGTTAACGTGTAAATGGATGAAAAAAGTAATGCTCGTCATCAACATTTTACAAATTCAGGACAAATACAGCAAAAATGAAATCATATTCAACTATCACATCTCTTGAATGATAATCATATTCAATCAAATTTGTGCATTATTTTGAGTTCCATAAGCTTTGATTCCATGTACTCAGTCTGCACCCAAACTTTGATCACCGTGTAGCAAATCTCTAGTCTTCCACACTAGTGAGCACATTCTGTAATCACCACCCTTCATACTTCATATTTGACCTTTTGAACACTTTTAACCCTTTAATGCTCGAGAGGATACCAGTGTCCTCTTTCAAAAATACCCTTAATATATCGTATTTATTGTTCAATTAGTTCCCTTATGTGTTCTTTGAAGTTCTCCGCCGAGTGGCAGTTCCTTTCCCATCCTGATATCGGTGACTGCCTGATGCCAGTGCCAGTTTAGTGACGGTGGTTGTGTTAAGGCCATCGAACGGTTTTTTACTCAAAATTTTCAAAAAATAAATTAAAATACTTCTGGAGCGAAATAGGCTCTGAGGTTTTACAAGCATGTTTATAACAATCTAATAAACATTCATAGCCCATAAAATTTTTAAATATACCCTTCCCCTTCCCCCCTCAAAGAGAAATTTCTAAAAAATCCTATTTCTCAGCCAATATTGTACCTAGAGATGATTAGTTTTTTTTGTTCGATTCACAATGAACTGGTCAACAAAGTTAAGATCCAGTTTTTTGATATCGCTTCAAAAAAAATTAAAAAATGTTTGAATTAAAACTGTTTACCTTCCAATTTTTTTTTCTTCAAATGGTTACAAAAAATTTTCTAATCAACTTACCGAAAAGCTACATCTCAACCTAATAGTACTCACCTTTATCTTTACGGTGCTGAAAAGATCTTCTTCATAAGTGAAAAACAGTAGGAGAAATAAACCCGCAAGACAAAAAAAAAGCATTTTTTAGGAAAAAGCGCTCAACTTTTTCAAGTATATCTCCAACAGTTTTTTACTTATGAAGGAGATCTTTTTTGCATTGTAAAGATCAAGGTGAGTACTATAAACCTGCAAAGTTGTTTTTTGATAAGTTATATAGGATTTTTTTCATCGCCATTCAAATTAATAACTAAAATGTAATATATATTGAGTGATAAAAAATTCAAAACTTCCCAAATTTTTTTTTGAAGCAATATCAAAAATCTGGATCTTAACTTTGTAGACCAGTTTATTGTGAATCAAACAAAAAAAAACTAATCATCTCTATGTACAATCTTGGCTGAGAAATAGGATTTTTTAGACATTTCTCTCTGAGGGGGGGGGTATGGATAAATTTCACAAATTTTATGGGCTATGAATGATTATTAGATTGTTATAAACATGGTGTTAAAACCTCAGAGCCTATTTTGCTCCAGAAGTACTTTTATTTATTTTTTGAAAATTGAGGAAAAACCGTTCGATGGCCTTAATGGTAATATGAGTACAAAAATTTGGACGTTAAAGGGTTAATGGCCTGCATGCAGAATAGGACCTTGCCGGCAGCTGGGAATCTGACAGCTCTTACTTTAATAATAATACAAGTCATGCAAGCCTGTCATTAAACACACCGCACCCTGAACTGACCTTCAGTTGAGTTGTCAAGGTGAGCAGGACGTTCTCTTTCACAAGTTACTGCTGTGCTTCCAGTCGTGTCATTTGATGCTTGAGGACACTCAGAAGTGTTTCCACTCATGCTGTCCTTTGTATTAACTGTGGACATGTTAGTGGTAAAAAAAATGTCCTGCTTCAACTGACTGTGAAAATTGAATAAAATTCAAGTGAAAATTAGAGCTAGTGTCTAGAACTGTAACATGCTAAGAGACAAACTGAAAAGCAAAATTAGATGCATGTTGCAAAAATATTGATAGAATATTCAACAAAGTAAAGTATTAGATTTGATAATCAATCTAGGGGGTAAAAATTCATTAAAAAATTTAAGTATATAAATGGCTATTGATGAACACTTCAGAAGCAAACGGAAAAAAGAATAAACAGGACAAAAATAGAGAAAATCGAATAAACCATCACCAAAATAAGTTATCATAAATAAAGTATAGGTCTAATTCACAATTAAAAACATAGCCCTGTAAAACTGATTAGTATTGGTCATTTGCAATTATCCTCCTACACAGGAGGATGCAACACCTTCTAACTGAGGTAATTTCAACAATTTTTGCAGTAATAAGTCAATTGCCACCAACAGCATCTGCACTCAGTAGGTACCTGTCTAATTCCATTAACTATTGAAGAATAATATTAAATTTTTTCACCAACTAAATAAGAATCATTAAGTATGGAGGAAGAAACATAATAGTATTTTCAAGTTGATAAGTTTAGGTTTCACCAGTAATGATTTGACAATTTTGAACACTAGATCAAAATGATCTAGTGATCATGAAAGGCAGCATTTGTACATTGCCAGCAGATTCTATGTAAGAATTTTCTAAACTTACCACGTCATTTCATTTGCACAAGGGTTTATCAATTTTTAAGTTTTTTACAAAGTAATTCCATGGAAATAATTATGATATGCAAAGGAACAATATGCATGCTCCATAAGAAAAGAAAAAGCATTGAGTTTAATCTTACAATATTAGAAAATGCATATGTTATGAAAACTGGAAGTAATCACACCTATTACCCCTGCTTCTTCTCGGTTTGATAATAGCATTATTTTCTTACATGCTCATATAGTCATAAGTTAGAAACATAGATACTGTTAACTATTCAACATACTTTAATGAAAAATTTGTTCATATCCTGATAAGTTGACACAGAAGCGTTGAAGCTTATTTAAGCTGTCAATACAGAAGCTGCTACTACTATTGTTGACTATTAAATATTCAATTTATTCTTATACCCTAATAATGTAACAATGTAGTACATGCTTCTAGAGAATAAATCTTCCAAAAAAATTACTACCTGTCTAGAAACTGGAATCATGCACTGCATTTTAGAGCCGCAAGAAAGGTTTTCAATGAAATTTTATCTACACGTCATTATGTAAATATACACTCGCATTTTGAACAAGTGATTGTAGTTATCTAGATAAATAAGACAGGGTAAGTTATTTTTAGCCTCACTGACTACAACACAGGCATTCCAAAAAGAAGAAGGTGCTATTTAGAATGGATTTAAGGAAATGCTGACTCTATGCACAAGGTGCATAGAAACTACAAGTTGATGAAAAGGTTTATGAAACAAGATAAAAGTCAAAGAAGAAAGTGACGAGTGCTGAAAAAAAGAAAAGTAATTAACTAAAAGACAGATGGACAGAAACAAAACAAGAACAAAAATCTCTTGCAATTCCAAATAAAGAAAGGCCTACCTATCTTTTACCTCAGGTCTGCTCATATTTCCCCTGGGAGCTCTAATTCTTGTAGTATCTATGTTGATCTAATCAACTCAAAATTAAACAAAAGTAAAATTTGGCAAGACTGATTTTTGCATAAGATGTTGCTTCAATAACTTCAAGTGTAATCAATTATTATGATCCAACTACATAAATTTTTTGTGTCTAATTCCTTATATTTTATATCATTCTTCAATATGCATCAGTTTGAGTTTCAACAAAATTAATCTCAAGAGATCAAAATGCAAAGACCATTCAGTGTGTACTAAATTAAATGATTGAAACAATTAGTACAAGTATTTAAAATTTGAAACTAATTCTATTTCATCTACATACATAATATGTACTTCATTTATTGAATCATACAATACCTTCATTAGTCACTACTAACTTTAAGCACAGATATATTTGACTCAGAAATTAGCCCAGCAAAATCTTACAATTTCTAAAACTTTATGCACCTTTCATGTTTCTTACAACTTATGGCAGAAGTAAATAAATTTTGAACTTCATTCTGAATTTCCTATATAAATTTTATTGTTTTAAATTATCGGCACGAGTTAATAGAAGCTGGAGTGTTTCAGATGCCTCACTCGCTTCTTAATCCTGTTGAGAACAGAATGCAGTAAAAACAAATGACACTATTCGAATCATCTAGTTCAATAGAAACTAAAACTGAACATATCAATTGCTCTCAACTGATCCCATTGATGCCCCTGCCACTGATGAATTCTACATCTGACACCACAGTTTCAATAAATTCACCTTCAAATGTTACTAAGAGAGAAAATTAACTGGAATTGAAACACATTTCCACACATACTCCCAGTGATAGAGAAATGCATGATAGTAATCTATTTGTATCCTTAATATCATTAAAACAAATAAGTGTTTAAAAAAATGTGTTTTGATACCAGTCTGTAGAATGTGTTTTGATACCAGTCTGTAGAATGTGGTTTTGAACCAGTCTGTAGAATGAACCAGTAATAGATCAAAGCAAAAATTTTCTTCAATAGAAAATTAAAAATTTCTTGATGAATATAAATTGTTGTTCCTATATTGGCAGTAGGGATCAACTTTAAAAACTCAAGTTCATAAGCATAAATGAAAATACCAACCAAGGTTCACCACAAAGAATGAACACCTAGTTTATAATGTACCAACTTAGAAAGGAATTCAATCATTGTGGTACACTGTGAAGTAAAATTTGCACATGGGCACACACTTCTACAGGTGTTCATTGATGGAACACCGGAGAATGGATGCTCCTAAAAAATGTCTCATTTACCATAACACGAGCAAGTTTGTAGAGAACAGCAACTGTTACGCTTTTGGACCGTTACTGTTAGCAATCAGTGGAATAGCCTACTTTCCTTAAAAACTATTATTAACCAAAAATATCAAAATGTCCTCACTGCTAAAATGAGTGAAAATGAATTGATCACAGAAATCAATAGGGTTTGGGTTATACGACCTGATACCATTGCCAAATGTTACTATTTTATTCCTCAAACTGAGTTATTTTTTATTGGTCAATGGAAACCAATCAAAGTTACAAAAAAATAAAAAAGCCCAATGACTAAGTGATGAGGTAATGTTCATTTCAGTCCTCACTTATTGTAAAAAATAACAAATAATTAGCTTTGCTTTCTGCCAAACTTGCATCTTAAGTCATGATTTTCATCTTTTTTGTAATACCATGCAAATTCATCTTAAATATTTTTCAAGATGCAAATGTTCACATATTTGTATTGGACCATTTTTACTTGAAAAGACTATATTAATACATAAGAAATATATATATGTAATATATAGAGATGCTAGATTTGATAGATTATCAATCTAAACATTAACAGACAAGATCATAAAAAAGTGGATGAATCCATTTTTGACAACCTGGTAAAAGATTCAATGCTCACTCTGCACTAGATATAGAATGAGACAAACAAAAAACCAATTGAGATAGTATTTTTCAGATTTGCCATAAGATTTAAATATTAACCCATTAACTGCAGGAGGTGAAGCTGAAATTCAATGTTCCACTCAGACAAGAGATAATTTTATGCTGTTGAAAATAAACATAACAGACACTCTTTATTTAGTTTTCATCAAGTATTTATAAAAATTGATTTTGTGACTGTTGGTCAGTGAACAGCACAATGAAAATCTCCTCAGTGATCATTGGTGGGTCATGTTGCTGTCAAAGTGTTAAATGCAGACCCTAACCCTTGTGGCCCTCTGCAATGGTCAAACTGAGTTCAAGCAAGTTATTTCTCAACGTACTTTTACAAACATGAGTAAACACATCTTGCCTAAATGTTTCATACAGCTGCTGGACATGAAGGCAATGAGACCTGGATGAATGAAATTCAATGTGGCCATAAATTTTCTGATCCCCCAATAGTAAAAAATGAACCTTAACACAGCATAACTGATGCTTTGCATTTTCTATGGGGTTAAGACAATATTTACCTAACACAAATACAGTAGGCAAACAAACTCTTTACTCTTCATTCATTTAGGATTTACAAATCAACTTATAAGAAGTCCAAGTCAATTGCATGCAATTTTTTCTGCTACAAGGACAGCTCAGTTTGAAGAAAAACAATATTCAAGCAAATAACAATTAATGCTAGTAAAACCATGCCCATTAGGACACATTTTGATAAGACAATTACATTAGCAAGAAAAAATACAATAAAAAGAATTTGAATTTTAGGTATTATACATGAAGCTCGGCCTGACATTTAAAACACAAAAAAATAGAGCTATCAGTTTACTATATTCAATTCATGCAATGCTTATTGTGAACTTCATTTGAATTTCAATAAATGAGAAATTACTTTTTATTCAATTTTAATTTATTTAATGGTTTCAGTTCATTATAATTCAATTAATTATATGTCTAATTTTGAAATGCATGCTTTAGAGCTGGGTGTAGCATGAATGTAGTACATTAGAAACATCGGTCAACATTGAGTTTAATGCACTCACGGAATTTATAAATTTGGTTCCCAAGAATCAGTAAAGGAGCACATTTGAAAATGTTTTACATGAATGACATTTTGCTCGCTGATGCATATTTTTCAAGATATAACATGAATTACGTTTAGGTAAGAATAACATTATATAGTCGGCAGCATCGTACCTGCATTGTTGAAACACGCGCAGTATTTTGGCAAAAACCGTCAGCATTGTTATAGCTAAGTTCAGTTAAGTTATTTTAGGTTTTTTTAGTGTTGTTAGGCTAGTTTATTCAACTAACCTAACGTTACCTAACCTAATCCAACCTGTCATCATATCAATACCATATTACCGCATATTTATGTGTCAGTTTCTTCACTGTATATACAACATTCATTTAGCTCTGAAGTTCAAAAACTCAAAAATTACGCATCAGAGAGCAAAATGTCATTAATGTAAAATGTTTTTAAATGTGTTCCTCTAGTGATTCTTTGGAACAGAATTTTCAACTTTCATGAGCGCATTGAACTCAATAACGACCAAGACATCAAGTAGCAAAGAATTAGCCAGGTGCCATATAACATCATATCAGAACACACATCAGTAAATAATTACACTATTCAAGCAAAGCCGCTGAGGTAGGAGTAGAGTAGAAGAGGTAAAGAGAATCTAAGAAATGCTACTACCAAAAGCTGTTAACTTGTGAGAGCAGAAATATTACTACTACCCTCTGATGGAAAGAAGGAAAAGATGCAAGAAAAATGTCAGAGACTCAAGAGTAGTCATTAATATTTATGTAAAGATGCCAGTAGTTATAGGATTCAACATAAGTAAGGGGCTGTTTTATAGATACGTGACAGTTGATTGGACAGTTTTTGGATTTTTTTCAGATAGGCCCAACACTAATGCAACACATAAGTTTACCAACTTGTAACTTTTGACATAATGCACCAATCAACTTCAAATAACTCTTAAACAAAAGAATGTTTTAATCTTTCGTTTGAGAGCAATTTGAAGTTGATACGTGAATTATTTTAAAATTTACAAGTGGGTGAACTTATGTATTATGATCGAATGCAAGTTGGATAGGTATATTAAAATTTTTTTGTAGTTTACAGAATATCATTTCTGTACCATCTATGATGTGGAAATGAAAAATGTTCTAGATTTTTATCTGAGAGTAATTTGAAGTCAATAAGTGCACTATTTCAAAAGTAACAAGAGGGTTTGTCTGTAACAAAACAAAAACCTATTCTATTTTAACAAAAAGAAAGTCTACCTAACCTTTAGCTCGGGCCCTCACATAGCCCCCCTGGGAGCGCTAATTCTCATGGACACAAAAGTTGAATCCCCCAGAGGGTTTTTTTAAAAACTATAATTTTAATAAACATAGGCTAATTGCATAGCACAATACATTTTTTCTGAACTTTACACACAAAGAACAGGACTAAGGTCCTAAGATTTAAATTTTTTTAAGCAATTGATAAAACTACAGCTATGTTGTACCTTTCTAATGATGCATTTAATTTTTGTGTATTTATACCTGTATAATGCAAATTTTAGAATAAACTTTCCCGTACACTTTTGGAGGTATTGGTTTATTTTGCACAGCACTACCTACATCAAAATATTTGAGCCCAATAAATTTTCTACATAGTTTTTCTACAATGCATAGCAGTTCAACAAATAAAAAAAAAACATATAGAGCACTACAAAAGAATAAACTTGACCAAACCTAAGCAAGTTAAAGCAACACAATCCAATACAACTACTAGCTTAGTAACGGCATAAAGCCAATTCATGTTTGAGCGTCACAATAAAGTGAACATGGTAAGAACAATGTGCTCATCAGAAAAAGTACGCAGCAATTAATCTGGTGCCCAAATGAATGGTCAATGTGAAGCGTGATGTGACCAAAGGAAATGGGAATTGTATTCCCAAGAATCACTAATGGAACCCATTTAAGAACGTTTTACAAGAATAACATTCTGCTCGCTGATGCATTATTTTAGAATTATTCAGCTTTAAAGTTATAGGTGAAATCGCTCTCCCGCGCAAAATGTGCAACACAGAGTACGACCAAATAGGGTCGGGAAAGGCAAAGTTTGGATCATAAGGTGTTAAAGTTTTCGCCAGAACTTTGTTGAAATGAAAGTGATAGAAATTGTTTATAAAATAATAACAAATATTGTAATCAGTCAATAACACAAAAAAGTTAACATACTATTTCTCGTAGTCAGTGCTTTTGACTTTTTCCTTAGTCGTCATTATTACGTCGTCACCTTTACAGTCAGCTCATAGATGGCGCCACCCGGTACCATCACCTTTACAGTTAGCTCATACGCCACCCGGTACGGACGCCGCCATTATGGAGCAGATGTAAGCAAGATTGTTGATGTGACCTTAATGGGTTGCTTTCAATCTTTATTTATAATTTTCCCTAGAAGAACTGTGGCTTCCCTTCAAGACCCAACCTCTTTACATTTGTAATAGGGGGTTAGCTTCCGTTATTAATTAAATTCCGCTCGGCACGCCCGCTTCTTCGGCACGCAAAAGCCAAGTTCAAAGTTTAATAATTCTAAAATAACGCATCAGCGAGCAGAATGTCATTCTTGTAAAACGTTCTTAAATGGGTTCCTTTAGCGATTCTTGGGAATAAACTTGGCATTTCCTTTGATCTTTGATCAATGATAAATATTTCAAAATTCAATGGTTTAGAAATTATTTTCTTATCCAATTAGCCATGGCTAATTATAAGTGAATATCTAATCTAAAGATATTTTTAAAACTACATAAGTGCACCATTACCATGTACTAACAAACACTAAGCTTTTGAAGAATAATCTCTAGAACTTGGTGTTTGCTCATAGATGAATTCATATCCTTTATTAATAAAATTATAATTTAATAAACAGATATCTTCAGTATAAGAATACTATTTAGGATTAAGTAACATTAAAAAATTGTTCAATCTGCTTTGGCATAGCATTTTTTTGTCTTTTCTTACTTTGATTCAGCTATTAATTTAGGAATTCCAAAGAATTCTCTAGTAGTATTCAAAGTATTGGTAAAGGAAAGGACCATAATCGATTTTCCAATTTTTGCGGCCTAAACGTAGTTAATTAGATCAAAATGAACAACTTTTCTTCTATGCACTTTCCGTTGCAAATTGGTATTAAGCAAGTTATAGCGGTAGGTTTAGTTAGGGTAAAGTATATTTGGGTAATATGTATTTATCATAAGCCAACCCCATGGTGCCTAAACCCACTTCTAGGATCTTTTAGTTAATAACATAATAAAGGTTATCACCCAAAAGTAACGAGTTATAGCAGTATGTAAACTTTTGTCTCTGCGCTTGATCATTTGAGCGCGTCAGACGGGAGAGTCCATTGCAGTCTTCCACTCCGAACAATTTCTTCCCGCTTCAAACACTAGAGTAGCAGCAAGTAATTTACTGCTATAACTTGTTGAATACTTATTTGTGACGGAAAGTGTATAGAAGAAAAAATGTTTATTTTGATCTAATTAGCAATTTTTAGGCTCCGAAAAGTGGAAAATCGACTATGTTTCTCTCCTTCACATTTACCGTATTTAAATTGTTTATAAGTTGTCAGCCATCTCTTGGGATTTAAAATATCCATAATATATTTTTCATTTAACTAGCCCTCAACATGATTATTCTATTTTCACGCCATGTATGGTCTATCTGTTAGTACGCTTTTTATGGTTTATCTATTTGTACAACTTTAATAGTTTGCCTATTAGTACACCTCATATGGTTTGTCTATTAGTAGGCCATGTATAGTTTGTCTAATAGTACTCCTTGTACGGTACGTTTGTCCAACAACATCTTATATTAAGAAATTTTTAAAAGCCAATATGCTGGCATATATCTCCTGTGTAAACCTTTATTTAAAATAAACATTTTTTTCTTTCTTTCTTTCTTTCAATGTCTAATACCTACACAAACTAATATTGACATAGCATCAATCATGGTGTACAAATGACCCTGTAATTGGAACCAAATTCAATTTCAAAGACAGGGAATAATCAATTCTGGAAGCATTTAGACCTTCTCAAGTAAAGAATTTATGTTATTATCAACAACTTCAGTAAGCCGTTGGCTATACATAGACAACTGCTTCCAACCTAATTCAATCTCTTCACGATTTTGTAAAACTAGGTACATCATAAATTTTAGTATCATTGACATTTCATCATAAAGTCAATTCATCACTCAAAACTTGCCTCCAATGCTAAGTTTACCCGGTAAATTCAAAGTTGTTGTTCAACATTTGATACAAAATAACATTCTGAAACTTAAAAAGAGCATCCACATGAAATACACGAATGTAAACAACCTACACACGGTAATTGTTTATCGAAAAATAACAACGATGTACACACGGTAACACACCCGAGCAAAGCAGTTGAATTCCATCGACAACACGATCAGAGCGGCGTACCGCGTATGTCTTTCGTATGAGCCAACGAATTGCATAAATACAAAATGCTTTCAGAAGTTATTGTGATACATATGTCCGCGACACGCGTGCACAGTGAAAACAAACAACTGAATTTGATTTTCTTTAATTTCTTATTCCCTGAAGTTTTGATAATTACGCTGAATCATTTTAAACCAAAGCGAGTAATAAATTTTTTGATATTATTTATTAACAGATCAATTATATATATAACAACAAACATTCGGATAAAAAAAGAGACAAATAATATCCCAAGTGAAATTTTTTTAATGAACACATAGCTTACAGAGATTTTAACAATGAACAGTAAAGTCACATATAAAAATTTACATTGAAATAATTACTATAGGTATGGCTTGAAAATCCTCATTTGAAATAATATTTCAAAATCGGGTTGCCCTATATATATGGCTGACCCTGCACATGTTTATAGATGTATATTTGGTATATATGTGTACAAACAGACTTTTAAATTGTTGTAGGTACTATATTATAAGTGACATAACAACAACAAATGTAGAAGAATGTTTTTCATATCAACAAAGCCTGACACAAAATAATTTCGCACACTTATTTTTCTAACTTCTTGTAACTAACACCACGATATAATTACTGTCATTATTGGTATTTATGTTGATCACCTGAGTGGGTATTATACGGGAGATTATATTATGGCTAAGTTCTCCTGTTTCTCAAAGGGAAGTTTCATCAGGTTGTAATGATAGAAATCGAACCGGCGATTTTTCCCGTGATTGTGGCGCTTTATCAACCACTAGCTTACGGTGACAACATGACGAATCCAAAAAGAAATATTAAGCCTCCGATAATTTCAATAATCAAACATGAGGGACAATATGTACTATCGGTTGTTTGATAGGAAGTTTGAGTAAGATATTCTTTCCGTACCCATCTATATGATAAAAATAACACGGTTTTATGTAGATATTAGGTTATGGAACAAAATATACATTTATGTAATCAACTCGTAAATATTTTACTCGGAAATGTCAACGGCAGTTGGCCCTTAGCTGTGGCCTTTAAATAACCCTTGTCAAGATTTTCCAATAATGATATTTTATAATCCGAATTGAAAAACTCTACTTTTTGGAAAACGCTCATTTTCCCCAATCGATAAAAACGAAATAATTAACTTGTAAAGAAAATGTCACATTATCCCATAAATTAAGCCCGGCCTTTACTTAAACGTTAGGACTGGTGATAAGTTATCAATTAGCATGAATTTAATCATTGATACAATTCCGACCCTTATTGACAACTTCTGCCCATTAATTTACTGCTTTAATAAAAACTTCCTCTGAAACTACATATTTGTAACAGAAGGATATTTTACTCCTATTTTATTAATGATTTGGTCTACGGAAATTCTGGCACTTCCTGCGAAATAACTGACGATACCGAAGATAGAAATTCTGATCCAGCTATGTCATCATTGCGTAAGGACACGACTGTAATAGGTAAAAGCTGGAAAATATTTATTTTCTAGCAGGGTCGAGTCTTCAGGGCTACTGGCCAAACAATTATTCATCGGTAATCGTTTAACATGTAAAAATTTTGTTGCTATTTTTGCTTTCAAACTATAACTATCTATCACTGTATTTTGTTCTGATCTCAAGTATATCAATGTCTATGAGTTGTTATTGGGAATAACAAGAGAATGAGACACATGAAACATTTTTTTGTGCTGTGATTATTACTCTATTTTTCCTATTTCATTTGCGAACTCATACTTGATATTAAAAACTAGCTCAGTTCTGTTTAAGACACCATTTTTCAGGTATACTGAGCAAAAAAGCAGCCAATACAATGTAGAAAAATAGACTGTTTTATTTTGTTACAAAAAATTAAAAGCGTTATGATTGCATTCACTAAATGCACTGTGACCAGTTGTATTAAATTTTTAGAATAAAATAACTTTGTATTTCAGTGAACAAAATCAGTGGCTCACAGCTCTGAAAAGAGATTTATCGCTTCCCCTACTATATATATGGATCCCATAAAATAAATAAATTAACGGAAATACAAGTCGTCTGGTGGTTGGGGTTTATAACCTAATAAACTCCCTTATTTCAAGCACATTATGTCATGAACATGCATGGATAATTATTTCTGCGTGTAAGTTTGTTCATTTATTTTAGGCATGCGTAATGATTCGGTAAATTATATTGACTAATTGACTAATCCATCTTCATTTCATAAAGATCATTATTGATGGTATTTTTATACTTTGGGTAGTGTTTAAGGCTTAAACCATACGTTCAGTTGCGACAATGTAATAGAATGATTAGCTCCGACTACAGATATTTCATGCCTGCAGCAGACTGATTTAAGCAGTCATCCAAGATTTACTCTTGGGGGCCACGTCTGTTCTTCTTCAACCATTCATACACTATTTTAGTGTTCAATCCTTAAGTTCTCCCAACTGCCTTCTCATCATCTTCAACGTGAATGGCTTTGAAAATTCTTTTCCTTTAGTTTTCGATGATCTTGCTGTATTCCATATTGAAGATAGCGAAAGTGATGCGGCGTTCATCAGAATCAACATTGTAAAGTCTAAAACTTCTGACGTAAATATCGGAAATTGTGCACCGTATCTAACATACTCAGAAAGAAAAAAAACATACAATATCGTGTTTAACATTCACAATATACATATATGAATACTATTGAGTAAAATGAGAATATGTTTTATATGTCTTAAGCTAATGAAGATCATATATTTTGCTATTACCATTTAAATTCAGTACATGGGTCATATTCGATTTAAAGAATAACAATGTTTTTCGTGGAATTGAATATTCAATTTAATGATTGATTCTCAGTTTGAAGAATTTAATTTTTACTTTGATTAACTTGATTTTAAATTGAAGGTAAGGGATTTTCACTTTGAGGCACATAGTTCAAATCGATTTGGTGGTAAATGATTTTCATTTAAGAGGGAATTAATTTTAACTCTGAGGAGCATTGGTTTCGGTTGGAAGAATAACATTTTCACTCTGAAGAACTAGAATATAATTTGGAGGAATTAAGTTTAAAAATGGGATCGTATGGGAGAATGTTGACCGACTCAAGCTAGCCTGAAATTTTTTACTACATACCGTCAGGAAATAACTGCTTTATGGTCATGTTAAAGCTATAATTCGTAACCCAAAAATGTTTTTAAATGAACTATTTAAATGCATGTCGCCCTTTTGTCTTTTATTTCGTCTATTTATGTATTAGGATTACGTCAGGGCGAATTTGAAATAATTTAAATAGGCAGCTATTCATTAAGAGTAATATGTACGCCTCACACGTAGTGTTCAAGTATCCAGTTTAATGCGCGAGAGTGTAGAGAGAAAAAAAAAACAAATGAAGCCTAGCAAGCAACGCAATGCGTACAGGATGATAACGTGAAACGTTCTGTGGAAAGAAAATGTAGAAAAACAGTTTATTTCCAATCAAGTTTATACATTAAATGTATAACATTGGGTTTTTAAACATCATCAATAATAATAATAATAATGAAGGCATCTACGGATGCTTTATTAATTTCCAATCAAGCCTGATGCATATCACCTTGTACATTGGATTTTCAAATGCCTTAGAACTAACGCCAGGACGCCATGACGCTTTCCCCCGGTCAAGACCGGTACCCATTTCAGACACCTGGGTAGAGTGGGGTATTGTGCTTGGAATTTTTCTCCTATACCCAACAGAGAAAATCGCCACTGCCAGCGCCGAGTTTCGAACCCGGGTCCCGGCCGCACGGCGGCGGAACCTATAGCACACGGCTATCGCGAGCACGATCAACTACGATCCTTTGTTGATTTTCACACATGGGTATCGTAATACCCATGTCAGTACAATTTGGTTAAACACAATTGGTTTAGCAAACAGATGAATAAGATGAATCTCAACAGAAATTTGCAGTTGTTATAGATTTTGTGTTCTTAGGTTGTTTACGCAGTAGTTAGGTGAATTGTCGTTTGTAGTGAAATTTTCGTGTTCGTTACGAGTTTCAAAATATCTGCTGCAGCTCATGTAGAAATGTATTTACTTATTTGACAAACTGAAAATCTTTTTCGCATGATAATTGGATCAGGGAGCTTATAAAAAGTTTTACAATGACATAAAAATATATGGGCCAACTTTACGACTAAAGGGTTCATTAAGGCGAGACATGGATAAACTTTTGAAAGTCTCTTACGAGACTTTCAGGAGAAGGCTGCTCCCTGACCAATGGACAGCCATTCCTTGAAGTCTTGCCGGTTTCCTTGCCAGGAGACTGACAAAGGTGGCCAGATGAGCTGCTGCTACGTTCCGTGCCGGACAGTTTTCCTCAAATTGTTTACAAAACAATCACCCGTCAACTTGATTATTATTTCCCATTATGATAAACCTACGCGTTCTCCATAACACCACATAATGTCTAATTTTTCAGGCTAAATTCTAATATTTTGATGAAGTCATTCGTTTGCTTACCATCAAAAAACATTGTTTTGCAAATAAATACTAAGATAAGCGGCTGTTACGTTCCGTGCTGGACAGTTTTCCTTAAATAGTATAAGTTATTCGTTCGCTTACCATTAGAAAGTCGATGTTTTGTTAACAAGCAGTATCGATAGCTCCAATTCTGATATAGATTTGATGACAATACAATGCTTTTAGCTTTCTAACCGGACGGTAGAGAGCGGAATGCGAGCTTATTGAGTTGAATGTTTTTTTCATTCATTCTATTCTCTTACCACTTGCTCTGATTTTTATTTTTGCAGAGATGCTGGCTACCCCGGCAAACGTGCCGCTCAGACACCGGGATTGGAACATGACATCGACCTACCCTTCCGTTGCAGAGAAGGTACATCAGTCAATTATTATAAGGAATTTGAGCAAATAAATTGAGGATTTTCTCATTCTGCTAGCTACTATCATCGCAACACATTTAATTGAAGCAGCCTTGCCATAGCGATGATGAAATTGTGTTGTGTTTTTCCTTGAGGCAGACATTTCGTGTCTGCAGGCTCAAGTAAGTGAAGTAGAACTAGAAATGTCGTTATGTTTTCTCTAAGCAATTAACTAAATCTTACCATTGAATTGCTATACAAAATTAATGTAATTACTCCAACAAAAAAAAAATCCTGAGTGTTTTAAATTCATTTTCCGTCTACCGGGACGCATTAATGTACGTACATTATATCATTTCAAGTACCAAACAAGAAACTGTATTTTAATCTGTATCAATAAATTTAACGAGTGATTTTTGAGTGAATTCTTCATACTCATTCCTTCAATACAGCAACTTAGTTTCAACACATATAAAAACAATTAGATTTTTTTAAGGCACGCATCTTACAGACCAGAACTGAAGATATCCAATCACAGTAGTGGTAGGCGGCTTCAAGACCTCAGTGAGAAGTGGAAAGTAATGAGCCCCACACACACTGCACAAATGGCCAACCCGATGCGTACTTTGCTTCTAACCAAGCCTAGGATGTTTAAAACCAACACATTCATGACGACATAAATCTGAATCGCCCATCTCAACTGTTCCGACTTCCAGCTTCCTGAGTCTTGCTTCCCTCGTTGCCGGCAGCTACGGCGGGCGTCAACTTGGCGCCAGATCTCCGTGGAGTTTTGCAGGTTTTGGCGCCAAAGCGGTCGATATGTTGGAGTTCTGGCGCCAAAGGTCTGAGGCGCGCCTTGTGACGTCACTACCGGCGTTGCCTAGGCAACATATCTAGCTGCAGCGCGTGTTCAAAGAAATCGTATTCCGGTTCCTCGGAAATACTGCATCTCTTTCAGCGATCATTAGAGCAATAATGGTGACGTCAGCATATTTTCTCGCTCCATATCATAGAGAAATTGAGAGGCAGGCAGAAAGTTATTGAAGCAGTCCTTATTTGTCCTTCTCTATCTGAGTCACAAGGCTGAGTGAAGATGGACTGATTGGATTTAAAACAAGGGTTTAAATAATGACGCAGAATCCTGAAAGAGCCACTGTTCAGAAAGGGATGAAAATATATCTTCTAATTCTATTTTGCTCTTCATTCAACGTAACATTGGAATAGAAGAAAAAAGAAAGAAGGAAAAAAGAAGAAACAGTTTATTTCCGAAAAAAGTATGTAAAAAGTATATACATGATATGTATAACAAGTTGGATTTTAAAACTTTCTTAACATAATGGTCATTAATTGGTAGACAAACCATAAGAGGAATAATGATCCATGACTTTTTACTGAACAAAAAATTAGAGCTTGCGGTGATCGCCGTGTTTTCACGTGTTTGACATGTTTTCACTGCTTCATTTCCATTGATTAGAGTCCGATGTTACTAAGGCGGAAGCATTAACTCAGAAGATGAAATAGTAGGGGCTGAATTACCCGTAAGTTTGATTATTATTTCCCAATATGATAAACCTACACGTTCTCCCTAACATCACCCATGTCCAATTTGTGTGACTAAATTCAAATATTTCCTTTATATTTTGATTATGTCGTTTGTATCCGAAGCAGAAGTCATCAAACGAGTCTGTAACAAACTAACTTATTGAATAGGCTCAGCAATAAATCGAAACTCTAAAAAACTTCAAGTCACATCAGATGTCAAATGTCCGCAGTAAAATCAGTTACTTCCGTGAAGATGTTCCTCTCGATCGGGCGATGTCTCCAAATTGTTTTCGTTGTGCTACAGGATCGTGAAATTTACGAGACTAACGTTATGACTACCAATCCCCCTCATATAACTGATTTTTTGCAGTCTTGTTATTGTCAATAACGAGTAGTTGAAAATCATCAGCTACAAAATATAATTATTTATATATAGGTAACTGCAAACCGTGGTCACTGCCTCGAAACGAGCATCGGCGGTCTTAGTGACGATGAGTGCGGATGTAATGAATCTTTATTCTTTGATTCGAATCCTACCATACCGCCTACATTTCTGAATTGAAGTAGCTACGTTTGTTAATAAAGAGAGCAAGAACGTGTTTTCGAAACATAAATGTTCAACCATTAATCGCTTTTAGTTTCATCACAATCAGCTTGAACATAACGTGATCCTTATATATCTAAAATTTTATTTACCATCAGCACAAACCAGCAGTCAAAAGTTTTTGACTGAAACAGTGCGTACAGAAATCAAATCGTCGAGATCCAGCCGTGACAACAGCCTCGATGCATCCTCAAAAAGTAGTTTGCGATGTGCGCTTTGATGCATGCAAGTACGAGCCATTCTGCGACGACCAACACAGTTGGCTTTATCGCAGCATCAGTGCTGTGTGTGTTCCACATGTTACATGGACGGGGCCAGCGTTAAGATATATCTGACTGAAGAATTGACATTCGGGATACTTGAGATTCATAACTTTTTAGTTTTTAATGTTTTAAAAGGTATAAAGGGTGGCAGATTCTGACAAAATAGGAGTAAAACTAACGGATGTTACAGATAACTGTTAATTAGACAATTTTTATTAAGTGAGATAAATGATAAATTAAATAAAATGAAATTCAGCCATTCATTTTAGTAAAAATCTTTAGTCATTTTGGTTTCAGTGAATTTAGTTGAGCGATATTTATAACCTGGTCTTATCATTGAAAATTTCGTCATAGTAATTGTTATTCCCAGCAAATGCTGAACGTGACACAAAATGTGAATATCGAGCTTAATTTAAAAAAAAAGAATTATTTACTCAGATTATACTCCTACATTTTCTCGTATCAGTAATACCATCATAAGAATACCATAAGCATTTAATTTCTTTTAAATTTGATCTATAGAAAAGGTGTTACTGCTTATAATAGTATTACTGATACGCGAAAATAAATACTCGGTGCGGGTTTTTGTGGGACATACTGTATAACGATGCACAGTTGTTGCTCGGTTGATCCGTCTCTCTGTCATGGTCTTAAGGATGCTCAAGCATATCTGTGATCCAAGTTTCACCAGTGCACAAGTACAAGAATATTTTAATCGCGGGTACTATTAGAATGGATGTATTAGTTTGTCATCCACATCTGGAAGTTTTATTCAAGGAAAATATCGAATCCCGTCATTTTTGACGGGCCGTGTACACTAGTAACAACATATCGATGACCAAAAAGCATAGTACAGAACGCTAGAGCTAGAGTTATTATTTGAAGTCGAGTGCACATATATCGTTAATTCCTTTAACGTCTTTTTTTACTATCTGCAAATTTTTCATCTACCAAACGTCTTGTGCCATGATGTGCAGTAATGATATTTTGTAAGTTAATTATACCCGTTAACTTTCTACCCTCCGAGCTTCATTAACGTAATTTTGATAAGCATAAAACATTAACTAAGCTAATATTGACCTTGACGCAATTTACTTTTCTTTACTTATTTGCTTCACGTTGCATTTTGTTCCGCTTTGTTAAGATATTTTCTATTAACAGACATGGCAGTTTAAATTTTAACTATAATTCAACAATAATTGAATGAGATATTTCAACAACATTTTCCTCCAGCCACTATTTCCAAGAACACCACTTTTTCAGCCCTAAAACCACCGTTACCATGAATCCTTCAATACGGAAGATACGGCATCTTCACCTCTATTAAACTTCTTTTGAAGATTCGCTTTCCTACGATGAGCAGCATACACAACACCACACTGTGTGCCAGCTCGCCATCACCACCACAACTAGCACCACCACCACCACCAGCACCACCTCACTTCATTACGCCCTGTCACCACGCAGACATCACTGCAGTTGTCTACAACATTTCGGGCCCTATGAGAAAGCGGTCACCCGTGTGATGCGCTTATATGGCCCTGCTATTCATTTAATGTCTCGTACAGCACATTAAGCTGCGCCAGGTCAGAAGAATAATTGATGATCCTCTTTGGTCATTATGTGTTGCAGTCTCTCGTCTGCTCTCGATTTTAACTGCTAACTTCTGAGTTTTGTGAGTCACTTTTGGGTCATCAGTTGCTTGCGGTGAGTTACTCTGAGTTACATTTTGGTTGGTGCACTTTGTGTGTATGATGATAGTCCATGTAAACAATTTCTTTTAAAAATGCTTTCATTTTAATATTCCTCTTGAGATCCGTACTTACTTAATTCTTCTTTTCTTTAAATAGAGATGAAATAAAGTCATTATTAGCAATGGAGCATATATTTAAATGATATGTATTTATATATGTGTATGAATAGAGATCTAATATGTATTACAATTATTCAACAAATAGCGCTAAACTCTCTTTGCACTATAATGAGGCCTAATACTCAGAGCAGTGGCTTAAAAAATCGGTAAAAATTAAGCCAGCGAACATAACCTCGATGCTGCTGACGGAAAACATTTATCAAATCAGTGAGTTAGGTAAAAACTTGACATTTATAGCGTGTAATCAAGATTCATTTCGAGCAAAACAATTATCAACCAGTTAAACATCAATACTTGAAATTACGAAAAATAATTATTTCGCTGTACTACTCATACAAACCTTAGCGGATTAGTTACAATATTCGGCATTCGTTCTTTCTTAAATATTCGTTCGTTCGTTAAATATATTCATTCGTTCTTTCGTTCTTTGCATATATATATATATATATATTTATATATATATATATATATATGCATTCTTAAATTTAAGAAAGAACCAATGCCGAATATTGTAACTAATATATATATATATGGGTGTTTTTTTACTTTGAACAAACTTCGAACTTAGGTACAAAAACTCAAAATAAATCGATTTTCATGAATGACAAAATGTCCAAAACTCATTAGTTTTCGAGTTATGGCGTCGCAAAGCATGTTTAGAAGTGCATGTTATAACTGGGCCGCACACCAATTGTTAGTTAAAGTTGTTAGTTTTCGAGATTGTCGAATACAATTGAAGCATTTTTTCTCATTTCATCATGGGTTATCCATTCCATGTAATCAACGACAAGATTTCAAGATGCAATGTGAAACTGATATTACGGAAATGCCTGGCGTGTTTCAATCTGTAAGGCGCTCACTGGCTGTTAGATGTCGTAAATGTGTTGAAGTTCGTGGAGGCCATTTCGAGTAACTGTTGTAATAAAACCGTATTCAAGTTTGTTCTTGCGTTAAAGTTCTTACATTAAAGTTTGTATTGATTATGTTTTTTACCTGTGTCCTGCAATGCTTACTGATTAATGGTTAGCTTGCATGATAATAATTGATAATTACTCATTTAGGACAATTTATTCTTATTTTTAAAACGTGTACACGCAAATTTAATTGTGAAATTACAAAAATACTACATTAGTGGGGCCCAAAAACCTCTTTAACTATCAAAGGTAGCGCTAAAAATGGTGCGCGCGTGCAATCCTACTTGAAGTTCTAATATTCTTCAAGTAACTATAACTCGAAAACTAAAGAGTTTTGGACATTTTGTCATTCATGAAAATCGATTTATTTTGAGTTTTTGTACCTAAGTTTGAAGTTTGTTCAAAATAAAAAAAAACACCCTGTATATATATATATATATATATATATATATATATATATATATATATATATATATATATATATATTAGTTGAAATAGCGGACATCCAGGTTCCATTGTTGTGAAATGAAATTCGTATTCAGCTGGAAAATATTATTTTCTGTCGAGCTTTCGAAATTTTAAACAAATTTCGTTTTCAGGACAAGAGACTGAAGTTTTTGGAAGCAAAGTTATGGCCAAGGCAGGTATCCTGGATACAAGGGAAAGATATTACATATAAGATAAACGAAAGCGGACATCGGTGGAACATGCAGTAGTCACAGTAATTATTTCAGTAGTGGTTTATAAACATCCGGAATTTAGAGATATCTATTGTAGGAGTTTGAATTAGTTGTGGAATAGAATGCTTCTAAGTATCTTCTTTCTTTCTTATTGGAATTTTGAGATATAATTTAATAATTTTGAAAATCTATTTAGTGACCCGTGTCCCGAACATGTTAGTAAACTAAAGAATTAATTTGCTATTTTTCCACGTTTTGGCAATGTTCATTGACACGGATTTTTAAATTCCTGCAAGTTTCACCGATATACACTTATTAACAATTTTTTTTATTAACAAAATCAAAACACTAAGAATTTTGAATTCATACCAAAAGTATTTATTCAAAATTCAAAATTGTTAATAAGTGTATATCGGTGAAACTTGCAGGAATTTAAAAATCCGTGTCAATGAACATTGCCAAAACGTGGAAAAATAGCAAATTATTTCTTTAGTTTACTAACATGTTCGGGACACGGGTCACTAAATAGATTTTCAAAATTATTAAATTATATCTCAAAATTCCAACAAGAAAGAAAGAAGATACTTAGAAGCATTCTATTCCACAACTAATTCAAACTCCTACAATAGATATCTCTAAATTCCGGATGTTTATAAACCACTACTGAAATAATTACTGTGACTACTGCATGTTCCACCGATGTCCGCTTTCGTTTATCTTATATGTAATATCTTTCCCTTGTATCCAGGATACCTGCCTTGGCCATAACTTTGCTTCCAAAAACTTCAGTCTCTTGTCCTGAAAACGAAATTTGTTTAAAATTTCGAAAGCTCGACAGAAAATAATATTTTTCAGCTGAATACGAATTTCATTTCACACACATATATATATATACAGGGTGTTTCAAAAATACACGGCATAATTTCAGGTATGTATTTCCCACATGTAGACAATCAAAATAGTTCATTACAACATATGTCCGGAAATGCTTCATTTCCGAGTTATGGCCTTCACAACATTGAAATTCACCGGAACGTTTTTCTTTCCGCAGGTCGTTGCCGTCAAAGGACACATTAAGAGGGCACTCTGACAGATCATTCCTAGGCGAAGGTTAAATTCAGTGTTGTGTTTGGCGTTCGACTGTGTGTCATGTACACAAATCAGGAGCTGGCAGAGATGCACTTGATCTACGGTAAGGCAGACGGCAATGCTGCGCTGGCTCGTCGTTTGTACCAGGAGAGGTACCCACAGCGACAATGTCCAGATCGGAAGACATTTGTAAGTCTCCATCAGCGTCTGTGCGAGTATGGAAAATTTGACTCTCCTGGATTGGGAAGGGGACGACCAAGATCTACAACTCCAGAAGAACAGGAGGAGATTCTGGAGATTGTGAACAGAACTCCTTCTATCAGCACACGAAGGTTAGCGTTGCAAGTGAATGTTCCCCATACGACTGTCTGGAGACTGCTGAAAGAGTATCAATTGTATCCTTACCATTTGCAACGTGTACAGGCGCTGTCACCAGCAGATTACCCTGCACGAGTTAGGTACTGTCAGTGGTTCTTGCAGCAATGTGCTGCAAATCCGAACTTTCCTGCCTTAGTATTATTTACAGATGAAGCACAGTTCACACGAGATGGCATAACAAATCTCCACAATCAGCATGTATGGGCGTATGAAAACCCAAATGCAACTGTTGTATCTCATCACCAGGTGCGGTTCTCCCTCAACATGTGGGCCGGTATCATTGGTGATCGGTTAGTTGGACCCCATGTACTTGTAAACAGACTTACGGGGCAGGCGTACACAAACTTCCTGGAAAACATCATACCTGATGTTTATGACGACACTCCACTGATCGATCGTCAGCACGCTCACTTCTTGCATGACGGCGCTCCTGCACACTTCAGTCGTACGGCTCGCCGGTACTTGGATCGAAGATTTCCTGATCGATGGATAGGTAGAGGTGGCCCAATTGCTTGGCCTCCACGCTCACCTGATCTGAACCCTCTCGATTTCTACTTGTGGGGCCATTTAAAATCATTGGTTTATTCGTCTCCGGTGCCTGATTTGGAATCCCTTCGGAATCGAATTGTGGCACGCTCTGAGGACATACGCAACATTCCTGGAGTGTGGGATCGTGTTCGCAGGTCAATGAGACATCGATGTGAGGTCTGTATTCAAGCAGGAGGTGGTCATTTTGAACATCTTCTGTAATGGCAACGACCTGCGGAAAGAAAAACGTTCCGGTGAATTTCAATGTTGTGAAGGCCATAACTCGGAAATGAAGCATTTCCGGACATATGTTGTAATGAACTATTCTGATTGTCTACATGTGGGAAATACATACCTGAAATTATGCCGTGTATTTTTGAAACACCCTGTATATATATATATATATATATAACAAACTAACAAAATGAGTAATTATGTTTTCCGTTTTGATATATATTGCCCTCATTCGAGAGGATAGACCAAGGCTAAGTAGATAGTTAGACTACTAACACTAAGAATTTTGAATTCATACCAAAAGTATTTATTCAACAGAGTCGGTCTAAAGGTCGCTTAATATCACATACCGTGACTGGCCACCGCCACTGAGTCTAGACGAAAGGTTCCCAACCTTTTTCTTACTCCGCAACCATAATGAAATTCCTTTCGAAACCCGCCCACCCTGAAATAAAAATAACAACATACTGCCAATCCCCTGTTATTTACTTGAACTTTTCTCTCATCCCCTGGAATATCGTCTCGAAACCCAAGGGGGTGTGAGCGCCCCAGGCTGGGAACCCCTGGTCTAGACTATTCTGTCTTACCTGAAGGGGATTTTCAATCTTCTTTTCTTTGCAGTCATTTCTGTCCTGAGCATTGCTTCGTCACCACATCATCATCCTGAACGTGCGTCGTATGAGCCGGACGCCTCTGGTAGATCTGCCTGTGATCTGCTTTTGTGGAGGTAAGATTTCCAAACAATCTGCGTCTTTTTGGCGTTGCAGTCGCAATTCTTTGAAGTAGACTTAATTACAATACGTCCTGTTGCGGTTGGTTGGAGTAGCCGAGTCTGCTTAGGACTTACGCTATACCAGCTGTACCGCTGCTGCGATGTTACGCTACGTCCCATAGCGGTGAGAGTAGCTTAGTCTATTTTGATTTTACGCTACCGGCTGTACCATTATAAATTGTTCAAAAATCTAGCCTGCTGCAGATGCGCTCTCACTTGCAGCTTCTGGAACACCCCGCTCTGTCCTGGACATCCTGACTATAATTCCAGTCAGCTTTATTTCCGGCAGATGACAACTTCATGTTGAAATATATCATTCTATCAACACTGTCTCGTCATCATCTCATCTCAAATTATTTTCAGGGACGTCATTTCACTGAAAAATTTCGCACGATTTTTGGAATTCTTAGCAGAGCTTAAGCGTTAAAACGAACTTGCGAGCAAAATGTATTTATGGAAAGCCGGCTAGCCCCTCGATTGTCTTTGCATTCATGGGCAGCTTCAGTTTGCAGTGCTTGAGTGCTCATTTTATCAGATTCGAGATTGTGATCCCGACCGGCAATTTTATTTTTACTGAATGAGGAGCCTTCACACTTGAGGACCCCTCCCCTCACCTCCCCCAAAGGACCCCCACTCCCTTGGCACGTCGCCAGGGGTCGATACACGGTCTCGGGGGCCATTTTCTGGCCCCCGGAGGTGATGGTGGGTGATGGTGGTGGTGACGAGCACGGCGTGGCTCGTCATGAGCGTAATGACGAGGGGTAACGAAGCAATGACGTGATTTCAGCATAAGTGATAATAATGTGTAGAAGTTAAGGATCCCCTGCGTCTCAAGCAAGTGGAGGGAATTTTTCATTTCCTAATTTTCGATGGGAGCTTCAACATATTTCTTATGTCTAATGATAGATTTCGATAAAAAAAGCCGTCACAAAGTTTAATTTGGAATTACACATCGAAGTCATCTCTTTCTTCGGATAAGTGCATCATGACACATTGAACTCTGTTAGTCTCGACATACACGCGTTGCTCTTCCAAGTTAATCAATATTCTGTAACATTGGAAAATTGGAGAAAAGTAGCTGGGAATTATAGAAATGATAAATTTGATTTTTGCATGGAAGCTCACTACTTTCCTTTCAATGCGTGTGGCATGCGTACCAGTGTGTATTTTGTGTGCCACTTTGTGTGTGAGTTGAGTGTGCTGAGCGTGCTAATGTGTTCCTTGTTTGCATCAGTTCACCAGCATAAATGGTCTAGTTTATTACAAGCTAAACTTTTAACGTTAACGAAGAAATTTATACCTGAAAAAGTACCCACAACGTTTGAAAAGCTTCTTGTAAACAGAATACCCTATTAACAATTTGGGAATTCTTGACGATTGATAGACATACATTTTATTCATGTTAGGGGAGTTAGTCGTTTCAAGGCTGAACTATGTAGTTAAAAACGTGATTGCTCAATTTTCTCATTCCTGTGGTCTGCTTGTTGATGTGCTACTAAATTGTTTAGATTCACTAGCTCGTTGATCTGTGCCTCGGTCAATCGGTCACTCTGCTGCCAGGCTGCTCTTCTACAGTTTGGGTCACCTCGTTATGCTGTTCACACTATAAAGGTTTCGATGAGGAGGATGTGTCTCAGAAAAAATATATACATGTAGTGGCCGAGTGATAAATTAAAAATAATTTCCCTGTTTTGATAAAAAGGTTGTGTTTCGTAAAAAAATACTCACACTTCATACATGAAGTGGTTTTGCCCGATTAGATTGTAAAAAACATTTACCAGTTGGTGATTAATGTACTATTTTTTCATAAATTTGCAGCCCTTCACAGAGATTCTGATGCTCTACGTGCGTGATGAATATTTTCCGATGCAGCAATAGGAAGAAATAAACACGAGCGACGAAAGTTGCAGAGACTTGTTTGCGCACGCAAAACAAAATTTGCTGCAATGCTCAGCTTAAGTTAGCTGAAGCTGGGATTTCAAGGAATTAAACAGTAATTTTGAGGGGGAGAAAACACGCCGATTTCGTTAGGATGAATAGCCAACTTCACCTGCTGCTATATCCTCTATTTTTATTTTTGAGGATGTGGGCGATAGAAATTAAATCTGTTCCTGTTAATTTACATCGAGAGAAAAAAAGCACAGAGGGATGCCTTTGACTCAAGTTATCGTAAGCGTTGCGTGAAGTCCTTCTTGTTTAATAATAAATAACAAGGATCCTTCAGTAAGCACGTCTTGAGGAACCGGATGCCATCTCAGATGGAGGTGAAAAAATAAAAGGAGGTGGATACATTGATTATTGCCCGGAAGCTATTTACATAAATTAGTTGATCAGAAAGTAGTTGCAGTTATAGTTTATTTTTTACTGCACGCCTCAAGTGTGGGTGTTCCTATGAAACGGAAAAAATTGAATGTTCATTCAATGTTGTTTGTTCAAAATGACGTCCAAAGTCGTTTATGTGTATTGTGCTTCATCAATGTGTGTGCAACAAAAAGTTGTGATTAATCTTTTCTGAATTTCCTAATCTGGGCAAACTTATTGTAAAAATTGAGGTAACATTTAATCGACAGCATGATTTATACAATATACTAGTGTGCACAACCGGTCAAAAAGGTGGGATGCAATTTTTTCCTTGAATAAATTTCTCAGATGTGGATGAGAAACAAACATTTCCATCCTATTAGGACACGCGATAAAAATATTCTTGTTCTTGTGCACTGGTGAAACTCGTATCACAGATATACGCCATTAAGCATCCTTATGAGCGGGACAGAAAGACGGAAGAAGCGAACACCAGACAAATATATAAATAAATAAACACACCTAGGGTGTTATTGGGTAAAATAGGAGGGCCATTGACTTCAAATTTCTCTTACACGACACAAAATTTTCAGAAAAGTCTACGGTAATTACTCCACACATTTAAGTTACTCTAAATTTCTCCTCAGGCACGCACATTTGACATTTATAGTAAATTTCACAAAGAATAAATTCGTTGAAAGAAAAATTCCTCTGAATAAGAAATCCTTGGATTACTGACCGGCAAAATAAGTACTGGAAGAAGGTTCCTGCCATTAAGCTGGCTAGAAAAGTCTCTAGACGCCTGCTTTTGGTCGGTGTTTTTGGGTGTACAGCGGCTTTCAAGCCAGCCATGAGGAACGAGCGCATCTACTGAGGTAAAGCCTTATTTTACTTCTCAAGGCTGGACAAGCCTATTGCTCGTTTAGCATCGTAATTCACAACGCTTCTATGGACGCCATTTTCATCCGGTCTGCTGGACCAATGGGAAAGCTGGAGAGTCCACCAATGAGCTTTGAGTATTGATCATCTCCGGCGGGCGACGCGGGCACGACTTTTTTGCGTCTTCGGCTGGTGCCGGAGAGACGGGTGTCGCCACCGCCAAGATTTACATGATCGCATGCAGAATTAAGTCATAAGATTCTACTCAGCAGAGTTTTACGATTCCCTGGCATGACTTTACGCCTCTGCTCCTCAGATAAGTTTGCATAAGGTCAAGATTCGAATTTCCTGTGCAATAAATTCCGAGAATTTTAATGGAAGCCAAAGTTGAAGCGATGGAAAATCCGTTCTGAAGCTTTGCATCTCAACTTTGAATAGAGGGCCGAAGTAGGGATTCGTGTCCGAGGTTCGTGGTGAAAACCTCGGCAAGATTTGTCTGTAAGGGTTCATTGTTGCAGCTGCGTTGGAGAGCGGGGACGCGTGACTATTGCCCTTCTTGGTATAAGAGGAAATATTTTAATTTTGATAATAATTATTCTATTGTGATGAACATAGGTCAAATATTTTTTTTAAAATATGATGAAAAGTTTTTAAAATTGTAATTCAAGTTGTCGATTATATTTCATTTTGGAATATTAGAATGCAATTAAACCATGCATTCCACAACTAAGCGCTCACTTTACCGAGTCCATTTATAAAGCAACTGATGAAATTAGCACAACTCAGCTTTGTGATAAATAACTTGAAAATAACTTGATAAATTAAATGTACGGGTCTCTTTCTAAACATTACCAAAACCTATTATAATTCGCTTTTATGGTTTGACTATGAACTTATTTTGATAATAATAGTCTTTGGCTGTAAATATATAAATATCCGGTTAAATTTCCAATAACCTGTATATATATTATGTTTCCAGACATTGGAGCGGAGCTTCTATTTCGTAAGTTACATTGGCAAGAGATATTTTTCAAGGACAGACATTAGTGTTTTCTATATTTTCAGTTCAATAATCATCCTAAACTTGAGAATAAAAACATTTTATTTTTTCCTCCGAAGAGCAGCTGCTCGTGAGAGCTGCAAGAACTGCGTCTGGATGGTGATTGAGGTTTTTATTGAATAAATTATGTAGCATTGTTGAGGGATATCTTCGTTGAAATATGTCTAGCCATTTTACTTCCTACATTTCTTCGTGCAGGGTACAGTGACAATCAGCACTTTTCAGTTCAGTAGCACCTGTTTCATTCAGAGCCGTTTATGTCTTCAAAATATCTGTTAATGTGAAATTCCTGATGCACATTTTTTGAGTAATTTTCAGTGGACGACGGTCAGTGATTCAGAATTCTTTCAAAATAGTTGTTGAGTTGTTTTTTTAAACCTTGCTTTGTAAGATTTAAAAATTAGAGTGACTTTGGAGTTTGCACTGTAGTGTGGATAGCACACTCTGCTCTGTTTGCACGCCGTCGTGTGTTGCATTAAAACCGAGATGGAATCCTGCTATGATCAAGGCGTTTAAGTGATTCCTGGTATTTAAGTTGCAGTATGGAGTTAGGGGTCACTGATTACATTCCCAAACTTAAGTGATGAGCAAGAACTGTAAAATCTTTCATGAATGCTTACCTGGTATGTTGTAAAACAGCATTTTAAGTTACAATCTCAATTTTTTTAACGTCCTTGTTAAAGCATTCTCGCTGATAAACATAGAGAAACACGGCTTTAACATGCACAACGAAATGGTTGGCAGAGTCTTTCAATTTTTATTGGTTCAATAATTTTGGATAACTTTGAAAGAGTTATGACATTGTTGCTCTCATGAACACCAACTACGTTTTTGTTGTTCTATTGAATCTTAATGTTCATGAAACATGAGAATCTTTTATTTCTGTACGAAGACACTTTGTTAATATTATTTTCTCTGGTGGAGGGTATGAGCTCCTTCAAATTGTGGCACCTTGAAATTCATTCCCGATTAAGTGCATACCAATCAAAATACAATACAATATTGCTGCATCTCTAATGTTGAAGTATTCAACGATGTTTGGAGTCAGATTATAAATTTTCATCGACCTATGTGCTATATCAAAGGAACTCAAAAAACTGAGAATAAAAATACTGCAACATACAAATCCAGATTTCAGAGTTCCGCATGCGTTTGTATGTCAGTTGAAGCTCCTTTATTAAAAAATGAGCGGTACAATTTAACACACATCTGGGAAATAAAAAAACGGCGCAGCTTACCTCATATCAAACTGTTGGATCCCCAGGAAATACTGTAAACTCAGTATCACCCTACTCCCTCGAAACTCACACTGAAGTCCCAATTCTAAATGGGCAAAGATGATCGCGCGTTGCTACGTCATTATCTTAGCACAAACTATTTTAACTCAGTGGTGGAAGATATTGTAAATTATTTTAAAACATCGTTGTAAAGTTTTAGAAAAAGTCACACTATCTCCCACTACTGAGCTAAAGTATAGTATTTTTAAACATCACTATGATGTCAAAAATGCGATTTTAGAGATTGAGTGGGGGTATATTCTGGCCGCCAGCTCGGGCCGGTGTGCTTAAGTGGCGGAGGTCGGCGTCGGCAACCGGTGCCGCTCCGTGCTGGCTGCGGTGGGGCCGTGGGAAAATTGGGTATTGCGTTATGTTGCAATCGTCTTTAGGTAAAAAGAAAAACCAATGATGAAATGCATTTTTTTATTTTTTTTTAGGTAAACGTTTCAGAGTACTAAAAAATAATGAAAATGTTTACTTTTATTTTGGTTTTGCAACATGGATAAAAACCAATGTAAAAATGAATATTTGAGTTATTTCTAGACAAACTTTTCGGAGTATTAAAAAATAATAAAAGGGTTCATCTTTACATTTGTTTTTTTGCAATATGGATAATAACCAATGTAAAAATGAATATTTTTCTCTTGAGAACGTTTCGAAGTATTAAAACATGAAAAAATGTTCATTTTTGCATTGGTTCTTTTTTTATCTTGCGCGTGAGATTTTCTGAGTATCGACCAATTGGAAATATAATATTAAATCGTCTTTACTAGAAGAAAGAAGAAAAATATAAATTTACGTAGTCTATGATAAAAAGTGCATTACCATTTAAAAGCAAGATTTCACCTGAACTCTAAATAAGAGGAAAATAAAAATTTGAATGAGAAATTACCATCGCTCTATCTTCAATAAGAAATAATATAGTAAGAGTGCACGTAATAAAAGGTTGCAAAATATGCTTCTGAATTTTTAGGGAATAGAAAATATTGCTAATAACTTACCGAGAAATAGAGTTAAAACTTCTTTAGTCCAGATATGAACTACAGGTCCTACAGCTTTGTGTTTTTTTTTGTGTTGATTTCAATAGATCGCGACCTTCATATTTAAGGCAATACCCTCACAAACTCCGCGGACCTGTAAACTGTCCCTTTTGGTTAAGCGTGGAATTATCTTCCACGAAACGATAAACCCAATTTTAAATGGTTACGTAATTGCATTTGAATTTAAGCAACTCATTTTTCACTTAAGTTTTTTCTTCCTAATTTTACTCAGCCCTTGAAATTAGCTTGTATAGGTACTTCATTTGAATGTTTCATCTGCCATTAAAGTTATATTTCAAGAACTGACATATGACAGTCTCTCAGTATATTCAAACAGATGTAATTACGAACAAAATTGTAGGTCCCAAGTTCATTCACACATTTTTTGGCGTGCGCGGAAATGTACACGTAGCAGGCAACAAAAGCGCTACCTGAAATTGAGAATTTTCATATTCCAAAACCATAGCAATTTCAATTTCATTCTAATATCCATTTTCACGTATTTCAACAAACTGTTCGTGATATTTTCCAATATCAGCAGGACAGATTCTCTTGATACGAACTATAGAGGTTGGGCTTGTAACGAGGTCGCCGTCTTCTAATGGACTACAAATTTCCGTATTTCTTGGCCATCAGTGGAACAATAATCCCCGCGTGATTAATAACCTCCTTGTAGTGAAGAATTTGCGTCATCAATAAAGCGGAGGCCTCAGACGATGACTGCGCAGTGCTGTCCTTCCCTTTTCTCCGGCGCTGGGGGTGGATTTTCAAACATATTAGGTCGTTCGAACGAAAAAGCTTGCAAGTTTTCTTGGATTCTATGCGTGTCTTTTCAAGTTTGAGCTTCATGCTCAAAATTTATCCTAAAAATCTCTAACTTGATTAAGCATGTACAGTAGCGCAACTATGGTGACTTTGAAGAACTTAAGATATTCGAAAAACCCCAAACGTAATAAAGCACGCACGGTAGCCCGGCTATGGTGACTTTGAAGAACTTACAACGCCATCTGATATGGAATTTGCTTGGAGCTCAACTCCTTAGAACAGTGGGGGCCTTACAAATTCTGCCAGACGCCGGCTCTATAACTCTACAGAAAAGGATTTTATAACTCCGCAGAAAAGGATTCACTGCGACCGGAGCGTCATTTGTGCGTTATCTTACTTCATTTTTAGATTGCAATTTAGACTTTAAACGTACAACCGTCAATTGAAGCATTACCATCGATTAAAAACCTTTGAACCCTGGGGTGGAAATTTAATGAATATGTTAGCGTTTGAACTAATTTTAATTTTACAAAATTACCTTCTAAAAATTTTGGAGCCGTATTGAATGCGGTGTGAAAAACTAAATTTTGCTTTTAGCACGGATGCTTCGTAGCCGATATCTCATCGCATTTCAATTTTCTCGCAAAAAACGAAAATGCATAAATAGTTTCATTAAAAATTTGACTATTTAAAATACTGAAAAGTCTTGAAACTTTTGAAATGAATTTCTTCAAAACCCGTGATAGATGACAAGTATGGTTTCATTTCCATGAGTAACTTCAATTACCTCCTGTGCAGTGAACAGCAAAATTAATGTGTTGATTTTCTGTTATCAACGTTTTAGCGGCATTCCCTTTGATTTAAGGTGAACCGCTGGGATTTTCAAATTTTACAACTGAGTTTTAAACCTCAGGAGTATCATAGGCTCATTAGTGCTGAAATGAAAAAGCATTGATTTTTCAACTTTGAAATCTTCATTTAACCAGCATCAGATAGTTAACCATCTCTCAGAAGAAATGTTTTGAAAACTTGCTTTGAATTCACAATACGTATTCAGTGAATTCTCGTTTATATATTCCTGAGTTATGAGAGGGAATTGACCCAACATTAGTCCCTCAACGTCATCCAACCAAACCCGCAACCACACTTGAAGTCACGGGAGGTGCATCAGACCACATCAGCATTCAATTCTCCATACAAGATTCAATTAGAAGTACTACGCACGTGCAGCTCTTGAAGGCAGATCTGAACCCTCTCGCAAAACACTCCGAGTATCGATTCCCTGTACGACATTGAACTTGCTCGATAAGAACTAATGTGGCGGTAGATAGTCACGTCAGGGCCGACTTTGTGACGACACTCATCCATCATGGAGGAAGGAAGGCGCGCTCGACTTAAAATCGATACCAATTTGGTAAGAAGGAAGTGGAAGGAAGTTTGTGCACTTTAGCATCTATTGGGCCTTTGTTCTGACCCTCGCTGGAGGGAGATGCCGAGCTGGGATATGGCTATACGAGGGAAGTTGCTCGCTCTGAGATATGGAGGGCTGCGAACATGATGTAATGGCCAGGCTATGGTGAAATACGCGAGCCATTTGTATGCCGTGTGCGCAGGCACCCAGACGATGTATACTTCTGTGTATATTGCCCCCAAAAAAAGGACGTGCGAGAATTCGGTGCTTGCATTAATGTGTTCATGTTTGTACGTGAATTTTTGAAGACACTCAAGTTGTTGATTTTGTTTCTGATTCGCCAAAATATTATATTAGAACGTTTTGTAAATATTGTTACTCATGCTGATTTACCCTACTTAACTTTTCGATAAATCGACAGTAAGCTGTCTCTAAATTATTAGCGCTAACATGGAGTCACAGATGTCAGTTGTACTCATGTTATGAGATAGTTGCTATCACTATATGAATAGCGCTAACATGCCATTCACAGATATCAGTTGTACTTATGTTATGAGATAGTTGCTATCACTATATGAATAGCGCTAACATGTCATTCACAGATGTCAATTGTACTCATGTTATGAGATAGTTGCTATCACTATATGAATAGCGCTAACATGCCATTCACAGATGTCAGTTGTACTCATGTTATGAGATAGTTGCTATCACTATATGAATAGCGCCAACATGCCATTCACAGATGTCAGTTGCGCTTATGTTCTGAGATAGACGGTTACGTATCTCTAAATGAATAGCTCTAACTACTCACGGATGTTAGTTTTGCTGATAGTTCTTATCTGCTATATTTTTAAGGTTGGTTATCGGAGGGACAATGGCAAAATAAGGGATCGTATAAATATTTATAATCTAGTAAATAAAAGACACAGTTTTCGAATAGTTTCAAGTTATTTTTGTCATTTTTGTCGATTATTTGCTTAGACGTTGCGCATTGGAGACAAGAAACATTTTTCCCCTGTTTATGTTTAATTTAACATGCAACGTTATGTTTAAACAGGATATAATGCGAATTCTACAAAAATTGAGAACAGAACTATCCTACTCTATATTTTATTTTCGATTCTCTTGATTTTTAGATTAGTGGCGATCGAAAGATGAAAATTCAGAAACGGCATTTGAACGATTTGCTTTTGGCACGGATTTTATCGAACAGTTTTACTCTACCACTCACTAATGTTGTGACATAATAACGATCTTAAACAGTTTTACTCTACCACTCACTAATGTTGTGACATAATAACGATCTTAAACAGTTTTACTCTACCACTCACTAATGTTGTGACATAATAACGATCCTAAACAGTTTTACTCTACCACTCACTAATGTTGTGACATAATAACGATCTTAAACAGTTTTACTCTACCACTCACTAATGTTGTGACATAATAACGATCTTAAACAGTTTTACTCTACCACTCACTAATGTTGTGACATAATAACGATCTTAAACAGTTTTACTCTACCACTCACTAATGTTGTGACATAATAACGATCTTAAACAGTTTTACTCTACCACTCACTAATGTTGTGACATAATAACGATCTTAAACAGTTTTACTCTACCACTCACTAATGTTGTGACATAATAACGATCTTAAACAGTTTTACTCTACCACTCACTAATGTTGTGACATAATAACGATCTTAAACAGTTTTACTCTACCACTCACTAATGTTGTGACATAATAACGATCTTAAACAGTTTTACTCTACCACTCACTAATGTTGTGACATAATAACGATCTTAAACAGTTTTACTCTACCACTCACTAATGTTGTGACATAATAACGATCCTAAACAGTTTTACTCTACCACTCACTAATGTTGTGACATAATAACGATCTTAAACAGTTTTACTCTACCACTCACTAATGTTGTGACATAATAACGATCTTAAACAGTTTTACTCTACCACTCACTAATGTTGTGACATAATAACGATCTTTAACAGCTTTACTCTACCACTCACTAATGTTGTGACATAATAACGATCTTAAACAGTTTTACTCTACCACTCACTAATGTTGTGACATAATAACGATCTTAAACAGTTTTACTCTACCACTCACTAATGTTGTGACATAATAACGATCTTAAACAGTTTTACTCTACCACTCACTAATGTTGTGACATAATAACGATCTTAAACAGTTTTACTCTACCACTCACTAATGTTGTGACATAATAACGATCTTAAACAGTTTTACTCTACCACTCACTAATGTTGTGACATAATAACGATCCTAAACAGTTTTACTCTACCACTCACTAATGTTGTGACATAATAACGATCTTAAACAGTTTTACTCTACCACTCACTAATGTTGTGACATAATAACGATCTTAAACAGTTTTACTCTACCACTCACTAATGTTGTGACATAATAACGATCTTAAACAGTTTTACTCTACCACTCACTAATGTTGTGACATAATAACGATCTTAAACAGTTTTACTCTACCACTCACTAATGTTGTGACATAATAACGATCTTAAACAGTTTTACTCTACCACTCACTAATGTTGTGACATAATAACGATCTTAAACAGTTTTACTCTACCACTCACTAATGTTGTGACATAATAACGATCTTAAACAGTTTTACTCTACCACTCACTAATGTTGTGACATAATAACGATCTTAAACAGTTTTACTCTACCACTCACTAATGTTGTGACATAATAACGATCTTTAACAGCTTTACTCTACCACTCACTAATGTTGTGACATAATAACGATCTTAAACAGTTTTACTCTACCACTCACTAATGTTGTGACATAATAACGATCTTAAACAGTTTTACTCTACCACTCACTAATGTTGTGACATAATAACGATCTTAAACAGTTTTACTCTACCACTCACTAATGTTGTGACATAATAACGATCTTAAACAGTTTTACTCTACCACTCACTAATGTTGTGACATAATAACGATCTTAAACAGTTTTACTCTACCACTCACTAATGTTGTGACATAATAACGATCCTAAACAGTTTTACTCTACCACTCACTAATGTTGTGACATAATAACGATCTTAAACAGTTTTACTCTACCACTCACTAATGTTGTGACATAATAACGATCTTAAACAGTTTTACTCTACCACTCACTAATGTTGTGACATAATAACGATCTTAAACAGTTTTACTCTACCACTCACTAATGTTGTGACATAATAACGATCTTAAACAGTTTTACTCTACCACTCACTAATGTTGTGACATAATAACGATCTTAAACAGTTTTACTCTACCACTCACTAATGTTGTGACATAATAACGATCTTTAACAGCTTTACTCTACCACTCACTAATGTTGTGACATAATAACGATCTTAAACAGTTTTACTCTACCACTCACTAATGTTGTGACATAATAACGATCTTAAACAGTTTTACTCTACCACTCACTAATGTTGTGACATAATAACGATCTTAAACAGTTTTACTCTACCACTCACTAATGTTGTGACATAATAACGATCTTTAACAGCTTTACTCTACCACTCACTAATGTTGTGACATAATAACGATCTTAAACAGCTTTACTCTACCACTCACTAATGTTGTGACATAATAACGATCTTAAACAGTTTTACTCTACCACTCACTAATGTTGTGACATAATAACGATCTTAAACAGTTTTACTCTACCACTCACTAATGTTGTGACATAATAACGATCTTTAACAGTTTTACTCTACCACTCACTAATGTTGTGACATAATAACGATCTTTAACAGCTTTACTCTACCACTCACTAATGTTGTGACATAATAACGATCTTAAACAGTTTTACTCTACCACTCACTAATGTTGTGACATAATAACGATCTTTAACAGCTTTACTCTACCACTCACTAATGTTGTGACATAATAACGATCTTAAACAGTTTTACTCTACCACTCACTAATGTTGTGACATAATAACGATCTTTAACAGCTTTACTCTACCACTCACTAATGTTGTGACAGAATAACGATCTTAAACAGTTTTACTCTACCACTCACTAATGTTGTGACATAATAACGATCTTAAACAGTTTTACTCTACCACTCACTAATGTTGTGACATAATAACGATCTTGAACAGCTTTACTCTACCACTCACTAATGTTGTGACATAATAACGATCTTAAACAGTTTTACTCTACCACTCGTCAATGTTGCGACATAATATCGAACGACGACAGATAAAATCAGATGAAGCGGGAGATCCGAACACCGAGACAAAGTGGAAAAGTGGACGAGCGGACCGACCACGGCTTACATTATCATAAGTCGAAGTTCATGTGTGTCTGTAATGCGCGTGCGTGTCGAGGCAGGGACAAGCAATAACTTTTATGGACACGATACGATCAACAATTGGTCATCCCCACCGGGAACGAGGCATGCAGTTCTGATGACTCGGCGCTTATGATAAGAACATGCATGTTGGACATGAGGGACTTGGAACCCTGGAGCTCGAATGCAGATATTGGATCGGACTCAGGCAGCGGTTATCGCAAATGTATGCATTTGCTCGCCATGAGTTCCGTTTGTGCTGTGTTGAGCTCGGCGCAAATTATAATGAGTTCGGTGTTGGTAGCGTGAGACATTTGAAGTATAAATTTCGCTCATGTGTAATAGCTCACCAATGATGGTTGGATTTGTATTTGAATTGACTGGTAAACAGCCAATTAAAATATTGTTTTGATTCACTGAGAACGAAACTTCGTCCTAAATTTAAGCGTATAAAATCAAAGATTTTAGACGTTCAAAGTTTTTGTACAGTAATATATGAAGTGTACACAGCATGACTATTGACGTTTAAAATACGTCACATAATTGCCACTACAAAGAAAGATGTTTTTCCAGCATTAGTTATTCTCACTGTAATGTTGTAAATAAACGGGTTTGTCGTCTAGTTTTTACGTAGATACGGCAAGCGTTGGTACATGAATATAATTTATTACATCAATGTTATTTTTTACCACACATTCTGTAGCTCACTAAACCATTCATTTTTAACTGCTTACTGTTACGCGTTCCTTGGAACACAAGCTCACAGTTCTATCGAGTATCTATTTAACAGTAGAATGAGAACACGGTGTATGCTTTTATATATTCTTAATTTCAATGGAAATGGAAAACAACCCAACACTACAGCATGTATATTAACTCCACGGATTTTGCTCTCCAGATTTGTTTTTCTTCTTCAGTGGACCTCTGGTTCGACCCTCGTAAGTCGAGGTACGAACAAGACAAACAGTGTGGTAGATACGTTCCCCTTGGGCGCACTTAGTAATCTGCCCCTGCATCACCAGAGCAATTTAGTGATGTGTCATTGATATAAGTCACTCAGCGTGAGTGAGAGCTATACCTCGACTCCCCCTCTCATTTCAGCGCCACACATGACGAGAAAGCTCTCCCCTGAGGCCGGCTGGCTCACAATCTTCAATGAACCTTAATTCCACGTCGCTTGAATACTTCATTTTCGCCACTCATCCTTCGAGGACGGGTTGGGAGGGCTTCAGTATTTTTGAAAAAAGTTGCATTCCTCATAGTGCACACAACAGAAGGACGGCGAACATGGTTTAAGGATTTGAAATCAGCATCGTCGGGAAATTTGAGGATTATACAATCAAAGTGTATGGTGGGCAGGTAGGTCCATAAAATATACAAATTGTATTCTGAAGCAATTTATCAATGTGTTTCTTATAAAAGGTTCATATGTAAAAGAAGTTTTGATTTCGCAAAAGCTTTGAGCGTTTCTTGACAGCAAATACGTTGGCAGGTATACACGAGGAGCTTCTTACCTTTGCGAAAAAAATTAATTACAATTTAATAAGCTGCCTTCTTTCAGATTTCAGTCAAAAAGGTGTAAAATGCGTGTGATTTCTGAAATTATTGGCCTGCCATTATTTAATTGAAACTTTAAAGTGTAATTATTTAAAGAAACAATTTTTTATTTCGACATTGTCATTGAAAAAGCTCGGTCTTTTTGAATGCAATTGAACATTGAGATTGTTTTCACTTCCAAAATACATACTTTTTGCTAATTTGTTACCAAAGCTCTTCATTTACCAATGCAACGAAGTAAATTTTTGTACGCTCTATTTTGATGATGAATAATCTCCCACCACTTCAGTAATACTCAAATTAGAAACAAAACCTTGGTCTAGTTAGGATTTATACTGCCAGTAAATTTCCACTTACTTTATTTTTTTGTGGTGTTTCAGGCCGGAAAATGTGTCTGCGGCCTCTGGTTGAAGTTAGGCGGCTTATTTGCCCCAAATCTCGGCTCTGAATTGCGGAGCTGATGAATCAAACGCGACCGCCTCACGATCGATCCAAATTAAAGGCATTGAAATTTGTTTCCTTTTCGCTTGCGTGAGACGCAAAGCGACATGAATTCTCACGCAGAAAAAGTCTTTCAGCGGGATTCCATTCGACGAACAATACGCTACATTTCCATGTGGGTCTTTCTAGCAAGACCTCAATTCAACTGAGAATAAAAATGTTTTAAATATTTCGCGAGAGAAAATATGAACCCTCAAATAAGAAATTTCTCGTCTGAAATTCAATGCCTGAAGGAACGATGTCAAATTAAACATTCACCTACTATATAATAATATCCTTCGAAGCATCTATTTCGGTGTTTTCGAATTTTCAATAAAAAAGAGAGAACCAGAAAAATGGTATAAAACATTTTTCATTAAAATGTATTCTTGAGACTGTGAAAAGACTCGTAAAAAATAGGACGTTTCGAGCCTTCGCTCATCATCAGCAATAGGTACAAATTCGAACAAAAAGTCATCTGTAAAATACAAAAAGAAAACAACTCAAAAAATGCATGACATTACTTATTGACTAGGGATAAAGGAAATGAGCTAAGATTATTATTTAAAACAGGTTTCGTTTTATAAATGAACAGAGACTCTAAAATCCGCAATTCTGAACACAACTTTGCCCTGGCTATGACTTTGAAGCTATTTTTATTGACTGCTGTGTCGCATTCAAAAGCGTGATTACGGATGGCTGAGTTAGATGGGCTTGCTAAAATGTTTCCCGTCCGGTAGCTCCTACCTTGATGCTCGGCAATCCTACATCCCAGAGTACGGGTAGTCATGCCCACATACTCAGATGCACAAAGTGCACAACTATATTTGTATATTAGGGATGCCTGCATCTCAGTAGGAAGTCTATCCTTGAATCTAAAAAATGATTCAATTTTGTGATTATTGACCAATATTATTCTAAATTTTACATTACTGAAATATTTTTGTAGTAGCTCCAGTATTTGTTTTTTCATTAATTCTGATTGAGGACCACAGTAAGGGAAACACAGAGAGAGCGTTCGTACAGAGTCTGCTGCTTGTTGAAAGCCCGGAACATTTGCATATTTCTTATCTAAAAATTTCCTAATTTGAGAATCAACAAAACCACTAGAAAAGCCATTATTCCTAAAAAATACTTTCAAAAAGGAAAATTCCTCGTGTAGAAACCGATAAGAGCTGCACACATTAAAAGCACGGCATAATAAAACTTTGACGAAATTCAATTTAAAAATGAAGGAGGAAAAACTGTAAAAACTAGTACCTAGACTTGTGAAACAATTTTTTCTAAACACGGAACACTCAAATTTATCTCTCTCTTTATGCACAAGACAATCCAGAAATGAAAGTTTCCCACCCACTTCACAATCTATCGTAAATTTTATGTTTCTATGCTTGCTGTTGAGGTAGTTTAAGAAGAGCGGAGCATGAGCCTGGTCCCGAAATAGTAAAAAGGTGTCATCAACGTATCTCTTATAAAAAACAGGTTTAAATGATTCAGGACATTCTTCCAACCATTTCTTTTCCCCAAAACACATAAAAATATTAGCAAAGGTTGGAGAAAGCGGCAGACCCATGCCTAGACCCTCTAATTGTTTGTAAAACTTCCCGTTGAATGTCCTGAATCATTTAAACCTGTTTTTTATAAGAGATACGTTGATGACACCTTTTTACTTTTTCGGGACCAGGCTCATGCTCCGCTCTTCTTAAACTACCTCAACAGCAAGCATAGAAACATAAAATTTTCGATAGATTGTGAAGTGGGTGGGAAACTTTCATTTCTGGATTGTCTTGTGCATAAAGAGAGAGATAAATTTGAGTGTTCCGTGTTTAGAAAAAATTGTTTCACAAGTCTAGGTACTAGTTTTTACAGTTTTTCCTCCTTCATTTTTAAATTGAATTTCGTCAAAGTTTTATTATGCCGTGCTTTTAATGTGTGCAGCTCTTATCGGTTTCTACACGAGGAATTTTCCTTTTTGAAAGTATTTTTTAGGAATAATGGCTTTTCTAGTGGTTTTGTTGATTCTCAAATTAGGAAATTTTTAGATAAGAAATATGCAAATGTTCCGGGCTTTCAACAAGCAGCAGACTCTGTACGAACGCTCTCTCTGTGTTTCCCTTACTTTGGCCCTCAATCAGAATTAATGAAAAAACAAATACTGGAGCTACTACAAAAATATTTCAGTAATGTAAAATTTAGAATAATATTGGTCAATAATCACAAAATTGAATAATTTTTTAGATTCAAGGATAGACTTCCTACTGAGATGCAGGCATCCCTAATATACAAATATAGTTGTGCACTTTGTGCATCTGAGTATGTGGGCATGACTACCCGTACTCTGGGATGTAGGATTGCCGAGCATCAAGGTAGGAGCTACCGGACGGGAAACATTTTAGCAAGCCCATCTAACTCAGCCATCCGTAATCACGCTTTTGAATGCGACACAGCAGTCAATAAAAATAGCTTCAAAGTCATAGCCAGGGCAAAGTTGTGTTCAGAATTGCGGATTTTAGAGTCTCTGTTCATTTATAAAACGAAACCTGTTTCAAATAATCATCTTAGCTCATTTCCTTTATCCCTAGTCAATAAGTAATGTCATGCATTTTTTGAGTTGTTTTCTTTTTGTATTTTACAGATGACTTTTTGTTCGAATTTGTACCTATTGCTGATGATGAGCGAAGGCTCGAAACGTCCTATTTTTATGAGTCTTTTCACAGTCTCAAGAATACATTTTAATGAAAAATGTTTTATACCATTTTCCTGGTTCTCTCTTTTTTATAGAAAATAATATACTTGTTTAGTTAATTGATCCATCTCTTTGTGATGCTCATACGAATGCTTAGCAACAGCATCTGTGATACGAGTTTCACCAATGCACAAGTACAAGAAAATTTTAATTTGAGGGATATTAGGATGGATATGTTTGTCTGTCATCCACATCTGGAAGATTTATTCAAGGAAAATACCAAATCCCGTAATTTTTGACGGGCTGTATCCACTAGCATTAAAATAACAGAGAGTCCTGTTTTCAAGTCATGTATCTACGACACTTTGCTGTGTGAAGTACAAACTACTTTCCCAAATAAAGAAGCACGGTGGAATTTTGACCCAGCGTTGAGCCTGGGGTTGGCTGGAGTGGCCTACGTCGCGGAAGAGCTTGTCTGCGGACCACCGAAAAATGAGTCCATTTGTCCGCGAGCGGACGTTCATTCGTCTCCTCGGAACGAAATCTGTCTCCGCTCTAGATCTTATCCGCAGATTAGTCATGCCGCCCGAAATTTATTACACCTCGTGTATAATTTTATTGTCTTGATAGATGATACAAAGATGTTTTGCAAAACTGTTAAGAACACACGGGCTCAGACAAATGCTCCACAATTTAAACTACACATTGATGTGCGTGTGTTTAATTTTAGGTCTTAAGTAGGAATGACAGGAAAATTCTCATTACTCGTAAACTTTTGGAAACACGAGTTGCACAAGAACTTCTACCTCTATAGCACTATGAAACGAAGTCATAATTTTTCAAATTATTTCGAAAATTAACTTATGTTTCAGTTAACGCTTGTGAGTTTTATTTTCTTCCGGATTTACAACTGTGAAATATCTAGTCATAAAATATAATTCCAGTTGTATTCGGGTAGACAATAAAGGTGGACGTTTTGTGTAGACATTACTTAGTATACATTACATTTAAGTCCTTGGCAGCATTTTTCAAAACTGGAAAACTTTATCTCTTTTAATACACTAAACTCGAACGGTTGGATCTCACAGAACTTGAGAATTTGTGGGATTGATGTTCTTTTTGGGTCGTTGGAAATTAATTTCCTATCAAATACGCTGATGATTTTGATAACAAATTCATTCATTTCTTGTAGAGTGTACCGTGCTAGTGTTTTTATAAGTTTATCAGTGAGATTATTTATTAACGAATAACTGAATTGGTCAACGATAGCGACAGCGTAAAAATTTATTAGCATTGAAAAGAAGGGCTTTTCACATTATTTTGGATTAATTTAGTATCTCGAATCATAAAAGCACAGAGCGTGCTCTTATTAGCTAATTGCACAAGCATTTAACCTTTTTGTAAACCGGTCACCCTTTAATTGTGAGTCCACGGACGAAATATGAATATCATGCACAAAATTTAACTTTACACTTGTCATGAATTATTCCTCACAAATTATCTAAGGAGTTTGAAAAAAATTTAAATAGGAAAGAGCCTCGGAAATATCAGTTCGTTACCGCCGAGAAAACATTGCTAACGGCCATCAGAATTTAGTTCAACTAATGAAAAAATGAAGAATTGCATAAAATATAAGCTTTGTAGTTTACATTATATGTTAGAAAACATCTTGTCGGTGGAGCCTTCCTCCGCAAAAAGAATGCAATGTTGTAGCTTCTATTATTGTGCAGGGAAAAGTATAGTACTCATGAGTTCATGCATAAATGAGCTAGCGGCAAATGTAACCAGAACATCGAGCATAAGCACCTTAAAAATTCAAAGTACATTTTATAAACAGTTAATCAATTAAATTTCAAACTTCGAAATACCGGTTATGTTCCCTAAATACTTTAGATTTATACTTATTTATTTGATACTCACGTGTAAAAATCTTCATCAGACGTTATTCATGTGTACTATCTATGCAAAGGAAAATATAGTAGTTAAAACTTTAAATTAAAAAAACTATTAAATTTAAACAGATTTATTTGTTCTTTATGTTAAAGCATAAATGAAAGTTATGCAAAGGAGTTATATTTTAGAGAATACGGGCCTCCAAAATGATGGAGTTCGGTAATGTTCGCAAAAGTTCCGAGTCATTTCATTAAGGTGCCATTGCATGAACGCTGATACCTTCCCAGATTTCCGCGATAGTAATCCTTCGACTGAAATGCTAAATAAATATTACTATCGCAGTTAGACCCGTGAGGATGAAGCCTGTACTACAAATACTTTCAACAAATACTTCTCTTTGATGCGGACGATAGATTCGATTTTCAAATTGATTCATCATTTCCCTATGCAATTCGCAAAGCCTAGCACGGTAGATATAAAGATATAAACGTGAAAAGTTAACAAGCAACGCTTATTAATTACATGGACTTGACAGGTAATAATATTTACGTGTACAGAGATAGAGTTAGAATGTATGGGATTAAACTAGAAGCTTGTATTTATACAGGAATAATATTATTTCTCACTCCCCTTACTTCAGATATTGTTAATAGGCGGTGTCAAATATTATATGTCCAACTCTTAGTCTGCCATTGCGTCATAAGGTACTAAGATTTGTTCTAATGTGACAGCTGCTGTAATCTCGATCATTTCACTAAAAAATAAACCCATGTTGATCATCTGTTATGATCTCGATCATTCACTAAAAAATGAATGTCGATCCTCTGTTGTAATCATTCACTAAAAAAAAGCCCACGTGGATCACCAGTCGCAATATCATCATTCTCAAAAAAAATTAACCCATTTTGATTATCTGTTGTAATCTCGATCATTCACTAAAAAATAAACCCACGGGGATCACCTGTCGCAATATCATCATTCTCTAAAAAATAAACCCATTTTGATCATCTGTTGTAATCTCGATCATTTACTAAGAAAAAATAAACCCATTTTGATCATCTGTTGTAATCTCGATCATTTACTAAGAAAAAATAAACCCTTGTTGATCTTCCCATCTTCGCAATTCTGAGCTTGTGCTGAACATTCACTTCGCCCCAATTTCTATTGGGCGAGCGAGTCCTGCGCCTCGCTTCCGTCCGCACAGCTCCGCGCTTCAGCTGCTTCCGGACGCCGGACCGCGCACGTGGCGCACGGCACTCCCGGCCTCTCCCGCTGCTCGCCACGGCAAAATGCCTACGAAAATCCCTTGCGTTGGTTGCTGATCGCCAAATGCTACAGGCAACCAAAATATGCAGTCGGTGAACAAAATACAATATTAATTTTGATGTTGATATTTCCAACACGTTGATTTTTTAGAAAATATCAGCGTAAGATAAAAAGAAGAACCAACGAAAAAATGAGCATTTATATTATTTTTTTTGGCAAACGTTTCGGAATGTTTTAAGTCAATCATCAGTGCAGTAAAGTTTGGTAAAAAGAATAGCGATTTTCACTATTCGTTCGTTCATTGTTCATTTTTATTCATATTTACGTTGTTTTTATGTAATTTTACTCGGGTTTTTCTTTTTACCTTACGCGTAATTTTGAATGGCCCGCTGATTGAATTAGTGTTGAAATTATTTTTTTAGTAGAAATATAGTTTTCCCTTTATTTCGAGATCCATTGTGGCTACAAATGTTATCTTAAAAACGCTCAGTCTGCGAGGTTTCTCAGGATTTTCCCGCTATTTTGCAGACGTCAGCTTGTGAACGTAAAAAAAGAAATACATTCAACCTTGAACGGACGTTTGATTCAGAAAAACATTTTCTCAAGTTGAGTAAGGAGAACAAGGATAGGAAAACTGAGTGAGGTCTTGAATATAGAACTTTACGAGACAGATTACAAAATTTAAGCATCCAAACAAATTGAAAATCCAGAGAAAGTTTGTTTATAGGAGCTAATGAATTTAATCATAAGGCTCGATGTGTAACAATTCGTAGAAACGTGAACTAAGTTATAAATTAATAGGCGATCAGTTATCAATATTGTTTAGACAATAGGTTACCTTAGGTAAAAAATTAGGAATACTGATTCATATTTGAAAAATTTATTTTGCAGGCTCTTTGTTTATTAGCTTTGCGTCAACCATAATGGGTTCAACCCTGTTTTTAACTTACCGAAGGCTAGGCGCAGCATCATTTATCTATCATTTCATAGCTGAATTTAGGAGCAAATATTAAAGGTGAAAGCAACTATGAGACGAACTTCGTATTGCAATTTAGGAAACCTTGCAGCACTTCGTAAGCCAAGTAAATAAGCTGAATTTCAAGCGGCGAATGTGTCTTCTCTGAACATCGATACGTAGTCCCATTAATGCGAGAAGGCTGTCCGTGTCAATGAAGAAAAATGAAAAATTAAAGAGAAGCTCCAGAGGAGAGGCACCGTGATCACTGCTCTTCCGGCGACTCCTGAGATTTATGAACACACTCCAGAGGGGGGGGGGCCTGGGGAAAGATTGACAGGGTTGGAGGGGGACCAGGGGGAGGGACAGACACCCCCCATCGTCCCCTGACATCAGCAATGGCGGAGCCGTGAGAATTTTTTTGCTCGTCTCCAGGGCACGTCAGGGAACAGCGGTTCTGAGACGCCGTCAGCCGTAGGATCCAACTGACGTTCCTTTCGCCGTCTTTCGTTTGCTATCTTTCGTCTGACATAGCTTCCAACTGACGTTCCTTTGCCATCTTTCGTTAGTTTCGTTGTTTTCTTCATCAACGTCCCGCCGGGAAGATCAATGTTACCGGCGTTGAAGCAGGGTATCTAAAAATGTTTGTTCGGGAAGATCCGTGAATGTACGAATATCTTGTGCATTTGCGAAGGCTTGGCAGGCTAAGTGATACGAGTATTGACGTTCAAGCCCCTCCGGGTGTGGTTTGATACGACTTCCCGCTGGCAAGATCGCTGGAGTTAAAGCAGGGTATCTAAAAATATTAGATCCTTGAATTTACGAGTGTCTTGTGCATTAGCGTAGGGTTTGCGGGCTGAATCATACGACTATAGATGTTAAAGCGCCTCCGTGTGTCGTCTGACAGGCGCTAGTGCTGAACTATGTGGCAGCCTTACCATGAATGACCAATAAATATTAATATCCCCTCTTACGTGGTGGAAAAGAAAAAGCACGTAAAATTGCTGCTTTTTATAATTCGTATTACATTTATAGATATTTCTTGAAGAGTTTTGGTGATTTACGTAGTATAGTTTTTCTCGTCTGATTTCAATCCCTAGAGTGGCTACAAATAAACATCCACTCATGAACTACTGACTTTTGTTAATTGTTTTCTTTTTCCATTCTCTTTTCTATTCTTGCATGACTGTTCTCATGCAAAGTGAACGGTACGTTGACAAGCATCGTAAACACATCGTCAACATGCGTCTCACATGTGTTTGGACTTGTGTCGCTCAGCAAATGTGCAGCGGATGCTGTATATATATACTGTGGATTTCAAAGTAAATATGTGTTTGACCTATGTAAACAAATTATATCAACAATGTTAACGTGAGGTAGCTTGTAATTACAGCCTTCTTTCGTTTCCGTCGTTACACGAAACGATTTTATCGGTTTGCCTGTTTTGAGACCTTGTATGTTGGTGACTTTTCTCCTAACGCACACTCTGGCCTCAAATAAATTCAAAATAAAAGAACTTCAACAATGAAGTATTCAGCCATTTTACTCCTTTGAGTTCCCATAATAATAAAAAAGGGAATAGAAGACGGAACTGAAAAATTTAGTTTTAAGAGAGAAGACCCATGCTAGGCTTTTACAGTAACAAGCAAGAAGGGGAAGAGTACTGAAAAGTGAAAATTAAATTTAAAAAATTAAGATACTGTTATGTGGGCTTTAAAATAATAGAAGAAATATTGTCTTACGCTGAAAAAATGCCAGTGTGCGAGTAATTTTTGTTCTACAGGCTCGCAAAAACTGATTCAGTTCACACAGAGCTCGGTTACTCAGGCTCAAGAGCTGCATCAAGCGTCGCTGTATGCTGCATGAGGAACCGGAGCAGGCTACAGTTCGGAAATAAAAATATCACAAAGCGCTGAGTTAATACAAAATGTACATGTCGTGTTCTATCCGTAAACCGAAGAAATAGCAATCTGCAGTTTGAAGAGTACGTACACGAATTTAATTGGAAATAAATTTTGACTATTATATGCCATATCAATGAGTGGAGAGAGTTGTACGTCAGTTTTCACACAAGCTCACTTGTTGGCTGTTTTGTATTTTGTTTGTTGCTGTATCTGTGGACTGTATTGTATTCACGTGACTGCCTTCTTAATTTTAAGATTTTGAGGCTTACACTTAAAAAGGTTTTATGTATAGGAATTTCTTCAGGAAAGGAACTTCTTCAGGAAATTATTGTACCTCGGACGTTGGGGTCTTACTCAGCTATGGATAAACTGAGCGAGTTAAATGGAAAACATATACCGTGAAGCTCAATAATATTTATGTTCGATGGGAATCTAGCAGATGCTTACAGGGAATTTCTCTTTTAGGTAGCTGTATTATTAAATAGTTACGCTATTCACTGATGGACGTAGAGCAATATGTCAGTAACGTCCACATGTTTACGTTCGCCTGCAATGTGATCAGTTCGGTGTCAAGATTGGTTCATTTCAAGTCTCGACTATTAAGTAGGCCTATGTAGATATGAAGACGTCGTTGAGTAGCAATTTCTCTATTCACTAACATAGGCACGAAGTTTCCATAAATATTAATAAGAGGAGTTTTAAAATGCATGAGTATAGAACCCGTATGGCATTAAAAATATATATGTAATTGGTGATATATATATATATGGAAGTAGTGATGTATAGTGAATATATGTATAGAAGTAGTGATAAACATTAGAGGCTTTTAATTACTTAAAAACGACATTGGAGCGAATTATATAAAATGCTTTCAAAAATTGAATAATTTATTATAAATTTCCTTCCTACGATAGAGCAAAGCTTTATGGATAAAAATCATCGATAACCAAGACCCACTGACTGACTGTACTGTCATGTACGTAACTTAATTTTTTTTTTCTGGCTGGGAGGTGCAAATCGAATTCGGTGAGGGGAGACATTTAATAAGTTTGCCATCACATTGCAGTGATGAGATTACACGATCGTTCAGGACGCGCTAACTCGATAAGGATGGCAGAGATTGAAGTGACGACAGCAGTTAGGCCACGGTCGTCCTCACACACAACGCACCAGCGGTCGCTTTAGCTTCAGAGGGGAGCTTTGGCTTCAGAAGGGAGCATTGCCTTCAGAGGGGAGCATTGGCTTCAGAGGGGATCTTTGGCTTCAGAGGGGAGCTTTGGCTTCAGAGGTGAGTTTTGGCATTAGAGGGGTGCTTCGACTTCAGTGGGGAGCTTTGGCTTCAGAGGGGATCTTTGGCTTCAGAGGGGAGCTTTGGCTTCAGAGGGGAGCATTGACTTCAGAAGGGAGCTTTAGCTTCAGAGGTGAGTTTTGGCATTAGAGGGGTGCTTCGACTTCAGTGGGGAGCTTTGGCTTCAGAGGGGATCTTTGGCTTCAGAGGAGAGTTTTGGCGTTAGAGGGGTGCTTCGACTTCAGAGGGGAGCTTTGGCTTCAGAGGGAAGCTCTGGCTTCAGAGAGGAGCTTGTGCTTCCATGTCATTCATTATTGGATGCTTCTAGCGAGCATAGCAAACTCAAAAACTTCTCTATGTGCTCCACGACAAAAAATTCATTAGATGAAGACAGGAAAATGAGTGAGGCTTTGCTTACCAATTAGAATGGAGCCAAGTTCTTAAAAAACTTCAGATTTATCAAGTATAATTTTTCATTTTTTGCACTTAGACGTTTAGCTGAGATCAATTATTGTTTGATATTTGGTGAAATAGTCTTCGTACCATAGATGAGAAATGATTTCTTTTCGAAAATTATGGTTTTTCGAAATACGTATATGTGTAGGTATAGGGAAGCCTCAATCCCTATCTCCACCATCGCCTTTCTTTTCTTTTCTTAATTTTTTTTTATTATATTCAGGAAAGCTAATTTTTTTTGCACTTTAATTTAAGAGTAATTTGAACGACAAGTTAGACATGAAACTTTTCAAAATACAATATTCAGGGACCTAAAATGGTCGGTAGGTGAGATGTTACTCATGTCTTAGGCTTGGTCTTTCACTGCATGAAAAGAAAAACGAAAAACAGTTTATATCCAATAAAGTGCGAACATGAAATGTTGATATATTTGTTTTTTCTTAAATTGCATGAGCTTATTTTCGCTCTCTAAAATAGGAAAGTAAATCATGAACAAGTTCTTTGACGAAAAACATTTACTGTCTCGTCCTTCTCATTCATCGTCAAGGATGTGTAATTACGACGCAGCTCCCAAAATCGCGTCTCAAACACCCCATGCGTAAAAAAATATACCGTATAGCTAGTGAAATATCGATGGGAAAATCGTAGAAGTCTCAGGCTGGATAAAACTTGTAAGCTTTGATAAAAAATTGGCCAATTGAGGAGAGCGAACTCCCATCGAAGATCTCGCTGCAAAAACACACGTCAGCAAAAACGGTTCAGAAAAGTTATTCGGAGTATAACGTAGGTGAGAAACTTGGAGATTTTATAGTAGAGGTTAGTGCGGCGCCGAAGCAACACATCCGCAACAACATCCTGTCGCGGCTGCAGCACATCTGCAGCTGGGGCCCTCTGACCTGCACCGAACTCCCGCATGTGCTTCACGAGATCGCCTTTAGTTGATAAAGGGTCAATACTCTGCACCTGAAAAACAATCTATCTCTAAGGAAACTCTGCTATTTCGTTAAACGCTAACTCAACACTACTTTTGGAGGATTCGTGTACACAAGGGATCGGTACATTCAGTTAAGCTGTGAATTTTCATGAGGGTAAAAGAAATGTTAGGGCGGAGGAGCCTCCCTCCCAAACGAGGGCAACACAGAAAACGACTCCAAAGAAAACAGAAATAAAGGCTGGACTTTGACACTCCGGAAGGACGCATCGTTGGGTCCAGAAAGTTTGGATAAAGGGAAGCACTGAATAACTCCGCAGAAGAGGGGAAGTTCCGAGGGACGAGTGCGAGGGTTGCCTATTGGGATGCAGATGGGAGAAAGCTCAAAAGAGGGAGAGAAATGTATTAAGAGATTATGAAAATGTATGATATGAGTCTTGTTAAAAACTTTATCTTCATTGAAAATTAACAGTTTTTCCATTCGTTTTTTATTTATTTCTTACTTGAAACAACTTTTTCCGAGTAATTTTGTTTCACTGAATATATTGGGTACTCTAAAATTTTCTCCTATTGTATAATATTTCTCTGACAACTCACTAAAAAAATGTCAACAGTTATACTAGTGTTGATTGATTATAAAAATATAAAGTGCTTCTTCTGACAAGATTTCCTAAAAATTTCGAAGAAGTCTCAACAAATAAAGCAATAGACATTCATAACCAATATTTTCTGAAAATATGATACTACAAGTTAATTTATTTTCATTTTAGTTATGTTATATTACCGAGAATATTTTTTCATTTGGATGAAGGCGGTAATATCAACCTTTTCTTGAATTTTCTAAAAAGTTAGTATGTTCAAACAAAGTTGTAAAGGTTTCTCAAAATGAAGGGAGGTTCTTGGCTATACTTTGCAAACAATGCAATCTTTTCAATTGAAAATAAATGGATCGCGCTTGATTTTCAAGGAAAGTTTGTATGAAAACTTCAAGGAAATAAAAAAAAAAAATCAAGATTATTCCATCGCTTAAAACATGTTGTGAAATTTTAAAAGTTATCAAATTTTGAAAGCACTTCTCAAAAATTTTTAATTATTCGTTCAAATTGGCTTAAAAAATTAAAATAACAAGAACGAGATGAAATAAATGATTCCGGTTATGGAAGATATGCGCAAACGGCACTGGTCACATTAAAAATCTTGAGAACAGCTTTTTACTAAAAAAAATCTAATATCTGAAGAAATAAAATTCAATATTAGGGTTCCTCTTGCGTAGCTGTATTTCTTTCTATCATTAATAAATACATCAAAATTTGTACATACTACCAATCATTATTGCGCCCTTATAGTATATGTCATAAGGGAATAAAGGAAATTACAGCGGTATTAGCTCTAATAAATGGGTGATATATATTGTTTTCAAATTGAGGCCAAGGAGAAAAGATCCCTCTAAACTCTGTTTATGATTTCGATAGATGGATTATTTGGCAACTTTTACGTATTTTAACGTATTAACCAATGGTTACCAATATAGCAACCGTCTTCAACCATTTTTCAATTACGTGAAAACAGATTTGTCATTATGAGGGAGGTAACGGCTTTTTAAAGAAAATACCATTATGAAAATGTATTTCTTTAGCACTTCCTTTAGATCACAGTGTATTAATTACTTAAATTGTGAGACAGAATTTTATCCAATACAAACCTTGAATGTCGCTAATGTACAACTAAATGGAAAATACACATTAAGCAAATTTTATGAAAATAACAGTAATTTTTCGACATCAAGCGTGTAAACAAAGGGGATCCACATCAGCCACTTCACCGCACTTTATGTACACAGCTACAAGCGTAAAAGTGTTCTCTCTACAGTGGGCTAATGTTCAGTGAAAACTGGAGGGAGAAGGTTCCAGCATGGGTAAGTCGCTCGGCCAAGTGTGGGAAGGTAACTGGAACCCCCACTTGGGGGTACAAGCAACCACTAATAAAACTCAATGCCAACCGGACCTGCAAACTAGTTAGAAAATATTCAAACCTTGATAGTTTATGTATGGAGCTGAATTGTGAGCCGGTGCGTTGTGATGGTCTTTTTGCCTGGTCCGTGCGAGCTGAACGACACACCATGCCAGTACAAAAATAAAACGCAACATACCTCAAAACTACAACTATGCGGCCACACGGCGATGATAGGAATGGTATTTGCCCTATGTACAGAAATGACAAACTAGGAAACATCGATTTCACCTATGAAATGTTTTTGTAGCGTCTTCGTTGGTAAAATGACCTATTAATAATAAAAATAATGTTCAGTGAAAAAACATCCGAGCTATATTACCTTCAAGAACCGTAAGTGCATATTTTCTCTAATATAAGTCATTTATTGCCACGCAGACTTGAGGTTAAATAGTTCAATTATTAAAATTAATATGTTCAATCGTTATTAAAACTTCATTGTCGGAATACTGGCACTTCAATCTCTATCAGCTAGTTTATCCAGTTTTCACAGGGACTAGAAATGTTTTATCCCTCAGTTCAAGATGAACATTCTTAAGTTTTTAACTCGTTCTTAAAATTTAGTCGTAAATCAATATTGTCCTCTCAACTTGATGTCTTCCGTCCTCCTACACAATTGAAAACAAAGTCAAATTTCTGAAAAATGATGTTCAAAGTCCGTAGATTTTTGAAACAGTTCTCGAGCTCACAAACAGCTGTCAGACAGGTGTAAGAAACTCTCATAACTTTCGAAGCATCGCCTCCTGTATGGCGTCTAATTTTTTAGGATGTTGAATGCAATATTTAAATACTTACAACTATCATATTACAATGTATATGAGCACAAGCCTTAATTACAAATTCTCGCAAGTAGGTCAAATTTCCATCTTTTAGGAAAACTCAATGCTGCAGTCCGACTAGATAGTTGTAAGAGATAAGACTCCATCTACGTTTGAATGTTCTGTGTTTTTGCTGAGGTTAAGTTTTCTCAAAGTGTTTTACAGCTATGTATTCTAAAACTAAATTTATTAAAAATTTATTGGGTGTCAGTGTTTGAATATTTTTCTCCCCAGTTGAGAAATTTTGCAACCCCTCTACTGTCAGACTCATATTTGTAATAGTTTTAACCCTGTTCTTGGACGAATGATATATTTGAGTCCTTCAAACTTCACGGGCAAGTATTTTACTGTGATGATTATATCTAGAAGATTGACTGCATTTTTGATCCTGTTTGTTTGTCTTTACTTGAAAAGGAAAGGTGTTTTCTATTTATTGCTAAAAAATGTTTTCTAAAAGGTTTAAAATCTTCATTGAAATATATTACTCACAATATAACATGAAAATGGTAAAGTTTACTTTTAATATAAGTACCAGATTCATTCTGTGACAATTCATGATTAAAATTTGATGAGATAAATTTAATTTTTATGTATATGGTGCATGTTTAAGTTTACCTTAAATTGGAGAAAATGTGAGGTCCCAGACATATTTTTAGGTTTTGGATTCATCCTTTTTTCAGTTCACTGCTTATCTGTTTTCCAATGCGTAGGCTACCTGCTACTTATTTTAAATTTTTTCTTTTTTCACACCCTTTCTTCTCAACTTACGGTATTATGTGCAGGGATATCTTGTGCCTAAACAGATCTAGTGCTTAGTTTTATATTTTTCTTTAGGCCATCCTAAGTGGGAATTTTATCCTTCCTTTCTTTTTGAAATACCTTTGTTGTAGTTAGGAAGGCTTAAACTAAATGGTAAATGTGAAGGGTAGGACAATCATTGATTCTATAATTTTTGAAACCCTAAACATATTTAATTAGATATAAATGAACCATTTTTGTTCAATGCTCTTTTAGGGGCAAATGAGTATTTAATGAGTCATAGCGGTAAGTTTAGTTTTGTCTTTGATGACAAATGCGGTCAAATAAACAGCTACCGATCAATTTTTGAATTTTGGTTACTTGAATCATGGTAATAACATCAAAATAAACTAGTTTTTTCTATACACTCTTTGCGGAAAATGAGTACTTTACAAGTTAGAGTGGTAGGTTTAGTTTCATCTCTGATGACTAGCACGTCGAAAGTGAGACTCCATTGCAGTGCTGCCATAGCACACGCTTGATGAATTACTTTCTGCTTCAAACACTGGAGTTGCAGTAACTAACTTACCGCTATAACTTGTTGAATACTAATTTGCCTCTGGAAGTGCTTAGAAGAAAGAATGTTTATTTTGATCTAATTAACTGTTTAGGCAGCAAAAACTGAAAAATTGATGATTGCCCAACGCTTCACAAATACCAACTAAACTTACAATTTAATCTAATTCTGCTGAATTTGCAAAATTTTTAAGTTTAACCTTTCTGGCCAAGTTTAATTTATTAGTAATTTAAACCATTGAATGATTGCTGGAAAATGTTATGGTCAGAGAGAGAGACTTGAACTAACAGCATCTAATTTAATCTGGCAACTGGAAATGGTGCACACTTTCAAATAACTGTATATGATGGTTAATACTTCATTTGCCAAGTTTGGAAAGTGTATCAAAGTATTATCGAATAGCCTATGTGCGCCGAAAATTTTGAGAATGTCAATCCTTTATAAATTTATATAAAGGCTTGTTAAAATCTCACATTATAGAAATCAAAGCAACATTAAAGCTTCAAAGCATTTTCATAATTTTTTGCCAAAATATTTTTTCAAATTTGAAACTTTTAGAAAGATAATCAATTTATTTCACAGTAAAGCGATAGTAATTTTAGAGGCTGCTAAGTATTCATCAAAACTGAGTGTGTTATATGAGACATAGGAAAAGTTCAGGTAAATGTGTAGCGTTTGGCAAGAATCGACTATTGAATATTTGGTGCCAAATCATAGTTGATTAGATCAAAATGAACAAGTTTTCTTCTATGCACTTTCCGTCGCAAATGAGTTTTTACGAGTTATAGCGTTGAATTAGTTACGGCAACTCTAGTGTTTCAAGCGGCAAGTAATTTATAGACCGCGCGAATCTGGCAATACTGTCATGGACGCGCTCGAATGCTCGAGCGGTTCCCGCCATAGACAACAAAAGTTAACGTACCGCCATAATTCGTTATTTTTGGGTGATAATTTCTATTGTTATTAAATAAATGATCCTAGAAGTGAGTTCAGGCTTTGCAAGCTCCGCGGGATGAGCTAATAATAAATTACTAAGGAATTAAACGTACCCCAACAGCTCAATCGTGCAAAAAATAAAACCTACCACTCTAACTCGTAAAATACTTATTTGCCGCAAAAAGTGTATAGAAGAAAAGTAATTTATTTTGATGTTATTACCATGATTCAAGCAACAAAAATGTGTAAATCGATTAGTAGCTCTTTATTCGAGCGCATTTGTCATCAAAGACGAAACTAAACCTACCGCTATAACTTATTAAATACTCATTTGCAAAGGAAAGTGCATAGAAGAAAATTTGTTTATTTTAACTTAATTATGTTTAGGCCCCGAAAACTGGAAAATCGATTCTTACCATACGCTACACATTTACCAAAGTTAATAATAAAGAAGATAGTTGGGTCATTCTATTTTTAAAATTATTGTAATCTTTTTGTTTATAACATAATCAAATAAGCTTGTCACAATGAAATTTAGGTATAAAAATTTAAAGTTCAAAATCTCAAATTTACAACGCACTAAAGAAGTTTTAATTGTAAGTAGTTCTTTGTATAATCATCTAATTATATTATTCCCACAGTATTTTTTTTCAAACAGAATATAAGTTTTGCTAGGTAAATTCAGCCAAAATAGTAAACAATTATGTTCCATAATACATTTCAATTATTTATTCAAGCTATGAATCCTATGATATCTATAACTCAAGAGATATGATACAAGCAAGATGTATATTCTATCAAGCACCAAAATTTATTCAGTGATATAATTACAGTGTTAGAAAATTAATTTACTATCTTGGAGAATTAATGCAAATAATGACTACCAGAGGAAAGACCTAGAAAGTTATTCTAAGATTAACAACAGAGAGAGCTTGTAAAGTAATAAATAGCTTTCATATGCCATAATATGTTAAGATTAACAGAAGAAAAATTATGAAGCATTTAGTGCTCTTGCTCAAATAAATGTCCAAATGTCCTGTTGCATCATTAATGTAATTCAAATGATTATATTTATTATATTTGAATTTCATTGATTCATTGGCTTCATGCAATGTCATTCATTAACATAGGGATACATGCAAGGAATTTTGGAGAATTAAATGGTTCTTTTTTGCTTTTGATGAGACATTTTTGTATGTTAGAGGATGCAAAATTTCAAAGTTGAGCTTTGTGCTTATAAATTGTTCAAAAATAATTAAATCCCTATAGCGAGTAAAATGAGATGTATAAGAAAAGCACCGAAAAGTGTTGTGTAGGGGAAACATTGTGGAGCACATTAATGAAGCTGAAGAAACAGGCATTACCAAACTGATGAAAGAAGCAGAAGGATAAAATCAAAACTGACATATCTATCCTGTAGTATGGGGATGAGCTTTCCCGAGGAGGAGGAGGGTACTGTTTACACTTTGAGTATGACATGACCCATCAGTAGTCATTGAGGGGATTTTGATGATGCTGTTGACAGACCAGCAGTCACTGGACTTGATGTTCATAAATACTTGATGGAAACTAAACAAAGGCAGAATCTATTTAATGTTCATTTTTTTTAATTGTTTGCTAAAAATAACTCTAATTTGACTTGGATATTGAACTTCAGTTTAACCTGTTAACACATAGTGTGTTAAGAAACCTCTTAGAGATAGGTATTTGAGACATGTTTCTTGCACTTGTATAGTTCTCTGTTTTCTTACCTTGTTTGCTACCTCTTTTCATCTTATATTTCCTTTTGTTCTTAGCTTGCTGTTTCTTTGGACAGGTTATTTTGTATGGGAATATACTTCGTGAATAGATTCCTCTTTTCTAAAGTCTATACTAAATGGTGCTCTCCTCTTCTGTGAATACATTTTATAAGTATGAGGTCTATCAGAGGTTTAAACTTACTTGAAATCAATCAAAATCAGTTAACCTACTGTGAAATCAGTCATCAAAAATTTGCTCTGAATTGGCACTAGTAAGTTAGCTATCAGCACTTATGTGTTAACTTAGCATCAATTTTTGCCTTTGTTTATGAAGTTTCAATAAGTCAGTTGATAATGAGTGCACAATAAATGAGTTTTGCATCAAGCATGAGGCCAGAATGTAATTGAATCTTGATTTAGCATCCTTGAGCTGAGGTCCTGCATTGGTTTGTTGTGGTATTTGGGTGATAATTTGCTTGGTTCGAAACAAGAGCGTGCTCGCCGTGACACAGTGGTTAAGGGATCGGCCTTGTATGTTGGAGACGAGGGTTTGTATCCCGGCGCTGGTGCGACGATTTTCCCCGTTGGGTATAAGGGAAAGCTCAAGCACAATACCCCACTCAACCCATGTGTCGGAAATGGGTACCGGCTTTACGGGGGAACCGTCATGGTGTCCTATATATAGTGTTAGTTATAGACATTTGAAAAACCAATGCTAAGATCATATGTATCAGGCTTGATTGGAAATAAAAGCATCTCAAAGATGCCGATGTTTGTTTGTTTTGTTTATTTTAAGGTATAAGTTGTAATATTTTGGTTGAATGCTTGGCAATGAATAATAAAAAGTTTTATTGTAAGGACAAAACTGAAGTATATTTCATGTATTGATCATTAATATCTAATTCAAATTGATGCGTAAAATAGTCTCTTAGGAGTGACTGACTGCAGAAAAATTGAGCGTTTGATGCAGTCTATAACACTTGTTGCAGGAACCAGGTGTGGGTTTAGATTTTGAGGTATTTCACTTAGGCTTGTGACCGCTTGTCCTACCTTTCATTCTTTAATTCTGTCTCTCCTATGGTTTTGTCTCTCCAACCTTGTCCATGAATGTCTTTCTTATATTCTTTATTCTAATTATGCCTTTTTGTCTCTCCAAGATGCTAATGCTTTCCTTTACCAGCTTTATTAGCTGTGGCAACCAAGAAATCACAATTTTGTGGATTTGTGATTTCACTTGAACTTGAGTGATTGTTTATCTATGATTATTGCCTAACTGTTAAGACACTAAGTTAAACCTTGCATACGTTAATAAAATTGACACATTGAAATATTTTTGGATTAGCTTGATTTGCTGAATGTTTGTCAGTTTGAAATGATTTTGTTTTTGCCCAAAGCATACTATGTTTAAAAGCATACGATCATGTTTGGGAGCATACTATCACGGTTAAAAGGGGACTATCACGGTTAAAATTAAGCGCACTGTCACATTTAAATTTACCTTATTTTGATTTCAAATTCTTGCTAATGTCACTGTGTAAGTTTCACCTTTGATTGATGACTTACACATGTTAACATGTTTCCATTATCCGGCCATTATATAGATATTTTCCTTAGGGTTGAAGTTAAAAACTTCAATTTATGCGGGAAACGAAATGAGAGACCTCAATAGAAATTCTCCCTTTGAAGACACTGTGTTGCCTATGTAGTGACTCGTTCGAAATAATCGTGGCACTTTTATACTGATTGGGGTAAGTCATCCAGCGAACGCGTTCTTGTTTTGGTAGAGCAAATACGCTATCGGCGACTCGAATTCACGGAATTAAAGTCTGAGAGAAATCATTCCTTTTTTCTTTGAAAAAAAAAAAAGGTTTAGGTTAGTTCGATTTGTTTACCCTCTGCTATGCGGATGGGCGCCCTGGGGAATACTGTTAAATTAGGTAACCTCAGCTGCAGGTATACCTTTTAGAATTCTATTTTTCGTGTTCACTTCTCTTTTTTTCAGTTTTCATAGCCCTTTTTTATCTCTTTGTCGTTCTATCTCTTACCTTCCCATTTTGATAGTTTCTATGCACAGGATATCCTGTGTGAACACACCTCGTGCATAGACTCAACGTTTTGTACAGTCCATACCAAACGGTCCCATTTGTTAGCTCTTGAGATCGCCTTTGTTGTAGCTAGGAAACCTCAAACTCGTTAATGAAACATAATCTTCTTTCATTCAGGAGTCAAATACGCATGCTCATTTCCACACTTTCTCCGCTGCGAAAAATTAGCTCTGAGTCTGATTACCATCAATAGGAAGTTGGATGCTGCAAAGAAAATGCATCTGTGTGCGTGTGGCCATATGGTACAAGCCCTCACGCCCGTGTAAGCTGTTAGCTCTGCGGGACGTTGGGAAGCAGTGACGGTGACCGTAGAAGAAACAAGGTAGGGTCAAACCAGTCTTTTTTTGCCGACCGTGTGGCAATACTGACGTTACGGCAATGAACCAACAGCAGTGCTCATATTGTATCTGGCAACACTGCTAGCCCCTAAATCTGGCACCACTATTGGCCTAACGCCATGTCGCAATAGTGACGTCATCCAGTATGTTCAAAATTAAGCCTTTCTATCGGCTAACCGAACAAGAACAGGTGGAATTTTTTCTCATAGAAAAGACCTTCCCTCGTTTCCTCTACTTTGGCTCGGATGACACTGACGGTGACGGTAGAAGAAACAAGGTAGGTTCAAACCCAGTCTTTTTTCGTGGGCCGTGTGGCAACGCTGACGTCCGGCAGACCTCGTTTCCTGTACCGTGGTGACGGCGTTCTGGTGTTGCCGGGGCCGCACATCGGCGTCAGCAGCATCGATTGCCCTCACTCCAGACACGGGCTGCTGGCGTCTGTCTACCGCCGCTGCGTCTACCTCTTATTGCTGTATTGCTGCTGGCCGTACTGTTGCTGCGTCTACCTCTTATTGCTGGTGCTCCTCTTATTGCTGTATTGCTGCTGGCCGTACTGTTGCTGCGTCTACCTCTTATTGCTGGTGCTCCTCTTATTGCTGTATTGCTGCTGGCCGTACTGTTGCTGCGTCTACCTCTTATTGCTGGTGCTCCTCTTATTGCTGTATTGCTGCTGGCCGTACTGTTGCTGCGTCTACCTCTTATTGCTGGTGCTGCTGGTCTTTCTGTGTTACTGCTGGCCGTACTGTTGTTGCTGCTGGCCGTGCTATTACTGACAGTTTCTGCAGTGAGCGATGCGTCGTGCATCGATGCAGGAGTCATGGTTAAATGTGGGATGGAGGTAGTTAGTTTCTTGTTTCGTGTACGCATTCGTTCCACTGTGCGTTATGCGTACTAAACAGCCAGCTTACAGTAGACCTGTAGTAAAAGGATAACGAATGGACCTCTCCATTTTGCAGTACATTCATTGCAATTAGGCTTAATGTTTTCTAGCTCTTAGTTTAGTTAAGAGCGAAACAAAAGCTCTTATGCATTCAGGGCACACAGCTACCGTATCTACCGGTATTTGTGGTCCTCGGGAGATGTGAGGATCCTTGCTGGTGGATAGGTTGGCCTTCCTTCTGCTGTAATAGACTAGGTTATTTTGAGTTGTTACGGATAATTTTTTCGGTTCACTGTTGTTTTTTTTAGCACATATTACTACTCTCTTCTTCAACTTTTATCTTGTTTCATGAATTTCTTTCAATCTTACTGATAAGGTGGGCTGGAAACACACTTTGTGCAGAGAATCCCCGTTGTTTCAATCCAATTGTAAATTGTGCCTTCTTCCTGTCTGTCGTAGGAAAACTCCTGTTTTAGGGAGGCTTAATACTAATTAAAATCAAACCCATAATGCAAGCTCGTTGAGCATGAGGGTCTCCTTCTTCAGTACTTTTTCTGTATTCGACATCATCACAGAAGCTGCTTGCTTTGACAAATGTACCACCTAGTGACGGGGATGCGAACCCAGGACCTTCTTGTCCGTGAGGTATTTCGTTATCCTTTTGTCATGGAAAAATCACAATTGTATGTCGGAGTGTGAAACAATAAGACAGGAGAAGTCTTCAGCTCACCAGAACGGAATTCGTGAATGTCAAAGTTCCAATTAAGATTTTACACGCTTTTTCTTCTTGATTTCTTCTACGCGCTTTTCGGTTATAAGTTAACGGCTGGCACTGCGCCTTTCAGTAAATTGAACGACAAAGCACCCAGTTTACTGCGCCGAAAACACCCAGTGTACTGCGCTGCAGTAATGTGCAGTAAAGCAGCCAGTTTACTGCACAGTGGAGCAGCCAGTTGAGCACAGCAGAGCCCCTGTGGCTCCACGAGGGGAGGGTGCTCCTTTGAGGGCTGCTGCAGGCACTCGACTTGTGCTCTCTGTGCTGCGCTGCTGTGCCTGCTGCTGTTACTTTAGTTACTTCTGCTGTTACTGATACTGCTGCTTTTGATTTTGTTGCCGCTGTTGTTAATACTGCCACTGCTGCTGCTGCTGCTGCTGCTGATTCAGTTGTTTCTGTTGCTGTTACTGTTGCTATTGTGGCTACTATTGCTGTTGTTTGTTACTTTTGCAGCTGCTACTGCAAGTGTTTCTATTGGTACTTCTGTTGACGGTAGTGTCCGTGTTGAACAAGTGTTCTTTGGCCATTTTGTACAGCCAGTTTTCTTTTTCCTCCAACAAAGCTGCATTAATTGGTTCTGTGGTAGTTGTTTTAGCTTTCTTTACACACTACACGAAGCTTTCCTTCGCTTTCTCTGGGCGCCTTAATTTACTTGTTTCTCCGATTTAATAATTTCGAGCAAATTGTCTGTTCAGGGATCAGAACTTTACACTTCATTCATATGTTGAATTTGGAATTGGACGAGGCTGTTATTACTTATGCTTTGGCATGCCTACCGAAGACTTCACTCTTTATCTGTCGCATTGCGATGTAACCATGTTGTTAGAGCTCTAATTTTTGCTTTGCAAAGTTAAGGTTCATTAGTTTCAACATTTACTTTTTAATGCCAGGTATATTTACCAAGTATCAATAATTGAAATTTTCTTATTCTCTCAAACTCACTTTGTCTATCGTTCAGCGGTTTTACCATGATTTTAGTTCGCCAGTGTATGCCAAGTTTCTTTGTGAAACTGCAGTGAAAACTCGTACATTTGCTACACCCGAATGCGAACTCCACATTCGAGGCTACCTATTAACGCGGTGCTGGTAATACCTGTTGCTCTGTTTTCCTCTGGCTCATCTCCCTGCTTGTGTTGGCAATGCAGCCGTTAATTAAGTGCTGTAACGACTCTGTATCTTCTCTCTTCACCTCCAACCTCTGCGGTAAGGTGCGATGCGTCGGCGAGAGTAGCCTGGTGGATTGTGGTGTTGCAATTTTGCGAACCTCGATTGAATGTAGAGTTGAAGTAGTATAGTAAAACTGAAAACTTGTGAGTTTTTAACCTTTCATTGACGGGTAAAATGAAGGACTGTCCGTATCCCTTTCCGTCCGACATCCGCGGTAAGGTTCGAAGGGTCTGCGAGATTTGCTTTGCGGATTGTAGCGTGACAATTTTTCAAACCTCGATTGAATGTAGAATTTAAGTAGCGTAGGTAAACTAGTGTACACGGCCCGTTAAATGTGACGGGATTCAATATTTTCCTTGAGTAAATTTTCCAGATGTAGATGACAAACAAATATGTCCATCCTGATAGTACCCGCGATTAAAATATTCTTGCACTTGTGCATTGGTGAAACTTGTGTCACAGATACTGTCATTCAGCATCCTTCAGATCGAAGAAGCTGTTATTTTAGAAGCGGACACCAAACGAATAAACACGCAAGCGTATTATTAGGCAATGTTAAAAACTTTCGAGTTCTTATCTTTTCATTGACCAGTAAAATGGAGAACTATGCTCCAATAGCTATGCAAAACTGGTGCGAAGGTTATCGGTTTACGGAACACGTTCATTTCTGTCGGTAGAATAACATCCTGAATTGAAGATACCGCCCTCTTGCTATCTGTGGGTCCAGTCTTGTTTTTCTGTTGGTGATAAATTGAAAGTTAAACAGTTGTTCCTGTGCGTTTACCTTATCTTAATATTGCAGTGACTAAAAAATACGAATAATTATCTTTATACTGCAGAAATAACATAGTGACGGACAGATCTTTAAGTTAAAAAATGCACTTGTTTTCAAATGTATTATTATTGATCAATTCATTGACATGCGTACGAAGCAGGATGCTTGTGAGTGAGCGGCTGCGATAACATCTTGTGAATGACACTTTTGAATTTACTTTTTAAAATTTTTCTAGTTTCACACTAGAATCTCGTACACAGACGGGAGATGTTTGTGACTGCTTGTTTTGTACGTGACAGTCATGTTATTCGTTAGCTATTCATTGTTTACTTGTCTCGTGCGCGTGCTGCTGGCTGCTACCTTTTGATGTCTCCCTACGGACTTCGTATGAACTACCGCCCGCAGTACTTCTTACTCGCATATTTCCGAACTTTATACCGGCTGAATTTCGTTTGAGGTTTATCTGATGCATCTGATTTCTTTCATGGAGTGCCTGAAATTTCTGTTTCCTGAGAGAAGGTGGCACTTAGTTCGTACAGGAATTATTAGGTTCAAAATTCGCTGCATTTTGATAATGGGATATTGGTGGTATTATTTTATAAAATTCGTTTCATGCTCAAAAGTAATTTGTTGATCATTTAATTAAAGTCGTGATCCTAATGTAATTTTACGAATAAAATATAAACGAGCACTCTAAGTTCCTAGTCTTTGGCTCGGCTCGTGTTCTTCAATTAAATCTTTCTTGACATACGCGTACCCCAGCTCTCACATCCCCCCTTCCCCACGCTGGGTACAGCGTTCAGCCCCGTTGAGTCAGAGGCCTCCCGTAAAGCCCTGTTTGTTTACGCATTGGCTGCTCTCCACTCTCTGTTATAGCGTCAAATTGTCACATCTTGTTCTCCCTCTCTCACTTGCCAGGCCTTTTTTTTTTGCGACCGGAACTGGCGCGTGAGTGAAGTCTGCTACGTGAACTACCGGAGTGCTCCATTAATGTCGCTACCACGGCGACGTGGTGCCAATTTTAGTTGTACGTCGAGTATTGCGTCTCGATGTGGCATTATAGGCAGTCTGGTTTGGTTAACACCGCCCGACGTGTTTGCCGGGATGTTGAGTTTATTTTAAGCGCGCAAATATCGCTTGGTTCTAGTTCTTTCTTAAAAGGAAATGTTCGAGTAGCAGCTTCGTCAAGATAGCCGCTGGCCGTGCAAATTTATTTTGTTGTTTATTTTCATGCCATTTAACTCTTCGTAACTCTGAATAACTCTTCTACCACGGCTCTCTCGTGCAAATTTGAGCTCTTGTTTCCTGTTCGAGTTTACTTTAGGTTCTGATTTTTTATTATGAATATTGTGTATCTAAACTGTTCCCAGATTCGTTTGGGTCGCATAATAATGTCTTTTAGGAAATTTTCCAGAAGACCTGTGATGAGCGCGTACTATACATGTACGAGTATATGTGTACTGTAAAGGGCATAGGGCAAATGCTTTTCAAGGGTGACGTCATACCGAGGGCCGTGCCGCGGCTGCGCCGCCTGCGCGGAGCGGAGTGACTGAGTTGCGGGTAGATTACTAGCCAGTGTGCGCTAGACCTCCGTGGGTGTGTGTGTGCGTCATTTCGCAGCATGTGATACCAAGAGTGAATTCGAAAAATACGGAAGTCCTGTGTGGCGTTCGAAGTTAATAATAAAAGTAGCTTGGAAATGCACGAATTTCAATAGGAGGACAAATCTGTGGGTGTGTCTCGCGTGGAGTGCTTTCGTTTTGCTTTTGCTGCGTAAGAAGGATAAGGGCGGCGAATCTTGGAGGCGAGACCGAGCCTTTGATAGCTTGCCCTAGAGTTGTTTTTTCTTCATTTCCATATAGAAGTGGGGAATTAACAGCACTGTGTGTAACCTCATTATTTAGCCGCGCTGGTTTCCCTCACCCATTGCACTCTCGTTAGGTTGTGACTTGTGCTGTGCGCTGTTTTTAGGGTGTGTTGCCATTTTCATGAAACTTGTCTGCAACAAGGACACGATAATAGGTAGTTTGGGGATGAAAATTCCATACAGAGATTTTGATTATGACTCTGCTTCGAAGACAGGAATTGTAAGATTATATTTAAGATGTTGTGATGTATGTGTACCTCGTTTGGTTTCGTTAATGATTGATCATGGTATTTTAATTACTATGAATCATTGTTAAACAAGTGAGGTATTCGGTCGTGTAAAAGTTCAAGTCAACCCTGGTTGCGGTTTACCTTAAACAGAGGTAACCATCTGATTGATCTCGTAATGGACCAATATTTTAGGAACGATATTTCTCATTCCGTTTGTAAAGCTACTCACTAAAAGCAGTTGCAACACTTATTTTTAGTTTAGAAGTAAACTGTTCAAATGCAACGGTGCGCGTTTCTCTGGGGTATTCGCTTATCAGTATATCGGTTGTGCTAAATGGAGCGCGGGTCGAGAAGAATTAAAATGAAACGATGTACGTTTCTCTGGGCTATTCTTTTGTAAGTACCTCGGGTCGGAAAGAAGAAGAGAACTCGAGAAGAAGAGAGCGGTCCTAATGACGGGAGTGGCAGTGTTGCGTCATGGTAATGACGCGAGCCTCGTGTGCTTCTTGGGGTAGGGTTGCCAGACTAGCTTTATCCTGGCTAAAGATCTCAAGTGATTAACATAACATTTGCGTGGTGTAAAATGTTTTTAAATTTTAGAATTTCGCCCATAACTAGGTATTTAGGGCTAAGTTGTTAATTTTGTCCTGCATGAGACCGTTTTGGCAACCGTGGTTAGGGGTTGCCCCATGACATCGGCATCTTCCTCCTCTCCAGGAATATGGCGGTGACTAATGTCTCCTTTTTATCTGCGCTGATTTTACGTACTCCTACGGTAGTCCGCTGTGGTTGCTAAAATCTGGTTTAGCTCTCTAGGGTTGGCTCACTCCAGCGCAAAAAATGCGGTAATATTAGTTTGTAAATCCTAGTCATCTGCTAGTTCAGGCTATCATAGTCACACTGCTGGTTCCCAGTTGAATACTTTTGAACAATTACAGCAGATTGAAAGTAAATGAATAATACGATGGAATAGCCAGTACAACACGGACTACCAGTACCCTAGCACGCTCACAAAATAAGGGTGACGACTGACGAATCAACGCGGGGTTAATGTTCTGGATAGCGCTCAGCAATAGTATCACTTCCATCGTGTGGACTGCTCATCTTCTGAGCAATTTAGCGTTATTTTCTGGTGTTGTAAGTGTAGTGTCAGTTGCCGTTTGTTTATAGGCACTGCATGTCACTAAAATAACAAATTAAGTTATATCATTAGTAATTTGTGGGATTAAGAATGCTGCATTGCGAATGTTTTGCAGTTGTCTTCACGGAATTGACGCTTTCAAGTACAGTTCTTCTCAGCCTAAGATGTTTGCTTGATATGAAATGAGTTTTCATGTACATTGGAGTGTTAGCATTTGGTGTAATTTGAGCTTTGGCATAAGTTAACAGAACTTTATCTTTCGTGTCGTCTAATATTTTAATACCTGTGCCAATCACACATTTTGAATCAGTTGTCAGGTTGTAATAATTTGGTATCGATAAAACCTCTCATACGATCTGGACGCGTCTTAGCCTTAATCAACTAACTTGCAATTAATTCAGTTTCCTGTAATCTTGTACAAAGAGTTGTGGTGTGATTGGAATTCGTTTAAGCGCTGCGAGTTACGAGACAATAAGTTCGCACATCGGCAGGTAGGCGTGCGTCAGCTGCTATAGAAGTGAGACGTGCGAGTCAAGGGCCTGTTTCCTGGAAGGCTTCCTCTCTGCAGGAGTCGTTCTGCTGGTAGACCTGGCGTGTCCTTGTGGGAAACTCTTCTCTGGACCCAGTCGAACTTTTTCGCAGAAACATCGATCATTTCCGCCGTTCAATGCAGAAATTATATACTTTGTCGGCTAAATTATAGATGCTTCGGGGAAAAAAATCAAACCTGGTATAGCAGGCGAACTGTGCGTTTTGTCTCACCTCTCCGTGGCTCTTATGAGCTATTCGTATCATCTTCCACGTGGAATTCTTGTTTACGGTATATTCTGTTTTAGTATTGGACTGCGTGAAAGAGAGTAACAAACACCGAATGCTTTCAGTGCTTTTTCGAGCTCGTGTTAATTGATAATGCTTACAATTGAAGTTCATTACCTTATAGAAATTTAGTTCGTTATGTTATACTGACTTACATTGGTTCATAAGAAATGCAGAGGTTATTACTTCCTGCAGGATGTAGTGTTTTCACATATGTAGGACATGCATCTCACGACCCTTTACACCTTTGGTGTGTTGAAGAAAATTATTTCTGTAAACGTTAAACAACCGTTTTAATTTTTTTGATACTCTGCTCTACTTGAATCACATTATTGGAAACGCTTTGATTGGTTTTATGATGACGTGCAAGATGGTAGTTTAGTTGTATCTGACGAAGGAAAACTCACAGAGACTACAATGTTTGATTTCTTTTACCCGTGAAGTGAGATTTCAGTCCTCTATTGTCGGTTCAACTTTGACCGTGACACCTTTACCACTCTGTGACAGAATTAAGTTCAAATACGTAAAGCAATCAAGCTTGTAAGATGATGTGGATTAAATGTAATGCAATATAAAACATTTCTTAGTTTTGTTATTAATGCTGTGTTATTCAGCAGGGATGTATAGAAAAGGTATAGGTTAGTTAGGTCTGCCTATACTATGGGAACTGTAGGGGAGAGGAGAGTATTAAGTTACCTCAGCAATAGACAAGTCTTTGGGACTTACTTCGTTCGTGCGCACTTTGCTTCTTTCAGTTTTCTTACTTTCTTCGCCAGTTTTTCTTCGTCTTTTCTTCCTGTCTACCTTGCTGTTTCTATGCTCTGGGTCTCTTGTGTGGGAACACACATTAGGTGCAGGTCCCACGTTTCCCTGAGTTCATCCTGAATGGTGCCTTGGCTTTCCTCTGTGAACACATCGTGCCCATGGAAACGTAGCTACAAGTTAACTCGTATCATTACTATTACTGTGGTCTTAGTCCAGTTTTTACACCGTGAGTGAGGATATTATTGTATTATAGGATCTTGCTTCATTTAGTTGAATATTGTAATTTTAGCAAGACAACCGCTATTTTATCTCGCTTCGTATTTTAGCCCCCTTTGTGCTTAAAAATTTGTGGTATAAATTTGACTCTGCCTCACGTAAGTTCTTGTGTGATCATGTGTTGAGTATTTCAATGACATGTTCTTGTACATATTTCTGGATAATTTTATGCTCTAAATTCATCTAACGTGCTTTTTATCTGTGCCGTGTGTGCCTAGGGTGAAGTGGTAGTAGTGCTTAGTATGGAGTGAGTGAATAGCAAGTGATTGACTGAAGTGAAGTGCCAGCCACACCGAAGGAAGCAAAAGAAGATCTCTGAGCCGCGACCGCCCCCGCCTCACACACCTCCGTATCTGTGATACGCCTCCACTCCGCGCTCCTGGTGAGTACCTTTAAAACCATGCCTCGCTCCTCGCTCACTGCTGATGCTGCTGGCTCTTTAAAATTGAACGATACCTCCGTATCTGTGATACGCCTCCATCATCGCTCCTTGGTGAGTACCTTTTAAACTATGCCTCGCTCCTCGCTCACTGCTGATGCTGGCTCTTTAAATTTAAAGGCTTGTACGACGTGCTTCAGCTTTTGTACCGTGTTCCAGGTTAGGTCCTTGTGAGCGCTAGCAAGAGTGAGTGATAAATAAAAAACATTCGATTGCAACGCATTACAAACTACTGTAAACTCCTTCGCAGCACTGAAAGTACAGAATAGAGGCCTAATGAGCAGAGATATCGAAGTGATGCTTTAGTTTTTGTGAGATAGTCACACTGATAGCATTAAGTGGTTAGGGTGATAGTTGCGCATGTCACGTAACGTCACAGCGATACTTTGGTGTTGCGTGTGCGCGCAAGCATGAACTAATTCGTAGCGAACCTGTTGAGAGTGGCCTCCTTATAATATCCAAAGCCCTTGTTGAATTAAATTAATACTCGAGTACGATACTGTCGTACTCATTTTAGTGCTAATTTTTGGCTTGAACGGGGGCTCCTTCTCACATGATTTTCCAGCATCTCTTTATGGAAGAATTCTTCACCATTGGGGTCCAGGTCTCGCATAAGCGTTGTATGCTTTATGGTCTTCCTGGTCTTCCTGGCCTGTGCCCGGGAGGTGTCACGTGTCACAGTTGTGTCGTGTGTCAGTAGCCAAGTGTGTCGTATGTCAGGCGCCCGTGTGGAGCTCGGACTCATAATAACCAACAGCAGGTCCGCGTGTAGCAACTCCCGGCATTTCATTCTTGATTGAGACGGGGCGACTTTTATGTTTTACGTTATTTAGACTGCTAAATAGTCATGATAACCACCGGCGGGTTCGCGTATAGCGACTACGGGCATTTCATTCTTGATTGAGACGGGGGAATTTTTAAGTTTTACGTTTTTTAGACTGCTAAATAGTCATGATAACCACCGGCAGGTTCGCGTATAGCGACTGCGAGCATTTCACTCTTGATCGAGACAACGAAATTTTTTATCTTTTAGACCCTTAAGTCGTGCACCTCAATCCAAAAACTTGACATAGTCAACTCTCCATGCACTGATGCAACTCTGCCGGTGGTGAAGCACCATTTGTAAATTTATAATAAAATGTGGTTGCGTTTTCTACGATCTCGTTGTCATGTGTATCATTGTCAGTTAAGTTCTTTGATTTGCCATTCACGATTTCTCAGTGAACGTGAATAATTTGTCAATTTTTAATGAAATATAGTGACCGATTGTATGGAATTTAAGAGCATGTCGTTGAGAATAAGAGAATTTAAGAACTTGAGAGCAATATCGTTCTCCCGAACTGTTTCATCATACCTCAAAAAACTCCATCTACTTCTGAAATGTTTACAGTGCAAAAGATTGCCTGGGGCAGTCGAAGTGTGTAATTTACGCTCAACTGTACAGTGGGACTGTACAGTCGTCTAGAGTGTAGTGCACACTGCTCAGTGTGAGAGTGCCGAGCAAAATAGGGCTCACTGCCCAGTGTGAGAGCGCCGAGTTGAGTGTAGTGCAGAGTGAGAGTGCAGTGTAGTGCACACTGCCCAGTTTGAAAGTGCCCTGTAGAGTAGTACACACTGCTCAGTGTCAGAGTGCCGAGCAGAATAGTGCACACTGCTCAGTGTGAGAGCGCCGAGTAGAATGTAGTGCAGAGTGAGAGTGCAGTGTGGAGGCAGCGTGACAGTGGCCAACTGTGCCAGGTGCCGCTCCTTGTCACACTCTCAAAGGAAGGTCATCAAGCCTTACTTGGCTACCCTCCCTCCCTGCCCGCTCCCTCCCTGCCCGCTCCCTCCCTGCCCGCTCCCTGTGCTCTCACTTGCTCACAACTCGCAGTGAGTGGTCCCATTCTACCCTGTATATTTCTCTAGGGTTCTGTGCTCTGCAAACTTGTTTTCCTTAAGCTCCCCTGTTTATTTTGAAACTGCACTTTCTTCAAAGTAAATTTCTCGGTGCTCTGAACTTCGTTAACGTGTTTAACAAGTCCCGAAAGCATTATGTTGAAGGAACTTTTCTCAATGCTGATTGATTGATTTTTTGCTCCGATGACGTTTACAGCGCGTAAAATAAATCGTATTGTGAGGTAAAACTGTGATAGCGGGGTCGGAGTCCTGGGAGACGCAACAAGACTTCTTACGGGAGAACTCGAGAGGATACAACTATTGTATCTATTGGAATTGACACTCCCATGGGGAAAATGTGAAATCGCGAGTTAAATGTTGGGTAGACTCTCTTTTCGTTAAAATTGAATAGGTTTTTGTTCCAAAATTTTTTGGTTCACTGCTGTCCTGCTTTTCAGCACGTCTGACTTTCAACTTTTATCTTGTTTCATAAACTTCTTTTCATACTTACTATTCTTATGAGCAGGAGGCCTTGTGTGGGAATATATATGGGTAGATTCCCGGTCCCCTAACTCCATGGTAAAAGGTGCCTGACTCCTTCGCCTCTTTGGAACATCTTTGTTGGGATTTATGAGGCTCAAACTGTCTAATCTATTCCAAGTACGGAGGAGTCTGATATCCCTGGGATCCTGTTTAGTTTACTAGGAATATGTTTTTTGGAACCTTTGGTCGTGAATATTTAACGTTGATCGGAGATGGGGGGCTTTAGAAATGACGGCGTGTTTGCTCGAAAGCTCAGTTCGAGTGGATCTGCAGCTCTGTATAAAAAAGGAAATAACCGGATTACTTGATATCATTTCATAACATTTTGTTGAAAACTTTCATTTCTCTCCAACCTATCAATAACGAACACTCTGAACGAACTTTTCGTGAAGTGATAAATGGGTGTCTTGGGAATTTCTTTAATTTAATTGATGCTTTGAAGAACACAAAACGAGTACGTCAATGTTATACTTGGTTCCACTGTCGTAGGGATTGACGTTCAGCTTGATCTCGCTGTCGTAGGTATAATGATGTGGTCTGACTGTCGTAGGTATTAATGTGGTCTTGCTGTCGTAGATATAAATGTGGTCTTGCTGTCGTAGGTATTAATGTGGTCTTGCTGTCGTAGATATAAATGTGGTCTTGCTGTCGTAGATATAAATGTGGTCTTGCTGTCGTAGGTATTAATGTGGTCTGACTGTCGTAGATATAAATGTGGTCTTGCTGTCGTAGATATAAATGTGGTCTTGCTGTCGTAGATATAAATGTGGTCTTGCTGTCGTAGGTATTAATGTGGTCTGACTGTCGTAGATATAAATGTGGTCTTGCTGTCGTAGATATAAATGTGGTCTTGCTGTCGTAGATATAAATGTGGTCTTGCTGTCGTAGGTATAATGATGTGGTCTGACTGTCGTAGGTATTAATGTGGTCTTGCTGTCGTAGATATAAATGTGGTCTTGCTGTCGTAGGTATTAATGTGGTCTTGCTGTCGTAGATATAAATGTGGTCTTGCTGTCGTAGATATAAATGTGGTCTTGCTGTCGTAGGTATTAATGTGGTCTGACTGTCGTAGATATAAATGTGGTCTTGCTGTCGTAGATATAAATGTGGTCTTGCTGTCGTAGATATAAATGTGGTCTTGCTGTCGTAGGTATTAATGTGGTCTGACTGTCGTAGATATAAATGTGGTCTTGCTGTCGTAGATATAAATGTGGTCTTGCTGTCGTAGATATAAATGTGGTCTTGCTGTCGTAGGTATTAATGTGGTCTGACTGTCGTAGATATAAATGTGGTCTTGCTGTCGTAGATATAAATGTGGTCTTGCTGTCGTAGATATAAATGTGGTCTTGCTGTCGTAGGTATAATGATGTGGTCTGACTGTCGTAGGTATTAATGTGGTCTTGCTGTCGTAGATATAAATGTGGTCTTGCTGTCGTAGGTATTAATGTGGTCTTGCTGTCGTAGATATAAATGTGGTCTTGCTGTCGTAGATATAAATGTGGTCTTGCTGTCGTAGGTATTAATGTGGTCTGACTGTCGTAGATATAAATGTGGTCTTGCTGTCGTAGATATAAATGTGGTCTTGCTGTCGTAGATATAAATGTGGTCTTGCTGTCGTAGGTATTAATGTGGTCTGACTGTCGTAGGTATTAATGTGGTCTTTCTGTCGTAGATATAAATGTGGTCTTGCTGTCGTAGATATAAATGTGGTCTTGCTGTCGTAGATATAAATGTGGTCTTGCTGTCGTAGATATAAATGTGGTCTTGCTGTCGTAGATATAAATGTGGTCTTGCTGTCGTAGATATAAATGTGGTCTTGCTGTCGTAGATATAAATGTGGTCTTGCTGTCGTAGATATAAATGTGGTCTTGCTGTCGTAGATATTAATGTGGTTTGACTGTCGTAAGTATAATAATGTGGTTTGACTGTCGTAGATATTAATGTGGTTTGACTGTCGTAGGTATTAATGTGGTTTGACTGTCGTAAGTATAATAATGTGGTTTGACTGTCGTAGATATTAATGTGGTTTGACTGTCGTAGGTATTAATGTGGTCTTGCTGTCGTAGGTATTAATGTGGTTTGACTGTCGTAAGTATAATAATGTGGTTTGACTGTCGTAAGTATAATAATGTGGTTTGACTGTCGTAGGTATTAATGTGGTCTTGCTGTCGTAGGTATTAATGTGGTTTGACTGTCGTAAGTATAATAATGTGGTTTGACTGTCGTAGATATTAATGTGGTTTGACTGTCGTAAGTATAATAATGTGGTTTGACTGTCGTAGGTATTAATGTGTTCTTGCTGTCGTAGATATTAATGTGGTTTGACTGTCGTAAGTATAATAATGTGGTTTGACTGTCGTAGATATTAATGTGGTTTGACTGTCGTAAGTATAATAATGTGGTTTGACTGTCGTAGGTATTAATGTGGTCTTGCTGTCGTAGGTATTAATGTGGTTTGACTGTCGTAAGTATAATAATGTGGTTTGACTGTCGTAGATATTAATGTGGTTTGACTGTCGTAAGTATAATAATGTGGTTTGACTGTCGTAGGTATTAATGTGGTCTTGCTGTCGTAGATATTAATGTGGTTTGACTGTCGTAAGTATAATAATGTGGTTTGACTGTCGTAGATATTAATGTGGTTTGACTGTCGTAAGTATAATAATGTGGTTTGACTGTCGTAGGTATTAATGTGGTCTTGCTGTCGTAGATATTAATGTGGTTTGACTGTCGTAAGTATAATAATGTGGTTTGACTGTCGTAGGTATTAATGTGGTCTTGCTGTCGTAGGTATTAATGTGGTCTTGCTGTCGTAGGTATTAATGTGGTCTTGCTGTCGTAGACATAAATGTGGTCTTGCTGTCGTAGATATTAATGTGGTTTGACTGTCGTAAGTATAATAATGTGGTTTGACTGTCGTAAGTATAATGATGTGGTTTGACTGTCGTAAGTATAATGATGTGGTTTGACTGTCGTAAGTATAATGATGTGGTTTGACTGTCGTAAGTATAATAATGTGGTCTTGCTGTCGTAGATATTAATGTGGTTTGACTGTCGTAAGTATAATAATGTGGTTTGACTGTCGTAAGTATAATAATGTGGTTTGACTGTCGTAAGTATAATAATGTGGTTTGACTGTCGTAAGTATAATAATGTGGTTTGACTGTCGTAAGTATAATAATGTGGTCTTGCTGTCGTAGATATTAATGTGGTTTGACTGTCGTAAGTATAATAATGTGGTTTGACTGTCGTAAGTATAATAATGTGGTTTGACTGTCGTAAGTATAATAATGTGGTTTGACTGTCGTAAGTATAATAATGTGGTTTGACTGTCGTAAGTATAATAATGTGGTTTGACTGTCGTAAGTATAATGATGTGGTTTGACTGTCGTAAGTATAATAATGTGGTTTGACTGTCGTAAGTATAATAATGTGGTTTGACTGTCGTAAGTATAATAATGTGGTTTGACTGTCGTAAGTATAATAATGTGGTTTGACTGTCGTAAGTATAATAATGTGGTTTGACTGTCGTAAGTATAATGATGTGGTTTGACTGTCGTAAGTATAATAATGTGGTTTGACTGTCGTAAGTATAATAATGTGGTTTGACTGTCGTAAGTATAATAATGTGGTTTGACTGTCGTAAGTATAATAATGTGGTTTGACTGTCGTAAGTATAATAATGTGGTTTGACTGTCGTAAGTATAATAATGTGGTTTGACTGTCGTAAGTATAATAATGTGGTCTTGCTGTCGTAGATATTAATGTGGTTTGACTGTCGTAAGTATAATAATGTGGTTTGACTGTCGTAAGTATAATAATGTGGTTTGACTGTCGTAAGTATAATAATGTGGTTTGACTGTCGTAAGTATAATGATGTGGTTTGACTGTCGTAAGTATAATGATGTGGTTTGACTGTCGTAAGTATAATGATGTGGTTTGACTGTCGTAAGTATAATAATGTGGTCTTGCTGTCGTAGATATTAATGTGGTTTGACTGTCGTAAGTATAATAATGTGGTTTGACTGTCGTAAGTATAATAATGTGGTTTGACTGTCGTAAGTATAATAATGTGGTTTGACTGTCGTAAGTATAATAATGTGGTCTTGCTGTCGTAGGTATTAATGTGGTCTTGCTGTCGTAGATATAAATGTGGTCTTGCTGTCGTAGACATAAATGTGGTCTTGCTGTCGTAGATATGAATGTGGTCTTGCTGTCGTGGACATAAATGTGGTCTTGCTGTCGTGGACATGAATGTGGTCTTGCTGTCGTAGATATGAATGTGGTCTTGCTGTCGTAGATATGAATGTGGTCTTGCTGTCGTAGATATTAATGTGGTTTGACTGTCGTAAGTATAATAATGTGGTTTGACTGTCGTAAGTATAATGATGTGGTTTGACTGTCGTAAGTATAATGATGTGGTTTGACTGTCGTAAGTATAATGATGTGGTTTGACTGTCGTAAGTATAATAATGTGGTCTTGCTGTCGTAGGTATTAATGTGGTTTGACTGTCGTAAGTATAATAATGTGGTTTGACTGTCGTAAGTATAATAATGTGGTTTGACTGTCGTAGGTATTAATGTGGTCTTGCTGTCGTAGGTATTAATGTGGTTTGACTGTCGTAAGTATAATAATGTGGTTTGACTGTCGTAGATATTAATGTGGTTTGACTGTCGTAAGTATAATAATGTGGTTTGACTGTCGTAGGTATTAATGTGTTCTTGCTGTCGTAGATATTAATGTGGTTTGACTGTCGTAAGTATAATAATGTGGTTTGACTGTCGTAGATATTAATGTGGTTTGACTGTCGTAAGTATAATAATGTGGTTTGACTGTCGTAGGTATTAATGTGGTCTTGCTGTCGTAGGTATTAATGTGGTTTGACTGTCGTAGATATTAATGTGGTTTGACTGTCGTAAGTATAATAATGTGGTTTGACTGTCGTAGGTATTAATGTGGTCTTGCTGTCGTAGATATTAATGTGGTTTGACTGTCGTAAGTATAATAATGTGGTTTGACTGTCGTAGATATTAATGTGGTTTGACTGTCGTAAGTATAATAATGTGGTTTGACTGTCGTAGGTATTAATGTGGTCTTGCTGTCGTAGATATTAATGTGGTTTGACTGTCGTAAGTATAATAATGTGGTTTGACTGTCGTAGGTATTAATGTGGTCTTGCTGTCGTAGGTATTAATGTGGTCTTGCTGTCGTAGGTATTAATGTGGTCTTGCTGTCGTAGACATAAATGTGGTCTTGCTGTCGTAGATATTAATGTGGTTTGACTGTCGTAAGTATAATAATGTGGTTTGACTGTCGTAAGTATAATGATGTGGTTTGACTGTCGTAAGTATAATGATGTGGTTTGACTGTCGTAAGTATAATGATGTGGTTTGACTGTCGTAAGTATAATAATGTGGTCTTGCTGTCGTAGATATTAATGTGGTTTGACTGTCGTAAGTATAATAATGTGGTTTGACTGTCGTAAGTATAATAATGTGGTTTGACTGTCGTAAGTATAATAATGTGGTTTGACTGTCGTAAGTATAATAATGTGGTTTGACTGTCGTAAGTATAATAATGTGGTCTTGCTGTCGTAGATATTAATGTGGTTTGACTGTCGTAAGTATAATAATGTGGTTTGACTGTCGTAAGTATAATAATGTGGTTTGACTGTCGTAAGTATAATAATGTGGTTTGACTGTCGTAAGTATAATAATGTGGTTTGACTGTCGTAAGTATAATAATGTGGTTTGACTGTCGTAAGTATAATGATGTGGTTTGACTGTCGTAAGTATAATAATGTGGTTTGACTGTCGTAAGTATAATAATGTGGTTTGACTGTCGTAAGTATAATAATGTGGTTTGACTGTCGTAAGTATAATAATGTGGTTTGACTGTCGTAAGTATAATAATGTGGTTTGACTGTCGTAAGTATAATGATGTGGTTTGACTGTCGTAAGTATAATAATGTGGTTTGACTGTCGTAAGTATAATAATGTGGTTTGACTGTCGTAAGTATAATAATGTGGTTTGACTGTCGTAAGTATAATAATGTGGTTTGACTGTCGTAAGTATAATAATGTGGTTTGACTGTCGTAAGTATAATAATGTGGTTTGACTGTCGTAAGTATAATAATGTGGTCTTGCTGTCGTAGATATTAATGTGGTTTGACTGTCGTAAGTATAATAATGTGGTTTGACTGTCGTAAGTATAATAATGTGGTTTGACTGTCGTAAGTATAATAATGTGGTTTGACTGTCGTAAGTATAATGATGTGGTTTGACTGTCGTAAGTATAATGATGTGGTTTGACTGTCGTAAGTATAATGATGTGGTTTGACTGTCGTAAGTATAATAATGTGGTCTTGCTGTCGTAGATATTAATGTGGTTTGACTGTCGTAAGTATAATAATGTGGTTTGACTGTCGTAAGTATAATAATGTGGTTTGACTGTCGTAAGTATAATAATGTGGTTTGACTGTCGTAAGTATAATAATGTGGTCTTGCTGTCGTAGGTATTAATGTGGTCTTGCTGTCGTAGATATAAATGTGGTCTTGCTGTCGTAGACATAAATGTGGTCTTGCTGTCGTAGATATGAATGTGGTCTTGCTGTCGTGGACATAAATGTGGTCTTGCTGTCGTGGACATGAATGTGGTCTTGCTGTCGTAGATATGAATGTGGTCTTGCTGTCGTAGATATGAATGTGGTCTTGCTGTCGTAGATATGAATGTGGTCTTGCTGTCGTAGATATGAATGTGGTCTTGCTGTCGTAGATATGAATGTGGTCTTGCTGTCGTAGGTATGAATGTGGTCTTGCTGTCGTAGATATTAATGTGGTCTTGCTGTCGTAGATATGAATGTGGTCTTGCTGTCGTAGATATGAATGTGGTCTTGCTGTCGTAGATATGAATGTGGTCTTGCTGTCGTAGATATGAATGTGGTCTTGCTGTCGTAGATATGAATGTGGTCTCGCTGTCGTAGATATGAATGTGGTCTTGCTGTCGTAGGCATGTAGGTGGAGGATGCTAACTGGACACCATCGCCACACGTCTCTTGCATCGCTGCGTGTTTGGTCTTGTGCTGTTTTGCGGGCTGCCATGTACGAGCTTATATGGACCTCGTTGGTGCTGAGGTGCTGCAACACAGTGCTTTGCCTTGCTTAGTGTGGCCCGTCAACTGGCGTCGCAGTGTTTGCTACCACGCGACGTGTTGTGCTTCAGTTCTATGTTGTTCTACTCGCGCTCTTCATTGACACTTTGGCTGCAACGTGCGCCACCGGTGGCCACGGTGGGTATTTTCACAATGTTGCTGACTGACCTGTAGTCACTTGCTCAATTTTCATAAATTCTTAGTTAAAGCTGAATGGAGGCATGAGCCAGTTTATGTTTGCTATTTTCACAATTGCTCACCACGATTGACTTTCTAATGGAGTTGAATATTGTAATCCAGTTTAGCCAATTGCGGTCAAAGTGTTAAATACGCTTTAGTGTTGAATGCGCAGTGTTGTTAAAGACGTTGTTAATCAAATGCGTTCATTATTAAAGCACACTTTATTATTTATGTCCAATGCTTATTCGATAAGGGTACTGTTTCTATCTCCAGGATTGACTTTTTTTGTTTCGATCATTGTCGTCATATAATAAAATTATCTAGTTGTTTCTCTCCTTTTAGATGCTTTTTAACGTGCAACTTATTTCTTTTCTATTAGATTCACATTTTGAGATTGCAACGGTTAAAAAATTCGGTCACATTTGACTGTACTTTTTGCTGATCGATCGCAATCAGATGTAGTTCAGCGAAATGTATCATAACTTCTCGTTCTGCGCGTGTTTTGTGGTCGCGTGATTCAAAAAAGTAAATTGCACTCGTGTCGCTCGAGTTTCGCGTAGAATGCAAGTCCAGAAGTGCTGCTGAGGAGTTCATACCTGTAATGGACAGTCGTAAATCTTTGTTAGTTGGTCGTTCTTTTTTTGAATAATTGTCGGTGAAGTGTCACCAGCGTGGGATGCACTGTATGAAGACTTGAAGAGCGTGTGAAGCTGAACAACACATCTTCGCGTGTGTGTGTGTGTGTGTGTGTGTGTGTGTGTGATGCTGCATTGCGTGTGTGTCTAGCTGCCTCACTCTAGCATCACCAGGCATGCCTTATAAGGCGTCCCTGCCTTGCTGTCCTCCCTTGCATTGCTCTTGTGCATCTGGTGACTCGCCTGCGTGTTGTACCTCCAGGCTGAGCTGTCAGAGTGCCATTTCTAACCGCCAACTCAGTCCATTTTTGCCTTTTGCCGAAAATAATTTGGAGAAGTTAGTTAATTTTTACCAAATACGAGGTCAATTTGGCTGCATCATTTACACTATGCTATCATGAGCTTTATCCTTGCATAACGATTATAAAATTATAATCATGCAGTGAGAATATTGATAATGATAATGCGTTGGTTTCATGTTTGTATAACCCCTCAGGGGGATGCAACTATTGTATCTATGGGAATTAGCGCTCCCAGGGGGACAATGTGAGGGTCCGATCTAAAGGTTAGGTAGGCTTCCTTTTTGCTGAAATAGAATAGGTTTTTGTTTTGTTACGGACCATCTTTTTTCGATTCACTGCTGTCCTGTTTTTTCAGCACCTACTACTTTCTTCTTCAACTTTGATCTTGTTTCATTACCTTCTTTCTCATCTTACTGTTTCTATGCCCTTTCTGCATAGATTCTACGTTCCCTTAACTCCATACTAAATAGTGCCTTCTTCCTTCCTCTCTTTGGATCTCATTTGTTGAGGATAGGGAGGCTTAAAATAACTAATAATGTAATCTAATCATGTTTGTATGAAATAATCGCAGGCCTGTTTCCTGCCTGTACTTTGAGGGTGTCAGCCTCCATATGCTCAAGCCTCTAAATACGTTAGCATTTAACATTTAATTAATTAATTTATTTACCTGTTTATTTATTTCTTTATTTATTTATTCCCTGTCGGGGCTCTAAATACGTTAGTATTTCGATTCAAAGCCGTAACAGGGGGATACAGGTATTGTATCTATGGGAATTAGCGCTCCCAGGGGGACTATGTGAGGGCCTGAGCTAAAGGTTAGGTAGGCTTCATTTTGTTGAAATAGAATAGGTTTTTGTTTTGTTACGGACCATCTTTTTTCGGTTCACTGCTGTCCTGTTTTTCAGCACCTACTACTTTCTTCTTCAACTTTTTCTTGTTTCATGAACTTCTTTCTTAGCTTTCTGTTTCTGTGCCCTTTCTGCATAGATTCCACGTTTCCTTAGCTCCATACTAAATGGTGCCTTCTTCTTTCCTCTCTTTACATCTCATTTGTTGAGGATAGGGAGGCTTAAACTAACTAATAAACTAAACTAAACTTCAAAGCCGTAAACGGCCTTAAGACTCCCGTGTCATTTTATTAATGTCTGAAATAAAAAATTCCTGGTTGTTGGCGCTTCACATGTTTTGAATGGTGACCTATACTGTTCACATGAGTGTAATGTATATTTTTTAGCATTGGGTTTTCAGTTTCGCAACGAATTTCTCAGTTCATCTGAAACGTTACCCGACATGTACAACAATTATAATTGTTATTTTGGGAATCGATCCCAACCTTCAAAACCTACCATAAATTGAGCTAAAGAAGCAGACGAGGGTTGTGCACCACAGTTTGTACAGAACTCGGTGTGGATCATATTTGAACGTACATTGGTCCAAAGAAGCAGACGGCGGTGGTGCACTATGTGACACATCACAGTTTGTACAGAATTTAGCTTCGCAGTTTATAAAGAATTTGATTTCACATTTAATACAGAATTTGGTTTCACGGTTTACACAGAATTTGGTGTGGATCATATTTCAAGCTACACAACCTACCGTGAATTGGTCCAAAGAAACAGACAGACGGGAGGTGACGCAGGGCGTGGTTGCACGGCCCCTACCGCCGGTCGGGGCGATAACTCGACGCTGGCGGAAATAGGGAGGGCCGGCACGGGATCAGCGGGGCGCTATCACAAAGACGTGACTGCAAAGGCCGTCTGGGGTGCATTCAGTTTGTCCTACGATGATGTTCCGACCCTGAGGAACTGGCCTACAGGAGTTGTGTTTGTTAGTGCGTGTTGTGTTCCTGTGTTGTTGTGTTGTTGTGCTGTTGTGTTGCTGTGTTGTCGTGTTGCTGTGTTGATTGTGTTGATTCAAATCATCGCTGTATGTCGTGTGGAATTGTTGTGCTCATGGTGTGCCTCGCTGTTGTGTTGAAATATTTCGTCTGTGAAATCCACTTCAAGCAAGATTTAAGTGACTCTACCTTAGAGTGTTTTTCCGAAGGTATACATAGTATTATTTACACACAGACATTAACTCAATTTTGTTTTTCATTTTTGGATTTCTCTCGTAGAGGTCTAGTGATGCATTTATTCGTGAGAGTAGATGCGACGCTGAAGACCCTAGCCCAGTCAGTAAGAAACTCGTGAGCATTGATGTATTCTATAAATTTCCTCTCCCGATCTTGTGTGCGAGATCACGTAGCTTGACTAGCCTCATATACTCAGACTTGGGTAGGGTTAACTAGTCTTCTTCACGACGAAGTTGGCAAAGCCTCTTTAGAACTCGAGACTGGAATCTCATAATCAGTTAATAATTGCCTTTGCTTTGTGAAGGCCTAAGCTATCGTGCTTCTTCCTCAGACACTTTGTGGTTGCTCTCAAGGCTGAACGTCTTCGTTGTTTAAGGACCGGTTCTCATGAATTACTAAAATAATGTTCACTCGAGGAGAAGAAGCTTCTAGTGTGTTTCTCCTCGACTGCTTCCGTTCTTTTACTGGAAGATTTTTTATGTGAACATTAGCCGTTGGTCCCTGTCAGGACGCGCTGCAGAAACCACAGGCGCGTTTTTCACCAGTTGCTAGGAGAAAAAAGCCTGAAATTCGGTCGCTTGGTGCGGCATTTGATCTGCGTGGGGCAAGCGGGCCTGCGACGTGGAGTGGAGGGGAGTGTGTTGTGGGTGGGAGACGTGGGGAGTTGCGTTCAGAGGACGAGACTGAGTTGCCAGATTGGCATTTTTGTGGTCGAAATCCTCTAGTTTGGAATTTTTTCGATTAAAATTAGGCACGAAGACCACTCGGCGTTTGGCATACCCGTAGAGTTTCTAAACGCTGTATGGTCTTTATGTCAAATTTCATTTGATGAAAAGCGGATGAAACAAAGTTGCCAGATTGACATTTTTGTGGTCGAAATACTCAAGTTTAGGATTTTTTTCGATTAAACTTGGCCATGCAGACCACTTAGCGTATGGCATACCCGCAGAGTTTCTGAACGCTATTGTTTTGATGTCAAATTACTTCTGATAAAAGTGCAAGCTGGAGGATTCTAGCCAGAAAAAAGGCCAGTACGGCAAGCAACCCTGGTGTGAGATCCACTGTTCGGGCTGATGATGCACTGACTTGTGCGTGGGTGTGTTTTCAGTCCAGTCACGTCTCGGTGATGTGTGTTGTTGCGTTAATTCACGCTTTCTGTTGATTGAAATTTTATGCGGTGTTATTTCCACCATTATTTTGCATCTTAACTGTTCTTGCGTGGCTTTTGTCTTGATGAAGAATTTTCATGCAAATAATGCGTGATAGTTTTGCTATTCAGCGCATGTGCTGCTATCCGCTTACGGATTAGGACTTGCTTGTATTGCACGAACTAAATGTTAATTGCAGTTCATTCTCCGTTGATTTCGTGCGGCTCATTGCTTCCTGTTATGCTCAGCTCATTTTACTTTTCATTCACTTTCGATCACAAATTTATGCTGCTTGACGTACGTTCGAGTTGTTCAACTTGAATGTATTTTACCTTTTAAACATGGTTTTGCCTGCTTTTTGCTTAAATACTAAAACTGGTCAAGATCCTGTTTAAGGACTCGCTGTAAAATCTTGTCGAGAAAGTATTTGGCCTGACCAAGTATCGTATTTGGTGAACGAATGTATGAATGATTCGAAAAACTGAATGGTTTCGAGATCAGCATGGAAGCGCAATGCCGACCGAGTTTATAGGATTACTAAAGTTTTTGTCATTCATTCATAATCAGAACTTCGAATATCTTGATAAGTACGGAAGTAATTAAACTCTCTAATTTTATGTTCAGTTAATTTTATGGTCGTGGCTCGCTATTTGTATGCTGTTCAAATTTATGTGGCTGTTTTGGGGGGGCTGTTCCTAGTTCCCTAAGAAGAGCCAAGATAGTGCCATAACTTGCGCGCCAGGAGGCTGTCTTCCCTCCCTCCAAATTACCTAATGTAGCATCGGGAGGATGAGTGCGCGTTATGCCTACACCTCTTCTTTTTCCCTTCTCCTTCGTCTTCCTCCAGTCGCCTTCCGTGGAGCTCAACATCATCTCTGAGCACAGCTTCAAGCTACGGCCGTTGCTTTTTATTGCCGCCAGCGGCGTATGATTGAAGTAACGTGTTGAAATGTTTCGGTTGTTCTCTCGCAGTTGTTAACGCAGCGCCTTCCAGTGAGTTGCTGTGTAGTCATTCTACGCCGGGCAATTTTACTGCCGACGATAGGAATCGATATTTCTGCTGGCAGAAATCTGACTTGAATGAAATGGTTTGATTGGAAATCTGGGTTGTGTGTGGATTTGCTCATCAAGCTAATCATCGCTAAAGAATGTTATGAATGAAATTGTGTTAATGATATAAAATATCGGTGGAGAAATTAATATACAAGTTGTGAGAGAAAATAGTTGAGCGAACTTGACAGTTTCCTTGTTGTAATTCCCATAGAGGTGATAATATTTTTGTGTCGTGTTTTTATTTTTGATCCTGCATGCTTTTTATCGCTCTTTGAAACATCTAAGTCGAGAATAAGACCTAAGATGGACACTGTTATGTTCGCTCCAGCCTTATTGTGAAACGTTTTATGACCGGAAGAGTTGAGCTGATGCGGGTTCTCTGCTAGAGCTAGACGCGCCTCGGACGCGAGTCGTCTGGCGATCGGCCTTTTTCTGTTGGGGAAAATGTTCGAATTCTGTGTTATTTTAACCAAAATTCGGGTTTGAAAAGTGTAAAGCACCTGTCACCCCGGGAAGGTTTTGCCAGGTAGGTGTTGAGTGATTTTCACCAACTAATTTCATTTCAGAACAGGCCAAACAATAAACACCATGTCATTGCTTTCACACAATTTCTTTCTTCCCCCCACGCTTTGGATATCGCTTTTTTTCTTCTAATTGTCTAGGACCGAAGGTTGGTTGGGGGCACTTTTTCGTCATTTATTTCATAAATAGTGTTACGGCACTGCTCAAGTAATATTTTTCCTCTTGAGCGCAGTATCAAAGATAATATAACTACAATTGAAATTAATGATAGTGCTTTGTGTTCCTCTACAGGAAGTGTGTTCGGTGTGCATGATCCTTGGCATAGTTTTCCATTGTCAACGTTCTGTTATGACTGCTTCCTGATTATTTATTATTTCTCTAATCATATCCGTCTTTTTGAAAGTTTAACAGTGTCAGTTGGTGTTGTAGAAAAGCCAGTTGGGAAACTGAAACACGTGAAGAAGTGAAAATATAGCGAATGTAACACGACTGAATAGCTAGACTCACTGGCGGTGTGACGCATACAAGTATTATTGCATTCTAATTCCTTAATAATGTGTAAAAAATGAAACAAATTATTTATATGTATAGCATAGAATTATAAAGTAAAATGATTATAGCAATAAATTTTTTCGAGTCAATTTTTGCTATATTCCTTAGCTCTTTCGATGCACAAACAACTCATCGTATTTAAGTTGAAGTTAAGTTTAGTTTTTGTGAACTCGAATAGCGACTTCTTGATCGTCATTGCAGGGCGTGACGCTGCATCAGATGTGGGGTGCGAGTTGCAGGGTAGTGGACTCGCTTTGGATCCTCCACGCGAGAGTAGACAGCTTTTCATAGTATCCTCTATGTGGAAGTAAACATCTTTCTACAGTATCCTCTATGTGGGAGTAGACAGCTTTTCTTAGTATCCTCTATGTGGGAGTAGACAGCTTTTCGTAGTATCCTCTATGTGGGAGTAGACAGCTATTCATAGTATCCTCTATGTGTGAGTAGACATCTTTCTATGGTATCCTCTATGTGGGAGTAGACATTTTTCTATGGTATCCCCTATGTGGGAGTAGACATTTTTTTATGGTATCCTCTATGTGGGAGTAGACATTTTTTTATGGTATCCTCTATGTAGGAGTAGACAGCTTTTCATAGTATCCTCTATGTGGGAGTAGACATTTTTCTACGGTATTCTCTATGTGGGAGCAGACATCTTTCTACGGTATTCTCTATGTGGGAGCAGACATCTTTCTACGGTATTCTCTACGTGAGAGTAGACAGCTTTCCACGGTATTCTCTACGTGAGAGTAGGCAGCTTTCCACGGCATCCTCCACTTGAGAGTAGGCAGCTTTCCACGGCATCCTCCACTTGAGAGTAGACAGCTTTCCACGGCATCCTCCACTTGAGAGTAGACAGCTTTCTACGGTAAAAATCTTACCACGGTATCCTTTATGTGGGAGTAGACAGCTTTCTACCCCGCCCACGCTGTAACTTCGGGCTGCAGGGTAGATGAACTACCGCTGTGGTGGCTGACAGAGGCAGATGGTAGATAAGGCAGTGAACCAGCTGAGCGTCAACGGGGCGCTTGGCGAGCCTTCACTCAATCGAGCCATGGGCTTAGGGGTTAACCCGGGCCAATTTTGAGTATCACGGATAAACCAGGTTCCGTTTATCCCTAGTCAATGATTTCTTTTCTGATTAGTCGAGGAAGCTCACTCAATATTTGGTAGTCTTGCATAATTGCCAGAGCTGAAAATCTTCATGGCGGAATTTTAATAAAAATTTTTTTTTGATCAATTTGACAAGGAAGATCGCTCAACATTTGGTAGTCCTTAAGAATTGCCAGGTGCTGAATGATCTTCATGGCGGAATATTAATTGAAAAAAAGAACTTTGGAGAATTTTGTTCGACAAAAATAATTGAGCGCCCTTAAAGAGCTGGTCATCCATATCGATTGCCGTTGCTTAGCGGCCTTTTTGAGAGTGGCGTTGCTTTGTCATCGTTTTTAATTTAGTTAGAAGCTGTTCATTGACACTTTGACTGGCTGGTAAAACTGAAGTTCAATATTCAACTCAAATTTTAAGTGTAACCAGTGTTGAAAATAGCAAACATAAACTAAATCGTGCCTTCATTCCGTTTTGATTAAATATTCATAGAAATTGAGTTTGTGACTGCTGGTCGGTCTCCGACTTTATGAAAATTCCTCCGTGTACCACCGGTGGCTCACGTTGGCGTCTAAGTGTTAATTATAAGATGACGAATTTAATTTACTCTCGTCAATTTTAACGCATGACGTGTGTTCCTAGTAATAGAAGTGTTGTCTCTGCAATGGTGTGTCGTCAAGGTGGCGCAGCGAACTACATGTATTGGCCGAGGGTGGATGATGTCCTAAAGTGCGTAGATATAGCGTTAGTGTGAATGTCGATTTCAGAGATGGATGATACTTCCTGTGAAAAATGGAGATCTAGATTGAAATGTTTTGGTTATTCCTGTGGCTGTAAATTTTAATGTTTTGTGTTCATGGTAGTCTCCGACTGCGTCTTTATATCGTCCTTATGCTTCCATGATCTACAATGCCAAAACTGAGAACTATTGAATTCTTTTGATATTTTTTGTTTTGCGTCATGGTACTTTGCTTCAGAAGCAGCTTCTAATATTTTACTTGGTATACGATTCCCGTGATAATTTTGTTTCGATAATCTATGTGCATTATAATTTAAATAAACAATCGATGAACTGTGTCGATGAATTGTATGAATGTTTTAATATCATGCGCTCATATCAATGGTCGTTGATTAATTTCAAAGATACTTATACAAATACAAATTTTATTTTGATTATCCGCGTACTCGTACATTGTAAATATATTGATCGTTGAACTGTATACATGAATTGCATATATGTTCTAATCGCATCCCATCAATATCATGCGCTTATATAAATGATTCTTAATTGATTTCAAAGATAGAGGGAAGCTGAAATTCTCCCCTGTGCGACCGGCCAGTCTTGGGCTGGGTCTTGTCCCCGTGTTTGCCGGCTCAGATTTGCTTGGCCGCCGAGAACTGATCTTTTTGGTGCACGGAAACCTCAGAGCGCCTGAAATAGCGGCAGCAGCTGTGCCTCGACTCACTGTAAACAATTTCCTTCCGTCCTCTGAGAACACAAAACCTCCCCCTCGCTTCTACCCCTTCTGAGTCCATCTCTATTGTCGCCCATTTCATTTGCGCCACGACCTGGACCTTGCGCTCATTCTCAACTTTTTGTTCGTGAATGTCCATTAGTCCTTCAGTTTCACCTCTACCTCTCGCATCTCCTTCTTGTGCCCAGCTCTCGTCTCCATGGTTACTTTGTACTTTGTCTCCGTGCTGCCTAGACCTTGTGGAGCTCATACTTGACTTTTTGTACGTGAATGTCCATTAACCCATCAATTTCACCTCTACCTTTTCTTTCGCATCTCCTCCCAGCTCTCGTCTCCATGGTCACCCCACTCACTTTGTCCCAGTGCCCGCTTATTGGAGTGTCGTAACCGGTCTTGGTATCTGAGGTTAGAGTGGGTTAGCTCCTTGGCAATGAATGAACGCAACAGCTCCCTCCCTGTCGTTCGACCTAAATACTTCGACTCAACCAAGTAAACTCGCTCTGAGCCTCTGAAGCAGATTCTTTGAAGCATGCATGGTCTATTTCAAGGGGAATCAAAACACCTCCCCTGTTGGTCCCATCACTGATTACAGAGCTCCTCTTAACCATTCGACGATGTTTTGCATAAAGAATGTCCACTCGTTTGCTATGGAACTTTGAATAAATCAGTTACTATGGAACATTGAATAGATGTTCCGATAAGTTGTTTATCAACATGAAACGTTATCTGATAATTGAGCTATTATTAGTGCGTGTGCTGATTATCGTGAAAAATTTCAGACCGTTGGTTTTATGCACCAAATATTTTTTCTGAACTGCACTTTGAACTTCGCGTGAAAAAAGAACGTAGCGTCTGATCTGACGTTTCTATGGCCTTTAATTCGATTTACGATTTTCTTATTCCTCCCTTACATTTAAGCGCAAAAGCTGGCGAGTAAGTTCTTCGCAAAATCGCAGTCAATTTATTGCCAATTTTTACAGTGCGGTCTTGTTTACGTGACGGAGACGCCTGAGGTCGGCGCGTCTGTTCGCATTGACAGCTGTGACACTCGCTCCTAAGTTGCTCTCAGGTCATAACGCTCCTCTATAATGATGTGCTGATAATTAGCAGTACGCCACTATTTTATTGTTGAGTTATGTACTGCAATTCTCAGGCCTACCGCTAGTAATTCCTTACAAAAGAATATATATATGAAGCAGAAATACTCGGTGTACTTTCAAATTGCACCGCTTAACTTGTTACCTAGAGGCTATTACAGCCTATATAAAATCGTCTAATGCGATTTTTGTCAATCTTAATAACTTTACACTACTGGGATATTGAACTCAGCCTTGGGTAGGTTTGAGTATAGTTTTGATTGTGATCACGAAATAATATAATAATAAAAACACGTTAAGTGTGTATTCAAGTTAGAAGCCCCAGACCCTGCGAGTTCGAGAACATGGCTTGGATGGAGTACGTTCGTTACTTTCCACACAAGAATTTTTCCTACTCATAATATTCAAATCTCTGTGTTAAGCGTAAACTCACTAGCGTTGTTTTCTTCACAACACCCAGACTAGATTCAGTCGTTTTCTTCGTGCGTGGAACGCCTTTACTTCACTCATGAAAGATTTAATGTTACGGTGTTTCCACTCCTGGTGATGATATCACCGAAGTTGGCTGAGAGCTTCCTCTCCCTCAGCCACGCGGCCATGCGCGACCAGTGCCAATTAGTCAGGTTTGGAATATCGTTGGTTTTACGCACTTCACCGGCGTGACAGATTTATTTGCCTCCCGTGCTAAATGCATACAGTTCATTCAAGATATTTCTTTCGCACGGAAAAACCCATGCGCGACAGTACTGCTACTTGCTGTGATGCTCTTCTTTTTGTTGTTATTTTCGACTTGCTCAGATGCATGACTCGGAATCTCTAGGAATATCTGTGTGGCTCATCGTGATAATAAGCTAAAGGCAACAAGGAGGGAAGCTTTGATAGCAATTGCATCGTGCATCTTTGAAGTTTATTTGTGCTTCAGCCTTTGAACTTCTTGAGTACAATTTAAAGCGGCTTTCATGGTAGCTAACTGAAGTCACGTCTTTATTTCAATGCTTATGTTTGGCATGCTCAACAATTATGCTTAGTCGGAAAGATAATGAATTGAGAAGATTAAACAGACATCTATTTACCCCCTGCCACACTACATTAAAATCTAAGAATGCTTTCTTGAAAGTTTAATTTTGAAAGTTGGTTCTACTGGCAGTCAAGTACTAACGGTGATTTATTTAAAATTTTTATGATCTTTCTACCTCAATCCACATCGTGATTCAAATCATAACTTAATCAATGAGCAATACTAATCAATGAGCAAGCTCGTTCATCAATGCCTCCCTATCGAATCTCTAAGCTTTACTAAATATTTTTATTGCATGACACTTGTAATGATTGACTCTATTGCATGACACTACATAGTAATTATTGACTCGAACACCTGGAAATCAGGGCAAAAGTTAGCACTTGCGACGAAAAATTGTTGAACACCCGTTATCTTTTATTATAGATACGTACCCAAATGACCAGTTTTTCTGCATGTCACCCAAAGCTCCCAATTTTTTTCTCACCAACTCGCACCAGAGAAAAGGTCAATCCGATAAGTCTGCGGCCCTGTTTTATAGAGCAATTGGGCGCTTTAGCGCACCTCGTTCTTTAACACATTAAGTGCGGCGGGTTAAACTCAAGTGTGATATTCAATTTGAATTGAAGTAAATTTCAGTACTTATTCAGGAAATGAAAAAAACATTAAACCCATCGTGCATTCGTTCAGTTTTGATTAGGTACTTCTTAAAATTGAGAATTTGATTACTGATCGGTTAATTGCATAGCGAAAATCGTTTCAGTGACCACAGGTGGGTCACGCCGCACCTCCTTCTTAACTTGCATGCAAGTGTATACATCTCTACGCTTTGCATACTCCTCAAGGGGATACAACTAATGTATCTTCGGGAATTTGCATTCCCAGGGGGAAATGTGTGAGGGGCTGAGGGCCCGAGCTGAGATTAAGTAGGCTTTCTTTTTGTTTAAATAAAACGTTCTTTGTTATGTTAAGGACCACCTTTTTCGGTTCAGTGCTGTCCTGTTTTTCAGCACCTACTACTTTCTTCTTCAAATTTTATCTCGTTTCATGAACTTCTTTCTCAACTTTTTGTTTCTATGCTCTTCCTTCATAGATTCCGCATTCCCTTATCTCCATTCTAAATGTTGCCCTTCCTCTCTTCGAAACATTCTTATTTTTAGCGGTTAGGGAGGCTTAAACTAACACATAATCTAATGTACGCTGTGCTGAGCGTGTCAGCGCGTTCAGGTCTCCGTGAGACGCAAGGTTTACGTGCTGCGCGCCCCCGTGTGAGTGTGTGTGGCTGCTGAGCTGGTCGTGCCACAGGGGCTATTTCGGGCCCGCTGCTCCTGGCACAGACTGGTGCTGCTCCTGCTGCTGATGTTCTCTTCTTCTCAGGTGTACTCTCGCTTCGTCATCTCTTTGCTCATGTTTTACATCAGGCTAGCCGTGCTCCTCGGTTTTGATGAAATGTATGTGAAGAGCTACCTACATCTAGGTCGTTCTCTTGATGCTCCTCTTGTTTTCATTATCTACTCATGTTTTGCATCAGGCTAGCCGTGCATAACTACCTACATTTAGATTGCCGTCTTGATGCTCCTCTTGTTTTCATTATCTACTCATCTTTGCTGGTGATTTACGTCAGGCTAGCGGTGCTTGAAGAAAAGTACGTAAATAACTATATCTAAATCGTTGTATTGATGCTGCCGCTGTTCTCTACCTTACTCCTCGGGTGTACTCTCGCGTCTTCATCTCTTTGCTCATGTTTTACGTCAGGCTAGTGGTACTTCTGGGTTAGGGGGAAAAGTAAGTACGTAATTACTTGCATTTCGATTTTTGGTCTTGATGCTCCTCTCGTTTTCATTTCTTTACGCGTTTCTAATTCTATTTTATTATTCACGTGCCGAATTGTTTCATTTGTTTCCGTGATTGTAGTTAGTACTGTTGTCCGAAATTGATATTTTATTGTCCTTTATTGGCAACAATTTCAATTTGTGCACGTTAATCTTTACACTCTCTCCAGCATTAGGTCGCACAGTGTGCTGCTTCTCTACACTCGCTCGTCCCAGTTTTGAATTTTCCACCGTGGCATCTATGGTTTTAGCCGCCCAATGTAGAGGCTATACTTGGGAGGCTAAAACTATAGATATCTCGGTAAAAAAGAGTGGGCTGCGCCCGTCACTATTGCTAGGACAGCTTGTTGTTGTATGTTCGTGTTCGCGCTGCTGCCGCCGCGGGTGCTTTCAGGTCTACGTGGCATTACTTTATTGTGATTGTGACGCGTCTTCTAGATTTTGGGCTTGACTTAGGAATGAAATTGCCGTGTTGTGTACCTCGTTAGATTGCTGAAGCAGCGGCTGCTATTTTCAGTGTTTGGCGAGCTCTTGTGCACCGATGAACGCATACATTAGCAGGAGCCGTAGCAACTGTTTTTAGTCCCTGAAAATGAAAGTTCATTTTCATAGGTTCTTCTTCGTTTATCTTTGAATTAGCGAATTGAATAATCGAAACCACATCTGATTTTAGATAGGTGCAACTTCCTTCATGTTTTCTGTAGCGAACGACCCAGTAAAATTGAATTTAGAAATTCGCACAATAGTACCTAGTAGGTACCTGGTGCTCATCAGCGGCACATTGAAGTGGTGCCGGGCTCCAAGGGAGCCAGGGCCCGTCCCTCCCACGCGGGCTGCGGTGCACACCAAGACTTGTTCATGTGACATGTCCACCAAGACCTGTTCAAGAGAGCGTGTTGGTGGCGGTGCTGCAGCAGCGCGGCCCACACAGCCCCAGCAAAACACCAGCGCCTACTGCACTTCGTCATCCTCAGCCACTTCGCAGTAGCTTGTTTTTCTGCCAAGGAGGCCTGAAGTAGTCTCATTCTGCGTTCTATTTTGTTACCGTCTAGGTGTTGTTTGATTGTTCTTTACTTCCCAGTTCCGATTTTTCGCTGGGAGTCTTTGATTTTATCCGCCTTATAAAAAAAACTCCGATTTAGTTTTATTTTTGACAATAATGCTCAATAATATTTTCTTCTCACACTCTATATCAAAGTAAATTTTTTGTATTGAAATGCAAGAGATTTGCTCATGTCTCTTACCTTAGAATTGATGGACTCAGAAAACGTAGCTTGGCAATTTTTCAGGTATTAGCGCTGATTTTAAGACCTCGTATCTTCGTCAGTCCGTCTTTTGGTGCCAGCTTCTGTGGCGTGTTGTGGTACTGGAAGCTTCATGGCGATTTGTCTTGCTCGTTTTATGTCTTCGGCCGAACTTCGCAAAAGGAGAGTAGCTGGCGCTTTCTTGACCTTAAAAGAAGAATTGAAGTTTGAGCCTCTGTTCTGATTGACTCTATCTCAGTGCCGGCGCTCATCAGAACAGGAGATAAGTTTCATCAAACCAGTGCCTTTGTGTTGAGGTTTCCAGACACACCCGCCCCAATTGTGCCCGGCTGTCTACTATTTCGTCAGCTATCTGTACACTTTGTTGCGCTTTCAGGCCTTATTTACGAATAAAAGAGTCTTGCTATTTGTGTGGCCCGCCCTTATTTTGATAGCTCGAGCTTTCTTGGCAAACTGGCTAGTGTACTTTCTTTTAATTTGGCTGTCTCTTCAATACTTCTTATCTTGCCAGTCCAGCAGTACGAGTTCAAATAATTTGTTTGTGGTGATTGTCTGAGCCTCATTTATGCTAGATTGGAAAGTTTAAAATTTTTTATAGCTGTGTAATACGTTTGTCACACAAACGCAATACGTTTGTCTGTCTTCTTTCTTCGGCCGAATAGAAGCTCTTTGGTTACTGTAGGTCGTTCAAATTTGCTTTATATTATGATTTGAATCTTTAGTGAGGCAATTAGTTATACCTATAATGACTGGTGATGATATTGACCGAACGTTATCAATCTGGATAAATTCAAATGAACTATTTTGAAGATAAAAGTTTAAATATAAAAGTTGAACATGAGCCCTTATTGGCCAAAGTTTTTGCCCATGCATAATTTAAAGCCGATACCATATCACAAATTTTCCAATACTTGCATTGAGAACTATTTGTTTAGTTTCACATATTTTGAATGACTTTGCTATCAGCTTTTACTGTTGAAACAAATGTCGCTGTTGAAATAGCGTGTAGTTCTAACACAACCTATGTTCGGTGCTGGCGCATGAACAGCTCACCATCGATCTGTAACGATTTCCGCACCGGATTTCAGTTCAGAAAAATAGTTCGTTCGTTTTGTTCAGAGCTCTGTGACGGGGTCGGCGTCCACGTGGGACATTTATTTCATTTTTTCAGAGCTTTGTGTTTTCATTATTTTGTTCAGAATTTTATGTTATTTATTATTTGTTTTTAAACGTTATGTCATTTATTATTTGTTTTTAAACGTTATGTCATTTATTATTTCGTTTTAGGAGCTTCATTATTTTTGCTTTATCTTTTCTCTATGCTACCTAACTATTCTGTACAAAGCGTATGATTTCAGTGGAACTCTCTCCGAAGTATAGGGAATGCCAAACTTTGCAACGCTGTGTTGTTGGATTTGCCCAGCTTTTTTTGGTGGTTTAAAAGTTAATTCGAGTATAAGATTCTAAACCCTCATTTCACTAAGTTACCGCATATTCCATTCTAGTAGGCTTGCAGCTTTGTTAGTGCAGCTGTTAGAGTATTCTTTCACAACGTTCATTGAACACGAGTTACCTATATACTGAATGGTGGTGCTTGTGTCGCCCATTCAACTTTCGCTACCGTCACGCTTGGCATTGAGTACTCACGAAGTTCCAAGTAAGTCACGCCCGGCAACGAAAGTGTTCATTCAGCCCTTGTTCGTGAAGCTTGCTAAAATCAACCAAAGTGTGACATATCAGGGCCAGAGTGAGCCTGTATTGAGGCGATGGCAGCGATAGAGCGTGTCTCTGTCTTCTTTCTTCGGCCCAATAGAAGCTCTTTTGTTACTCGCTTACAACAACAGCGGCTGCAACTGCGACAAAGACCACAAACAACTTTGGGACACACGACCTGAACTGACACACGTCTGTCTGGCACCGGGCGTGGCCCTGACTGCCCTATGTCCGAATGTTCGTGCTTAACATAATGTTCTATTTTTGTTTAATACGCCTCTGATATTTATGTCATGTCTGCATATTCTGTTCATCTCCTTCCTTTTACTCGCTGATCCAGCACAGCTTGCGTCTCCATGGCTGGCGACAAACATCTTTTCGCTTTAAGTCCAGATATGCCTTTAACGGGCCAAAATTATCCTGTGTAGTGTTGATATCCAAATGAATTTCCAAAACAGCATCAGAATTTTCATGCGGGGCGGTATCCAAATTTTAACGGTTTCATATTCTTATGTTGAGCCAAATTTTTGGAAAATGCCAAATTTGATCATTGTAGGCAAAAATGGTCAATCTGGCATCCTTGAATTCTCACCCACCGCTAACACACAAAAGGGAACCGATGGTCTGCACAAGCTCGTTAGCAGCCGTCACTCCCCTGAGGATAAAGGCTATACCGTGCGTCCTGGTCCCAACTAAAGAGGGCGTTTCGTGTGTTGCTCTCTGTGGTAATTTTCATGGGAGAAATGACAGGGATTCCATTCAAAACGCTGAGCTTACGAGTTTGATCATTGGAATCTTGTTTTTCTGACATCACTGTGTTGCCGTTTACTGCTCGCGCTCGTGTTTATTGAATGCATTTCTCGAGTTTGTAAGCTGGTGTAATATTCTGTGGACTGCTATGTGAGCTATGTAATTTGAAATTACAATTTTTCAATGTTAACCATTTAGTTGTCTCATAAAGCTTTTGTTTTTGTTTTTTCTCATTTGTTATTTAATTTTTTCTCATTTTGTTGTTTGTTTTTATTGTACAGTCTGAATTTCTGAAATGCGTGTTAGTGCGTTAGTGCGTCTAAATAGTGTTATTTTTACAATATTTAATTTTCTACATTACATTGAAGCATGCGCAAAATCTTACAACCTATCTCTTTTTTGCCATATTTGCGAAATCTTATTACCTAACTGAATAGAAGTAGAATCGAAAGACGGCTAAAATGCTGGAATAAAGCTAGTAAAAACGAGTGTTATAAGTTTATCCGATGGCATGTGCATGAATTGGTTCCATGAATATATTAGTTTTGTCCCATGAAAATGATTAAAGCAGCGTTCAATGAGACAGCTGACTAAATGAGATGCAGAATCTTACTACCCATCGCTTTTAAATTTCATATTTCCAGTGTTTCCTATTCTTGAGAGTGAGATGAAAGGTGGTGGAGATTCCGTGGTTCTATTCTTAGACATCCTGGAATTGCTCAGATACCTACTTTCCCCCGGAGATGCTGATTCATACCCGAGATGCGTTGTTTACTTTCGAGGTAAATCCTGAGCTCATACCCGCCCATTTGACTATTATCACGACCGGCGATGTTACTTGATTGGCAGCTGTTAGAACTTGACAGTCTGCTCGTGTATTGTTTGCATTAATCCATCGAAAATATGATTTGCACGGTAACCCATTTTCTTCACTGCTTCATGTTTTCAAGTTGTGACTAGTGATATGCTTCGAAGTGAGAACCATAACTAAATGAATTTTCGATGCTATCTTCAACACATTACCCAATATTTCCTCTGATGGGATGTTGGTTAAGCTCCGTCACTCAAAGTTAGTTGGTAATTACGGCAGAGGAAAGATGTGAAATTCCTGAGGTGATGGCTAGGTAGATTTGCCTCTTGTCAAAACAGAATTTGTTTTGTTATGGTCTCTCTTGTTCAGTTCTCTGCTGTTCTTTTTTTCAGCTCCCAGTCTTTTCTTCTTCAACTTTTATCTTACTTCACGAACTTCTCGCAATCTTATGTTTTCCACGCACAGGGTGTGAAGACACACCTTGTGCCTAGATTCCCATGCCATACTAACTGCTGCTTTCTTCCTTCTTTTCTTCGGGAACCCCTTTGTTGTGGTTATGGAGACTTAAATTCGGCTGTAACTAACTTGACGTGCCAAAAATGCGTGCTTCCCTTGGTGTTGACTCAAGGCACATTCCAGCGTGCACTGGAAGACTCGCTTGCTGCCTAGTAAGTGCATTAGCGAGGACCACATGCCAGCTCTCCTCCAGATCAGGTTGCCTGCGTCCGTGGGAGTTTGGGACCAGCCTTACATGGTCCTGCTTCGGCCCGTGCCACCTGCTGCCAGCCGCGGCCTACGTGCCGCATGCGTGCTGCTGCTGCTGCTGCTGCTGCTGCTTCAGTTATGTCAACAGTGGTTATAGTGTTCAAAGAAATGGTGATTATTGCACTCTTCTTGCTTGAAGTGAAGGCTTCAAAAACTTAGTGCGATAAATGCCTTAAATGGTAAAGGTGCGCCTTGCGCGCCGCATGCTGCTCCTGTTGCTGCCACTGCAACTTCAGTTTCGTCAACATTGGGGATAGGTTTAGTGATGGTGTTTGGTGACGGTGTTTGGTGAACTTTTGTTGCTAGGCGTGAAGGCCTGAAAATTGTGTAGGACAAATGTTAAGAGTGCGGCCCACGCGCTCCTGCAGTGTGTCTTGTCTGCCTCGTCACCAAAGTAACATCAACAATGGATGGTCAATACCGAATGAATAATGTGTTGATTGGACCAGTAGTATTGGAAGGAAGAGCTTGGAGATTGTCGCAAGACTCGCGTTTGTGAAATCAGCGTACTGCTGACTGCTATTAAGTATATCAACACTATCTCTATCTACCTTTAACAAAGTTTAGAGTAGCGCTATTGAGCTTGGGTATTCATGAGTTTGTTTTTACTTCCTTAGAACTATTCATAACCTCCAGTCTTCATACTCACTGTTTTCCTACTTTTAAATCGCAATGTGTTGCTGAGCCACTTTGATCCTATCTATCGCTGTAGGGCGCCGAATATGGTGGCTTCTTCAGTGCGGGATTTTAAGGCGACAGGTATAGCAGCTGGCTCTGTTAATTTCGCCAGATGACACTGAGCATGTAGTTTGGCCACCAGCTGAAGGTGCCAGATGGTACCTGTGAATCCTGGCCGTCTTTTTACCGTACCCAGTTTAACTTTTTCGCCGGAGCATGCATGCATGCATGCGGCGAAAAAGTTTGACTGGGGTACCGGAGACTGGCTTAGATCAACTGATTTTGCCTAATCGATGACTGTGAATCTAGCAGTCAAATACCCGTGCTAGATGATGACAGTATACGTCTGGTAGAGTGACTGAGTTTAATAGATGCATCACGTACAGGCAACAGAACAGGAGTTGAATCGAAAGATAACTAAAAAGCTGAAATAGAGTAGGAAAAACGAGTGTTATAAGTATTATCCGATGGCATGCGCATTAATTCGTTCTATGAAAATAGTTATTTCGCTCCGTAATGATGGAATATTCATTTCGTTCCACTAAGATGGTCAAAGCAGCATTCAGTGAGACATCCGTCTATTCAATCCCAATACTGGTAAAGCCTGTAGTGGTGCATGATGTGCCAGTCCTGAGCACAGCGCAGTGCCTGGTGACGGGTTTCAGTTGATAAAGAGTTGTGTGGCGGGACGGAATTTTATGCAATTTACTTTGTCGTGGAGGTACAACCAGCCGTGAAAGTTCTTTCGTCTGTTTGGCCACGTGACGTTGTGTTTTTTATGATTAAAATTCGCAAGTTCAATGAAAGTTCAAAGTAGCCAAAAGTTAAGCCAAAAGAAAACAGCACATGGCTCAACTGAGTCGACAGGAAGGCGTTCGCTGTCGGTTGGTGCCGCTTCGACGACGTGATTTTGAGATTCCGGTCCCGGGTGCGTTGGTGGAAGAAGTGTGAGCTGCGCGCCACCGTACTTCGTGTTGAGGTTCGTGTTGAGGTTCGGTGCCCTTTTCACAAGTTTCTATTGTGCAATATGTGAACCCCTCAGAGGGATACAACTATTGTATCTATAGGAATAAGCGCACCCAGAGGGACTATATCAGGGCCCGAGCTAAAGATTAGGTAGGCTTTTTTTCGTTAAAATAGAATAGGTTTTTGTTTTGTTACGGACCATCTTTTTTCGGTTCACTGCTGTCCTGTTTTTCAGCTCCTACTACTTTCTTCTTCTACTTTGGCCTTGTTTCATAATCTTCTTTCACAACTTACTGTTTCTATGCCCTTTCTGAGTAGATTCCGCGTTTTCTTAACTCCATACTAAATGGTGCCTTCCTCCTTCCTCTCTTTGGATCGCAATTGTTGCTGCGTGTAGGGAGGCTAAAACTAACGACTAATCTAATCTAATCTAATCTGCAATATGTGAAATAATTCTGGGCGCTTCATCCTCGTTCGGGTGTAGGAGCCTGCACTAAATCTCTTGAGTTAATTTTCTACGCTCTACGATTTTCTTGAAATCCCTAATTCTCGTTTCCGTAACTTGTTTGCCTTATCCATTGCTCACGCAAACGGGGAACAGCGACCTCAAGTGACTTCAATTTGTTTGCTTTAAGCAGTTTTGCCAATTTTTCTATGTTGTGTAATTGCATTCTACATCCCTAATACTGTCACTGATGTCCTTTTCCAACTAGCACGGTGCTTGGTTCAAATCTTGCTTGAACACATCAGTGAAAGAACATGCCTACTTTTTCACCTTGAAAAATTTTCAGCTGAAAAATAATTAGCCATGAAATTCATGCAAGTTGGTTTCCACACCCACGCATAAGACTGGACTATTGCACACGTTTGTGCAGCTCCGTGCCGTGACCTCGGCAAGCTGCTCCTGTGGTGTGTCCTGAGTGTGGCCTTCACCTTGCGTCGTGTGCTCGGTGTGCGACGTATAGCTGCTTTAGTTCAGGTGTCTTATGAAGCGAGCAGGTACTGCCAGGCCGGTGTTGAACAAAACGGTTTCTGGTAGACGAGTCCTAGTCAAAGAGGATTTCATGTAGCTCTGTACTGCTCGTGCGCGCGTGTGGAGAAAAGTGCGCGCTCGTGTGTGGTGGGCAGCTCGTGTGTGATAAAAAAAAAACGACGAAAAAAAAACGATTTCTGTAAGACATGTCAGAAATCATCTAGACCAATAGGATTTTATTTAGCTCTCTCTTTGTACAACTTGTGCGCGCGTGTGGAGAAAAGCGCGTGTTCGTGTGTGGTGTGGGCAGCACATGTGTGGAAGACAGCACGTGTAGAAGACATCATGTGTGGTGTGGGCAGCGCAGCGTGTGTAGAAGACATGTGTGGTGTGGGCAGCGCTGCGCATATAGAAGACAGCACATGTGTGGTGTGGGCAGCACGAGTGCGAAGGGCAGCAGGCAACACAGTACGCGGCAGCGTGGCCGTGACCTACAGAGTGGCATAGGCTCCTGCCCTCACATCTGGTCGGTTGTCTCCTCTGTGTTTCCTGTGCACAGCTGGCGCATAATGTACTTGTTGGTGCGCGTCTTTTGGGATCCTATTTGCGCTTTGCTTCCTCCTACTCACTCAGGCTTCCGACCTGAACGACCTATGTGGCCTGGAAAGTTCTGCCTTAGTAATTTTAATGTGCCGTATTTCCTATAGTTGTTTATTTCTTGAGAATTATGAGAAGGTTGTATGTGATGACTTTCATTGCTGAGATGAGTGCGAATTCACTCTCCAAAGCGTGCGTTTTGGTTTAGTCACGTTAATTGTGTGATTTTCAGTGAACGCTTGTCACTGTGCAAAGTTTACTTCGTACGTCATTTGGACGGTACTTCGGCAGCTTTGCCTGTGCTCTACGTGGAGGAAATTTTCGATATGATCCACGTCCTGGCGCTCTGAAGTACTGGCTAATCTATAGGTTGTTCTTGTTATGCAATGTTCACGGTGTTAATGGTGAGCATTCATGCAGTAATTTATCTTTTTTGTGAAGTTATTTTAAGAAAAAAATGAATTTTAAAAAAGTGAGCATACTGTCAGCCTTACTCTACTTCACCAATTTACCGAGGTTGATGTACTACCACCCTCATACATTTCTCTCTTTTTCTTTTTCTCACTTTTTCCCTTTCGACGTTTGGACGACGTAAAGTTGTGCCTCCTGGCTAGCTCGTCCCTTGATGTCTCCGGAAATTTGAGGGAATTGACTGGAGCATGAATAAAAATTTTCTCCATGCAACATTTGTGTCTGCATTCTCGATCTACTAAAGCTACGCTTGCGCTTTCGAAGGGTCATTGCCACGTCCAGAGCGTTGTGGCAATTAAACATTTCAATAATATTGCACAAATCCACAAAATTTGGTCGTGTCGGCTAGCTAGCGATATCACCCCACTGAGCTACGGTGAGTACGTGATCAGATTCTCTTTTCAGACTCTGTGTGGCTGTCGTATTTATTATTAGTTCAGTTGTGCAGCGTTGTAATGGAGTTCGTGATACAAGTTCTCCTAATATTTTGGTGTTTTTGGGCGACCGCACGTTGACTTTATGGTCACGCTGTTAATTTAGCAGGGAAATTTCGCCCTTGATTCGTTCTTTTGACAACTGTTAGTTTTGAAGTTGTCGTCTTTTCGAACGTTTCCTTGGCATATTAAAATAATGAAATAAGGTTGTGTTTCTGGAAAAATTATCTTGGGTGCTTGAATAAAGTGTTGATAATCTGATAGCCTATGTTATGGTCAGTATTGGTTTTCAAATGTTGTATTTACTCTGTCTTCTCATATTCAATTCGAGGTGGCTACAAGTTAAAACTATTACCTACATTTCATGGAACAAAGAATATTAAAACGCTGTGCCACAAGTGGTAACATAGAGCAGGTTATGTCTAGTTTATTGTTATGTTTTGATTGGTGTCACTGCAGAAAAGCCTGCTTCACACAGATAAGATGTCTGAAATGGCAATAGGATTTTAAGTGTGTGATGGCGATTACGGGATATTCCATTAAAGAACTTTTTAAAAGCGGACCGTATGCTTCTTTTGGGCTGTAAAGGGATAAATATTTCTTTTGCGGCCATGGGGTTGGGGACCTTTGATTTAGGGAGCTTTATGGTGAAGATCTTCCGTTTTTGTGGCCGACTTATTTTGCCACAAACTTCACCATCTTTCACTACAAGGCACCTGAGATTGAGTTCGTCCTGCTCTTGACCAACGTATCTTATTCGTCATAAATAAAAAGTCGTTGGATTAGAAACACATTTAGCTGCAGCCTTTAGTGCCCCTCATGACGCCTAATTTAAACTGCTTGAAGGAAGTTGTACTGGAAATGTGCTGATGCGAGAATAGACAGCTATGTTAATTTAGCCACCATGAAAGAGCTTAAAGCGTGTCTCAATGCCTGGCTTCACATGTCGGATTGTGCTGTGCTTGTGAGTCAATCTGCTGAGTCATCCCAGCATCCGCCGTAGGCCAGCTTTGCCGGCCTCGCACGCGTGAATTCTATTTTGAAATTCTCTCTGCATATATGAAACACTCGCTGGTTTTCTGCAGAGTTGTATGTCCAATCCAAGAATTTTAGTTCTCTGAGAAGTCAGACATTCTTCGGGAGGGAATGGCTTTGTTTAATTAAACATTCGGAAACGCACTTACGGAGGTTTGAGTAAGATTTTCCGTTCCACGCACCGCAGAAAATGACTAAGAAAACACGGGAAATGACCAGGCGCTTTTGTCCTCGTTGGTTGGCATTCTTGACAGCTGGATTTTGCAATTTTCGTTTGGGTACGACCACCGCTGGGAGCCCAGAGGCTCTCATTATTCAGGGAAATGGTCGAATAGACTTTGCACTTTGTCTTTATACCAATATTTATTTTGTGACTGGAATTTTTATTCAAACCAGTTGTCTTCTCGGGCGATACAACCATTGTATTTGTGAATTAGCTCACCCAGAGGTAAAAAGTGTAGTTCAGAATGTGAAATTAGGTATGCCATCTTATTGTTAAATTAAATTTTTATTTCTTTTGTTAGGGCCCATCTCTTTCAGTTTCTTAACGTCTTTTTTTCAGCACCTACTGCTTTCTTCAACTTATATCTTATTTTATAACGTCGTTTAATTTTACTGTTTCCACTAGAACGGTGCGGGGGACTCATCTTTGCATAGATTCCGCGTTCCCTTAATTCCACGCTTTACAATGCCTTCTTCCTATTTCTCTTGGTAACACCGTTATGGTTTTGGAGGCTCAAATCAACTCAAAATCTAACTTGATTTAATCTGTAATTTTACTCACGCTTTTGTGTTGTATATATACCAAATTGTTTTGAAATGAAAAGCGTCAAATTCTTCGACGAATTTCTAAGTGTATATCGAGTCTGAATTGCAGATTTTTGTTCCCTGCAGTTCACTTCTGTTGATTTCAACGTGAAAATTGTGGTGATGTCTCTTTTACTGTAGTACGTATCGAGTTTCACCTCCCAGCCAAGATGAGTAATGTGGTCATCCGCAAGAATGACGTCATTTGCGGCGTCGAAGCGGCGCTCGCTTCCTTCCTGTGACGTCACTGTAGCGTGTTCTCCTCTGGTTCCTTCCTCCTCACTCGTCCGGCACACACAGCGTTCCCTTCATCCACGCGTCTGCTGGTAGTGACGCATCGAATATTTCACTTAGTAAGTCATTTGTGCTGAATTTTTGGCTCTGAATTCTATTAATCCCCCACAATATGATTTTTGTTTCGTTTTATCATCACCGGAGTGTCACTGCATCTCAGGTTGTCACAGATCTCAGAGTAAAAAAGTAGCTGCAGTGAACTTAAACGAGCGCACGAGACTGCAAATTTGACGAGAAATTGAGTACATAAGAGCTGCTTGTAGAAGGAAATTTTGAGACCCCCCACGACGGTCTAGAATACATTTTCTGTCGTGACGTTCAGTCAAACATCTTCCATTGGCGTTCTCGGGTTATCCAACAAAACAGTATTTGGTGATAGGATGCAAGAGTTGGTTTTGTCAGTGATTTAGTGAACTCTCTGTATTGCTACTCTTTATTCTGGCCTAAAGTTAGAAAAAAATGTTGGAGCTATGTTTTATTGGAAGATCTGGAATTTTACTGTTTTTAATTGATATTGTAAATTTCCGTTTGTATTCAAGAAGAATAATTTTACTTCAAACTTTCCTCACTGGTTTTCAAAACATGATTCATCACATTAAACTTTTTGTTGTAGCAAGGAATAATTTTGTTCGAAATTCTCCCTTCCGTTCATTAGAATTGATGATCGTGGCAAATTATTGACATTTATAATAAACCCTGAACTTTAATTAGTAGAGATTGTGGTATATTATCGATATTTAAAATAAACCCTGAACTTAATTAGAGGTTCGTGATAATTTAACATTTAAAATATACTCTTGACATAACTATTAAAAATTCGTGGTATATTGACATTTAAAATATGAACTTCATTAAAGCAGAATGTTATGATATAAAGTTTAGAGGAAAACGATCTTGCTAATGGAGCACGTCCGGGAAGCGTCGGGAACGAGTGGGAATATCACGGTGCCGCCATGACGAGGTCGCCAGCTGCACAATGTTGCTGTGTGTCTTGCGCTGCTCTCAGGCTCGGCACAGCGGCCGTCTTGGGTCTTCAAATGGCTATGCCTGGAGATTTTCTTGGCTGCGCTCCTATCTACCGCAGTGATTTTTGTGTTTGAAATTTCTACTCGTAGAGATTCTTAGCCAAGCTGCAATCTACCGCTGTGATGTTTTTTTGTTCTTGAACTTTTTACTCGCAGAGATTCATGGTCAAGATGCGATCTTCGACAGTGATCGTTATATTTTTATTCTTGAAATTGCTGCACGTGCATGTGTTTTTGGCTGCGCTGCTATCTACCACAGTGTTTTGTTTTTGTTCTTGAAATTTTTACTCGCAGAGGTTCTTAGTGAAGCTGCACTCTACCACAGTGGTTGTTGCACTGTGTGATCTCAAATATAACACTATGCTGTTCATCAATGAGTCGATATAATACTCACAGGTTTGATGATTGATTTTAGGAACATCGTAGATCACCCGTGAAGTAGGTCTAAAATACAGGCATTGATGTAGTCGAGCAATGTGACCACAGGTGAAAAGCGTTATATATTGATTTTGAACTCTTAAATTTTGTAAAAATGCTGGAATTATTTGGTTCGAGGGAAATGTGTCAAATTTTATTTGTGCTAACTCATGCCTTATTTTCTCCTAGCTGCAGGGAAAAGCTTGCTTATAAGAAGAAAAATAATATATTGTTACAAATCATCGTGCATGGGAAGGTCGCATTTGCATCCCAATTCCGCTAATGATCTCCAACCTTGGCTTGCGAATTAACTTTATAGAAATGATATAATAATGCATGCGCTGTTTTACTTGTGTGACCAGCGGACCGTGGACAAATAATTCTGTGAGTTGACGCTGATTTTATTCAACACACGGGAAAATTGCAATACGTGGACAACTGGACATTTTCTTGGCTGTGCTGCAATTTACCGTAGTGATCTTTTTTTTTTGTTCATGAAATTTCTATGCATCCATGAGTTCCATTCAATGCATCGTTGTGAGTTTGTTGAACGTACGGATGGTATTCTATTTGCATATTTGCTGTTGCATCGATGTACGCGTTTGAATGGTGCGGATAACCTTTAAATCAACATCGGGAGTCGCCATCCATCACATTGTGAGTATTAAAAAACAATTTACTCATTTTTTTGATATCTTTACGCATTTTCTTAACATAACAATAATACTAACGCGAACAAATTTTGGCTACTACGACCTGTCTCATAAAAATTACGGTATTAAAACTTGTTCGTTTTTCTTCGGTGTGGTTACTGAGGGTGCCGGTAGCGCTTTGTGTGGTAATTGATGGTGCCTGTAGCGTTTTGTGACAGTTATGTTAAACTCTCATTGGATGCCAGCTCCTTACATGAAGCTCTTAATGCCTTCATTTAATGAGCCGGGTAAACAAGCAGCTTGTCTCGGTGTGCGGTCTCTGCCAACTCGCTCTGTGGGGGGGGGCATCGATGTTCAATTTTCTATCAGCTGTGAGCCCATTAACTCCAGTGTGGCGGTTGTTCCTTCGTCATCCAGGTGGTGTAGGTCGTGCCCAACTCGGGCAGAGTGTGTTCGTTTTTTCTTCAGTCCCTTGTAAAAACTCATCTCTACTCTGCGTGTGTATGAAGATAACGCGTTGTCGTGCCTATCTGTCTATCGAAATTATTGGCAAACCAGTTTGAAAGTTACTTGCTTTCAGTTCGTCTACCTTGTTTCAAATTCCGCCGTTTCTTGGATCGAATGAACAGTAGAACTTTTCTCTCAGAATAATACCTGCTGGATTTGTAGTTAATTTGACATTTTATTTTATTATGCAATTCAGGGCTGCACATATTTAATGCGTTAGCTTGACGGAGAGTAGGATCGAAATAACAATTGAGGAACTTCACAATACATTTCGCGTTATGTATGTTTCCCACGTTTGTTGTGAATGGGGCATTGTGATTTGAACATTTTCCCAGCCCGATTTCTAACGCTATATATTCTTAAAATGTGTGAGCGAGTGCTCGTTCCTGTCATGAAGGGTTATCGCTATCTGCAGTAATATCTGCATTAGGGATTTATAGCGCCGAAAGCCTGAATAGTCTGTGACCGAAAGAGTTGTTCATTTTAGAACTTATATTGTACTTCACTGTACTCTTCCTCATTATTTAAGTGTATGCTAATCTCTTTGTCTTAAATCCTAAGAAATACTTAGACCTTCTGAACGTACGCTGTTATAGTTGGCTGATACAGAAGTTAATATTTTATTATACCTACTGACTCACCAGTCTACATTCTTTTTTGTGTGTCGACGACGTACTTCACATATTCATTACACTCGAGAATCCTCTATAAGGTATTTCATTTTTTTAGTTTATCTTCGCTTGCTACTTGATTTTCATATGTTGCCAGCTCTATTATCTTATTATATTTTATTTTATAATTATTTTTATTCTATTATTAGTATTGTATTTTGTATCTATACGAAGGTTGTTTGCCCTTTTTCATTCTCGCTCTACCCCAGCTTTTATGCATTCCAAATCTGTACAATGACTGTTTTACAATTCTCTTGTCTCTCACTACCCAGCTTCGCAGCGAACTTACAGAGCGTAAGCTCCGAGTGAAACGGTAACGCAGTATCGGAATTCGTAGAGAGCGATGCGCCTGGCGTAGCTCGCGTTGTTTGTGAGAAACCGCGCTGGAAAAGAGACTGGCCGGTCTGGAGTCCTGCAGCATTTTGTGGCCCGGTATTCTGCTCGAATTCCTTCTGGCTTTGCTTCTGATATCTCTGTCTTTGGTCCATCATTACTCTATTTCGTATGTGAGAACAGGAATGATAAACAGGTCCGTATAAGAGGAGGAATGATTAACAGGTCGGAATGAGAAGAGGAAAGGGAGTGTCTCAGCGCTGCTGATAATACTTTGGTCTCTCGTATACGCGTTTCGAGGCAGCCCTCACTCATGAGCACGACCACATTTAAATGACCTCAAGATAGTTTATTGGTGCATTTGGTGTGGTGTTTTTTTGTCGTATTCGTTTTTGCACTCAAGCAGAACCAGGCGTGGGCAATGGCAACGGCAATTTGGGACTTCTAATTCTTAAAGCTATCTATTTTAATCAAGTAAAATGACCAAGTTACTTTTGTAAAACTGAAGGCGCTACAAGGCATCTAAAAGATTCTATGAACCGATAATTATTTGAAGGGCAGTTATCTGAAACGAGGTGGTCCAGGCTTGCTACATTTTATTTTTATGGTCACAATCCCCAAATAGTAAATAATGTTGGTTGAGGAAGGCTGATCTGGCAACCGAAGGCCGATCGACAGGGTCGCATCGTGCAAGGGTTCGCATTTTTGGGACGTGAGCATTCATGGAAGTACCGTCGGATGGTCAACCGACACAGCGAAATGAGGCACCTCCCTTCTAGGAAAGTCGCGCAGTTGTGGGAACGTTTGCTCTTCAAATTCTGGAGAACAAAGTCGTTCCGCACACCGTAAAGAGCTTGTATAATTATATGACAAAGTAAATGTTACGATATAATCTTCCTTGCTTTTAAGCGTCAATTGTTTTATTTCTATATTTAGATTATTACATTTCTCCGTTTATAGAAAAAATTTCGTGTTTTATGTTTCAATAGACACGATACACCCAGAGACGTAATTGGCAGAAATTCAACCCGTTGTTTTCTTTAAGGTCTCCTTATTGTCAGCTTCATATGATCTGTAAGATAAGGTACATTTGCGTACGGCCACTTGCGTATGATCATGAGGACCATTTCTAGTGTTAACTTTATTGACTCCAGTGAAGCTATTTTCGCGGGAACAGTCTTACAATTTCCTTCATTTTCCAAGTGTTCATCTGCTCTTTATAACAGCGCTAAGGCATGTAGTTCAAGTATTCCATGTTTCCACATTCACAAGATCCCCGTTATTTATTCCGTGGCCTTGATTCTCCAGTGTGCTGTATTACCAACTTTTTTTTTTTAGCTCCATGTAAATAAACACGTCCTTGCCATTATTTCCCTTGCATTCTGCGCCATTATCTCTTATTCTTCTCATTTTTAGATAGCTTTGTATTGTGGCGTTTGCTTCAGACGCTACGGGACATCCTTGATTTCATTTTGCTAGCGCTCGCGCACACACACTGGGGGCGAACTTTCTCAACTTATTGTTTCTGTGTCCCTTCTGCACAGATTCCGCGTTCCCTTATCTCCATACTAACCGATGCATTCCTCCTTCCTCTCTTCGAAATGCTTTTTGTTGCGGCTAGGGAGGCTTAAACTAACATCTAATCTGATCTAATCTGGAGGGTGAGCCCCACTATAGCGTGCATTCTCTCTTCTGTTTTATCCCCTCAGGGGGATACAATTGTCTATTGTATCTATGGGAATTGGCGCTCCCAGGGGGACTATGTGAGGGCCTGAGCTGAAGGTTAGGTAGGCTTCCTTTTTGTTGTAATAAAATAGGTTTTTGTTTTGTTACGGACCATCTTTTTTCAGTTCACTGCTGTTCTGTTTTTCAGCGCCTACTACTTTCTTCTTCAACTTTTTTCTTGTTTCATGAACTTCTTTCCTAGCTTACTGTTTCTGTGCACCTCGTGCATAGATTCCGCGTTCCCTCAACTCCATACTAAATGGCGCCTTCTTTCCTCTCTTGGAACATCTTTGTCGTGGTTAAGGGAGGCTAAAACTTTCTTGTATAATAATAATAATAATAATAATAATAATAATAATAATCTTCTGTTTTATGGTAGCTGTAAAAATTTTGCGTGTTCCAGGCATCACTCGAACGTAAAAGGATGAAAGTATGCTTGTTTTCAAATGATTTTTTTTCTTTTGCTGTGTTCGGTGAGCGGATAACTCTGGGTTTCCAAATTGGGCTTTTCTGCCCAAAATCTTCAATTTTTCTCAAGTAAAATTGCACTATAATAATTCTATTTTTGGCCACTTGAAGGGTTGTTAGATGCTTTTGTGGTCATATTTTAATTGCAAATTACTCAAACTTGAGAACTTCAGCATGAATTTTAACACCTCTCAACCCAGGGGGGAACCACCATAAAAAGGGACGCGGAAGGGTTGTGTTAGGTAAGCCTGCTGCCGCAGCTCCCTGTTCATGTTGATTCCAAACAACCGCATTGCGGTGGCCGTAACATCGAGATTCCCTGACTACTTTTTCGTGTATTGCACGTGAAATATTTCCCACTTCCGTCACTTGAGACTTACTTTAAGATGTTTTTTAAAACCAATTGTGCTTTTTGTATCATCTTTACTGGAAATAAGCTGTTCATATTTTAATTTTCATGCCAGTGTTCTCGTATTCAAGAATTAAATGTGAATGTATCCTGAATCAATTCTCGTTTTTCACTTCAGCTGATACATGAACTGTATGCTATTTGCCACAACATTAGCTATGAGTAATACAGTTGTAACGTATGGCTACAGAAGACTTCTTTCTTGCAATTCCTTGCTATTCTCTCGAGCTATTCTCTCGATTCGCGCGGATGGCTAAGCCATTCATATACTGTGTATTTGTATCACGTTTCAATATTGTCGGTGTAAAAATATTTGCACTCGGCTCCGTTGTTCTTTTTTTTTTCCTTCATCACGTATTGCTATGGAGCGCTAGCACTTGATGAGGTTCATAAACCTTTTATTGTATTGATAGTCGACGAGGAATATCTATGATTAGTACCGCTTTGATGGGCTGGATGTTATTGTACTCACAGAAGGAAGAGTTTTCCATCTAAACCTCAATAGGAGCAATTTACGAGATATGGGAAGTTATAGAGGCAAACTCCGTCGAGCTGAACGTAAGGCAGACTTCCTTCCTGTTGTTCAAGTGGAGTAATTTTTTAGTCTTTTTCCGGACCATTTTTTTTACACTCATTTTCTCTTTTTTATCACCTGTTGCTGTCTTCTTTAAATTTTATCTTTCTTCATAACCTTTTTTCAAATTTGTTGTATATTTACACAGGATGTAAGGACACCACCTCGTGCATAACATGCTTCGTTCCCTTAATTTCATACTAAACAGTGCTTTCCTCTTTCCTCTCTTGGAAACGCCTGTGTTGTGGTTAGAAAAGGCCTGAACTAGCTCACAATGCAATTCAGTCTGAAGAGGTGCAAGCGGATGTGTAGTAATATAGAAGTGCATTTATCTGCCGCCATCGATCATTATGCGGTGCTCATGCGTGTAGCAATGCAAATGAACTACACGTGCATATACAGTTTACAAGTAGAGTATGTTTAAGAAGTAGTATCCAGGAACCAGTAGTGGTATTAGTACTCGAAGACCACTGGTAATATGAGGACTCAGGAACCAGTGGCAGTATGAGGGCTCAGGAACCGGTGGTAGTATGAGGACTCAGGAACCAGTTGTAGTATGAGTACTCAGGAACCACCTGGTAGCAGTAGTATTCAGGGACCAGTCCCGTCTACCGCGGCAGCAGGTGCAGTACACGCGCTGCGCACGGTGTGTGCCGCTCTGCTGCCCCTCATAATGTCGCGCTTCCTTACATGTGTAATTACGGCCCCGTGTCGTCCTGGTCTGCCTCCCCACGCCCGCTTCACGTAGCAGCCAAGGCATCCTTGTTGTTCTGATATTCGTAGACCAGTCAACGTATTATTGGTACAATATTCCTTCAACAGCCATGGCATTATTGTTATTATAGTATTCCTAGGCTAGCCAAGGTCTTATTCGTACAATGTTCTTAGAGCAGCGAAGGTATTATTGGTATAATATTCCTAGAGCAGCCAAGGCATTCTTACTATTATAGTATTCCTAGAGCAGCCAAAGTAGTATAATCATTATTTATGTATCTCGTTTTCAAACAGTTGATCGTGGTAGCTATGCTGCTAGCAAATTATGTAAGTTCTATAAAGTGTATTAGGCTACGCTACCTGGCATATCTAGTTAAGGTTTAGAAACAATTAAATTTGGTTATTGGAGTTATTTGGAGTTCATTTCCTTTGCAATACCGCGTATCGTTCTATTTTGGACGTCCATGATATCTGTACATGAGAGCCCAGAACCAATGTTTTGGGCCATCAGTAATTTCACTATTTTAATCTTCAACTAATGCTATGGTGGATGTGTTTATTCATGTGTCACTTCCTCATTCCGTGGTGACTTCACTGCCAGAGTTTGTCAGAAAAATTGAGCAGTGGAGGCGCCTCGTTATATTTCCGAGACGCTGAGTTAGGATGCGAGGGAATGCTTGTAAGGCGCCTCGATAGGCTCTCGAGCATGTCGGAAATTTGAAAAATTGCCCATCCAGGACGGTCATGAGCGTTATGAAACGGCTACAAGGGGGTCGCCAGCCCCATGTCACACCGGGCTGCTGGAGACGTAAGCTGGATTTGTAGGAGAAAAGTGTATCAAGAGATAAAAATCTTCAATCCTAGACACTGTGGATTTTGAAAACAGCCTAAATTTCATTTTACCGAACAGCTGGAAATGCTGATGAGCGTATATGTGCTACGGGTTTCAACCCTCCACGGGAGCACAAAAATTCGCATCACGGCTGTTTTCATTAGGGATATGTTTATTTGGTGTCCGCGTTAAAGAATTAATATGGGAAAATTCGAGTAGTTGTGAAGCGTATGTCATTGATACACTCATTATACCCTTCTTTGTAAGCACACTCCAGTTCCGTTTTTGCACAGGCACTAGCCTAATTAACTGATTTTTGTGCTTTATCAAGCATTATCTTTGTCTTGCCGTGTACGCCAATACACGAGATACATAAAACTAGGGCTTGTGTGATCTATCCATAACTACTAGAGGCACGCAAGCTCCGTTTTAGACTTTTTTGTGCTTAAGAAAAAGATAGAACAGTGGGATACAAATATCCAACGAGCTTTAAAAACAGGCGTTTGCGAAGTGTTGGTAACCGAGAAAAATCAAGTCGAGTAATGAAGACTTGTAGGTAGACTGCAGAACGGGAACCAAAGGTAGGAACTTCGTAACGAAATAAGTGTTGGCTTGTGTAAGGGTTGGCGTCATTGGCCAGAAGTCCGTGTGATAGTGACGTTGATGCCAACTCTACAACGGTCACCTGCACGGAATATGTAAAATGTTTCTTACTGCTGACTGTGATCTTATTTGTGTTAAAATTAGATGTTTCTTTATTTGACAATGTCCGTCTTGAAAGTGGTTTTCTTGATTTAAAATACTTCTTTGACGGAGGTTGTAGAGAAGTTTTTTTTTTAAATATTCAATTCACTCAAGGTCGTCAAAGCGTGCACTTTCTTGAATACTTACTTAGTATATGTGTTAAATATTTGTTGAATTTTTTCGCATTTTACCTAACATCTAGTGATCATCAGTAGTCATGGTTATAGTTACTGTATGGTATAAGGTTTTGTTTATAAATAGGTGCTACTCTAGGTAGTCTGACGGAACTATTTCGAGAGCTGCCTCTCAATTTAGCCTTAAAATAACTTCTTGTGGCTTGCTCACTTCCCTCTCTGCTGCCTTGCTTTCCCTTTTTCCTTTATCTGATTTGCTTTCTTCTTTCCTTCCATTTATACTTCTTATTCCCCTTTCTTCCTTTCATCCTTCCTTTTCTCTTTCCTTCTTTTCTTCCCTTTCTTTCCTCCATGTCAACTTTGTTGCTTAGATCGCCCTCCTTACTTTCCACTTGTGACACGGTTTCCCGTTTGTCCCTTGATTTCCTCCTCTCGAAGGTAACCTATCTCATACCTCCATAGTTGTCTAATGCAAGACCATCTTCAGGGCTTACTGCTATGAAAGTGAATCCATAAGTTAAAATGTTGCCTGGAAGAAGGCCAGCTTGGTATATCTATTTGAAAAAATCCAGCTCGGTACGTCTATTAGAGCAGCCATTCGCAACCTTTCCTCCATCATTGACCCCCTCGGCTTTATGTATTATGTATATAAGGTTGAAATTTACCTTAACCAGGGATAAATTTACCCCTGGTTGAGAACTTTTGGAGGAAATCCAAACGTGAGAATGTTGCCTGTGAGAAGACGAGCTTGGCAGCTGTACGCCTGTGGAGCCCGTGACCCGTCAGTACTCCTCCGGTGCCCTGCCACACTACGCGTATACGCACAGCCGGCACAAGGTCGCAGCGCCGTGTGCGTCTCCCCCCTCTTCTACTCCGACCGACCAGCGGCTACGCGCACCTGTTCTAATCTGCTGCTTGTCTTGCGGGGCTGTCGCCTCACGCTAACCAATTTGTTGAATGAATGCGACTGTTCTGTGTACTCGGCTGGCTTGTCAGGCTTGAGCTGTGATCGATACGCTTCTACGCTTTTGTGTGCAAACGTGGACTTCGATGCGATAGGCTGCGACAGTAACGAATTTTCTTGGTTTCTCATTAGCAATGGTTGTGCACGCTAACCAATTAGTTGAATGAATGCGACTGTTATGTGTGTTCGCGTAGAGCGCTCATCACCTGGCTAGTCAGACTTGAGCTGTGATTGATACGCTTCTTCTATGCTTGAGTGTACAAACGTTGACTTCGATGTGATGAGCTGTGATAGTAACGAGTCTTCTTGAATTATCGTTATTAGTGGTGTTATAATAATGATTGACGTCTAGGCAAGTTAATTACGGGCTAGAAGAGGTGGGTCGACTGTGTTTCGAGAGACTGACGCTTGCAAGTTTATTTGAATTTCTTGTGTAAGAAACAAACACGCGCTCCGCTGTGCGAGGGGAGAATACTGCGTGGTTTGAGTTCATGTTTTATATATTTGGGTGTACTTGCACTTCAGTCACACGACATCGTGAGAAATTAGTGAACATTTCATTCCTGCTTGCACTTGCTAAATTTATTTTCATTCTATTATGACGAATAATAAGTACAGTATTCCGTGAAACCATTCTTGGTAGCCCATCAGGGTACCTCCATAAATTTCTATTTATCATATTCATGATGACGAAAAAGTACATTTATTCCATGAAGCCATTTCTGACAACCTAACTGGGAACCTCTGTAAATTCCTATTTACTATATTTGTGATGAATAAAAAGTGCCGTTATTCCGTGAAATCATTCCTGATAACATAACGGAGAACGTCCGCCGCTTTCCACCACCGCTGAGTGGTTTTGTTCCGTACAGTAATTTGTGTGACATGCGTGTCTCCCGTTGCCGTCGCTTGAAATAATATGCAGTGCGCACCAGGGCTTCCACGAGTGTGGAAGTTCCTACCCTAAAACTTTGTTCAAGATTACCCTAAAAATGCTCCCAGGGGGACAATGTGAGGGCCCGAGCTAAAGGTTAGGTAGGCTTTCTTTTTGTTAAAATAGAATAGGTTTTTGTTGTGTTACGGACCATCTTTTTTCGGTTCACTGCTGTCCTGTTTTTCACCGCCTACTACTTTCTTCTTCAACTTTTTCTTGTTTCATGAACTTCTTTCTTAGCTTTCTGTTTCTGTGCCCTTTCTGCATAGATTCCACGTTCCCTTAACTCCATACTAAATGGTGCCTTCTTCCTTCCTCTCTTTACATCTCATTGTTGAGGATAGGGAGGCTTAAACTAACTAATAAACTAATAAACTAACCCTAAAAATGCATAAATTACCCTAATTTTCAAAAAGGCCCATTGCTGGTATTGCATTTAAATATTCAATGTTTCCACATTTATATGTGAAGAAATGACACAACATCAGGGTTCATGCGGATATTTTAAAATTAAATTCTCTGACTTTACGGAGCCAGATGCGTCACGACACGCGCAACATTTTATACAGCTCTCACTATCTTCTTTGTTCGATTACCTAGTTACAAGCTCTATTTAATGAGCGTAAAGTATGTGGGCAGGCGGTCTATGCCTGAATAGTAGAGAGATGTAAAGACATAGTAAGATGAAATGAACGACAAAGTAATACTCGAAACAGTATCTATGGAACACAACACAAACGCAGGTTCACAGTTTTTGTGCAAATAAATTAGAGGAATTTAGATTTGCGATAACTTCATACACACTCCAAATCTCGGTAAACTGCAAAGAAAGTGTCAAAGAATGTAATGTACTAAATGATGAATTGTGAATTCTCCAAAATTTTCGCATTCAGTATACTAAATTGGCGTGAATTTATATGAGTATAGAAATAATTTACATCGTGTAAGGCGAAGTAAATGTTACTCAAGGCTCAAAGTTAGCCCCATTTAATTAAAAATAAGAGCTTCGTTACAATTAAGAATCTCGGCCTATGGCCAGGTTATTTTTCGACAGAATCCTACATGTAAAAATACCGACAGCCTACAGTCGAATTCTTGCAGCTCCTCCAAGAATCGGAGTCCTACGTTAGTAAGCCATAGTCTAAGAATAAAGGAAGAAGAACTTCGATTTCTATCTTACACCTTTTTTATTGACTCCCAATATATGCATTTCCACCAAGCCGACATTTCTTCGAAGGAAGTCAAGAATTTTTTTAAAAGAAGCCACAGAATGTTTAAATCCCATTATAACGTTAGTCGTGTCAGAACAGAACCCTACAATGTCGCTCGATTTAACATTTTTATCACTGAAACATTTTTGAAGTGCAGTAAACAAGTCTTTGGCTGTGCTGTGAGGTATTTCAACAAAAACAGAGAAGCTCTTAATTGCACTCTCACTCCAGTATTGGACGATGCCCCGAGCTGTTTAGCTGCACAGCGGTCAGTTGTTTCATCAAGTATTACCGAAAATAAACGTTCATTGAAGACCACGACGAGATCACTTGGTAGATGTTTACAAAAATATTGTCTAATAATGTTTGAAGCTCCTTGTTTTCTTAAGCTTAATATTTCTTAAAAACATTTGTTTCAGTAGTTTTAGCAATGAGTCACTAAGCGAAATAGGTAAATTATACGCAGAAAAATGTACACAAATCTGCAATTTAATATTTCTAGCTGACTTGTTAATTGCATCGCGTGCAAGATGAACAAAGTGATTGATTATGTTTTCGTTCTCTGCATTGAGGAATATTTGTGGCGTTGACTGTTAGCAGGACGAATAATCTCAGATTTACCGCACGTAATGGTAGTTTAGCACCTAGTACTGTATGCCATATCTTTAATTGAAGTAGAAAACTGAGACTTTTCTAATCAGCCTCGAAACAGTTGTTCGCTTCTTCGTCCTTCCTTCTGTTTTTGTGTGTAAGGCTTAAAAGACGCTAAAATTTTACTTTTCTTCATGGGGGTGTAGCAGCTCCATCGGACACAGAATGTATTTAATAGTAGTAATTTTACTGAGACGTCAGTAACCGAACATTTTGTCACAATACAATAATACTGCTCGTGACAGCATCTGAAAAAGTTAATGGCACTCGACTAAAAAAAACTGCCTGCAGTGTCGTTCTGTACACGTTATGTAGCTGTTTAGTTTAGTTTAGTAGCTCTTTAGTGAACAATGATGACCGTTGTATTGATGTGAATATTGATACATATACGAGTTAGTTATGTAAGGCTAGAAAATATAAAAGTTCAAACATTATATCAAGTTGCCTATCACTTTAATAATTGTAATTACTTTTAATAAGCCAAGATATTATTTATGCAGAAAATCTGGCAAGATTATACTGAAGAGAGATCTGAGAGGTATGCAGCGATATGCACAGCAATTTGCACCTTATGATAGTGCGTAATAAAGACTAAATTGATTGCGAGTTCGGGTAAGTTTTGTGTTTGTTCAAAATATGACTCATATTGAACATTTTCATAAAGCTCTTGTAGATTAGTTCCACAATGTACCTTATACAAAGTATATTGCGTTACTCGAGAGCAAACGTAATATTGGTTATGAAAACAAGCAATTACACTACAATATTGCTGCGCTACCCCGACAGGAGTTAAATTACCCTAAAAACCATGGAATTTTGCTCTACCCTGAACTCTACCCTAGACAACACCTGATTACCTTAAAATGGGGTATTTTACCCTAAAGTGGAAGCACTGGTGCACACCCACATGAAGTCAATGAGGGAAGACTATCAGTTCTGCAGATCTTTTTTGAATTCCTGTGGTTGTGTTATGGGACTCGTCGATGTTATCAAAGCTACTCACAGCGTTTCGTGACTCTACACCCGTTGACGTTCACACGCAAGTTTGACCGAACAAGGTTGAGTGCTGTTAGCTTCCACTGTAAGCTTACAGTAGGAAATATAGCAGCACTCAACCTTATTCGGTCCCACTGTGAGCTTGCAGTGGTAGCTCCCACTGTGAGCTTGCAGGTCGACGTGCTGGGGGTTGCCTCCAGTGTTGGAATGTCAGTTATGTGGCAACTTCGTCGTGGTCAATATCAAATTAAGGACTCAAGATTCCTTTTTTTTTCAGGGCTCACACATGCCTCTTGATTATTTTTTGAGTGGAAGCGAGGTCATTAGAAAGCGTAGCAGGGTCCGCCTGAAGGAATATTTAGTGGAAATGTTTTTCGAGTTCACAGATGGGATGACCGCTGAACTCGGAACAGGTGGTTCGTCACGCTGCACTGATTACGCGCGACCTCCGCCGCTGTTGCTGCTGTTCCTTCTGCAGTTGCGCGGACCTGTTCCGACCGCCTCTGTGCGCTGTGTTCCGTTACCTCAAATGTATTCTAAATAATTCTAGCCATATCGTTTAAATATCCTATGCAAATCGTCAAAACATCATAGCAATATCGGCTAAATATCCTAAATATTCGCGCCATATCTAAATATCCTAAATGTTCGCGCCATATCTAAATATGTTAAATATTTTTTTAATATTATTGAATGGCCATCCCCTCAGGGGGATACAACTATTGTATCTATGGGAATTAGCGCTCCCAGGGGAACCATGTGTGGGCCCGAGCTAAAGGTTAGGTAGGCTTCCTTTTTGTTGTAATAGAAAAGGTTTTGGTTTTGTTACGGACCATCTTTTTTCGGTTCACTGCTGTCCTGTTTTTCAGCACCTACTACTTTCTTCTTCAACTTTTTTCTTGTTTCATGAACTTCTTTCCTAGCTTTCTGTTTCTGTGCACCTTGTGCATAGATTCCACGTTCCTTCAACTCCATACTAAATGGTGCCTTCCTTTTTCCTCTCTTGGAACATCTTTGTCGTGGTTAAGGGAGGCTAAAACTTTCTTACATAATAATAATAATAATAATAATAATAATAATAATAATAATAATAATAATAATAATAATAATAATAATAATAACATTGAATGGCCATTTGTTTGCTCTAGCTCAGTCTTGCTTGTTAACTGTCCACTGTGCATTTTTGTCTAATGTCTAACCTAGTATATTCGTAAATATTCTTGTTGAGTAGTCACCCGTTTCTTTTAGTTTAGTTACTATGGCTTGATGACCATTCGCTGTGCAATATTTTCTGTTGGTTAACCAAATTTATTCCTGAACATAAGGTATTGGAGCTAAGAATTACCGTCTCTGGGAAGTGGCGATTGCATCATACGTTGGTTGCGCGGCGAAGATTCAAGACGAACAAGCCATGAATGGTTTTGACTTAAGCCTAATGTCATGTTCTAAGCACCATGGAAAAGATTGCAGTGACCAGCAACGTACCTAAGCGGTATAACTTAATGAAAGAAGGAGGCACAGACCGAACTGGAATTTTGACTTCAGCCTAATGTCATGTTCTAAGCACCATGGTGTAAAGACTGCAGTGACCAGCAACGTACGTATAACTTCAATGAAAGGAAGGAGCCACAGACCGAAATGGAATGGAAGAGCTGATTTGAAGAGTGGTGGCCGGGCAACACTGCGGTAATGGGGGAGTGCAGCTGAAAGTGAGAGTGCTGGGTCGTGTAGGGAGAGCCATCTGCTCCACGGGAACTGCTCTCATGTTCACCCAAGTTTCGCCGCCGTGAATTTTTTCTCGCCTTATTGTCTAAATATCCTAAATGTTCACGCCATGTCTTTAAATATCCTAAATATTCGCGCCATATTGTATAATAACCTAAATATTCGCGCTATATCATCTAAATATCCTAAATATTTGCTCTATTTCATCTAAATATTTTAAACATTCGCGCTATATCATATAAATATCGTAAATGTTCGCGGTATATCATCTAAATATCCTAAATATTCGCGCTATACCGTCTAAATATTCGCGCTATATCTTCTAAATATCCCAAGTATTTGCGTCATATCGTCTAAATATCCCAAATTAATCTTCTCGCCTTATCCTCCGAGTACAGGCGTGATGTGGTGTGAGCGGCAGCTGCTGTCAAGACCATATTCCTAGTGTGCTTGAAATACACTAATAGAATCATATGCTCTATTGATAACACTATTATAAATCACAGATGCATGTTATTTTTTTCATTTTTGAAGTTAACTTTAATCTCCTACTCTTTCGGAGGGATCTACTGTTGTGGCAGGCCTTCCTTTCATTCAAATAGAACACGATTTTTGTTTCTGTACGGATCATATTTTGTGTTCACCGTTTATCTCTCTTCTATAATTTTTGCTCTCTCATTCAGCTTTAATAATGTTTCATAAACTTCTTTCAATCCTATTTCTATCTGTATAGTGTGCGGTTACGCGCTGTACATTGATTCTCAGGTTCCCTTAATTACATGTAAGATGGTGCCTTCTTCCTACCTCTCTTGGGGGCACTTTTATGGTGATTTCGGAGGCTTTAACATATAATGTAATCTCCTCAATCCGTCCCCGAATTCACGAGAAAACAAATCTTGAATCTTGTTCCAGCTATTCTGACCAAATGGGTAGTGTACCGATCTTATACCTTGAAAGACGGTCACTGGCGATTCTGTCCCAAGCTTAAAACGTAACTTGTGGAAATTCCAAGTCACTATTGTGTAATTTATTCCTTCGCCTTCATGAAGTTGGTAGTGCAGCAAGAGGATGTGTTGCTACAGTTAGATGCATGTGAGGCGGGTGCCAGGTTTCAACACCGACTGCGCAGTCTGTCTTCTCTGATCCTCGTTCTGTTTTGGCAGTGAGCAAAAGTGACAGGGAATGAAGGCAAGATGATTAACGTCTTCTAGTTACAAGTTCATTGCTGCATGTAGCGCTCAAAGACTGCCGACCAGCTGAGACCGGAATTTTTCTTATTCTTATACATATTATGTTTGTCCATAGTGTTTCGATAACTTTTTTTTTGAGTAAGGTTTCTTTCCCGGGATATTATTCATCATTTCTCATCTTATATTATGTTTGAGAAAGTAAGAAGCGTTTGGCAGAGAGCAGGAGAAGAGGTCAGGGTTCTAAGGGTATTGCAGTTTTATTTCCTGCAACAATTAACTAAGGAGTGCATGGAAGTGGAAGCTGCTGGCGAGTGTAAGGAAGCATAGCGATAAAAATTTCAGCTATATTCATCCATATATTCTATGTAATAGATACCCTCCTTCATTTCTTTTTATTGCGCGTTTATAGCATCTATACGATAGTAGCTGAGAGTACATTTTTAGACGCAGTAGCTCTCGGGTCCTCTCAGACCATCTTTTTGTTTTAATTCTAGCTGAATGCTCCCTGAGAGCCCTGAATTCCAGCACACACAGTAGAGGCTGGAAACAGGCGGCTGTAAAACCATTTTACAGCGGCTGCGGTTCTAAATAGGAGAGCGTATAAGCCGTGTGTACCGAGCGTTGGTCGCAGTGTGTGTGTGTGTGTGGGAGATGTGTAGCGTGGAGGGCTGGGTCGTCAGGGAGGGGCGCAGGCTGCTACCCTCAGTCTGCTGCACCATTGCTGCGCTGACCGAGCTCTTCTGTGCCGCGTCTGCCACTCCCGTCTCGCGCTAATATTTTATTTCCTATAACAATTCAACTGGTTTCCTCAGTTCCATTCCACGTTGGCCAAAAATTGCCGTTCATCTCTCGTAGTCCGAAAAGCCGACAGACCGTTCAAGTTTTCAAGACCCGTCATCGGACTTAGTATTGATTAAGAGTCAATGTAATAATCAGATACTGTGACGCTCCGTGCAATTGTGAGGCGTTTAAATACACCCCCACGTAACAGTAAGTATCCAGTCTACTGCTCTACGCTAGTGAGGTAGGCGTGAGGGGAGGATCAGTTGCTAGGGATACGACCGCGTGCAGGCGCATCGGTGCACGAGTTAAGCTGCTCGCTGCGGTGCCACCTGTTGAAAGTGGGGCAATTTTAGGGCCAACTTACGTGGTGTGCTGCTGCCTGTGTGGTCCTCACGTGGTCACTCATCCTGACGACCTCCTGTTGTCACTACTATATGGTGAGTGTGGATGCTCAGTTAAGATGATGCATCTAATAAGGCTTCGGGGAATTTGTGGTCACTCAACACTCTCTTCCAGTTCATTCTGTACGTAGAACTCTTGTTTAGTCTGGAACATTGGTCTGTAGATACAGGCGGGTCGTAAAAAAAACAATAATGCTAATTTTTTTTGCTCGCAGGTACAGGTGTCTACGAGTTAGTACTTGGGACCTTAAAACTATGATATTTAAGGGGCGCTGCAATGTATCACTGATACACATTTCCTCCCTGTGATGGGAACCGCTTGGCAATATTTTTATCAATTACCCTAGTTTTATTTCCATTTGTTAGCAGTTCGAGTGTGTTCTCTTGCGCTGTACATAAATTGGTCGTGTTCTTAAATGCCAAGTGATTTATGTTAAGGGGTAAAATGTTTCAAGTTATGTATTCAGTTTTTCATTTCTTGGCATTTGACAATATATTGTAAATTGTGTGAACGTTTACAGTTGGAGCTGTTTATATGCCCGATCTTTCATGGCTCTTTTATTTCGGGGCATATAAACAGCTGCATGGCTCTTTTATTTAGACAAGGGGAGTTATTATTTTACTCGAACTTTTTCCGTTTATTCTAAAGTTTCTGTTTTTATCGTCAGTCCGACTTATGTGGATTACCATCCTAAAATTATTTTTGGAACGCAATACAGCACCGTTTTGACTTCATATTTGTTCCTAAGGAAAGCCTTCCTGTCCCTCTGAGGTTGATTTCATTTTTCCATCACTTATCTCCGGTTACTTGAATGTTGCACTGCCGTAATCTATCACTTGAACACCATATCATTGAGGACTTCTGGTATCTCAAGCATATGACGCAAGACTAACGCTAGTCTCCCAACCAAGACGCTCGTGTGATGGCACTAGTGAGTGCCAATGAACTAAATATAGAAAATACGATCCTTATTTAATAAGCAAGTTCAGTGCTCATTCCACAAAGCTGCGTGGAATGAATGAAGTATTCAGCGTATGAACTCATTCAAAAACAGAATCCTTCAAGCATAGCTTTCAGTCAGCTGTTGCTCTTTCAATGCTGCAGTCAAGACCGACTTGTGTACGAGCTACGACCAAGTGATCGGAACAGCTACGTCTTAGGTGTTGTAGCGTGTGCGTCCGTTCAATCTCAAGCAGTGGTGTTGTAGGCGTAATGGTGGTGTTGTAAGTGTAAGAGTGATGCTCTACGTCTAGCTCTGGGGTATATTTAAAAGTGTAGGAGTGGTGTAGGTGTAGCAGTGGTGGTGTAGGTGTAGCAGTGGTGGTGTAGGTGTAGCAGTGGTGGTGTAGGTGTAGCAGTGGTAGTGTAGGTGTAGCAGTGGTGGTGTAGGAGTAGCAGTGGTGGTGTGTGTAGGTTTAGAACACCATGCGCCACCTATCCTGCGGCCAGGAGCTGGCCAAGTCTCAGCACAGAAGCATTCGGTGGAGTAAGAGGAGAAACAAAGGGAGGTTGTGGGGTGCGCCCACCGTCTCTCGTCGCTATCTCCGTTTACTCTGCGATAGGACTTGATTATTCCTCCGTCTATTTGTCGTCTTGATTGTGGCCAACTGTGGCGGTCATATGAAATACTTTGGTTGTGCTTAGCGCTCTTTATTTCCAACCAGTAGATCTTGAGCGTATTTACAGTGTGAGCTACTATCATTCTATTTTACGAGAGTTTCTGTTTGGGAACGAATGATATTTTTTTACGGAAATTAATTTGACGCTTGTTTTGTGCGGTACTTTTGGTGCCATTGTGAGTTTTTGTTTTCCTTTTATTTTCGTGAACGTCGCTGCTCTGAAAATTGAAATAATTTAGTAATTATTAATTTGAGGATTGGTTATTGACGTTTTAGTTATCGTGTTTAAAGTTGATATTATTTAGTAATAACTTATTTGGTGTTGCAGTACCCCTCAGGGGGATACAACTATTGTATCTATGGGAATTAGCGCTCCCAGGGGAAAATGTGAGGGCCCGAGCTGAGAGTTAGGAAGGCCTTCTTTTTGTTGAAATAAAATGTTTTTTGTTATGTTAAGGACCACCTTTTTTCGGTTCACTACTGTCCTGTTTTTCAGCACCTCTGACTTTCTTCTTCAACTTTTATCTTATTTCATGAACTTCTTTCCCATCTTACTGTTTCTATGCCCTTTCTGCATAGATTCCTCATTTTCTTATCTCCATACTAAATGGTGCCTTCCTCCTTCCTCTCTTCGATACGCTCTATTTTTGCAGCGGTTAGGGAGGCTTAAATTAACTTATAAGCTAATCTGGTGTTGCAGTATTGTCGTCATAGTAATAAGGTTAAGAAATTGATATTATGAAGTAATAAATAATTTGTTGATGCGATATTTGGCCAGGGTTATTGATAAATAATTCTGAAGCCATTGAAACTAAGCCATTAAATAATAATAAGTTATTGTGTTGATCAATGATCTCAGAAAGATACAACTGTGGCATTTATGGGAATTACAGGTTCTCATGGGGCTTATGTGAGCTCTCGAGCTAAAGGTTAGGTAGGCCTTCCTTTGGTTGAAAAGGAACAGATTTTTTTCTTTTCTTACGGACCATATTTTATTGGTTCACTGTTGTGTTTTGAGCACCTGCTATTTAATTTTTGGACTTGGACCTTATTTAATTAACTTTTTTTCAATTCACTGTCTGTATGCGCTTTAAGAAAATATTCTGCGTTCCCTCAACTCTATGCAAAATGGTGCCTTCTTCCTTCCTCTCTTTAGAACGCCTTAATTGTTGTTAGGGAGGCTTAAAATATCATCGTATCTCAAACCTCTGTGAATAAATTATATGGTGTTCAGTTATAAGTAATTTCTATGATGAGATATCGGAGTCTAAAATTGTCGCATTATTATTGCAGTTCCCCAGTTACGCGTAGATAAATCCTCGACTACAGTTATTTCAGCGCTGTGGCTTCAGTGACCTGTAATCAACTCACCGTCACATGAATTGGCTGCCATGCATGGGTTTTATATCAGCTTGGTAAGCACAGGTCGTTTATAGAATTATCGCGCTGATTCACGTCATTTCCAGAATATCGCGTTGATAGACAGATCGTTTCCAGAACATCACATTGGTCGACAAATCGTTTCCAGAATATCTCGTTGATCGACCGATAGTTTCCAGAATATCGCGCTAATCTACAAGTCGTTGCTGAAATGTCGTTCTAATCTACAGACCATTTCTAGAAATCCGCGCTTATTTTGGGATCATTGCTAAAATAATCGACTGCTGTTTATTTGAACACCACGGCAATCGAAAGACAGGCACACGACAGTCTGCTTTCCGGTGCATCGGCTCAGCAGCGCGGCAGGCGCCGTACCGAAAGCAACAACTCTCACATCTTTTGTGTACGCCGAGTTGCGCTGAGCAGCTTGTGTACCACGGTAGAGGAAACAAGGTAGGTTCAAATTAGTCTTTTTTTCGTTGACGGTGTGGTTTTGCTGACGTCACATCAACGGACCAATAGCAGCTCTCATATTGCATCTGGTAGCACTGCTACCACCAAATCTGGCTCCACTATTGGCCTAACGACATGGGGTTTTGATGACGTCATAAAGTTTGTTTGAAATAACGCCTTTCTATTGGCAAGCCGAACAAGAGGTGTATTTTCTCCCATAGAAATGACCCTACTTTGTTTCCACTACCGTGTTGTGTACTTCCATGGCAGCGATTCTGCGATGCAAGTCAGAGGTGGCCTCATCAGTTCTGTGAGCCTCAGACATTATTATTTATTGTCTGTCTTACGGACGTGACACGTCTTCAACACTTCTACCGTACATAACGTCTTCCCTATGGAACGTACCTAACGAACGTAGCTCGTCTACTGTAATTGACGCGTCAATTGCGCCTTGCACGTCTGCTACGCTTAGCGCGTCAGCTACGCTTAGTAAGTCTACTGAGAATAGCACTTCTACTGCACGTACGTCTACTGCATGTAGCGTCAACTACGCGTAGCACGTCTACTGCACGGTGTGCTTCTATTTTGCGTAGCACGTCTACCGCGCGTTGTGCTTGTATTTCGCGTAGCACGTCTACCGCGCGTTGTGCTTGTATTTCGCGTAGCATGTCTACCGCGCGTTGTGCTTGTATTTCGCGTAGCACGTCTACCGCGCGTTGTGCTTGTATTTCGCGTAGCACGTCTACCGCGCGTTGTGCTTGTATTTCGCGTAGCACGTCTACCGCGCGTTGTGCTTGTATTTCGCGTAGCACGTCTACCGTGTTATACTTCTATTTCGCGTAGCACGTCTACCGCGCGTTATATTTCTATTTCGCGTAGCACGTCTACCGCGCGTTATATTTCTATTTCGCGTAGCACGTCTGCTACACGTAACTCATGTAACAGATACGGATTCGAACGTCACAGTTGATGTGTGGGACATTAAAAAAAATCGAAACGATTGGTTCCACGGCACGAGAAACATGGGGTGTGCACCAACATAAAAAGTAAAGGGGACAAGTGGCGGGCCGTTTTATTTCATTTCACATGTGTGGGGCTGAGATGAACAGCAGCATCCCGCCTCCCCCACAGCACCCACTGGGGGGAGAGGAGGTCTGTAGCGATCCATACGGCGCTCGGACGGGCGACCGCGCGGCGCCGGCACCGTCATGCCGCTCTGCCGCCTCTCTTGTGGTGATGCTGGTTGTGGTGATGCTTGACGTACCACAAGAGCTCTTGTGATGCTGCTGCTCTTGTGGTAGTGATGGTGGTTGTGATGCTGCTGCTCTTGTGGTGATGTTGTTGCTCTTGTGGTAGTGATGGTGGTTGTGATGTTGCTGCTCTTGTGGTGATGTTGCTGCTCTTGTGGTAGTGATGGTGGTTGTGATGTTGCTGCTTTTGTGGTAGTGATGCTGGTTGTGGCGATGCAGCTCTTCTGGTGGTGGTGCTGTTGTGGTGATGTTCTAGCGCTTGTGGTTGCAGTTCTTGTGGTGGTGATGCTGCGCCGACCCTCCCACTGCTCCTACTCGCATACTTTTGTTGCTGTCGTGTTCATTTTGGTGTGATAATGATGCTCATGATCTGGCGAGCCGCTCGTTTGAAGCGATCTATTTTATGCTGCTCAGGTTCGCTAAACAACTGGTGCTGCTTCTTCCTGCTACTGTGTTAGCGTTATTTCCAGTACAGTTCTCAATGTTGACCTCGTAGGAGGTTTTGTGCCTGATCTTCCTGCTGCCATCTTCTCCCGTCAGGAGGATGCAACTATTGTATCTATGAAAAATTCCGCAATCGGGAGGAGTTGTGAGGTCCCGAGAATAATACTTTTCTTTTGTAGAAGTAGAATGAGTTTTTGTTTTGTTACGCACTATCTTTTTTTCGGTTCACTACTGTCCTGTATTGTTTGCACGTCTGACGTTCCTCTGCTAATTTTGTCTCGTTTCATAAACTACTTTTCTAGCTTACCAACACACTTTGTGCTAAGATTCCCCATTCCCTCAACTCCATGCTAAATGGTGCTTTCCTCCTTCATTCTCTGCACACTTTAGTTGTGGTTAGGGAGGCCTAAACTAACTTACTTAATCTGCTGCTCTCTTCTTATTGTTAGCGTGGTGGTGGCGCCATATTCCCGATACTAGCACTGCTGTTGAAACTGTATTGTTATATCTAGCTAGCTCTTCTAATCCAGGTAGCGATAGTGCTATTTACTATCGCCAGCATTACTACACTATCACTGCTGTTGAAACTGTGTTATTTCTATCACTTCTATTGCAGCTGGCGATAGTTCTACTTACAATTAGTAGATTACAACTGCTCATGGTGGTGCTCCTGCTGCCGATGTCTAAAAAAATGTGGTTGCTACAACCTTTTTTCTGCCGATCAGGACTTCCGAACCACCGGCTCTCATGCTTGCCGTCTACCTCAATAAAGCTGGAGGGGTTAAATATACCCTTATTTATATTCGTTGCTATTTAATTTCTATATATTCTGCAATGGTTTCACGTAAATCTGTTGCCTTTGTAGCCCGTGCGCAGAAGCGTGAGTTACAGCGACGCTTCCTCGCCCTGAAGACGCTGCCTCGCTTGCCTCCCCAGCCCTCGAGTTCCTCCTCCGTCCCCAGCCCTCACCTCGCCTGCACTTCCCCTCGCTGCCACCACCTCTGTATTTACTTGCATCGCTTGACGGCCCGTGTGTGTAGGCAGGTCCTGCATGTGGAGAGGTCTTCACCTCATGACTGAATGGGTTCTTGCAGTTCATCGCTTCAAGTTGATGACGGAATGTTGTGAAGTTCTTCACTTCAAGTTGAATTCATGAATGTGATCTTGAAGTTGATAACTAAGCTGATGTTGGATGACTGAATATGATCTTGTAGTCAATCATTTCAAGTTGAATTTCCCTTGAGCTCTCAGCCTAACAAACGGTGTTTGTTATTGGTAACACTCAGTTAAGTTACTGTGTTTTCATCTATGTTTTCTCAGAGGGATACAACTATTCTATCAATTAGAATTTGGGCTCCCAGGGGGATAATGTGAGGTGTCGAGTTGAAGGTTAAGTAGGTTTTTCTTGTGTTGAAATAGAATAGGTTTTTTATTCTGTTACGAATCACATTTTCTCGATTCACTGCTATCTTGTTTTTCATCACTTGTTACTTTCTCCTGCAACATATATCCTGTTTTATAACGTTCCTTCCTCATTCAATGTTTCTATGCGCAGGGGACCTTGTTTGGGAATACACCTGGCGCTTTGATTCCCATTTTCGCTAATTACACTTGATGATGCCTTCTTCCTTCCTCTCTTGGAAGTACCATCCCGTGGTTAGGGAGGCTTGAACTTGCCTGCTAATTCAGTCTTTTAATGATGAACCGTTTGTCGTTGATCTTCGCGTGTATTTCTACCATTGATTCCTTGACTACATACATATATCTCCCAGCCCCAGGTTTTCTTTAGGGGCTTCACGCTTCTCTTCTGCCGGTGCGTTTCTCTCAGCCGTGCCAGAAATATTCTGCTGAGACAGCGGCCGTAATCGATGGCGTTTTTAATTGCAGTTTGATGATATTTTCTTACCCTGCCTAAGTCGTTTTCTTTTCGCAAGCAAGTGCTCATGCGCCATGGTTCCTGAAGGTGGCAACGCAGTGAAGGTGAATTCAATTACCTGCATGCATTTTGTGCTTCATAATTTGTTCGATGCTTCCAAGTTGCGCTGCAAAATGTTTCGCTCTCATGCCTTCCGTTTACTTCAATAAAGTTGTAGTGGTTAAATCTCCACTTGTTTATTTTCGTTCCTATTTAATTTCTAACTATTCTGCAATCGTCACACCTTTCCGTCATCAGAATTTGTTCCAAATGGTGGTGGAATTTTATTGTGATTGCCCGGGTCTGTACGCGCAGGTTCCTCGAAATGTCTACTGCGATTTGCGCGAAGAAATATTTTCTGTGGTCAATTTCCTCCGCATCTGTAGGTTAAAACAATGCATTCTGTTTTTGTTGCTTTGTGAACCATCTCCCCGAGAATTTATTGCAACAATAAATAAGCAAAATTTGTATAGGGCTTGCCGAATTAATTTGTGAAATATTGTTCATTGGAATGATGCCTGTCGCAACAATTTTTTACAATTATGTTTACTCTTGTAAGTATATATTTTTTGTGCACCTTTCAAAGCCCAGTTTTTTGGGGCAAAAATGCCTGACATGAATGTTTTGTATTTTGGCTCACAGCATTCAAGTGCAACATTCGCAACAATTACAGTTTTATAAGACAAGGAGGTCTCTGTGTTGTGCCTGCTCTTCTGCTTATCTAGCTGTTACGTGCACTATCTGTGCGGGTCAGGAAGCCCGAGATACGCGACAGTTTGTTGGTGATGACGAGCGCGTGTAGGTGCCGTGCTGTTCTGTTGTTTGTGCAGCGCCTTATTGCAGCCGACTGAGCAGAGCTGTCTATTTCTCGGTGTCTTGTGTCATGGAATAGCGCACACGTGCTCTGAAGTTACGTTCTAATTGCAGTGACACTTTTCTGTGTGTGTTGTGTGTCAAAACAGCGCGACGCGTGCTCCTAAGATGCGTTCTAATTGCAGTTCCACTTTCTGTGTGTGTTGAAACAGCGCAACACGTGCTCTAAAGTTACTTTCTAATTACAGTTGCACTTTTTGTGTGTGTTGTGTTGAAACAGCACAACACGTGCTCCTAAGTTACGTTCTTAATTTGAGCAGTTGCACTTACTGAATGTTTGGTGTGTTTAAATAGCTCAAAACGTGCTCCTAAGTTACGTTCTCTGAGCAGTTGGACCAACTTGTGCGTTAGGTTACCTCGTTCTGCACCTGGGCAGGCAGACCATCATCTCAACATCACTTTGATGACGGGGGATAATAGCTATTGTTGCCGGTGTAATTGTCTGCATATTTCTTATTTTGTTCAATGCGGTCACGGACGATGGTCGGTCTTTGACATGGTTGCAATTTGTGATTAATAATTTCAAATACAATGTATCCTTTTTTCAATTATGCTCTGACAACAATAATCACTGCATTCAGCCACCCTGCAGGATTTCAAAATGCTAAACGATTGCATTTAGCCACCCTACATGATAGCCAAATGCTGAGTAAGTTTCAATGGCAACTTGTACTGGAAAAGGCTCGATTTGAGAGTTTTAGCCTAAAAAAAGACCAATTTGATAACCGTGATGCACGAGCCGCTTCACGCCGTGCAGCTCAGCGTTGTGTGACGCTGATAAAATGCGAGAATCCTTGACATGAAATAATCTCTCATGACAAATCACGCGTATGCGTAATTTAGGGTTTAAACTACCGGAATTCCGTGTTGTATCTCTGCTGATAAGGTGTACTCAGAGAGTAAATGTGTTTAGAGTTCTATAAAGTTGAAGTATTACGTATTTTCTTGCAAACTTGCGCACATATAAGCGTTTGTGATTGAGTTCCGTTTTATTCTTGATGTGCTAAATGTTCCTGCTGTTGAAGTGCATGGTTTACTGATCATCGTATTTTATGACAATTTCGCTTCCACACATTCCACGCTGGCATGCTACTGCTCTGTACTTGGATTTTCAATAAATTTACGTTCGTATAGCCTCACAACTGGGAGCGCGAGTCTACTTCACTTAAAAGAACTTACGCTGCAGTGCGACGTAAGTTTGCTTCTAAGAACTTTACTCTGTCATTTGTACCGCTACGATGACGTAAATTCTTAGAACATCAACCTCTAATATCGCAGTCGCCGGCGTCGACGCTCACGCATGTTTTGGCCAAAGGAAGCGTTTCCTCTCCCTTGTCGCTCGTGACGCAGCCTGGTCATCCTTTGGTCCCAGCGATATTCTAGTTACACCACTACGAGGTGCATCTTCAGTCCAAATTTCCTCTTGTCGTTTGGGTAGAGCTTCACGTGTGGCAGTGGTTCTACATCTTTCTCGTGTGGGTGCCGTGTCATGGTGATGTTCCGCAGCAGTGTTCATTTATTCCATAAACAGCAATACATGAGAAAAATTGAATAACTTTTATTTTGTAAACAAATATTATTGGAAAACTTCGATTTTGTAACCAAATATTATCGTAAAACTTTTGTCTTGTAAACGAATATTACAATATTACGGGAGCATTTTGAAATCATCATCTCCTCGACTGTGTAAGGTGAACTTGATTCGTCTCCGTCAGTTGTTCCTGCCGTGGCTTAGTTGAGCTCAGTGCCTCGCGCTGTGGAGAGAGTCTCTCCAAATGATTTTCGTACTCTGAAGAAATAACTCAAATAAAGGTAACACGCTGTAAATTTTCTTTAACAATCTTTTCAAGTTAATGCTATTGAATATACCGAGATAATGTTTGTTATTCATAAATTAAGTCACGACTTTTGACGTTAAATTTGAGTTGGATATTGTACTTCAGTTTATCCCATCGCGGTCAACGAGTTAACGCCTCTTACTTTTTTGGAGCTCGTGGCGTGCCGGCAGATGATCGCTCACCTTCAAAGCACAGATATATAGGGCGGCTAGCTTTATTTGAATTCCTCTCGAACTTTTCAACCTGTAGCAGCTCCCAAGAAGAGCTCAGTAATATCAATTAAATGTGAGATATAACGAAATAACTCCTAATAAGAATTAAAAAGTTATCACCCGCTACTCTGAGGTAATAACGAAATTGTGGTGTAACGTAATAAGTTCTCATAACAATTACAAGTTTGTCATCCGCCACTGCGAGGAGTTTATTTGCTGCGTGTGGTAAAGTCTACTATAAGTGCTCAGTTTGACCCCTGCCCTCCTGCTGCTGCCTCTCAGGTGTGGGACTCCAGTTGACATTAGTGAGGGTAGTGACAAGGGTCCCCAATGCCTTTCCATGAGGATCCTGTGGGGAGGTTGAATTTTTATTTAGAATCGTAATGGAGGGATGCAATAATGTGGCTATTGTTTGATGCATGAGCGAGTTAATGTGCAGTGATGTTGCCACTGTTGCATGGGGGAGATGTGAAGCAATGCTGTTTTTGTTGTTGCTCATCAGTATCGTTATTCACCGAGCACTGGTGCTCGTCAGTACTGTTGCTCAGTGAGCACTGGTGCTCGTCAGTACTGTTGCTCAGTGAGCACTGGTGCTCGTCAGTGCCGTTGCTCAGTGAGCACCGCTGTTCAGTAAGCACTGGTGTTCGTCAGGGCTGTTGCTCATTTGACACTGGTGCTCGTCAGTACTGTTGCGCAGTAAACACTGGTGCACGTCATTACCGTTGCTCACCGAGCACTGGTGCTCGTCAGCGCCACGACGCCCCCTGAGTCCCGCGGGTGCCCGCTGTGCCGTCACCCGACGCCGCAGGTTGGGGGGACTTCGTTAACTGGCGGGCCTGCCGCCCTTCTCCTGTCATTACTGCTCCTGCTGTTGTTTCTGTTGATGCTGATGGTGTCATCATTGCTCCTAGCGGTGATGGTGTCATCATTGCTACTCCTAACATCATTGCTCCTAGTGGTGTTGGTGTCATCATTGCTACTCCTAACATCATTGCTCCTAGTGGTGCTGGTGTCATCATTGCCACTCCTGTCATCATTGCTCCTAGTGGTGTTGGTGTCATCATTGCTACTCCTGTCATCATTGCTCCTAGTGGTGTTGGTGTCATCATTGCTCCTAGTGGTGTTGGTGTCATCATTGCTACTCCTGTCATCATTGCTCCTAGTGGTGTTGGTGTCATCATTGCTACTCCTGTCATCATTGCTCCTAGTGGTGCTGGTGTCATCATTGCCACTCTTGTCATCATTGCTCCTAGTGGTGGTGTCATCATTGCTACTCCTGTCATCATTGCTCCTAGTGGTGCTGGTGTCATCATTGCTACTCCTGTCATCATTGCTCCTATCGGTGCTGGTGTCATCATTGCTACTCCTGTCATCATTGCTTCTAGTGGTGTTGGTGTCATCATTGCTACTCCTGTCATCATTGCTTCTCCTGTCATCATTGCTTCTAGTGGTGCTGGTGTCATCATTGCTACTCCTGTCATCATTGCTCCTATTGCTGCTGGTGCCATCATTGCTGCTGTAGCTGCTGGAGTCGAACAACTCTCGCCTGGTTTGCATCCTCCCCTGACCGACTCTGGCGGTGCGCTGCCTTGCCTACCGTCATCATCGCGCTATTTATTCCTGATTCTGGACACTCGTTCATGAAGTAGTTTGTGTCTCCTGTGGATCGCTGCTGAGGTCGTGCTCTGTACCTGCAGTCCATAATGCAGCGGGGCGCCCTTCGAATTGGTTGTGTGTTATTTTCAATAGCAATAGGATGTATTTTGCTCTCTACTTTTACTGAAAGCTTAGCGTACACGGTGACAACCAACCGATCAATACTCGAGTTTGATAAGCACGTTGTTGATCATGGCTAAGAATTAATTTAGTGACGTCTCACTTCTGTGTGCACGATGCGCTGTTAGAGCTGTGCAGTAACGATGCGTTTGTTGTGGGCAGGGACGTCGTGAGGGCAACCAACGCTCGTTACCGGCACTCGCCTCCAAGCGCCGGCACCCTTCTTCTCGCCGCAGGTCAGTGAGCTGGTACGTCATTCAGTTATGCTTGTCTGTTACGTCTGTTAGATATGCCTGTCTGTTACGTCTGTTAGATATGCCTGTCTGTTACGTCTGTTAGATATGCCTGTCTGTTACGTCTGTTAGATATGCCTGTCATTAACTCCTGTCAGGTATGCCTGAGCCTAAGGATTGTCACTTGCATGGGGTAACGGTAACTGCCTCTCACCATTTGGCGAGTGGCAGCGGTCACCACCACCACCAGCAGTGACCAAAATGAGCCATTACAACGCAACTACACCGCAACACAGCCGTCTACCGTGCATTAGCGCTCCCGTCTGCTGGTCACTGACAGATAATCTTCAGTTATTTATTTCTTCGCTTGTATGTAGAATACCTCTACAGCTCTACCTTCTTGCGGGTCTTCGTCATTACCTTCACTAGTTAGTACACACTAGCTACCATCACAAGTTTTTGGTCCCTAGCTACCAGAACTAGGTACTACTGATCACTACCTTCCATTACTAGTTACTGTTTACTAGCCAGCATCACTAGTTATTTATCACTAGCAACTATTTCTACTTATTAATCATTACGTACGATTGTAAACAGAAGTTACGACCATGATCGCAAGCTACCATCTCAAGTTACGGCTCTGGTCACCATTTACGATTTAGATCACTATTTACGATTTAGATCACTATTTACGATTTAGATCACTATTTACGATTTAGATCACTATTTACGACTTAGATCACTATTTACGACTTAGATCACTATTTACGACTTAGATCACTATTTACAACTTAGAACACGATCCACCACTACATAGTTACCACTCGAATCATTAGCTACTATCACTAGGTGCGATTCTCATCTCCAGCTAGCGTCCCTAGTTACGACTGTGACCACTAGTTACGACCCGGCCCGCGAGTGTTAGTGGCTATCATCACGAGTAGTTACGACACTGGTAGTCGAGAGGCAATTTGTGTTGGCGCCACTGTACCAAAATCAAAATTTGGAGAGCCAATGAGAGCTGCGCTTCCCCCCCTGCCCTCACTGTGGACCAATCAGAGGCCGGTGCCAGCAGCCTGCCGCCCTTCCCTCGGCCGCTCGACCAATGGGAGCCTGGCGCCAAAAGGACCCCGCCCTCGTCCGTAGCTCTGCTTATTAATTCATTTGCCGTGTTATTTTTTCTTATTTAGGAAGCACAAGGGAGTGGGCAGGGCGGCGAGCTTCTTTTAGTGTTTTGTTCTGTTCAAGGAAACGCAATTACTATCACAGAACTGCTCCTGGCAAAATGCTGCTGCTCCTGCTGCTGCTCTGCTCTCTCGCCCCACTCTGACGGACGGCCTTCCCTTCCCTTCTTTCTCCTCTGCCCTCACTCGGTCTTCTTGCTCTTTCTCTTTTGTTTTTTATTTTTTTTATCGTTCCTTTTCCTTCATCATTTCTCTGCTTCCCTTATATGCTTTCTTCTTCGTTCTTTTTTCTTCTACATTTTCTTTTTTCCTTTGTTTTTCTCTTCTTCGTTCTTTGCTCTTTATCTCCTTTCATTCATTCCGCTTCTTAACACACCTTGCACTAGGTTGTCCTTTCGAGCCGTGCGCTATTTTTTAATTTTTTCCCAACATGACATTCTTGGCCTTACCTCGTGTAAAACCAAGAAGATTTCGTTGCAACACTTTATTTCATTCACTTGATTCAGATTGAATGGTGAACTTTTTTCTTTTTTGAGTTCTTAAGTTGTAAATGTATTTAATGAGCACGTCAGTAGCCCATACTACAAATCATCAATGCGTGAACGTTATCATTACCATGTCGCATTCCTGTCGAAATGTAGGTGTATCGGCGCATGGCGCCTGAGACTTAATTTTCCCATCGCGTCTGCAGCTGACGATTTACATCATCGATAAGACGCATTCCTGTGCGGTGTTTACTTGTGCCGCATCTCGGGAGGAATGTCGCGTTCTCATCACTGTCTACGGCTTTGATCACTGTTTACGACTTAGGTCATTACCAACGATCCGGTATTTACTATTCTGATCCGGTATTTACGACTTTGATCACTATGAATGACTTTGGTCATTACGACTTAACGGTTTGTATGTTCCTTTCTTCTCATTTAGATTCGAGGGGTTCACTGCAATATTGGCGGTCATCTCTCGCAGGAGTGAAGGCTTCAATCTTGTCCAAAGGATCTCGAATCTTTGGTAGGACACCAGTTCCTTTAGAGTAGGATCCCCTATATTGTTGAGTTTTTTTGCATATTTTCCGTTGATCCTATTTCAAAATTGTTTTTAATAGTGGTTGAAAAATTTCGAAGTGTTTGCCCATGAAGAATCGATTTTGAATTAGTCATTAAGAAAATCAAGCCGCATTTTTCTGAGATGCGATTGATAAAATATTGAATGCACGTCACTGGCTTAGCCTAGTTTTGATATTTCTAACCACTGGCTTAGCCTTAGCTTGGTTTAGAGGCCCTCGGTTTGTCCACGTATCGTACTGAGAGTCGCCGCTTTTCTGCCTTACTTATCGCCTCAGTGAGCGATTACACGGCCGGCAGACGTCATCACTCGACTCATCGCTGCGCGCAGCTTCTGCTTCTCATTTGTGCTTCTTTTTAAGAAGTTACAATTATCTGACTCGTGTCTTAAATTTTTGTCCAGAGCTATCAGTAAAGATATTTTGTACTGTAAAATAACTTTATTATATTACTTTACGGTAATAACGGAATTCAGGAGGGGATTTCGGAAAATCTTTACAGGTACTTAATTCTCAGCAAGTTGAATGCTGAGGTACTCAAAAGTTGAATTCTGCGGTACTCCGGAGTTGAATGAGTAAATGTTTGTGGTAACGCTTTAGCTTCGAGGTGTCGTGCGTACAACATCTATGTAATTTGTCGACGCCTTGGCACAGCGAACGTTAGTAAGGCTGAGTTGTGTGCGCGGACCGGAAATTGTTGCCTTCTGATGCGCCGCTCTGCAACTGTCTCTGTATCAGAAGATGAGAGAATTGGGCCGAGTAGCGTTCCTTTTGCATGTTCCGGTTACCGGGATCGGTTATTTTTTATCAAGTTTGTGATTCTCATCAAATGATGGTTGCGATTGAATAGAGGGATTTCTTATGAACTTCATCTATTTCAGAACATTGAGAAAATCTTCATTGTCGCACTACTTGCATGTACCAGTTATCGTACTCTGTTATTTTTTTATCAAGTTAGTGATTCTCTTCAAATGATGGTTGCAATTGACTTCAGGGATTTCTTATGAACTTCATCTATTTCAGAACATTGAGAAAATCTTCATTGTTTTATATTTTGATACGTAGCTTTACACGTCCATTATGTTAGTGCTAGCAATACTGGAAATCTTAGGAAATTTGATACTGGCTGGTGGTGCTAGTGTTGGTGCAATTACAATTCTTGATTCTCATCTTGCATCGCTTGATGTCGTTGGTTGGAGCTGAAATTACGGTCATGCTGGTCTAATTATTTTAGCGCGAGCCTCCTTATGGTAATGTCTGCGAGCGTTTCCATGCTAGTCACAAATGTACAGCTTTATAGGCAAGAGAAGATGCGCGCTGTTCTGCTCCTCTAACTTCTTGTCTGACTGTCCCTCCCTATCCCTCTTCCCCTCCTTCCCTCCCTCCCTGCATCCCTTCCCTCGTTTGTCCCCTCCTCTCCTATGTTCCACCCTCACTGTGCATCCCTCGCGTCCCGAAGTCCCCTCTGCAAGGAGTCGTCCCTCAGTCCCAGTCTGGCTGTGCTGCTAGCAGCAACTGCCGCTACTCCCCTCACTGTCGCGACCGCTTCCCTCGCGCGACGGTGTCCCTCACTTGCACTCCGCTCGGGCTCCCCTCACGCGCCAGCTGTGTAGTGACCACCGCACTACCACACAACACACTCACTCATCTCTTGTATTTTTAAAGAATTGAGGAGCTTCTGAATGCACATATATCACATATACCCGTAGCTGTGCATACGGCTTCATTTTGTATTATACCGGTCGTGTGTAAAACGTATGTTTTAAAAGATACCCTTTGGCATTTCTGGTCCATTAATGACGAAGGGTATTTAAAGATTATCAGACGCTAATGATTCTAATGACGAATTCATTGGATTTGTATGTGATCTATTTATTAAAAGAAACTACACTCAGTTGTCTTGTTCTTACATCGCACTGCGCAACATCAGTCTACAGGACCCGGGCAATATACATCTCACGTCTCAATTCATTCACTCGATTGTAGTTCACGGCGCTCTATTATGGGTTCTGTAGTCGCTGTCTATCAGTCGTAACGTTGTCAGAAGGTCCCGTGTATCAGAGAGGGTATTCAACTCGACGCTTCAGTTCATTTCGTTTCTGTGACGACCATCCCACAATCACGGCGGTGGCGACGCTCGAGTGACTAGTTACTCGCACTTCTCGTCATGTTCATTCCTGCGCTCGTTTCAGCGAAAGAATTTCTTGTCCAGATCTGAGCGTGGCGTCACCGAGGTACCGCGTTCAAACTTTCATTTTCTAACAAATAAGAGACTTGTAACTTTTTCATCAATTGTTTCTTGCTGTTCATTTCGGGCGAAAAGTTTTATGAGTTTCGGTTGTTCTTTTTCGTTAGACTGCCGTTTCGCAGTTTCTTCGTGGGAGTTTTTACGCTTGATTCTTAATTTCAAATTTACTTTGTTTCTTTCAATCCTTCCTGCATATTGCACCCAAATTCTCCAACGCCTCGCCCCATCTTGACATCCTCTCCCAAATGCTCGTGACGTCCGACTGCATTTTCTCATTGACTCGTTGACTGCTTGGTGTGATATGAGGGATTTCCACAATGCGGGTCACCCGCCGGTGGTCATGACGTGCATTTTTATTTCTACGCAATCAAAGCCAGATGATAGCATTTCTCAATGAATTTTTATCTTTTAAAAGTTTAAAGTTGAAATTCAGTTGAACTGAAGTTGAATTTTAAAATATTTAAAAATTTGTCCGCAGTTAACGTGCTGACGAGGGTTACTAGATTAGCTTTTTTCTAGCAAAAAGTCTCTAAATTTGGAATCGTTAATTTGTTCAAGGCTTAATGTCAGAGCTTTGGATAAATAAAAAACAAGCAAATCTTATATTTCTGGTCTTAACTTCAACGTTGACTGGCAATCAAAACCTTCAGAGTTCCTCTACTTTCACAAAGACTATTCTGCACCTGCATGCAATGTGCCTGAACTTGAACTAACCTCTAGAAAATGTATGATGCGCTTTGCCTCTCTCCACCCTACCCAAAACTGTGCCCTGAACCCAACTCACCTTATACCTGAACCTCCTCCTAAATCCTACCCCTCACAACCTACACCTCCGCACCCTACACCTGTCCTGCTCCCGCCGTGTCCGAGTGAAGTGTTGTGGTCTGGAAAAATCCTCCATTATAATTTGCTCGAGTGCTGTTCTCTTTAGTTCTGATCTCAAAGAAAACGAGGAACGTCGTGGCTGTTCACACGTCACATGCTGAAATATTTGGCCTCCTCTGACGCATGCAGTGATTTCAATAATTTATTTGCACGAGCAAGGTGTTTCAAGTTTTGATCTGTTGAAAAATTTCATCTCCACTAGCGGTTTTCTGCTCGTGTACCAGATGTTGAACTTCGGCGTCTTGGCTGGAAAGTAGAGCTATTTTTTGATCTTATGTCATTGCCTCGAGTCGAGCTTAGTCAGGGCTATTTTTTGCAGAAGTATAGGCAGAGTACCGATAAACTTGTGCAAGTTTCATCAAAATAACAGTAAATACTGGAGTATTAGAACTGCAGTATTTCTTACTTCTACTGTTTTATTGTGAATGAGAATGGCTCTGAATTGCCGGACATTTCCTTAATATTTCCTTGGCTTCTCGTGTTTGATGTCATTCTTTCCTTCTATCGACTCTTGTGAGCGCACTTTGCTTCATTGCGTTTTTTTTTCATTAGAAATGTTCCGTAAATTATATAGAGTTTATCATTATTCAGCTCGTGATGTTTTCCTTTTCATCAGTTTTATTTACGACTATTTGAAATTCCTTCACGGTTTGCGACCCTTCAGGGGGATACAACTACCGGATCTATGGGAATTAGCGCTACCTATGGGTAGCGCTATGTTCGGGACTATGTGAGGTCCCGAGCTAAAGGTTAGGTAGGCCTTCCGTTTGTTGATACAGAATAAATTTTTTTTCTTCTGTGAAGGACTATATTTTTTCGGTTCATTGCTGTCCTGTGTTGAGCACCCACTATTTTATTCGTCGAATTTTATTTTGTTTCATTAACTTCTTTCTCAACTTACTGTTTCTACGCACCTTGTGCATAGATGTCGCTTTTCCCTCTAAGTCCGTACTAAATGGTGCCTTCCTCCTTTTTCTCTTTGGAACGCCTTTGTTGCTGTTAGGAAGGCTTAAACTAACACCTATTCACGGTTTTCATCACCGCTCTTTACTTTCTTTCCCTTTACTTTTCGGTTGTATTATTTCTATTTAGCTTCTCTCTTTTCATCACTCTGCCCTCAATTTTTGCTTCTCAATTATTTAAAAAAATTTATTTGCGCTTGTTTTTCGGAAACTTCTTAATTTACTCTCTCTCTGTTCATATCCCCTTTATTTACCCTCGTTCTGTTCACATCTCCTATATTTTCTATAGTTTCATTCACATTCCCCTCTATTTAGCCTCGTTGTGTTCACTTCCCCTCTATTTCTCCTCGTTGTGTTCACTTCCCCTCTATTTCTCCTCGTTGTGTTCACTTCCCCTCTATTTCTCCTCGTTGTGTTCACTTCCCCTCTATTTCTCCTCGTTGTGTTCACTTCCCCTCTATTTCTCCTCGTTGTGTTCACTTCCCCTCTATTTCTCCTTGTTGTGTTCACTTCCCCTCTATTTCTCCTCGTTGTGTTCACTTCCCCTCTATTTCTCCTCGTTGTGTTCACTTCCCCTCTATTTCTCCTCGTTGTGTTCACTTCCCCTCTATTTCTCCTCGTTGTGTTCACTTCCCCTCTATTTCTCCTCGTTGTGTTCACTTCCCCTCTATTTCTCCTCGTTGTGTTCACTTCCCCTCTATTTCTCCTCGTTGTGTTCACTTCCCCTCTATTTCTCCTTGTTGTGTTCACTTCCCCTCTATTTCTCTTTGTTGTGTTCACTTCCCCTCTATTTACCCCTCGTTGTGTTCAGTTCCACTCTATTTTTCCTCGTTGTGTTCACATCCCTTCCATTTACCCCTCGTTGTGTTCACATCGTCTATTTACCCTCGTTTTAATCACATCCCCTCTACCGTCGTTCTGTTCCCATTTGCTATTTCCCCTCGTAGTGTTCACATGCCGGTATTTACCGTGGCTGGGTGCAGGTCCCCTGTGGCTGCACCTCCCCTCGCCCGCCCCAAAAGCCGCCGCCAAATCGCTCCCGTAACTTGACTTGGCTCCAGACAGTCGCTCCTACGCGCTCCCACCAGCCAGGCTCCGTCTGACGTCACACGAACCAGCAAATTGCTCGTCTCCAGCTCTACTTTTGTGCTCTTTCTGTCGCGCGCTCTCTGGCAGGGAGGGTGAAGATTTGGCTCCTCTTTTCGCTATCCCGTTGTGCCTTTTTACATTTAGTGTCTTTATGTTGAGAAATCCTCAAAATCCAGTTTGTTGTAATGAATCTCATATAAGACATTTTTTGAATTAAGGGTTTTTCTTTACTTTTCTTTCCATACACGCTTTCTTTTGCCTGCGATTCATATGTATCGATGTTATCTCTTAATCTCAGCCGCGATCGCTACAGGTATAGATATAGTCGACGCTGCTATATCTGACACAGCTTCAGATGAACTTGTTCTACTTCAAATATCATTACACCCGTCCAATTCATAAATGAAAAATTTCAGTCTGGACTATAATTTTATTTATTTATTTCGACCGCTGCTGAATTTAGGACACCTTTCTACATCTGCCCGTGTCATGTCCCCGTTACAGCTGTCCGTTACATATCCGTTACAGCTGTCCTTGTCATGTTTCCGTTACAGCTACCCATGTCATGTCTCCGTTACAGCTGCCCATGTCATGTCTCCGTTACAGCTGCCCATGTCATGTCTCCGTTACAGCTGCCCATGTCATGTCTCCGTTACAGCTGTCCCTTACATATACTCGCTACTGCTACTCGTAACATTTTCCCTTTACAGCTATCTGTTACATATGCGCGTTACAGCTATCTGTTACATATGCGCGTTACAGCTATCCGTTACATTTTCCCTTTACAGCTATCCCTTACATTTTCCCTTTACAGCTATCCCTTACATATACCCGTTACAGCTATCCGTTACATATACCCGTTACAGCTATCCGTTACACATACCCGTTACAGCTGCCAATGACAGTTACGACCAGCCTCGGACAGTGGTTTGCTTCTCGTGGCTACCACCATAGTGTTCTGTTATGCTTGTGAGTATTCAATGGGTAAATTAAGCCCTTGCAATTTGACTGGTCAAGTTAATTGAGTATTCACTGGGTAAATTAAGCCCTTGCAATTTGACTGGTCAAGTTAATAGAGTATTCAATGGGTAAATTAAGCCCTTGCAATTTGACTGGTCAAGTTAATTGAGTATTCACTGGGTAAATTAAGCCCTTGCAATTTGACTGGTCAAGTTAATTGAGTATTCACTGGGTAAATTAAGCCCTTGCAATTTGACTGGTCAAGTTAATAGAGTATTCAATGGGTAAATTAAGCCCTTGCAATTTGACTGGTCAAGTTAATTGAGTATTCACTGGGTAAATTAAGCCCTTGCAATTTGACTGGTCAAGTTAATTGAGTATTCACTGGGTAAATTAAGCCCTTGCAATTTGACTGGTCAAGTTTATAGAGTATTCACTGGGTAAATTAAGCCCTTGCAATTTGACTGGTCAAGTTAATAGAGTATTCAATGGGTAAATTAAGCCCTTGCAATTTGACTGGTCAAGTTAATTGAGTATTCACTGGGTAAATTAAGCCCTTGCAATTTGACTGGTCAAGTTAATTGAGTATTCACTGGGTAAATTAAGCCCGTGAAATTGGAATGGTCAAGTTAATTCGAGCCAAGGTCAGTTGACAGGCTTCGCTGCGATGCCTGTCTTCAAAAGTTTATTGTATATTTTTTGGAGAAAAAGCTATACATAAGTATGTTTTATTTACCTGCACAGCGTGTTGATTATCAGGAAATAAAATGGAAGTAGCATTCAGGTTTTGAGTGCGTTTGCTCGGTGTTATCAGAAGAGCTTGGAGGTTTACGACAGATAAGATATCCGTAACGTATCGAGTTATTTCCTATCTCGATGAAACTCAATCCTTGCCGTGAGAAGTTGTTTATTTTTTATTAAGCTTTAGTCCACTCAGTGAGGTACAACTATTGTACAGTATCTGTGGGAATCAGCACTCCCAGGGGGAAAATGTGTTGCCCCCGGCTGAAGGTTAAGTAGGTCATCCTTTTGTTGAAATAGGATGGGTGTTTTGTTTTGTTCCGGACCATCTATTTTAGTTCACTGTTCTGTTTTCTACGCTTGATATGTATTTTCTTCTTCAACTTTTTCTTGTTTCATAAACTTGCGTACTGATTTCCTTAGCGCCGGGAACTGGCGCTGGAACATAGATTCCCTGTTCCCTTGCCTCCACGCTTTATGATATCTTCCTCCTTGCTTTTTTTTTACTTTAGTTGTGATAAGGGAGACATACATATTAACAATCTGTGAAGTTTTCGTTCAGTTTCAGCTTTTCCATTTTTGTCGACGAGTGGTAATATTTTTTCGGGTCTTTTTACGAGGTTTACCATTCGCCATTGAAAGTTATTATTATCATTGATAATTTTCTTTTGCCTTTGTTAATGTTCCGACGTAAAAATATTGAATACGGGTAAATATTAAAATACGGGTAGACCATCAGGATAGATTTGTAGAAGCAGAATTACCGGGTTTGCATATTATATGTTGTTCAGACCATGTTGAAAACGTGTGGAAAACCTAGGCTTTCAACGACATCGTCTTCATAAATTGTGTGTAACGTTCAGTTTTCAGAATGAGAGAATCAATGCAGAACATAATAGAAGGATTCTTTCATAAGTCGAGGAAATGAAACTTTTTGTAAAATAAGCAAACCCGCTTAATTGATGTTAAATGACATTATCATGATGAATTAAAATTTTTGTTTTATAGGTATTAAATTGGAAAATATTTTCTCCATATGATACTCTGGGACTTCATAGTAAAAGAAACATGTAGTGTTAAAATTGTAATTTTTATTCTCAAATTGTACGGTCACGTTGAGGGTATTCAATAATCCTTAGTGTTGACTTATGGTAACGAACTTTAGCACTGTACAGGTCGGAGATAACAGCATTTTTTGAAAAGGCTAAGGTATACCTAGAACCACGGTACCATATGTTGTTGAGAAGGTAGAAAGAAAGTACGAAAAATAGCGTGCGTGGGCGGAAAAAACTTCTTATTGTTACCAGGAACTGCTAGATAACTGTCGGTCCCAAAAATATTTTGTGCTAAAAATGTTTTTGAAGGTAGTCACAATTTTTTTTCAGAGACATTGACTATTTTCCTCAATAGAAGGTGGGCCCTTGATGGAGAGTTGTCTAAACTCAAATGAGACGGAAAAATAAAGTCCGAATTGTACTCATTATTGTAACCTGAGGACTGCATAGAATAACTGCATCTAAATCTTCAACTATATACACATATCTTGAACTAGATGAGCGATGTACCTACCTATTGACCCTAAACTTGCACCTAAATCAATAGCTTCATGGCTTTGAGCTTCATGGCTTTAGAAGAACAAAGCAACACCTCTGGTATGTCCTTCAATGACCCCTTCTGAAAACTGTTGAAAATATGGAAAATTTGAAAGTAGGTATAAATTGTTGCCTTATTATGAAAATTCAGGAATTTTTCCTTCTTTCAATGAAAGATGTAAGGATAAACTTGTTCAAGTTTCATCAAAAGCTTTAAAAACGATTACTTGTATCGACTGGATGCCGTGCTAATGGCGATCGATGTAACATGCGTATCCAATGTTTCCTGCTCTGTGGATAACTATGTCTCGACTTTCTTGTATATTTTCTTCGAAATGTGCTTGAATTTAATCTATTGTTTCGGGAAATTGAGTTTTTTGTTTCTGGATGTACTAATTGATACATGCAATTTTTTGGATCAGATGAACATTAAATTCTTGAATATTGGTGAGAGTGCCAGCAACTTCGTCAGTAACTGTAGCTAACAAACAAAAATTAATGTTGCACAAATACGTTTTCGTGAGCAAAAAAAATAACTTTGTATACGTTTTAGTGCTAAATAGAATTCCACATCTGCAGGCATTGCATTGAAGAAACCTTCGTTATGCCTCACCCGTCAAAATGTGCTCGATTGAAAATTCGGGGTTAATTGGCACATTCAGGAACACATTACGCTACACATTTGAGCTACGACTCATTACGCTGTTGAGAGCAGCTTGGTCAAGTTTGAATTTTTCTGCTTTGGGATGAAGAATTGTAGTGAAGACGTTAATGTGCACTGACCAGGTTAACGGCAGTGAAATTTAAATTGAGATGTTGGATTTCGCTTGATTAATATTGGTTGCCATTACGTTCTTGAAAGCGTTTAAGACTCGTTTTTATACTGCCTAAAAATTTTGTGACAGCTTCCGTAACTACATCAAAAGATATACCGCACCTTTAATTGCAATTTCAGAAATTATTATGTAGTGTCTTAATTATTAGGCGTATAAAACGTAACAAATTAATTACTCATTTCATATTTCATGGAGTCGTGGACAAATTAAATTCAAGTATATCATTTCACTTGTTATTAAACTAGGTTGTGGGCCATTTTGGATCCTCATTTGTCAAATTGTGTAAGGGAATTCCAGTTGATGTTGTATTTTCAATCTTGAGATGCACTATATATTGGGCTGTATAGAAGGTTGCACACAACAGCGTAGTGTGCACAGAGAGCTTTCCCAAGTTACTGTCACTACGTATCTGCTTCTGACATTTTCATTGGTAGACAATATCCTCATCGATGTTGGCAATTCTAAAAAAAATCGTTGATTTTTTCTGCAGGGGCACTTGCATCAGATTCTATTTCTTAGCACCGGACAACAGCGTTGGTGTGGTGTAGCTTCACTAGAGAGTTACACGTGACCATACCTTTACCATGCATGGAGTGTATGTCTCCAATTTCTGTGTGTGAGCTCAGGTAAACTGCTGGCAGTTTAAATTGCATGTCTGTGTATGTATGCATAACTCTATCGCTCAGATGATTCTTGCAGAGAATCGTAGTGACTTGTGCGGCTCTAGGAAGAACATAAATGTGTGTGCGCAACGACGACTGTTTAATTAGTGTCTGTCTGCTGTCTTGAGTTGTCTCCTTTGTGTTATGTTCTTAGCTACTCCACGCAGACGGCGCTGTTACAGTTGCGGAGAGCAGTTGCCATGGCTTAATTATAATCAAGATTCAGTTTTAGAGTAAAGGAGGACTTTTCTTTCCTGTGCGAGTGACCGACACAGTGACCTCATAACAATATCTCCTTCTCTGTTTTCTTGTATTCGTGTAGCTTTTTCTCTTGACAAGGTAGTAGAGGTGGTAAAAATTCACACCCTTGAGATCCCACTTGACTCTGTTGCTTGGCCCACAAAAGACGAAAGGCAACTTTCCGCGTTGATAACTTTCACGAATATGTTAAGCCCATGCGGAACTGGAGCATGCCACGAGTGTTGTGGATTATCACGGCGCAAATACCACTTCTCAAGGAGGGTCTCAGAAATTTTGACTGGAACGGTCACCCAAAAGTGTGCTCAGTAGCGGAATAAGAGAAGGAACGCCTGCAGTTTCGCCCTAATGCCCTGCCGGCAAATGAGCCCATCTGTCTCCATTGGGACGAACGCCCTGCTGCGCCCCTAGCGGCGCCAAACGCACCGTTCTTTACAGCACGAGCACCACGGTAGAGGAAACAAGGTAGAGTTATTTCTATGGGAGAAAATACACGTTCTCTTGTTCGGCTAGCCAATAGAACGGCCTCATTTCAAACTCACTGGATGACGTCACTATTGCGACAGTTCGTCAGGACAATAGTGGTGCCAGATTTGGGGCTAGTAGTGTTGCCAGATGCAATATGAGCGCTGCTATTGGTTCGTTACCGTGACGTCAGCATTTCTACACGGTCGACAAAAAAAGACTGGTTTGAACCCACCTTCTTTCCTCTACCGTGACGCACACCTTCGTCAGATGTTGCGCTCATTTTGGGGCGGCGGTATCCACTCTACGGCGCTCCGTGCCTATTGTAGCACATCGATCGCTCTCTCATGGACTTCCACACATGCGCGGCTTGACGAACTATTTAGGTGTATCAAACGCCGCACGTGCAGCAATTGGAGTTCTTGGCGTACACTCAAGGTTAGGTATGCTGCATATGCGTGTCATCGTCTGTAAACTGTTGGATATTAGCTCGAACTTCTCGTTGTCGAATCAGCAATGCTGCTTGCCAATGAAGCGTTGCTGTTGTGTTTTATTTTTTAAGATTTTGCATTCTTTTTCTCGTTATGTGCTTTCCTCGAGAGACAAGTGCGGATTACATCCTCCCTGAGAGTTTTTAACTACATGTCATTTGGCCTTATGTGTTGAATTTTCGTTTTCTTGAACGCGTAACTCTCCTTCTTTCTCTATTTCTCGGATTATGTCTCCCAGCTTCATACCGTTTCTTACTCTTGTTGTCCAACATTTATGAGTAACTAATTTACACCCTCAGTAACTTATATTTCAATCCATGAAACATTCGGTCACAATTAGCAGTATTCAGTTTTTGTTGTATATACAGGAATTTATTTAGCTATTTTTCGTCGTTTTTTGTACACCGCTTCATTTTCATTTAAAATCGACTTGGAGTAGTATAAATAAGACAAAGGTACTTTCATGTAATTGAGCCACCGGGGAAAATATAGCTTTCCTGGACCCAAATAAACTGTTTTAATCTCTTTTTTTTCTTGCTTTCATATTTTCTTGCTTTCATTTTTTTTTCTTTTTTTCTCTTTCCCTTATTCGTTTATTTAACTGGATGTGCTCGCTCAGGTCAGGCGACGTGACTGTGAGAGCCACAGCTCGTCCGGCCTCGTTACCGCCCGCTTCCCGCCTACCCGAACACCTGAAGCACTACCGCCACCATGCCTGCCATCAAGCTCAAGGTCCTGATCGTGGAGCAGAGTGTCACCAAGACGATGCAGTTCGATAAGAACATGACCGTCTACGATGCTTGCCGCGTCATCAGGGAGAAGCTGACTGATGCCAACCTAGGACAAGGTATGTATGTTTGTTGGCTAATCTTCTTATGGGGCAAATTTTTAGGCGAGTCTCGGCGATGTTAATCCACTTATTTTTGAAAAAAGTATAAAATTTTACTGAAAAATAATACCAATTTCAAGTGATAATTATTGCTTGAGTTGGATAATTTTTTTGTTGGTTCTAAGTATGAAATTATTTTAACGTACGATTTCAGGCAGCTATCTTGAAATCACTGGTAGCAATTGTGTTCAAAACTTCAGTTCAGTCCCATTAATTTTCATCTTGTCTACTGTACTGCTATGATCAATGATTTAAAAGTTCTTTTCAGGAGTTGAGTGATCGTTCATGTGAGAAAGTGATTATCAGATATAACGTTCTAAACTATTATCAAAAGTTAACTAAGCATTTTCCTGTTTTTCAGCACCTCTAACTTTTTTCTTCAACTGTTACCTCGTTTCCTAACCTTCCTTCTCAACGTTCTGTTTCTATGTACCTTGCGAAAAGATTTTAACTCCTTACTTAATGTTGCCTTACGCTTTTCTTTCTTTGGAACGGCTGTGTTGCAGTTATGGAAGCATAAACTAACATCTAATCTAATTTCTTAACTGATAACATTTGATTTCGTCCTGATTGTAGTCGCGTTACTGCTTTGTAGCGCCGGTTGTTTTTGTGTTGATTTTCTATTAAGTAAATAAATAATTTTTTACCGATGTTTTCCATGAGAAAAAATAATTCATAGTGTTAGTTTTCTTCAGTGCAATTAGAAGACTTGGAGTTCTTTGGATCCCAGATGCTACAGCGAGCAATAGATCATAGTTGCTTGCTATTGTGGAATAGGATTTGTTCTATTGTGTTCCAGGATGTTTCCTTCCTGCTCAAGACTGCGCAGTGTCCAAAATGAGATACGAGTACGAGTCCAAAATGAGTTTTGTACGAGTGTCTGTTACTCTCGTGTATTCTCACGGTACTTGTTCATTGTGCAAATGTGTACCCTAGTCTTCGCTATTTCCTGTGTTTGGATGTCGCACCAATCTCCGCTATCAATTGGTGTGTTCCTCTATTGGAATGTCGCACCAGTTTTCGCTATCAATTGGTGTGTTCCTCTATTGGAATGTCGCACCAGTTTTCGCTATCAATTGGTGTGCTCCTCTATTGGAATGTCGCACCAGTTTTCGCTATCAATTGGTGTGTTCCTCTATTGGAATGTCGCACCAGTTTTCGCTATCAATTGGTGTGTACTTCTATTAGAAAGCCGCACCAATCTTCGCTATCAATTGTTGATGTGTTCCTCATTCGGACATGGCAGCCGTGTTGGTCATTAACTAGTACCCCGTTGCCCACAGCCAAAGACTACGGCTTGTACGTGCCGGACACCAATACCGAGGTCAGCAGCACTGGGCTGTGGCTGGACGCCGGGCAGTCGCTGAGCCACTACTCGTTCCTGCATGATGATGAAATGATCGAGTACAGGCGCAAGATGCGGCCCCTCAAAGTCCGCATGCTCGACGGGGCCGTCAAGACTCTTATGGTCGACGAAAGTCAGACCGTTGCCAGCCTCATGCTCAACATCTGCACCAAGATAGGTAGGTTGTTATATACTTGGTATGGCAGTCCCTTAGTTCGGGTGCCAATTTGTTAAATAGTTGGTGAAGCGTATCCACATTAGGCGCCAATTATTTGTTATTTAGGGGGGCGAGTCCTGTTTCCGCCCGATTGATGATTAATTTAGGTTGGTCCTCCTGGGAGCCACCGTAGGTAGTTATCCCAATTTTAGGGATTCTGAGGCCGTAATTTCAGAGGCTTTATTTTATCCCGGAGGATCTTCCTGATATTTTCAGGGATAAGTGAAAATCAGGTTCTGCTGACTTAGTTTATTTAAGTTGGGGTTTTCCCACAGGTTTTTCAAGATGCGAAAGATTTTTGGTAATTTATGTAGTTTTTTCTGGTAGAGTTTTTGAGGATGTTGAGCCGTTTTTCAAGCGTCGAATTTTTGAGCCGTAAGCCAGGCTTCGAAAGTTTAGAGCCGAAATGAAATTCGAGCTATGGAGTTTTTCGTTTTCGTATTTCCATTGACGTTTTCTTCTTAGTTTTGCGATTGAATTTTTTCTTCTCAAGTATTTCTCCCCGAAATTTTGAGGATCGTGATGGAAGTAGGTTTCGCAAGTATCTGTGATACGAGTGTTCAGTTATGCGGGGAGGATTATTTTCCCTCCTATTAAATTACATAGGCACTAGTCGACATATTTGCTTCTGGCCTAACATAGGTATTGCATGGGACGCTGAAAGTTGAGGGAGTAGGGGATTTTATACAAAGCGCCATCATTCAATTTTTGTCCAATGCTATTCAAATGGTGTGTACTTAACGTGTGCTTTTGAGGTTGTATGGGACTTTACGCTGTGTTGAGGTAGTGCGTTGAGGTGTATGGGGGCTCTGCTGCTACTCAAATAAATGGTGTGACATAACGTGTGTTGAGATAGTATGGCATTTTATGCTGTGTTGCTTCTAAAATAGATGGCTTAACTCAACGTTTGTGTCTGAAGTTAAATAATGTGACGTGCGGTTTCTACTAAAATAGCCAATGTGACACGGTGTCTGCACTAAGATGATGCATAACGTTGTGTGCTTCTGGCTTGAAATAGATGTTACAAAGCGTCCGTGCAGTGAAATTTGATGCAGTGTTGCATTTGCACTTTAATGGATGACGATGGAGTTTGGAGGTAGAGGTTGAACATTGGGTTGCTTCTCTGGAGTGCGCTGTCAAAAGTATATGTACAGTTGTACACTGGCACTAACAATCCTTTGTGGGCTTTAATATTGGAGCCACAGAACTTGATAATAGGAAATAACACACCAGCTCTGATTTCTTGTATAGCTTTATCACTTTGAATAAACAAGTGATCTAGTAGTAGAGGAAAAATCTTGGGCACTTTATTTTATTGGGATTGACCTGTGCAGTGATGTGTAATAGCCTCACTAGAGAAGCACTGGTCTATAGAGTGTGGTGTGACGCGCAGGTATCATGAACCACGACGAGTACAGCCTGGTGTACGAGCCGGAGCAGCCTGAGGTGGAGCACAAGCCCAACTTCGGCACCCTCACCCTCAAGAGGAAGTACAAGGACCAGGATAATAAGGAGAGGGATGTCAAGATGGAGAACCTCAAGAAGAAAATCAAAACTGACGATGAGAGTGAGTCGTGAAGTGTCGGTAGTTAGAAGAGTGATCTTTTTTTTTGGGAACGTTGAAAGAATATGTCAAAATTTTTGAATAACTTTTCACTTTCTCCCTTTTTTGACGAGCATTCGTTAGCCGAGTTACTTTGTGTATTGTGTCAAAGTTCAGCTCGCCTTTAGCTTGCGATTTTGCATCATTTTCAAGAAAGGACTAAAATGGCATGGAAAAATAATATGAATTTCAAGTGGGATCAACCTGCTTCGCTAACCCTGTATTGACCTCATTGTGCACCTAACTGTTCTTACGATACTCCTAATCGCAGTTAGCTACACAAGACGATTGAGAGTTGAGGTAATATTGATTTAAGTATTGAATTCGTTTGTAAAAAATGTAGGGCTAAGTTTCGCCTTAATTGATAGGCTTATAACGGGAACATTTTACTAAAGTTTATGGTCTTACACCAGCTTGTGCCGGAATTTATCGCCGGGCATTCTGTTGACGACGCATACACTTCTGCATGGAGCTAATTTAGGTAAATTAACATTACTCAAAAGTTAAGCAAAATTTCACCTCGGTTGCTTTTTGCATTAAACGACGAAGGTCGTCTGAAGTTTTTGATCGTTGATGGCTTGGGGCGTTGGTAACAGAGCTTGTGTAACGTTGCAGTCAACTGGCTGGACCACGGCAAGACATTGAAGGAGCAGGGCATCACAGAGAACGAGACTGTGCTGCTCAAGCGCAAATATTTCTTCTCGGACCGCAACATTGATTCCAGCGACCCAGTCCAGCTCAACCTCCTGTATGTCCAGGTGAGAGAGCACTTCTTCTGTTGAGCTCAATTTTGACTCGCGGAGAAGCTCTGCAGTCGTCTTCCGTTCTGAACACGCGGCTCTTGTTTGTCCTTTTTCCCTCCTAATAATAATACTTATTGTTATTGGTGTAAAAACTAGAGGTGATTATCTCGGCTCTTTTTCAAACAACTTGTCAACATTTGTGGTTTAGGTTGTGGAGCCGTGTCTAGAAGAAAATATTCTTTCCTTACTTGGACGACAGTCATTTTTTGGAGGGCTTCATATTTTCTGGGTGTGTTGAGAACTGTACTCCTCGAACTCAGTGACATTAGTTTTAGTAGTTTGTTTCTTTGAGTTGAATCTATGTATGTAATTAATTTGTTTATGAGGCCTCCTTATTCAAATTTTGATTTTCTCAAATGAGTCGCACATTGCGGTAAATGCGCCCGTGGAGAGCTTTCAATAACAACTGTATTAGTATACACTAACATTTTGTTTATTGGACTTTTTACTTGAAAAATCCGCGAAAAATCTATCACCTTGCTGTTCACTTTATCCATGTATCAGGTTTATTCTGTTAACCGAAATCGAATCACAAAGAAATGCTATTGTAATACGTTGGAAACGTAACCTTGTAATGTAATGTTCGTGCGTTCTGAACTTGGAATATTTCCGGCACGAACAGTGCCGTGACGCGATCGTGGATGGCGCTCACCCCGTTACGCTGGAGAACGCGTGCAAGTTCGCTGGCTACCAGTGCCAGATCCAGTTTGGGGACCACGACGAATCCAAGCATAAGGCCGGCTTTCTTGAGTGAGTCTTCTTCCACTTCATAGCGAGAACAGAACTCGCCTTTGACTGAAGTTGTCGCTAAAAGTTTATGCTTATTATTTTTATCATTTTTTTCTTAGCGACAATCAAAATAGTTTTCGACTGAAGTTGTCGCTAACGATTTATTCTAATTATTCGTCTACTTTCGAAGTCGAGAGCTCGCGTTTGCAAGCGTCACCTGTGTCAAACTTCAAAGGCTAGGATACACATGACATTTTTCTTATTTCTCTACATTGCGTAGATTTGTAGTTTAGTCATTTGCTCTGTATTGAAGTAATTGAAGGTATGAATATCGCAGCAAGCCATTCTTACCCGTGATGAAAGGTATTAGGATGTGCGCAGCAATGCTTTTCTTTTATGAGATCGATGCCGAACAGTATGTGAGACTCTTCCGCTCAACTCCAGACTAGGTTAGTTTGGCTGGCTAAAGCCGCTCTGAAACTCGTGTATCCATCCAACTGCTGGCTAATTTCGTTCACTTTATTGCTTGTACAACTGTAAAATTTTAGCCGTTTTTTAAATTCTAAACCATGAATTTAAAGTTTCTCTTTCTGACAAGCACACCTTACATGTTAAGCGAGTCACGGTACGAGTGGTTCAATTCAGTTTGTTCTTTTGCTTTGTGTCAGCGTTGACCTTCGTAGGATACGCGATTTGTACGTCATATTTTTCTGTTTATTTCTTTTGCATTGTAAAAGAGGTAGTACTGATATGATGTGTGAACAGTTCTACGCAGGCCTTTATACCGTGAGCAATCACCTTCAAACTATGTTAACAAATGAAGCAAACGTCATGCTGTAGAAACACTTGGCGTTGGGCCCAAAAGATGAATTTTGAACTTTTCCATTTCTTGATTTGTTGTGCAGTTCTTTACATAACAAATATTTTAATGATCGATACTTTTAAGTAATGCTAAGGTTCTTCTAATTTATTATTATTTGTCAAGAGCCAAATAATTTGAATTCGACTATAAAGAATTGGACAAACCTGTTTTGTCCTGCAAGTTCGAGGATTTACTTTGCATTATTATATGATTGTCCTCTTAATATAAAAGAGTGTTGTGATGTTTTTTCAATGCTCAGCTTGAGGGAGATGTTACCTCAGAGCTACGTCAAGCATAAGGGCATCGAGAAGAAGATCTATCAGTCCCACAAAGAGAGCGCGGGGCAGAACGAACTTGAGGTGAGCCCTGTTGCGCTGTCTCAATTTGAGAGAAAAATTACTAGGGTAATTGTGTGTTTTTGATTCGTGTACGAATTTTGATCAGTTTTATTTAGGAGTCGGTTACAAGGTATTTATTGATTATTTGAATTATATAAATCACATTTATTGAGTAGCCAGTAATAAGGTATTGTTCCTTTAGTTGAATGATATAAAGATTTGAATTATTTTATTGTGGTGTTACTTGTGGCTTACTAAAATTTTGATTCTTCATCTTACTTCACATTGCAAATATTTGAAAATTATCATATTCATTCACAATCGAATATCGTCATTCGTACGTAAATCCTGTATAGCAGCCGTACTGTATCACCCGTAATTGCAATGTAAAGAGTAAGGAAGGTTCACCTAATCTAGATTGAATAAAATGTTCTCCAGCACTGTCCCATGTCGGGAGAATAGCTGCAGCGTATTATGACAGCTCACTCACCTGGAGTAACAATTGACCTACGCGTACATTGAGGCTTTATCTCACAAGTGTGCACGACCCATCAAAAATGACGGGATTCAATGGTTGGCCAGAGTTGTTCGGTACAACAGACAAATATATCCATCCTAATTGCACCCGCGATTCAAATATTCTTGGTACTTATTCACTGGTGAAACTCGTATCACAGATACGGTCATTACGCGTCCTTTAAAAGCGTCAAGAGAGACGAACCAACCAATTTAATGTGTTCAATGAAATTCCCATTGTAATAACATACGAGAAATTACGCATTTAAATTTAAATCAAATGTAAAAAAAATGCAGTTATTTATAAATTTAAGGAGGCACCTGACGTTTTATTATTATTATTCACAGCCGAGGTAGAGGATGACTGTGGTCCGTATTTGACATGTGGTTGTTGTCATTGATTGCAGGCGAAAGTGAGCTACGTAGAGCTGGCGCGCTCGCTGCCCACGCACGGCGTCACGTTCTTCTTGGTCAAGGAGAAAATGAAGGGAAAAAACAAACTGACGCCTCGTCTGCTGGGCGTCACGAGGGAAAACGTCCTGCGCCTCGACGAGAAGACCAAAGAGATCATGAAAACGTGGCCCTTGACCACCGTCAGGCGCTGGGCCGCCTCACCCAACACCTTCACTTTAGGTCTGTGTCTTAATTCTTCGTGGCTTTAACAACACTTTGACTCCGACATGAGCCACCGGTGGTCACAGATGGAGTTCTCATAATGCATCTGACCGACTAGTAGTCACGAACTCAATTATCTTTAATACCGAATCAAAACTAAATATTGGCACGATCCAGTTAATGTTTGTATTCTTTCAACATTGCTTGCTACAATTGATTTTAAATTTGCGCTGAATATTAAACTTCAGTTTTACCTGCCCCAGTCAAAGTGTTATTGTTACTGGGCTTCATTTACGTCGCTAATAGTGCACGTATTTTCAAATATAAGTTAACTGTTCATAATTGGTTGCAAGAACTGATTTGTTCTGTAAATAGTTCAGCGATTAATCCATTGATGTATATAAGCATAGGGATCGACTTTGTCAATTCATTTATGCATAAGGAATCGTTTTGATGGAACTTCATTCAGTAGTTCACTGTTATGGATGGTGTTCTTGCGTCAAGTTTGTGGTGGTGTTTACTCGATCATGTGGAACTATCGCTCATGTGCGGTGTGTTTGGTTCACTCGAAATGCGTATTTTACATCACTAAACCAAATAGTTTCATAGACCCTCAGAGCTATTTTTTGTGTTCAAGTTTCAGGTATGAATTGAACTATATTTTGGTGGCATAGAGAGATCACATACTCACAATTTTTGTCAGAGGCTTTCTTCACCACGGTGCGGATTTGTAATAAACAACCCACATGTACTCGTTGCCGTTATTTCTGCCGTGATTTCTGCGCCTACCACCACATTTCACTGTAGCTTCTCGTGGTGACTCCAGACTTTGGCGACTACGCGGACTCGTACTATTCGGTGCAGACGCCCGAGGGGGAGCAGATCTCGCAGCTCATTGCTGGCTACATCGACATCATCATGAAGAAGCGCAGGGCGGCCGACCACAAGGGCATCCCTGGTGACGACGGCAGCGCTATGCTCGAGGATAATGTCGCCCCTACGAAGTGCGTCTTCTGTTTGCCGTGCCGTACAATTTTTGTTTCTTTCCTCGTCTCGCTTTCTCTTTTATGCGTTTCATTGTTATTTTCGTTTCCTTTCGTGTGTCTCTCTTTCTTCTTTGTTGTGTTTCATCGTTGTAAAGTTGTTCAAATGGCCATCCTGTTGTAAAATTTCCCTTGAGGTGTTTTAGTTGCCTTGGTAGTTGAATACCCCTCAGGGGGATACTATTGTATATATCGTAATTAGCACTTCCGGAGGGAAAATGTGTGAGGGCCCAAGCTGAAAGTTAGTTAGGCCTTCTTTTTCTTGAAATGAAATATTTTTTTTTGCTCTCTTTAGGACCACCTTTTTCGGTTCACTGCTGTCCTGTTTTTCAGCACCTACTATTTTCTTCGTCAACTTTGATCTTATTTCATAATCTTCTTTCTCGATCTACTGTTTCTATGCTCCTTCTGCATAGATTCCGCATTTCTTTATCTCCGTACTAAATGGTGCAGTCCTGTCTTTGATCGTTTTTTAGCGGTTAGGGAGGCTTAAACTAACATGTAATTGAATCTAGTAGTTGAACAAAATTTAGTTGTGGAGTGATCTATCCGTCGGACTCTGTTTGAGTACATCATTTATCTCATTCTTGTTTATGATCACCAATTCCAGTGTTTCAATTTGATTTGTTAGAGTATAGCTCAGTCTACTATTTTTGAAATTTCCTTAATACCGAACATTACTTCAGAAGTCCTTTCATATTGATTACATAAGTACTCTATCAATACTCGCATTCTTCTCCATCTGGCATTTTTCCTTTTTTCTTGCATTCATACACCATCCTTCTACAAACACGGGAACAAAATTCCCAACAGACCGCTAGACGTGTTCATGTGTGGAGCTTGGTCTGCTGGATCCTCTTCTCATTTCGTAGGCATTTTCACTCACCTGCCTTAGATGTATATCAGTAGGCGTGACGGTCGCAAGGGCCGCTAATACTACGCTGTGCTCGGCTGGTAGCTCTTCTTCTCATTTCGTAGGCATATAGACTCATCTGCCTTAGATACACTTGAGCAGGTGTGACGGTCACAAGGGCCGCTAATACCACGCTGTGCTCGGCTGTGCAGGGCGACCATCATCCAGCACCAGGATGGCGGCCACATCCACACGGAGACCGAGTCTCTCGCCAAGCCCGCCATCATGATCCCGGGCGTCAATGGTGAGGGCTCAGCATACCCATAATGCGTAGGACGGTTTTGTCTCCTGATACCGAAGGTATCGCCCTTCTAAGTTTAGGGCGTTCTACCCATCTGATCCTTGGGGTATTTTCTCTCCTTGAAACCTAGGAAATTTTTTCTTCAAACGCTTAGGAATAGGTTTTCCCCCTTGGGTGTTTCCCAGTTTCTTCTCAGATACTGAAGGCATAACTTGTTCCTAGTGCTTCCGACATACTTCGTTTTTTGTGTTCAAGGCATACATTTCTCATTATGTAGGAAAACCTACGATGTGGGCAGCCTCACTGTTGTGAGTTTCTTGCACCTCATTTTCTGTATTGAAAAGCTATGTTTATTGGCGAGGTTTGCACGATTTTTGTCTGTTCAATAATATTATTCAGCACGTGGAGCTACATCTGCGAACCAGTTCTCGTCAAAATTATTTTTCAATTCAAAATTCAATCTATAATATCATGGGTGGGGAAAAAAGTTCTCCAAAAACGTGAATATTTTTTACTTTTGTGCTTGACACTTGATCTTACTGGTACACCTTCCTAGGATATTTATCTATAGTGTGCTAGACGTTATCTGGTCTGTCTGTTAGAAGCTGGATACTATTTTTGTTCGTTCTACACTGTTCAGTTAAGGGTGAGCGCAAGTTAACATATCGAAGGGAGTTAGTCACTTCTAAGTTTAGTGGAGTAATTTCGGAGGTTTAGCCTGTACTTCGCATGTAGCAATGTCGCACATTAAGCTAGAGTTGTGGCCGATTTAGCAGAAAATGTGATTTTTACCTATATTGAACTTCTTACGTTGTAGTACTCAAATATCCTTCAAATTTAGTATAAGTACCTCTTGAATAGCTAATTTGTACGCTGCAGCCTGATGCTGGATTTCTTTCATGCACACTCCATGCAGTTAGTTTCATGTTAGTGCTCTCTCTGTCGATGTTAAGTGTTGGTCTCTGCATGATTTCAGGTGACTGTTGCTAAAATCCGTCACTTTTTTCTTCTTTAAAATTCAGTTCTGCTCCACGTAACATTTTCTTTCACTTTCTAGCCTCAAGTTTTCTTAGTTGTGGCAAGCGTTCTTCGATGTAGTCCTAAATTAACTTCAACGCTGGAAAACAAGCAACAAGATATATTGTGTTCGTGCTAAAATAGATTAATAGGATTAGAAATGTATTCAGATTGTAAAATTTGCATGAAGATCATAATGAGTGACTTGCATGCGCTGCGGCGTCGAGTGTCTGTCTCGTGCTGATCCCACAACGCTTTATGATCGCCTCTTCTATTTTAGTGTCCGCTACTGTTGCCCAGTAAGTTTTGTTCCCAGCGTTTCCTTTCTTATTTCGATCGTATTTTTTAGTCCGTCTTACGCGGTATAATTATCAAGACTAAATGTTTTGTATTTTGTTGAATTTATTATAAATTTATTTTTGACCTCGCAGTATCAGTTGCTCGATTCTTTCACGTCATTCACCATTATCTGTTCAAGTCATTTTTTCATATTTTAAATGCATTCATGATTCGCTATTTGTCCGTCCACACTTGCATTATCGCCAGTCGTTCCCAGTTCAAGTAGAGCCGCCCTCCCCAGTTCCAAAAGTTCGCTCTTCGTTAAGCGGGCACCCATCTAAACGTCCGCCTTTCGGGGCGGCGGACTGTCCGCAGGTCCGCAGAACATCAACCGGGGAACCTTACCGAGCATGCAGATGGGCGCCTTCGTGGGGCAGGTCAACAGGGCGCACAAGGCCCCTTCGGTGAGGATACTTCCTGCCCTCAGTCACTTGCATAACTTTCGCCAGGCTAGCTACGTACTAACGAAGTTCAATGTCTGCTCTTGCAAAACTCCTAACTTAACTTAGGAGTTTGCTAATAACTAACATAACTTGTGCGAGGCTAACTACTAACTTATTGTCTGCTCTTGCAGAACTTCTGCTAGAGGAATTTGGTTCTGAGGCTAACGACTAACAAAATTTCTCAGTTCTGGCTTCAAGACTCTTAACATAATTTGTTGCGTTTCTTTCAACTCCCTATTATGAGGTTGGAGCAAAGGTAATGTTCGATTTATGGGGATGATGTAGTGAATGAACGAAGTTACAGGAGATGCTTTTCTCGTTTTTGAAATAGTTATTTCACTTTAAAAGATGAACCCAAAAAGGTCGTTCAAGAACTCTTGAATCCGATAAGTTGAACCCGATTTTACTGCTACCTCGAGGGAAATTGCAAGACAGTTAGACGTGGCCCCTACAATCTGTTATGCCACCGATACATGGCGGCCGATTCTGACTTCCATTTGTTCCGAGGAAAACAGAATCATTTTAGTAGACTTAAGTTAACAACAAGAGGGGAGACTGAAAAAGAGTTGAATTTGTATTTTGATTGGGGTTGATTGAAGTCATTGAAAGCAACGAAGAGTATGTTAATGAATAATTATTTCCATAGTCATTGGCTTATTCATTTTTATTTAAGATCTTTAAATCGGACATTACTTTTGCGCCAACCTGATATTTCTTGTTCATAATTACTATCGCACAGATTGAAATCTGGGACCCCTGTGCAGTTCTGCTTATGTAAGTGTCAGTGGCGCTACTCCAAGAGTATCTTGGCTACGTGGCTCTCAGATATTGACTCATGGCTAAAATTTGAATTTCATACTTCGTATTGTCTTTCTTGTGTGCAAGCGCTCACTGGACTGATGGTGTCTTGGGGGCAGTTGTTCTTCTTCGGTCATACAGACAAGATTGGCGTACTATTTCATCTTTGCTGAATGCGAGATTTGAATTTATATAAAGAGTAATTTGATGGGAAAGTGGAGTTACCCTAACTTCTTGACCTTCCCTTCCCCGACAGCTACAGCGTACTCAGTGCAACGTATAACTCAGAGCATTTTAAGTCCTGTACATTTAGGATAAAAGCTAGAAATTCTTCTATTATACGTGGCGTACTCAGTCATTTATTACCTTTCACAACGTCAAGGATATATTTTTTCAACTCGTTATAGAGCAGAAAACTGTCTCATCTGTCATGTTAATTCTTCCATATCGTTTGCTTAAAGCTTTGTGTCGCCACTAACTGAGCTTGCTACACCTTTTTGAGCATTTTACTAACTGGTAAGTGTATCGTATTTACAGATGTATTTTATTTTATGTTGTCATCATCACTTTGACTCTGTTTCTAAAATTTCTGTTGAGTTGTAGGGTTCGTTAAACTTACCTTGATAATCGCTATGATAAGTGTGATTTAAATATCAGTAAAACTATTGATTTCGAACTTGACATCATTTAAACTACTTGAATATTTCTTAGTGGCTGCCATTGCTGGACCGCGTGCTTATTAAAATTAGTAGCTTTCAAGACAGCTTTTCGTGCTTGCTAGCGAGCTAGCTTTTCTTAATTTCAGCTGCTGTTTTTGTACACTGATATTCTCTTCTCCCCTTAAATAAATGTGTTTCAAGTTTTAATTTTGAGCATTTTCGTACTGAAAATGACTCAGGCGTTAAGGTTTCTACGTTCATTTTTCGGCTCAGGCTGCCAAATGCTAATTAACCGATTAGCGTGTGGCCAATTTTGTTTCGAAACCGCCACATTTTGGCCATAAAAAGGCCAATCTGGCAGCCCTGCTTTCATGGCTACTTTATTGCGACCCTCTCACCTCACAATGTCGTGTTTTTCTTTACAAGCATCGCGTCTGGGAAAACTCAAAGCTCAAGTACGTGGTTCCTCTTGACGCAAAGCCGTCCTACAAGTTGTGTGTATGAGTAAGCCAGGCGCTCTTCTTAAAGATGCCTGGCTAATTGGTTTATACGTACACTAAATGTCCCATCTTAGACAGTGTCAAATCTTTGATTTGATGTTGCAATTTCTGCTGGTCTGCATAACTGTATCTAATTCCCACCTAGTCTTTCATTTAAATATTTCATCGAAGCCAAAAAATAATCGAGAAACAGCTCTGATGTGACCATCTTTCTGCAAGGAAAGAAAAAGTTTCATTTAGTAACTTCCCAGCAAGCTTTCAGTAGTCCGTTGGAACACTTGTTCAGTGTTGTGTGTATAGCCTACCACTGCTTTTTGTGATTACTTGTTTATGTTGTTGGGTAAACGCTAGTATCTTCTCTTGGTCCACGTAATATATACGCTATTGTTTTCAATTGTGCAACTACTACTCACAAAATTTTTTGAAATGTGTTGCTGTACACTTGAATTAAAGGGCAAAATGAACCCTCTGGCGTTTTGAGCTTCAAGTGTGTCGTACACAACAAAGCACGTTTGTTCAAAGTTCATTTCAAGATCGAATTGATTAGACTGAATTATTCATCATCCTATTGCCTCCAGGATGCACCATAGCGCAGTGCAGGCACAGACCGGCACAGGCTTATTAAAGTACCTCTGTGCTCGTACTAGGTATAAGCGTCTTCGCCATACAAACCTAAAGTCAACTCAATAGTCACAAGCACCTGTCAGATGGAGTATTAACGAGCTTACAGCGTTTTGATTATGTTGTGTTGCGGCGCGCAGACGCAGCACCTGCATTAATAGTCATAAGCACCTGCAAAATGAAGCATTAACGAGTTTACAGCGTTTTAATTATGTGTTGCGGCGCGCAGACGCAGCACCTTCAAATGTCGAACGTGACGCTGAGCAAGCCTCAGCGCGCCCTCATCTCCACGCTGGAGAGCGGCCAAGATATCATCACCACGTGCACCGAGGAGCTCGACACCAAGGCAGAGCTGCCCAAGCTGGATTCTGACCAAGCGTCTGTGCGCTGGAAGCAGATCACCCTGGACAGCAACAAACAGACCGTCACTTCTCAGATCGCTGCCATGAACGCCGCAACCGCTGAGGTTGTCACGCTTACGTCCTGTGAGTTGAAGTATTTTCTTGCCTTTCTCATTCGTTTTGTGCTATTTGTTCCATTTGGTTGTACAGGTGTTGATACTTTTTGTTGCTGTAATTACTGTTTTTTTCTTCTTCTTCGTTTTCGTTTTACTTGTACGGTATGAGAGCTCGGCTGATGTTCATTATAGCTTAATTAATGAAAACCATATTTTGGGGCCCTGATATTTTCACATCTTCATATTGTTGTGATTGTAAGATAAACTTTGTAGCGCTCGTACTTGGAGCGTTGGATAAAATTTCGTTTCCAGATTATACTCGTATACTTTTTTTGTATTGTGTGCGAATGTAGGACTAAATATATTGCCAAAAGGCGATATTTACATAAATTTTTCCTTAGTATGTCGTACATTGACATTAATTATCTGCTCATGTTTCATGCTGAGATCTCCATAAAGTTGAAAGTATTAAGAGCCAAGACTGCTTCGAAAATAGGAGGATCTTCAGTGGGAGGCTTCAGTGAACCACTGAATAGGACGAGTCAGAGTTCCTATATATTCCTAATAGTTCAATAGGAGGACCTTCACAGTGTGAACCATTTATTTTTCTAATAGTCCTTCAATAGGAAGAACTTGAGTCAAGCACTTGTGTTGACATTAGCTGTGCACATTGCAGCGGTGCACGACGAGGTGGACCACACGGCGGTGGGGGCGGCGGTGCACACGATCACGAGCAACCTGCCCGAGATGACGAGGGGCGTGCGCATGATTGCCGCGCTGCTCGAGACCGACTCCGAGTCCAACAGTCTGCTGTCTGCCACTCGCAACCTCTGCTCCGCCTTCAGTGACCTCCTCGCCGCCGCTGAGCCTGAGAAAGTAAGGCTTCATTCATCATTTTTAGCTCTTCTTATAATCAGGGTCTCAAGCTTCCAACTGAAACTGTTTAAGTGAAGCGACCAATTTGTTGCTTAAAGTGTGATTTTTTTGCATCTCTTCCAAATATTCGTGAAGGATGAGTTTCACTGTTACTTTTGAAGTCATATATATTTCTGCCATATATATTTTGTATCTTATTATTTTTTATTTTGATAACCTATTAAGTTTTCATTCTGTATTTTGAGGGGAAAGCTCGTTCTATTTTAGGAAATGAACTTCATATTCTTTTCTGGAGCTCTCGTTTTCCAGTGTTACTTCTGTAAGTCCTATCAACACTGTCGGTAAAAATCATGATTCTAATAACTATTCTCTCATTAGCTCCCATTTTGAATTAAGTAATTTGCCAAGTTTTCATTTGGTATTTTCATATAGAAATCTCATTGCAGTTGGTAAATGGACTGCTTTTTGTGCAGCTGTCTGGCCCACGACCAGGTTTGATGGGCGCTGCCTCGAAGGTAGGAGAGGCGAGCAGCGCCGTGCTGTCCACCATCGACTCAGGGCACCACCACCAGACCCAGGACTTGCTGCTGGGCTTTGCTAAGGCCGTCGCCAACACCACAGCTGCGCTAATCCTCCGCGCGAAGGCGGTTGCAGCGCGGTGCCCTGACGAGCACAAGCAGAACCGCGTCATCACGGCCGCCACAGCGTGCGCCCTGGCCACTTCACAGCTCGTCGCCTGCGCTAAGGTCGTTGCGCCGACGCTCGAAAACCCCGCGTGCAAGGAACAAGTGACTGCTGCTTGCAGGGAGGTAGGCCGGGCCGTGCATGAGCTTGTGGCTGCTTGCCAAGACGCGACCGACGACCCTGAATTGCGCAGAGGCCTCGAGGCTGCGTCTCGGGAAGTGAGCCATGCTCTTGATGAGCTGCTCGACCACGTGAGGACGGCCGGCCAAGCGGCAACTTCCACCCACGATGCTGCTCTTGATATCATTCTGTCTTCTAGTGATAAGCTCATGGCCAGCCATGGTAACGCCGCCGAGATGGTCAAGCAAGCCAAGATCCTTGCGTCCGCCACCACCACCCTCATCCAGACCATCAAGTTCGAGGTGAGAATGCACTCGTAGCTGGAAAAAAGGCAAAAGATTTTGGCACGTTTTCGTGCCGTCATATTTTCAGATAGCAAGATTTTGATATCAGTTACATTCATATTTTTTCTTTTACCTTGAACATGCTTAATTAGTTAGGCAATGTGGAATTCGTATTACAAGGTTGTAATTTAATATTATAAAGGTGAATGTGTGTTGTACACATCGTTTTTATATCTTGAATATTCTTAACTAGTTTAGTAATGGTATTACGTTGTATAGAATACAGCAGCAGGAACATGCCCAATCTAGAGTTGGTACCAAGGGCCGTGCGGTTGTAGTTCGCTCGTAATTTCTGTACATCTCAAGATTAATGAAGCGAAAGCTGTAGTTTGCTCGTAATTTCTGTACATCTGAAGATTAACGAAGCGAAAGTTGTAGTTTGCTCGTAATTTTTGTACATATGGCCATTAACGAAGCGGTGTTGTTCAGGCCGAGTCAACGAGTGACCAGACGCAGCAGAACAAGCTGCTGGCAGCGGCCCGTCAACTGGCTGACGCCACCACGCGCCTCGTGGAGGCAGCCAAGCTCTGTGCCGCCACCCCCAACGACCCAATGAGGCAGGAGGTGGGCGACTTGCTCTAATTCTTCGTTTGATTTTCTTAGACTTTCGTGAGCTCTTTTTCTATTCATTTGTTCATTAGTCAAAATGTATTATGGAATGTCGCAGTTATGGTTATGTACATATATTGATATTTTGGAAACTTCATTTTTTTCTAGTGGTTATAATTTTCGTTTCCTATTTTTCTCTTCAGTTGTTCATTAGTCAAAATATATTAGGTAGTAATGCATTAGGGAAATGTAAACGTATTGATATTTTGGAAACATCATTTTGTGATGTTTTTATTATAGTTTTCTTTCATTCATTGTATAGAATGCCAATGACTTTATTACCTAGGGTAGATTATGTAGACATTTTTACTGTTGCATTTATTTTCTAGGTGAAATGTGTTGACTAGTCTCAGAGTTATGGCTGTATTTATTCATATTTTCGTAACTTCGTACTCCGATAATGTATTCAATTTATCATCCCTCATTCATTACATGGAACCCCTCTTAGTAGATTGTGTAGGCGTTGCTACAATTGATTCTGCATTTATCAGCATCTTAGGAACTTGGGATTTTTAATTCATTTCATGATATTCCGTATTCCTCATACGTGAGAATAGAGCTTAGAGTCCAGTGGTTCTCAACTTGGGTTTGATCGAACTCCTAGGTTCGGCATAATATAGTTTGTGCTCTAACACAGTATATAGCTACATACACACGTTTTGAATTTGAAGAAAAAAAGCACTTTTTATTTTAAGAGTTCGATGAGTGGAACTTGTGTGAGGTTCAGTACCTCTGCAACAAGGGTAAGAACCAGTGTGTCATACCTAGCATGGATGTGTTGCAGGCACTGCTGGAGGCGGCAGACTCGGTGCGCCGCACAACCAACTCGGCCGCGTCCAACGCCCTCAAGAAGAAGATCATCAAGCGCCTTGAGAGTGCCGGCAAGCACGCCGCTGCCGCCGCCACGCAGTGCATGGCAGCCTCGCAGGGCGCCGGCTCCCACAACTCCAGCATGGCGTCGCAGGAGACGCTCATCGCTGACTGCAGGTTGGTCCTCACTGAGTTCTGTTTCGTTTCCTCAGGGACGTTATTTAACACTTTAAGTTCGACGTGACCCACCTGTGGTTACTGTGAGGATTTTCATAGTGATGCTGATCGACCAGCAGTCACTAATTCAATTTTGATGAATGCCAAATGAAAACTAAAGGAAGGCGCGAGCTATTTAATGTTCATCATTTTCAAAATGGATCTGTAAAATTAACTCTAGTTTGAGTTGAATCTTGAACTTCAGTTTAACCCGCTGCACCTAAGGTGTTAAATGCTTGTGGTTCAGTTTCATTTCCTCGCTAATGATACTTGTGTGGTTCAGTTTCATTCTTTTCCTCATGGACAATACTTGTGTTGTTCAGTTTCATTCTTTTCCTCATGGACAATACTTGTGTGGTTCAGTTTCATTTCCTCAGGGACGTTGTTCAAATACTTCTTTCACTGCGGATCTGTCATGCAGGAGGTTGCGCTCATTTCCTCAAGGACCGTTTTTCTAACTACTTGTCAGTGCAGAGCTTTCATGGAGAATTTTGCTTTCATTTCCTCAACGAAAATGGAAATTTCCTCAAAATTCCTCATAAAAATTTCTGTGTCTGCAGGTCTATCTTGAACGACATTTCTCTCATTTCTTGGAAAAATATTAACTCGAGACTTTTGTGATTGAAGGTCTTTGTTGAACGAGTTAAACTTTTTTTTGTCTCGTGGATTATATTCCCGAGCTCAAGGGAAAGCGGTTTTTAAGCTAAGAGGCATTTACATTTTGGTAAAAAATTTTTTCTGGGAAGAGAGCTAAAAGTGCTCGCTGATTGCGTCGTGTTTTGTTATGGAAACGCACTAGCACTATTTTTGAGTCTTCTATCATGGGGTGAACGGCTGCTACATTTATGCATACGTAGTAACCTCAATTGTTGAGCATTGAATCTGTAATATTCTCATGATAAGCAAACGTTTCGTTCAATAATTTAAAAACATAACAAAATTAATCCAGGGCAAAGTTTTTAAGATTTTGAATCATTGTTGTTGGTGGGGAAAAAATGCCGTCATTTGCTAACATTTGGGAGAGAAGACTGTGCTGACTTTCAATCTCCTTCAATGGTGCAGCCATCATTTTCATATGCACTAGTGGCAGATCAATGAGTCATATTCGATGGTCAGGAGGAACTTTGTTCTTTGCTCCTCTAGTGTGTGTCACTAAATGAGCTCAGCATCTTCCGCCAAAGTTTGTCTGCACCGTTCGGTGATCACGATACCCCTGTGATGGCCTGCTTATTTTTGGCTCTGTTTCCGTTACCTTTACTCGAAAGTTAAGTATCATATTTTATTATGATACAGCAATTTCTAATAACAACATTATATGGACAGAGACACTGCGGACGTGATCCCCCGTCTGGTGGAGGCCGTGAAGGGGACCATCGCCAACAGCGACGATGTGCACTGCCAGCAATCGCTGCTGAGTGCGTGCGACGCATTCCTCATACCAGCGAGCAAGATGGCCAGCTCAGTGAAGGCAGCTCTGCCGACCATCAGTGACCCCGCCACCAACCTCCAGCTGACCAACTGCAACCGCCAGTTCGTGTCAGCGCTGTCGGAACTGCGCAGCGCGCTGTGCAAGGCAGAAGAGGCGTGCGGGTCCGGCGAGCTGGAGGCTGCCATGCAGACATGCACGGAGCTGGATCAGCAGCTGCAGGGTCTGCAGCAGCGGCCTGCCAACCAGCCCCTGCCAGGGGAGACGCTGCAGCAAGCTATGAATGACGTGACCAGTCTGAGCAAGACTGTCGGGGCAGGACTGGCGCAGCTGCTGACGGCGGCGTCGCAGGGTAACCAACAGGACAGTGGCTCCGCTGCTCGGGATACCGCCACGGCTCTCCAGCAGCTCACCAGCGCTGCAAGGGCCGTGCAGGCCACCACGGGTCAGTGCCAGACGCTAGGGCTTGTGATAGCCGTAGTGAGATTGATATTTAATCCAACTAGTCAGCAAAGCGCTAGCAACTGACCGCACTTTACTTACAGAGAAGGTGCATGGACTTTATTTCTGCCTTTCAGTTTGAACAGAGAATTTTAAGTTGATAAAGATTCAAGTTTTGATGTATTCCACCAACTCATTTCTAGAACGAACGTTCAGGTGTAAAGCACTTGAATACATCGAAAGTCTTTTCACATATCATTCTCTTCATACAATCGTCAATGATTTCTTATTGATCAGAAAATATTTAATGATCAGGAAATGTTCATTAAAACTAAGTGAGACATTCAGGTAATGAAACATTTGGTCGCATCAATATTTTCATTTACCTCACGTCACACGCGTCTGAAATTTTTATGGTTACATTCACAGTATACCAATAATTTCACTAAACATCACTCCACGCGCGGCTAAAATTTTGTACTGCGTGCAGGTGAGCCTCAGGAGTCCCTGATGAGCGCATGCAGGACGGTGATGCAGCGATGCCACAGCCTCCTCATGGAGACACACTCACTGCTGTCATCAGGCGCAACGCCGGGCTCTGTGAGTCACCAGAACCTGAGCATGGCGGCCCGCAACGTGAGCCAGGCCCTCAGTTCGACCGTAGGGGCGCTGCCCGTCAACCAGGCCGTGGACGAGGCTGTTGTCAGCATCGACCGCTACGTCAGCAGTCTCGAAATCCGCCTGCAGCAGACCACGTCTACCAAGACGTATGCCGTGCTCCAGGAGGAGCTGACGGAGGCGGCGCACCGTCTCGAGGCCGCCAGCGCTGACGTCGTCTCTGCTGCCAAGTCGGCTCCGCATCAGCTTGCCCCTGCCTCAAAAGGTATGCTTACTTGTAGTTATTTAGGTGTATCATAGCTAAATAGAAAGTGTATAATGACTAAATTTGAAACTTCATGTGCAAACCCATGGATTAAAATTGATGAGCTCCTAAAAGCTACGGATTTTCATCTTGAGAGGTAATTTACTCGCATTGTATGTGGCTCAGTTTTCTATTATTTGCTGTTAACATCAGCAGATGATCAACAGAAAATAACTACTATTTTGCTTCGCACCCATTCTTCCTGTCAATGAAAATTTTTCAAATAATTCACTTGAACTATTTTCACAGGCATGTCGAACGCATTGGGTGATGTGGTCGGAGCTGGTTTGGGCGTGGCGTCTACGCAGACCCAGGAGGTGCGCGGTAACATTGTTATTTCACTGAAGAGCGTCAGCACAGCATCTTCGAAGCTGCTCACCACCGCCAAGGGTGCTGCGTCCGACACGAGCAGCAACAGCAACAAGGGCGCCCTGCAGCAAGCAGCGCGGTCACTCACGGATGCCATCAACGGACTCATTGACGTGTGTACGGCTGCAGCGCCTGGGCAGAACGAGTGCGACAGTGCCATAAGGGCTATGCAGGCCAACAAGACTCTCCTTGATAACCCCAGCGAGCCTGTGTCCAACGCATCCTACCATGAGTGCATTGACTCCGTCATGGAGCGCAGTAAATCATTGGGCGATGCAATGACGGGCATCGCCAACCACGCCAAGCACTTCGAGCATGAGAAATTCAGTAAATCGGTGAAGGATGCAAGCTCTGCCATCTGTGGCCTCGTTGAAGCTGCTGCCCAGGCTGCCTACCTCGTTGCGATCTCAGACCCGACCAGCGTACTGGGCAGACCTGGCCTGCTTGATCAGAGCGCCTTCTCTCGAGCGTATGAAGAGATTGTGAGGGCCTGTCAAACTCTCCGAAATGATCGCAGTGAGCAGCATCAAGTGCTTTCTGCTGCTACGGTGATTGCCAAGCATACTTCGGCGCTGTGCAACGCGTGCAGGACAGCCTCGTCCACCACTTCCAACCCCGTCGCAAAACGTCATTTCGTTCAGAGCGCTAAGGATGTAGCCAATGCCACAGCCAGTCTCGTTAAAGAAATCAAAGGTAATAAATACACTGACAACAATTTTTCATAGTGTGGTGTACGTCAGTCTTGGAAAAATTATAGCTATTTCTTACACTCTCTTTTGTAGTTCATGAGCTTGTATAACTTTTGGTATATTTCTCTTTCATGAAAAAGTGATTCAATGATTGAGTGGTTATTGCTAGTTGCTGCTCCATGATATCTCGAATTTTTGCCTGCAAAGTTTCATTAAATCTGCGAGATATTTGCGGTATTAAATCACGAATCTGCGAGATTATATTTCTTCAACTATTTTGTAATTTGCTTCCCTCAGCCTTGGATCAGGACTACTCAGCAAATAACCGAGCCCGCTGCAGCCAAGCCACGTATCCTCTGCTGGAGGCCGTCGAGAATCTTTGTGCTTTCGCAAACTCTCCTGACTTTGCTTCTGTGCCCGCCAAGATCTCGGCCAAGGCCCGCAAGTCGCAGGCGCCCATCACCGATGCTGGTGAGAGAGACCTTGCTAAGTTTGACTTTCTTCTGAACAGCATATGCATTTTGATGTGAAGATGCTGTGTGCTAATGTGTAGGTTTTATGAAATCGTCTTTTGATATGAAGATGCTGTGTGCTAATGTGGAGGTTTTATGAAATCGTCTTTTGATATGAAGATGCTGTGTGCTAATGTGGAGGTTTTATGAAATCGTCTTTTGATATGAAGCTGCTGTGTGCTAATGTGGAGGTTTTATGAAATCGTCTTTTGATATGAAGCTGCTGTGTGCTAATGTGGAGGTTTTATGAAATCGTCTTTTGATATGAAGCTGCTGTGTGCTAATGTGGAGGTTTTATGAAATCGTCTTTTGATATGAAGATGCTGTGTGCTAATGTAGAGGTTTTATGAAATCGTCTTTTGATATGAAGCTGCTGTGTGCTAATGTGGAGGTTTTATGAAATCGTCTTTTGATGTGAAGATGCTGTGTGCTTATGTGGAGGTTTTATGAAATCGTCTTTTGATATGAAGATGCTGTGTGCTAATGTGGAGGTTTTATGAAATCGTCTTTTGATATGAAGCTGCTGTGTGCTAATGTGGAGGTTTTATGAAATCGTCTTTTGATATGAAGATGCTGTGTGCTAATGTGGAGGTTTTATGAAATCGTCTTTTGATATGAAGATGCTGTGTGCTAATGTGGAGGTTTTATGAAATCGTCTTTTGATATGAAGATGCTGTGTGCTAATGTGGAGGTTTTATGAAATCGTCTTTTGATATGAAGATGCTGTGTGCTAATGTGGAGGTTTTATGAAATCGTCTTTTGATATGAAGCTGCTGTGTGCTAATGTGGAAGTGTTGTGAAATTATTTATGCAGCTGCTTTGCTTAGGGCTGAAAATGTGTTTAGTGTACGTTATTGTACATCAAAGAATTAAATGAGGAAGAAATATTGGTTATTTACTTTTTTTACGTTTACTTTGTAAAATTGCGGTTAGTTTTGAGAAATTAATTTTTCATTTAAATTTGTTCCACTATTGCTTACTTCGTTGTGTTGTTTTGATCCTCGTATTTAGATGTCGCTCTATGTTGATGCTATATTGCCCATACATCATGGATTTCTCATTATTTTTGTCATAGATTTATCACGGTTTTGCTCTTTGAATGCGTTTTCATTGTTCCTGTTCACGTTCTATAGGTTTCAATGAGAGATGAAATTTACAGGTTGAAATTTGTTTTTCTAACGTTAACTTCATAACTTCTTTGCCTCCACTGTTTTTATTATCTTTGAATTTATTGCCACATTTACCTTGCATAAACGTCCTTTGAGAGGGACACCACAAAATTTTTTGTTTTTTAGCTAGCTTATGCCAGTTTGAAGCGACCGGTATTTGATACGAGCGTGCTGCTCAAATTTGTCTTCGTATTTGTTGGTGCTCAGTGTCAAATTTCGACTTGTACCGAGTCGATGTTTAACCATATCAAGTTATTTCAGCGCATCGGTGTGTAACTTTTCAAGTAATTTAAAACCGCACTTTTTTCGTCAGGTTATGACATTGTGGACGGAGCGTGCGCGATGACCATGTCGGCGAAGAGCCTTGCACTCAACCCCAAGGACCCTCCCGCTTGGCAGGACCTCGCCACCCACAGCAAGAAAGTCTCGGATAGCATCAAGCGTCTCGTCGGCTCCATCAGGTATCGCGGGTGCTCTGCTCTACTTCTGGGCTTCTATACGGTTCAATTGTGGGGGCGTTTCTCTTCAGAGTTTCAATTTCACACTCACCATGATCCTTCCATGCGTTTACATGGTGTTACCGTTTTATCACACTGCTCTGGTTATTCCATCATATCTTATGAGTGGAGTGTCGCCGAGTTATTTGAAATCTAACAAGGTTCCAGTCATTTGATTCATATTCAGTAGAACCGTCATAGCAGGAGTCATGAAAAAATTTTCATTTCTGTCAGCTATTACCGCTTTTCAGCTTAATTAGATTGATAATATCTTGGGATTTGTTGAAAATTACAATCTTGGCTGTGTAAGTGTTGAATCTTAATACGTCGTCCAGTCAGTTTATTCACTTTCTAGGCGGCAACAGCGAGCAGCATTGTGTTTTTCCTCAGAATCTACTCTGATTTCTACTCGCATGTCTACCAATAGTCATGTACTCACGTGCATGGGCGAGATTTCGTTGCATGATTGAAATGATGGTTTTTAGTAATGATGGTTAAATTCATAATTGGTTTCATTTGGTTAAGATGAAAATCCATGGCATTAAAAAATTCTTCAGCAACTTATTCTCCATACCATCCGCATCCGTTTCTCACTTTCAGAGACAAGGCACCTGGCATGAAGGAATGCGACGAAGCCATCGACAAGCTGAATATGAACATCCGTAATTTGGACCAGACTTCCCTGTATGTGTTGGACCAAAACCTTGCCCCTAAGACAGAGAGTAACTTGCAAGGTTTCAACGAGCAAGTTGAGAATGCTGGGCGTGCTTTACTCGAGAACATCGACAAAGTCCGTCAGGCAGGCAAGACCGAATCTGAAAAGCTGAGCCACGCCGTCATCCAAATGGCGAGCTACATAGACCCTATGGTGAGCGCATCTATTGGCTCCGCCTCTCAAATGCTGAACAGCAAGCAGCAAATGAGCATGCTCGACCAGACTAAAACTGTGTGCGAGTGTGGGCTTCAGCTGCTCTACTGCTGTAAGGAGTCTGGCGGCAATGTGCGGGCTTCCCACTCGCACCCTGACGTGGACGACGCTGCTGACACCATGAAGGAAACCCTGCACGAGCTCCTGTCCACTGTGGAGAGCATCGCCACCGAGGCTGGTGTTGTGTCCGGCCTTATTGAATCGATCACAACTTCCATGAACAAGTTGGGTGACCGGTCTGCTGCCTCGCAGGTGGATGAGAGCAGCTCTTTCGTGGATTACCAGACGAGTATGGTAGCTGCTGCCAAAGAAATCGCTCGTCTCGCTCAAGAGATGGTTTCTAAACTATCTGTCGACCCAGGTCAACTTGGTCAGCTCGGCGCTAGCGTCGCGCACCAGTTCAATAAACTAGCTAGTGAGACCGCAGGTGCCATCTACTTGTCTTCGACTCCCGATGTGGCGACGCGGCTGCGTACCAGCGTGCATGAGCTTGGGCAGTCGTGCATCACGCTCATCCAGAACGGAGGATCTTGCCAGAGTGCGCCTCATGATACCTTCTGCCAGCGCGACCTCGCAGAGGCTGCCCGCCATACTGGCGAGAAGGTAACATAAATTACAGTATTTATCCCTTGTTCTAGTGTCAGTATTTATTGCTTGTTTTAGTGTCAGTATTTATCTCTTGTTTTAGTGTCAGTATTTATTGCGCTAGTGTCAGTATTTATCCCTTGTTCTAGTGTCGGTATTTATTGCTTGTTTTAGTGTCAGTATTTATCTCTTGTTTAAGTGTCAGTATTTATCTCTTGTTCTAGTGTTCCAGTATCATTTGCTTAACTTTCTTTGAGTATTGCTTTTTTGATGCGCATGCGTAAGACTGAATCACACAAATCAGGATCCAAGTCACTGTACTGTTTGTTTGGATTATAAGTGTTATGTAAGGTTTCTGGATGCTTTTAAATGTACCTCGGCATGACGATCATCAAAATCTTGATAAACGGATTATTTGTAGGTGGTTCACGTCCTGGCGGCCTTGCAAGCAGGCTCACAGGGCACGCAGGCGTGCATCAATGCAGCATCCACTGTGTCTGGCATCATCGGAGACCTGGACACAACAATCATGTTCGCCACAGCAGGCACGCTTAACGCTGAAAACGACGACGACTGCTTCTCCGACCACCGTGAGAACATCCTGAAGACGGCCAAGGCTCTTGTGGAAGACACCAAGACGCTTGTGGCGGGAGCTGCCTCGTCTCAGGAGCAGCTCGCAGTCGCGGCTCAGAACGCGGTAGCCACGATTGTCCAGCTCGCAGAGACCGTGAAGAGCGGCGCCGCGTCGCTTGGCGCCAACAACCCTGACGCGCAGGTGTGTGTGGATTAATGCTTTATTTCTGCAAGGTGCCCTTGAAAAATGTACTCATGCATGACTGCTCAGTACTCGTGGATCTACATTTGATATAGATGTTTGTTGACATATATACAAGTCTAATGTAATGAAAATATTAAGTTTAAGAAAAATTAAATGTCATAAGAGAAAACGTAGTTGGACTCGAGATAAAAACAAAAAATACAAGAGTAATCGTTAGACACTCTCTCTCTCACTTGGCCATGTGTTGGGCAGGTGATGTTGGTGAACGCAGTAAAGGATGTTGCGATGGCGCTGGGAGATCTCATTCACGCCACTAAAGCTGCGTCGGGCAAGTCCATCCACGACCCCGCCATGACGTCGCTCAAAGAGTCTGCCAAGGTAGGTCCCTCCCAGCGCGTGCTCCTGCAGCTCCTGCTTTAGTGCGGCTTCTTTTGATGAAAGTTTCGTGTTTGCCATCGACCATTTTTTGGTGACGCGCTTTGTGCCCACGCGCAGTTTTTTTTGCAAAGCAGTCTTTGTAAAGTTGGTTCCTGCTATTTGGTTGATCCTCAAAAGGCATCCGTAGATATTAAATAGATGCTTAACTTCCCCGTTTTTGTGCCTGCTCTAATAAGAGTTTCATCATGAGCATTGTTCGTTTGCCGCTCGCATGGTTTAGCTTGACGCCTTGAAATGCCTCCTTTCACAAAGCTTTTAAGTCTTGCTCGTTGCAGATCCAAAGCTGTTCCTCGATTGGAGAAAAAGTAATCATTTTATCTGATTCTTATGAGAAAACTTATTTGGTACAATTTAGATCCGAGATCCCTCGAAAATCTTCAGTCATTTTGGCATTGTTATTTAGAAAATGAAAAATCAGCATGTTGCCTTTTTCGATATAAACATCTCTGAGAACTGAATAGGTTTCTATAGCACACATTTGTGTAGATTGTATGGCGATCATGGTAGCAAACAAAAACAGAATTCATGTGTGTTGCCTTACTGGGTGAGTGTCCAGTGTTTGTTGTCTATGTGCACTATCTATGCAATCTACGTTTGTACTTAGACGATTCTAGTGCGGAAAAGTCTTGCAAATCAAGTAACAGCTCGTGTTTTAAGTTGAATATTTTTGATACGCATTTTACTCCTGTCATGATGCAACTGCAAGATAAATCATATTCGCTCTCTCTTACGAAGCACAAGTAATTTTAAACACGTTTTACTCTTATTTTATCATCCCTGCTGGCTGACCTAAAGTTTGTGTGAATTATCTAGCGCACATCGCGCAATCATTTTTTGATAGCTTTGTTCACCTGCACTGCCATCGTCTGTGGTGCCCCTGAATGGCTGTGGTGCCTGTCATGCGCTCTCATCATCATTAACTCGAGCAGCGCTGAAGCTGCCATCGCATCTCACCTAACCGCTGCTGTGGCGGCAGCGTGGACATGTCGTGTCAGGTTTTGACGCTCACGCTTTTGGCTAAATAAAGAAATAGTCTCTTTCGTTTGAGGTCCTGTTTTACATCGGTATAAATACCGTCGTTGCTTAGTGTCTTCATAATTTATTCAATTGTTGTCGTATTCTTTTGCAAACGAGCGTGTACAGCTGAAGTGTTTCGTTCATATCTCTGTCATTGCCATCATAAATTTTGGACTCTTCTGTATCAGGTTAAGTAACATTCATTTTTTTTGTCCCATAAACAAAGATGTAAGCAGAAAATACCTTAAAAATGTAATCATCTAGAGTGTATACGCGAGAATCATAATTTTTCATTTTATGAAATTTCATTGCAATGTTCTATTTGTCAAGAACTTGGTCTATGTTTGCAACGATACCGTCTTTAGGAAACGCTGATTCGCCACATTTTCATTCACTGACCTGTTTTTTTTTTTAAATTGTGTTCCCAATGTACGTATGTTTTCAGTTTTGCTTACAATTGTAGCTCAAAAACAAGGCGATTAACGCATCAGAGTGTGAGTTGCTGATTCCTGTGTTGTAGCGTTTGTAGCACTAACTGCGTGCATGGTGACGGAAGGGGGAGGGCGGGCAGCGTTCGTGCGCAGGTTGTTGCGTGTCTTGAGCTAAGGGCTCCTTCATTAATTTTATCCTCTAAATACGTGCGGTAAGAGCGGAAGAATGGTGGTGGACGCCATTGTTGCGTGCCGCCTGAGCTAAGGGCTCCTTTACGGATTTCGTCCCCTTAATGCGTGCGGTAAGAGCTTAAGGATTATCGTAGACGCCGTATATTGGACCACCCGTAAAGATTAATCTCCTCGCCCATGCATGTTGATTGCGTCAGTGACCTGATGTGTCAGCAATCACACTGTTGCAATGACTTTGTCCAAGTCATTTAATCTAAGATTGATGCTTGTACACAACCGTACTGTGTACAACCGTACTGTGAAAATGTTGCCTGCTCAGTGACATGTGCAGGCAAACGCCTGCACATGTCGTGAAAAGCATCATTCGATAACAAAAACTTAGCACAGTCATCATCAGCATGGTGCTCTCTCAAGGTATACCGGATACGTCGGTTACTCAGTGGATCTCTCCGTCATTCTGCATTGGAGCCACCCCGTACTAGGGAATGCGAGTTTTGACCTTTCCGATGTAAAATTAATGGTACATCGTCTATCGTAATTCTAAAAATCCATGAAATCGTAACTGAGACTCGCTGATATCAATTCCTGAAACCTTGGTATTGGTTGTGTTGCGTATACCTGACATTGCATTCATCTTCTAACCTATATTTTCTATGATATTTCATGAGAGTTCAGTGGGTTCTTGTAATCACGGAATCTCTCACCTTAAACCTTTCTAAGTTTGGTTGCTTTGTGTTGGTACAAAGTAGTAACGTTCATTTTCAAGGAAGGAAAGTGGGTAAGTTTGAGATTACCTTACAAGGTAAATCCTGCTTGGGTCTTGATATTTTTCGTCATTATTAAACCAGTCTTCTTCTTCTAAAATTTAAATTTTATAGCTCTTGTTCCCCTTGATTTATATCGGATGCGTTGCGACTTATTTTTCGCGCAGAAAACAAGAAAATTTTCTTGCTCACAATTCGAAAATTGGGACTTGACTTCGTAGACTTGCTCGAACCATTCTGCAATGCAAGACTGATACACAGTTACTTGTTCCGTTTTTATTTTTCAATCTATCGCCGTTTTCTTTTATATTTTGGCTTCCTTTCTTGCTTGTGCTCACTACTGACAAAGGACGCATGATCTGCCGACTCCCTTCCATTCTTACTCCCTGTGCTTGACTGTCCGCTCTATGTAAGGTGTATTGGTTCCTTCTCGTCTTTATTGTCCATTTTTAAGATAGTAGTTCGCACCAGTTTGTTTCTATTGCAGCTATCTCGGTTATATTGGTATTGGTTCCTTCTTGTGTTCGTTGTCCATTTTCAGATAGTAGTTAGTACTAGTTTGGTTTTATTATTGCTATCTCAGTAATATCTCTATCACAGTGGATATTCTGTTGTTTCTAATCGGATCCGTAATGCATATTGTTAGGTACCATTATTTCCAAGTTTGTTGTCTTTTCATTCTGAACTTTCTTACTTCGGTATATCCTCATTGCGACTCGATTGAAACTGGTGTTATGTCCGTAATACTTAAGATCTGCATATAGTTAGCATGGTGCGGTGCTGCATTACTTCTATGGTTAATGGGCTGCTAATCTTAACGTATTCTGTCTTGAAAGAACAGTTGTGTTCAATTCGTTGGCTGAAGTTTTTCATTCATGTTCGCTTTTCCGGGGTTGCTGCTACTATTTGTTCACTTGATGGAAATCGGAACACGGTTGTTTTTCGTACTCTTGAGTATAATGGAAAGACGCAATAGAAAGTTAAAATCATACTCGCAATCACAGAGCAACCTGCGCACGAGCTGCTGCCGCCACCCTCTCCACCCCTCGCCAACGAAGCAGAAGTGTCTTCTTTTTATCGCCCGTGACGAAATAGCGTAATTTTTTCCGTGAGGTGTGACGTTTTGTGTGCTGCCACTTGAGCACCAGTGTACATTTTTGCTGCCCTAAATCTTACAATTCATTGTTGATAGTAAACTGCGCTCTTCAGATTCTCCCGAACAAAGTTTTTGCTTCTCTGGAAAAATTTTTACCGTATTTATTTAGAACGTTCCTAATTTTACCTTCTTTATGATACACATGCCTCAATGATTATTGGTTGATGTAGCGCAAATTGTGACCAGTTCTAAATAAGCGATTTTGTTTCTTATATCTTGGATATCAAAATAATTATTTCGTGTTAGATTTTTGGGATAAATTTTGCTCTTTTTGTCAATCGTTCTGATGTTTTGTATGAAAACTTGCCCAAAGTCTTTGACCTGAAACAAAGAAAGCTCTTGAGAATAAGTCAGCTTGGAATATTGCAGCTTGCATGTAATCGCTGAGGATGAAATCTTCAAAATGTAGCATCCTTTTTATTATAAACCTTTCTTTCCGTAAGCTATATTGCTGCTTTGTCAATGTAGCCAAAAATAGTGGCACTCGTTGTAGAATGAATAGTTTATATGTACTGTACCACAAACAATTCCTTGATGTAGCGATATTTCAGTTGTGACTGGTGTTGTTTTGTCCTCTGTGACCGCTAGGACGGCTCTGCTGCCGATGCTGCTACTTCAGGAACTGCAGAAGTAACCAATGATCCTGTGGTGAATGGTGACGTCACTGGTGTTACACCGATGGTCGAAGGGGGCGGTTTTGTTAGTGACAGCGGCACTAGTGGCGCCGTCAGGGACAGCTCAGGGGGCGTTAGTGACAGTGCAGCTAGTGTTCCTGGCGGGGGTATGGTGGGGGAGAGCGACAGGGAGTGGCTCGTGTCCGACCAAGAGGAGGAGCTCATCCGCCTCCTCAGTGTCGAGCACTTGCCCGACTTGCAGCATCCGCGCTCCGACATCCGCATGGGAGCAGACTCTGGGTCCGAGGTGTAGCTTTAAGCGGGGGAACCGCGCGGGAGATAACGCTGCGATGCTCGAAAAAATGCTTTGTGATGCGAGTTTTGGTCAGAATTGCGCGTGTTGTGCTTGTGCGAAAGATAAGGCTGCGATGCTCCAAAAAATGCTTCGTGATGCGAGTTTTCGTCTTTAGCGTAGGTGTAGTGTATTGCTATATGCCGCTTAGTTGTTTTCTCCGGAAAATAAAAATTTTACTCACTTGGGCATCAGTTGACCGTATGAGTAGTTTGTAGCGTCATTCAGCTCCGTAGGTTAAAGTCATACACCGTTTTTGACTATTTTCTTGTATAATTGATGGTTATGTTCGTATTAAGAGTTTTCTTGCTTTAAAACGAAGAGGATGTTTTTCAGCTTTTGATTTCTACATTATTCGCTTTCCTAGCGGTGTAGCAAGTTAGGGTTGCTTCTGGCAATGTTTGTTATTTTATGTCACTAGAGTGGTGCGTGCTGCCACTGTAGTCTTGAGAAATTCTGTAGCTGCAAAGTGCGTTGCTGCGTCTACTTCTGTGGTTGTTTTTTCCTGTTTTTATAAATTTACACGTGGTAATACAAGGCTGATGGAAGTACGGCTTTAGTCCCGAGTTTCGTTTTACGTTAACTTTGAACCTTTCCATTTTGTTCTTTTTTACGTTCTAGGGTACCGTAGTCTAACTATACCGTGGTCGTTATAAAAGGCCGTCACTGCATGTCAGATAGATACTTTAAGGCATTAAAAAATATGAATTTCTCGCATATCAAATGATACAGTGTGAAAGAACCAGCTGAAAGTGGGGTGGTATCTCAGGGTGTGTTGCCTGCAACATGCTAGGCTATACTTTGAAACTTAGTCTCGTGTGTGAATTTGAGTGTCGGTAATACGAGTGATTGATGGAATGTTTGAAACATAAATTGAGCTGATGCACATCGAGTTAAAAAAGGAAGTGCGATACGAAGAGTAATTGTGGTTGCACGCTTATGATTTCTGCATTATGTTTGAAAATTGGCATAGAAATTTGTGAAATTAACGTTGGCTAGGAATAATAAATTTCAAGCGCAAAATTTGAGTATTGTAAAATGTATACGGAGCAAGAACAAACTTCCATTGATCTTACTTTTTTTTGTATCATAACTGACTTTTTGGGATGATTTTGCGGTGAATGAGTGTTGAATGCATGAATGGAAGGTGAAAGTGTCGGAAGTAATAGCGTTATGTTTAGGAAATTTGATTCACAGTATGGGTAACGGATTCCAGGTGTGCGTAGCTTAGAAAGAATCGCTATGCACTGTGGAAATGAAATTAAAATATACAAGCTATGACACGAATGATATTGTGTTATTTCAGTAGTGTTTTTGTTTTTTTTTAATTCCAAGTTTTTCAGCTGAAGATCGGTACGAAACTATTTTCTACTAATGTATACTGCTGTAGTTGATGCTTCCCCTCAGGGTGATACAACTATTGTAACTCTGGGAATTAGCGCTCCCAGGAGGACTATGTGATGTCCCGGTGCTAAAGGTTAGGTAAGCCTTCCTTATGTTGAAAAAGAATAGGTTTCATTTTGTTGCAGAACATCTTTTTTCGTTTCATTGCTGTCCTGTTTTTCAGCATCTACTACTTTCTTTTACTTTTTGTTGTTTCATAAACTTCTTTCTCAACTTAATGTTTCTCTGTACCTTGTACATAGATTCCGCGTTCCCTTCAAGTCCATACTAAATGGTGCCTTCTTCCTTCCTCTTTTTGGAACGGCTTATCTAACGGTGAAGTTTCTCCGTGTTTGACACTCGGCTGTATGGTCTTCTGGTTCCTTCGAATGTGTTTTTCTTGGGTTTGTTATTTCCTGTCTGCTTTGTGAAGCTTGTGTCTCTGCTTGTTAGTCGGTAAGAAATCTGACATATCTTTCAGTGTAGTGTTGCTTGTAGATTCTGAGTGACTGCCGCTACCGGCTCGACTCCGACAAGTATATGGTGTCCTGTGATGACTCGCTTTCTTATTCCTAATGCGTTCCTTGAGTCTTCCGTGGGAGAGGGAAAAAACTGTATAACGCCAACATTTACCACAGATATACAGTTTTTGCACAGATCCACAGTTTGTCGATAAGAGTGGGGTGATAAAGCATCTAAATTTTCACTTGGCTCGCAAATTGAACGTGCCATTTCGCGTGACCTGCGCTTCAAGTTTATTATTGAAAATCGGGGGAATTATTTGTTATTTTGGAAGAGACTGATGTACGATTTTCTGTTGTTCTATTTTTTTTAAAGAATCGTACAATCGTGAAATTCGTCCTAAGATCTGCTTTTATTTCGTTTTATTTTTACGTGTACAAGCGCAACACATTAACTGTATGGGGTCAAACTACCGCAGTGCGTTTTTTCATTAGTTGTCAGCTCCTGGTATCACGCTTTTGAGAATTTTGTTCTGCATTTGGTTGTATAGTCATGGGTGGAAAATATTGTTTTTGACTATCGAGCTTAATGCACCATTATTATTCGAACAGTTACTCGTATATTAGTATTGGCCTTATGAAACTGGAACTGTCCGTCACCGCGTATACCTTGAGAGAGCACTAGCTGAGGTGAGCAGTGAGATATGTTGTGCTATTAGGTGTGTAGCGTGTTCTAGTCTTCTATGTACTAAGCTACTTTGCTCCTAACATTTATCGTTTTGAATTCATTGTGTGGCAGTTGTTGTCTCGTACTGCTTGTTAGCGTGTAGGTTGATACTGAAAGTGACTGATTTAATAGTAAGTTCTATAACCCCTTTGTTTTATTTCATTACCTGAAGAATGCAAAAAATGTTGGCTAACCCCTTGATGTTTTCCGTAAAGTAACATAATCGTAACCTACATCGTGGTAGGCAGACTTCTTCAACGTTCCTTGGTAGACTAATTCTATCACGCAGGGTGATTGATCGAGCTTGAAATTACCGGTATTGAACTTGTATTTTAAGTTACGTAAAAATTAAACGTTAATTTCTCGTTCAATAATATCTACAAGCCAAAAATAGATATAATGACCCTGCATTCGTTGCGTTAAATGATCCAATCGTGGTTTTGTTTCTCACGTGTACCACAACTTACCTTAAGAATGTAATTTATTACCCCATTTCTGAAAAAAAGCGAGAACTTTTCCACGATTCTAACATGTTCCGCGTGACCCTATTGAAAATCATTGCAATTTTATTGCTGTGTCGGTAGCTTGCCGCTATGCAGCGACGCAGACCTCATTTTCGCTTTTACCGTGGTTTCTTTACACTATGTACGCTGGCGCTAATGCTGTAATTCTGGCTCTGCACGCTACTGATGGGCACGAATCACTGGCAACCACTCTTGACCAATATAGTGGCTCCAGGCAGTGTTCACTGTAGGAGCGCGCGTGGAGTTCTCACTGATTTGAAGTGCTTGTGGCCGTGTTTTATTGGTTGCCTCTAGAATTATTGGCACAATGTACTGCTCTGAACTGCTTCGAACCATTGAAGACATTATATAGATATATTTAACAAGCGTTGCTCGGAAAGTTCGCTGTATAGTTGCTATGTCTTAGTTGATACCTTTGTCTCTTTTTGTGCCACTATCCCTTTATGCAGCTTAGTTTCTAGGATCGTTGAGGACCACTATCTTATTTAATATTTTACATCGTAAAATCCATTCGGAGCTAAACGACCTTTTACTTTTCTCACGTGAGGCACTTCCTTCGTGTCGCAGTACAAATTCTTTTATTCACTTGCGTACAGCTAGGGTCCAACTACACACGATTCTGCACTTTCGCGCAAAGTGAAAATGTGCTAGTTGTTAGTTGTGAATTGCTGCTGATTTCAGTGTATTGCTCTTGTTTTTCCTACACTTAACTGATTGTAGTTTACGTATGTTTGTTAGTTTCTTTTTAATTTCGTATTGCATCATCATACTTGTGTGCATCTGACCTGTTTTTTCTTTACCAATAATATTTACATACTTCAGCCCCTTCTACCCAGATCTTAAGCCGAGATCGAGTCTGAGAATTCTTGTTGCCGCCAAGCACTGGTCTTAATCATATGCTCCAAGCTCTGATCTTAGTCACATACGCTTTGATCCTTCTGGATGTGGCTAACACATTATGAGCTTGTCCATGGCTCTGCAGCTCTCTCTTGTTTATATTCAGTATGTGAGTGTGGGGGTTAGGCGAGGTGTTAATATTGAACCTCATGTGCAACTGCACCATTAATTTAGGGCCGACTCATATCTCAACTTCAAAGTTTGTAGCTTACAGCCGTGCACACTCATCATCTCGTTTAACACTTAGCTATTTAATGATCATTCTTTTTGCCTCTACACATTTTTTGTTGAACTCATCTCATCCAGTTTTGCTTATAACTTTCGTTCTTAAGTCAGAATTTTAACCATCTCGAAGAGCTGTATTTCATCTGTGTTAGACGTATGTAGACTTCTGGTGTGCTGAAAAGTGTCCGTCTGTTAGGAAGCTTCTTTTCTACATGTATTCTTGTTTTCTAGTTGCACTCACCAATGATTAAAACTTACGATGCTTTGTTTCCAATAGATTTGCTACTGTTCTTGAAGATATTTAGCTCATTTCTAGACCCCTCAGGGGGGCACAACTATTGTATCTATGGGAATTGGCGCTCCCAGGGGGACTATGTGAGGGCCCGAGCTAAAGGTTAGGTAGGCTTTCTTTTGTTAAAATAGAATAGGTTTTTGTTTTGTTACGGACCATCTTTTTTCGGTTCACTGCTGTCCTGTTTTTCACCGCCTACTACTTTCTTCTTCAACTTTTTCTTGTTTCGTGAACTTCTTTCTTAGCTTTCTGTTTCTGTGCCCTTTCTGCATAGATTCCACGTTCCCTTAGCTCCATACTAAATGGTGCCTTCTTCCTTCCTCTCTTTACATCTCATTTGTTGAGGATAGGGAGGCTTAAACTAACTAACTAATAAACTAAACTAAACTAAGCTCATTTCTAGAACCCATTTGTGTTGTGTTTTACGGTACTAGCGTCCCAACTCGGGACGCTAGTACCGCTGTCTGAACTGTTTTATTCCCTACTTGATGGACAGCGCATGTGTTCCATCTGGTCTGTCTTCGTCCACTAACATACAGCCTCGGCGGCTTCGTGAAGCTTACGTTTCATTAATTTCCCGCAGGTCATGGTCACAAACGTCACTTCACTCCTGAAGACTGTCAAGAGTGTCGAGGACGAACACACGAGGGGCACCCGCGCTCTCGAGGCAACCGTCGAAGCCATCGCTCAGGAGATAAGAGTGAGTTTTCGGTTCGGTCGGGTGGTGTAATTATTTCTATCTATTGGCAGATGGTCCAGGCTCTTCTCATCTATCCTTCGCAGGTGAAGTAATTGTTTCTATTGGCAGCCATCTGCTCTTCTAGATGGTCTCGGGCTCCACCAAATTTTTGGCTTTTATCTAACTCGAATAATTGTTTTTTTGCTAATAATGGTCCCCGTTAACGTTTTACAGTGCGTTTTGTTGTCCTGTACAGCCTAATCAGTTCTTGTCAAACTTTTGCGAACTGTGTTGAATGTTGGTTCTCAATTTTTCAAAACATACGTGCCACCCTTCGTGGTAGTGCACATCTTTATAGTAATATTTTTGTGTCCCCTTCGTTGACACTTTTACCATTTATTTGAAACAAGATTTCTCCAAGTTATTTGCCCTCTGGTTTTATTATTTTTTCCACTGGAAAAGTAGTTGAAACTAAAAAATATATTGCTTGTAAATCTCATGGTGGTTTGCAAGAAGCATGGGATTTAAAAAAAGTGTTGATTCAGTAATAAGCAATTTATCCTTATGTTATATTGTGGTGCTTCTTCCATACTCGTGTACATTTGTCATTATGTTTTCTTCTTTATGTTTCAGCCCGCAGTGTTCTGATTCAGGCGTTTTTTATTCCTTTGAAAATATTGCTTTTAATATAATGTGGTGACCCCTCAGGGGGATACAATTATTTTATCTATGGGAATTAGCGCTCCCAGGGGAAAATATGTGAGGGCCCGAGCTGAGAGTTAGGTAGGCCTTCTTTTTGTTGTAATAAAATGTTTTTTTGTTATGTTAAGGACCACCTTTTTTGGGTTCACTGCTGTCCTGTTTTTCAGCATCTCTGACTTTCTTCTTCAACTTTTATCTTATTTCATGAACTTCTTTCTCATCTTACTGTTTCTATGCCTCTTCAGCACAGATTCCTCATTTTCTTATCTCCATACTAAATGGTGCCTTCCTCCTTCCTCTCTTCGATACGCTCTATTTTTGTAGCGGTTAGGGCGGATTAAACTAACTTATAATCTTCTAATCTTCTAATCTGCTAATACAATGTGGTGACTCTTTCCCCTTGCTTTTTGTCTGTATATATCCACTCTTTTGCACAAGGCTGTGCTTCTCTCGTGCGCTCCCTGATGTGACTTTATGGTGAGTGACAAATGTTCTTATCTGATTTTTTTTCGTTTTGTTAACTCATTGAGCGCCAATTGATGATGTTTAACTCAGATTTTATTCTCGTGGGTCCCTAGTGACACAGGTTGTTTTATCATCTCTTCACTTTTCTCTTCTGTGCAAGTTTCTACAAAAATGTGTAGGGACATTTTTTTCATTGATCCATTCAAGGTATTACATTGATTTCAGAATCATATCTCAACCGCATTTGTGTGTCATTGTTTATCATAAGAAGTTAGCTTTTAACTTCAGTTCTTAGTTGTGCTTTTAAATCAGTTCTAAATTATGTTTTTTAACTCCAGTTCTAAATTGTGTTTTTAACTTCAGTTCTAAATTGTGTTTTTAGCTTCAGGTCTAAATTGTGTTTTTAACTTCAGTTTTAAATTGTGTTTTTAACTTCAGTTCTAAATTGTGTTTTTAGCTTCAGTTTTAAATTTTGTTTTTAACTTCAGTTCTAAATTGTGTTTTTAGCTTCAGGTCTAAATTGTGTTTTTAACTTCAGTTTTAAATTGTGTTTTTAACTTCAGTTCTAAATTGTGTTTTTAGCTTCAGTTTTAAATTGTGTTTTTAACTTCAGTTCTAAATTGTGTTTTTAGCTTCAGGTCTAAATTGTGTTTTTAACTTCAGTTCTAAATTGTGTTTTTAACTTCAGTTTTAAATTGTGTTTTTAACTTCAGTTCTAAATTGTGTTTTTAGCTTCAGTTTTAAATTGTGTTTTTAACTTCAGTTTTAAATTGTGTTTTTAACTTCAGTTCTAAATTGTGTTTTTAGCTTCAGTTTTAAATTGTGTTTTTAACTTCAGTTCTAAATTGTGTTTTTAGCTTCAGGTCTAAATTGTGTTTTTAACTTCAGTTTTAAATTGTGTTTTTAACTTCAGTTTTAAATTGTGTTTTTAACTTCAGTTCTAAATTGTGTTTTTAGCTTCAGTTTTAAATTGTGTTTTTAACTTCAGTTCTAAATTGTGTTTTTAGCTTCAGTTTTAAATTGTGTTTTTAACTTCAGTTCTAAATTGTGTTTTTAGCTTCAGGTCTAAATTGTGTTTTTAACTTCAGTTTTAAATTGTGTTTTTAACTTCAGTTCTAAATTGTGTTTTTAGCTTCAGTTTTAAATTGTGTTTTTAACTTCAGTTCTAAATTGTGTTTTTAGCTTTAGGTCTAAATTGTGTTTTTAACTTCAGTTTTAAATTGTGTTTTTAACTTCAGTTCTAAATTGTGTTTTTAGCTTCAGGTCTAAATTGTGTTTTTAACTTCAGTTTTAAATTGTGTTTTTAACTTCAGTTCTAAATTGTGTTTTTAGCTTCAGGTCTAAATTGTGTTTTTAACTTCAGTTTTAAATTGTGTTTTTAACTTCAGTTCTAAATTGTGTTTTTAGCTTCAGTTTTAAATTGTGTTTTTAACTTCAGTTCTAAATTGTGTTTTTAGCTTCAGGTCTAAATTGTGTTTTTAACTTCAGTTTTAAATTGTGTTTTTAACTTCAGTTTTAAATTGTGTTTTTAACTTCAGTTCTAAATTGTGTTTTTAGCTTCAGTTTTAAATTGTGTTTTTAACTTCAGTTCTAAATTGTGTTTTTAGCTTCAGTTTTAAATTGTGTTTTTAACTTCAGTTCTAAATTGTGTTTTTAGCTTCAGGTCTAAATTGTGTTTTTAACTTCAGTTTTAAATTGTGTTTTTAACTTCAGTTCTAAATTGTGTTTTTAGCTTCAGTTTTAAATTGTGTTTTTAACTTCAGTTCTAAATTGTTTTTAGCTTTAGGTCTAAATTGTGTTTTTAACTTCAGTTTTAAATTGTGTTTTTAACTTCAGTTCTAAATTGTGTTTTTAGCTTCAGTTTTAAATTGTGTTTTTAACTTCAGTTCTAAATTGTGTTTTTAGCTTCAGGTCTAAATTGTGTTTTTAGCTTCAGGTCTAAATTGTGTTTTTAACTTCAGTTTTAAATTGTATATTTACCTCTGCAGGCGTTCGACTCGGAAGAAGCGCCGAAGAGCCGCGCGTCACCGGAGGAGCTGGTGAAGGCATCGAAGCCGATCACGCAGGCGACGGCGAAGGCGGTGGGTGCGGGCAACAGCGGCAAGCAGGAGGACATCATCGTCGCCGCCAACATGGGCAGAAAAGCCATCTCGGATATGCTCACCACCGTCAAGGTGCGTGTGTTTTGTGTGCCAGGGTTGTATGGTAAACTGCGCGCAGGACGAATTCTGGTTCCCTCTTTAGTCCTTTAGTTTAGTTCTGTCATTAGAAAGGCCATCTCGAACATGCTCACCACCGTCAAGGTGGGTGCGTTTTTGTGCCAGGGTTGTGTGGTAAACTGCGCGCAGGACGAATTCTGGTTCTCTCTATTTACGATTTTCCGTCGTATTCTAGTTTTCTGTTTATTCTTGTTCTTCGTATGTTTCAGGTCCCTGTTATCCCCTTGGGCTGATTGATGGTCCTCTAGGTCTCTGTATGTCCTCTAACAGAGTGCAATGTAGGATGCTAAATTGTAGGTTCCCAGTAACGTTTATAGAAAGGAAATTATTGTGAATAAATGATCCGTAATGGAGTAGAGTGCTATTTATCGAAATTCCGTTTAGCCAACGTCATTGATCGATTTATCTGTGTATTTTATTGTCAGGTTTGTTTGCTTGAGTTATGAATTCTGTGATAAAATTACGATACGGGTATTTGCAATGCTTTGCTGTTTTCCAAAATGTCAACAAAAAAAGGAGAAAAATTTGTAACCATGTACAAATACATTTCATGCGTAAAAATAATTGAAAAAAATAGTTCACCGATTTTTATGATTATCATTGATGCGCGCTTTATTTTACTAGGAGAAACGCGCTGCACCCGTTTTTCCCATTAGGACAAACTTACAAATCGATAATGTAAAAATTTCACAGCCTATCTCAAGTATACAGTACACGGGAAGAACTGGCAGGCACCCCGTGCATTTTTTTGTGGATCTCTTGACCCGTGTGGCGTTGCCCTATCAGGCTGCAGCGTGGAGCGCCGAGTCGTACGAGGTGCGGCGGCGAGTGCTGCTGTCTGGACACGACACGGCGGTGCAGTACCGCGAGCTGCTGCAGCTGCTGCTGCACAACACCCACAAGCCCAACGCTGAGACCAAGCAGGCCCTCTCCACCGCCTCCAGGAAGATCGCCACTTGCGTGACTGACCTGGTCACTTCGGCGGAGACCCTCAAAGGTCAGATATTTGCTTATTTGTTTAGCCTTGAGTAACTGTAATAATGTAAACTTTCGTGAAGTTCTATGTGTGTAATTTTCTAATTTTTTGGGGGGAAATATTTATTTGAACGAGTATGGAGATGTGTTAATTAAATTGAATTTTATGATTACAATGGTCGGTTCCGTGGAAACCCTCAAAGGTCAGATTTTGCACTGTAAACCATGAACATTTATGGGTGTAATTTTTCATTATTCTTGAAAGTACTTATTTCAACGAGTATTAAAACGTGTCAACTAAATTGAATTTAACCCGTCTCCACATGGTAAACCTACTGGGAGGTTTGGAGAAAATGGGTCAACTGTGCAACTTACTGTACATTCATTTTTCATGTTAGAAGTTTCATTGGGGGTTCATTGCAAAGAGAGAGAGTTGCTCTTTCTGTCAGGGGGGAAAAAATGCTGCTACCCAAACAAAAATTTACGAAATATAAGTTTTTATTTCGGTAAAATACAAAAAACAGAAGTCAGAAAATCACTGGCCATTTTTTATTTATTTCACTTTCATGTTTTTTTATGATGCATTTTTATAGATTCTGAGTTGCTGAATCTTGTGGTATGTGAATTTTTTTTCAGGTCTAATAGTTCCAGAGTTATGTGCATTATATGTAAAACACAGTTTGTATTTATTAGTTCATTTAGTGTATAGGCTGTTATCAAGCAGTTTCATTGCTTGTAAAGAGTTCGATATGCATAGAGCTTTTCCTCCCGAATACAATGGTGGTATTATTTTTTGCATATGAGTAAATCTGTGGATTTGGACTCCCATTTTTGGAACAAAAAACATAAAAAAATAAAAATGATGGGGACCTTCTAAGAGGCAGAGTGTGTGCTGGTATGCCTCAGCTACACCTCAGCTACACTGCTGGCCTTCTAAGAGGTTGTGCAGCGCCGGTAGCTACACTCCAGACTAAGCAGAAGAATTCATACAGATTTGAACTGGTTACCTCTCCTTCCCTGTTCCCCCCACCTAATTTTACCTTACACCAATGAATAGCGCTCAACGAGACACTTAAGACCATATACGGCAACCCTTGGTTTGCTGATATGAAACATGTACTAGCTTTGCCGACCTTCTAAGAGTCCAGGACGTGGCGACGGGTTAATGACTATAATTTCAACGAACGTGCATCGGTGTACACTGGTTTAGATAAAATCCTCTATTACGTGAAACTCGTCAAAGCTACATTTTTTTCTCACTTGACTTACTTTCAATCCAACACCGCAGAAATCGGATGAGAAAGTTTTAAAAACCTTAAACCAAGCCCTTGTCTCTGGTCCCTAAGTTATAGCTATCGCGGTTTCTTGATAGCCTCATCAGTTTTGTGAGAGACTCATGCCTCACAACGGGTCCGTAAGATGTAAGCACTCACTAATATTGCTACGTGGATTTTGAATTAGCTTTTTTTGGGCGTTATTGCTGTTTTTGGTAGTTCACTGTGTGAAGTAATTCATTAGAGTTTTTAAAAAGAAAACAATCATGTTTCATTTTGTGTGACGAATGTGATATTTCTCTCAAAATGTCCGCGTATCATCTCACATTTTTCATTATGATAAATTTCTCCTGTATTTGTCCGCTTTTAAGTTGTGTGTTGTGTACGTGTGGTATTCCGCAGTGTATGTAGTGTAAATATTCAAGGTTTCTTTTTATTTCTGATGAAGCTCGAGTGACTATGAGTGAATTATTGGGTTTTGAGTAAACAGACTAACTTTGTCTTTTGATTTTCTGGTTTTTGTTGGGCACCCTCCCTAAAATTGACTTACTTATTCGTCTAGTGGCTCTATCCCACTAGATTTATTGGTAAATCCTTAATTCAATCAATTAAACTATATACCTAAATCAACTAATTAATTAAACTTTGGGCTTGTGGTTCTTACTTCTATTTTAATTTACCACTCGTCTGCCCTGTAGCTGGACGACGCTTACTGAGATGGGAGTGTCGACACAGCATTTTTCTGGCATTCGGATGTTCTTACATTACACCAAAACAATAATCCCGTATAAGGTGTATTAACTTTAGGTGTATATTTAGTCTTCGGGCAAATTTTATGTTGGGAAGGCCAGAAGACTATGCTAAATCTGAAAATAATTCAATTTTTTATCTATATTCAATTGTTGGTTTTATTTGCTTCAATTCGAGGAAGTACCTGAGTTTAATTTTAAATTCATTTTCTCGTTTGATTCAATTTTCTCAAGCAACTGTTGTACGTATATATATACATGTATATACATAGAACTTAATTTTATAGGTAACGTAGACTGCTGTTCTTGATATGTGTGGTGGCTTTTTCCATCTAGTAAATTGCCAAAGCTTACTTTTTAAATTTTAGAGGAAAAATGTAGCAGGATGTTTGTGTTCAGATTTATATTGATCGTTTGGTACAAGATTTCCGTTTCACTACGCAAATGTATTTTGACGTTACGACCTGATGTACAGTTTCGTGTTTGTCGGTAATGCAAACTGAAGCATTAATAAAAAAAAATTATGTTTAAATAGCAGTGTCTAAAGCAATCCTCCTCAGCTTAAACTGCATTAATGGCCATAAAAGAGGAAAAATCTAATTTCATTTTTAAGCTTCACTATTGGCGCTACCTTTCGGCTTGTTTGATTCTCTCCTGCCTTGGGGCGTGCATTGCTTTAGTGCATAGCGTGTTTTAGCGTAGATTTTGAAACAACTGTAATTAGTTTGTCTTCTTACCTTTTTCCATCCTCATCATTTTCCTTATTCACAATTTTGTGCACTTTGGTCCTCGTTAATAAATTCTACCTGTGATACTTCCTATCCGGACTCCAACTTTCTATTGGAACGACTATCAATTACGTATTATGCCGACATACGCTGCTGCATAAATCTACTTTCAAATTTACGACAATCCTTCGATTCTGCAGTAGTCCCTTCTTTAGAGTAAACGTTGGAGCCGCTGTACAAGGATGGATCGAGAGTAATTAATAACGTGAGTGTTGTGGCGTGTACTGTATAGTTTGTGCGTGTCCCTGACAGCTGGGTATGGGTGGCACCTGGTGACGGGGCCTCAGACGTCGGATGGTAAGTGGACCTCTGTAACTATGACCATCCGCATGTCTTCATCTTTTGGTTTATTTCCGGACACCAGCGTGACCGACACACCTCGAGACGTGTGATGCTAAAAAGAATATGAATACCATCGTTATCAAAGCTTCTTTTAGAAATGTTCTGAAATTTTAAATCAACATGTCAAAAAAATATGTTAAGGCAGTAAGTAGTTGGTTCTTTTCAAGAAAGTAAAGCTATGCACTATCTGTATTATTGTTACTATCAGTTCAGAACCTTCATAGTTGGTTTCTATGGCGTAAGCGAATTAGATCTGGCGCTTGTACAGGGTTCAGTTTTATGAATCCACAGCGCAAAATTACGCTACAGTCGTACTACACCCTGAAATTCGTACCTGCGTTCGTAACGAAAATGACCCCAAAATTAAAGCAATTTCTAACAGCGAGTTGGTCGGTCACGAATGTTCGTTTCAGCATCATGTCCAGCCATTATTTGTGTTTATACTTAGCTTCATTTTCCTTAATAATCCATTCACATTTTTATTTCCATCACCATTAATTTTGTTCTCCAGGTCTGCGACCAGCCTTACTCGGTGCATGGATTTTTGTAACTTAGCTTTAACGCGTTTGTGTTATATAATATTTTATGTAACTATTGTGACAGTTTACGCTTTCCTGAATGCTCGCATTTTTGTGTTTGTTTTCATAATTTTGTTAGACTAGGTTTTTCGTTAATATTTTTAATGTGTGTTAGCGTCTGGTCACGAATGAGATTCGTTGATCATGTTTCTTGCTCTTGCGATATGCTAATATGCGTTAACTTTGTTCATCGTATGCTAATTTTTATCTATGTCGACTAATTCTAAACCTTTTTCTGCTTGTCTTACGTTTGTAATTGTAAATACGTGAGAGGGTTTATAAATTTATAAATTTACAGATTTAGATTTATTTTCGATTCTGCAAGTCTGTGGAAGTATCATAATCCTATGTGTTACCACCGTTATCTTATACATATTATAGTACCAAATTACACCGTTCTGTAATATACCAAATGTTTTACTGAGTGCCGATCGAATGCTGTGCCACAAAATATTTTACATATGATTCAGCCTCTATTCGAAAAACTTCCTGCCCCATAATAAAGCAGTGAATGACTCGTGAATTGTAAAAATTGTGAGGTTAGTTAGATCCTGCCCTGAGCTACTTGCATGATTACCGTACTTCCTGGTCTTCTTTCCAGTGGTGCTTCAGACTTCACAAGCGAGGTTTTTATTGCTCAACTCCACGTGAAAGCAGGTTTCTGGAGCCTCATCTTTGACCACGCGAGCTTATGTTGCTCAGTCGAACTTTCTTGTATTCGATTACTGTCATGTTTTAGCAAAACTTAGAGAAAATGATATTCGATGCAACACTGGGAGTTATCGCTTTGTGTATATGCTTCTATGTGTCTTGAGCTGTATTGTGTTTCTTTGTGGATTTTTTAATGAGAGTGAATGCATATGTATGTAATGTTATGTTTATGGTAATCCATTTTATTTGTATATTGTGGAAAACTCAGTTGCGTTATTATTCTTCAGTCAGTTTCTTTTGTGTTCTGTTTCATTGTTTTCGACATTCTTTAGTTGAGATAAAATAGAATTTTTGCTTTGTTCTGGAGCTGATTTTTCCGTTTCGCTGCGGGTTTTTTCACCTATATATTATTTTCTTCAATTTTTATCTAGTTTCATGAACTTCTTACTATCATATTGTTTTTATGCGCAGGGTGTGGAGACACTTTGTGTATATGTTATTTCCGTAATCCGTACTGAATGGTCCGCTCCTCACTTTCTTAGGAATACCTTTGTTTTGGTTAGCGAGGACTCACTCATAGCCTAGTAAGCTCGTAGAAACGCTCGTAGTTGATTAAATTTATTCAAATGACTTGAATCTAATTTAGGTGTAAGGCACTGTTGGCTTTCCTTTTCATGGTAGGTTTCATTCCGCCTATGTTACTTTTTTTTACTGGCGATTGAATTTACAACTATTTTTGTCTGTTTAGAATCGTTAGACGTGTTATCCAGCCTCAAGACTTAGCTTCACAGATAGTACACTCAACTCCGTTGTCGAGTGTAGAGCAAACTTCACCAGCTTTGTAAATATCCTTTCTTATTGTTGCTATACGGTATAGCACAGAAATGTCAGTTGCATTATTGAGTAACGCACGGTGCGCTGATGCAGGTGACGATTGGGAGGATCCAGAAGACCCGACCGTCATCGCAGAGAATGAGCTGCTTGGTGCCGCTACTTCCATTGATGCTGCTGCCAACAAACTGCTGCAGTTGCGGCCGCGCCGCACACAAGCCAGGGTAAGTGCTCTCTCCTAGTAGAAGTACTTGTTCGAATATTGCTGAGTTAAGTAAATAGTTAAAATATAAAATGTATAATATAGTCAAAAATAAAATAATAAAATTAGTAATAATCATGGTAATCCTCATTGCCGTTTCAAGGCTGTCAGCTCATATTCATCATTTTTCAATTTAAATGAAGATAAAGGAAACGATAATTTCCAATAAAATTGGTACATGAAATGTTCAACATTGTTTTTAAAATGTCTTGTGATAAAGATCCTTGCTTGGTAAACGTACCTAGTTAGAAAAGCATGGTAATTAATTTAACAGGAGATTGAGATGGATACATGACATGTATTCCCTTGGTTAAGTTATTCCAAGCTTAACACGACACATAATCGCAAGAAATTTGGAGCTATCTTTTCGTATATATCAACAAGTACCTCTCATTTCCGGCTCGAAGAAGATTATGGAATCGAAACTTGACCTAACTATCCCAACCATACCCTATCGTTTGTTTCAACGATAAACAGGTTGTAAAAAGTTACGCATTTTGTCATTTGGCACACGCGCAGATAACTTCCATGATTTGTTTTGGGTCGCCCGGGCCTAAATAGCACAGCAGACGGGTCTTGAGGCAGATAATGTTGGCAGCGTAGATACGTTTAATAGCAGACGAGGAATTTAAAAATAATAGTTATACTCTGTTTTGTAGTGAATGAATCAATTTACTCCATCAAAAGTTTGAAACTGTTAAAACTAATAGCTCAATTTTGAAATTTCTTGAACATCGTCCAGCTGTAGGATAGTGAAATGTTGAATAATTAATTAATTAAATTCACTCTGCTAATGTCGGTGCTTTCAGCGTGAATGCAATTATTTTTTTACAGTTAATTTGGTTTATTTTCTCCTTAAGGGGGGTTTTTGCCTTTCGTGCTCGACAAAAGTATGTGTCACATGCCAACGCTTCCTGTTATTGTTAATGAAAACGTCGGTACTCTCAAGATAATGTATTTGGTGATGACTTGACGCTGTGCCAATATCGTTTGCGTCCTGGCACTGAGAAGTAAACGTGTAGGACAATTGTAACAGTTGTGATCGTTCTGACTGAAGCATGCATTTTTCGCCTGAGCCTTGATTCTCATCTGCGGTATGTGTATAATAGTTTCTAACGAGAAATTGAACGAGGATCTTATCCAAATGCATTATGAGCGCGAAGAATGCCGCTCATAAGATCTTGGGTGTATTTATTATTAACTGCCTCGAACTTTCGTCTGTCTTTTTTTTTCTGGAAGTCTTCGATCTGACCGGTGCCCCGCTTTTTCTACCACACTGGTGCCCTAGTGCTGTCATCTGATTTCTCGACTGACTCCACCCTGGATTGGTCAGGTCTTCAACTTGGAATGGAGCCGAAAAAAGAAGCAACTCATTTGGCTCATAATTTAGACAATTATTCAGAAACGCGGCGTAATTTTTCTCCTAGAAATGAAGCTACCATCTGCGCAAGTCCTTGGAGCATCCCTCTTATGGTCCGCTACTGTGTCCATTGCTCGAGTCAAAAGTGGTGAACGTTGAATGAACTGATGAAACGCCTATGTAGCGTCTTCAGTAGTAAAAAACATACATAATATTAATAAAACAATAATTATAATAAGGATGCGCCATGTCACAACTGCAACGTCTAACCGAGTGAAAAAATGATTGATGCAAGCATGAGGAGTATCTTGCACAGCAACATCGTAGTTTTGCTCATCTCTATCGTAGTTTGCCTCTCAGGTGTTATTTTCTATATTTTAGGGCCAAAGATTAAACGAAAATATTTGGATCTATCCTCGTCGACAAGGAGCCTGCCATTGAAACTACACTGGCGATATCACCGAAAGTTGGTCGTAGTGGTGGTAAGATATGTTTGATATTCTTGGTTGTTGATTATATTCGACTAAGAATCGAACATATTATTATCACTCTGCGGACATTCTACAGATTTTGAAAGACCACCAAGATTTATTCAACGGCCTCCAACTGCAGAATCTTCAAGCAGGGTGCGTACAGGCATGGAGAAGCATGGAAAGTAGTTGAATTTCGAAAATAAAATTCAAGGCCTCGAAAGTAGTGGAATTTTAAAAATGGTCATTGAAAGTCATGAAATTTTAGGATTTTCGTGAAAAGAAAATTTTACTGTTGAAAATTTTCGTTCCGTTTGGTCCGCGTTGAGCGAGGCGTTGTCAGTAACCTTCGAGTGTTACTTGGGCTCTGATTGGTTGATACAGCTACGTCTTTAGTGTCCGCGATTTTGATTGGTTCTCAGGCGTCACGTGAAACCAAACGCGCTCAGTGTGACTGAAGACACGCGCTCGCTCGGATCATTGTTGACCTGTCGCCACTGTTGAACATTTTCGAGCTGAGTTTTGAGGCCAAAGGCATTGAGGAAATCAGCCAAAGACAAGCAAGAACAACTCAAGGGGCTGAATGCGGAAACTAATGACAAACTTAATGCACTGGCAAATGCATAGCAGATGATATTGAACTGTCCAGCATGACTGATTGGTGTTGTGATGATCATTTACACATTTATGAAAACAAGACCTGCAAGTAATGATGAATGTTCTGTGAAGTTTATGACTGAAATACATTTATTGTGCTGCAATTTAACTTTGTGTGACATTATTTTGGGCAGAGAGAGGTAGTGAAAATGTGATTTGGTTGGCATAAAAAGTCATGAAAAAGTAGTGGAATTTTGAACCTCAGAGCCTGTACGCACCCTGTTCAAGGAGAAAAAGTTGTCTTCCGGGCGTTGCGCCTCAGACTTTCGCCGTCAATGTTGGGAATTTTAACAGCACTTCGCCCATGTACATGAGAATTGGTACCCATAAAACGGAAGTGAATTATCTACTTTTTTTCTAGGGGAAGAAATCGTTTGACCGGAGGACACCCATAGTGTGTCGTATAACACTATGGTGTAGAAAATAAGTTCAAATTAAATATCTTTTAAGTTGAAAGCAAAATTCTTCTGGTGATTATAAAAACACTAATTTTTCGTTTGAAGAATTACTTAGAGCTATTGCCTAAATTTAATTTTGGTTCATCCTTAAACTATTGTGTCAAATGATGCCAACGGTGAAAAATCTTAAGATGTTTACATTCAAAATAATACGGGCAGATGCACACAGAGTGCATCTGCTCGTATTAAGCAGACTATTCAATCATTAAAATGCACGCTCGTATCTTATGGTTTACGTTTCGTTGGATCATTTCAGGAAGTGGACGAAAACCTGAACTTTGATGAGATCATCCTGGAGGCGTGTAAGAGCATCGCAGCAGCCACGGGGGCGCTGGTGAAAGCTGCCAGCACAGCACAACGCGAGCTTGTCGACAGCGGTCGAGTAAGACGACGCCCCTCTGTCACTTCTGATGATGGACAGGTGCGTGCTTTGTTATTGGTGTTGCTGTTTAACTAGCCTGTCCGAATTTGTCTTCATACATACAAAAAAATGGCAAAATGTACCGTGAAATCTATTGAAATCTATTGTAAAATTAACTAAATGTTTCGTTTTTATTAATAATTTATTGCTGTTCTCTTCATCTCCGAATTACCGTTCTCTTTTCATGCGCTGCCATCATTTATTTTGTTCAATGCGAGCAAAAGTGCTGTAGGCAGCATCGAGCCCATGTGGCACACGCTGCTCCGGAAATTAACACGTGTACATTTGTCACAACAGTGGTCAGAGGGGCTGGTGTCAGCCGCTCGTCTCGTCGCCGCGGCCACCCACTCGCTGTGCGAAGCAGCCAACTCTCTCGTGCAGGGACACGCCACCGAAGAAAAGCTAATCTCAGCTGCTAAGCAGGTATGTGCGCCCTGGTGTACTTTTTACTACTGCTACTACACTATTAAGAACGAATCATTAAAAATGACAGTGTTGTACTGTTTTAAAATCTTTCTTCACACCGAAGGAGTCGTGTGTTTTTTCCCATAAATTTATGTGTCGTAGTTATTAATGACGTCTCTGAGGCAAGATTTACGACCGTCTTTCTTCGCTTATTCTTCTCTGACGCACTTGGTGGTAGGCACGCATTTCAATGTTAACTATGAATTCAGTATAACAGAGCAGTGGTATCTTTTGCCTTCATTACCACTGACAATAAGATAGCTTGCACAACCTGCCTGTTACAATGTTTAGTGGAGATTTTTGTTTACAGGTTGCAGGTTCTACGGCCCAGCTACTGGTGGCGTGCAAAGTGAAGGCGGACCCGAACTACGCGTCGACGCAGCGCCTGCAGGCAGCCGGCAATGCCGTCAAGAAGGCCACTGACAATCTGGTCCGGGCTGCTCAACAAGCCATCCAGCACGAAGAAGAACATACTCTTGTTGTCAACAGGCGGCTCGTGGGCGGCATGGCACAGGAGATCGACGCCAGGGAGCAGGTGTGTGTCGAGCTCTAGCTTTGCTGGGTGGGGCACGGCTTTCAGTTACATGCCCTAACTTTTATAGTTACGCGCAAGTTTTCAATTAAATGAAGCTATTTCATTTGCCCTCAGATAGTATGTTCAATCCAAAAAACGAGTACGTTTTGGTATTATTAAGTTAATTTCGTAGATAAGAGATAGGTTTACTATTCAACACACTCTTTATTTGCTATGACTCATCAAATTTCAGAAGTACCGTAATCGACTAGAGAAATCTGTGTGAATTTGATTCAATGGAGGTATAAATGATTCGTGTATGATGGTACATATATTCTGCAGTGTCTAAAGTGTGCAATTTGTAGCATATATCTTTTTTTTGGCAAACGAGAATAAGTAACACCAACATTTGCTAGCATAATACTCGATATGTATAGTGTTGAGGCTATGGTTGTCGTTTTACGTAGAAAATCTGAGATGGCTTTTCTTCTCGGCAGGTATTGCGCATGGAGAAGGAGTTGATGGGTGCGCGGTCTAAACTTGAGAAGATCAGGCAAGCCAAGTACCGCGCAGGCGAGAGCGGGCAGTCTGACACTGATGGCAACTTGTCAGGGTAAGTGCATCACAATTCAGGTGCAGCTCATTTTTTCATGAAAGAGTATCCCAAGTTTACATGTTTTGTGATGTGTATTCAACCTTTACTCGAATGCTGTAAATGTAGACTCTGGTTTCCCGAAAACAAATTCAAGCTCATTATTCAGCAGCTATGTACTAGTTGCACAGATAACTTTTAAAGTGCTGACTGTATTTGAACATACTGTATTTTGTCTAACTTTATCGGTGCAAATGCAGGTACGACAGTCCATTTGAGACATCTGGCTTACAACGAAGCATGTACTCCAGCACAGTACAACACAACGTCACAAACAACACAAGCGGTAGTGCCAATACGAGTGTGAACTACCAACTGACTAGCCCCATGCACAACCTGTCTCTCAACGATTCTCGCGGCAGCAGCGGCGGTTATGGATCCGCTAACGTGACAACCCGCACGTACCACACCACCTTCACCACCAACCAGAGTGCGCACAGTGAACCGGAGACCTCAGAAGTAGAAGATGGTCCCAGCTTCAGGGAGGCGCTCAAAGCCTTCCAGAGTAAGTCGACCTCTAACTCTGCCAACCAAAGCCCTAACACTTCCCGCAGTGGCATCAGACTAAGCAACACCAATAATCCCGAGACCATCCTGCAAACCGCCACTAACAGGATAGAGAAGACCATAGAGCACACCTCCACTTCTACTAACCGCACTTACCAAATGCAGGATCGCTGAACTTGTTTCAAGCGTTACAATTATCTCTGATTCGTTGAATGCTTTCTTCAAACCCATGATTGTGCTTTGTAAATGAAGTTTTCATGAGCCTTGTGAACACCTGCTATCGATGGTGTTCTAAGGGTCAAGTATAATATCCGTATAATTTCTCATTAGCATTTTCGTATTAGAATTACACATCTACATCAGAGATAATGCAATTTCATTCTCGGAAAGGACATTTCTTTATCGTTCGATTTTATGGAGGCTTGTGTTCGTGGGTCACGACTTCTAATTTAGCATAGTAATGGCTTCTTAATGTTGCTTAGATGTTTATTAGTGATGCTTTTATTTTTCATAGGTTAATGTCTGAAAATTACATAGCTGTTTATTGCAAATCATCTATGCACGCGTGACGTAAACTGGCGCTCGATAGATTGATATGGTCTCGATTGAAAACTGATGTCTGAGCAATTGAAGGTGTTGTGACTGATTATTTAGCGTAGAACTTTTCATATGTAGTGAAACTTGTGTGTTGCTGGTTGACTCGTTTTTTTTTTTTGTAGAGTTTCTATCCATAACTTTAGGGGCATATTAGAGACGACTTTTTCTGAGTCCCTCATCCAGTTGACATTTCACAAAAAACCGTAAAATGTTGCCAATTGATTATTTTGAGACATCGGTAAACCAGTGATTGTTGTGAAATTCAATTATGGTTCGTAGGTTTACTAAGCAGGTAGTTCGTCCGCTTAGTTGGAAATGTTAGTGCGGCTGATCATACTGTTGGTATACGACGCGGTGGGGCACCGCCAATACGCTCAGGCTCTTCTTGAAGAGCGTTTTCATTGCCTTCATGGTTGTCTTAAACGAGTCTTGTCTTTGACGATAAGATATTTATTGCCTTCAATTGTGATTAAACTTACTTAGAATAGAGTGTGGTTTCCAAGTTGCAAATTAAAGTTGCTTCTATCTATTGTGACACTTTGAATAATGTTTGTCATTGTCCACGTCTTGATTAATGTGCTAGCCTAATTTAGGAGTAAAAATTTTTTGAGTGACTTAAGTAGACCACTTGGAAAGTAGTTCGTTTTTTTATAGGAGCTGTATTTATACAAGTATAATGAACACTTTCAAGGCGCAACTCCACTCTGCTTACAGATATTTCATCTAATCTCTTCCGAACGAAAATATTTGAACACATTTCTTTTCGTAATCAAGAAGTAACATAGTTTCTACCCGCAGGCATCTCAAGCCGTGCTGCCACTTAAAAGTTCTACAGTTCAGGTATTGCCTTGAATTTCGACGTCCTCTACAATGGGTGCATTAGTCATTTGGTTCTCATTAGCCTTTGACTAATCCATTGGAGACGTATAAGTGGAAGTCTACTTAGTTTTAAAGAACACTCACGATTTAAAATAACCAGTTCCTGTTTTTAACCAATCACCTGTTTGAACGGTGTGTGAGGGCTTGGCTGATTATATTTAAAAACCTGGGAAGAATGGACTTAATTGTTACCCGAACTCAAATTATTTTTACTTATGACCTTTTTAAGAAGTACTAGTTACTAGTACCAAACCTGTTCCTGAATTATTTACTTAGTTCATGAAATTTAACCAGTGAGTGCGCAGTTCCAAGAATGAGCCGAGTAGTGGCCTTCTTTGCTCTGTAAAGCCAACGTTTGTGTTCACCTGTAGGGAGCAGTGCAATTTGAAGTATTCTACTGCCGATTATTCGAGTAAGTCACAACTAGCAACTGTGGGTATCAAAAAGTGTGCATTAGCATTGTTCTCAAAAATTTAAATCTAAACGAAACCTGTTTTACTTTGTTCAATTCATCAGTAAATGGAACGTGCGAGGAGACTTTTTGTCAAAAGGTCACTTTAATTTGCTTTGAGTTTTCAGTTACTGAAGTTAACAGTTCATATGTGCGGCATACATATTATCGGTGCTACGAGTGTAGATACACATTTTTTCAATTTTAAGTTATAAATTGTATGACTAATAAGTTCATTTTAACTCTTTAAGCAGCGGTTAATTTAAATTTCCCTTTTAAGCAGAACGCATTAGATTACAGTGATGACTAACTTAACATCTCATGGTGTGAACGAGTGAGCATTCTCTAACTTAATGACTCAAATAACATCGATAGGTGTTGTGAAAATGGTTAGCTGTAGTCCCTTGATTCGAATATTTGATAAATACGTCGAACGAGCTTAGATGTTGTGTATCTTTATTTACTTGTAATTAAGAAAAAACTGTAAAATGCTAAGTTTCTGGCTATTCTTTCGATTGTGTGTTTGAATCAAGTTAAAAGGGAGTGAGTTGAGAAAGAAGTATAGTATGGTCTTTTAGTGAAACTTGAAATTCCACGCTGTCATGAATCCTGCGCGGGTGACTACATGTACCGTACTCCTGCTTGTGCCTTCCTGTGCCTCGTGATATTTACTATTGATGCTGTGTATTTAACTTGAATGAAAGGAGCAGTTTGTTTACGAGTCCATGAATTTATCTATACATAGGTAAGGGTTTCTCAGCTGGCCCTCGGCTATGTAAGTGTATTGTGGGTAAAGTAATATTCGCTCAACGTTACAATGTTCCGAACTTTTTCCCAGGAGCCTCCATGGAATGGTTCTGTGGAATAGAGGTTGAAAATATTCGATTTGTATAGATTACCCTTCTTTGTGAATAAAATTTAGTTTTTAAATTGTGCAACAAATTGAATTAGCTGATACGTTCAAGATTTTCAGACAATTATTTTCTGTCCTTGAACAGGTCTTCAGGATTTGACATCCAGCATTGTATTGTATTGAAAGCGAAGTTTATTGCCTTTATGCTCATTTTTTCATAGTTCACTAAGAGTAAATATAATGGTAAGTTTGTTTATGATTTTATTGAACTAATTATGTGCATGTATGCTTCCCATAACTACTTATTGCCTTACGCTAATTTAAACGCAATCTCTCGTTCAAAGTAATTAAATCTAATTTGACGCTTTAGAACTCTTATTGTTAATGTTTTATCGTACATCAAGTTATAGCTTCATTCTGCACTTTCATATTTTATGTAAGTAGGCGAATATTTCTAAGCACTATTTCGAGGCCTCTCGAATTTTCACGTGTCCTAAAATTCGGTTAAAACTCTTCTGACATTTTAATCTTTGATGTAATTTTTTCCTATTAATGGCGAAATTTTATTGACCAAATTTTAATATAGCTTTGTCCTATAATATTTAATCAATTGTGAAGGTTTTCACATTATAACTAATATATATCTCGCGCCCCAACATATCATGTTAAGTGTATAGTTTTCTTTCCTAGTATAATTGAACCAAAATTAGAGTAACTTACGCGAACGCGCGCTCGACTTCACCTCGTTCGATAACAATCTAATTTCGTAGCCTAAAATTTGAAAAATGTTGAATTGTACTGCCAAATTGCTTTATATTTCTACCCGAGGATTTCAGAGACCCAATTTTGTTCAAATTCAAATTGAAGTCGAGACGCTGCTTGTACTGCCCCTCCAGCCTATCCGTCTCCCCGGGGTGTGCCGTGTACAGGAGTTTCTTACTCGGCTGGCCCCGCTGTATAGAAGCAATGAAATGTAGAACAACCATAACGTTCAGCTTCGTTGAAATAAAGTCTGCGTATAATTAGCTATCAGTTTTTAATAATTTTTCATCCCTCGGAACTTATCGTGATTCAAATGATCATTTGTACTTCAAATAAATTTGCGTGCATAGAATTTATAAGAAAACGAAGTACGTTTTATTGCTACTAGATTCATACTTTTCTGATCGATTTACGAATGATTTCACTGTCAATATTTAAAAAAATATATATTCGCATAACACACCATAAAGCTGCTGAAATAAACAAAGAATTTCGTTAAGGACGATAGGGGTTGAGCTAGAAAGCTAGGACATCGTGATAAATTCACGTACTGCGTCAAGCTTTTTTAGTTAGATATCCAAGTGAATCTTAACAAGCTAGTGAAAATGTTTTCAGACTCTGATATGAAACGAGTGTAGAAGTTTGATATTCAGTTATTACTGAATTATTATAATTAACAAATGCTCTAGCTTTTATAATCCACTCGGTTCTATTTAACACGCTCATTACTTCACAGGAGCATTGAATAATGAAAACGCTAATTGAGATTTGAGAGTTCTTTACATCCAATAAAGCTTATAAAGGTAAAACTGAACCTTGCATTAAGAATGCTTGGCTCAGTCATGCTTTGTCATTACTTATAGTAGCGAGTTCTAACGAAGGACAGACATAGGATTTTAATTCGGGTAACGTTTTTTCAAAGAAAGTAATGGGATCGTACCCATGAAACGGCTGAGGTTAACTCCCGATGTAACTAAAGCCGACACGAGAAAAATAAGAGTAACAAAATACAATAATTGCATAGCTCTTTACATAATCGACCCAACCTAGGAGGAGAACTGTCCATCGGACAACATTCTCTCGTAAATGTAAATAAATATCCGACGTACAAAAAGGACGAAAAAGGTTGCAGCATGAACTTTTGGAAATGTGTGCCAAGTGGAAATGCTTTTCATTTTACAAATAATCAAGTTATAAGAAATCGTACATTCGCCGCACATGGATGTCCAAAACATGAAATGCATGAAAATTGCTAAAAACAATTTTACAAAAGATAGCTAATTCAACTATACACAACAGCGATCGAATACAAAATGCTTGCAAAAGATGTCGCTATCAATAAAAGCTACACATTTATCAAGCTTATTCAAGTATCAACAATGAAGACAAGGCATAACTAGTATTTCAACAACTTTCTACAATATACACCAATAGTAGTAGTCAACAAAACTAGACAGCCAGCCTCTCAAATGCGAACACCATCTCGGACGGGGATGGGACTAGAGCATCCACGAGAACCCCACCAATACAATGACTGCTTTAAACCACACCACAGAAAAACAAACGGGGCAAGGAAACAGAAAGTTGACGTATCATTCCAGAGGTATATCCATCCGAGGCTGATAACGTCAATCGCAACCTTGGGTTTCATAACAAACACAAAGAGATTTTGACTCAGAAACATAAGCACCGGCACACTGGTAAGAATCGAGGAATGGTTACAGGTGGGCAATGAAAATGGGATCGCATATTTTATACGAACATAACTTTGCAGGCGACTTTCCACTTCGTTTTTAGGTCATTACTATGATTTGGCGGTTTCCTAAAAAAAACAAGCACCTAGTTGAAAAGGGTGCTTTGGCCCTACTAACACATTGCCTAGTACAGAAAAACGAATAACGAGAAGACAACCAATAGCAGGCTTGAAAAATAACTCATCAATGCTTTACCCGCTAACTCGAGATTTGAAAGAAAAAATAAGGCTCGACTCTCAAATTAAGCTCGTAGCTAGCACACAACCAGTGAGAACACTTCAATAATGTAATCTTGAGATACACACAATTGAACAAACCAGTGCACGAGAAACGATTGCTTTACGTTCACTGGAAGAAATAAATTGTGCATAGCTCACAGTTATTTGGGCAGATATTGGTAAAGATTTAAATTAGACTTTAGCTATGAGCTCGAGTGCACTCCTTCATAACCAAGGAAGAAACATTCCATTAATAAAACTCGAAAAGGGAAAATATGTTGGGACGCACCTAAATTCTTTCGAAAACCAATCAGTGGAAGAAGTATTACGACCCGATGAATGACGCAAATTCTGGGGAGCTAGACTAGAGATAAGATTGTCACGCATTGTTATAAAATAAGTTGATCCGTGAGAACGAGAGGATGAAAAGCATTATAAACAGACATTTGAGATCTATACACACAGCGAGGCGGACTTTCATTGAAAAAGATGGGAGCTGATGCCGATAATATAGAAGAAGATAGAATGTAATTTAAGGATTTTATAAAGGTGAATTGATTTTTTTAAGAAAATACCCCACGGTTACGATATCAAGAAGGCGGTGGATTTTAACCTTTGTTTCTCATTCAACTCATGTGAAAAAAACGCATTACCAGAAGTTGGAAGCGGCACCGATGAGGGGAAAAGCAAAGTGAGCTAGAAATTCATACTGCCAAGAGAAATGGCATGAAACTTTCGTGAACATCAAAACATTTTCTCTATTAAAAAATTTAAGAATGCATGAAATTTACTCACCGAGCCTCATTTCCTAACAGCGTTCGTTGGAATATTTGGCACAGATAATATTGTCTACTCGTACACCAATGCTTAAGAAGGAAAGAAACAGCCTCCCTTTTTCGCTGGTGAACATGCTTATCAAAAAGCACAATTTAACAAACTCCCAGCTAGCGGAATAACTCGATAAACGGCGTTTATAAGACAACTATTTCCCATAAAAAAATTGCCTTTTTCAGAGCATAACATGAATATGAACGAATGGATTAGTATACTGCACTGACGCAACACCAAGCCTAATACTGAATAAGGTCATCACCGAACAAATAGACACACCTAGTCGTAGCGGGAGCTTTTCACAAGCACAAATGATCACAAAAATAAAATGGTCACGTCATTTCTCACATAAAAAAATATGCTGGGGAACGCAATGTTGTTACAGATGTTAGCTCGAACTTCTAACTGCAATACAAACGAGAAATGATAATTATTAACGCATTTTTGGTAAGTACAACGCACATTTGAGACAGGGCAAAGTTCATCGCAAAAATTTTCAATAGTAAAATCGACGGATCCCGAATACGGACGAGAGCAAAATAAATTTATTAACTCTGTATGGAGTAAAATTTTAAAAAATCAGCCGACTCCCAACTCAATTTCATGTAGGATGCCGATTGAAAATATTTAATTTTTCATTTAACCTAAATATTAAGCTCACGCAGAAGTCAAAATTTTCCATTTAAAATATTGAACGAAATGATGACACGTCACCAACACCGGTATTGATTTCCTTGCAAAAAGAATTAGAAATATAGCAGTTCTTAAGCGAGAGAACTGCACACGTACCAGCAGAATATACTGTAGAGAATTTGGCAACAGTCATATATATCTGCCACCGAGATAGATTTATAATAATTTAGAAGTTTATTACATTATTCACCGTTTTTCAGTAAGTCTTAAGAATTTCAATCAAAGTTCCCTAACTAATTCATATCTTAAAAGAATGGCAGTTTTGCAGCGTACCACAGAATGCGTTAATAACATGAAAATAGCATGCAAAGAGCTTTACGAGCCTGCCAACAGGCACAACAGTAGATCATAACGATAAAGAAGAAAGAGATCTGAATGCAGAACGCAGAAGAGAGCAAAAAGGGGGCGGCAGCCACCACCGCCTCCTCTAACATCTACCGCGTAGTTGTTGGTGTGTCGATGGCAGTCAGACGGCATTGGCATGCGTTGGAGGAAAGACGAACCCGAGTCTGTTGCTTAGGTCATACGAACTCCAAGTGCGTTCCGGCATTTCTCATACACGACGTAAGATATGCTCACAGCAGGTGCGACCTGAAAAAAAAAATACGCTCGTTGACTTCTATGTCTGCTACCATACACCGAACAAACGGTTATTGTTGATGTAATCCTTTCGTACCTCTAACCAAAGGTCAGTTATTTTTTCATGAGAACATTCTTTCATTCTTCATTCGAGTATTATCCCAACTTTCCACATAAAAAATATCATAGAATTCTAAGCATGTTTTACCATGTTAGATGTGTTAATACAAGTCATCAAATCACTGATTTGTATGAACACAACAAAAAACACTAATACAACCAAAAGAGGAATGCAAACACAAATAGCAAAACCAGATCTCACCTTCATGAAATTAGGCGCAATGCCTCGGTACAGGCCGATAGGACCTTCTTTTTGAATGATTTGCTTGAAAATGCCTAAGGAAGTTGTGGGTACATCAGGCTTGAACACAGTGTCCTTCGTGAGCACTTGAGCCTGGAGCCGCGTTCTGATCAGAGCTAGAGGATATGAGGCGAGCTGACCACACGTCGAGGACAGCGCACCGCAACCGATGATGACGAACACAGAAGGATCTTTCTGGCCAGGCCGGAGAAGTGCGTAGCGCTTCTTCAAAGTCTCATACACAGCCAAGTCAATGCCCGCATATGGGATGATGCCCAGGAGGTTTGGTACGTAACCGCGGTAAAATGATCTGCATGAAGAATGAAAACGAGGTTCTTAAGTGAGGAAATTACTAATACACACATATTTGAGAGAGTTCCCTCCCTACATAAAATAGAAGTCCTAAGAATCATACACAAAATATATACGAGAGTTTAAAATTTTAACACGTATTCAAATTTAATAATTATACATGAATAGTGAAATGGATGAAAATTGCCATCAATTAAATGCTGAAAGTAAATACATGTATGTTTCAGTTTGGGAAAATAGTTATCGCACCTTGGGCCTTCATTCCTGTATATTTGCATAGCAGCGTCGAAGATGCCTTTGTACTGCCCGCTTTTTCGCAACGCCAGCCGAGTTTTGAGGACCTGCAAATAACAGAACCAAGTTATCACATCAGAAAAATAAAAATGTAAGCATTGCAAAAAAAAAAAACTTGCAATTCCAACAAGCTCATGAACCACACAACGACGTCTCAAGTTAGATTCCGTTTTAATGAAGCTCGTGACCCACATAACCTTTTCAGAGCGGATGTGAACAATGATGTGTTCGGAGATATCTGGGACGCAAAACCAAAATTGACGAGTTTACGTATATTATAACGGTGAAAATTTCAATAGGTACCAGAGAATATTTCTAATACGGGCGATACACCGAACTATTTAAAAAAAGGTCTACCTTACTTTGAGCTCAGGACCTCACATATTCCCCCTGGGAGCGCTAATATTCATGCTTACAACAGTTGTATCTACCGGAGCAGCAGGCCTGTGGTGATAACGGCTGGAATAACCCAGTGTATCGCAAGCTGCATTAAGACTTCAACTTTCAAGGTGTATCAGTAAAATATCACACTATCAGCGTACCTACTCAAAAAGAGGTTACGGTACTTCTAGAAAGCTGTAAATCACCCAAGAGCAGCACTTTCGTAAGGATATTGTAGTTATATTCGCTGAAACAATTGCACTACCCGCCTTGACTACACCATTTTGAATTTTAACAATGGTTTGCGAGCACAAACAATTGAAAAGGTTCATATTAATGTCTATCAACCTTATATGATTCCGAGTGCCCTCTCTCAGTTCACAAACAACCTTTCTGTTGTGCTGGTAATAGTGCTACCAATGTATTTTTACTTTGAAGTTTCTGTAAGTTTTTTATCAGTCCATTGAGAACATACAAATCCCTAAATCCAGATAAACATTTAAACATTAAATTATAAATACCAATATATCTTCTGATACACGACCACACTGATTTGCACAAATCCTCGGTCTCTTATGGATCATCTAAATGCTAAGTAAATTGCAGTAGCGTAGATTTACTAAGAAACGAACCAGATATTAAAAAATATTCAGGTGAAGAAACGAACCGAATACTTAAAATATTACAGGTGAGAACAGAACGAGATTAGTCACAGCCTCGCACCTCAAACAGACATTTACATACCTCCATGGGGTAGATGACGCTTTGAGAGAAGCCTCCAGCAAAGGACCCGGCAGCAAACCTCTCCCCAATACTGAGCTCCCTGTCGGCAGCACCGAAGTTTCTCATCAGGACACCCTTGGCTTGCTCGTAAGCAGCAAACTTGAAGGCGGACTCGGGGGCGATTTTGAGAACATTGATGAAGTTGCCGCGCCACAAGCTCTTCACGCCACCCTCATCGATCATGTACTTTACGCACTGACGTAGGCTTTTGAACTTGTGAGAACCATGCACCTGTAAATATTCCAAGTCTACTTTACCGGTATATTGCTAATTAACCCTAAAGAAATGAGCTGAATAAGATATACAGAAATGGGTGAGTTGTGCCAACATTTACAACGAAGGAAAAATAACAAATCTGTGTCTGCTTTCCTGCTCAGTTCTTCACGGTGAATATTCTTAATCTTCTTTTTCACTCGATATTTTCTCATCAAAATAAGTAAGTAGCGATGATATCACTTCTTAAGGCATTTTCTTTCTGTTACACGTAATATGAAACGTATCTGGCTAGCTGCTTTGTACAAAATCCTAATTTATTCCCAACTCATTACAACGAAATCCAAATTCTCAAGCAATATTATTCAATTCAATTAGTCCCAATATACTCGAGCACCAAACACCTTATAGCATAAAACTGCTAATAGAATAGATAATGTTCAACTAAAATATTCAACTAATGAGAACCCATCCAACAAAATGTGAAGTTCTAAAAACTTGGCAATTTTCACTGAATTAATCGCTCCGAATGTTTTTATGATTATTGTTTATTCATCGATAAAATTTCCTGCTAGTAAATTTTCCCAGTACCATGTAGTTGTGAGAAAATTACTGCTAAATTGTTATAATTTCATTGCCAGACCTCATTGAAGCCACTCGCTTTTCCACACTACAGGAGTATAAGGTAGGGTCTATCACACAGGGTCTAGCGCACATCAATTGAGTATAAGGTAGGGTCTAGCGCACATCAATTGCGGTATCACGTTTGCTTGGCAATGAATTTGCACTCCGCATTCACTTCACGAGATGCTCCTATGATGAATGTGGCACGCAGCTACGTGCTGATGTTAATTTATATTTTCGTGCTACTTGTAACTAACCTGATAGCATGGCAAAGGCAAACTACTGAGATAGATACCTAACGTAGCGTGACTTAAATTAGTCACGCTACGAACCTTGACCTAAAACGAGGATATCTGTAAGTTGAAATAAAGAATTTTCATACATTTAAAATGAATAATTTATGAGGAAAAACGCTTTGGTGAAGTTTTACCTCGATTTTCGACTACCATATGAAGTGGGAGTGTAGAATAATTTAAGAACTAAGTGGTAAAATCATGAGGAATAAAATGAAGTACATTTTGAATCTGACACGTTAATAAAGAAAAATCACAAAACGATGCAACGCACAAACGTATATGCATCGAGTAGGAGGTACGTACCTGAAAGAAGACTTTGAGTCTGTCGAGCGGTGCAGTGCAGGTTCTGCTGACCATGCCAGCAACACCCCCAGCCACCAGGTGGCGCCACCACTTGCCGGACACCCACTCCTCCGCACTGAAGTCGTCCGGCACGCTCAGGTCTTCACCGATGTCCAAGTTCTGAACGAATAGATGGTTCAATTATGCGTGCAAGGATTAACTAGAATAACCGAAAATAAAGAGCTTAATTTTCAGTAAAAAGTTTAAATAGATGATCAAATTAAGAAAAACAGTTAAAAAACGTATGCAAAAAATTGAGGGAAGGTTATGGGAACACAATAAAGCTAAATATTCAATTCGAGGAAAGCAGAGGAAAAGTAAATGCTGAAAATACCAACTGCGTGAATAACATTGAAAAAACATTCAGAACCAAGTGCTACATGTATACCTGATTTGCTGGTTAGAGCATTTTCGAAGAACACCCTTGAAAATTGAGGTGTGTCATTCAAATACTTCAGCAATTTTGTTATAAATCTTTAAGCACACTGGATACACTTTAAGAAAACTGATGCATTTCCGTAAAATTTGATAAGCAACTGAGAGCTCCCTTAATTAAGCACCTGTCAATAAATCGCTTTGGACAGCAGAGGGCTTCTCATTTGCACACATTAAATCGATGACCATAACATAGAGTGACGAAAAAAATGTGAACACACAGTAGTATTAGAATCGGGTATGATAATTACATACTAATTTATTGGTGCTTTGAAACTAGTAAAAAGGGTAATAATGTGCTTTTACCACGCACTATCAAAATTGTGACCATCACTACCATCGGTGTGCTAATTGATCATACATCAATCAGAAGACTTAACTTCATTATGACTTCAATCTGACTGAACTTTATCATGTGATGCCTCGTCACTGAATATCCTAAAAATGTTCAATTTGAATATTTCAAGTATATATGACAAAATATGCTAAATTGATCGAGCATCAATTTAAGCATTCAAGAGAAAAATTCAAGACGTACAGCGCGTTTGAGTGACAATTATTTTAGCTACTATTGACAATGAGCAGTAACAACGCAGCTATGTGGAGACTCCGGCACGAACAAAACTACCACATCTAAAAAGGTAGTGTCAACTCACGGTGGCATGTCGCCAGTAGAGTATGATGTCCTGGAGGTTGGCAGAGGGATGGAAAAGCAGGTAGTCGCGCCACTCATCGAAGCTGATCTCCAGGGTGCCATCTTTATCCATCCTGCAAACAAATGAACAAATTTAGACAAGGCCAACAACTACTAATAAAATAAAATTCGAATCAGTTCTAGCTTTCCTACTCACAGCAATGATGTTTCCAAGAAAGAAAAATGCACGGTGTATTATGCACTAAGGAAACGTGAAATCTACGCACAAAGTGCGTTCCTACACTCTGTGCTCAAAAACAGCATAATTCAAAAAGGTCAATTACAAAAAGTTAAATGAGAAAGTAAGAAGAGCTAAAAAGCTAAATTAATAACAGCTGTGAACTGAAAAATAGTTCGTAGAGAAGCAAAACAATCTGTTCAACCTCAACAGAAGGGAGGCCTACCAAGCCTTTCGCTTAAGACCTCAAGCACTAATTCCCATAGCTACAATAGCTGTATTTTCCCGAGGAGTAAGGAAATAATATTATCAACTTCAATGTTTACTCGCGCATTTTGCACAGATTCTAAAACCACAATGAACATCGAAGTTTTCAAGTGGCGCTAAATGTGAACTTCGAAGTTTTTAAGTGGCGCTAAATGAGCGCCATACTTAAGAAATGAACAGGCCAATAACAGCACATAAAAAGTATCAAAGGCAGAGCTAAAAAGAGAGTCGCATGAAAGGAGACAAGCTCAAAGAGGGAGCAACAGTCATTTTGCTTACAAAGCAAATTCAAGAAAAAAAAACGGGAAAATGAATCAAGGGAAAATACAACGAAGAACACATGGGCTTAGATAGCGAACTGGCCCAGTAAAAAACTGACCAAGTAATTGCAAAGAGTCAAGCACAAACCAGAAGAAAATATTGGTCAGAATACATCCGAGAAAAGAAAAACAAAAATCGCGGTCTCCTGTTCTTTTACAAAACGGAATGGGTAGAAAATAAATAGACACTGTATGACGAAAATATTGCTTATGAGAAGAGACGTCCATGCCCACGCGACGAAGAAAAAATCAGATTCACCAATTGCTTAAACCAAAAAGCCCAAAATATAATAATTCCGTCACACCCCCTAAATTCTTCCAAGTTCATAGAAAAAATACATACAAGGAAGACGCATACACGAAACGAAGCTACAAGAAATGAAAAGTTAAAAAAAATGGGAACCCTCGTACGGCCCAGCGTATACAATAAAGAACAAGGGGTAAAAGAAGAGAGACGATCTCGAGCCTAAAAAAATAGGAGCATTTGCAAGACCCAGCGTATGAAATAAAGACCAAGGAGTAAAAAACTAAAGAGAGACGCTCTCGAGCCTAAGAAATGGTTTAGCTGTTCACTCAACAGGTCGATGGGCCTTGGCCTTGAGGGGGAGTGGAAGGCCACACGCTCCCCCTGCCCCTCCAGTGACTGACCTCACGCGTGTCAAGGCCCAAAGGGCGGAGGGCAGCACCGTGTCAGCTCAGCAGGCGATCAATGAGTCAATTCATTGTCTCCACAGCTCATACCCAGTCTAACTTTTTCGCGCATGCATGTTTTTCGTCGCCTATGCGATTTAATAACTAGGGCGGCGGAAAACATGCATGCAGGCGGCGAAAAAGTTAGACTGAGTACTTTCTCAGCTCAGCAGGCGACCAATGAATCAACTCTGTCACCGCAGCTCATACTTTCAAAGCCCCAATAATGGTTTCAGATGTCTCGCTAATATTCTAACGCGCACTCGTGTGCTCATCATATCGGAGTCACGTTTAGAAGAGTTTAGCCAAGCTCTTAACCTTCAAGTAGGTAATCCAATATCATTGATTCACTCCTTTGAGATATTCGCTCCGAGCAAGTTAATGAACTTTACCGCTATCCTCGTATTTTGCGTGGCTCTCTAGCATCAGAGGAAAGACTTTACAATCGTTTTAAATCATTTCGCACGACGATGTCATGATAAAAGAACATTAATTTCGATAGCTCCTACTCAAATAAATCCCTCATAAATAAGAATTCGATTGATTTCACAGTCAATTCTTTGAAAGCACTTACGATAAATAATTCTGTTCTATTATCAATACGAGTATATGCAGTTATTTAAACAGTGATATCTTGAGGAAATAAGCTAAAGAATGACGTAGGCAGTGTGAATAGCAGCGGAAATGCTCGTGTTCAAAGTCAGTCGCACAAAACGCCAAGATCTTCATGATTAAGTAAAGGTACAAATAGCCTGCACACTACAAAAAGGAAACCTAACGCGGCTTACTACCAGTAACGGTGGATGCAGCAGTGAATAACGCACCTTCTTCTTTCTAACTCACTTATTAAGCGCATGCATAAAAAAGATTCCTTCTAAATTTTCACGGTGGTGAATCGCACCCGCTGTGATTTTTATTAACGTTAAATTAAAACGAACATGAACATTAAAGCTGGATCATCGAATCCACTAGAAAATAACAGGAAAAAAAATCGCAGAAAAAATTCCACATAAATTAACTCACCAACCACTTACGATGAGGTTTATGTAGTGGGTGATTTTTTCCCACTCATGCCACTGGCAGGTCTGGCCGCGATCACAGGCACACTCTTCAACGTCGCTGTCTACACGAGTAACATTGGACGCATTGCAATCGATACTATCATTACCAGGGTCACCAACACTAAGGTGTATGCTACCACCATCCTTCTTCGCGTGCGAGGCAGCATTATCGCCTTTCTGAACAGCATTTCCACATGCGCCGCTGGGGTGAGGCATACCTTCAGCGGCCGAACTTTGGGCACATTTCACCATCATCAAATTTCTGGTAAACTTTTCAAGACGCTTCGCATGGCTATCACAATGCAAGGAAGTGAGCGGACCACAGGAAACTTCGTCACGCAAGTAGGAGTCGTCAACCACAACGCCTTGTTCTATTAAGTCATGCAACTCGCAAAAGCGTGACTCGCAGGAGTTGCTTCCATCGCAGACTCGTTGCTCATCAATGAACGGGGTGGGAAAACAATCTTCAGCGTCCCGCAGCATGGCGTTGGCATGCTGGTAACGTCACTCAACAATTTCTGACTATGCTAAAACCAGGAAATGCACACATTTATCATCAAATGTTATACTTTAATATGGTAGATTCACGAACGAATAAATATTAAATGTTTCAATTAGGATTCAAACACTTTTTCTATCATTCAAGGATAAGACTGAAAATTTGAAATTAGATTGCTCAACAACGCTACATTTTAGTAATGGGGTACTAGGTAGAACATTAAAATTCGATAAAAAGGCATCAAAAAAGCCTTGAAATAAATAAAAAATGGAGCACAAAGTAAATACAATTTCAAAGGTTGTACGCGTTCGATGTACGAGCAAGATGGTAACTCTGGAAGAGATATGTACAACACAAGGCTTAATTTCAAGCAGGAAATACCACACACGCGCTCACGGAACAAACGGCCGATGACCGACTACCCGGAATCACTGGGGATAACTTCAAGAAACTCTAGAATATCAATGTATGATAATGCGGGCCAAACTTGTCTGTTTATAATTTTGGCAGGAAAAAATCATGAGCTGTATCGAGCTTAGTCGCAGGGGATATTAAAGGAGAAATAACCACAAAAATAAGAAGCAATCGGTCAGGTTTCAAAACAAAATTGTTCAACCAGAACTTCAGCAAAATAAAAACATAAGCCAAAGGCAAAATACAAATAGAGTAAAATAAAAACCAAGAACAAAATAAAAACCAAAGGTCAAATAAAAATTAAAAGGTAAAACAAAAAATGGACCAAATACAAAACCAAGGGCAAAATGAAACGCCAAGGGCAAAATGAAACGCCAAGGGCAAAATGAAACGCCAAGGGCAAAACGAAACGCCAAGGGCAAAACGAAACGCCAAGGGCAAAACGAAACGCCAAGGGCAAAACGAAACGCCAAGGGCAAAATGAAACGCCAAGGGCAAAATGAAACGCCAAGGGCAAAATGAAACGCCAAGGGCAAAATGAAACGCCAAGGGCAAAACGAAACGCCAAGGGCAAAATGAAACGCCAAGGGCAAAACGAAACGCCAAGGGCAAAACGAAACGCTAAGGGCAAAATGAAACAACAAGGGCAAAATGAAACACCAAGGGCAAAATAAAACGCTAAGGCCAAAATGAAACACCAAGGGCAAAATTTAAATTAAAAGCAAATTTAACATCAACAGCAAATTGGAATAAAAGGCGCAATAAAAACTAAAATAACATAACACACTCAAAACTTATCATTTTATCTCATTTTCCACGAAATAAACATTCACCAACACATTTAAGAGACGCCACTTCGTCTGGAAAACAGATCTTGGATACACGCAGGCGTAGATGTCTCTCCTACCTCAAAGACCAGACAACACGCAAGCTCTTTCAGCCGAACGAAACCCAATCGGCACGATGTGCGTCAGCGGCGCAGGAAACCTACAATACAACGGCGTGCGAGCCTCACCGATCAATCTTCCACCAGCGGCAGCGCCACAACGGGTAATTTAGAAATCGCCTGCGGCGCGTCTGTTGCCTTCAGCGCAGGGCAACGTCTCCTGCCACTGCCACGTAGCTGACGCATCAGCAGGTCAAACGCAAGGCGTTGAAACGAATTTGAGGAATTTTCTGAACTTTCATTTAGTTTAAGCCTCCATAACCACAGCAAAGAAGGTGCTCTCAGGAGAGGAAAGACGATGGTATCATCTAAAATGGTATAACGAAAACGGGAAATCTATGCACAAGGTGTAATCCCACACCTTGCACCTAAAAAGAGAAAGATTGACAACTTTATCAAACAAGAAACAAGTTGAACACGAGATAGTCACTGAAAAAAAGGACTGCAAGGAACAGGACAGGTGGTTCATATCAAAGCAATAAAAACTATTTCAACAAAAGAAAGCCCTACCTAATCTTCAGCTCGAGACCTCACATCTTCCCTTTAGTAGCGCCAATTCACCAAGATACAATAATTCCATCCCTCTGCGGGGAACTACACAGAAAGATCGCAACACTAAGATTTGAACAATTTAACAGGGAAGTACCAACAAGTTGCGCCAACCGGTTACGGTGACATGAGTTGTAGAAAGAACTTTGTTTTTACGCATGAAATGCGTAAAAATCCTACCTATGAAAAAAATAAGACAAGAATTCTAAAAAATTGTCCAGATGTGACTTCATTACTTATTGGCAATAAAAATATCACTGAGAAATCGCTTGTACAATATGAGACATGTTCGCAAGCTCAGCTACTCTTCTTATAGTATTTCAGTATGAAAACAATACGCTTAAAACCACCAGTCTGAACGGTCAATACAATTTTATTCTGCGCGATGTGAAAACTGCTCAGAATGAACACATTTCAGTAGCTGCTAAAATTTGACAACCGTCACGATTCCTGTCATGTACTGGATTAATTGCAGACCAGGTCAGACCAATCGGACGATGTCTAAAGATGAGCACACAAGTAAGTGGCCGCGATAAGGACCATTTGAACCAATATAGAACGGTAGCGAAGAGAGCGTGTGGATCAATGGGAGAACAGCCGTTACCAGGTGAGGTCGGAGCGTGATCACGTGTCCTTCTATGATCGATGAGCGCCTCAAAAATAAAACCAAGCAAAACCAACTATTCGTAGCGAAAGCGACAACTCAGATCTATTCTGTACTGTTGTGAATGGTTATTCTTGTTTCTAACGCGTGAACATACGTGAAAATATAATGGCAGAATTCATGAGCCTGCCATTCAGCGCCAGTAAAATTCCATTCAAAAATACAATTTACCAGTTAAAATAGCCAAGCGAAAGCCGGGCACACTAAAGTTGCAGCGAGGAATCGATAACCAAGCCTGGCTCAACGATAATTCTCGAAGCTCGCACGTCCAAGGCGCATTAATGGCTCAAGCTTTACGATTGTTTGAGTATTAACACGTTAGTTGCGATGGGTTAAACTGAAGTTCAATATTCAACTTAAATTCAAAGTCAAAAGTGATAATCAAATTTGTAAATATCAAACATTAACTGGGCCTGTTAAATGCCATTAATTTAGAAAGGTTGTTAGAATTTTTCAAAATGACCCATCGATGGGTCGTTTTGCAGCAGGAAAAACCTAACTACGACCCACCGGTGGGTCATACCGCAATGAATGTGTTAAGGGGGAAAGTAAATTGAAAGTTGGCTGGTATACATTCCTAGTTCAACTTTTCGCCGGAGCATGCATGTTTTTCGCCGCCCAAGTGATTAAATCGCTTGGGCGGCGAAAAACATGCATGCTCCGGCGAAAAAGTTAGACTGGGCTAGAGCTGTACAGGCAGATTGGAAGAATCAATTATCAAGCCTTGCACTAACAGATAAAAAATGCCTGGAAATGTTTAAGAGTAATTGAACATGGATTATTTTTCTTGCGGAGAAAGTGATTTCCTGCAATACCACTGTCGTAAAGATGGACAAGAACATACTAGAAGAGCATTGATAAAAGCATTCACAGATAGACGCGTCTTATCGCAGAAACACGTACTTGTGGCGAGCCAAAACCACGCATTGCATCATGCAAGAACCGCTTTTCTAGGTCCCACAACCACATTTCCACGTGTCCCTATGTCCATCAGTGGTGTGAGTGCTCTGCTTGAAATTTAAGGCACAGCCACTCTACATGAGAGTCGATACATTATTCCATTGCCACCCAAAAGGCCTCGTACATTAACCGCAACACGGGTTGGACAACTTGTGTTTAAAAACGCTCAACATAGAAGAAGCAGCTGCTGCTCTTTTGTTCAAAGTACAAGTTGCAGCAGATGCGATGAGGCTATTGCACCGACCGCTGCCGCGTTCCAGGAGGCACTGACATGCGCTCTCTGGTATACAGCGGCATGGTCCACATGGCCATGCTTGCACGCAGTCTCGAACTGGACTGGCGCATGACATATCCCTCATCTGTCACTGCAAGTTAGTATAGTAAGTGAACAACGAGCTCAATTTTCTTCAGTGTGCGTGCAATCGCACGAATGAGAATATCACAAAGAAAAGTGAATGAAGTAGCTTAAGAAATTCTTGCCTTGAACGCTCGAGGTACAATGATAAGAATATTTAGCACCACTAAAAATATTACGCCTTCCATAGCGGTAGTAATTTATCGTACAGTCTTAGGATACACCAGATCCAATTCAAGTTCCTCTCATTCTATACTAAATGATGCGTTCCTCCATCCTCTGTCTGGAACACCTTTTTTCGTTAGGTTCCCTCATAAATATCTATTCAGAAGTGTGTTCTTACACAGGATTCCTAACGCATAGAAAGTGCAAGATCAAAAGACGTTTGGGGAACAAGGTAAAAAATGAAAGCGCAAGTAATAGATACTGGAAAAAAAAGTAATAGTGAACCGAGGATCGACGGTCCATTACAAAAAAAAACTTTCATTTCAACGAAAAGGTTTACTAAACCTTAAGCTAAGGACCTGATATCCTCCTCGTGGAGAAACTTTTTACAACGAAAAGAGTACAACACTCTCGATGTTATGAAACTATTGCATAAAAATAGGATACTAGGGCAAGATCAAGGGAAGTTAACTATTTCTATATTCCTTAATCGTCTCTTTAGCTGAATAAATAAATTAAGCACAAAACAGTAGCCCAATCTTTACAATCTAGCGCCTAATACAGCACACGTCGTTTCTTAAACGACTCAGATGTAAATAATATTCCGAACAAGTTGTAACTATATACGACCGTGTTAAATTATTAAGAAATAAAGACAAAAATTAAGATTCAAAACGGAACGGCGACGTCAGAAAGTAGCAGATAATTTGCGACTCGGGCACTAAAACTGCAAGCACTCGCTCATTAAGTAGATCATCGACCTCTGTTCAAATTTGGGCCTAACATTATCTCAAGACAGCAAACATAATGACCCAGACAGCCGAGCAGACATCGCTAGATGGGTAATCTCAGTCAATAAGTCATACGTAGTACACCTCTAGTTCATAATAGCCCTGCTGCGCACACGATCGATTTCAGACAAATATGGCCGCGTTATCACCCAAATAGGTTACAATGAATGAGTGAGTAACGAGTAATTTATTTCGAATGTACTACAATTGTTGGAGGTTAGGGAGGAATTTAGAAAATGTCGAGTTCAGCCCATTTCATCGTCAAGCCATGCGTGCAATGAAGTGAAGCATTCATAACCACACGTACATTAACGAAAATCCTCAAAAACAGCACAAACTGCAATGAAAACGTTGGGTACATTTGCGGAATTAGAATAATATGGATATCTGACAGCATTCACTCATATGCTCTGGCCAACGACTATAAATAACGGAGAAAATAATAAACGAGAAGCTATTTGCAACAGCAATAACAATAGCAGAACGGCTAACGTGGAATACCAGAGCACTAACAATGTAAACACTACGAGCAGTGAAATCTGCAATGGTTTAGTTCTTGCTTAGATTAGATTATAAGTTAGTTCAAGCCTCCCTATCCGCAACAAAGGCGATCCAAAGAGAGGAAGGAAGAAGGCACAATTTAGTACGGAGTTAAGGGAACGCGGAATTTATGCAGAAAGGGCATAGAAACAGTAAGATAAGAAAGAAGTTCATGAAACAAGATCAAAGATGAAGAACAAAGTAGTAGGTGCTGAAAAAACAGGACAGCAGTGAACCGAAAAAAGATGGTTCTTAACATAAAAACATTTTATTTCAACAAAAAGAAGGCCTACCTAACTCTCAGCTCGGGCCCTCACATTGTCCTCCTGGGAGTGCTAATTCCCATAGATACAATATTTGTATCCCCCCTGGGGGGTTTAGTTCTTGCTAATACTTCAGAAGTTTACAGGGACTCAAACACAGGGGTTAATTTTTTATTGACTGTATCGTATTAGAACACGTAAATTTTCGACTGAGTCGAAATCAATGCCCCTGAAGTTTACCGATAATATTGAGACTAAGGGCCAGCCACGACTTCACAATTAACAAGACTGTTCATCGCCGGGCTTTCGATGATTAACCTATAGGTGTTATTATGGCATAATAATGAAATGTGATCAGGGATGCAGACAATAATAACATTGAAAATTATGATTTCTGCACACCAAAATGTTGAGGAAAACATCGACGTACCATTTGTTCTAATAATAGAAGTAAATACAATGCGATAAATAAGGCATATTTTTCCCACCATTATCATTTCATATTCAACACCACAAGAAAAGCAACTTGAATTATAGCGCTTGAAAACGGAAGCAAAGACCGTATGCTTTCGACACGCAGCCGGGAGATTGGAAGCCAATAGTGGTCGGCTTAATTTAGCAGCGAGGTGCAGCTCTTCCTGGCAATACGTTCTCAAGGACACAGAGGCGCGTGCATATCCCAAGTCATGCCTAAACCGACGAAAGAAAAAGCCGGAACGACTGTCCGTCAACTTCATAGAGTAGCTCCAACCCGAAGACAGTGGTACAGAAGCTAATAAGATAGCGGACATCAATACGAATAACATAACTCTGTTAATCAGTGAAATTACAAGAAAGTTTTAGAAAGACTGTACCGTTCACAGAGACGTGCAAATATAGAGTTTCAAAGTGGCATAAAGCAAATCAGTACACAATTAAAGTTAGGTTAAAAGTGATATAATAAGTTTTGTGAAACAGAGGGAGTAATTACATTTGATATTTAAACAACACAAACATTTTACTTTCTGAATATATTTGCCTGAATTCCATAATATCGTGACCGTAGTAAAATTTAAGCCCAAAATAGAACGCACTAAGCCACTGGTAACAGTTGGTGGGGAGCCTGACCAACACGCTTCATCTAAATATAAGCATCATGCAACTCGGTCACTTGAGACGAGCTCTTATGCATCTACTCTACGCTGGTAACGCGTCAAATGCCATTTGCTACTTATAGACAGTCAAATACCCTTGAAAGTATTGTGAAATTTCATTTTAAAATTCTTCAGCCAAAGGAATTGGTAAATCAAAACTGCAAATTTTCAAATTCACCATTTTGTATTCCAAGGAATTGTAAATCAAAAGTCTTTAATCAAGTTAAAATTGTGAAATATTTAACGACTTTTCAACCAAAAGAATGGATAAATTAAAATTGTGAAATGTTACTCTCTTCAACCAAAGGGATTAGTAAATTAAAATAGTGGTCAGTACACTCATCCAAAAAAAAGAGAGCAGAGCACACATCCCCAATACCAGCACTTGGCACAGAAGGCATGCGAGACGACGGCACATATCACGTGACCGCGCTGTACCAAAAGCTGTTCTGTAACTCCTGCTCACACGCTGTGTATAATGCGTCTATAAATAACCTCGATAACATAGCTCTACTTGTTATGAATAGAGGTTTGGTTTCAAGTGCATGCAAGAACCTTATAGCATCCAATTTTCGGAACATGTCAATTCAAAAGGCGAGTGATGAGTTATATTAGGTAAAGCTGTAAGCTTGTAATCTCATTGTACTGCAAGCGATAATTACAATTAAAATTACTCTATTCAACTTTTGTGATTATTGTAAAATAGTAATAGAAATTTAAGCACAAGGTGTGTTCTCACCACAAAGATCCCCTGCGCAAAGAAACAGTAAGTTAAGAAGGAAAGCTGTAAAACAAGATAAAAGAATTAGAAGAAAATTGGAGAGATTGCTGAGAAATAGGACAGCGGTGAACAAAAAATAATTCTTAACAAAACAACACAAAAAATACATTTTAATACAACAAAAAGCAGGCCTGCTGACCTCACTACTCCCTACTCAGGAGCTCACAATTTACCCCGAAAAGCGCTAACTTTCTATAGATATACTTGTATCTCCCTGATGGGACTGAGTTACTGATGAGTTCAGTTTTCCAGTAGCGGTCAGTAGGTGATAGTACACATATATCACAGCAAACGTTACTTCAGATATTAATACCGTTATTCAAATGCTGAAAAAAGAGCGACATAGTTACGTCAACTATTTTATCCAAAATTAAATACTTTCCCTTACCAACCATAAGCTACTTAAATTGAGAGCTCATGAAAGCTACCCGGTTACAATGAAGGAATTCATTCAAAAAATGAGGAGAAGGGCTATTGAAGTTTTCGGCAATCAAAAATTACGTAACACAGCGGCGCTCAAAGACAACACCAAACCACGACGCAAAATGAAAGAAAAAGTGCACCGCTAACTGAAGTCACGAGTGCGGCAGCGTAGCTTTCCAATTGTAGCGAATTTCCTCATTCCGACGCACACATGACCATGCTATCTCCTCACAGAAAAATATGAAGTCCAATGTTAACTATCACCTAAGAACAATTGGTGCCCAAACTTGACTTTGCGCGTTCACCTACTCCCGAATGTGTCTGACATCTACAATGTATAGTCTAGAATACCAGCACAATAATGAATATCACGCAGTAAACTAAGCAAACCTACAGGAAAGTCGACCAGCAAGCAAGGCCAAAAACGCACATTAGAGCTGCCAAGAACGCAGTGCACGCCACACACACGCGCACTCCTCCATTTTCTTTTTATTCGGCAAAGAGACACAAGGTTCATTTTTTTCACGCGAGGAAATGAGTCACAAGGCGAGCGAGAAGCATGAATGGGCGTGAAAAATATTCGTCGCCGAAGCGAAATACGACAAATAACTTACCCCACAAAGTTCGACAGCCTGAAACAAATACAAAGAACTCTAAGCACAAAGAATTCAATGAAGTTTGACAGCACCAGTCTATTTCTTTCTAAAAATTGGCCAGCAACGCTAATGAAATCAATACCAATGTCAACATGAAGACACCAAGCATGTATACGAAGCACATTAGGATCTAACACAAGCGGTGAATTACTAAATCTACGAGTTCACAATACTATTTCACGAAAACCAAACCCAGAAATGACAAGGGATCAATTCATAAGTTATTATTATTATTATTATTATTATATAAGAAAGTTTTAGCCTCCCTTAATTGCACGACAAAGATGTTCTAAGAGAGGAAGGAGGAAGGCACCATTTAGTATGGAGTTGAGGGAACGCGGAATCTATGCACAAGGTGCACAGAAACAGGAAGCTAGGAAAGAAGTTCATGAAACAAGAAAATGTTGAAGAAGAAAGTTAGTAGTAGGTGCTGAAAACAGGACAGCAGTGAACCGAAAAAAGATGGTCCGTAACAAATCAAAAACCTATTCTATTTCAACAAAAGGAAGCCTACTTAGCCTTTAGCTCAGGCCCTCACATAGTCCCCCTGGGAGATCAATTCATAAGGTGACGCACCATTCGATGAAAGTCATCCTTAACGAAACGGGACGAAACGAATCCAGTTATGATGAAATATCACGGCACAACCTTCACGGATCGCTCACCTTGGCATACTTGAGCGGTCGCTTGTCTATACAGCTCCAGAGTTTGCATGCCCTATGATTGTCAGCCCCTAAATTTACTGTAGCTCAGGTTACAATCAATGCAGTTCTCTTTCTTCGTTACAAAAGGATATCGATATCCGAACGCGTGTCCGCAGCCTAAAAAAGCGCTCGGAGCCACAGAACAAGCGTTCGAGAAGAAAATAATGAATGGAACTTTGCGACAATAAGTTTCACACCATTGCTATGATTCAAGTTACTAATTAGGTTAGCAAAACAGTGAATTTACAAGAAATTTTAAGCAATATTTCCCTGTTTTACTTTACTTTACCGGAGCAGAGAAATAGATTTTGAATGAAATCAAAACAGATCTTCGACGGTCGGAAAAAAAGGGACAAAACTGCTGAAGTCCGATTAGATGTTAGCCTCCCTAACCCCAACAAAGGCATTGCAAAGAGGAAAGAAAATGGCGGAATCTATAAAAGCAAGTTGAGAAAGAAGTTCATAAAACACGATTAAAGATGAAGAAAGAATAGGTGCTGAAAAACAAGGCAGCAGTGAACCAAAAAAAAAGATGGTTCGTAACTAAACAACAAAAAATAGTTCATTTCAGCAAAAAGAAGGCGTACTTAACCTTTAGCTCGGGACCTCACATCTTCATCCCTCTGGGAGCGATACTTTTCATAGATACCAAAAAAGCATCCCACCGAGGGGAACTACTGAGCTCTCTAACAACAGTTCCACTGATGAAAACGATGCAAGCTCGACACATTAATTAGACATCGCAATATGCATAACACTGCAAAAATTGACATCGAATTTCCTTCGAATTAGCAACGCTTACATGTCTCGCACTTAAACCAATTAAGAAAATAAACCAAAAAAGAACAAACTTCTCGAAGTATCGCAGCCAAGAAATCGGCCGCATGAGGTAAAAATGGAGAAAAACCGCTGGAAACTTCCCACCGATCCAACGTCACCAGAACTGGATCGTGACGTCGACGCAGCCAACACAGCTGTGGGCAACTATCGCTGCCAAAGAATACGGCCGCAGGAGGTACAAGTGGATAAGACCGATGGAAACTTCCCACCGATCCAACGTCACCAAAACTGGATGGTGACGTCAACAGCGCCAACCCACAGCTGCGAGACACCAAGCAGCCTTCGGAAGCTGCAGTTCAGACCTGGGACAGTCTAGCGACCGTCGCAGAGCACCTGACACGCATGCAAGCATCCGCGAGTGCCAACATTCGGCCCACCATGTTTCAATAGATCTTATCTACTCTACAGGAAATTGGCCCACGCGTTCATCCAATATATCAATAGCTCTTGTTTGTTATATAGGAAACTTTTCACACTCTAGACATGTATGAAATGAATGAAATTTGAAGTCATAAATTAAAATGCTGTATTGTTCAATAAACTTTTTCTAAAAATTGTTTTTAAACTGATAAAACCTCTGTTGCCTCAATATAGATCTAACCCATTGCAGTTGTCTTGTAAAGTCTTCTAAAATAAGTCAATTTACACAAAATAATATCAATGGAGTTGAAATGTAACAAATGTAACAGTTTCATAATTTCAAGTTAAACTTCTCAATGAATCTTGGAGAATTTACGAAGGCTAACTTTGCAGCACTTTCGCACAAACGTCTTCAAAAAAAAAGCTAGACTTTCGGTGGCTATAGACCTTACAATTCCTTATAAATAAATTCATATTCCACCAAGATATTTCTGTTCGTGCAATGAGTGGCGCCCACAGGAAGTGCAATGTTCGAGCAGGAGTACAACGGAGAAGTGTTCCTCGCACACAGCGTTCGAAGTAAACTGAACTGCAAGGTGTGATAAAGAGCATTTTTACTGATTAAGGTAGAGCTTCACGTATCACGTATTAAGGCTGTCAACCGATTAGATAAGAAAAAACAAAATCTATCAAGGCAAAAATTAGATCATACTACCGGTAGTTAGGACATACTTATCCAACTGGGACTATTTTTAAAATCTCAGACATAGATAAAAACACGCGCTGGGTCGGAAGTTCCGCATCGATCGCGTGGAAGGTCGCAGACTATAGGGCAGTACCCACATCAACGTGTCAAGATGCAGTAGACATATTCTACCCAACTGCGTAAACCTTTTGTACTCATTAGGCCCATACGATCTTTCTAAAACATCCTTGATACATAGTATTTGTTAAATTTGTAACCTGTCGTGCTCTTTAAAATTCATTGCCGCAAAGCAGTTCCCAATTCTGATGACACTGATGACCTAAACAGCCTGCCTAATAACAGTGATTGTCATAACGGTATAACGAATAAAAAATTCAGAAGGTTGAATGAACCTCCAGTGAAAAAACTACTACACGGCCTTCAGGCAGCGATGACAGACTGTGCGGAGATGGAGTGTGACCTAGGCAAGAGAATCCCATACTTTGCACGTGTCTAATTAAGGCCAGAACTCTGACGTAATACACAGCCCCTCTCTCGATCAAGTTTAGCTTTCAGCAGGCTCAAAAAAATTCACGAAGCTAGAAATCGAAACGCGTCCTCCAAAACACGTTAACATTCAACAGTGGGTCTATATAACGGCTGTAATGCCTTTTAAATTTTTCGATAAACATGCAACACGTTAATCATCAAATTCAGTGAATTTCGAGGAATTATTATGTCAAGTAGTTCAAAGGCTACTCAGCCACAACGAAGGTGATTTCCAGAGAGCGAAGAGAATAAACCACTTAGTATAAACTTTAAAAACTGTGAATCTATGCACAAGGTGTGTCCCCTCCCACGGACTACCATACCATGTGCATAGAAACAGAAAATTAGAAAGGAAGAGGGGAAAAAAGGCAATGGCATGTAAGTCAGAACAACCGAAACATATCGTTCACAAACGAAGCACTGAGGTAGAACAGCATGATTGTCAAGTACGTCGGTCACACTTCACGATTGCGCCAGACACACGAGGGAGCTCCTCTATCTACACATTGGCCTTGGCAGCAAGCATCGGAAACGCGAGCGAGGCTGGGAGAAGAAGAGCGTAACAACGAGGAAGTGCAAGCGCAAGCAAAGAAGGTAGGGCAAAGCTCGAAATAAAAAACACTACCGAGCTTGACCTACTGTATGGGTGATTGTCAAGAGCGTGGGGCACAGAGCTCAAATACATCACTTAGTCTGGAACACTTGCCCTAAAGTGGGCAGACTAGGATATGAACAGACGATTAGCTAGTACAAACTACGAGTATTCTTGGACATCGGGTATTTTTGAGAAAGAACTACGAGGCTTGAAAAACTCAAGAAAAATTAAGAGCATCAACCAACAGATTTCTAACTTCATCAAGTTTAACTCTTGATTTAAATTGAATTAAAACAGAAAATTACCACCGAGAACACATTGATATTCGCGTGAAGCGCACTTCAAACTATGCATCATGTTTTGGGTTAAAGAGCCTAAAGCAATGGTTTTCATGCACTTCATTCACCCAAAACTTATCCATTTTGGAGCGCTGATTTACAAATGATAAAATTTATTATCACGCACTTTCTTTTCTTTTAATCGGCAGGAAAGCATCTCAAAAAAGTCGAAAAAAATGTACCTGAAAGAAAGTTACATCTTTCAAATAAAATAAGTAACATTAAAGATTAACAGAAAAACGCTAGCAAAGAGAGTACACAAAACGATTTAGCAGTCACCTTAGAATTCGAGTTCCGAATTCGACGAGCCAATGAACAAAATTTCCCTCAAAACTGTTCAGCACGTGCCGCAATTGAACAACTCGATTTCGCGTGATGTAAAAAAAACAATCGCCAACGGAATTCTATGAAGAAAAAATACAAGATAACTTGAATTGTTCAACAACGCGAAGCCCCTAAAACAAATAATTGAGCAACAGAACGCTGTTAAGATTATTCAGATAGTTCACAAAAATATCACAAATTATTTTCAAAAACACACTTTTTTAATCCTTAACACATCCATCAGAAGCTTCATACGAGAATTATTTGAAATCCAACGTTTTGAGTAGCATTTAAAGCACTAGCTTTTAGGATATACGTATACTGTCCTTTCATTTCCAAGTGACCGTAGCGGAAAATACGCTTAGCCTAATTAACAACTACTCGATAATAATTCTATGTACACGACAGCCCTCCATCTCATGGAGATTGCAGTTTCCCTGCGTGCAACAAGAGTAGTAACTATTTTCTTGTTTAGAATGTTTTTATTCACCAACAAAAACTCCCTTCTTCACCCAAAAAATCCGTCCGACCTTTCGCTTGAAATTAAACCCCATCATGCCTGAAGATGTTTGTTTAGCAGTCCAAGAAGAGCCCCGCACGATAAGCGTATCAAGGTACGCCAAGGCAAGGCATGACAAGATTTGTGAGGAAGATGTCATTGTAGGAATATAAACGCCGTAAATTGCTTGGCAGCAAGTCCCAAAAATAGTCCGCACACGTGATTCTAAATATTCTAGAGCAAACCACGACAGGACAATTCTTCCGAGTTACACAATTTGAAGACGGAAATGCCCTGATAGCGTAAAACCTGAAATCCTTTTTGATCGTAAAACTTTCTGGTCACATCCGAGTGCAGCGATCATTCTCGCTAACACTAAAATAAAGGAAATTCAGAAGTAAACGGCAGACACGTGATAACGCGGTGTGGGGCGTAGATGCCTGGTCATGATGACAGCACAGGTATTTAGCGATAAGATAGTGACCAGCAGTGCCTGGCTGCGTCGAGTAGCTCTGTAAATTTTATATAATTATCTCAGTCATTATTAGGGGATTTGACTGCGAAATCCAATCAGGAAATTTTAGCACGGAAACTAAATCTTCACAAATTTAATGAACGAAGATTTTAATAATAGGTCGATAAATAAGCAAAAAAATCGCTATACAGATGAAAAACTCAAGGAGTTAGAAAATTCATCGATCATCACGAGGCCAGCTGATTAAAAAAACGAACCTGAAAATCAATTTTTACTCGTTTCATGCTAACAATAAACAATCTCCTGAACAAATAACGGAATCTATAGATATTCCATAAAAAGACACCTTATAATCAGCTAATATTATGATCTGCAATGAATAGGATTAGATAAGTCAGCTCAAGCCTCTCTAACTGCAACAAAAGCGTTCCAAAGAGAGGAACTATTGACGCACCATTGAGTATGTAGTTAGAACTGAGAATCTATGCACAAGGTGTGTTCCCAGACAAGATCCCCTGCGCATAGAAACAGTAAGTTAAGAAGGAAGGCTATTAAACAAGGTAAAAGTTGAAAAGAAAGTTAGAGGTGCTCATAAACAAGACAGCAGTGAATTGAGAGAAATGGTTCTGAAAAACAAAATTCATATTTTATTTCAACAAAAAGAAGACCTAAGAAACTATCAGTTCGAGACCATATATTTTCCTCCATGGGAGTTGCCAAAAAAATTAGATTAGATTATTAGTTAGTTTAAGCCTCCCTATCCGCAACAAAGGCGATTCAAAGAGAGGAAGGAAGAAGGCACCATATAGTATGGAACGCGAAATCCATGCAGAAAGGGCATAGAAACAGTAAGATGAGAAAGAAGTTCATGAAACAAGATCAAAGTTGAAGAAGAAAGTCGTAGGTAATGAAAAAACAGGACAGCAGTGAACCGAAAAAGGGTGGTTCTCAACATAACAAAAGTATTTTATTCCAACAAAAAGAAGGCCTACCTAACTCTCAGCTCGGGTCCTCACATAGTCCCCCTGGGAGCGCTAATTCCCATAGATACAATAGTTGTATCCCCCTGAGGGAGAGTTGCCAAAAATTATATTTCAAAATCCATATCATAGCAATGACCCAAATCAAAAGTTGTATTCCACAAATCGAATGCTGTTACAGTAAAGGTAGCGAATCAGTCCAGACCTACGACAGCGTCCTGATGCAATGAATAAATTCCGGGCACGTCAAATACACCAGCCAATGAGGACAACGCATCTTGATTCATACGCGAAAATTCCAAATCAAAATTCATACTCTAAATACGTCACAAAAAAGCGGAGCCGATTACTACAAAGATCAGATTCGCAATTGATTATTTAATCAAGTGCTTAGTAAAAGTTGGCTCAATCTGTATGCATAAATATCAAAGATACGGTCATGTCTTTTCAGTCCACTTACGCAAAAGTTATTCGCTTAACCTAGAACTGAAGGCAGAAAAAGCACCGAGAAAAGTTGATAGTCAAACACAAATGAACGTTCTTATTCGTTGATTTTTTGCGAACAAACGTTGAAAAAATAAATAGTGCAAACTTATTTTACGTAGCATTAAGCTGAGTTTAACGTTCACAAGTCAAATATAAAATTTTCCAAGTGAAATGACAATAGAATAAGACGAGACTCGGCTGACACTGCAAATAACCATGCCTCAGTTCAGCGCCACACTACGCCACGGTATGTTTGTTTGTTTAACTGGTAATAGAATTTAGAGCCGTGCAACACATGTAAACTTCGGCAAAAAAAGAACTAGCGTGACTAAATAAACGAAAGTTATTGATACTTGAAGTAATTTCACCACATGTATTGCATATGGTGACCTTTAAACTTTGGATGAAGGCCAAATACGTTCAGCGCACGACTGTAATCAAAAACTTACTAAAATCATGTGCATTTGCACAATAACGAACATATATTGCCTGCAATGTGAAGAACAGATAAACCGCGTTTTAAATGGCGGCCACAAATGAAACGATTCTCTTGATGTAGATAAGAGACCGCAACAATTCTGGAACAATCTTATGAAACAAAATATTTAATGATTTCCAATATCTGATCTAGATAGAAGACGACCAACTCCGCAGTGCCTCAACTGACCTAAGATTTGAATTTTAATTTAATCTACTCGCGCGTTCGCACTAATCCTCCTATTTGGTTATGTCGTGCAGTAACGCAACGAAACAAATACATCAGGCGTACTTTGAACAGTCGGGTCAATGAACAAAAGGTCAATACCCAGCTTGCTTCACAGCCAAGACCAAAAAAATATAAATTGTTGAACTCGTTGGTCTCAGCACTCGTGATATGGTTACTTATAGAGGGGTTAACCAGTCGGGCACCATACTTAGAACTTAAGATGATGTACAGAAAGACCAAGTAAAAACCAAACGATCACCCTTCAAGACCGACATAATCACGCGGCCGACCGACTGCAATGAGGTATTTTGCTGCGCAGTTCTCCTTCGGCGCTCCCGCAAACGGAAGGGGTCTTTCGTCGTGAATTCTTTCCCGTGACACTCCCAACACGTTAACTAAGGCGAGCTAAACTAAAATTGAAGATTCAACTCCAAATAAACTTTATTTTAACATTCAGTTTTAAAGTGGATAAAATATTTAATTGGGAACCCTCATCACCTGGCGTTGTATCCTGCATAAATAAAAAAGCAGTCCGTGACCACGGATGAGCTCCTCGCGTTATGGAAACTAACTCAATGAGCACCAGTTAGTTAATGCTCTAATCGAACAGATGTATTAGACTGTCGCTAGAAGTTCTATTCCAGTTTGAGGCATGGTCAGGAAAATAAATCGGAACAAGTATCATATGATCTTGAATGAGAAGTTTAGTTCAGAATGGCAGCATCTATTACTATTGAATCTAATAAGTGGTGGCAGCATTAGTAAGAAGCTACTTCTCAGCTGTCAGTGTGTTCTTGCATGAACCACACAAGATGTACAATTAGTTGATGAATACTTTTGATGAACTCAAGACAAAAAACTATCCACATAATTTCCAGTAACCTGATCTTGGCAATGAAAACCTTATGGCTATTATAGAACATGTTCAGCTATTCCCTAAAAAAATTTATAAATAACCAAATCACATGATACCTTTTTACAAAGGAACGACACCAGTCAGAAGTTTGCTGTCATAATGAGACACAGAATGGACCCTCTTTTGAGACAATATATTTAGAGGACCTTATGAAACAAGTTTCAAAGGTTCCACATAAATCTACATTACATGGTAATCAATAACCAGTTTCTCCTTAAGAATCTCCTTTGAGGGATCAAATTCAACATGATTTAGCTCATTTTAGCACAGAATTGGTAAATAAAACACTGCATCCATCATCCATTACAAGCAATAGCCCGTAAAGTCAACCATAAGAGAATGAAAACATCAATGTAACTATATGGTCAAATCAAATTTTAAATACAGTCATACCGCACCATACAAAAGACCCAACTAATGAATAATCAAAGCTACAAAACACCTTTACATTAAATTTTTGTCTCTAATTACAAAAGAAAATAGAAGTTATGAAATGTAAAATCTTAAAAATTCGAATAATGCTCGCTCAGCTTTGGAGCTGCCTGAATCCTTCCAAAAAGTAAATACACTTGTGACACCCTGTATTTTGTTATGAAATTAGTGCAATAGATAAATTATTTGCATGTCTTACTCATTTTAATGGTTTTGATTAATAATTTTCTTTTACCTTCAACACATATTTTACAGAAAATTTCTATACTTTTATCCTTTTTAAAGCATTTAGGAGGTAGTATTGGGGGCCTTGGAACAAATCAGGCCTCTTACATGCAAAATGCAACTCTACTCATGAAGAAAATCTCGTTACAAAACCATTTCTGGAACAAATTAATTTTAAAAGGTGACTGTGCCACCAAATAAAATTAAATCATTATATACATAAAAATTTGTGCTAATAAAAAGGAAAAATAGCAGGTTAGATTAGATTATAAGTTAGTTTAAGCCTCCCTAACCCCTGCAAAAATAGAGCGTATCAAAGAGAGGAAGGAGGAAGACACCATTTAGTATGGAGATAAGAAAATGAGGAATCTATGCAGAAAGGGCACAGAAACAGTAAGATGAGAAAGAAGTTCATGAAATAAGATAAAAGTTGAAGAAGAAAGTCAGAGGTGCTGAAAAAACAGGTCAGTAGTGAACCGAAAAAAGGTGGTCCCTAACATAACAAAAAACATTTTATTTCAACAAAAAGAAGGCCTACCTAACTCTCAGCTCGGGCCCTCACATTTTTCCGCTGGGACCGCTAATTCCCATAGATACAATAGTTGTATCCCCCTGAGGGGTGAAAAATAGCAAGTATTAATAAATACAACCTTTAACCCTTTACCGCCCAAGTGGACTGTACGGTCCTCTTTCAAAAATAACATTAATATATTGTATTTCTTATTCAATTTGTTCACTAATGTGTCCTATGAACTTCACTGCCAAGTGGCAGTTCCTTCCACAGCTAGATAACAGTGACTACCTAATGCCAGTGTTGGTTTAGTGATAGTGGTTGTGATAACGGTACTATGAGCATAAAAATGTGGGTGTTAAAGGGTTAAGTTAGCCATTTTCTTACTGATAAGCATTAAATCATCTTTCACCAACTAAGCCACAATTTCAGGATTTAAAGTAATAAAATTATTCACCAAATTTTGAAATCAGTTGCTAATATAATTCAAAATTACTCATTTAGAAATAGATCAGGAAAAAATAGTGGATCTTATATTTAGCATAATTTTTTTTTATTAGAACTAGGCATTGCAAAGCAACCCCATAATCAATTCTAATACTAAACAAATAAAAAAGCTAAATCATTGATGTAGATCTAGAATTCAGGCTCTACTTCAACATTACCAGCTACTAGTAGTGCAGATAATGGGCCATTGATACACCAACTTAGTTCAGACAGCTTAAGGACACCGTCTAGGTAAAAAAAAAAGTCCGTTATTTATAGATGGATTTCTCTGAAATTTTCACAGTAGGTGTGAAATGATCCAAATATCATTTGTTATTTCGACAAAATTTTTGTATCTGCACTGGATTTTTTTTTATTTTCGAAAAAATATGATAAAATAAGGGTTTTTTTAAAATCTTACTACTTCTACAATTTTGAAGTTACAGAACCAGTACTTCGTTTTTAGATTGCTTAGATGTCTATATAACCACTCGCAATAGGGAATTTCGATAACTTTTTTTTGTGGATTTTGGGAAAAAAAGAAAAAAAATGAACTTTTTTTCATTTTTTTTTTCATCTCGTGTAATTTTCAAAGTAATAAATTTATCAAAAAATGCTATTGCGAGAGGATACACCTTGCTGAGCCCTATCGAATGGTATATAAACCATTCTTGTAGCTCTAAAATTGTGGAAGTAGTAGCATTTGAGAAACCAATTATCAAGTTTCCATAAAAACAAGTTTTTTCACAAAAAAAATTGTTTTTCTTTTTATCTTTTGAACTACAGGGTTTTCTACAATGAACTCTTGAGCGTTTGTAGCTCTTTTCAAGCCCTTTCGATTGATATAATTTACATTGCTGTAGCTTTGTAACTCTGAGAAAAAATATACAACAAAAGAGAATAGGTGTAATTCATGAAAACAATTAATGTTTTTAATTTTTCATTTTTTTTCGACCAAAATACGTTTTTTTGTCAAGCCAACTCCTTTGTTTTATAGCTCTTTTCAAGCCCTTTGTATTGGTGTGCTCGCCATAGCTGTAGCTATGATACTGCAGCTGTTTATCGAGCTATGAATGAAAGCTGCGGTATCATGGATACGGCAGGACAAATTCTAAATTGTCAAAAATAAATAAAAATAAATTCTGAAATTGTCAAAAATTATGAAAAAAATGGTTATTCGGCGTTAGAATGTTTTGTTTGAATAATGGAAGCACTTTGAGTAGCCCATTAACGAACTATAATGCCATTCCCGCAGAGAAACGCTCAATTGACTCCCAATAATGAGGGGGGAGGGTTCAAGGTCACTCCACCCCCATCGCTTTCCCCCCCTCTGGTGGGCGCACTATTCGGAGTAGACGAAAAAGAAAAGTACCAATGGAAGCGCAAGAAAATTTTCTATAAGATGCATCTATAAACAGAAAATCAACACATAACCTGATTTCTACATAGACGGTGTCCTTAACACTTTGACTACATAGCAGGGTTGCGGAGTCGGTGGAATAAATTTGCGACTCCGACTCCGACTCCACCTTTCCAGAATTTGGCGACTCCGACTCCGACTCCACCTTTTCAGAATTTGGCGACTCCGACTCCGACTCCACCTTTTCAGAATTTGGCGACTCCGACTCCGACTCCACCTTTTCAGAATTTGGCGACTCCGACTCCGACTCCATTTCTCCAGAATTTGGCGACTCCAATACCGACTCTGCCTATTCACAATTTTGTGACTCCAACTTCACCTATTCATAATTTATAAGATGAATATTTTATTTCTTAACTAGTGTACACAGACCGTAAAAAATGACAAAATTCAATACCTTTCTTCAACAAATTTTCGTTTGAGTGGAGTTTCCATGCTTTCAGCTTATTCCAAAGGTAACTTAATTTTCTTATAAGAGTAATAAACACTCAGAACACAGCATTTTTGAGCCGCAAGAGAAGTAGTTATAGCCATTCGTGTCGTATCCAAGTTACAGAAATTCAGCATTACTAAAAGCAACTGCTAACTTGTGTATGTATATAGTAATATGCAATACAGTACATTGCAATACAGTATATTGTAATATACAATACAGCATATTTCAATATGCAATACCCCGCCGAACTCGGTATTCACGATACAAACTTGAGGATATAAGGCTCTGGATCGCTCTAATTGTGATGAAAGTGACTTATTACAGAGCTATTGCACAACGAAAATGAGTGTATTAATTGACCGTGAACTGGAACCAAGACCGCCAGTGCTTTTTTTTTCCTATCAATTATTCCTAACAGCGTGACACAAAACGTATAAATAAACACACGACAGTCATTCTTAGTAGTAAACGGTTGCAGGTGTTGAAACCTGTGCATATGTTCATTATATTCTTTATTAGCGAACGACTTTTAAATTGACTACAGATTGTTAATAATCAAGATACTAGTTTACATGATTGGTCAAAAATGACGGGATCCAATGGTATCGTTTTAAAAAAATCTCAAGATAAAAATGGCAAACAAGTATATCCATTGTAATAGTACCTGCGATTAAAATACAGTATTCTCGTACTTGTGCACTGGTAAACTCGTATCACAGATACGGTCATTAAGCATCTTTAAAAACGTCGCAAACGCACACAACAACCAAGCAAATTGTATAACATAATACCTACCTGAATTGTAATTTAAATTATTGTTCGCAAGAGGTTTTTAAAAAATTTGCCATACCTTTTAAGCATTTAAATGCCTTTGAAATTTAAATGCAATGAGTCTCATTTCCTTGACAGTTGATTCGATTTTCACGCAATGTTTTTTACTTATAAACATAAGTGAGCAGATGCCAGGTTTTTCATATTTCGATGGTATTCATGATACTGTCCAAGCAAGCAGATTCCCATTGTAATGAGATAGGGGAAATTACACACGAGAACATATACTTATCATTGACGGACACCTGGCTTTTTATTATACCGGGTGTCCTATAAAAATGTCCCCGATTTTTAATTAATTATATCTCAGCTTTAAATTAACATTTTAATTGCCTTTTTTCACAATGTAGTAAATTTTGTTTCCTTTTCGAATAATTTAAATTTTTGAAAATCGGTTGAATAACCACTGTACAATGTCCAATTTACTGAAACGAGCAGAAAAATTAATTGTTCAGAGGAAAAGTTTTTAAAACAATATTGATATTCTTCCTTATTTTGTAGTTTCCATAAAACTGAACACACAAAAATTTAAAGGAGTAACAAATCATTACCTTATAAAACGTTTAAATAAATGAGGTAATTTTAGTATCCAACGACATACCCTCCATTTCTCTCAAGGCAAGTATTACTTCTAGCCACCATTGAACGAAGAGTTTTACCCATTATTCCACCGTTTTTTATCGGTCCTTGAAACACTATTATTGAGAACACTTGAAACCTCTCAGAGGGTTTAAATACTTAGTTGTATGTACGATACATCGTTATGAAATTATTCTTAACAGCAGGTATTGAGGAATGAAGAAGAACACCAGTGTTGTTTTTAAAACTTTCCCTTTGAACAATTTTTCTACCCCTTTCAGTAAATCGAACGTCTTGAAATTTATTCAACTGATTTTCAAAAACTTAAATTATTTCGAAAGGAAACAAAATTGACTAAATTGCAAATAAAAGACAATTAAAATGTGGTAATTTAAAGCGGAGATATTATCAATTAAAAAGTCCGGGACATTTTTGTGGGGCACCCGGCATAGTATTGATTGTTCTTATACAATAAATGGTCAAGTGTCTCCTTTGAACAAATTAATAAATAGGTTTAGCTATTTCGTGAGCGTAATCTCTCCTATGTTAATACAATGGAGTTTTAGGATTTAAAACTTTAGGGCAACTGCTCGAACATTTATTTCAAATACAGAAGAACTTCAAGGGAACAACAGCAAGTCGTTTCCCTTTTCTCCTGCGCAAAAAGAGAAACCGTACCCAAGTTAGGCAGATCTTGAGGATTCCAACAGTACGCTCAGCAGCGTCCTCTGTAATATTTTTATTACTAAATTCCTTTAAAATAGAGACCGAAGATCTTCTTTAACGTAAGGTTAGTTTTTAAAACGATACTCGCTAAAAATAGAAGACACCCAATGGACGCGGCCGGTCATCAGTACGGTACTCCGGTAGGGAATTTTAGAGGCGTTCTGAGTAGAGAGATACAGAGTTTTAAGATGTCTGGTCGCCGACTAGGTGAATATCGTATCTTATCGCAAGATTGCATTTAGCACTAAGATTTTAACAATTATTTGACAATTAATTACCTTCAATAATAAGTGCCTATTCGAGAGGCTGCAAAAGCCGGGTCGAGGAGTTCAAGTCGCAGAAAGAGACTACTTTTTACGCAAGAGAAATAAGTTAGAGGTACCAGACCCACTTTTATTAAAAGGACGACGTGCTGCCCAAGCAGTTGCTGCAAGCTCAAAGATAATTTAATGAGTGAACGCCAAAGCGTAACAAGTAATTTTAATTAAAGCTATTTAAGGTTAATGCAGGTCTGCTAGAAGCGCAAATGTGCTTAATTATAGAAAGTTAAATTTAAACACAAAAATCGAAAAGAAAAGATGCAGCTGCAAAACAAAAAACAACGAACAAAAAGATCTCATTTCATCAGTTTCAAATTTTTTTCTGTGAACTAAGAGAGGCCAACTGCAGAAAACTTTTTCTTCCACAAAGCCGCCATCAGAAATACGGAAAATATTCAACAGGAAATTTCATTGAACAAACAAAATTGGCTGTTCGTCTTTGTTGGTTGATCTGTCTCCCTTTCACGCTCTTAAAGATGCTTAACTACTGTATCTGTGATGCGAGTTTCACAAGTGCACAAGTACTAGAATATTTTAATCGCGGGTGCTATTAGGATGGAAATATTTCTTTATGGTCCACATCTGAAAGATTTCTATACAGACAATATCGAATCCCGTCATTTATGACGAGTCGTGTACACAATTATGTATACTGAGTGTTTCGGAACACGAGGTACAAAATTGCACATCAAGTAGAAAATGGCCAAATAAACACTTTTTGTCCTATGAAATTTTCCCCCAAAAAATCGGGGTTGGGAGGTATTAGGTGTTAATTGTTTTTAAAGTTGAAATTTAATGGCACAATTACTCGCGATATTGATTCTGAATTTACTTTACAAAAATTGTTCAGAATGTGTTCCACCTACATCTATGGACTTTTCGGATGTTAGCCTTAACGGCTGCCGAATATTAGGAAACACGTCTGGCATTAAGGTATCTCACCTGCAGCCACTGCAATTCTGGCCACAAGATCTTCCTCAGACTCAATGGGTGTAGCATAGACAAGGCTCTTCACGTGTCCCAAAAATTGAAATCGAGTGGAGTCATGTCAGGAGATATAGGAGGTCATGCAACTAGCACATTTCGCCGGATCAACGTAAATTCAAAATCAATATTGCGAGTAGTTTATTCATTAAATTTCACCCTTAAAAACAATAAACTGCTAATATCTCAATGTCTCTTTCTTCGGAAAATTTTATAGAAGAAAAAGTTTTTATTTGGATATCTTCTAGTTGGTGTGCAATTTTTTGCCTCTTATTCTGAATCTGAAGCATCCTGTATATTACTGACAATTGTTTTCTGAGTAGGTAATGTAGGCATTGTCTACACTGAGAAGCATAGATATGTATCAACAGTTTTTTATTACTGAGTATGCACTAATTCATTGAAATTATAATAGTTAATTCAATGACTATGCTTCAAATCCCCAAAATTATGTATACGTGTAGATAAGGTAGGCCAGATTTGCACACTGCCTTTTCTTCTCTGTACCTACACTATGCAGGGTAACAATGCAGAAAAGGTGTCATATTATTGCTCAACTCTATGTTACATTTCGGCTATATATAATAAGCAAAAGTTGTTCTGCTCTCATCGTTTCCAGCAAGAGAATTTGTACTATCGCATAAATGCAAAAACCATTGCAGCTGAGATAGTGCATTGTTTTCAGCTACAATGTGTGTGTGACTGTAAGTGAAGTTTTTGCTGGTGTGTGTAATTATTTTCATTGCAGCTCGTTTACATCGTATTTTAATTTTTTTCAAGTGTCTCAATGCCGATATAGCTAACCTTACAACATTTCCAAATCTTCCTTAACAAGAAGTAATTAATTATATAATGCTACAAAACGAATACTATTTCAGTTTTTAAAAATGTATCAAGATAATTATAAAATTCTCCATTTCAGCGTATACTTGCTTAGAAACTGGGGAGTGATACGAAGATAAAAATTAAACATGATGATGATATAGTGAAATACAATATAACTCTGAAAGAACCAAATTACATTCAAGGAATAACTTGAGAAATGAGCAGAAATTTTCATTATTAATACATGTTAACTTGACTTAAAAACACGGAATCCATATCAATTTTGATAACATGACTTGAAAACTAGAAGTCTTTGTGCACTAGACCATAGCTTCAGGTTTCGGCAAAGACTACTCATTGGCAATGAATCATAACCTAAAGACTAGAAATGTTTATGATCATTATCAATCAATGCTTCATTTTGAGCATACAGAGTTACCACTCTTTATGTGAGTACAATGTATTGCATCAGCTAAAATGTTCTACAAGTAACTTGCAACACATTTAATACTATTTTCCAGTTCCTATGTAATAATTGAAGGAAAAATGAACAAAACAGAAATATACAGAATGAATTTGCGATGCTTTCAATTACTAATTCCTGCTTTTAACTACAAAATATATATCAATGCTGGGTACAAAAATTATATTTCGCACTCGTAGGTTTCTCATATATATCTGTGCAAACCCTCAATGACTAGATAACATGACGGTATTAGGTGATAGGAATAAATACGCTGTTTCATACTTAGAACACAACAATCAACAAAAACATTGCGTATATTTTAGATTTTTCAGCAAAGCATTCTAACTCTGTTTTGGTTTACTTCTAGTTTTAAAGAATTATAAATAATTTTTAGCAAAAATTAGAATCGAAGACACCAAAAAAGAGCGACTCCAACCACGACTCTAACACATCCGAATGAACGACTCCGACTCCGACTCCACCACATTCGGAAAAGCGACTCCGACTCCGACTCCGACTCCATCACACTTCAGAGTAGCGACTCCGACTCCGACTCCACCACACTTCAGAGAAGCGACTCCGACTCCGACTCCGACTCCACCCTAAAACATCCGACTCCGGCGACTTCGACTCCGACTCCGACTCCGCAACCCTGCTACATAGTGGGACAAATCTGTACCACTAGGTAAATTGCTCACATGGGCACAAATTTAGATGAATAAATAATGTTTAAAACCATTTTGCTAACTCTTTTTGAAGGAATTTCATCATACAAGGAAAATATTGCACTTACATTTTGTACATTTCTTACAAAGGATGGAAACTCATTCAACCAGGTAAGCCATATTGTCCCAATCTTAATTTTACAATCCAACCAAATCAACTTTACAACCTGCGCACTCATAGTCAACGTGTTAATGTGCTTGCTTTACATCTACCAATACACAACTCTCAAAATGTATCTATACCTCACCTTGCAAGATGTCATGAACACATTTCACGGTCAATGATAAGTGTGATGTGATCAAAGGAAATGGGAATTGTATTCCCAAGAATCACTAAAGGAACCCATTTAAGAACATTTCACACGAATGACATTCTGCTTGCTGATGCGTTATTTTAAAATTATTCAGCTCTAAAGTTATAGGTGAAATCGCTTTCCTGCGCAAAATGTGCAACACAGAGTACGACCAGGTTGGGTCGGGAAAGGCAAAGTTCCGACCATGAGGTGTTAAAGTTTACGCCAGATCTTTGTAGAAATGAAAGAATGATAGAAATTGTTAATAAAATATAAATATTGTTTTCAGTCAATAACACAAAAAAGATAACATACCATTTCTCGTACTTGGTGCTTTTGACGTTTTTTTAGTCGTCACCTTTACAGTCAGCTGATAGATGGTGCCACCCGGTACTATCAACTTTACCGTCAGCTCATAGATGGCGCCACCCGGTACGGCCGCCGCCATCATGGAGCAGATGTAAACACGATTGTTGAGGTGACCTTAATGGATTGCTTTCAACCTTTATTTATAATTTTCACTAGAAGAACTGTGGCTTCCCCTCACGACCCAACCTCTTTATGTTTGTAATAGGGGGTTGGCTTCCGTTATTAATTTAATTAGCTTCCGTTATTAATTAAATTCCGCTTGGCGCACCCGCTTCCTTAGCACGCGAAAGCCAAGTTCAAAGATGAATTATTCTAAAATAACGCATCAGCAAGCAGAATGTCATTCTTGTAAAACGTGCTTAAATGGGTTCCTTTAGTGATTCTTGGAAATAAAATTCCCCATTTCCTTTGATCACATCACGCTTCACATTGACCCATTTCACTAACCATAGTTGCATAAAATTACTGATAAACACTAGGCTGCTGGCTTGTTTAAACGATTTTCAACAACTTTATCCTGTTCTACAAATTTAATTAGCTCTCCACACACAATTACTTCTTTAATGAACTCAATCAATGTTTTATCATAACATTAGAAAGGAAAAATGATGGTAAATGTTGAGGAGTTGACCATAATTGATTTTTAACTTTTGGGTGCCTAAACATAGTTGATTGTGTAAATGAACTTTTCTTCTATGCACTTTCCGTCGGAAATAATTACTGAACGAACGAGTTAAAAGAATGAATTACTTACCGCAACTGTAGTGTTTGGAGCGGGAAGTAATTAAGTTTTTAACTTTGAAGTTGCCTTTTGCAGCGATCGCGCCAAATTAAATGAATAACGGAAGCTAACGCCCTATTACAAACGTCAAGAGGTTGGGTCGTGAGGGGTAGCCACAGTTCTTCTATTGAAAATTATAAATAAAGGTTTCTAGTGACGTCCATTTACATCGACTCCAAGATGGCTGCCGCCATCTTGGGTACCGGGTGGCGGCAGCCACCTTGGAGTCGATGTAAACGGACGTCACTAGAAACCTTAATTTAAAATTTTCACTAGAAGAACTGTGGCTACCCCTCACGACCCAACCTCTTTACGTTTGTCCTAGGGGGTTTGCTTCCCTTATTTATTTTTTCCCGCCTCAAACACTGGAGTTCTGGTAACTCATTTACCGCTTGAACTTGCAAAATTCTCATTTGCGACGGAAAGTGCATTGAAGAAAACTTTTTTATTTCGATCTCTTTAACAATATTTAGGCATCCAAACGTGGAAAATCAATTATGGTCAACTCCTCAACATTGAACAAAATGATTTTCAGTATTTGTTACAGGAAGTAATCTCAATATTGATCAACAAAAATTACTGAAATAAATAAAAAATTTATTTCTTCATCTCAAATTTTGTACATTCATATATAGGTTAGGAAAAAGTAGTGGACTTGATTGATGCCAAGAACCTAAAATTATATATTTAACACTTTGACTGCGACGTGCACCACCAGTGGTACACGGAGGCAATTTTCAGGGTCAATATTTATTTTAGGTGCTGCACAGAAATTAATAAGGTGGGGGCAAATAATCAATAAAGGAACACATTTTAAGACCTTTTACATGAATGACATTGTGCTCGCTGATGCGTTATTTTCGAATTATTGAACTTTGAAGTTGGCGCGGGCGCGCCTATTGCAAACGTAAAGATGTTGGGCCGTGAGGGGTAGCCACAGTTCTTTTAGTGAAAATTATAAATTAGTTGAAATTCTACTATGCATAAACATAGTTAATGAGATGACGAGTTATATTTTTGATGCGAAAGACTTGTTTCGAATGTTCCCAGATACGTCGAACCCACGATATACCGGGGTTGAAGTTACGGACCTGCGGTCATCTCAAGGCTGCCAGTTACGTCGAAGCAGCGGTGCGCGCTTGCACACACTCGATCATTCGACGTTATGGGTCGGTTACAACCTTTATTTATAATTTTCACTAGAAGAACTGTGGCTAACCCTTACGACCCAACCTCTTTACGTGTGTAATAGGCGGGTTAACTACCCTTATTAAGTAAATTACGGCGCCAGCGCCAACTTAAAAGTACAATTATTCAAAAATAACGCATCAGCAAGCAGAATGTCATTCTTGTAAAAGGTTTTGGTAAATCTGAAGATGACAGTTGTCGATTTTCCAATTTTTGGTGCCTGAACCTAATTAATTGAATCAAAATAAACAAGTTTTCTTCTATTCTTTTTTCGTCTCAAATGAGTATTTTACGATTTATAGCGGTAAGTTTAGTTTCGTTATTGATAACAAATGCGCTCGAATAAACAGCTACTCATCAATTTTCGAATTTTTGTTGCTTGAAACATGGTAATAACATCGTAATAAACAACTTTTATTCGAAACACTTTTTTCGTCAAATGAGTATTTAACGAGGTATAGCGGTAGGTTTGGTTCCGTCTTTCAAGACAGAGCGCTGGAAGCGAGACGCCATTGCAGTATTGCCATATGACTCAATCAAAGAATTTCTTTCCGCTTCAAAGACTGGAGTTGCGGTAAGTCATTTACCGCTATAACTAATAAAATATTCGTTTGAGACGGAAAGTGCATAGAAGAAAACTTGTTTATTTCGATCTAATTAACTATGCTAAGGCATCAAAATTTACAAAATCGACCACTGTCATCTCCTTCAGATTTACCAAGGTTATTAAATGTGCTCTTTTAGCGATTCTAAGCAACGACTTTTTAATTTCCGTGCAGCACCTAAAATAAATATTGACCATTTTCAGTGCTGCTGACCAATCAGTAGTCAAATTTAATTGTCCTTATAAATACTTGATTAACACATCAACTGCGATGGGTTAAACTAAAGTTCAATATTCAATTCAAATTTAAAGTCAATTGTGGTAACCAACTTTGAAAATAGCAAACATTAACTGGATTGGGGCTTCATTTAGTTTTCATCAAGTATTAACAAAAAATGAGTTAATGACTGCAGGTGGGCCAGCAGCACTATGAAAATCACCTAAGTGACCACCGGTGGGTCCCTTCGCAGGAAAAGTGTTAAAGCTAAATGAAGGCGCGATCCATTTCATGTTTGGTATTTTCAAAATAGTTTACTACAATTGACTTTAAATTTGAGTTTGGTGTTGAACTTAATATTTAGTAGTCACAGTCAAAATGTAAAAGATTGAAGGACTGCCTGCAGTACTTACATCAACTTTTCGGATGCAGCATTAGCTGGTGGAACTTGTGACATGAGAATCCATCGAGGGCCACAGCCTCCAACGCGTCTGCACTGCTCACGTGAGCCGTACACCATCATCAGCACTTTAGGGTCGTGAAACTTAGAGCTTGGCAAATTGGGAACAGGAGTAATGGGTATATTGCCTTTGATGACAACATTAGGACTCAAGCCCAAAGGAGAACCAGGGCTAGGTAGCATGCCTTGATGTGGGACACAAGTGTCTTGCTGTCCACCGCTTGCTCCAGCTTGGGATCGGAAAGCAGAGTTTCCATGGATGTGATTGGGACAGAGGCCTGGGTGTGACATGACACCACCGGACGAGTGGCCCTGGCAAGCGCAAGAGTTGACATGCTTCACAGATGACATGGTCCTAGCAGATGTTTCATCACGTGCTTTTGCTTCAAAAGCAGTTGAAACTTCTCCATTAGGCTGCAGGATAGTTGATGTCAATCCACTTGTTGACAAGCAAGTTGAATCAGGAGAGTTGTTGCTCTTGAACTGCCAGTTTTGGAGCCTTGTCATCAAGTCTAAAATGCTTGGAGAGTCAGAATATTCCTCCTTCTCAGCTTCATAGTGGAATATTGGCACCCGATCTGATATCTTCACGGTTTGTTTCAACCGAGTTGGCTGCTGCTTTTTTCCACTAGCTTGAGTCCTTAAATTATTAAATTTCTTATGCTGAAGGTGTTCATTTTTAAGCTCTACAGTAACAGTTTTATATTCATTAGTAGAGTAGGTGATATCAAAAATATCTTTGTAGGGATTTTTTACAGCAGCATTACTATTATGACTACAATTATGTAAACTATTACCTACACTACTCTCCAGACCAGAGGAAGGAACACAGCTATGACTAACAATTTTAGGCCTATTATTACTGCATACATAGGCCTGCGTCCGTGTCCTAGCATTTGTTTCTTCCTCTTTACACACAAATAGTTCACCTCTATCTTCATCGGCCATTATAATTCTTCGCTAACCGTCAGTACGTACACGTGCTTCCGCTTTTTTAATCTAAACAGCTGGCACGAGATCGAGTTGCGCTGAACTTCGAGGGACCAGCGATTGCTTCAAGAATTTCCCCTAGATCTCGAAACTTCGCGGCCACGATGACTGACAGGCCGGCAAAGCTAGAAGACCATGCGTGAGCAGCACTTTCTACCAAATTACTTATCCTCGATATCGAGACTTTTTCTCACTTCCTTGAGACGAATAGCGGTAACAGTAATCCGATGAAATCAAGATGAACCAGCGACGAAAGGTATTCGCGGTCGATGTGTCAAGATTCGTACTGAAGCACCATATGCCCGCTCACCACCACGGTTTGTGAACTACTGATCCGAGAACCGTCTTTTCAAGCGTCAATGAAAGGACGGTACGAACACACAAAATGCGCTGGTGCCAAATCAGCACAAAAATATTTTCAACAGAAAATTCGGTGAAAATATAATACAAGCACGCAGAGCAAATTTAAATATTAAAATTAAACTACAAGGTATTAAAAACAACAAAATTTCACAACTGTAACACTTCCTGAGAATACACGAAAGAAACTTATACTATAAATGGCACACCTGCATGTATGACGTAGTAGATCAGCTGAGTTCCAGGTATGTGGTGCAACCCCTATGTCTACTCCTGGAAATTTACTCCTTTCTTGAAACTACTGCTCTTAGTTTCGAATTAATAACGGATCTCAAAAATCTCTTTGGCTTTGCTTCCAGCTAAAAGATTTATTTTTCTAAAAGAATTTCGTGACTCGAGCAAATCAATCTAACCTAGCGGCAGATTTCGAGGTATTTTTTCCACTTCAATAATTCTCGGCTAGGAATTGTGTCAAGGTGAAAATTAACATTAAAATACCTCACCCAAACAGTATACATAATTAGCAGCGGAGGCAAAACTTACACCATGAAATAAAACTTCACAATCGTCGGAGTACGGCAAAATCTTTTAACTTGCAAGGAATCTCTGAAAATTTCACAATTCACGAAGAACGAAAACTTTCAGAAATTTGGACGGCGCTATATCACTTACCGTAGCTACGATACGGAAAACAAATAAATGTTTGAAATTTACGCTTTCAACCTTGGCAAGAGCAATGAATGTACACCACTCGTCCGCATTGTTGACACAATCAAGACGGTAAAATCAACAGAGTAGAAGCCAGAGAAAGGCTGAGTGAGCAAGACGAAGTTCATCCGATGTGAAGACGTGAAAAAAATACGATATCTCAGTAACTTGAAGTAAAAAATGAACAAAATTTTCCATGAGTTGCACGCAAGACGTCGGAGATTTAACTTTTATTATTTTGGGATTTTCCCACTGCCGAACTTTCAACAAAAAGTTCAAGTAAATTATCTAATAATCAGCTGTTGCACAGCTGATTAGCTAACACGGAAAAAGTGCAGATCAAAGACGCAGTTCAAAAACACCGCACAATTGATACTTCTGTACCATCAGCGGATGCTGCTGTAAGTGACAACTTTCTTGAATTAAAAAGAAAGTCACCGAAGCCTAGGATGTAGCTAAGACTACTCGCCTGTCGAGTAGAGGTTCGTATATTCGAGACCTCACATAACGAGTCCTGTTTTTCCCTCAGAGGAGCGGTGTTAGACACATTTTCTCTCATGGCGCAGGTACATGACATGCGCACTGGCATGAAAGATAACGCGTTTGTACAATTAAGCACAGTGTTACATATACTAACTTCGTTGAAATAAAACTCTGTTTCCCGTCAGCGACGCAAACTTCAAATTAATCATAGTCGTAAAAGGTGTGATACCAGAAACTTTTGTAGGCATAGGACAACTTAGTAACGTTGGCAGCGATCTGAAGTTCAATATTCAAATCAAATTTGAAGCCAATTGTATGAAGTGAGCAATTTTTAATATAGTAAACAACTGGATAATGCCATTATTTAGTCTCGACTATATACGTACGGAAATTGAGTTCGTGACTACTGGTCGGTCAGCAGCATTATGAAAATTCCTCCGTGTACACCGGCGACTCAACTTGCTATTAACTTGTTAATACAAAATTACAAGGACATAGGCTGTATTTGAACAATAAGTGAAAGATTTCTTCTGAAACGTCACTACTTCACCCCGTCAATAATTTTTCCCAGCAACACATCGATCAGCTTTACAGACGCAGCGCAGACAGAGGGAAGACTAAACCAATTACAGCTGCCAACAGTTCAGTTCCTCGTTCACAGAAGAGTAAATCCCAGCAGCCCTCGTTGCGGGCACCACGTGGACAGTCTTGTGCTTCCTGTACCCGCAAGGGCTTCACGCACGCCTGTGTCGTACACGTGCTATGTTTGTGCCAAATGTGTCGAGTGGATTGACAAGTGTGACCGCCGATCACTTCGCAGACACAATAGTTCCGGTCGAAACCAGAGTTGCGTACACAAGTCAAACACTCTAGTAATAGTAATAATGATGATATTGTTGATGGGTGTTGATAAAATCGACATCAAAGCACGTCAAGCACTCACGATACAAACCCATAAGTAGTATGGTACGGGTTCTGATATCGGATTTCCAACACGTTATTTCATTCAGCTGTGGGCTAACATGCATAAACACTTAGACCGCAACGTGCGCCACCAGTGACCACGGACGGAATTTTCATATTGCTGCTGATCAACCAGTAGTCACAAACTCAATTTCTCAAAGTACTTAATTAAAGCTAAATGAAGGCACGATCCAGTTAACGTTTGCTATTTTAAGGATTGTTCACTACAATTTGGCTTTAAATTTGAGTAGAATATTAAATTTCAATTAAACCATTTGCTGTCGAAGAGCTAAAAAGATAGGGATTCAAACTCGTACCCCTCGTGTGCTGCATGTAAATCGCACCGCTAGATAAGAAAACAACATTCAATTTGAACAGTTCAAAAGATAACTCTTTCTGTTTCCATTCCTCCGTGGCTAACACTTCCAGATCAGGTTAGATGTTACGTTCCAAAGAGAGGAAGGAAGAAGGCAACAATAAATATAGTGTTAAGGGAATGCAGAAACTATGCACAAGGTTCATAGAAAAAGTAAATTGAGAAAGAATTTAATGAAAAAAGATTTGAGTCGAAGAAGAAAGTAGGCACTGAAAACCAGAACAGTGAACCGATAATAAATGGTCCTTAACATAGACGGTCCTCATTTCAACAAAAAGAAAGCCTACCTAATTCTCAGAAAAAGAAAGCCTACCTCACATTTTCCCCTGAGAGCGCTAATTCCTATAGATACAATAGTTGTGTCCCCCTGAAGGGGATTTCACTTCCAAATGATGTTAATCGTTACAGAATACGGCACCACATTATTCAACCTTGTTTGATTGACATCAAATGAGCCCGATTGCCGGGTCATGTAAGGAATTCAGCGCAGAAACCTATTCTGAAATTTTGAAGCATGTAAAAGTGGGGCAACTGGCGTCGAATGTCCAGCGCTTTTAAAAGATCCGAATGAATAGTTTCCCGTTCTCACCCCGGCAGTACCGTGGGGTGTTTCTCCTAATTGGGAAAAGGGAGAACTCGGCCACAATTCCCCACTCTACCCAGGTGTCGGGAATGGGCACCGGCTTGACCAGGGAGGCGTTATTTGTAAGGCATTTGAAAAACAAATGTACAAGATGATATGTATCAGGCTTGATGGGAATAAGCATCCTTTATCCGAGCATATCTTCCACGCCATAGTTCATTTCTTAGTTCACAAATGAACGCTAAGAGCAAATCCTCGTGAATTTGATCTTGTCCCAGGCTAGACCACAGCTTACTACACCTCTTTATTTCCTCACGACGTTAACACAGTAACGGCCAAATTGTTTCCCTTTAGAACTAAACAACATGGGAACTTTCCTTAGAATTATCATCTATGAAACCCAGTACGGAGTGCTGCCAAATTGTTATGCTTCAGAACGAAATATTAGGGCGACTTCCCTTAAAATTATTCTCCATGAAACCCAGTACGGTGTGCTGCCAAGTTGCTTGGCTTCAGAACGAAATATTAGGGTGATTCCTCTCAAAATTATCATCCATGAAACCCAGAACGGTGTGCTGCCAAGTTGCTTGGCTTCAGAACGAAATATTAGGGCGATTTCCCTTAAAATTATCATCTATGAACAGTACCGTGTAAACTTTTCATCGAAGTATTTATAATACAAGAACGACGTGAGGGATTTTTTAATGTCCTTTAAAGAGTACGGTGAGCGATAAAGGGTCAACACGTTCCCCGCGTAGTGGACCATACGTGTACCAGTCGGTAAATATTCATTCACGTACAGTATAAATCAGTGGTTCTTAACCTGGGTTCGATCGAACCCCAGGGGTTCGGTGAGTCGAAACCCTGGGTTCGGCATGGTATTTTGTGCACTCAGACAGTATAAAGTTATAAACATATGTTTTAAATTTGAAGAAAAATAGCACATTCTAGTTTTCCAACTACGAAGGGTTCGACGAATGCATGAATGAAACTTGTGGGGTTCAGTACCTCCAAGAAGGTTAAGAACCACTGGTATAAATGAATGAAATTTCATGTTTCGCGACCTCTTTTAAGAAATAACTGTACTACAACAGGTGAAATACATCGTGCAATTGTATTTGTCATATATCTTACGAAGGATAAAATGTATTCGAGCATTAGAGTCTATTTACCTGTTCTGCTTACAACCAAACCAAACGTTTACGACCGCAGAAAAAAAGAAAAGAAAGAAAAACCGTTTACTTCCAAAAACGTTGCCACATGAGATGCATGCCAACAGATTGGCTTTTAAAAACTTCTTAATATAAGACGTCCTAAGACAAACGTACCATACGAGGAGTACTAATAGACAAACTATCCGTGGTGTACAAATAGATAAACCATACGAGGCGTCACCGGACCGGATGCTACTGTGGTCTAGGTCACAGTAAAAGAAACAAGGTAGGGTCAAACCAGTCTTTTTGTCGTCGACCGTGTGGCCATGCCGACGTCATGGCAACAAACCAATAGCAGCGCTCATATTGCATCTGGCAACACTGCTAGCACCAAATCTGGCACAGCTATTGGCCTACATGTTGCAATGATGACGTCATAAAGTTTGTTTGAAATGTAGCCGTTTATTGGCTAGCCGCAAAAGAGGTGTATTTCCCGCGATAGAAATTACTCTACCTTGTTCCCTCTACCGTAGTCTATGTGTTGTTACAGTACTCTTCTTACAGCGCAGAGGCTACTGTTTGACCTCTCCGTGCCTAAAATTCTCAACTATTAACGAATCAAATTCATTGTTGTGAGCACAACCTATGTTATTATTTATTCCAACTTCGACCCGCGCTAATTTGTATAGTAGATCACATTGCAAACACTGAGAGAGTGAAACAAACAGCACTAGCAGAAATATTTGGTAAAGGCAAGTGGAAGCGATCACGCGGCCTTTGCTTATAACTTTACCCTAGGCCTACATGTATGCACCCGGAAGATTCATTGCAGATATCAAGGAAGTTGGATACATGGAACCGGCATCGCTATCTTATGCCAGTCAATCGAGTGAAGCCACTTCTGCCGTCCCAAGCTCCGCCCACCCGGCATTTGGCCCTAGTGTGGAGGTGGTGTGGCAATGGAGGTGTAACACAAGGAGCTTTAATGGAATGGAGGCGGCATCAGCGCTCTAAAGTGAAGCCAATTTTCGGTAGCTGTAGGGTATACGGGTACACACACGGAGATGGGGCTCAGTGCGTGTCAGACACTCAGCGTGACAGGGCGCCGCTTATCCACGCTGCGGTCAAGGACGAGTTTTTTCAATATGAGTTTCTTTATCATTCAGCGGGGACGCAATTGAAATATATGCCTAAGAAAAAAATGTACAGCACAGAGTAGCGCAAGTCTGCCATTTAACAGCGCGGTCTTCAGTCGCCGATGATGGAGGTGGTGCTACCCCTCCACTGCAACACCACCTCCACACTGGGACCCAATGCCGGGTGGGCGGGGCTTGGGTCGGCAAAAATTGGCTTCACTCGCTTGACTGGCAAAAGATAGCGATGCCGCCTCCATTCAATTAAAGCTCCTTGGTGTACCACCACCTCCAACATCAAGAACTGAACACCGTTTGCAATTCATGAAATTTCTGTACGTACACGTGAAAACTTATGTCTGAATCTTTTTTGAAAGTCACTGCACATGTGTATAATGCATGAGTTCGGCATATTGGGAAAGTAGTCCTTGAACGCAGCGTGGATAAGCTGCACCCTTCCACGCCGAGTGCCACTTGCGAACTGAGCCCATGGAGCTAGGATATATGGAGGGAGCATAGCCGTCTGTGAAGAGAACCAGTTTCTGAGATTTCTCCTATGCCTGTGGTAACCAATAGCCGTCTCGCAAGTGTGACGTCAGCACGGAAGCCAGTTACCTCCTGACTACGTTGGGGTGCGTACACGCTCGCTGAATGCTCTTCCAGCTGTTGAGTTAATCGTCAATCATTAATTTGGGATTCTAAGATTCTGAGAGATAATAAATTGTGTTTCCTCACTTGAGGACACTTAATAATATCAAAATTACTAGCAAAGATAAATTTAGAGTTGAAAACTATAAAGATTACAGGCCCTTGAATATAATAAATTAGAGAGCGACTTGCACGCGCACCTCATCCTTCGATTTGTGGAGCGGTACTAATCTTGCTTTGGAAAATGGAAGGGCGAGTCATAGAGGAGGTGAGGAGGCGAGGAGGAGCCAACTTCAGCCCAGCGTCTGTGGTTGGCTCACGTGTGGGGCCTTGCCAATGCCCCAGTCTCCCAACTTTTGCAGCTAATTTGAACCCGATTGGAATCGGCTATGCTCCCTCCAGAATATCCTAGCTCCATGACTGAGCCCCATCTCCGTGCCTGGGGCCGCCTGCCAAGTCAACAGCTACCGAAAATTGGTTTTACTTTAGAGCGATGATGCCGGTTCCATGTATCCAACTTCCTTGGCAGATATGCCCCCTCTGCACAAGAACTGCAAGTGTTGACCACGAGCTCTTCGCTCTATTCGACCCTAGTGGCGATACGGACACTATCAGAAGTTCTCGACTGGGAGAGTGGGCGGAAGTACTCTGGAATGTAACCCACGTCTCAGAAAAGCATGGTCTGCGCAGTAGCTTGTTTGATGATTTGCGTTTCGATGAACAAAAACTTCGTCACGACATATCAAAGGATACGAGATTCTGGGTATTGAGTCTTCACTCACTGCTACAGATCTCCATTCACGCTCAGTAAAACATTGAACAATTCCAACCGTTCTTTCTTAAAATAACAGAATTAAATAAAATTGGGTCCCTTTGGTGACGATTACCAAACGAATAACACAGAAGCGAGTATAAATTATAACACCACGGTGAGAAAAGTTTTTCATTTTTTGACAGAACACAAACTGACGGCGCATATTCTCAAAAATTAAATCCTAATTTTTTCCAATTTCACAGGCTAAAAAGCTTTGCAGTAATTTTGAAGCGGGAGCGTTACGCAAAGCACTCGTAGAGGTACTATGAAGCAATGTATTAAAACCGAGGTTTGGATAGAACCGGTTTTACACACGTGCAGAAAGACGTCAGGCAACTCGAACTGCACTTCAATAAACCATAAGCCAGTCCTATTAAAGCCACGTGACGAATAACAATTTCCCATTAACTACGAAAAACATTAAAATTCATTAAACCTATCCGAAGAAGAGTTTCAACGAACTTACACAACGTTAATAGATGAACATCGACACTAATTTGTAATTGGAGACTCTAACAGAGTAATTTCTGATCGATAATAGAGTACTTCCTGATCTAGAACACGTCCTGCATTAGCCAAGTGTCTTTGCCACACCAACACGCCATGACGGGCTGTGTTTGAGCAGGTGACGGCAGAGTGACGGCATGTTCTCACCAGCGCTTCTGGATCACACCGGCCAGCATAGCACCACAGCAAAACACGCGTATCAGCAGTTCTCAGTAATGATAATAGAATAAATATGAAAATAATAATAGAGTAAAAAGAAGAACCTGTGTAAAACGTACACCAGCGCTTCTGGATCCCACCGGTCAACATGGCACCACACCAAACCAAAACACCCGCACCAGCGTTGCGAAATAATAATAGGAAAAATAGAATAAAAATTAGAGCCCGTGTAATACTGAACCTTACGTTTATTGCAAAGTTTCTGAATTTTCAAAATTCCATCATCCGTGCAGGAACAGGAGAGAAAATTAAAAAAAATTAAAATCTCAATAAAAAAGAAAACACTATTGAAGGATGTTGATAAAATCAACATAAAAGCACGGATACGAGTCCCTTAATATCTGCTCCCCTCTAAGCATGCCGTCCGCGGCAGAAAGATTAATATAACCGTCTACCTTTAGCATTGCTCAATGATGCTTCCAGCCCGTGCTGAATGCCAAACTCAACCCCCGCAAGACCTGTGAGTGCTGTCCCCTTAAACAATTTTTTTTAAACAATTTATTTACCACAAGTGATACAGCAATAGATTGTATCTCAAGTCTAGTACAATGGACGTATTTGAGTTGGCTACTAGTGGGCCCGAATAAGTTCAGCGACTTTTAGGGCATCATATTCTCAAAAGCTATTTTCAAAGTGTACAGTTATGTTCACCTAATTCATTTAACCTAGGGGCTTTTATCCTAAATTAAAATAGTTCGTTCCTACGATACTTTTTATTAAGTTATTTCCATAAATTTGATCCCCTATTCCATGCTCCCATTCATAAAGAAATTTCTCCGTTACCGCAACTCGAGCAGGAGTAGAAACGATCTCTCCCAACAGGGAAATCCAACCAACTTGAAAACATTTCATCGTACCATACAAACAGGCGTAGTAGCGCTTCCAAAATTCAAATCTTTCTAAATGGGATCACGATTGAGAGTAAACGCGTGTTTGTATACAAAAGTATGTAGGGCATGATATGTATATAAATTTGTGGAAGCGCTTATCGATCTCCGAGATATGAGGACTGTCTGACATGATTGCGATCAACGCCACCAACGCAAGAATACCACTAAGAAATACTACCCCGAATTGTCATATGCTCTTTGCCCACGAGCGTTTTTTTTTTGCCCGAGGGAATTGAAGTTTTTTTCCGAGGCAAGGTTATAAAATTTTGTTAAGAAACAGCGAAATGTTTTTATTCATCGTTAAAATCGCCATCAGCTATCCAAATGAAAAATATCATGCGTCTTTGCCTTAAAATATCGATAAAACATGAAATGCGGATATAGCATTTGTCTGTTGTTTTTTATTCAATCATACAATACTTATTTATTAATTGCGAGTAACGGGTCCACAAATACATCTAATTCACCAAAAACAGCTCTACAAACTTTTCATGTTCATAAGTGAACTGAAAAACTGATCTTCGTACAGCAGGATCAGAGGAAATTTTCAATAGGAGTTGGGTCTACTCTCATGACGACAACGACTGGAAGTTAACTCTAGCTACTTTAGATAATAATGAAGAATTTAAATTTAATGAAAACTCTAATGATAGTAAGGAGCTGAATGATTATGAAGAATTTAATAATACAGAATTTAAGTTTGAAAAAAATCATCAGTCATTGTGATGCGACGCATCGCCTCTAATACGAGAAATTTCGTATCATTGGAAAATCCTAGACATCGTTATCTCTACATAACTAATGTAAGCGACGCATTTGAACGGCGTAACAGCGCATGAATTAGACCAGATGCGCAAATACAAAGTTTGCGAACTGAAAATAATGATGCATCAGGCAAAAAAATAATGACAAGCAAATTTCTGAAATAATGCACCAGTTCTTTCTTTTAAAGTACAAGGAAAATGAGGCATGGTAAATTGAAGCTATTCTTTAAATGTGAACATGGGGCTTGCAGTATACTTTATTGTAATTTTCAAGAGGAATCTGAACGTAATGCACTCTGAGAGCTATTATGAGCCAATGCATAGAAATACAAGTTTGGCTAGAACCGGTCTTGCACGCCGTGCAGAAAGACGTCAGGCAACTCAAGCAACTTAGATTAATTTGAAGTGAAAAAGTGTATTAAAACAGAGGTTTGGATAGAACCGGTTTTGCAACGTGCAGAAAGACGTCTGGCAACGATCGAGCTGCCATTCAATAAACCATAAGCCAGACCTATTAACGCCACACGACGAATAAAAATTTCTTCGTAACTACGAGAAGCGTTAAAATTCATTGAATCTATCCGAAGAAGAGTTTCAGCGAACTTGCACAATGTTAATTGATGACATCGACACTAATTCGCAACTGAAGGCTTTAATAGATCAATTTCTGATCTAGAACACGTCTATCAAAGGATTCAACAAACTATAAGTCAATCATGGCCGCGCAATGGTCGGGTTTTCAGCCCAGTCTCGAAATCACATCAACAAGTCCAAAGTCTAGCGAACAGAAATCACATGACCATGTGCCGCAATCGGCAGTTGCAGCGCGCGAGAACTTTTCTGGGGCATAGTGGTTGAGTTTCAACGAACTTTAACCGCTATTTCTTAAACTGAAGTTCAATATTCTAGTAAAATTAGAAGTCAATCGTAGCAAGCAATTGTGAAAATAGCAAACATTAACAGGATGTTGCCCTCAGTTAGCTTTTAACTAAGTATTTATGAAAATTGAGTTAGCGACTACGGGTCGATTAGCAGCATCATGGAAATACCTCTCCGTGGCCACTATTGGCGCACGTTGCCGTCAAAGTGTTAAGTGAAAGAATGAAAAATTTTGAAGCGGTTCTTCCAGAAATTTTATTTTCTAAAAACATAAAGAAAAGAACAAGTCGCGCATGTAAAATATAGCTCATAATTTTAAATAATATTCTCGACCAACTTTCTTACTGCCTTGCGTGTTTCTGATTATGCACTTAGAACCTTCTTCCTTTTAACAGTGCTCACCGTGGCACAGCGGTTAAGGGGTCGGACTTCTATGCTGGAAGTCGCGGGTTCGTTTCCCGGCCCTGGCGCGGAGATTTTCCCCGTTGGGTATAAGGGAAAGCTCAAGCACAATACCCCACTCAACCCAGGTGTCGGAAATGTGTACCGGCTTTACGGGGGAACCGTCATGGTGTCCTATATATAGGGTTAGTTATAAGACATTTGAAAAACCAATGCTAAGATCATATGTATCAGGCTTGATTGGAAATAAAGCATCCCAACGATGCCGATGTTAAACTTTTAACATGTTAGCTTCTTTCCCTAGACACAAAGGCTCGATACAATTTCGAATTTTACTGCATTCAATCAAGCGCTCTAACATATTTCATTCATTATTTAAAGAGGAAAACAATATTTACGAAGAATGCTTGCAACTAATACAGAACATTTTTTATGTAACAACAGGAATAATTAACTTCACGCCGGTGCTAGGTTTCGGAAACGTCGGTAAACTCTTTTGGTCTTCTACAAATCGACTTTTTTAAAACATGAGGTGATAACTCTCAATATCACAGACTTGTAGACAGGCTAACCTGAAGGTCTACAAGGACATTAATAATATCAACAAACAACGATGGCTATGTTGCCGCTTTACATTAACGTTAATAAATCGCAACAATACCGTTCGACCCCAAAAGAAATTGGTAAGATTATGACGCATGAAATCCCAAAACATGGGTACCTCAAGCGGTTAAAATCATAAGTGAGCCAGTTATAAAATGGACAGAGATCAAGGCTTAGAGCTGAGCATGGTCCCTACTAAGTAGTAAGTATAACCACCTTAATACCAGAATGACCAACATAATGAATATGACCAACATAATGAATATGACCAACATAATGAATATGGCCAACATAATGAATATGACCAACATAATGAATATGACCAACATAATGAATATGACCAACATAATGAATATGGCCAACATAATGAATATGACCAACATAATGAATATGACCAACATAATGAATATGACCAACATAATGAATATGACCAACATAATGAATATGACCAACATAATGAATATGACCAACATAATGAATATGGCCAACATAATGAATATGACCAACATAATGAATATGACCAACATAATGAATATGACCAACATAATGAATATGACCAACATAATGAATATGACCAACATGATGAATATGACCAACATAATGAATATGACCAACATAATGAATATGACCATCATAATGAATATGACCATCATAATGAATATGACCAACATAATGAATATGACCATCATAATGAATATGACCATCATAATGAATATGACCATCATAATGAATATGACCAACATAATGAATATGACCAACATAATGAATATGACCAACATAATGAATATGACCAACATAATGAATATGACCAACATAATGAATATGACCAACATAATGAATATGACCATCATAATGAATATGACCAACATAATGAATATGACCAACATAATGAATATGACCAACATAATGAATATGACCAACATAATGAATATGACCAACATAATGAATATGACCAACATAATGAATATGACCAACATAATGAATATGACCAACATAATGAATATGACCAACATAATGAATATGACCAACATAATGAACACGGCAGACTTAGCAACTAGAAGATATAAAGGAATGAAATTTGATGAAGCATATTGAAGAAATAAAACTTAAAACAAAAGAAACTTGATGAAGCATCTTTATTTCATAGCTCCGCTCCTGTTTGTAGAAGCAATCTTTTGACGCTTCCAAGAGTAATAGGTGCTTCAATACAAAGGTACTAAATACGACCTTTTTTAACACTTTGACCGCAACGTGCACCACCGGTGGCCACGGAGGGAATTTTCATAATGCTGCTGACCGACCAGTTGTCTCAAACTTAATTTTCAAAAATACTTAATAGAAGCAAAATGAAAGCACGATCCAGTTAACGTTTCCTATTTTCAAAAGTGTTTACAATAATTGACTTTAAATATGAGTTGAATGTTAAACTTAAGTTTAACCAATTGCGGTTAAAGTGTTAACCACTTTAGCACCACCAGAGGAGCAATTATGATAACCAGCAGCAAGTTAGTTGCTTACCAGGAGTCCGTGGATGAGAATTTCTAGGCTAGATTAGATGTTAGTTCAAGCCTCCCCAATATCGAAGCTAGTATAAATAAATGAGGTGTACTTCTGAATGGATTTAACGAAAAAGATTGTTTGTGTAGGTTTATTGTCTGCCATTTTGTATTCATTAACTAAAGAATGGGGGCAAGGTTTCCAAGAAAAAATGAGCATGCACTTTTTTATAGAGAGTGAAGTATAATGACTGATAAATACCATCAGTATGGTGAATAGCATGCACACTCAGCATTATTGAAGAAACAACTTATGTACAACATTCGATTGCTTCACCTAAGCAAGAGTACATACTTGCAAACAAGTAACATAACTCACAATAACCTACACTAAGCGTGATTCTTTAAACAAAACCCAGACTAGCATGAGAGTCTAAGTCGTTGTTTTAACGTACTCCACATAGAATAACTTCATCATTAAAATAATAAACTCTTCGAGTTAATAAGTTTAACGCAACAAATACTGTAATGGCACACCAACTAAGGTAACGTTTTTTTCTTACAACAGACGTACATCCGTTTCGGTGTGATGAACTATTCTGGCACACCAACTAAGGTAACGTTTTTTTCTTACAACAGACGTACATCCGTTTCGGTGTGATGAACTATTCATCAGTGAGAAATCCACCCATTGTACAAATATCACAAGTCCAAATTGTACACATCAAATACTTAGTATAGATTACACAAATGTACCTTTTTTCTAAATGAAAACCAAGAGACCCAATAAGTGCCATGCGACTATGCTGAACATGCATTACTCATTCATAAAATGCCCGAGATAAATAATTTCTGAGCACCCAAATAAAAATATGACTCAGACAAAAACATTCACTTATTGCAAACTCTGATGAAAAAAGGTGACCAACAATTACTCAAGAATTAGCTACAATGCTCCCAAGTGAACCATAATCAGAGTGATAATATACTTAGCTAGAGCACACTAATATGGATACAACCTAATACTCTGATAATAATCTGATTCATGTACACAAATGCTTATGTATACTTTACACCAGGTCACATAAGGGTTGACAAAAATAAACCCATGTACATTTCCTATTCCATTTGATCTCTGGTTTTGATTCAAGCTCTCCTACTAACTGGTCCACCACTCAGTAATCTGCAGACTTCATTCACCTCTAGCTGTCTTCATCACATATTCCTCCTTACTCTTACTGGTATTTGCTTCTTGACTTGAAGTGCTACTCAGCCATATTCATATGCTTGAATCACATCAATATATTACACCATTTTAGCTGCCTTCCCTTCTCCAAACAATTCTTTGAGCATCTCACCAATTTTGAGTCAAACAAAACCCTTCCTACAGAATATTTAAACACTAATACTGTACTCACCACCTCTTCCCTGTAACAAGTTTAAGCCCATATTTTACAGCAAATTACAGGAATTTCACCATGAAAAAAGACCCCTAACAAAGCAGAAGGGTTAATCAATCATGCAGTTCATGCTTGAAGATTTGAGCTATAGTTCACATGCTCCCCAATTAAAAAAAAAGCATTGAGCTAAAAATGAAGCAAGTTTTTTCAACAATTGGAATTGAAAGAGTGATATAAAGACTTGAGGTTACCTGCGATCCGAAGAGTAATGTTGGAAACTGTCCGTGGCAAGAGAAAAGCAGCGGTTATGACAGACCATATTAAGCAAGGCCTTGTATAGGAGCTTTACTTCAACGTTATTCTGGTTAGCATTCAATACAGACGTTGAATCAAGAGATTGAAAACCTTAGATGAATTCATGAAAATATGCAACTGATTAAGACCTAATATACAGCTTGATAAAGAATAGCTATCTCTTCAATATCTAGAATAGATAGATACAGAACTGAAAAACATGGAGAAATCAAAAGAACATCAACAATATATGCATATCAGAAGCTTAACTGTTTCAATTATGTCAAGCAAACTTGAGACTCAAACATGAAAAGCAAAACTTTACTTCAACTTTTTCTCTCAAGAAGAAAATGAAAAAACTAATACTGCACTCAAACAAGCAACACAACACTTTGTCAAAGTCCAAAAGCAACACAAGATTTACACACGCATTTTAGTGTGTTTAAAATGTGCCACATCAGCAACAAGAAACAAACACGTAACTACTATACCTTTTTAAACTTTTAACTAAAGCAACAGAAATAAACAAACAACTCTCACTGAGACCATATTTTGCATATTTGGGTATGCTGTCATGGTATGGAAGAAATAATCAAAGCAACAATAGAGGCAGTTTTCAAGAATACAAAATGTTTCCCCACACAGAAAGTTTTTGTAGTGGCAATAAAGCAGAACACCAGTCCTTAACTATAGCCTAGGTTGAACTAGAACAACATTTTTGGTCAGGAACTGTTTGCATAGCAAAATACAATAATTAGTGACAAATACTACAAGATCACAGATTATGTTATGAAAAATTATACAGATTGAAAAATTTCACTAATGCTTAAACTTTAAGGTGCAAGTACTCCTTATAGAGAAAATACAAATATTTATAAGGTATTCTGTGTGCAGGCTCAAAAAAAACTCATACAGTTTTGAACGACTTTAAGTAGTGTTTTATCTAGATGCGTGACTCACCTACGAAGAAGACCTCGAGCTTCTTCTCGAGTGATGCCGATGCCCAGGGCATCAAATGAGGAGATAAGTTCATCCTCATCAACACGGCCTTCAAACACGACACAGAGACGAGATGTAGCAACAGCAAAGGTGCCAAAGATAAGTTATAGAGTATGTCCCACAAAAACTCAAACCGAATATTTATTTTTCCGTATCAATAATACCATCATAAGAATACCCGCATCAGTAATACCACCATAAGAATACCCGCATCAGTAATACCACCATAAGAATACCTGTATCAGTAATACCACCATACCATAAAAATACCCGAATCAGTAATACCATCATAATTCTGCTTGAAATTAAATGCTTATAGTAGTCTTATGATGGTATTACTGATATGGGAAAATAAATACTCTGTTCAGGTTTTTGTAAGACATACTGTATACACAATAAAAGCATTTCAAGACCCACACAGAAACATTAGGGACTTGGTCACCATTAGTTTAAAATATTGTGAATTAAAAGTTTTACAGAGATTGAAAAGGAAGAGATTTTAAAACAAAAATTTGAGGAAAAAGTATAAAACATTATAACATTAAGGGTTTAACCACAATTTCCCTTCAGATAGCTAATAATTAAACAGAAATTACATGGAGTTAAAGTTTTCAAGTAGCACCACATGAACACAAGATTTGTGTACCAATCTTGGCACGACCAACAATGATGCCAAAGAAAATGTAAGCATCTTGAAGGGACAGTAAGACAAGATAGAAATAAAGAATAAATTACAAAGACACTCACAAAATTTACAAATATTCCAGCTTCCCATAAGAGAGACAAAAATGAACAACAAAAGCTTTCTTATTGTATAGCTCAGCTTTCTTAGCAACAAACGCTTAAATTTCTTATTGTATCTACATAAGTACAAATAAAGACCAAAGTGGACTTTTCCAATGAGTTTAGTTAGATAAGTATCTTAAACCTCCCTAACCCTGAAAAAGATGGTCTTAAGAGAAAAGAGGGAGTGAACATCAAGTATGGAATTAAGGAAACAAGGAATCTATGTATGCACAAGGTTTGTCTCTACATTCTGCTCATAGAAATAGCAAGATTGAAAGAAGTTTGTGAACTGAGATAAAAGTTGAAGAAAAGAGTAATAGGTGCTGAAAAACAAGGCAGAAGTGAACCAATAAATAAGGTCTGCAATGAAACAAGGATCCTAATCTATTTCAACCAAATCTCCAGCTTAGAACCTAATACCTTCTCTTAAGAATTAACTTCCTAGGTACAATAATTCCATCCCTCGTGCAATAGCCCATAAGTGTTGTTGGTAGCTGGGATTAGTTCCAATAAAACTACTCAATAATTGCATTACATGATGGAACAAAATACATGAAGTTGATATAAAAAAGTGAGATACATTAATCTTACTAAAATCTAAATAAAAAGTCTGTGCAAGTTATACTTATAGAATACCCTACCAAAAAAAAGAAAAATTAACATGTGAAGGTTATAACAAGCACAAGAAAAACTATTTTTTGTTGTATAATAAATACAATAAACAAGAAACAACAAATTACTAGGTAAAAATCCAAAAAATAACTTATGCAACCAAAATACAAAGTGGGGCAGTCATAAAACTTAAAAGCCACAAATTTAAGATGCAGGAGCGCATTAATCAAATCAAAATCATGAAGAACATACCAAAAGGTACAGGAAACAATATGGATGAAAAGCTAGAACCTCAACCGTTAATATCATACCAAAAGTGTAATGTACTTAACACTTGCAACACAACATAGACAACCTAGTGAAATATTTTGCTCAAATCTATCAGATTAGGATTTATTTGAGGTCAAACTAAATTTGCATGAAAATGTTATGCTGCTAATAAGAAATTTTTTCCAATTTCAGACATAACTTGACTTGATGCATGAAATTTAGGATTTCTACAAAGCAAAAAGTAGAGGAGACAAATTTTCATCTATGAATCTTCAAATACATGTACAGATCATTCAAATTATATTCTCTCCAATTTTCAAGTCCTATTAAAAAAAATTGAATGAGAATGTCTGACTGAAAAAATAAAAATATTGTAAATAAGATTACAAAAATGATAAAACACAAAGAAAAATTTAGATATCTTTAGCTAAAACCATGGGCACTCATTTGATGGACCTCACTAACAATACATATACATGTTAAGAACTCAGAAAGTTAATTTTGAGGAATCTCTGGTCGTTTAAAAGGCTTTGTTAGTTGCATTATCACATGTCTTATTAGCATTTTACACAACCTTTGAAATAACGGTTTAAATTTAAATCCTACAATTTTGAACATTTACTGCTGGTTTTTGCCTCAAACTAGTGCTAAATTCAAGGTGTGAAAGAACTAATGATGAATAACTAAGGTTATCACATAATTTATACATACATTCATATTCTCATACAGTACTCAAAATTGGTTATATTAAATATTATTATTCTCTTTGTTTGCGTTTATATCATTTGAAGTACAACTTTAAATACAAAATCAATACTAAATATCCGAAATAATTTTACAAATTAACATTTCTACTGAAGAAATTTTAAGATTTATATTTCAACTAATAAACTATTGAAATGCAATAACAACTTGACCTTAAATAAATGTCTTCAAACAAATGAATAAAGCATTAATGCTGTGCACAAAAAAGGTACATGGGCATTTCACACATGAAAAATCTATTCATAGTGGCATTTTTAATGTGGTCTTGGTTTCAAAATCCCTGAAGTTCAAAGAAAGTTGAGATGCACAGCTGTGCCGTTTGGTAGAGTATAAGGAAACTGCAAAGTTCAAAGTCATGAAGTATTTTACTTTTATTAAAGGGTAGTAGCTTCCACAGGACAAGAAAACTCACCATCTTTGTTAGCGTCAAGTTTGTTGAAAGTGAGACGCAGTTTTTTTTCATGTTGTTGAACATAGTTAACAAACTCTGCCAATGTTAGATCATTGCTTTGGTTCACATCAGCCGTCTGGATGATTTTCTGAAATTGAAATGAGTAGAATTTAACCTTTGCACTTCTAAAATGAAGAGTAGACCTCAACATACACACATTTTTAACAAACTCAATGCAATGAGAAAAACTTTTACAGACAAAAATAAACAAAAAATGAAACAATTTTTCAATAACATATCAAGCTAACCATAAAGAAAAATTCCAAGTCTATTGGAAAATTCATCCCTACAATTAAAGAATGCTTGGAATATATCAATGTTATGGACACAAATTACTTTGTTAACATTTTTCAACAACAGCTAGGCAAAACCTACAATGATTTTAAGGCATAGAGAATTAGGCTTGATTTCTATTTATTTAAATATTTGTTATTTTGTCACTGAAAAAAATTAAAGCCAAATCTAATTTACTAAAATTAAAAATATTTTCATTTACCTTGACAAAAATTAAGCAGATATTTTCAGTCTAAGTATTATGGATTTTTTACAAAAAAAAATCAGTATGACAAAATGCAATAATTAAAACAAAATTTACCAACAAATAACAAATATTGACTTGTAAGTCTATATAAAACTATAAAACATATAGCTCAATGCCCTTAGATATCTGGTACTCATGACAAAAACAATAAGGGCTTAAATAATAATAATACTCTAATGTTTCAATTTAAGTTAAACATTTTCACTTTTTCCATCAGCATTTCAATTAGTTTTAGCACATTTGCTACTGCTCTGCATGTCAAAAAATCTATTAGCAAAAAGTTATCAAACCCTCTAACTGAAAAAAAAATAATTTTCTAAGTAACAAAATCTAGTACTGCAAGAGATCAAAAAAGAGTACAGTAGTTATGCTAGAAGGACAAGAACAAGGACATAACAGAGGAAGAAGCCCAAAAGCCAGTACAAGAACAATAGCAAGGCCAAGACCCATGATAAAGGCAAGCATACAGGTGTGAAAAAGGCCCTTGGGTGTGGTAAAGGCTCTAGAGAGGGTCAAAGTCTCAAAGGGAGTAACAAAGGCTCAAGGATACAAGAAAAACCCAAGGATGTGAAAAAGGCACAAGGAGGTTGCGGATCTCCCAGAAGTGGCAGAAGCCCAAGGATATGGCAAAGGTACCAAAGAGGGACATAAGCCCAAGGCAAGGGTCTGGCAAAGACACCAAAGAGAGGCACAGGCCAAAGGATGTGGCAAAGGCACAAAAAAGGAGCATAAGCCTCCAAGAGTATGGCAAAGGCACCAAAGAGGGGCATAGGCCCAAGGGTGCGGCAAAGGCACCAAAGAGGGGCATAGAGCCAAGGGCATGGCAAAGGCATAAAGGATGGACATAGGACCAAGGGTGGTGAAAAGGCACCAAGGAGAGGCCCCAAAGGCATAACAAAGACCCATAGGTGAAGCTAAGGCCAAGGGTATAGCAAAAGAATAAATGAGTTTTGCAAAGATCATAGGAAGTTGTGGAGGCCTTTGCAAGTGACAGAGATCCTAAAAAGTGGCAGAAGCAGTTGGGAGAAGCATAGACCCTTGGGAGTGGCAAAGATCCTTGTGAGTGGCAAAGATCCTTGTGAGTGGCAAAGATCCTTGTGAGTGGCAAAGATCCTTGTGAGTGGCAAAGATCCTTGTGAGTGGCAAAGATCCTTGTGAGTGGCAAAGATCCTTGGGAGTGGCAAAGATCCTTGGGAGTGGCAAAGATACTTGGGAGTGGCAAAGATACTCGGGAGTGGCAAAGATACTCGGGAGTGGCAAAGACACTCGGGAGTGGCAAAGACACTCGGGAGTGGCAAAGACCCTTGGGAGTGGCAAAGACCCTTAGGAGTGGCAAAGACCCTTAGGAGTGGCAAAGACCCTTAGGAGTGGCAGAGGCCTAAGGAAGTAGCAGAGACTCAACTGTATGGCAGAGGCTCACAGGTATGGTAAATTTTCAAGGGCTTGGCAAAGTTCCAAAGGCTCAAGGGTGTGGCAGGCATTTAAATGCAGAAGCACAGCAGAAATTTCACAGAAACTTTGCACAAAAGACTCATATATATGAACTAGATGAGTAGTAAGCTATAAATAAAAACTTGTAAGCTTTCTTATTGTAACATTAGGAACACTAAAACCTTTCATAATTCCTGCATTACCTTACCAGGTTAGAGATCAACTTTTTTTCAGACTAAATAGTTCTATTAAGAAGGAACAGGTTCAACTAATAAAAAAAGGACAAAAGAAAATGAATTTTTAGCAATAACAAATTTTAAATAATGATGTATTTTAGGAAGCATATCAAACCTTGAGAACTCTCAGAACTTTCTTCCATGCTACATAGTAAAGCCAATAACTACTAGAGCACAATTTAGCTTGAATCTTTATAAAATATTAATAAATATAAAAAAGTACTTGTATAACTCACCTCCATATGACCTGGAAAATGAGGTAAATTCAACATTTTGAGACCTTTGGACAGGTCAGATACGTCAATTTTTCCATCCCCATTGGCATCTAGTTTTTTGAACAGGTCCCCAAGCCTTTCTTCATCTTCAGTAGATAACTCATAGGCTTTGTGACTGATAGGAGTGCCACTATCGTGAGTATCGATGGTCATATTTGCTTTGAAGATTGGCACTTCAGACCAGTAAATTTAATAAAAGCACTTTCCTAACGGATAGGAAACCGGAGCTAAAAAACACCACCTGAAACTTAAGAAAAACGTAAATATCAGCCATGAAAAAATAAGGTACAGAAAACAACAAACAATCATAAATGGTTTCGCATTACAACATGAGCATAAAAAATTGATGAGATACACCGCTCACGCTCTCTCCGACTCCTTGACTACTGTCAGTGTCACAGATCATGCTACTGTGGAGTGTGGAAGATTACCGCTACCGCCGCGGTTGCACAGCCGATAAAGCAGATATTCCGCATAGTGCATGAAAGTTTTGTTCACCCGAGAGGTAAAAAACATCCGAGGAAAAATTCTAGAACAGATAATAACAAGACATTAAAAACAAAACTAGATGTACGAACATCCAAAATAAGCATGTATTTTGTCTGAAGTGTTTGCACTTTCTAATAGAAATTAATTATTGGTAAAAAATTAGTTTCCCGGTAAAATAACATGATTTTAAAATGCTTCACAAACCATATCCATAAGGGATGGGTGCGTTTTAGTAGGTAGGACTGGCTCATGAAAATGTGAGAACTTGATGGCGAGGATACTCATATAACATTTGTACCGAACCGATTTACAATATCTACACCGGTAAATTGAGCCACATACCTGCATATTACTAGGAAACTTTTGCTAAGTCCGGTACGCATAAATTGATGAAAGTTCACTTAAAATTCAGTTAATATAAACAGGAATTGAAAAAGGCTTTTGCTTCATTTTTCTGTGTGAGCAAGTTGTATGAAAGCTAGATGGTTTATTGTCTAAGATAAAAAGATAATCAACTCGAACAAAAAAACTAATTAGATGAAGTGAACTGCAAATGAGAAGAACTACTGCAACAGTTTTGAAGTAATGGGATAAGATTTTCAACTTAAAGTTATATGAACGTGTTATATACCTCTACGTAGCGACACGCCATGTACGACGACGGCGCCAGCGAGGGAGAGCTTTGTACCCCAGTGACCGGCGTCCGGCAGGCCGCAGCCGAGACGGTTCAAGAAACGGTTTGCGAAAAGTACAGAAATTTCTTGAGAATTTCTTGAGTCCTACTTTAAACTTTAGTCCACCACTCGTAACTTTTGAAAAAATGCACCTATTGACTTCAAATTACTCTCAAACGAAAGAGCAAAACATTTTCTATAACTGTGTGATAAACACATCCAAAAATTTTTTCTGAAAACTACAGAAATTCTTCGATGAACCTGTACGACTCACGCGCCGTCAAAAGACCTAAGTCCACTACTCTTAACTTTTGAAAGAACGCACCTATTGACTTCAAATTACTCTCAAACGAAAGAGCAAAACATTTCCCACAACTGTGTGATAAACACATCCAAAAAATTTTTCTGAAAACTACAGAAATTCTTCGATGAACCTGTACAACTCACGCGTTGTCGAAAGACCTAAGTCCACTTTCGTAACTTTTAAAAGAATGCACAGTTGTAGAAAATGTTTTGCTTTTTCGTTTGAGAGTAATTTGAAGTCAATTGGTGCGTTCTTTCAAAAGTTACGAGTGGTGAAGACGCCTGCCTGGCAACGACGAGGGTTATGCCAGAAAAAGTCACGAAAAGTAGGCTAGCGGACAGTTGGTGATGCCAACTGCCTCGAAAAGTAGCTGCGGTAATTGCCTCTATAAAAGGTCGTCTTTGAGGTTAGGAGTATTCATTCCCGTACGTGTCATTATCGCCGAAGGTCCTCGTACACGCCGTCTTTGCTTGAGTCTTTGTAATAGAATCCAGTCCGGCGTGCTGGGTGTTGTTATTGTATAATTTCATTTGTGACTTCACGCTTAAAGCAACTGATTAATTAAGTAAAGTAAACGAGGCTACTTCGAATACAACGAAATCTGCACCTGCGCTTCACCTAAGATACGTGAGACTTTTCTCTTTGTTGCTGTCATGTTTGCGGGCTTTAATCATTCCCCGATATATTGGTGATATCAACTTATAACAGTAAATTTTGCGTGGCCATGCGTACGTGTGTTTCAATACCTGCTATAGTCGTGTCTTAATTAGGCTGCCGACCATGAAATTTTACTGAGATTGAGAAAAGAAATGTATTCCATTTAAACGATTGACCTGAAAAGAATATAAATCACCTCGTTCGATCCAGGAAAAGAAGGATCGTAACAAACGCAGTAGATAAATAATCAATCTTTGAGGTCAGTAACACAGTACGATGGACTATCTTACGTGGCAGATAAGATTAAACAATTTTTTAAAGATAAAATAACACCAACAAAGGCGTTTCAAAGAGAGGAATCAGGAAGAACCTATTAAGTATGCTCGCCATAGCGCAAGTGGCTAGGGGTTCTGCCGCCGTGCGGGAGACACGGGATCGATTCTCGGCGCTGGCGGTGGCGATTTTCTCTGTTGGGTATAGGAGAAAAATTCCAAGCACAATACCCCACTCTACCCAGGTGTCTGAAATGGGTTCCGGTCTTGACCGGGGGAAAGCGTCATGGCGTCCTGGCGTTAGTTATAAGGCATTTTAAAATCCAATGTACAAGGTGATATGTATCAGGCTTGATTAGAAATAAAGCATCCGTTGATGCCTTCATTATTATAAGTGTGGACTTTAGAAAACGCGGAATATATGGGCATAAGCTTTGTTCTCACACGAATTTCATTCGCATAGAAGGAGAAGGTTACGAAACCAGTATATAAAACAAGATAAAAGTTAAAAGAGAAGGTAAAAAGTGCTCAAAAACAGGAAATCAGTGAACCGAAAAAAGATGACCAGTAAGAAAACAAAAATCTATTCAATTCCAAGAAAAGGAAGGCTTATCCTAACTTTCACCTCGGGACCTCATTTTTTCCCACTGAGAGAGCTAACTCAAATAAATACAACAGTTGTATCCTCCTCAGGGGAGAGAAACAAATCTAGAAAGGAAAGCAATTGTTTTTTATCTACACTGCGCCAACTACTTCCTCCACTGTCAATAGTTATAAATTTAGGAGTGAGGAACTACTGCTCAACTGGACTTAAAAGTGAGAGAAGGCAGCCATGATCTTGTGTTACGGCTTTGAACCCCTACGATGCACCTACGTTCAGAACGAAAAAAGGCAGTTTATTTTCAGTGAAGTTGATACAAAAAGCACACCGTTGGTTTTTAAAAAATCGTGAAGGATCCTTAGTGGATACACACTCATGGGTATCGTAATACCCATGTATTACGACCCATGTCACTAGTCGAAACAAATGAATAAGTTGATACTGCAAAATGGTACCTTTGAGTTCTGTACCTGTGTACCAAATGCATTGTAAAAACGCCAAGAACGGTGATCGTTTCCACTTCTATTAATAGAGTCTCAATTTGCGTGACCTCCTTGTGGATTCTACATATTTTTCTTCCAGAAAACCTAGCTTGTCGAACTAGCGTTTACTTGAATCGCCTGACCAAAAAAAATCGGTTAACTGACGAAGTTAACTTCAAATTGAAAAAAATACGCGATCACACGAGATTAAATTGTTCTAGAACAAGCGATCGTTTAAACAGACGCCCAGTTTTCTCCTAATAAAACAAAAAGTAGAACCAACCCACCTTTGGAACCACGGCCAAATTAACATATTTCCCGCGAACTTTTTACGGTTGATTGGGAATGCAAAAAGAGAGCTACGACCTAGAGTAGTATTAGTAACATGGGTTTGCTAGCGCTTCAGTTATTCAAACTACGACCTAGAGTATGTTCTGCAATAGCTCTTCACCTAACTATGAGAAGCGTCCTAATGCTGTTCCATGTTCATGCTTGAAGGGACGTCCTTCTAGTCCAGCGGTACGTATAATGGTTGCTAGAATTCACCAATTGACTTTAATACGCTAATGTTGCATTTCAGTCTATAAATTCTCATGATAGAGCGCTTTTAAAATAAAATTAGCAGATTTTGCCTAAAAAAACACGCAGCTCATCTGAAGAACTTTTGTAGCCAGCTGCACCGCTAAGATGACTAATTGATCATCCGCCCTTGGTGCCAGCAAATATGCGCTTTTAAGTGCATATTTGCGCTTTATTATACTTTATACTATTATATAAAGTATTATACTTTATACTATAATATGCATTATTATAAAGTATATAATAAAGTGCGGCGTTCTCAGTGGCGCATTTCGTCAAACTCTCCTGCATCAGTCATCAGTAAATGCAGCAGCTGGCCACCAGTGTGCGTACCAAAGGATATTGATACACGGGAAAGCTGCTGCATTTACTGATGACTGATGCAGGAGAGTTTGACAAAATGCGCCACTGAGAGCGCCGCACCCTGTTATATACTGGGGGAAACAGGGTCATAGCGCATATTTGCTGACATGCTCTCTTATGGATAGCTGAGGGTCTCCTCTACCACAGAACCTATGGTCTCCTCTACCACAGAACCTATGGTCTCCTCTACCACAGAACCTATGGTCTCCTCTACCACAGAACCTATGGTCTCCTCTACCACAGAACCTATGGTCTCCTCTACCACAGAACCTATGGTCTCCTCTACCACAGAACCTATGGTCTCCTCTACCACAGAACCTATGGTCTCCTCTACCACAGAACCTATGGTCTCCTCTACCACAGAACCTATGGTCTCCTCTACCACAGAACCTATGGTCTCCTCTACCACAGAACCTATGGTCTCCTCTACCACAGAACCTATGGTCTCCTCTGCCACAGAACCTATGGTCTCCTCTACTACAGAAGCCAGGGTCTCCTCTACCACAGAACCCAGGGTCTCCTCTACTACAGAACCCAGGGTCTCCTCTACCACAGAACCCAGGGTCTCCTCTACTACAGAACAAATGGTCTCCTCCACCCGAGAACTCAGGGTCTTCTCTACTACAGATCCACAATGGAGCCGGACAGTCCAGCGCAGTTCACTCAGGTAGGAGAAAAAAAAAAAGAGGTATAGAATATAAACTTTCATGTTAAAAATTCGAGATCACCAAAGTCAGACACTGCACTGACGCACGCCACTTACACTAAACAAGTGACAGTAAAAATATAAAAATGCTGATAAAATTAGCCACTTTATTTTAAAAATATGGCAACGTTTCACTCCTGGAGTTGATATTACCTGGAGTTTATGATCAATCGTGATTTTATGCTTGCGTAGCATTGATCATTTTGTTTTCGATTTCTGTTTGATAAAATGACTAATTTTATTAGCATTTTCTTATCTTTTCTAACTTTTAGCAAATCTGCGATAAAAGCAAAGTGAACATCTGATTATACACAAGACATTGCGCAGACACACCGTGAAACTTCCAAAACCGAGAAAAAACTATTAACTATTTTCGTTATTTTGTCACTGGAAAATCAACCCATGGAAAAAAAAGGTCTAAATGAATGTAGATGGCCAGATTAGATATAATGCTAATTTAAGCATCCCTAACCGCAATAGAAACGCGTTTCGAAGAGAGGAAAAAGGAAGGCATAATTTAGAATGGACTAGAGGGAAAGCAGAATTTATGCACCAGCAACATGGAAACAGTAAATTGAGAGAAAAGCTTACAAGACAAGAAAAGGTTGAAGAAAGTAGATGCTGAAAAACAGGACAGCAGTGCCTAAAACCGCAAGAATCTCTGCAGAAGAGGCATAGAAACAGAACAATAAGAAAGAAGTTCATGAAATAAGATGAAAGTTGAAGAAGAAAGTAGTAGGTGCTAAAAAAAAGTAAAAAACATGACAGCAGTGAACCAAAAAAAAATTGGTGCTTAACATAACAAAAAAACAATATTTAATTTCAACAAAAAGAAGGCTTACTTAACTCTCAGCTCGGCTCTGATACATTTCCCGCTGTGAGCGCTAATTCCCATAGATACTCTAGTTGCATCCCCTTGAGAGGGACTCATTACATATTGAACTCGTTTAAAATGAAGCACAAATTACGTCATGGACAGTACAAGCACCAAAATAGTTATAGTTTCTAAGCTACAAAAGCAATAACAAATCGTAGAAGCAATCCCCGCCGCCACACCCACTGAAGATCAGGCTTTCACATCCATACTCATTAATAGGGCCTTCTCATTAATCAAAAAGTGAGGCTCACAAATTTGTAGCAAAGGCATACTTCCACAGTTACATAGTTGTTAGATTGGATTTTTTTTGGGCCACCATCTTTTAAGTTTGTTTTATTTTTCTTAAAGTCAAAGTTGGTCATTTAGGGCAATGGTCAATTATTCGTTATTAAAAACTTCAGTTTACGGGCATTGTTTAACTCTTATCAAAATAAGAGCTAATAATGGTCTGTATTGTTCTACACCTCCTTTCCTATATTTTAGCATATAATACAAGAAAAAATCTAACATCTTCATGTTTAAAGTCTTTAAATGTAGCTTTACATCCACAGTGCATCTGAAGGTATCCAACTCTTAAATTTATCCTTGATAACACGATAGAAGTCAATTTTGGTCAGTAACTAAAAAACGTCCACAAACCTGAATCTCGATAAAACTCTACACTTAATATCAACGAGTTGACTGAGAAGGGTTAAATTATAGCTAACATTACCTGGATTGTGCCTTAATTTAGCACTGATTAACCATTTAAAAAATTCGAGTTTGTGGCTACTGGTCAGTCAGCAGCAATATGAAAATTCCTTCCGTGTACATCGACGGTTCACATCGCGACCAACGAGCATATTTGACTACAACATCTTTCATCACAAAACAAGCAGCCTAACCGTAATCATCACCCATCCCATTATGAGAGCAAAAAAAGCATTTTCTTAAAAACCAAAGCCATTCCTGCATCACACAACAATGGCTTCCACAAACACATCCGAGCGACCAGCAAGCAGGGAATAAAATTAATGCCTCAATATTTCTCCTGCAGAAAATAACAACAGCCTTTGCATTTTCTACACCTAACCAGCTTACAGTAATAAAACTCAAATTTGGTTTACTTCTAAGTTAATTGCATTAATTTGCTCAACGATTTTGGGTAAGTTTTACTGCTGAATTTCCGAACACTTCATAGAAACGCTTTGTGATGAAAAGTATAAAAATGAATTCTAGGAAGACATTACACGTTTACACGAATTGCATGCATGAATATTTGCTATCCTTTCATTGATGCTAATCAAGTTAAGCGTCAATCAAGTTGAGCGTCAATCAAGTTGAGCGTCAATCAAGTTGAGCGTCAATCAAGTTGAGCGTCAATCAAGTTGAGCGTCAATCAAGTTGAGCGTCAATCAAGTTGAGCGTCAATCAAGTTGAGCGTCAATCAAGTTGAGCGTCAATCAAGTTGAGCGTCAATCAAGTTGAGCGTCAATCAAGTTGAGCGTCAATCAAGTTGAGCGTCAATCAAGTTGAGCGTCAATCAAGTTGAGCGTCAATCAAGTAGAGCGTCAATCAAGTTGAACGTCAATCAAGTTGAACGTCAATCAAGTTGAACATCAATCAAGCTGAGCGCTAACCAAGCTGAACGTTAATCAGGTTGTGAAGTCGACCATTGACCAAGTCATTAATCAAATTGAGCTGCACACAATGAACAGCTTCTCATTTCCATTCAGTTCAACATATAAAAAATCACAAGACAAGTCACAAGTTCATTCTTTGTACGGCAGTATTTACAGTGTCATCACTTGTGATGAGCAATGCAATATGCCTCAAATACTTGAATAGCACTGCGGTCAAAGTTCCAGTTCGGGAGTGTACGTGAAGGTCTTTTTTGGACTAGCCAATGAGAGGTCAAAAAAATTGAATATACTGCGATAGAAGACTTCAGAAGCTGATAGCCCAAGCAACACATAAAAATTGGTCAAATAGTCCTATTGCTCCACAATAGCAGTCACTTGAGAACTATGGTTGCCTACTAGCCAACTCATCCTTGCAAGGGAGGCACTAAACAAATCTAAATCTTAGCACAGCCAAACGCTTACAGCAAACAATTCTTTTCAACACTAAGCCGATGTTTGTCTTTATATACAAGCTTCTAAGAATACCATCACATATAGAGAAGTGTGTTGCAGAACCATAACAAGTGCGCTTCAAAATAACTATGATATTTATCATCGAAAGTAATCGAAATATGACTTTGGCTCAGCTTTTAAAAATCCATGCCTCATTAACTAGATAGAGGAACTATTCTCACAAAAAAGAAAAGAATCCCACAGCAAATAACGTCTATTAAAAACAAAGAGATTAAACCAACACAAAGATCGTCGCCTAAAGTAACAAAAACACTTTCGAGAGATCGTCAAGAAAATCAAATGAAATTCGGATAACAGAATAAAACTCCAAAAAGTTTGGCTATGGTCTCAAGATTGCACTAATTTTTTCTGTGCCTTGGCGCACCAGTCCTTTATCTGCGCAAGGACCGGCACGGACCACAACAGCAGTAAGTTTGTGTTGTACCTACATACAACCTCGTGGCCTCTGGATCGTATAAGATTGAAGGCGTCCATGACTTCTAAGACCCCCTTCTTCTCAGACCCAAAGCTCCAACCAGCTTGACGGAGTGCCTCCACAACACAGCGTGCTGCATCAAGCTTCAGTTTTTTTAGCTTGAGTACAGGAGAGACAGTGTTCCCAGACTCGAGGTAATAGTACAACGTCTGGTGCAGATCGACGTCTTGGAAACAGCTGGAGAGCACCGCGAAAAGGCCATTCTGAAGGCGCGTTAGCAGTGACATGTTAGTAAGGTATATTGTTGTGTTTGGTGGCAGGGAGTTGTTCCTCAACATGTCGTACAGGTGCTCCAAAACACAGCAAGACGAGTTTGGGCCAGTATTCCGGAGCGGGTGTTCTCCAATTAAAAATTGGCATCCTGGGTAGTCTTTCTTAACAGACTCAACTAGTAGTTTGGTTTCATCATTAACGTCTATGAGGCAGGAATCGTTTGCCTCGTTTTTACCACTCAAATACACAACCTTCTGTGATTCGTATTTGCCCATAGTGTTGGTCACCTTTACACCCAGGAGTTCATTTTTAAGATTTATCAAGGCCAGGTACAAATTCAAGCATCTCTCAAAACAAAACCGAGAATTGCCAACAACATTGAAGGGTAGACCCCTAGATATTCTCAAACTTTCCGTTATTCCAATATCACAGACAAAATAAAGCTCCTTGTGCTCTCTATGAGCATACTGCTGAATGAGATCTTGCAGCAGCTCAGAAACGTAAGTAATTTTCTTTTCAGAAGTGAACCGATGGAAGCAGCCAGACCACTTTCTGTGCTTCCCAAAATCTGGACGAATATTAGGATCCCATCTCACATCAACTTGCAGGATGCGGTGAGGGGCAGGAATTGGTTCCAGTGGGTTACGTTTGTTGAATTTCTCCCACACAATCTCCTGGACGAGCTGACACGTGGATTCTGTCTCGTCACTCGAGTCAGTGTAAAGACGAGCATTTCTTTCAATGGCATTTTCTTGATGCTGTTTGAAAAACTGGACGCACTGAGTTACAAGTTGCACGAACTTCTCAGGAATATCTGATGGTGCAAACATTGAAGCAGAAAACCCTTGAGGACTATACTGTTTAAGTATTTCATTCAAGACTTCAGGTATTACATCTCTGCCCACATAGTCCATGCACACCACATACACCTCAGAGTTGCCCAGCTTGCTGGTGATGGGCTTAAACACGCTCACATCTCTGAACACGCAGCAAATTAAGTATAGCAGGCACAGTGAACTTGATTCAAAGAACGTAAACATTTTGACGACCAAGCTTCCACCAGGACAGAGAAGGCGGAGAGCAGAGTGCACTTCACACAAGTGCAGGTGGCTTGTCATGGTCTCTTGCTCGCCGGGGTTGGACTGGCAGTCTATGCTGCCATCTGCCGTCACCAGTGACACGGGGTGACCTAAGCTCAAGGACCGCTCCACTAGCTCGTCTAGGCAGGACCTGCAAGAAACACCGAGTCGTAACACCACACACAACTTCAAGAGACGAAGTACTTGACGATTCTGAGTTTTTCTCAGAAAAATACCTAATGAATAAAATCACACTATTAAAAATGGACCAACTCAACAAAAATAAATCAAGATAAAAACTTTGCTGAAATCACATAAAACAACTCATTCAAAAGCAACTTGAGAGAATTTAAAATATTGACAAATTCAGATAAAACAAGGATATCAGCAAGTGAAGCCACACGCAGAAATACATAACTAGAGCCAAAAAATATCAATTTTATTGAATGGCTTCTACAAATTTAAGTACTACTTTTGAAAGTTGAAATAATGTTTAACATTCCATGCCTATCGACTTCTACTTAAAACTATATTTTATTTAGAATTATAATAACAAATCTCACTCGTAATGAAACCCAAAACTCGTAACCTGGAGCTGGACTTTAAAAAAAGTAATGTTGTTGCTGGTACAACTAGTAGCCTACTTCGTTTATTGTTGGTAACTCAACACTTTTTCACTCAAAACTCTGAAGCCTTAGCTTTTAACATTTAAAATTTGACCAAAGAGCATTTGGCAACAATGCAGGTTTATTGATGCTCAGAGCCTATTTTCTTATAAAAAGCTTGATCAAGATTTTTGCCGCAAAAACATATCGCATAACTAAGTCAACAAAAATCTTGACGTGATGCAATAACAACAAGAACTTGAATGTTCCATCTTTTGGTAGCTGGCAGTGCCACTATGAAAATGTGAACCGATTGGATGATCTTTTGCGGCTGGCTGTACAACGACAATGTGACTTGTTTGAAAATCTTGCTTCAGCTCCGCTCCAAACAGAGCAATGTATCTGGTTACCTGAGGGTGATGTTGCCAGTGCCGTCCCTGCCAAAGACCCAGTGCTGGAGGGTGTGCAGGATTATGCGGTCGTCTGGAATGCACTCGCTGGCCTGGCAGCCCTCGTAGTGAGGGTGCAGCGTGTTGCCCAGCCACCGCCACTGAATTCATTCATTGATTGATTATAAGAAAGTTTTAGCCTCCCTTTACCACAACAAAGATATTAGAAGAGAGGAAGGATGAAGGTAACATTTAGTGCGGAGTTAAGGGATTCCAGCCACCTCCACTGAAACAATTCATGCCATGCTCATCAAAATGCATTATTACATAAAATTCCATTAGGACCTTCTTAAATTACAGGTAACAAAATCAGATTTTGTTTATTTTGAGTATAATATTGTGACGAGTCAAAATGTATTATTACATAAAATTCCAATAAGACCTTCTTAAATTACAGGCAACAAAATCATAGACTTTGTTTATTTTGAGTATAATATTGTGTTGAGTTACCATTAACCAACAAACTTTGCTACTGGTTGTTCCAGCAACATCATTAATTGTTTTAAAATGTAGCTTCAGGTTTCATTACAATTGAGATTTTGCCTTATTATTCTTGATAAAATATAGTTTTAATCTAATAATTCTAACACCTAACCAAATGGCACAAAATACAGAATGTGAATTTGATATTGCTTGTTTTGCATGTGAAATTCCATGTCCTTGTTTTCCAATATACAAATACAGTGAACTCTCCAAAAAAAGTGATTGCAAATACAAAAACACAAATTTTAGCTTAAACTACATAAAATACTCACTAATTAGTACCTTAAGCTAAATTCCTTCTTTCATTTATGCAAGGTGTGATACTATTCCTGTTGACATATCAGTTGGTTTTGTGCAAATGTTGCCTGCTCTACATAAGAAAACTTGAATCATCATTCAACAGGTCTATGGACCTATATATTCAGTTTATAACTATGTAGCTCAATCATAAAAGTCCCAACAAAAATTATCCAATTTAGGGTGACATTCCTAAAGTATAAGCTAATTATGTATTACCAAGCATTTGATGACTTGACTCCTTCCAATTAGTTATCGGATGGTTTCAAGTATTACACTAAATGGTGTCTTCCCCATTAGCATTACCCAAACATTCAACAACATAAGTATTAGTTGAAATGTCCTCGGGATTTTGCAATGGATCAGCCATTTTGAAGCACAAATGATTTGAATGTAAAATGCATCAATTTTTCAAGTCAGTGTCCAAAAGCTACATCACTAGCTTGCAATTCCAATGACACCATTGAACAACTCAAATGTGGCCACCGCCCTAGTGGACTGTACGGTCCTCCTTCAAAAATAGCCTCAATATATTGTATTTCTCGTAAAATTAGTTCCCTGATGTGTTTTTTGGACTGCACTGTTGAGTGGCAGTTCCTTCCTCATCGTTAAATCAATAAATATCTGATGCCGGTGCCAGTTTAATAATGGTGGTTGTGATAACGGTAATACGAGTAATAAATGTGGACGTTAAAGGGTTAACCTTCTCGAGTGTGCCGGGAACATATGAGGCAAATCAATTTTGTGATAGCTAACTCGAAATGATTAATAAGCCCTCATATTCAATTTAGAGAATGGAGTTTCTCAAATAGTTCTTCATGATTTGACCATGCTGATCAATATTTATTCGTTAACTCAACTGCAACATTAGTTCATATCAATACACAAGATATTGTCAAACTTACCACCCCATTAAAATTCCAGTACCATGAAGTAATGCTAAAATATTTCATCCAGCCTATTACTTTGTGCCTGCTTCAAACTCATCTGAAGTGCAAACCTAACCTTGAAATATCAAAATGAAAACAATAGTTTTGTAGCATCATTTTAGCCACAAACTTGCGCTGAAAAGTCAATTTTACAACGTCTATTGAACAGGGAGATAATTTACAATAGGATTATGAATTCTTGCATATTTAACCACAAAATTGCATTCCAGGATACCTAATTTCGCAAGGTTTCTGACAGCAGACCAGAGTATCAGAATTTCCAATTTTGTGCCATCTCATAGAAAAGGCATCTGCATATCAGGATAATTAATTTTGGATCCTTTTAGCAACAAACCTGCATTTCAGGATGGTGGAGTTGAATGTAGTGGTTGAGAGCAACAATGAAGGCACCAGGCGCCTCACACAAATGCACAGATCCAAGACACTCAGAATCAGTCTTCACGAGTGAAAACTGGTTCAGCACCTCGTAGAATTTCAAGAATGCCTGAAACGAAAAACTTTGTAAGACATCTGAACAAAGTATATGTCTACGTCTGTACCAAGAAAAAATTCAAACTTACAAAATTCCCATTGTTGCTGATAGCCATCTACATTTCTTAAATAAAAGTCAACAATGCTAGAAACTAGAAATTCTAACATCTAAGGAGATAGAACAATGATACAACAACCATATTCTATTTAGCAAGTGAACAGTACATGCACCGTACTAACTTGTGATATAAACTCCGGATTTGCTTTAGCTTTGACTCTGCTGAAAACAGTGGCTGCCGGGTTGACTCTGAAGGTGTGATCAGTCCAGGAGAGCATGTCTTCCCCTCGCTCTGTGTCGCCCTTAACTTTGTTCAACTCCATCTTGAGCTCCTGCAGCTTCTTGATGTCCCAAGGCGGGTGTGTGAACATTGTCTCAGCAGTCGGTAGTTGGAAGAGATCACTTGATTCAGCTAATGTGCCATTTGAAGATTTCAAGCTGAAGATCTTACTGCAATGTTGGTCAGCAAGTTGTGCGGCTTTTATTTTCTGCTCTGGACTTATTTCCACTCTGAAAAATTCACAATATGCAGCACCACATTACTGAGTTGCAAGCTACAATGAAAGAGTATGAACACTTTGACTGCATTGCGTGCCACCAGTGGCCAGGGAGGGGATTTTCATAATGCTGCTGACCAACCATTTCTCAAATTCAATTTTCATAAATACTTAATTAAAGCTACATGAAGGCATGATTCAGTTAGTGTTTGCTATTTTCAAAATTGTTCAATACAAATGACTTTAAATTTGAATTGAATATTAAAATTCTGTTTAACCAACTGCAGTCAAAGTTTTAAATGAATTCTTGAACAATTTTCAATGTTCCGCAACCTTAATTGAACAGATTGATATATTTCATCATAAAAATAATAACTAAATAACTAAACAGGCCCATGAATATGAATAGGTTTATGTAGTTCAAAAATTGAAAATAATAAATATTCAGTTCTACTTACTTGGAATTCATTCTGAAGATTTTAGAATTTGCAGAGGAGATGTTGGATTTAGGAGATAAACTTGGGAAATAACCTGAAAAACAAGAATAAAAATCAGAAAATGCCAAGAATCAAGATTGTACAATGATAATAAAAGTGAATGCCTGATAATTCCTTCACAGTTTCACATCATAACCAAAAAGTTCAGCAGTAGTAAAATCATGAGTAAAATTAATCAAAGCTACTAAAAATTTATCATTCTGTAGTAAAATATCAATTTATTACTTTAATAATTAGTCAACTAAAACATATTTTTCATAAGAGAAAGCAAATTCATAGTTTAAATCAACACACATATAAGATGCAGTCACAAGTTAGAAAACTATTTCTTGAGTGTAATTTTCCAAATGCATAAAAATTTCTTCTTAGAATCTCGTCACATATCAGAATAAATTTATCTATCTGGTAGAAAAGAGCATTTAGTTCTAACAGAATAATGAATAATTTCAGCATTTTAAACTATGTACATCCAAATTGCTCTAAAGAAATAGAGGTAATGGATTTAGGAAAGTTGGTTTGATAATACAAAATGAACAAATGAAACAATCTTGCTTTGGATAATTTTAATTTTTACAAACATCAATCTGAATCTAGTAAAAAAAATTTGCACACAAAAAATGTTAAGCAGTTTTCTCATTTTATATATATTGATATTGACTTAATTACATATTTCAATGATAGATTTGTTACCTTTCTAATACAAGACTTTAGGTTGATTAACACAGAAAGCAGCTAATGTGTACTACAAGCCAAATGAATCTAAAATGGGGTACCTTAAGATGACAAGTGTTCTTCCTGATTCATGCATGGGACTGTTATACAACATACTTCAATAAAATTATAATCAGTAAATAACATATACCTTAGCCGAAATAATTACTTTTATCTTGGTGTGCTTTTCTTTGCGTATGCAAAAAACTTTGTGCTATGTCTTCACTTGTTGAAGGATGACGTTTTCTCTTTGAGGGAGCTTCATTGTTGATACTTTCTTCTGGAGCTGACACAGAGTCTTCAGCCAGAAAAAATTTAGGAGCACAATTTGGCCGTAATGAAACAAGCATCTCTGCTTCACTATCATTGTTACCTCTCAATTCTTCACTATCCATGTTACCAGTTTTGTTGGCCATGTCTTACAGATATAATATTTAAAATAAATGAAATTTTAAAAAATAATACATTGAGTCACTGAAAAAAAAATAGTATCTTCATGTATGACATTTTTCAAAGCATAACCAAAAGGTTAAAGTCCTGCAAGTTTTTTATTAGCTCTTTTCTCCATTGTTTTTAATGTTTCAGAAACAAATTTAAATATATAACAATTAAATCTGTTGTAGAGAGAGAAATATAGAAGTGCATCACTAGGCACAAGGACAATAAAATTTCAACTACATATAAAACATTATATTTTTTTAGTACATCTATATAATAATACGATGTTAGAACTACTGTATTTCAATATCTGATTGCTAAGTGTTGTGACCTATTTCACTACATTTTCTCAATAATATCTGATTCTTTTCTCAATAATATCTGAGCATCAAATTCCAGTTATAATCGATATTTTCATTCGAGAGCAAGACTTGTTCCAACAATTATGCCCTAAAAATATGCAATGCCCTATCACCATCAAAATCATATTTCATATCTTCTTGATATTCACAACATCATGGGTACATGGGATAAAATAGAGATACAGTGTAAGCCGATTACCACTCATGATTGACAAATATCTACAAAATATTGGCAGAAATGGGTAAACAAACATATACTCCAAATCAAAATTCATAGCTTGTACAACATATGGACAGAGAGATAATTTTACCACAATTCATATGCTCAAATCGCACTTTATTTCATTAATTATATTTGTCATTAATCCGATTCACAGAAACGCCCTCTCGAGAAGTGATAGATCTATTTTTGAATCATTTCGCTAGTGCAATAAAATTTATTAACCGGATGGTTTTTGCGTAAAGAAATGAAATAGAAACATGCATATCTATTGATGTAGATATATATACCTAGTTACACACACAACTTCTTGAGGGGCACACCTAATAGAAGCCGGTCTTCTTTTACCGCTTTTACTGGGCGCACCTAATATTCGCCACTCTATTCCGCCTTGGCTCGTCCTATGTTAATTTCTTATTTGACAAGTTTATAAGATGTAGCCAATTACATTTTGGCACGTATTCAAAACGAAAAATGTATCAGGTGCAAGTGTCGAGTTTAGAGGCCAGGAATCGGCGTCGAAGATACATTGTTATCACAGAGCTAAGGTTGCGTTGAATGACAGACGTAGGGTGTTTTCTACGTATGTAGGAACGTAGTTGGGCACGATAAGTGTATTATTTTAAGTAATTTCGGAATGGAGCGAAAACTGAACTTGTGTGCATCAAAATTATTTTCCCCTATAAATATATTTCATCGTTTGTATTATTAGTTATTTCATATGTTCCACCAATCTTATCTTACGCACATTTTTACTCACCACTGTGGTTCAAAAATTGAGCGGAAAATTTTATACTGTGGTACGAACTGAGAATATTAGTAGGACAAACTGAGAATAAGCTAATAGGTGTTGGTCATATGGCGTTACAAAACACTGATCTGTAATCGATGGGGCGTAAGTTCAGTTCTACGGTAGTAAATTATTTGGATCTTATTCTGACGCAGTTAAATAGCTATGTTTATTCTGCTTAGAATAGTTATGTATATTTAGAATAGAGCATCCGTAGATGCCGCATTTGGTTTGTTTGTTTGGAAATCTATTTTTTAATCGATCTTTTTTCTCATATATGTTCTTAGGATTTTTAAAGCAACATATTCAATCTCGAGGATCTATTGCCAAATACGTGATACTTCCATCTTGAAATTTGCTAAAATTTCTTACATGGAAATGCAAGTTGATCTTCAGCAGTGTGTTGCTCATCGTTTAAAGCACCGTCATAATTTTTAGTTATAAACTCCTTTTTTACTTCAAATTTTATCAATAACTTCATGGAGTTAGGTTGGCTCTTTTACTTGGACCGACGTTTACAAATATTTTATCGAGTTTTCTCGAGGAATGAGGGCTGGAATTGTATTCCACCAATTTCAAATCTGTATTTTACAGACACTTTAATAGACGTGCCTCATTGATTTACTTATCTGTAAACATGAAAATGGTGACACTTTTGTAGACGTGCCTCATTGATTTACTAATCTGTAAACATGACGATGGTGTTTCGAATCCAAAATTCTACGAGCTTGTTTTGACTTTTCAAGTCATCAGCCTTCTAAAAACACAATTAGTATTTTTCATCCATGCTTCGCTGCTGAGTGAGCGCAAACTAATCGAAAGCTTCATTATGAATCTTCGGTATGGAATTAAAACAACCTGAGCATTTGTGTGTAGACAAGGCGGGAGCTACCGATAAAAAGTAATCGATTTACGATTTCGACGTTATTTGTTCCTAAACATTCCGTCTATAAAATCTAAAGAGTATAGCAAAAAATTATCATGAAAACTTAATCAACGCAATGTACACTTGCGTATCGCCTTCTTAGGACGTCCTATATTAAGAAACTTTTTAAAACCCAATATGTTGGCATGTATCTCATGTGGCAACTTGGAAAATAAACGTTTTTTCTTTCTAATAGTCGTCATTGGTTACATCACTAGGCATTTTGAAACTGTCGATACCGTCGTGCGGTCGACGTGAGGGTTCGTGGAAAAGGGGCTGTCTTCTGTACAGCTACCTTTTCCGGGGCGCTAACTTTTCTTCGCAGCTGCCCTTCCTGAGGTTCGTGTGGGTACCGCCTACGCCGTAATAAGTCCGCTAGGGCAACAGAAGTAAATTCTGTTAGTGCCGAACTACGGTGGTACCGTTGGGAAGACGAACAACTGTCTGCGCCGTGTGAGACCGCTGGGCATCAGGAGTGAATTCTCTTAGTGCCGAACTGCGACGACAGCGTCTTTCTGTCGACAAACTATACGAAAAAAATCCTCATTCCGAGGTCCCTCCTTAAACACCTTATTAAGCACAGTGTCGTATAAGAAACGCCTATGTTATCAAGGCGAACAGAAACTCTTTCAGCCTCAAGGTCTGACTTTTTAATAGCTGAAACTCTTTGAAGTCCCTATCACATACACTGATATATTTTAACAAAGACACTGATTTATTTTCTATTGCAAAAATAGTGCGTACAGACGTGAGCTACTGCATAACAGGGTACAACACTCAAAAATTGCATTTAAAATATTAATCGTATTTAGCTAGATAACACAAGAAACATTGGAATATCGACATGTAATACAAATGATATTTAAGGGCTAACTAAAGTAAATGCACAAACGCAACATCAGCGCGGGGAAATAGATAAGTCGGCGTTCAGAGAGCTGGACACATGAAGAAAATACTTAAGATTATGGGTAACTAACACAAAAAGGCTCGACAACCCCTGTGCGGCCTGACAGAAACAATAAAACTTTTTTCGGAAGAGATAAAATCTAATATTACGAGTTATCTTGTAACGAATGTTAGAAGCACACTGCGAAGTTTGGTATGAGCTTTACTCAATTAAAGCGCTGGTGCTGGTACGGTCAAACTTTTAGTTATGCATCATCTTATCCAAGTTTCAGATAATCCGGATAAAAAATCTTTATTATTTATAACTTGAATCGAGCACAGTATTTTTGGAATCTACGTCTTAAAAGCTACTACATAATTTACAGCCCCATTCAGGAAATTTTTATGCAAAATCTATATGAACATAGGAAATTGTATCATAGTTTTCCTGTTTTCGCCTAAATAAACACGCTAAAATACTGTCTAATGCATATTACTGTACAAAAATTAAGCAATTAGTAAATTTTAAAGTTTATTTCTAAAATAACTTTGGAGATTAGATTAGCGCGCGTTTGCCAACTTCCGCTTCAATTTTAATGTTATCTAAATCCTTGAAATGATAATCATCTGAGCTTTTTATGGTCAGCTTTCTTCTTTCGTATAGTGATATGGGTTTATCTCAAAGATTGAAATGACCGAGTCGGACCGATGGCATTCGTCAGACGATGGAGAAAATCGCCATGGGGCGCCCTCCCTCCTGATACCGCGCTCCTGAGCTCATTATTGTTTAGTCCAGCAGATAGTGCAGTCGCAGTGGCAGGCGAGACAGTGTTGAGTGAGGCAGTGCGGCAGTTTGATTCCCCGTCGTGGTGCGGGTAGGAGAGTTCAAAAATCGATCATCCTACGTGGCACTTTTACGAAAGATATGGTTCGCATAAATATGAGGTAATATTATGTTAACGTTTTTTAATTTTCCCACTTATAATTTCATTACAAGCTTAATATGTGCAGCGTGAGAAACTAAAATAGTTACTGCGGAGCTGATAGGGATAAATTGATACCTGGACGTCAGATGTTGATTATGCTATAATATTGGACCTGTAGAAGAGTATATTTTTGTGCTTTCTATGTTCCAGATTTAAGGAAAAACTTTTCCTTCTGCATTCTCGCTTTCGCATTTTTTACTTCCTTTCCTTTAGTACCTGAGCGCATCGATTCTTGTGCATCTGTAGGATGAATGTTTTCAACATCAAAACTACGACGACAGAAAAAATGTCAAGGTTTTTAAAACCTTGCTTATTTCTAAAATAATGACAGTGTGTTGGTTGCTCGGTTGATCTCTCCGTTCCACGCCTCGCTCGATGAAATGAACAATGGAGAACAGCCGCAATTTTCTGTTTTTGAAGTTTGTGTGATTTCTCAGACCATGTGTGATGGCCACTCATCAATTTAACGGACTTTTATTCAAAAGATATTTGAACATAAAAATGAAAAAACAAAAGATAAAAGAAGACTCATTTAAAAACTTTGAAACAATTTTCACGAAGGGATGCTGCTTCTAGCTTGGATACCACGCTGTCATTTTAAACGACGCGGGTGCTCTGTACGGCATTTTTTAATTTGTCCAACACGTAGCCGTGATACCAGCAACTATATATCTTTAGAATGCAAGCCTGTGGGAAAATCAAATGGCGAGCGATGTATGGAGGTCATAAATTACGGGAAATTATTTGTCTCAACTGGGATGCTGCATGACTGTCACTTAGCTTGTCACGAGATTTAAAAATAATCTATCTTATGTCGCTCTTCAGACGGATGATTTCGTGGTACTGCCTCGGTTGTTTAGTTGTTTTATTAAAAAAAATATTACCAGCTGCTCAAACAAATTGAGCGTCTGTGCTCCACAGTATAAGCTTTGATTGTTTTCTAGAATAATAATAATGAAGGCATCTACGGATGCTTTATTTCCAATCAAGCCTGATACATTTCGCCTTGTACATTGGATTTTCAAATGCCTTATAACTAACGCCAGGACGCCATGACGCTTTCCCATGGTCAAGACCGGTACCCATTTCAGACACCTGGGTAAAGTGAGGTATTGTGCTTGGAATTTTTCTCCTATACCCAACAGAGATAATCGCCATCCAGCGCCGGGACTCGAACCCGCGTTTCCCGCACGGTGGGCAGGGCCTATAGACACACGGCTATGGCGAGCATAAATGGCAGCAAAGATCCGTCTTTTTCACTGGAATTTTGAAACCTCATCAGAATTTTTATAAAACGTACACTAGCTAGACCAGGAGTTCCCAGCCTGGGTGCTCGCGCCCATATTCCAAGGGGTGCGAGAAAAGTCTATTTAAATAATAGGAGAGTGGCTGTATGATGGCATTGTTATTCCAGGGGTGCGAGGTTCCAATGAAATTTCTTTAGGGGTGCGGGGCGAAAAAAGTTGGGAACTTTTGAGTGTGTGACTCGTTAGGCCAGGCTGCTGTTAATTTTTTTTGGGGGGGGTTAAATATTCTTCACAAAGAGGATACCCGTAACAAATCGCGGCCACCGCACAGTGAGGTAAGTTTTTAATTTTGCTTTATGCTGGTTCTGAGCGAGTGTTGAATTTTGCCTTATGCTGTTACTTTGTTCAGGGTGTTCGCTAAAAATGTTGCCGAATTAAAAATGGTGTAGTTTGTAAAATATTAGGCTTAGAAGCCTGAAATATGTTCCATTGAAAAAAGAGGATTTAAGTCTTTATTATAGTTTAATAATTTGGTCTATTTGACATACCTTTCAAATAAATGTAGCATTTATCATTAAAAATTATGTGATCCAACAATATTCGATCAGAACTGCTTATGTTTTGTATTCTGGGACAAAATAATAATCTCCGATCTTTACTCGGCGGGGAGATTTCTTAATGATATCGCATTTTATACCGTTTTAAATGAAGTATTTTTTTAGAATAAAATAATCAGCAGTTTTCTTTACCTGTGTCTCAGCAGACAATTTTCACACTCATTTCGTTTCATTATCGCTAATGAAAATCCTTACCATGCCAGTTCTTATTTCGATCCTTCTGGTAAGCGAAATAGAAAGAGATTATCGGAATAAAATAAAGCTTTAAATCCTGCTTCTTTTAGCGGACACCTGTAAAGCAAAACGTGAACGACGACAACCAAACCAGCTACTCAACAAAACTATCAGAGTTTACCAAGTGTGTTGATTTAATTTGTTTCCTCAGCGATAACATACGGTGAACTCGTATCGAAAGTCTTAAAAAGATTTGCCATCAGTAAATAAACTTCCCGGTCACGGTGGAGAACATCAAAACGGACAATCGGGACTTAAGGGAGATAATGTTTGTAGGCGTGATATCTAGATAAACTGAAAAAAATGACCAGAAAAAAAACCTTCTTGAAATTTTCAGATCTCATTTAACGATAGCTTCCTACGTACCCGAAAAGTATAGGGACTTTCCCGCGTACCTGAAAATTATGAAGATGTGTTAAAGTGCTCGGATATCACTTCGTACTGAGAACTAGCATTCAGAAATGTTGTACTACGCATTTCAAAAATGCCCTTTTTTTAGACTCTTACCTTAGATTTAAATTAAAATATTTAAATTCTCCATTTTTCAATACAGCACTTTGTTTTTCATTTTTTAGAATAAAGAATTGTATTGTCTATTTTTTAGGATGCTGAATTGCATTGTGAACATAATTTAGAATGCAGAAATGTAATCTCTGCAACCACCGATTTATTAGTAGACAGGTGCTGAAAAATTAATGCTGAACACATGATTGACTGAACAAAGAGATAACAGCTCATGTGCGAAGCCTCATCAATTTCAACGTAAATAATTTCAGGGTCATTAAAAGGAAAAAAATGTTCTAACGCTCAAGGTTTTTTTACTTTTTTTCATTTAACTATGTGCTGCGCCCTCGTTATTCAACTCCTGCATTTAGCATTTAACTAATTTCGAGGTACTCGGGAAATTGTGCAGTATTAAATAATCATTCCAGATTTCTATCTTAATTATAAAATTTCAGCCTCTCTCACGAACTTTTTTGCTTCATTTTAGTCTGCTAGAATGTGTAGCTTGCGGGCCTCCTCTTCATGGTTTCGGGAAGCATTTTTTTACTAATTTGCATCTTGTGAAGCTTTTAGCTTCTATTACTTGCCTGAAACTCGCGCTACTGCAGTTTTGCGGCATCAAACTCCAGTGTTGTGCGCTTCTTTACCTTTTTTGTGGCTTGAATTTTCATATTTCAACACTTTTTAGGGAAAAGTTTATCATAAAATTCGCTCAACGCCCGGCAATTGTTCAGGATTGTCTGATGCTGATTGCCTTTATGACAAAATTTTACTTGGAAATAGGGATTTGAGAATTTCAGGCACAAAAAACAATGCAGCAATCCTGCCAAAGAGGCCAATACCTTCATGACCAAATTTTAATTAAAAATAAATCGGAGAATTTTACCCATAAAAAGGCCAACACAGCAACCTTGCCTCATGCGGGGTGTGCGAAACTGTTTTGCGGCAGGAGCAACGACTTGATAATGTTTACATTTTTAATGTCATCAAAATAATAATAATAATAATATTTTAACATTAATATTGTTAAAATAATATTAAAATAATTCTGAAGAACTAATTAACACTGAAATAAACAGAGTAAATAAATTAATAACAAAAGATAACTATTAAAATTGTTAAAATGGTAATATTATTAAAAAAAATTAAAATGAATTAAATATAATTAACATTTCAATATTAATATTTTTATTTTAACATTATTAAGTCGTTGGTCGCGCCCAAACTAGTTAGCAATAAGGACTCAGCTATAATAAGTGCAACATGATGGAGCTCCACGGTATATGACTATCCCTGCAGGTTATCTGTGAGAGTCTGGTAGCATCTCCCGCCTCTCGCATCCCTACCTCCTGCCATGATGTAAGTTCCTGCGCTGGCTTACACGCTTTGCTCGGTCTCCATATTCCGTCGTGTGCTGCTATTGTATTTTAACGCTTTTTTCTTGTTTGCTACATTTCTTTTTGTTTCATTTTTTGTTTTTTATACCCACTTTATTCCATCGTGGGCTGCTATGGTTTTTTAACGCTTTATTTTGTCATTTGCTACATTTCTTTGTGCTATATTTTGTGGGACACCATTTTTCTTTTTTGAAGCTTGTGTGATGTGAAAGTTTCTCCGCTTGCTTACAGGCTTTGCTTAGTTTTTAAATTTCGTCGTGTGCTTTATTTGTTTTTTAATGATGTACTTGTTTTTTGTATTTCATTTTATGGGGCACCATCTTTCTTTTTTGAAGCTTGCGTGATTTCTCACGCCATTATTTTAGCTACTGGATTTATTATAAGTTGGCATTGTTAGATAACTCGTGGGGTTCATGCTTTATGTATTTTTTGCGCTTTATTTCGTAACAAACATTTTTTCATTTTTTGAAGCTTGTGTCATTTTTCAGACCAATATTTTATGAGCTGGTTTTATGATAAGTTTCTCTGAGTGTTCAAGCAACTTGTTTTTTCAAATTTGCAGTTTTCATTCTGGAAACTTGAATATACATTTGTAGTCTGTATGTACTGCCTGTTCTTTTTGTTTATTCTTTAAATGGTGAACTTTGTTCACGAATCCTTTCAAAAATTGATGAGATTCATTTCTCACATTCATTTGATGAGCTTTGTTTCATGCATCCGTTTTTTATTTTAATGTGTACAAATTTATTCAAGTTTTCTGCCGAAGATGGTTAAAATTTTTCCTCCTTCTTCGTGTTCGTTCCCTCAAAATTTTCCTAGAAGGAATATTTGTCAGAAACTTCAATTAATTAGAATAGCTTAAATCCTGTTCCCTGGAAGTTCCTGGTATTCATTATATTGACTTTAAATTTGAAAATAGCGTAACGATCTCCTGATTTTGAAGCGTTTTACGTCAATGTATCAATGTCTTTCTATTTTTTTATTATTTCATTTCTTTATTACCATTATTAAACTTAAAATAAGTTGACAATGAGGAAATATTTTTATGTTTTTCACGGAACCTTTTCTAAAAAACATTGGCATGAGCCGTTCTGATACCCATGTACATTTGCCAGCCGAGGAAATCAGTGCAGAGACATTTTAAAAACCAACGTTAATTTTGTATAATTTTTATGAGAAATAAACTGTGTTTTTTTTCTTTTTATGCGGATGCAACGCTCAGCATGTCTTTCCGTTGATTGCAGGCTGGATGATTCATTCGATTGCTAATTTATTCGATTGCTAATTCATTCGATTGTTAATTCATTCGATTGTTAATTTATTCGATTGCTAATTCATTCGATTGCTAATTTATTCGATTGTTAATTTATTTTGATTGCTAATTCAGTCGATAATTAATTCATTCGATTGCTAATTTATTCGATTGGTAATTCATTTGATTGCTAATTCACTCGATTAATTATTCATTCGGCTGCTAATTTATTCGATTGTTAATTTATTCGATTACTTATTCATTTGATTGCCGGCTTGCTAATTTATTCGATTACTTATTCATTTGATTGCCGGCCTGCTAATTCATTCGCTAACTCACAGCAAAGCGCCCATCACAAGAAAGAAAAGCAGTTCATTTCACAAAAAAAGTGAACACAAAAATTAGAGGATGCCAACTGAACTGGGCTCAGTCGTAAGGCTCAATTTTTAAACAATTGACGTCTTCGCAGCGGCGCAGTCGGCTGCGTAAATTCTACTAGCGATTTGGCAACTGTTTTTGGTGGGTTTTATGGTTGAATGATCAAATTTGAGTTTATTAAAACTAAATTTAACCACAAAGAAAATTTGTAAGCTTCATACTGGAAATTCTGTGGAGTTGCCATCTACAAAAACTCAGAAACCATTTGAAAGACGCTCAGACTGAAGAATTTTCGCGAGAGTAACATCAGGTACCGTAGCCAAGTACACAAGTTGACTGAAGAAATTGCGCTACCTGATGTACCGCATGCCGATGCGAGTTATTCGTAGATCTAGCTCCTTGTTCCATAAAAAATCATAGTGACACTTAAAATATCAATGCCTAAAATTAAATTTTAAAATTGAGTCATTACGTCACATTTCCTAAGCACATTCGAGTTCATCATTGAACTCATTAGAATTTTCTATAATGACATTTTTTTGCAAATTTTTCAGTTCATTAGCCGAGAGCCGCTGCACACCACACACCTGGCCAAAGTGCATGTCCCCATTTGCCGCCCTCGTAAATCGTTGTAACTTTCCTAGTTTTTCATGACCTAACTTTGGTTTTAGCTCGCATAGACTGACATAATCTACCGTGACGCACGGTTATCCTGGCCACCTGAAGCCGGCTGAGATATCACGCGGGAAGATCATGCAAGTTTCCCGGCTGCTACACTTACATAGCGCTGCATGTCTGTAGATATTACACCAACTACTTACAAAAAATCCTCCAACACTAGCATCATATGCGCAAAGCGTATCTTTTTCAGTTATCTACCTATCCTTTTCCGTTTCACCTCTTCTCTTCCCGACACACTCTGTGTCAAACTCTCTCTCCGACTTTCCTATAAGCATCGTTCGTTCGTATATTACACCTATATCGTCTGCTCACATTATTCTCATCTCGAATGTTTCTCAGCCTGAATTTTATGTTGAAAAGCACGTTTTTACTAGGTAAATTTTCTGTTCAAAACTGAATTTTCTATTGGAAAACAAGTTTTATATTGAGAAGCGAATTTCTATTGAAAAAACAATTTTTTATTGAAAAACGAACTTTCTATAGAAAGCACGTTTGCATCTATATTTATTGCACCTCCTTCGTCTGTAAATAATTATTGCCCCTCCTTCGTTTCTCAGCCTGAATTTTAAGTTGCACGTTTCTATTACATGAGAATTTTTTGTTGAAAATTGAAAATTTTCCATTGAAAAGTATGTTTTTTTATTAAGCGGTGAATGTATCTAAACCATAGTTGTGCATTCAAAAATGAAGTGTGATTGCGGGAAAAATATTATTCAGCACTGAAATTATATCAATTTAATTCTTTGCAGTCCCTTGTGACATACATATCTCATTCGAAAGAAAAATTCTCTTATATGTCGTGTTGAATCTGTGTGGCAGTTCCGCCCCAGTCAAATGTCAATGACGACCTGAAGCCAGTGTATCTATAAAACGGATATCATGAATTTTTACGATTAAAATGATTGTCTGTAATAATGTAATTTTTATGATGATTCGTCTGTAATAATGTAATTTTTATGATGATTCGTCTCTAATAATCGTAGTATGAATCAAAAATTTTTACGGAGATCGTTATTCTAGGAACTGGACGGACTCGACATCTAATGTTAAGTTAAACATCATTGTACTTCTTAGAATAGCGTTAATGGTAGGATGCCCTGGAAGTCATTGAACTTATTCGGGCCCAAAGGTCGCTTACTCAAATATGACCATTGTACAAGACTTTAGAAACATTCTACTTCTGTATCGCTTGTGGCAAATAAATTGTTCCAAATTGTTCATATTGCTTAAAATTTTTTAAGCTGTTTAAAGTTGTTTAAATTGTTTACAAAAATCGTTTGATTGATTGTATTTCTTTCTAATTCTAATTGATTGCAGTCAAAATATTCTTGCTGCACAAACCAGCACAAACGCGAGCGTGCTGGTCTCTGGACCTGGAATTTTGAATCTGGCCACAAAATTCGTAACTCTTCGAGCAAATTAACGAAAACAGTGCTAATGAACTATAAGATAAACTTTCATGAAATAATAAAAGTAAATCCCAGTTAGGCGCACGATTGCAAAGAGAATGGCGATTTCAACTCTAACATTTAACTTCGCAATTCTGCCTTTTATGGAATTATTAAATGCGGCAAAATAGGTTAAAAAAAACAATTGTTGTTTTTAATTAATAAAAAGAAAAAGACGATTACAACTGTATCAAATAGTGACGATTATAATTCTAACATCTTATAATATTTTATCTGATAATTCTAACATCTGTATTTCATTGAATTATCAAATAGTGCAAAATAAGGTCAGCAAAAGCAATACTATTTTTTTACTTAATAGTGATAAAATTACTATTATAATTCTTTCATAGGCTGTTATAATGCTATTATAATTACGGCAATATTTGATCGTACAAAATAGGTTCAGCAGAAGCAATTATACTTTCTTACTTAATAACAAGGCGAGGACTATTATAATTTTCGATTTTATGGCAATATTTAATTGTGTAAAATAGGTTCAGCAAAAGCAAGTATAGTTCCTTACTTAATAGTAAGTAAATTACTTTTATAATTCCATTATTGACCATTATAATGCTATTACAGTTATGGAAATATCTGATTAGTATCTTATTTAATTATAAGAAAACGGCTATTATAATTCTATTGTAGACTATTACAATTATAGCTGTATCTGATGGTGTAAAAGAGGTGTAGCAGAAGTAATTATAGTATCTTACTTAATAATAAGAAAACGACTATTATAATTATATTGTAGACTATTACAACTATAACAATATCTGATAGTCTAAAATAGGCTCATCAGAAGACACAAGATCGTTATCGCCTGAGTCTGTCTGTCCAAGCTACGGCGCTGTGCGTGCTGCGGTGCTGGTTCTGTAGGTTACTGAGCCGCAGCCGCTGTGTGCTCAAGTGTGTTGTGTCACGCACCACCGGTGTGTGTGTTGGTGTGGGGGGGGGGGGGGATGTTGGGGGGCGTGTGCACTTGTTGTGCTTAGGTGGGTGTGCTCTAGTATGTTGGAATGCTCATTTACGGTGCACTGTGCTCCAGTATGCTGAATTGTGCTCATGTACATTGCGTTGTACTAGTACTGTATACTGTGGTCAAGTACATTGGATTGTGCTGTGAAGTACGGTGCACTGTGCTCAAGTAAGGTGCATTGTGCTTAAGTGCATACAATGTACTCAAGTACTTGTAAGCGGAAATAGACACCTATCCCAGGAATAGACGTTAAGTTAATTTTGTATTCGTCTATGTACAGTATTACGTTTAAGCTAAGTAATATATTACAAAATATGTGTCCAGTTGGTCAAGTTTCCATAGTAACGTTCGCGTGACCAGTATGCAAGTATCACGTATAAGAAGGTTTGATACTTGAAGCACGTGTGTGTATGAGCAGGTATCGTATTGGGGTCAGATGGCACATGTACAGTTGATGTCATGATAAACCTATGCTTTTTATCCTACTTTTCTCGTACTGGGAAGAGTTTCTTATCTTCTTACTTCCAAACTTAATTTTTTCAGATAGTTTATGATTCTCTCGGTAGTGAAGTAGTGGTGAAATTGAGCCGGTATTCTTCTTTGAATTATGGTCTCGGTTCCTTGCAATAAATTAACAGAAGCTTGCTTCAGTTGGCGTTCAAAGATAATGTTTAGTAAAATATTTAGTTATAGAACTAGGTGGAGGGTGCGACAGCAAGTGACCTGCTTCACTGAAAGCATGCAGGAAATTTATGCTCCATAAGTTCACGGTCCTCGCATTGTTATTCATCTTTTATTGCAAAGTTCTCTTCCTTATTGAGCTCAAACGCCCAACCCCAACACGTGTTCTTCGAAAGGACTTTGTACACATTTTTTCCAAAGTACCTATAACCGAAATAACTATCAGGCTAAAACAACGAAGTAAAACTATTAACCCAATGTAACTAAGCAACACGCAAGCGCAGGACTACGTTCCATTTCAAATTTAACTCTCGTTGAAGTGCCTGGAGGACAGGGTTTAAAAAGGCAGATGACACTAGTGACTCGACGTTGATTTATACACATGTTAGAACAGAGCATCGCAGTTTGCACCGCACAGCTTTGCATATTCTGAATTTTGTCTCATGGTAGCCTGCGCGCGTCAAGGCTCTTTGGGTGAGTGTGAATAGAAACGGACAGCTGACTTGTGCAGTTTCAAGGTGTCAAAGTCATCAAAAAAATTTCAGTTGCGCTCGCAGAAATGCACTGAGATTGACACTTCGGGTCCGCATACCATATCTATCGTGGGTCTAACACAAATAATTCGGGCCCTACTTACTGTACCTAGCCCGACTTCCACACGCATAGCCGGAACCCTGCATACGAGTATTTGACCCAATACCCACTTAATTGACCCATGACCCACATACATAGCCCGGACCCAACATACACAGCCAGATCCCCACATTTTCTCGGGGCCCACTAAAATGGCCCGTACCCTACATAGCCGGAACCCCTACATACATTTCTCGAACCCCACTAAAATGGCCCGGACCCAACATAGCCGGAACCCCTACGTACATTTCTCGGGCCCCACTAAAATGGCCCGTACCCAACATAGCCGGAACCCCTACACACATTTCTCGGGCCCCACTAAAATGGCCCGTACCCAACATAGCCGGAACCCCTACATACATTTCTCGGGCCCCACTAAAATGGCCCGTACCCAACATAGCCGGAACCCCTACACACATTTCTCGGGCCCCACTAAAATGGCCAGTACCCAACATAGCCGGAACCCCTACATACATTTCTCGGGCCCCACTAAAATGGCCCGTACCCAACATAGCCGGAACCCCTACACACATTTCTCGGGCCCCACTAAAATGGCCCGTACCCAACATAGCCGGAACCATGGACTACATACATTTCTCGGGCCCCACTATAACATGGCCCGGGCCCGCTCTCTGCACTGCACACCTCACCTGCAGCAGGTGTGACCGATGAGGCCTCATCTAGTGCCGTAGAGTTTTAAATAACGACTGCATTATAATAGATTAGCATCTGACGTTCAAAGAGCTCATTGCTCAGTTATCAAAACCCGTTGGAATCCTGCGTAGAACGAAAAATGTATTGCATGAAGAAGCTGTGCAAAAACTTTACTGAACTCTCATTGCACTATACTTACAATACGGAATAGATTCATGGTACGGAACTGATAAAAATACAACCAATGTACTCTTAACTCTGTAAAAATGAGCCACTGTAGCGGTAAAGAAACAAAAACACCCAATCTTACATTTTTGCCGGACCATGCATGTTTTTCCCCGCCCAAGTGATTTAATTACTTGGACGGCGAAAAACCTGCATGCAGGCGGCGAAAAAGTTAGTCTGGATACAATGCACACACAGTTGATTCACTCAAAAGTTTCACAATACTTAAACTTCTGGATCTCTACAAACTCTCCATACGTAATTTCATGTATAAAACATTGACGAATGATTGCGATAAACACCTCAAACAATTATTTACTTCACAAACTGGTCATCACGACCGCTTAACCCGAAATAGAAATAACTTCATGCTTCCTTATTATTCAAAAGCTCGGCCACAAAACAGTATCCTATTCATTGGAACTATATAATACTTGGAACTCAATCCCTGTGGAGATCCGTGAAAGAAATTCGTACAAAGCTTTCAAAATTAATTTTGAATTCTTTTTCTTATCGGAATATTAATCATGTAAGATAACCAAGCCAAATCTTTTCTCCTAAATGATTCATCCTGATAGGGTAATTTACTTTGGTTAATGTCAATGATCTTCAGTCTGTTCTCAAGTTGTTTTTAGAATGTACTGTTAACATCTAGCCCTTATAAACTACTTTGTAAAATGAAGCATCGAATCTCGAGTGAACTAATTCATTGATCAGTCTAGTGCGTAACTAGGTAAAGTGATTTAAGTTAAACATAATAATACACCTTAGAATAGCGTTGGTGTTAGGGTGCCCTAGAAGTCACTGAACTTATTGGGGCCCACAGGTAGCTATACTCAAATTTAACCATTGCACCAGACTTAAGAAACAATCCACTCCTGTATCGCTTGAGGTTTTAAATTGTTTAAAATTATTTAAATTGTAAAAATTGTTCAAATTTTTTTTTTAAATCAATTCAATTGCTCACTTCATTATTATGTTTCCCTTTACGATGTGTCTCATATTCTTGCCTTGTACCTGTGTTGTAGGTCAGATGGAGAACAAGTTATCCTTATCGAGCCCTGGGATCAGATTTTATTTTTTATGTTGTATCGGTACAACTGGCAACGAAAAACCTTCTGTTGACTTGACTATGCTACATGTGTTTTTTCTGGTGAAAATTATCATGGTTGTTTTTCAAATGAAATTTAACGATTTGGGTCTGAAAAACCACTCGTAGAGTAGCCAAGGCGACTGAAGAACTTTCGCTGCCAGCTGTACAGATACAACGACTTAAATTGTTGAAAACTTGAAGTCAATGCCCTATAAGCAGTGGTGCTCACGCAAAATATTTTAATGCATTCAACTTTGATGCTTAATTCACGTCATTATAATTTCTGAATTCCATACCATTAACGTCAAAGCACAATGCCTGTAAGCCTGCGTAGTCAAGTATGTATTCATTCTTACACCTCGGTTGAGAGGGAAATTGTGGCCTCATTCTCTCTCTATCAACGTCAGCAATGAGACACACTTGAAAAATAGGTCTGAGTCTAACCAGACTCATTAAAGCATGAAGAGTTCGATGTTTCCTTGTGTATTTGGTCATTGCCCTGTGTTGCTTATTAGGAAAAATATCTTTATCACTTATAAATCAAACAGAAATTTACTCATGTCGTTGACTAAGTGAATCAAATTTGGGAATTGCGGAATGTTCTTAAAGAATTTATGCTAACATTGAACAATTGTCGAGAGGACAACAATGCAACAAACATTAGTGAAGCAATGCTGAACTTAACTGAAATTATAGCGACTGAAAATAATCAAACTTATCTGAAATTATAGCGACTGCAAATAATCAAACTTATCTGAAATTATAGCGACTGCAAATAATCAAACTTATCTGAAATTATAGCGACTGCAAATAATCAAACTTATCTGAAATTATAGCGACTGCAAATAATCAAACTTATCTGAAATTATAGCGACTGCAAATAATCAAACTTATCTGAAATTATAGCGACTGCAAATAATCAAACTTATCTGAAATTATAGCGACTGCAAATAATCAAACTTATCTGAAATTATAGCGACTGCAAATAATCAAACTTATCTGAAATTATAGCGACTGCAAATAATCAAACTTATCTGAAATTATAGCGACTGCAAATAATCAAACTTATCTGAAATTATAGCGACTGCAAATGATCAAACTTAACTGAAATTATAGCGACTGCAAATAATCAAACTTATCTGAAATTATAGCGACTGCAAATGATCAAACTTATCTGAAATTATAGCGACTGCAAATAATCAAACTTATCTGAAATTATAGCGACTGCAAATAATCAAACTTATCTGAAATTATAGCGACTGCAAATAATCAAACTTATCTGAAATTATAGCGACTGCAAATAATCAAACTTATCTGAAATTATAGCGACTGCAAATAATCAAACTTATCTGAAATTATAGCGACTGCAAATAATCAAACTTATCTGAAATTATAGCGACTGCAAATAATCAAACTTATCTGAAATTATAGCGACTGCAAATAATCAAACTTATCTGAAATTATAGCGACTGCAAATAATCAAACTTATCTGAAATTATAGCGACTGCAAATAATCAAACTTATCTGAAATTATAGCGACTGCAAATAATCAAACTTATCTGAAATTATAGCGACTGCAAATAATCAAACTTATCTGAAATTATAGCGACTGCAAATAATCAAACTTATCTGAAATTATAGCGACTGCAAATAATCAAACTTATCTGAAATTATAGCGACTGCAAATGATCAAACTTAACTGAAATTATAGCGACTGCAAATAATCAAACTTATCTGAAATTATAGCGACTGCAAATAATCAAACTTATCTGAAATTATAGCGACTGCAAATAATCAAACTTATCTGAAATTATAGCGACTGCAAATGATCAAACTTAACTGAAATTATAGCGACTGCAAATAATCAAACTTATCTGAAATTATAGCGACTGCAAATAATCAAACTTATCTGAAATTATAGCGACTGCAAATAATCAAACTTATCTGAAATTATAGCGACTGCAAATAATCAAACTTATCTGAAATTATAGCGACTGCAAATAATCAAACTTATCTGAAATTATAGCGACTGCAAATAATCAAACTTATCTGAAATTATAGCGACTGCAAATAATCAAACTTATCTGAAATTATAGCGACTGCAAATAATCAAACTTATCTGAAATTATAGCGACTGCAAATAATCAAACTTATCTGAAATTATAGCGACTGCAAATAATCAAACTTATCTGAAATTATAGCGACTGCAAATAATCAAACTTATCTGAAATTATAGCGACTGCAAATAATCAAACTTATCTGAAATTATAGCGACTGCAAATAATCAAACTTATCTGAAATTATAGCGACTGCAAATGATCAAACTTAACTGAAATTATAGCGACTGCAAATAATCAAACTTATCTGAAATTATAGCGACTGCAAATAATCAAACTTATCTGAAATTATAGCGACTGCAAATAATCAAACTTATCTGAAATTATAGCGACTGCAAATAATCAAACTTATCTGAAATTATAGCGACTGCAAATAATCAAACTTATCTGAAATTATAGCGACTGCAAATAATCAAACTTATCTGAAATTATAGCGACTGCAAATGATCAAACTTATCTGAAATTATAGCGACTGCAAATAATCAAACTTATCTGAAATTATAGCGACTGCAAATAATCAAACTTATCTGAAATTATAGCGACTGCAAATAATCAAACTTATCTGAAATTATAGCGACTGCAAATAATCAAACTTATCTGAAATTATAGCGACTGCAAATAATCAAACTTATCTGAAATTATAGCGACTGCAAATGATCAAACTTATCTGAAATTATAGCGACTGCAAATAATCAAACTTATCTGAAATTATAGCGACTGCAAATAATCAAACTTATCTGAAATTATAGCGACTGCAAATGATCAAACTTATCTTAAATTATAGCGACTGCAAATGATCAAACTTATCTGAAATTATAGCGACTGCAAATGATCAAACTTATCTGAAATTATAGCGACTGCAAATGATCAAACTTATCTGAAATTATAGCGACTGCAAATGATCAAACTTATCTGAAATTATAGCGACTGCAAATAATCAAACTTATCTGAAATTATAGCGACTGCAAATGATCAAACTTATCTGAAATTATAGCGACTGCAAATGATCAAACTTATCTGAAATTATAGCGACTGCAAATAATCAAACTTATCTGAAATTATAGCGACTGCAAATAATCAAACTTATCTGAAATTATAGCGACTGCAAATGATCAAACTTATCTGAAATTATAGCGACTGCAAATAATCAAACTTATCTGAAATTAAAGCGACTGCAAATAATAACACTTATCTGAAATTATAGCGACTGCAAATAATCAAACTTATCTGAAATTATAGCGACTGCAAATAATCAAACTTATCTAAAATTATAGCGACTGCAAATAATCAAACTTATCTGAAATTATAGCGACTGCAAATCATCAAACTTATCTGAAATTATAGCGACTGCAAATAATCAAACTTATCTGAAATTATAGCGATTGCATATAATTCGTTGTCCGATCATCACTCATACAATTACATCGATAAATAGACAAAGGTACTGGATTACTGAAGACATCCTTATTAATGTAAAAAACCCTCAATCACACCTAGTTCGTACTTCCATATTGTTCAAAAGCTCGGCCACAAAAACTCGGTGTCCTCTTTATTGGGACCAAAATTCGGTCCCTGCTGAGATCTGCGAAAAAAAAATGTTTCTAAAAATTGAAAAACGAATCTTGAATCTCTATTTCTACCTGGATATTAATCTCATAAAATAATTAAGTCAGATCTTTAACTCTATATGATTCATCTTGATGGGGTAATTTATCAATATTACTAAGGTAGATTTATAGTCTGATCTTAGGTCTTTTACAGAGAATACTGCTCTCATCTAGCCCATATAAACTATTGTTGTAAAATTCAAATATCGAATCTTGAGCGAACCAATTCATTGATCAGTTAAGAGTACAACTATGTAGGTTAAGTGAAGTAGGTTAAACATGATTGTGAACCTATAGAATAGCGTTGTTGATAAGTTGTCCTAGAAGTCAATTTAAAACAATTTAAACAATTTAAATAATTTATTTACCACAGGTGATACAGAGGTAGAATGTTTCTTAAGTCTAGTACAATGGTCAAATTTGAGTACAGCTACCTGTGGGCCCGAACAAGTTCAGCGACCTCTAGGGCATCCTACCATCACGTTATTCTAAGGTGTACAATAGTGTTAAACCTAATCCTAATCCAAGTCAGTGAACTTATTCGGGCCCACCCGTGTAGCTACACTCAAATGCGTCCATTGTAATAGCTTTAAGAAACAATATACTGATGTATCGCTCGTGGCAAAATAATTTAAAAGATTGTTTATAATTTTTCATGCTCACTACCTATACTACGTAGATTTTAGATTATCCCCACGTATGTACCATGTAATTCCTCATACTTCAATTTCCTTCAAATGTAAAATTACACGAAAAATAATTTGTAAGTTAGAAAAGATTCACTTCGACACCAAAGGAAAAAACACCGTAGAAGCGTCGAGCTCGGAATGAGAGCGCGAGTTTCTAAGGCTCACTGGCCCGGAACGCCATCACAGCGGTCAATGTCAGCTGCTGGTGACAAGTGCATGCATAAGTCACGCTTGCTATGTTGCTTTTTTATTTGTTGATCAATTAAACTCCAACTGTTCCTGAAATTGAAGAAAGTATACTTTCCCTTTAACTAAATTGGGAAATTAAACCGTCGCTGTTCCTGAAGTTGAATAAAGATTACCCTGAATTTAACTACAATTGGATACATTAAACCGTCGCTGTTTTTGAAGTTAAATAAAGATTACCCTCAATTTAACTAAAATTGGATTCATTAAACCGTCGCTGTTCCTGAAATTGAAGAAGGTATACCTTACCTGTAACTAAAATTGGGGAAATTAAGCCGTCGCTATTCCTGAAATTCAATAAGGTAAATCCTCACTGTCGCTAAAATTGAAGAAATTAAACCATCACTTCCCTTAAAGTTAAAGAAATTGAACTCTCACTGTCGCTAAAATTGACTAAATAAAACCATCACTCTCCGTGAAATAAAAGAAACTCACTAAAATTAAATAAATTAAACCGTTACTGTCTCCGAACTTAAACAAGTTAAACCCTGACTAGGGAGAAGAATTCGGGCTACATGCAGACGGGCTATAACGAGAGCATAAGTTCCATTAGAGCAGTGTACAACTGTCAGGATAACAGCTGCCAGCGATGATTAGCGAGAGAAATTTGCACATGTGTCTCGCGGTGCACCTGTGCCTCACCACTTCCCGACGTCAGTATCGAACTCATTATTTTTGGCTAATCTAGAAGGTGGCTTTAAGCTAATCTGAGCTTTTTAATTACTTATAAACGATAAATTAATGATGGTAGTTTTCAAGTGTGCAGAGTAAAAATTCAAAGGGCGAGGGATCCAGATTTTTCTGGATTTTTCATAGGCTTCACCAGCAACTCAACGAAATAAAATGATATAAATTTTATCACTATTAAATTATAAATAAAATAAAACAATATACATAAAATAAATAAAAAACGAAATAAAATAAAATTCAACGGAATAAAAGCCGATTTCTGTAACATTTTTTTTAAAGTTTAACTCCTGTTAATGCATTTATTATTTGGGAGGGGAAATGCCAGCGCGACTGAAGGTAACACTTGCCTAATTTTCTCTAAAGACAGAATACTAAATTTGTAAAAGTACTGCGATCTGTTGTTTCTTTCAAGTCTTCGATGCCGAGCAATGAAATGGCGGAAGAAAATAATAACATTGTCAGTAATTACATTCATGCGAGCATAAACATTGTTTCTGATGAATAAATTTTTCTTCATTTCATATTTTATTTTATTTTTAAAAGCAACATAACCTGCTTTATGATTGCAAGATTGCAATGTATTATGATTACACGATTAGGAAGAGTTTGTGTCAAGATTGGAGTGTCAGCAGGCAGTGTTGCCTAGTAAAGTGTGATGATGGTGATTTTTTTATTTTTATTTTCACTAGTACACCCCCCTTTACTAGTACACCCGCCTTTATTTGAAATAAGGAAGAAGGCAAAATGAAAGAAAGGCCGTAAGAAATTAAAAAAATCAATTTCTCGAGAGTTGATGAGGCCGAGTGCACACGGCCCGTCAAAAATATACAATAATGTTCGACAAATCACATGACACACGTTCCTATTTCCTAACAATTCACGTGATATTCATTCTACTCGAATCTGATGGATTAATACACTCGAAATTGTGGTGTTGGTGAAGCTTGTATCACAGATACGCTCATCACACACTGCAGGCTGGCTTCGGACAGACAGACAGACAGACAGACAGACAGACAGACACTCCTCTCATTATAATATAGATTTTCTTAACAAGCGCCGACTTCAACCTCTAATGCATACATTATAAGTGTGAGACTAGGGAGAGTTTGTGTGACGACTGTAGAATCAGTGAGCCTTGTCACAAAGTACCGTGCGATGATAGTCATGCTCCCGCAACCTTCGTTGAGGACGTGACCACGTGACCCTCGGAAGAATCGTCTCGAGCAACACCGGAGAAATCCTTCAAGCTCTCACTCTTTCGTGTCTCCGGCCACTCTGGCATCTGTGAATTACATTCATTTCTTTCAATATCTCTCAGTGTTATTACGTGAGGCACTCAGATGTTGTAAGATTATTCTCTTTGCGAAATTTCCTAATGTATCGACGGTCACAACTTATGGCGCCCATTCATGGTCTAAAGAATTCCAAAATTAATTATATTTATTCAATATACTGTATGTCTATGTTATTACGGGAGTCACTAAGATGTTTTGAGATTCTTATCTTACAGAATTTCCTAATGTATCGACGGTCACAACTTACGTCGGTGCCTGCAAGAGTCCTCGCATGATCGCTTACTTCTCAATGACCTACTTTTCACTGTTGATGTAATGTTGAATGACTCTTATTATAATGATCTCAATTGTTTAATAATTCAATATGCCATCTGTAGATATCTATATTTTTGCTCGTCATACTGCCTCAACATGCCGCGCTGTCTAGTAGAATTTCTCCTTCTCTCAGCTCTAAGTGCACTACCGCTCTCAGTGAGTGCACTCCTTCACTATCTCTCTCGTGTACAACCATTGTGTGTATATGACGTGTATGCGTGCGTTAAGAAAGCTATCAGCACGTTTGTTTGGCCGTTATCATTTCTGACGATATAGACACGTGCACAAGCGGCTCATTCCAGGTTTTGGGAGTGTTCTTTATTTAAATCTCAGCTTTATTTTTGCTTGGCATGCTACTTGTAGTGGCAATTTTGTAAATTGTGCGAGTTCTATTGGAACCGACGGGGTCATGTTTTGAAAGTTTTCTTTATTGAGAACTAGCATTATTTTTATTAGTCATGCAACTTGTACTCGTAATATATTTTATTGTGTTTGCGCAATTGGACCCAACAGGGTCGTGTTTTGGGAGTGTTCTTTATTGAAAACTCAGCTATATTTCTATTTTTCAAGCAACTTTTACGCGTAATTTCGCTCATTGTGCGCGTTCTATTGAAACCGACAGCGTCGTGTCTGTCTGAGCAAACTAACAGACTTCATCTGCTCGAATCTATCGCAAGCGTTGCAAAATTCTGCTCCGAGCTTCCCATTGTCATTGTCTTGTCACATCGCAGGCTAGATAATCGCAAAACTCAGCATTTATATTTTTTGCAACTCATTTTTAAACGACACGTCGTCAAAGTTTGAATGCATCGTAGTTATTCTCTGTTTTTGCAAAATAATTATTCTCTATTTTTGCAAAATAATTATTCTCTATTTTTGCAAAATAGTTATTCTCTATTTTTGCAAAATAGTTATTCTCTATTTTTGTATTTTACATTGAGTCAAAGTTAGAGCAGCGTAAGTTGCACCAGTGTGAGAGCAGACCTCGGCTCGTACACATATTTAAATCCTGAACGCAACCTCTGGCCACACCATCAGGAACCCAAAGTAAATGTTGTCTCATATAAAAAAGGTATAAAAAGTAAAAAATACAGTCTACAGGGAAAATGTAGCTCTTTGTTTCCTGAAATTCTCCTCGAAAAAAGTTTACTCATCAAATATATAATTTGCCTGAGAAATGACGTAGTTTACTCGTACTATGGCTTAATTTATTCATACAATCACGTTATTCACTCAAACGAAGACATGATTTACTCACACAATGATATGATACTGTAATAGTGATTATCTCATTGTATGAGTAAACTATACACACAATGGTTTATAATAATGATTTTGATATAATTTATAATGATATAATACTGTACGAGTGATTCAAAAACACTTCCTTAAATTCTGAAAATTTTGACTGAGGTTGACAACGAATTAGGTTGTCATTGAAGATCTACGGGGGCTTGTGTTTTGGAATAAAAGCGCACTTTGATGCGCAGTTAAAGAATACCGCGCTCTCAGTTTAGCCTATACGCACTCAATTATAACGCGTTTCTAGGATGAGCTCATCCAGTTTGGTTAATATGCACGCGACGATTAATTCGCAGTTTTAGGACTAATGGGCACGTGGTTTGTTTAAAAGAATGGGATTAATATGCGGTTTTAGGACCAACAGGCGCGTGGCTTGATCATAAGAATGCGTTTAAAAGATAAACGCATTCAGTTAGGTTAATCCGCACTCGAATAACGCTCAGTTTTAAGATAAACGCGCAGTGTTAAGATAAACGCTCAGTTTTAAGAAAAACGCGCAGTTTTAATTATACGCATGCGATTAGCGCTCAGTTTTGATGATACGCTAGCGATTATCACGCAGTTTCAGGCTTGCCGGATCCTCTCTATGCGTTCAAGATTATTTTGAAAGACCCCATGATTGACGAGTTTGGCCAGACGTGCACCAGTCTGGCAAGTTTGATCGCACGCGGCACGTGGTCCACGTGCAGTGTTCCGACGCGAGCGCACGTGCGCTGACGCAACGCGACGTCGCGCGTCGTTGCGCACGTTCTCGCGCCTGCGTAACTGCACCGTTCTGTGTGCTGGTCAGGCGTGCCTGCTGCAACTGTGTGACTTACTTTTACGAATTTCGTTACATTTGATGTTATATGTGTCTTACATGTACGAATGTTATTACATTTGATGTTGCACATATAGTTGCTTTTGATGTTGCCAACGTCGCTACATTTGACGTTGCAAATGTTACGAAAAGTTAAGCGTTCATTTCAAGTGTAGAGCTTTCTGCGTAACGATGATGAGTGACGGTGACAAGGTGACAACCTCGAGCAAATTTTAATATTAGAAAATCTGAATGTTTTATTTTTCATTTTTAAAGAGTTAACTGTTACGGTTGTCGAAACACAGTTGAAAATGAAGAACAAGTTTCATTTTACTGACAAGACTGCGACCACTCTTATTTAACTTACAGTACTGTGACCACTCCCATATTCACAAGTTCTGTGGGAAGTCAAATATGCAGTTTGTACCTCCTTTCTGAATTTGTACTTGATCAAGACGTACAGATTTCTTCATTCAGTAATTCAAAATAATTGTGCAAAAGAGGTGGATAATTTTTTGCGTATAGGCACTGTAAAATCGCAATATTAATGGATACTCTTTTAAGAAATTCTACGGATATCTTTCCTTGAGTTGCTAAATTATTTCGCAGAGGCGCAGAGCGACAGCTTCTCAATGACGACGTTGAAAGTTGCAGCTCAGAGGAGTTCCAGGTTATGAAAGACGGCAAAGCACGAGCGAATTACGACGCGGCGGCGGCTCGGTGTCGTAAGATAACGACCAATTCCCTCGAGTCACCGCTCCCACTTTCACTTGCGCAGAATACGTTGATTTGTGCTGCTGATGGCGTTGCGCTTCCGTGAGCAATAATTTGACGAGTAGTAATCAACATTACAGAGCCAAGAATCAACATTACACTGCCGAGAATCAAAATTATAGAGCCTAAAATCAACGTTATAGAGCCGAGAATCAACGTTATAGAGCCGAGAATCAACGTTAGACCGCCGAGAACATGCGTGCAGTAGAGAGCTTCCTGAAATATGTTGAAATTACTGATTAGATAAAGTAGCACTGATGTCTGAGATAAAGATGCATTGATCTCTTAGATGAAGACGCATCAATCTCTGGGATGAAGACGCATTGATCTCTGAGATAAAAATGCGGTATCAGTGTCAAAAGTTCAGTGATAAGATCAATGAGAAAATAAACATAACTTTATGCTTGCGATGCTGAAAAAAGCGGCTTCACAATATTCAGAGATTATGCTTATTTTCTTCTGCATTTTCACCATGAATATCAGTGAAGTGAATAATAAAAAATAGGAAGGAAATTGTATGCAAGGTTCTTCCGTCCTTATTATAGCTCAAGGGTGATACTGACTTGAAATGTCCACTCTCATTTCAAGCATCAAGTTAGTTTAACATTAAAATAAATTCACTTGACACCATTTCAAGTGTAATTGCCGGGGAAAAAATTAGTAATCAATATTCCGCGCAGCTGTGCCAGATGTAGCTGTAAATTGCACACTCACCTGGAAGAAGATGAAAGTACAGTCGGAAACTTGCAATGAATTTCTGGGTACATAAACTTTTGCTCTTTACTTTCCTATTGGTCTTATCGGTATAGTGTGGTTCCAGTGAACTGTTGCTTTCATTCTATTTTTACACAAGCCGCTCTTTTATTTGCAAATGGTGCATCGGAAATTGTTGATTTGTTTCCTGCACTTTGTGTGTTATTGCTGATGTCTGGAAGGTCATTTTCAGAGTGAGGTTTCAAAAGTGTTGCTAAATGCAGAGAATTTTCAAGCAATTTTACGGAGAATTTACTGTCTTCGTTCCCAGCTAGAACAGAATCAGGCAGCGGCTGGTCAAAGTAACACATTTTATTCAAAATAGGTTTTACTTAAAAACTCGAAACAGAAGAAAATTATGGGAAACTTATTACTCATTCATTTATATAATGAATTTATTTATTAATCTATGTGTGTATTTTTGTATTTTTTGTTTAATTAATTATGCTGAAAATGCGAGCACCTTGAGCTAATAGTAGAAATTTGACACATGAACATCAAAATACAATCCTAAATGCTAAGGCTATTATTTTGAAGACGAATATAAACTGCATAAATTTCTGTATTTCAACACCAATTTTCATCTCAATATTTTTCTTATGATTCGATGCAGGAAACAGAGAAACAATGGTACATCTTTCTAGAACGCAGAAAGGCTGAAGGAATTACGAAACCGCGACCTGTTCATTGATTGCCTCGTGCAGTGCTACCGGTGGGCGGAGCTTACATGCGGTGATGCACATCGCGTACAACCAAAGATCAAATTTGATATTTCTGATGAAAACCTGGGGTTATTCTGATATTCCTAAGAAAACACCTGAAATGAAAGTAAGCGAACACCTGAAATGCAAGTAAAAGAACACCTGAAATGAAAGTAAGCGAACACCTGAAATGCAAGTAAAAGAACACCTGAAATGAAAGTAAGCGAACACCTGAAATGCAAGTAAAAGAACACCTGAAATGAAAGTAAGCGAACACCTGAAATGCAAGTAAAAGAACGCCTGAGATGAAAGTAAGCGAACACCTGAAATGCAAGTAAAAGAACGCCTGAAATGAAAGTAAGCGAACACCTGAAATGTAAGTAAAAGAACGCCTGAGATGAAAGTAAGCGAACACCTGAAATGCAAGTAAAAGAACGCCTGAGATGAAAGTAAGCGAACACCTGAAATGCAAGTAAAAGAACACCTGAAATGAAAGTAAGCGAACACCTGAAATGCAAGTAAAAGAACGCCTGAGATGAAAGTAAGCGAACACCTGAAATGCAAGTAAAAGAACGCCTGAGATGAAAGTAAGCGAACACATGAAATGCAAGTAAAAGAACACCTGAAATGAAAGTAAGCGAACACCTGAAATGTAAGTAAAAGAACGCCTGAGATGAAAGTAAGCGAACACCTGAAATGCAAGTAAAAGAACGCCTGAGATGAAAGTAAGCGAACACATGAAATACAAGTAAAAGAACGCCTGAGATGAAAGTAAGCGAACACCTGAAATGCAAGTAAAAGAACACCTGAAATGAAAGTAAGCGAACACCTGAAATACAAGTAAAAGAACGCCTGAAATGAAAGTAAGCGAACACCTGAAATACAAGTAAAAGAACGCCTGAGATGAAAGTAAGCGAACACCTGAAATGCAAGTAAAAGAACACCTGAAATGAAAGTAAGCGAACACCTGAAATACAAGTAAAAGAACGCCTGAGATGAAAGTAAGCGAACACCTGAAATGCAAGTAAAAGAACACCTGAAATGAAAGTAAGCGAACACCTGAAATACAAGTAAAAGAACGCCTGAGATGAAAGTAAGCGAACACCTGAAATACAAGTAAAAGAACGCCTGAGATGAAAGTAAGCGAATACCTGAAATGCAAGTAAAAGAACGCCTGAAATGAAAGTAAGCGAACACATGAAATACAAGTAAAAGAACGCCTGAAATGAAAGTAAGCGAACACCTGAAATGCAAGTAAAAGAACGCCTGAGATGAAAGTAAGCAAACACCTGAAATGCAAGTAAAAGAACGCCTGAAATGAAAGTAAGCGAACACATGAAATACAAGTAAAAGAACGCCTGAGATGAAAGTAAGCGAACACCTGAAATGCAAGTAAAAGAACGCCTGAAATGAAAGTAAGCGAACACCTGAAATGCAAGTAAAAGAACGCCTGAAATGAAAGTAAGCGAACACCTGAAAAGCAAGTAAAAGAACACCTGAAATGAAAGTAAGCGAACACCTGAAATGCAAGTAAAAGAACGCCTGAGATGAAAGTAAGCGAACACCTGAAATGCAAGTAAAAGAACGCCTGAAATGAAAGTAAGCGAACACCTGAAATGCAAGTAAAAGAAAGCCTGAGATGAAAGTAAGCGAACACCTGAAATGCAAGTAAAAGAACGCCTGAGATGAAAGTAAGCGAACACATGAAATACAAGTAAAAGAACGCCTGAGATGAAAGTAAGCGAACACATGAAATACAAGTAAAAGAACGCCTGAGATGAAAGTAAGCGAACACATGAAATACAAGTAAAAGAACGCCTGAGGTGAAAGTAAGCGAACACCTGAAATGCAAGTAAAAGAACGCCTGAGATGAAAGTAAGCGAACACATGAAATACAAGTAAAAGAACGCCTGAGATGAAAGTAAGCGAACACCTGAAATGCAAGTAAAAGAACGCCTGAGATGAAAGTAAGCGAACACATGAAATACAAGTAAAAGAACGCCTGAGATGAAAGTAAGCGAACACATGAAATACAAGTAAAAGAACGCCTGAGATGAAAGTAAGCGAACACATGAAATACAAGTAAAAGAACGCCTGAGATGAAAAAAAAGAACACTTAAAATGGAGGTAATGAACATGTTCACGCAGTAAGGACTGCGACGGACTTAGTTGAGATCAAGCTTGAAATTCTTTCGGAATAGATAACAGCCTTTGTCTGCTAATCTTTGCCCTCATCTTCAACGCCCTCTATCGAACTGTATAAGCCATTATCTGTAACACGCTGTATCTTCCTGTAGTGCACTATTTACACAACTCCCTATAACTATGAAAGTTGGTATCTATAAAAGGTTTTATTATGTAAATTACCCTCGACCTATAAGACGTTGTGAACTTCACCGACGACTCAATATACCATAGAAGTCCTTCTGAAGTACTTCTGTCTTCAACCGCCGGTTGTCGCCTTCATTCGCTTCGACAATGAAAATCTTTTTCATTTCTTTGTTAAACTAAAATTTCTCCCGTCTATTTTCCTTCACACCTTATCTCTCTCAAATCTTCTTTGCAGTAAAAGACAACTTACTCAAATATTCTCTCGTGATTCTTTTCATCATAAAGCACTCTCTTATCTTATGTGTAAAGTATTGTTTCCATCGCAATCGTGAACATTTGAACGCCGATTTCGAGTTACTGAAAAGTAAACATTTTTGTTCAGAATTCAACCTGAATTATTATCAATATTTTAACATGAAAATACTCCAAAGTTCAGATTTTCTCGTAATCAATTATTCAATTTCAAAGCTAAATAACAGTGTCGTCAGCCTGAATAGCTTCACTTTTAAAAAGTTTCATCGTTTCAAAATACTACATAGTGTGTTTTGTTTTAGTGTGTCTTTCATTTCGGGTTCTCGTGTCTATAATTCTGTGAGTAAAATCGATTTTAAATATTTAATCAGTCATTTCGCATCTTAAATTATTTTTAGTGCCATGTGTAAGAAAATTCGATGTGATTTATTGGTCTGAATTAATCTAATTACTAAAATTCATTAATTAGTTTTTAGGTTTAGCTAATAAAGCTCTTTTTAATTTATATCGTATTATGTAATCGAGTTTCTTACTTTAGTTAATTCTGTTGTTTTACGAATGATATTTTACTGTATTTTTTCCAGCCGATGATAAACAGACGCTCGAAACGTCCTTTTCGTATGCAAACGCTTCATACGATATGCCTCGTTCTCTCATTTATATTTGGTTCAGATTTCATTTTTTAGGAAACACTAACGAGAATAGTTCAAATTAAATAAAGCTGGAACACCATACCAATATACAGGAAGTTGACCAGTTTAGTGATACGATACACCTTTTCTCATCAATATTTGAATCAGTTTACATCATTTTTAAAAACAAATACAAGGGTAAATCAAATTTAGTGGACCTGGAAAACCAAACCAATACATAGGAAGTTGACCAGTTTAGTGATGCGATATTCCTCCTTCTCTCATCAATCAGCTTAATCCATTTTTTTAAAGCAAAAACTAGAACAATTCAAATGAAATGGAGCTAGAACACCACACCAATATGTAGGAAGTTCATATTGTTCATTAAATCCCGTGCTTTTGCGTCTCTATTTCAAGCCGCTCTCACCCTGTCCAGAATTCCAGTACCTTCATGTCATCCTTTTGTGCTGCCTTCCGAGTTGTGCACTCACTAATGGCTCCTAAGTTTGCTGCTGTTTCATTTGGTAACACCTGTGCAGCGTGCATGTAGGCAAGTGTTCTGGTATATTTGTGCTGGTCCTAACCTGCGACAGTGACACTCGAACGAAAAGAAAAACAGTATTCACAAATTACATTTTCACAATGATTAGTTGTCACTGAATGTCGATGGTAGAGTTTTAAAAACGCATGACATTGGCGCAAGAATCTTCTGCTGAATGTGTGTTGTCAGCTGTCGGCGACTGACCTTAATGTTGTTGCTATCGATCCGTATTGTCGTCACGACGTCTGTTACAGAGCGCGTGTTTGTCTGAAGTCCGACTTTGAGATTTACGATGCGTTAATAGTTCAGACTGTAAACACTGGGAAAAATAGTGCGGTACTCCGTGTTTGTCGTCATTGTTGACATGAAGTTACGAGGGCCATTAGCACCATCAGTCATACATCCACTAATTTCTACTCAACGCACGCGAAAAAAAAACATTCGTCTTTGGTAACTGCAGTGCCAGGTACAATATTTTACAAGACTAGTACTTTGAAGATCATTACGTTAAATTTTCACTGGCTTATAGCCTTAGTGGATACAACACCACGCTGTAAAATGACATTTTATGCAAATAAATACCACAGCTCAGATTTATAAATCTCACTGCAATGTGGCCATGTTAATGGACGCGGCAAAAAAATTCAGCCCATTACATGTTACACAATTAGTAGCCGGTGAACTTATGTCGGTCTCCTTACCGCAACTTATTTTGCATTTAACACGATGGTCCTTATATGAGCACGGAGGGAATTTGCTATTTTGGTCAGAACGTGCTACCAATTGTCAGGCAATCAATTTTCTTGAATAGTTAATCAAAGATAAATTATGGCACGATCCAATTAATATTAGCTATTTTCAAAATTACTTAATTTTAATTTGGATTTAATTTCATTTTGAGCTGAATATTGAGAATTTGTTTAACCCATCGTGGTCAACGAGCTAGAAGGAAAAACTTCATCGCTTACCCTAAGCTCTCATTTGTCAGATTAAGTTAATGCTTCAGTTCTTTTTTCATTTAACTTTCCGATAATGTTCGTTTTCTAAACTACAAATACAGATGACAGCATAGCTTCATGCATAGCATTTCATAGCATTTTCATAGCATTTCTCTGTTCATCATGTGTTGTAATGATTTTACTGTGGTTGTGTTATATTTCCGCTACTCATATTTATTTGTGATTGCCTTATAGTGCACATGGTCGTTACCAAATGACGTCGTATGCCTAAAATGAAGTTTCTGAAATGCGCCCGACAATAGTTTTTGAAGCTGATTATTTATTCCCGGTATTAATCGGTGTGACTATAATTTTAAGTAATAGTTATTGAAGACCTTTGTACCTGTGAATCACAGCTAAAAAATATCTTCAAATGAAAAAATATCTTCAAAGTAAATTAAATACTTGTTGTGTTGTCCGTAGATTTTAGCCACTGACGTACAAGCAGCATATGTAAGTCTACGGATAATGCAACTAATATTTAAGTTACCTCGAATTTTTGGTCATGTTTCAGAAGTGTCAGGAGTCTTATATTGACCTCCTGACTACTGTGAGCAAGGTAATTATGGTGAATTGTTGTTAGTGTTTAATTCACATGTGGAAAGCCGTCTTGACTTTCGTGATTGTTTGTTATAAATTCATGCCGAAGTTTGGGTATTCTGCGTAACTCGCAGAATCTCACTCCGTTCATCGGACTGAAGAACTTTTAGCATTTTTAAAGTTCTAACTTTCGAATACGGGACGCCGGTTTGCAACTTAATTTATTGAACCCACACATATTTATTGACAATGTAACATTCGTAGAACTGATGAAGAAGCTCATCGGTCATTTTTTTCATTTTTTAAGAGGCTTTACTTTTACAAGCGTAGTGAAGCTAACAAAAAAGTACATACATCTATTTTTCCTACGCATCTCCGCCTTTTAGAGTCGATTTATAATTTAAAAACTTTCCATCGATAAGTGAATACGACTCGGCGGTGCAACTTTCCATTGTTTGTTGGAATTTTCTAAATTTTTTGTTCTAGCACTGTTTTTTGTTTAATTTCATTGTTTTATTTTCGGGTCATTCAGAAGAATCAGTTTGATTTGAATTTTTTTTAACACTTTGATTTATTGTTTTTTAGAGCACTAAAGATGGATTTTCTATAATCCGAAACGTTTGTCTTTGCCATGATATGCTTTGCTACGTTGATTTTATTTTTAATTCTAAAAGTGAGATTTCCTCGGAATTGACTTATTTCATCTACTCATTTGTCATGTCGTCACCGCATTTTTATTGTGAGGTACATAAATAAATATGAATGCTTTACCATTTGCATGATTAATTGTAAATCAAACACATGATAAAATCGCTTAAAAACATATTTTTCAACTATTGCTCATGATTCCTTATGAGAGCAGTCAACAGACATATTTATGAATCAATCGGTATATTTTTTAATCAATCGACGCATTTATCAATCAATCTACATATTTATAGATCAAACTTCAAACATTTTTGTTTTATCGATACCAATAATTATGTACTGCGCAAGCGGCTTTTTAAAATATTACTTTCGTCCTCTTATAGAAGCATGTCAACATATATATTTATGAATCAATTAACACATTTATTCGCCAATAAATAAAAAAATGTATTGATTGAATGATAAATTTGTTTGTGTACTTATAGATCATATAGACATATATATAGATACATCATGTATGTCGATGAAAAATAAAAATGCGCTTGAACATCATCGACAAAATGCGCTTGTAGTTTGAACTTAAACTACAATATAGATCAATAATATATATAGTCAATATATTTATAAAGTTTAAACTACCAGCAAATGTTTTATTTTTTATCAGGACCCATACCTGGTTTATTTTCTATCAATGCCCATGTTTTAATTAACCCGTCGGTTAATTTTTTATTTTTTTTGAATTTCTTATTTTTTATCAAATTGTAGTTTTTATAAATTTGTTATTTTTCATAAATTTCTATTTTTTTCCATAAAATTCATAAATTTTTCATTTTTCCTGATTATTTTATTTTTCACCAATTTTTTATTTTTTGTCAATTTTTTTTAATTTTGTCAAGACCCACACGTGACTGCTGCAGATGGGGCAGGCTGAGCAGCGCAGGGGAGCGGCTGCGGGTGCGGTGGCAGGCGCCACTCGCCGCGCTCTTCTACGGCGTCACCTCCGCCGCCATGGCCTTCATCAACAAGGCCGTCCTCTCCACCTACGGCTTTAATTACCCCTTCCTCATCATGACCCTACAGGTAATGGGACTATAAACCTCGCTGTTGTATTATAACCATGCAGGTAATGGGACTATTACCTAACTCTTTTACTATAACTATGCAGGTAATGGGACAATTACTTCGCTCCTGTATTAAAACCAAACAGAAGACGTGTCTATCACCTTGGGGTTGTAATCACATGACAATTATGACCAAACATACAACATAGATAATACCATTGTGTAGCGAGCTCCAGTTGCCCATTACCTTCGAAGTGTTAGAATATTCTCATTAGTAGAAGGTTTTGGACGTTTAGCTTATCAATTTCGAAGAAGCAGGCGTGCTTCAGCCGTGTTGTATAACTCTTGTATTATTTTCCGTGATCCCGACTGCACCAGCGTACGCTTCAACTATAATTACGTGTACGTTTCTGGTTGCGTGTGGGAGAACCTAAATTGTGTGAACAGCCAGAATTACGTACACGGCAAAAATAATCTACACGACCACCCGAATTCCATTTATTGAGTTCAGTTCAGGTAAAAAAGATTTAAATTTCCAAACTGTCATCCCTTCAATCCATTGCGGTGTTGTCAAAATCTTGATATGAACTTTACCTACGTTAATTACCTTGCATTTGCTCGATTTTTCATTTTCTATTTTACCGGGATCAAGTAAATCAATCAGGTACAAAAAAAAACTCAGATTGAAATTGACCTTCAGGGCATGATAGTTGAAATTAACCAAAGAACCTCCCAGAACCATAATCTTCAGAGCATGATAGTTAAAATTAACCGAAAAACCTCCCAGAACCATAATCTTCAGAGCATGGTAGTTAAAATCATCTAAAAAAACTCCCAGAACCATAATCTTCAGAGCATGGTAGTTAAAATCATCTAAAAAAACTCCCAGAACCATAATCTTCAGAGCATGGTAGTTAAAATTAACCAAAATACTCCCAGAGCGAGAACAGGACAGTTATCTCAGAACTGCCCAGCGGGAGAAGCCTGCGTGTGGCGGACACATTCGAGCTGGAACAAATGACGGGCTGTGAACTAGCGTGTCTAAACGCGCCCTCATCACGGCTCGTGTGTGAGTCCTTGCCCTTGCTGTTTAAATCGATCCCTGAGTGAGGGTCGAGTGAGGTGAAGTTGCGTGAAATTTTGGCCTGTCTTAACGAATTGTCTCAGTGGGACTCCAGACAGTACCAATGCAGCAATAAATTGCTTCATTACACCAATGAAGCATTGCTTCACACCAATGAACCAATGAACTTGTCACACCATATGTCAGATTTTTTTATACATTACGTTTAATGCCAGGACGCAAAAGCGTTTTCCTCCGGTCAAACCAGTCCAAAAAAACAGTTGGAAGATCTCACAGACCTGGGTCGCGTGGAGAATTTTAGGCAACTTCTTCCTTGACCCCAAGGCAGGACGCGCAGTGCATGTGAGGTCTGGTGCTGCTGTACTGTCGCAGGAGAAGCGAACGTTTCCAACTCTTTATTTCTTAGATTAATTTTACTGTAATTTGATATTTTTGTAAAAACTGCGAGGAAAATACAGAACATTCGAACCGATAATCGAGAAATGCTTAATGTTATGGTTATCTGAATTTTTTTATTAGCAGTTATGGAAAAATTGTTTGCTGAAAATTTATTTGGCTGGATTTATTCAGGCTACAATTAAAATTCATTAAGCATACAGTTCATTCAAGGCTTTTAGGACGTAATTTTGCCATTCAACGCAGTTCATCCACTTACTTACACCTTCTGTGATGATGTTTTGATAATTCATGATTCCCATAGTGAGGATTCTTACTCCTTGAGTGATGATATTTTGTATCTCATTCTGTGTTACACTTCTACACTTGTGCACATTTTTACCTCACAACTTCACAACTTCATCAATTACATCGACCACACTTTCATCGTTCCAATCGTCGAACATTAATTTGTTAGACCACAGATACTGAAATCCTCAAAAGAGATTCACTAGAATGAAACACATCGTTCTCATTTGTTGTAATTACACCGTGTCCTGTTGCATGAGACGTTAATGACGGTTTTATCTCTCTCCTATAATTACACGATAGTTTGCCCGCACCATCATGAGTGACTTCGTTATTTTATAGTTAGTGATGATTATAGTTAGTTAGTTATAAGTCTTTCGGGTAAACTCTTTTTAATTAAATGAACTTAGGTAGCGTGTCTGAGACGTCACACATACATGGCTTAGCGTGCCTGAGGTTGAATCGTGTGTTCGTGCAACGGAACTAATCTTATATTCTATAAAGTGACGGACAGGCGAACGCGGCTTTATGTTGTACGGTAGTTATATTCAAATTTGATGACTCAAAGAAATACAGTGCAAACGCAATCAGAATATTTTTACTGCTACAGATGTTCATGAAATCTTTGCTGTGTAAATTATACACATTGAAAATTAGACAACAGAAAGAAACAAATAATCACATTTGTCGTAATCAAAATGTTTGTCTTGTTTCAGATATCGGTGACAATCTTGCTGTGTGATTTATTTACATTGCAAATTAGAAGATAGAGAGAAACTGTTCACGTTCATCATTATGAGATTGTTTGTCTTGCTTCAGATGTTGGTGGCAATCTTGATGTATGATTAATATACATTGCAGGCAAGAAGACAGAAAGACATACAATATAATACAGCGTTCACGTTCATCACCATGAAAATGTTTGAGTTGTTTGTGAATGTTTGTGACATGTCTCAATGGTGCAATATCTAATAAATATTGCAAATTAGAAGATAGAAAGAAACCCATTGTTCGCATTCATCACGATGAGTATGTCTGTCTCGTTTCAGATGATAATAACGATTAGACATTGCAAATTAGAAGATAGAAAGAAATTCATTGTTCATCTTCATCACGATGAGTATGTTTGTGTTGTTTCAGATGATAATAACGATATTGTCGCTGTCGCTGCTGTGCCGCCTGGGCTTCATCAGCCTGCCGCCCTACACCCTCAAGGCAGGCTGGGCCTTCAAATGGCCTTCCCTCTTCTCTGGCCTGCATGGCGTGCTGTCGCTCTATGCGCTCAGCGGTCAGTCTCGGTCACGGTAGAAGAAACAGGGTAGGGTCAAACCAGTTTTTTTTTTTATCGACCGTTTGGCAATGCTGACGTAAGGGCTACGGACCAATAGCAGCGCTCAGATTGCATCTGGCAACACTGCTAGCCCTAATTCTGGCTCCACTATTGGCTTAACCATATGTCTCAATGGCGACGCTATAAAGTTGGTTTGAAATAAAACTGTTCTATTGGCTAGCCGAACAAGAGGAGGTGTATTTTCCCCCATGGAAATTTCTCGATGAAATGACTCGAAATGACTCTAATGAAATGACTCGAATGACTCGACGACTCTTCCTTAATTGTTTCCTCTACCGTGGTCTTGGTGCTCAGCACGGTAGAGGTATTTTAGTACATATACAAATACACCCCTTTCCAATAAATGCGTATCAAGTCTGCAAGTTAACTTGCAAATATGTCAACTTCTTCGTGAGTGTTTTGAAATAGACTCGATATTAGAAAATAGATAGCACAGCCAATGAAATTCAGAGCTTCGAACGAGTTTCTAAATACCGAAGCAATAACTATGTAATCTAGACATCTTATATTCAGCGTATTCTGCAACTTATACTTGCAGCGTATTCTACATACGAGCACTCGATTTACTCTACTTAAGCAGCTTGCTTTGCTGGCGACGTTTGCAGGGTGTCGGCTTAACTGATAAATTATGATAGATGTCACTCTAATCTCTATGAAAAAATACCACAGTACTGCAGCAGTTCGGCGCAGTAATAGTAATGCGCCGATTCATACGTCATGTATGCTTTTACATCAGTTTCCTAGCATCGTGGCTCTGCGTGTCACTGCAGTTAATGTCACTTGTCACTGAAAATAGACGTCGCTTATCTCTGTTAAACTGATCAGAAGCAAACCGCACTGAGTGACAATCACGGTAGAGGAAACAAGGTAGGGTAATTTCCCTGGCAGAAAATACACCTCCTCTTGTTCAGCTAGCCAATAGAACGGTTTTATTTCAAACAAACTTTATGACGTCTCCAAAACGCCATGTCGTTAGGCCGATAGGGAGCCAGATTTTGAGGGTAGCAGTGCTACCAGATGCAATATGAGCGCTGCTATTGGTTTGTTGCCGTGACGTCAGCAAAACCACACCGTCAACGAAAAAAAAACTGGTTTGAACCTACCTTGTTTCCTCTACCGTGGTGACGATCCAGTGGTGTCCACTATTGATTTTTTTTGTTATTTTTCAGGGAGTACGTACTACTGTAGCGTGCTTATGTTTCTCACGACACTAAATTTCTATGGACAGTAATCGATATTTGCTACAACAGCCCAAAGAACTGCTCTAAATCGACCTTAACTGCTCTAAAATAACCTGAGCCAAAATGCAAAAACTATTTTTATTTTAAACAGACGTAACCATAATATACTTGGGAGGTAATGCCTAGTGCAGCACGTCTAGTATTTAGGAATAAAATTCAACGGGTCTGAAATCAAACTCAACCTTAAGCGGTCCATAGACGATCAATTTTATAGTCAATATACTTGACAATAATGAATATTAACCATTTAATTGATCGTCTGTGGGCTTGATTGACGACCGTCAAATAATTGACTTCGTGTGCAAAAAAAATTTCATCAATATATTGAGTCAATGATAGTAACAATTAAATCGATCGTCTATCGTCTCTTTACTTGAGCATACTAGAAAACAGATGTCGATTTGAATTTTTTTATCGTGGATACATCATCACGCTGATTTCAGGCCTGAACATCCCGATGTACGGGGCCCTGAAGCGCTGCACGCCGCTCGTCAACCTGGTGCTGTCGGTGGTGCTGCTGCGGAAGAAGCATCCCTCAGTCCTGCTCACGTCTTCTGTCCTGCTCATCACCGCAGGCTGCGTCATTGCAGGTGCGGGACACTCATAACTCGCCTTTTTTTGGCGAATTTCCAGCCCAGTTTATAATTTTTCCGTTTTCTATGCTATCTCTATAGCAATTTTTAAAATTTTTCTGCAATTTCTTCTTTTTTTCCGCTTGCTAGCCTACCTCTATTCAAGTTCTTTAGGTTTTTCTGATGTAATTTTAGTTCTTCGAGTTTTTTGTTTTCTAAGCCAATTCCATTTCAGTTTTTCAAGTTTTCTCGTTTTCTAGACTAATTTCATGCTATTTTAGGACATTTTTTCGAATTCTTGGCTAATTTTACCACATTTCTTATTTTCCCTTTTTCATTGCTAATTCTACCAAGTTTTTTATTTTCTAGTTTTCTTTGCAAATTCCCATTCCTTTTTAAAGTTTTTACAATTTTCTAGGCAGTTTGACGCTTGGCCGAAACACTCATTGTTTCCATTATATGTTACATATTTTTCGTGGCTGATCTTTTCCTTGCCAAAAATCTGAATTCAGTATTAGATGCAGCAGCGCTAAGAGGGAAAATACCCTAATGACTTAACAGCAGTGTTGAATTTAATAGATTTTTCCCAGATTTATGACTGCTCATGCGCCCGTGGAAGACAGACTCTAAAACGTTTTATTCTATCGTACATTCGTGCAGCTTCTAGATCGTTTTTTATTACATATGGCATTGTACACCTTGGAAGCTGAGAAAAATTACCTGTATTTTATCTAGTACTGTGATATCGAAGCACTTTAGTCACCGTGTTTTCTGCTTCGACGCTCATTGTATTCTGTTCTGAAAAAATCGAATTCTAGGATTTCTATTACTTTAAAAGCACCCTATATGAGAATCTTAACCAATTCAATTATCCACAGTTTTCTTGTGGTTCGTCGTTGAATATTTTTTTTCACTGCGTACTCAAAAACTCGAAACATTTAATTCGAGAATCATGCCAAATTCAACAATCCACAGTTTTATTTTGCTTTCCCGCTCACAAGAAAAAAGAAAAAGAAAAGAAAAAATGTTTATTTCCAAGTTGTCACATGAGATACATGCCAACATATTGGCTTTTAAAAGTTTCTTAAATATAGGGCATCCTAAAACAAATGTTCCATACGAGGAGTACTAATTGACAAACCATCCGAGGTGTACAAGTAGATGAGCCATACGAGGCATAATAATAGACAAACTATACGAGGTGTACTAATAGACAAACTGTCAGAGGTGCTTTCAGTACATTGAGTACTCAAAAGAACATTTCATTCGAGAATCATGCTAAATTTTCAAAACTTGCACCGTTCCAGCTCTGGGTGACCTGACGTACGACCTGTACGCGTACACGATGTGCGTGCTGAGCGTGATGGCGCAAGGACTGTACCAGAGTTTCGTGCAGCTACACTCGGAGGAAGGCAAGGTTCCGTCGACGCAAATCCTGCAACTCAACTGCTACAACACCGTCGTGCCCACTCTCGTCCTCAGCATCGTCATCGGGGAGCCTCTGCAAGCTTTACGGAGCCCTTATTGGACAGGTAAGTCCAACGTTCCAGGTGTTATGGAGCCCTTATTGGACAGGTAAGTCCAACGTTCCAGGCCTTAACACTTTGACAGCGGTTGGTAAATCTTTATTCCAATACTCAACTCAAAGGTAAAGTCAATTGTAGTAAGCAATATTGAAAACAGCAAGCATTACCTGGATCGTGCCTTCATTAGTTTTGATTTAGTACTAATGAGAACTGAGTTTGTGTCTACTGGTCGGTCAGTAGCATTGTGAAAACTCCCTCAGGGACCAATTATTGTGGAGCACGTCGCATTCAAAGTGTAAAGAAGCCTTTACTGGACAGGTAGCGTCTATCCGTTCCAAGCTTTACTGAGCCCTTACTGGATTATTCTATTCTTTTAAAGACCATTTCCGTTTAAATTTTGCTCCCGAGACATGGACAAATATCTACTGCATTTCTCGATCTAAGTATGTCTCAACCAATCCACCGTAACAGTTTCGAGTAATTATTTTAAGAATTGATTGCTTCTGAAATTTATTCGTTGATATTCTTAAAAGACTTAATATTTATAAATGGTGCTTAACAATCGTAAAATTTTTACAATGTGCGCTCGTTAAATTTAATGTATGGGATACTACTTTTAACGTGAGAGCAAATTTTTGAGCACTTTATTCCAATTTATGCTTGCAAATTTCGCTTCGCGGAAATAGAAAAGCTTGATCTGAAATTGTTGTCATGGCTCTAGTAAAATTTTATTGCTTTGTTTTTATTTTAGCTCTATCAAGTTAATTAGTCACCAGGAAACCACTCGAAAAACCACCAATATCCGGTCAGTTCATTTTACATGGATGTTCCCTCAAACCGTTTAAAATTGCTCGAAAGACCATCAATATCCAATATTATAACATCATGTTTAGGAAATATAACATCACTCTGCGTTTTTTCCTTTTGACTCAACGCGTGATCTTGAATACTGCGATTTTATCTTGAATACTGTTATTTTGACGCGAAGCGTGATATCATGTGCTCGCCGTAGCCGAGTGGTTAAGAACGCGCCCTTCCGAGAGGTCGTGGGTTCGAATCCCGGGGCTGCGCGGCGACTTTCCCCGTTGGCTATCAGGGAAAACTCAAGCACAATACCCCACTCTATCCAAGTATCGGAAATGGGTACCGGCTTTATGGGGGAAACCGTCATGGCGTCCTGGTGTTAGTTCTAAGGCATTTAAAAAAACAATATACAAGATGATATGTATCATGATTGGAATAAAGCATCTTTTTCATTTGGTCTTGAATATCCCAACACGACCACAGACCCGTGGTTCCTGTGTGTGTTTGGCCTGATCGTGGTGGTGGGCTGCCTGTTCAACTACGCGCTGTTCCTGTGCACGGCGGTGACCTCTGCACTCACGACCTCCCTCGTCGGCGTCGCCAAGACCACCTTCCAGACCGCCATCGGCTTCTTTGCCTTCGGAGGAGTGAGGTTCCATCCCCTCAACATCATCGGTGAGGCTAATAGTGTGTTTTTGGCTGGGTTATGAAGCAGTTGTTGGGTTTTATAACCTCAAATCGTAATTTTTTTGTGTTATGCAGCCTTCTTAGGATGCTGGTGGTGAAGTAGTTTTGGGGTTTTCTGAGCCCAGATCGTGATTTTGTGTTGTGCAGCCTTCTTAGAATGCTGGTGGTAAAGTATTTTGGGGCTTTCTGAGCTCAGATCGTGATTTTGTGTTGTGCAGCCTTCTTAGAATGCTGCTGGTGAAGTAGTTTTGGGGTTTTCTGAGCTCAGATCGTGATTTTGTGTTGTGCAGCCTTCTTAGAATGCTGGTGGTAAAGTAGTTTTGGGGTTTTCTGAGCTCAGATCGTGATTTTGTGTTGTGCAACCTTCTTAGAATGCTGGCGGTAAAGTAGTTTTGGGGATTTATAAGCTCAGATTGTGATTTGGTGGTGTTCATGTAAAGATCTTGCCCTTCTAGGAGGCAGGAAAAGATCTGTTAGTTCACGCTATTTGTCAGATTTATTCGTTTTATTGTGGAAGAAGTTTTGCGCAAATCAGCACAACTAACTCAAGATTTGATGTTAACTAAGTTAACCTCATTTTTCCCCAAGAAGTCTCATGTGTAGTCTAAATCATAAATCAGTACCTTTTTTGACTGAATTGATTGTCAACTCTACATGTACATAGAGACCCGTTCATTCCACTTCAAATTCGTCCAAGTCTAAAGTGCGCTGGGAAGACCGCTAACCTTCTTCATGTGTTTCCCCTCTTTTATCCGGGACACTTTCTGCCACAGGGCTGTCTTTGAACACCCTCGGCGGCTTCCTGTACGCCTACGTGAAGTACAAGGAGATGAAAATCCCGTCGCTGCCGAAGCACACCAAGGACTTGAATCTCAACAACGTCGTGCCCCTCGTCCACGGCAGCGGGCACAGGACCAGCTACCTGAACGGGGGCGTCCCTGGCAAGCAAAACCTCATCGAGATCAGAATATCCTGAAGTCAATTTACCCTAGGAATGTTATGTTATGTTATTCAAGTGTAAGCGTGTGGTTGAGCTTTGATGTGTTGTTAAAATTGAGAAATCTCAGTTGAGTTTGTGTGCACAGGATCAATTATCTGAACGAGGGCGTCCCTGGCAAACAAGACCTCATCGAGATCAGAATATCCTGAAGTCGAGTTACCCTAGGAATATTATGTTATGTTAGTCAAGTGTCGGTCGTACTGTCCCCATAGAATTGAGAAATCTCATTGGAGTTTGTGTATACGATTTTAACGAAAGGCTTAGGATGATTCTGCTATTTTTCTAAGCATAATAAATGTCTGTTTAGACATATTTTATAAATATGTCAGTATATCTGTACCATAGGCTTATGACTCAACGAGCAGTTGTTACTTCGACACATGTTTGTATTTCTTCAAACATCGAGGCTGTAAAATAACATTGGTTGAACGTTTGTGACTTAATATGTGTTAGTAAAACTTCAGAAATTCATTAAATTGAAATGCCTTTTTTTTTGTTCGACTCCATCATGACCATTTTCTTTTCTCATATGTTGGATCTGCGATCGTCTGAAATCAGTGAGCAATTTTCATAGAATTCTTGTACTTGCTCTCGGTGGCCAACTTGATGCGAAACCTTTTTCAAATTAAGCAATAGCTGTAACGAAATATATCGATAAATATGTTTGGTTGGGCTTCCGTTTTGCACGAGATATTTTCTTGAATAACATTAGTAGGAATTTATTTCAATTACTAGGAATTTGTTCAACTATCTGGTGTGATTATGTCGTGAAGTCACTCGGTCGTAAATACAGAGAGCTTAGGTTCTGCTGCTCATGATGAATACCACATGTTTATCGAGGTGACCACTCTTTGACTTTCATATTTTACCGCGAGGTATCATTGCATCATGTTTTCATTCGGGTGAAATGTAAATAGTGCTTTGTTTAGTTTCTAAGAGGAACTGACTGTAGAATGGGAACGAGATATTTCGGGTAGGACAGGCTGGTCGACAGCCATCACCCTGTCAAACTTTTTCGCCGGAGCATGCATGTTTTTCGCCGCCTAAGCGGTTATACTTGGGCGGAGAAAAACATGCATGTGGGCGGCGAAAAAGTTAGACTGGGTAAATGTAGACCCAAACATGAGCAATACACCGGGGAATGTGCGGTTGCAGTGATGTTCTTGGTTTTGGGCCGCTTGATTTTAAACAATTTTAACATTTTTCAAGTAATTTGAACGATTTGTTTCTATAAGAAATACATCAGTATTCTCATTACTTAGAACTTTAACAGATTGGGGGATTGTCTGGGATATAACTGACATGGTCAAAGAATTCAGGACTAGTAATTGACCGTATTTCATGCACTAACACTGATATTTTTGTAGAGGGTGAGTTCCCCCTACAGGATTAATTCAATTCGGTAACCCCATGCAGGTGAATAACAAACGAAGGATTTACTGACAAAGTTCAATAGCGGGATTTTGGAGTTGCTTGTTTTCTAACTTTGGTTTTATGTCAGTATGTTAAAACCGTTGCTCTTAGCTCATGTTTCAAAGTGCTCCAATTAATATTTCACGAAATATTTTCCTTTAAACATTTCCTTGAGTTGGCTTTCTAACTCGAAACTCCGTCTTTCTTTTGTTTATTGTAAATCTACATTTGACTCTATTTTCATGTGAAGGATTCTAGTATGTAGAGGTATTTGGTTGAGCATTCATTCGTAATGTTCAGCATACGTAATGCCTTACTGTTCTCCATGCCTCATTTCTCATCAATTTGAAAGATTGGATCTTTTCCAGATAAGGCCCGCCACTAATGCAGCACATACGTTCACTCACTTGTAACTTTCAAAATAATGCACCTATCGACTTCAGATCACTCTCAAACGAATGATTAAAACGTTCTTTCGTTTGAAAGTAATTTGAAGTCGATAGGTGCAATATTTCGAAAGTTACAAGTGGGTGAACTTATGTGTTGCATTAGTGGCGGGGCTTATCTGGAAATGATCCGAAAGATACTCTTACTAGTGTGTGTGCTTTAAATTGCTTTTTCTAACTGCAGCTATTCTCGTCTGATCCAGCTTGTGTGCTGCATTTAAACTCGTATTTATTTGTTCAAAGTTTGTTCTATAATAATGGTGTTTTGACGAACTTTTTAAGGTTGCTATATTCAGCCTTTGGGCCTCCGTGTTCCGCATCTAGTCTCATCATAAAGACAAGAGTTCTTTGCTCGTTATTTCACCGGCCAGTCAGTGATGAGTCGTCTTTTTGTACAACATAATATCATAAATTCAAAGCCTGATCCAGATCCTAACTTCTCTGAGCAAACAAGGCCCAGTATGCAGTGTCTGTTAATAATTTATGCGGCCATTATACTTGCATTTAGATTTTCCGTACGGATTCAAATCGAAAGCTCCGATTCCAGATTGTGATTGGTCACATTTGATGCTGGAATCTCCGTTTTACGATTCCATCACCAGGAAAGATGCCGCAACCCAAACCGAACTGAAGCGGTGTCTCCTGAGTCTAACGAGAGAGAAACCCTTGTCAAAGTGTCGACTTGTCTACATTTCATGAATTCTGAAAACGTCCGTCGATTGAAACAGCTTCCTTCGAAGCCCTAGCTCAGAGTTATGCTGGCTTTTATATGATTTACCTATTTTCTTCCGACACTTGCTTCCAACTGTCATAAACCAGTGACTATCGACCTCATTTTTCATCATTTAAGGGTAGAGAAATACTTAGCCCTTCATGCGTCTCCTTGCGGGAAAACTTTATCAGCGAACGGTCGTAGATGAATGCCATTAAATCGTGCTACTGCTCTCTACGAAGGAAGAGTGCTTCAAGTACTAAGTCTCGTATGATCTCATGATCAGAAGTTCGTTTGAAATATTTGAACTTACGGAACTGCACACGCCTGGTTGATGGAGGAATGGTGTCTCCATTCATGACATTTTCCTGCTCATGATATACCTTACACTTGTAATATGTCTGTATAAACTGTTATATACGAATAGTTTTCCATGTAGATTGTACTAAAAGTGTAATATGTGCAATTTTTTCCCTCTTTGGAACTGAAGACAAATTTTCCCACTATCACTTCCTATGGAAGTGTCTTTTCTGTCTCACTTTTCAGCTGGACAAGGTATTGTGCTAGTCAACATCTTCGCGAGACAAATATTAAGGGCCGTTTCCACTAGGGGACATTTCGGCCGTGAGGCGCGACACGTGTATATGAGGCTCACCACTGAGTCTCATATTTGTGCGGGTTTTTACGAAGTTCCCTATTCGCTCAGATCGAATTCGTAATGGGCGACACTCAAGAGCCTCGTAACAACCGTGACGAAGGGAACTTCGTATAAGCACACACAAATATGAGACTCAGTGGTGAGCCTCGTATACACGTGTCGCGCCTCACGGCCGAAATGTCCCCTAGTGTGAACGGCCCTTTAGTCGCTATCTGTGACATCGATCGTTCGACTGCGCTCGATCAGTGTGCTGTCAAACGAAAATGGTTTGAGCTGAGATATTAAACTTCAGAAAGTTTCGTACGAGTTTGACGTGTCGAAGATAAAGCCTCGTAAATGAGCAGATCTCTCTTCATGGCGCACTTTTTCTCTGCTTTCAGGTACTTCAGTTTGGCCTCATCCATTCTATTTTGTTTCTCTTACCTCATATATGTCTTAGTTACGTATCCAACAGTTAACATAATTGTGGCTTCAACAGTTCGAGTTTTTACGCTAGTTTAAGCAATTGGCTATGAAGTATGACTCACTTTCCGTGTCATTTCTCCTGTTAAAATGTGATCGTTGTTCGTCAATGTATTTTTTCGCTGTATCTCAGACTAGCAGCGTTTCAAACAGGATTGTACCGTCCAGTCTGCTTAAGCAATCGTGTCTTCAACCTCGGTGGCAGTAGGTCACCTCTCCGTCAATTGTTATTGATTAATGATATAGAGTTAGTAATATATATTTGTTGCTATTGTGCTACAATTATTGTAGGATATCAATGAGATTGCAAGTCTGTTCTTTCCTTGAGACTGTAACAATTGGTTAAAGGAAGATGCCTTCATTTGTAGCTTACCCTTCCGGTGTGCCTATGCTGACTGTTTCGTTGTACCATTAACATTTCTGGCGTGATTCTGTCAGCATTTTCGGTATACTCTTGCTAATACTTCTCGTATACCTTTGCTAATACTTCACGTAAACCCTTGTCATTACTTCCGGCAAACTCTTGCTAATATACTTCCGGCATACCCTTGCTAATACTTCCGGCATACCTTTGCCAATACTTCCGGTACACCCTTGCTAATACTTCCGGCATACCCTTGCTAATACTTACGCCCACCCTTGCCAATATTTCCGGTATACCCCCGTTGATACTTCCAGTGTGTCTTTGCTAATACTTCCGGCATACTCTCGCCAAACTTCCGGTATACCTTTGTTAATACTTCCTGTGTGTTCTTGCTAATATTTCACGGATACCTTTTGTAAAACTCCTGATATCCCCTTGTTAACACATCCGATGTTTCCATGTTAATTATTCCACTATACCCATGTTATCATTTTCGTTCTGCCCTCCTTAGGATTTCCGGTATACCCTCATCATTTCCGTTCTGCCCTCCTAAGGATTTCCGGTATACCTTCATAATTTTCGTTCTGTCCTCCTAAGGATTTCCGGTATACCTTCATAATTTTCGTTCTGTCCTCCTAAGGATTTCCGGTATACCATCATCATTTTCGTTCTGCCTTCAGTAGAATTTCCGGTATACCATCATAATTTTCGTTCTGCCATCCTAAGGATTTCCGGTATACCATCATCATTTTCGTTCTGCCCTCCTAAGGATTTCCGGTATACCATCATCATTTTCGTTCTGCCCTCCTAAGGATTTCCGGTATACCCTCATCATTTTCGTTCTGCCATCCTAAGGATTTCCGGTATACCATCATAATTTTCGTTCTGCCATCCTAAGGATTTCCGGAATACCATCATCATTTTCGTTCTGCCCTCCTAAGGATTTCCGGTATACCATCATCATTTTCGTTCGGCCCTCCTAAGGATTTCCGGTATACCCTCATCATTTTCGTTCTGCCCTCCTAAGGATTTCCGGTATACCATCATCATTTTCGTTCTGCCATCCTAAGGATTTCCGGTATACCATCATCATTTTCGTTCTGCCCTCCTAAGGATTTCCGGTATACCCTCATCATTTTCGTTCTGCCCTCCTAAGGATTTCCGGTATACCCTCATCATTTCCGTTCTGCCCTCCTAAGGATTTCCGGTATACCATCATCATTTTCGTTCTGCCCTCCTAAAGACTTCCGGTATACCATCATCATTTTCGTTCTGCCCTCCTAAGGATTTCCGGTATACCATCATAATTTTCGTTCTGCCACCCTAAGGATTTCCGGTATACCATCATCATTTTCGTTCTGCCCTCCTAAGGATTTCCGGTATACCATCATCATTTTCGTTCTGCCCTCCTAAGGACTTCCGCTATACCCTCATCATTTCCGTTCTGCCCTCCTAAGGACTTCCGCTATACCCTCATCATTTCCGTTCTGCCCTCAGCAGGACTTCCGCAATGCCTTATTCAAGTATACCGATGCGTTTCAATGCTTTCATAGCTCGTAAGGCTTACCCTGATTTTGCTTCGTTAAAGCATTGAGCTTTTTCTGCCGTACTTGCCATTTTTTATTCCAGTTTATATTAACAATTACGACGAATGTTTTCTTTTATTGATCGGTGTGCATGTCAATGGGAACATGAGTTATCGAAGCTGAAATTTGAATTAATCTTCAATGGAGCTTGTTTCTAGTTCCAGTGAAGTGTTAAAGACAGCTTATGATAATAGTTAGCATGATAGGTTAAAATCTGTTCACTACTAAATCATCTATTTGTGACATGCTTTTGTTATTCAAGCTAATCTTACACGTCCAAATTTACTCGTTAATTGGCTGACTATTCACATTTCTCATTGGATATACATACAGTATTTTGCAACTCTCTGATATTTGTAGGCTAGGATGAATATTGCTATAAGTTGAAGTTTAATAAATAGCGCAGTGCTGATATAAGTAAACTGACGGCTGACGGTTCACTGCTGTCCTATTTTTCAGCACAAGCTACTTTCTTCTTCAATTTGTATCTTGTTTCATAAACTTCTTTCTCAGCTTACTGTTTCTATGCCCCTTGTGCATAGATTCCGCGTTCCTTCATCGCCATGCTAAATGGTGCCTTCCTCCTGCATTTCTTTGGAGCGTTTTTGTTGCGGTTAGGGATGCAGAAACTAATATCTAATCCAATTAATCTAATCTAATCTAGCTGATTGCTGGAGCTTGAACCCAGGCTGTGGCCTTGTCTTTTAATGCAATGTTCATTATTTGTGAGGCAGATAGTATGGCTCAAGTGCCGCTCTTGTGTTCTTACAAATTATCCTCTCTTTACTGACTGAGTGTACATCTGCTGACGTGAAGAGTGGGTACTCTGCTTGACTTCAGTTAATTGTCTGCAGGCAGAAATAATGTTTGATATTGTTGGACTATAGTTACGGTTTGCTCTCGGAATTAGGGTTTGATGTCTGTGAAAACCGAAAAATTCTAACAAAGCAAAAGCGTCTTTATTTTGACCAAACTATGAGTCTGTGAAAATCGAAAAATTTTAATTGAGCTAGGGTGGCTTTATTTTTATCAATGCATGAACCATTCAAAACAGACGCTGGCGAGAGCATCCATGTTACGAATTTCGCTCAAATGTGTTAATAATTTTTTACATTTTGTTGCCATGTTTTTGTCATAATGGATGAAATTTGTTAAATTATACATAGACGTAGACGGTGTTTGATATTTAGGGAACAGGTCGCAGAAATGACAGCTGCTAATTCTCGAAGGTTATATTTTGTACGTTGTTAACACAATTTTGTACGAATGTTTTTGAATAAAAAATTGAAACATTTTCGTTCTGTGTATTATAAGCCTCATAATTAAAAAAACATAATTCTCAGAGGTAAAAATGCACAGAGCTTAATAAAATAAATTCGGTTGACGAAATCTTGAGGTTGCTCTTGTCTCGCTTACCGGCAAGAAGCGACAACTTCCAGTTTAACTGGCACAGAACATAGCCTTTTCTGAAACGCTGTAACTAAGTTTTGACAAGACAGACAATAAGTAAAGAGTGCTCACCTGAAACTTCGAAGAATTTGTTCAGGGAACGATCTTCACTGGAAGCCGGCTGTCCGGGATTAGGATTCCCAGAAGCAGGGCCGGTAGAGGTCGCAGCACGCAAGGCACACGTGCGTACGCCCACGAAGTTCGTCTCTCACTGAAGCTGCAACCCGCGAGAGCTGCCTCTTCAACGACGATTCGAATCCGCAGCAGAGGTTTCGGATTCACTCGCAACAAACAAACGAACACTTTATGGTTGTTCGATATTAATTTTTGCTGCCAGGAAGGTGAAGCACTCCAACCATTGCCCGCTTGTCATATTTAATTAGCGTTTTATCTTTTCGGTCAGTTTGAGGTTAAATAACGACCTAGTCCCCGATTAGGCAAGATATTAATTAGCTTGCAAGGGACTTAAAAGGGGGCAGCAAGGCTGGAGTTGCGACATAATCCCGGCAAAAGAAAAAGACGGAGTTTTCATAGAAAATTCCGTGAAATACAAACAAGTACATGCAAACGTCCTTCCAGCATAAACTGGAAAGGACTAATAATAAATTTTGTGCATTACATATAGTTTGAAAGGGGTTACAATTGCCCTTTCTTAATTAAATAAGTCAACTTACTACGCTGCTGACGCGCCGCTTGCCTTCTAGGACGGTCAGCAGAAGTAGCTACGGGTTCTTCGGAAAAGGCCGAAGAATCCGTGTCAGAGGAAGATGAAGTAAGAGGCTGACCTCCAGGGTGTTCAAAGATAAACCTACCCCTTTGAGTTTCAAAACTCTCGGGAGGTTCGAAACGATGGTATAAGTCCTCGCCCGAACTACTCCCTTCTACGCTATCCCCCACCTCCTCTGGAGTAGGATCAGTGACAGCTAACTCCAGTGGGTATAGTAGCGAGACTTTGATGGCGCTTTCAGAGTTATCAGTTCTAATAATTCGCACAACACGGACCTTGCCATCGCGACCAGGGAGCAAAGCACTGATGCGAGCCAAGGCCCAAAATGGTCTGGGTTTTATAGGGTGTTTTACAAGTACCACTTGACCCACAGATGATAGTTTATTATTGAAAGGTAAAGATTTCAGAGGATATGGACCTCGCAAGGAAATTAAATATTGAGTGTACCAGAGCTCCCGGAACTTGGCAACCATGACATCGCGTCTCTCCAAAAGCGAGAGCAAATACTCGCGACGTTCAACATCGTCGGTCTCCAAGTCCGGAAGCTCATCAGACAGAATTAAAGAATTAGATGTTGGATATAGTTGAAGGAATTGAATTGGCATTATAGGTAAGATCGTGTCCCCCATTTCAGTGTAAGAGAGAGGACGCCGATTAAGGTTGAGAGAAATATCAGAAATGACAGTAAGGAAAGAAGAATAGGAATAAGTGCTACGGCCAAAAAGTTTATACACGCAGTCCTTTATGGACTTAAACAGACGTTCCCAAATCGCCCCAAATTGAGGGCTGTAGATTGGGATAGTTTTGAACTTGATATTAAAAGGGCGAAACCGCTCTGCATACAAAGAGGAAGTTAACACTTCCGATAGAAGATCGGGAGCAGCGGTGAAAGTTCTAGCATTATCAGAATATACAGTGTTAGGAATGCCCTTTTCGTTGGTAAAACGAATAAAGGCAAAACAAAATTCCTCCAGAGTCATGGAAGGAAGAAGTTCGATATGGATAGCTCTAGTTTGGAAGCATGTGAACAATAGTAAATAAACCTTTTGTTTATGACCAAAAGGGTCTAATACCCAAAAGTGGGCAGAGAAGTCCGTGCCTGTTGTGGCAAAGGGCCTTACGAAATTTGTACGAGTGTCGGGTAAAGCAGGAGGATCAGGATATGAAAACGCTTTGGCGTTTAGCTTCTTGCACACCGTGCATTTAGCCAACACGCCGCGAACAGTACGCTTACAGCGCGGCAAGACATAACCGTCCAGCTTAAGCTTTTGAACGGTGATATCGAGCCCTTGATGATTAAGAAGTTTATGAGTGTGTGAAATTAACAAATTGGTCAAGTGAGAAGAACTAGTCAGTAAAATGGGGTTTCGAGTGTTATAATCTAATTCTTCAGCGTTTGCAATACGACTGTTAGATCGAATGAGACCGTGCGAATCAAGAAAAAGATTAAAGGTTCTAACTAACAGAGGCGGCCGAGGACTTTTATTTTTTAAGGCCTCGAGCTCGCTTGAAAAGTGTTTACTTTGCATAGAAGAAATTAGAAAAATGAAGGCTCGCAATTTTGCATTGCCCAAATCTGCACGTCGAAAAATAGCGACAGCTTTAAATACTTTCTCCATCGTACCTAGTAATTTGGGATAGGAGGAGAAGCGTTCAATCTCCAGAATAGGAGCTTCACACGGAGGAACAATATTAGCATTAATACATGCAACGGAAACAAATTGATGCGGAATGCAACCCAGGTGTCCCTTGGGCCACTGGTCCTTACCTTCTCGGATCCAGGCAGGACCTTCCAACCATACTGTCTTACCCTCGAGAAACTTTGTTACTTTAATACCTCGAGTTAATAAGTCAGCCATGTTGAACATGGTGGGAACATATTCATAATGGAAAAAAGCAGAAGTTTTACCTTCCAACGTCTGGCGCATGCTGTCTATATCTTAAATTCTATTACTAACAAACACGTTTTTTCGTGGAGGTTTACCGCTCAATAACCAAGCCAGTGTAACCTGAGCATCGGTGAGAAAAGTTATATTAGAGACTTCATAAGGAAAGTTAACGTCACACATTAGAGATACAAGACACTGATAAGCAAGGTACACAGCCAGAAGTTCAAGAGAAGGAAGAGTTCTTTGTCTAGGAGGCGAAACTTTAACTTTAGAGAAGATTAGCGAGCTGCGCTCCTTTTGGACGCCGTACATACAGGCGCCAAAAGCGCTCGCACTAGCGTCACAAAAAAATTACTAGGTCAATTTTCTCAGTTTCAACTAGATTCATCCTAGGGAACTCGAATTCATGCAACTCAGAAAACTCTTGACAATAGTTACGCCATTCTTTACATATATCATCTGGAACGTCTTGATCCCAGCCTAGTCTCAACGGTGTCAACTTACGCAAAATGAGTTTACCTCTTACAGAAAATGGTAGTAGAATCCCTAAAGGGTCATACAAAGAAGCAATTTCTGACAGTATACTCCTACGAGTTTTACAGGAAGGATTCAAACTTTTTACAGATATGGAAAGAGAATCAGAAGAAGAATTAAAGTTATAACCCAGCACTCTGGAGTGCACACTGGCGCTACAAAGAGCAGGGTCAATCTGAGACAAAAGATCAGAGCTATTTGACTGCCACTGACGCAAAGGAAAGCCGCTCTCTTTAAATGCTTTGTTTGCGCGTTGAAAAGTGTCAAGCGCAAGCTCGGGACTATTGGTTGTAAAAATTAGGTTGTCCACGTACAGCTTGTTTGCCATTACGTCCCTAACCACCAAATCACTCAGGGTTTTAGCATGAAGTTTAAGAAGAAAATTGAGAATATATGGGGATGCAACAAAACCGAATAATAAGGTTGTATAGCGGAAATATTGAAATTCACCGTCTTTAAAGAGAACAAAACTAAATTGATTACGGTCAAATGTCCTTGCTAACTTCACTTGAAGGAACGCCTTGAAAATATACGAAAGCACAACAATGGAGTTGGACCGAAAGTACACTAAAAGACCCAGCAAATCGTTCATGAGATTAGGACCTACATATGAGGCCTCATTCAAACTAGGCAATTTCCCTAGCTTCAGCGAACAATTGAAAACGGGGCGTATCTTGGAAGTAGTAACGTGTTCTCGCACGACAGGCCTATGCGGAATCCACTTGTGCTCACGCACATCTAAGGTTTCGAGTGCTAGAGGCTCAATTATGCCAAGCTCGAGTTGTTCAAGAAAAACATCGTTATACTGTTGCTCTATCCCCCTACCAGAGTTAGAAGCTGAAACCTTTCGAGCGAGATGCTTAGCTAGCCCGAAACTATGCGGAACTTTCGCTAACAAATTACGGTTCCAAGGCAAGTTGACAGAATAGCTGCCTTCGGCATAAACTACGCTACTTTTGAAATCTTCCAGTTCTTTATCATACTCTGTTTCCTTAGCAGGTACCCCTATTAATTCCAAGTCTAACAGCCTATCTAGGCCAGCTTGCACATCACATTCAGCACCATCTAATGCTGAAGAACATACCTTGGGAGGTTCAAAAAAGGCCTCCAACACACCACGGAAACGATTTGCTTTGAATTTACTTTTTTTACTTTTCTTTTTACATTTACTTTCAACAGCAACAGAGGAAGAAATTTCAGGCAGAACAGCAGAAGAGGAAGAAATTCTAGTCGGAACAACAGAAGAAGTCGAGCCACTGTCTTGCCTTTTAGCGGCAGACGCCACGACAGGAAACAAAGAAGACTTGTAACATTTTAATTCCCCAAAGGGTAAGAAACCATTAGCTACGCGCATAACTTTACAGTCAGCAACGTGTTGCAACTGAAGCACACGAAAAGCTTGAAGAGCATCAACACCTAAAATGCCGTTGATTTGAATATTATCACCAACAACTTCAGGAAAGGAAGTAGAAAGAGGTAGCTTAGTTTTAAGAAGCTCGAGTTTAGATTGCAAACCCTTCATCCCCATCTGCAGGTTCAAATTCTGCATGGCGAAGACATCAAGCTCATGCTTCTCACTGTCAGGAAGCACGAGCTCGACGTTAATTTGCTTGCCCCTTAACGGGACAGAGGCACCTACCGTATTAACAGTAAGTTCTTGCAAATCAGCGGTAGAAAAGTTAGGACTAACCGTAGCCAGGTCAATCAACGTCTGTTGACTCCCAGTGTCAATAACAAAATTTACACGTTTAGATAGATTGTTAAACTTAGTGAAAAGAGCTATAACAGGGCACATTCGAAAACGTGCCTTTAACCGTCAGGAAGAGGTGGCGGCAAAGGAGGAAAAACTTACAAATTTGGGGCATAACGGACTAACATGGGTATTAGCCTTGCACAACGAACAATTAAAAGGTAAGCCTCTGACTTTTGCAGGGCAAGCCTTAGCTAAGTGGTTTTGACTAAGACACACGGAGCATAATTGTAACTCGCCTACTTGTTTCACGCGTTTTGCGTGAGTATCAAATTTACGGCAAGAAAAGGACGTGTGACCCGTCTGATTGCAAAACCGGCACACTTTAACACTAGGAAGTTTAGAGGGCTCAGGAGAGGATCTAGTTTTAATTTCCGCTCGGGTTTTTTCCTCCACCCTATCATTGCGAAGGGAGAGAAATTTCTTAGGTTTTGATTTCGTTTCTAAAAGAGACAGCACATGATGTGCGTTTTCAAACATCTCTAGCGAGAAGAAACTAGCTTTGCAATAGCGAAGAAGTTCCAATAAGAAAAAGTCAGGCAGTTTGGTTTTGATTATGGCAGAAAACAAAAGATTGCCCGACTTCTCGCTACAGAAATCTACACCTAGCTTAGAGAGCTCAAGCAGACGAAACTTAACTTTAGAAAGAAAAGCCCCTATCTCTACTAAGCTTAGGACACTGGGACAGTTAATCAATTCGTCAAGAGCGAGAAAAATGAGTTTGTCAGCGTTTAAGAAATCTTGCTTGAGCAAAGCCCAAGCAGCTCGGAAACTATTCTCCTCATTAGGAAGTCCCTCAACAAGACTAAGAGCTCTTCCTTGTAATTGATTTTTTAAGAATATAAATTTCTGCCCCTCGCTCATATTCGGATAAGCTTGGAGAGCATTTTGAAAAGATTCCTGAAAATGAAGAAAAGAAAAAGGACAGGTTTCATTGTCGCTAAACTTTCTCAAAGTTAGCTGAGGAGCTCTAAAAATATTCAACGGCACATCCGAGACAGAAACCTTTCTGGCCTCCGAAGGAGGCTCGGTATCATTAGAGTTTGATACCGGTGCCGAGGAAACAGAATTTTTTAATTCAGCTATTAATTCAACAACTTGTATTTCGTATTCCGCGCGTCTAACAAGTTCCTCGTCCGATACTTCTTCAAGATCGGAAGGTAGAATAGAGGACAGAAGTCGAAAATCCTTTAGAAGGCCACTCAACTGAGGAATAGCCTCCTTTAAGAGGGAAGGAGCACATCCGGGAGAGAGAACTCTCTTTCGCAACGCGGTTATACTACATTTTACTCCCCGCATTTTTAAGCTAAGGGCTGAGGCATTATATTTTTCGGTCATGATGGTCAAAAAAAGGTAATAAGTAGTATTCAATAGGCTTATTAGAATAACTTTCAACTAATCATAAAGGTCTACACTTCATAAGTGGACAGGTTACATCCTCATATTACATATGGAAAAAATACTAATGATACACAAAAAGAATACAGAAAATTTTACCTCCCCCACCAATTAATTTTTCTTTCACATTTAGAACGTTACACACTGAGAGTTTCACAACAAAATTTTAAATTTTTGCTCCAATATTATTTAATTTTTTTACACTTACATACTAGCACAAAATTTCAACGAGAAAACGAATGTTTTATGTAAGGTAAACTAAATACTAGCACCTAAAAACACAAGGAGCTAGCAACACGAAAATGTACCTTACACAAAAATACACCTTAAGCTAGTGAGATGAGAGACGTACCGGCGCTAGGGCCCGGACAGCACGGCAGCAGCGTAATTTTCCAAATTACGGAAAATTATTACAAACCCCTTTTTTTATTATTATATTTTAGTTTTATAATGAAGAACAATTTGTTCGAAAAAAGGAAAAATAAATTTGCGAAGAAAAAAAGGATATAGCCACCAGGATTTTCCCTGACGCACTCCAGCCAAGCCTTTGCTAAGCAGCCGGCGAACTAACCATGTTGGCCAAAACTGCTTCTTCGCAGCTTTTAAAAATAAGAATAATTTTTTTTAATCTTCAAATGAATGGAATGAAGAAATTCTTCGTTTGAAAGAATTTTGAAGATAATTAAATCAAAACTCTTCGAATAAAAGTTCGAAGATAATGGAATAAATTCTTCGAATAAAAGAACTATGTCTCGCTTACCGGCAAGAAGCGGCAACTTCCAGTTTAACTGGCACAGAACATAGCCTTTTCTGAAACGCTGTAACTAAGTTTTGACAAGACAGACAATAAGTAAAGAGTGCTCACCTGAAACTTCGAAGAATTTGTTCAGGGAACGATCTTCACTGGAAGCCGGCTGTCCGGGATTAGGATTCCCAGAAGCAGGGCCGGTAGAGGTCGCAGCACGCAAGGCACACGTGCGTACGCCCACGAAGTTCGTCTCTCACTGAAGCTGCAACCCGCGAGAGCTGCCTCTTCAACGACGATTCGAATCCGCAGCAGAGGCTTCGGATTCACTCGCAACAAACAAACGAACACTTTATGGTTGTTCGATATTAATTTTTGCTGCCAGGAAGGTGAAGCACTCCAACCATTGCCCGCTTGTCATATTTAATTAGCGTTTTATCTTTTCGGTCAGTTTGAGGTTAAATAACGACCTAGTCCCCGATTAGGCAAGATATTAATTAGCTTGCAAGGGATTTAAAAGGGGGCAGCAAGGCTGGAGTTGCGACACTCTAGCTTACCTTCCTTCATCATGGATGTTCAGCGATAGTCCTGAAATAATTGAACTGCCTCTGGCCGTGACTTGGGAATAACAACATTGGTTTTATTTTTTTGATGTTTCCTTTGATTGCATTAACTAGATTAAGCCCAACTTTAGAAACTTTAAGCGCCCAAACGTAAACCGCAAAATTCGTACTAAGTAGAAATAAACAATCTCCTGTTTGTTCGCTTTGTATTTATAAGTAACTCAAAAACATTCTACCTCATCTTCATGAGTAAAAAAAGAAAAAAATTATTTCCAATAAAGTTGATACATAAAATGAGATAGTTGTTCGATTGTTGGAAGGCGTAGCTCGCACTGTACGCCAGCCTTTTTCACGATAGAAAAGAAGGGGAAATTAGAAAACTAGATGAAGCTGATGTATTTAATCAGAGACCATCTCCTATCTGAATAAGTTTACCTTATCTTAAAAAGCACAAAAAAACTGCAAAAAACATTAGTCCATCAATTTCTTCAAATGGAAAAGAAGCGAGGAACTGATATAAACGAAATGAAAGTACTTTGTACACTGCATGAGAATGCCGTTTGAGCAATAATAAACTCGAGATAAAATGCCCATAGCATAATTCATTCAAATATCTGTAAACACTTGACCTTTCATATCTTTATTAATTTTCTTTGTGCTATTTTAAACGTATAACTTTGATAAGTGCCAAAAAAATATCCAAGAACTAATATCTTCCCGAACTGTTTTTCTCTATTGTTTAATTAAAACCCAAGTAAATTAACAATCTTTTATTATTATACATTTCGAATTCAATACGTTCTACTTCTTAAAATTCAAAGCTTGGAACTCGGTGCGTTCTAACATCTGTGCGACACGCTACAACTAGTTAATTGTAACGACTCTCGTGAGTATATTTCGACAACATTTTTTCGATATTTCATTTCACGTACTACTCCAATGATATTGTAGATGTTTTCTTTAGTGTTATAAAACAATCCTTTTTATGTTTCTGACTCAAGTATACTCGTTAGGTAGTTGATATCAACGTAAACTATCAACGTCGATACATAAATTTGTGTTGCGGTTAAATACATCATCTCCGAGCTTACTGCTCTGCATACTAATTGATGCGTAAGAGCAAAAAATATTCAAAATTTCGGCCTCTAAGACGCAGAATTGTTTAAATCCAACTGTAAACTTTTGCCTGATTGGGCGTAATTCAAGTTTTACTTTGGACAGGGTCACTAATTTAAACTTCTCCCAAAGTGGGGGAGTTCAGTTAGACGAATTGAATTTGACGACTGAATAGCGAATCGATTAGAACGGTTGGATGTTCTAGTTTTAAGGTTAAGGGTTAAAAATGATTCTTAATTTAGCAAGTGAACAAGGTTGGTGTTCTTGATAAGGCGAGGTCACCAGCGCGTGGGAACGCGCATTGAATTGCAATTGTATGACGTGTGGCCACTGACTCAGAAGGAGTTGCAAGGGTGTTCTTGGCTTTATGCCTCTGTTTAATCAAACCTAACAACGAACTTTACCACGGACTGGACCAAGCAGAAGGAAAAGAAAAGAGATATGGTTTTAATTGTCTGGACTTTATTTGGTGGCTGGCAGATTTGTCTCTTCAGGATGAGCTGATGTTGAGGTCCGATCTTGAGTAGGACTGCCACCGGCTCACAGCATGCGTTGGTTATGTGGTGAGTGTATTTGTGGAGAGAGGGTCGTGTGCATGGTAATCCCAATGGCTAGAGACGGCAAATAGCGTCACTGATAAATGAGGACGGTAAAAAGCTCTATTCCCACAAGTTTGATTGAATATTGAATTGTTGGGTAAGCAGCAGTTGAATTAGATGCAACCCAAGGGTCTCCATTCGGAGTGAGGTTGATGGGGAATGAGGAAACTGCATTCACCGTCCAGTGATTGAGTGATAAGAACAAAGGAGAAGGAGGCAGTTCTTTTTGTCCTCTGCCAAGTCTGGCTACAGGTTTAATTTACCCCCTTAATAAGAGTGGCAAGGTAGATGACGTGACAGTGGGGTGTAAAGTGTCTCGTGGATTCCTGTACGGGACACAAGGCTGGGTGAGAATGCACACGGTGTTTTTAGGGAAACCACATATCAACACAAGCTATGCTGCAAACAATCTGGCATTAACATGCCGCCTCAAAGCGAGGAGTCTCTTCGAAAAACGACCCCCACCAGCACTCTGGCGCCGGAGTGCAAGCGGGGATCAACTTCGGAGCACTGACAATTTGCTCGGAGCCAAATATTAATCTTAATATTTTTAACGGCATGAAGCTACACTTTATACTAGTAAATGCACAGGCAAAACTTTGCCTGGTTTGGAGCATAATAATAAACGGTACAGGTACTAAAAATACACATAAGTTTTTGGCCGAAAGGGCTCATGAGGCATTGAGGGAGCTAGTGCAATCCCTTGAACTCTGAGCAAAACTTTTCGGGTTTTCTTTTGCATTAAGAACAACATAAAAGAAAGGCAAAACTACAATGACAAATGCAGTGACAACTGAGCCTAACGTCTCAATTAATTAATTAACTATGGTAAAAATATCTACAGCATCTGCTAATGCAAATTAATAAGGAATTTCTAAACAATAAATATGAGAAAAGGTGAAACCTCTATTCTCTATAATTCAGATGAGCAAGAATTGCAGCAGAAGTTACATAAAAAGGAGTAGCACATAAACAGACACGAAAGTCAAAACAACTAAGCTGGGAACAAAGTTACAGTGATTTAAAAAAAAGGCTCAATTAAATTCAGGGAAAAATATTTAACTAACATCCAATATGATCTCTGTGGACAGCAAAATGTCTTAACAATATGCTCAGCACTAAAAAATAACTAAGTAGCTGATGCCAAAATCCTGCTTATACTGAAGCACAATCAAGAATCATCGGAGAATAGTGAATACGAAACAGTGACAAAGATGGGCAGTGAGCTTGAAGCTTGTGCCTGACTAACACCGGCACAAAAGGAAAAATAGTGAATGTTCACAAAAATGAGCTCTCAACACATAGACAAGTTACTATATATAATAAAACATTTAACATTAACACTTGATACTTACAATTGCCCCTCTGGGGCCCAAAACTACAATCGGAAGAAGACACAACGTGAATGACCAGTCTGCCTGGTGCTGACTATCGAGAGCTTGCGAAATGGTTCTGCGCGAATGTTTCCAACGGAAGTGACGAACGGAAACGTGATCGGCAAATATTTTCGAAACACAGTTTTGGTAAAATTTTGGGTTTAATCGAATTAATTTGGTCTTGTGAAATTATAGAAATAATTACATTTGTATAATTTAATTTTAGGATGTTAGTTTTTTAATATTTTATGAAATTAGGCTGAAGTGCGGCTGAGGGTTCACTACACAACCATCTTTCTTTCAACATTAATTCCTCGCCTTGTAAGTTTCTGAGCTCATATTTCAATGTAAGTGGGCACTAACATGAGTTTTTTTAACAATTCGTCACTAGTTTTATGTTTTCTTTGTTACTTGTATTTATTTGCAGTGTCAAAATAAGATTAGAACAACAAAGGGAATTCATTTTTTGTGCTTTTCTGTCTATCATTTGTTCGACAATATCAACATGGGAATTATAAAACTCACGTCAGAATATCAACTAAAGATCTTAATGTAAAGACATTTTAAAAACCATTGTAATACATTTCATGAATCAACTTTATTGTAAATACACTGTTTTTTCTTTGCTTCTTAAAGAAACGGAAATAGCTGTTAGGTTTGAGCCGTGGGTATGGCCAAACGCTAAACGTGCATCGATAAGTATTTGTAAACCATGAGAGAAGGGTAATAAGGCGTGTGGACTCAGCTTTTGGGAATTTATTTGGAGGAACGCCCGGCGGACTGGCGGGATCTTGACTGGAAGATCTTCTCTAGGTGGGCACTCCGTGCCGGGGCGAGGTCCTGAGGTCGATGGTGAGTTCCGGAGGCAAGTGAGAGTGTTTGGGGGGAGTAAGGCCAGGCAAGGTAAAAGCCTGGTAAGGTAAGGCCAGTTAAGGTAAGGCTAGTTAAGGTAAGGCCAGTTAAGGTATGGCCAGTTAAGGTAAGGCCAGTTAAGGTAAGGCCAGTTAAGGTAAGGCCAGTTAAGGTAAGGCCAGTTATGGTAAGGCCAGTTAAGGTAAGGCCAGTTAAGGTAAGGCCAGTTAAGGTAAGACCAGTTAAGGTAAGGCCAGTTACGGTAAAGCCAGTTAAGGTAAGGCCAGTTAAGGTAAGGCCAGTTAAGGTAAGGCCAGTTAAGGTAAGGCCCCAAAACAAGGACCAAAACTAATCCAAGAAAGGCCCAGGGAACTGATTGTGTGGTGTGTGTTTGGAGATGTCGTTGAGGTCCTGCAAAAAGTCGAAATGCTGGATGAGCAGTCCCAGGAGACATCAAGGAAAAATTCCACCACTGACAGTCCCCAACATCGTAAATGATAAACTCCCACAACGGAGAAACTCCGAGAAATCCTACAGATCCGACACGAGCTATTTGAATTTTGTTCTCTTTTTGTCAAACTCAGGAGATAGGACAGATTTTTGCAGCTGGCAAGCTTGTTCACTAATGCCTTTGGCTTTAATATCAGAGCATGAGGTTTAAGAACTTCTGGTAATGACAATCGTTATTCATTACCGAAACCACATGCAATTAAGCACAAGATCTACGGAATATCATGAAATTTCCACAAAACTGCAACTTTTGCAAGAATCTGCAGGACAGTAAATCCTGCGATTTTTAAGGCAGTAATATCGGTGATTAAATTTATGGAGTAATGGAAAACACATGACTTAATAACACATGGTTCATGAAGCAGAAAGAAAAGACATACAACAACTAAAATTGTATAGAATGAGAATTAATGTTTTTTCAGTACTCTAGAACATCCCTATATCCGTACAAGAAATAACAGGGGAAAAAAATCCTAACTTTCATTAAGATCACTAATACTGAAAAACACTGACAAGCATCATTGATAAAAATAAGGAATAATATCTACCTGAGAAAAGAAACACTAAACGTATTGCTTGCACAGAAAGAAAATATTTCGCAAGACGAAATATGGAAATCAAGGTGACAATGACCCGGCGGTTTTTACGTTACGCCATTTGCAATAAACCGCCGGCATAACATCGTGAGCGTTCACGAAGTATTTTGTATGCGAGAAGTACTCGTTTACGATGGCAGAGGCTAGTATGTATTTCTGCCGCAAGAATAAGGACAATTTGATTTTATTTTGTTGTTAGTGATTTATATTGAAAATAAATGCGATTAAACGCAAGATTTAAGGAGTAATAAAAGATGAAGAAAAACTAAAACTTTAGCAGGCATATGCATGAATAATTTTTGTACTCTATAATACGTACGAAATTATTAAAAGGCATTCCCAATTATTATTTAACGTCAAACACATTTCGGAAAACTACTGCAAGTATGTTGTGAAAAAGAAATACTATTCCCACGTACAAAAAGTACGATTTTAAATCACAGAGTAATGACACGAAACGGCAGTTTGTGCTTCGCCATTTTGGAAAAACAAAGACACCGGCAACAAAGACGCCAGCAGTTCTGTCGTGCTCTCTCACGAGTATTTTATGAACGACTTTCAATATCAATATGACCGCTGCAAGTGTATACTTGTTGTATTAAGGGAAAGGACGTAGTTGAATATCTAATATAAATTATTGACACACGAAATGCACGTGGCGTGCAATATTCACGCTAAGTCATGTTGAGATATCCTCTGAATGAACCATGCTACATCCAACTTCTACGCATAACTACGTATCTAAATACACAGCACTGTCACAATTTATACTCAAACTGAGCACGAAGAAGGAACACGATTATTTTCTAACACAGATTTACTCACGAGAAATGCTGTAACACCGAGCTAGAGAGACGCCAATGTGAAAGTGCGTTTGAAAGAGACGCGCCACTGCGCAGTATTGCCATTCAGGGGCTTCTCTCTCGAAAAATGTCGAGTGTTATTTTATTGTCTCATGCATTTACACAAAAACTTCAATGATTACGAATTAGAAGTAGAAATTAATTAATAATAATTTAGAGTAAGATTTTTAATGCTAATAATTATTTTATTTAAGTGCGAATGGGAAAGTTTATAATTTTACGCACTTTTGTAGCTACTGCTACATTACCCCCCAAGGCGCAGACCGAAAGGTCCACCCGCTGCAATCATTTGTAGCGGGAAGGAGTTCGAACAACGCGACCATGCCGGGTTTGGCGGTCGGAAAATGTTACTGCGCGGGGAAGTTTCACCAAACGGGTCTGCAAATTTAGATCGGCAAGAGTTCTAGGAACAGGAGTTACTGCAGCGGGCTCGTCTGGTCTCTCCAGACTTGTCGCTGTTTCAGTAAGAGGGCTAGGATTAGAGTCTACGATAGGCTTAGGGATAGGGTTTGAATGTACAGGCACATAGAAAGGATTACACTCAAGTTGACTAGGCAACAATGCAGCCAACTGAGGAAGCTGAGATGGTAGATATGGTCGAGTCTCAGTGGAAAGGGAATTCTGTGGAGGGAATGATGAGTTAGAAGTTACACTATGATCGGAAGTGTACGCGACTTTTAATCGATCAATGCTCACAGGGTCGTGTGAACCAGATCTTTCAAGGATGAAATATTTGGGCGTCTTTTTCACTATTTTGAATGGGCCATCATAAGGGCGCGTTAGTGCAGGTTTGATGGCGTCATTACGGACGTACACATGTGTGCAGTCTTGCAAAGCAGGATCTAATTTGTCTTTTGTTTGAGGCATTCGTGGAGCCACATACTTGATCTGACGCATGCAATCTTTGAGACAGGTTACATATGCAGAACGGTCAGCGGATGAAAATTCAGGCAAAGGTTTTGGGTCAACAATGTCGCCGGGGAGACGAAGCGTCTTCCCGTAAAGCATCTCTGCTGCTGTGCATTGCTGATCCTGGCGATGCAAATTTCGGATGCTCAATAATACTACTGGAAGTCTGTCAGTCCAATCGTGGCTGCAATTAAGACAACGCAGCGCAGCCTTTAAGTCTCTGTGGACTCTCTCAATAAGTCCATTCGACTGCGGATGGTAAGCGGTAGTGCTGGTGTTAGTACAACCTAAAGCGGAGCTAAGCTCACTCCAAAATTTGGAGGTAAATTGTGATCCCCGGTCGTGTGTGACACTTAAGGGAACCCCGAATCTGGAAATCCAGTTACTCATGAAAGCGCGCGCTACAGTCTCAGTTTGGGTATCAGGAAGAGGCACGGCCTCAACCCATCGAGAAAACCTATCAATGATGGTCAACAAATAAGAATGACCGCGCGACAAACGCAAAGGACCCTCCAAATCTAGGTGGACCGCGTCGAACTCTTGACCTGTGAATGCACAACTCTGCAGCGCTGCACGATTATGTTTCACCACTTTACTACTCTGACATGCATGGCAATTTTGCACAATATGCTTGACCTCCTTACGCATCGCTGGCCAGACGAAACGATCGGAAATCAAACGCAATGTACGGTTAATACCAGGATGAGAGAAGGAATGGTAGTGAAGAATAGCTACTCTGCGGAGAGTCGCAGGAAGATACAAACGAGAAAGTCGCTCAGCATCACGGTACACGCCGTCAATGAAGGTTGATTTCAGAGAGGAAGTGTTAGAGGGTTTGAGAAGATCCTGGAGTTCAGGATCCTCCTTTTGAGCGTTACTAATATTTCCGAAAGTGATTTCACCACTGGTTTGGACAGAGTTGATACATGAGAGACAGTCAGCGACAGTATTGTCGAGACCTTTGATGTATCGGATATCAGTGGTGAATTGACTAATGAAGGAAAGAAAGAAAGAAAGAAAAGAAAAAACTTTATTTCCAATAGAGATTGTACAATATTACAATCATTGGTTTTTAAATATCTTAAAATTAATACACTTAGATGATACACACACACGAGTATTGAAAAACTCGTGTCACTAGTCGAAAATAAATGATTGAGGGCAATGTACTCCTAATCTTGCTTAATCTACATTTGACAATACATGTAATGATAATTATAAGAGATAACGCAAATTCATGGACGATGCATTTTCATTGTGGGGTGAAAAAACTTTTGACAGTTTACATGTACATGACATAAAACTTCGCAATTATTGATGCCAGGAAATAAAACATATGAATCGCTTGTTTCGGCAAATGTTCAAAAGTGTCATTTTAAGGAAGCATGAAAAAAAAATATATATATATATATAAATACAAATCCATATACATATATATACGTACATACACATATACATACATACATACACACACACATACAGACATATATATATGTACGCATAAGCATGAGGACCAAGAAGATTATAAGTTTTGTATTTCTAATTCAACAATTTTAACATAACGGTCGTTAGTTAATAAGCATTTTATTTAAATATAAATGGATGATCGTACAACAAATGTATAGTTGGTACATGAATGCTTTGCAATAATAAAGAGATGACGAGTTAGGTAATGTTACAAGTTGAGAGTGAACAGAAAATGACCATTATCTCTAGTAAAATGCTAGTTGTCAGTTTAGTAGATTATCCTGCACTGAAAGGTGTCGAGCTTCTCTCGGGGAATGTCTTTCCGAACGCATCTTAATCGCTGAGGTCAAAGGTTTGTGGTCTGTGTAGATCACGAACTCCCTTGCCTCTAGAGCATAGCGAAAGTGTCTCACAGACAGATAGATAGCAAGGAGTTCCCTACCGAACGCGCTATAAGCACGCTCAGTGGGCGACAGCTTTTTGGAAAAGAAGGCAAGAGGAGAGACATTAGTACCTACTTGTTGTTGCAAAACAGCACCTACAGCAGTACTTGAGGCGTCCACTACTAGACTGAAATCAGCATTAGCAATAGGGTAGGATAATTCAGTCGCGGTAGCTAACTTGTGCTTAATCTCCTCAAACGCTCTTCGCGCATCCTCCGTCCATTTTACCTCAATAGATTTACCTTTTCGTTTCGGTTCGAGCAGGTCTGACAAAGGGGCTAAAGTTTGAGCACAGTTGCGTATGAAGCGATGATAGAAGTTAACAGAACCTAGGAACCTTCTTAGTTCCTTCTGGGTCTGTGGAAGAGGAAAGTTTTTGATCACTTCTACTTTGGAAGGCAAAGGTTTTAGACCTAGGCTAGAGATTTCATGACCTAAGCAAATCAGTGATGGCTTTCCGAGCTCGCATTTTGTAGGATTTACCAGGAGTCCATTGTCGGACAATCTTTGAAAAACGACCCTAAGATGGTCTTTGTGCTACTCCGGGGTTGTAGATGCCACTAGGATGTCGTCTAGATAGACATAAGCGAAAGTGAGATCTGAGAAAATTTCAGCCATGTGCCTTTGGAACGTCTGAGGTGCGTTCCTTAGGCCATACGGCATTTTTAGAAATTCAAAGAGACCAAACGGAGTGATTACCGCGGTCTTAGCGATAGCACTCTCATCAAGTGGAATTTGATGGAAGGCGTGCTGCAAGTCTATCTTTGAGAAAATTTGAGCTCCCTCTAAATTTGCACTGAAATCATGAAGATAAGGAATAGGGTAGCGATCAGGTAGAGTAACGGCATTCAACCGGCGGAAATCCCCGCACGATTTGAATTCACCGTTAGCCTTGGGTACTAGCAAAAGAGGGCTAGCCCAAGGACTTTTGGAACTGCGGATGATGCCGCATTCTTGCATGCGCGCAAATTCTTTCTTGGCTAAAGCCAATCGATCAGGCGGTAGTCGCCTTGCTCGGGAATAGACTGGTGGACCAGTAGTTTCAATATGGTGTTTCGTGCTAGTCTGCATTTTTTTAAAGCTAAGTTAGAATTTGTTAGTGCAGGATAATCTACTAGTAACTGCTCAAACATGCACTCTTCCTTGAAGGCGATAGAGAAGGAATGCAAGACATTAGCTCTAGTTATGCTACAAGCGGGAATTGAGATCTGTGTCTCCTCGTCCCTAATTCTACGGTTTTTAACATCTACAATTACGCCAAACTTGGCTAGAAAATCAGCACCTATTATGGGCTCTTGAACCTCAGCTATCAAGAAGGTAAATGTGAATTTTCTCCTCAATCCCAGACTGCACTCTAAAATTCTTTCCCCATAACAGGCTATTGGAGTGCCATTTGCGGCGCGTAGTGTCGCCACTAGGTTATTCTTTTTGTCTTTAGCCGTGGCTGGGATAATTGACACACTAGAACCAGTGTCGATTAAAAATCGATATTTGGTTGTGGGATCAAGAACTTTCAAGAGGCGAGTAGTCTGGGAATGAGGCAACGCAGTACTCGCTACTATGCGTCGCTGTTGGCGTTTCCCGAAGTCATTTCGGTATAACGAGGGCAAAAGCGGGACCCGCACTTTCGTGCTTGGTCACCATATTTGGTGTGGTACCAGCATAAATTGCTACTAGCATCACGAGAGCGCGACCTAAAACGGCGGTCTTGATTTGACCTATCACAAGATCTACCTCTATCGAAACGTTGAGGAGGAGGAAAAGGATGATAGTTGGAGGGGTAGTCATAGGCATTTTGGTAGCTTTGGTATCTCCCTGGGCCTTGCTGAATGTGAGCTACACTCTGACCTAACTGGCAATTCTGTAAAGCTTGCTTTAGCTCAGCGATGTCTTGCTGCATCTTATCTATTGTGGCTGAGGATTGGTTAATAGGAGTATATGAGGGGCTAAAATTTGCAGCTGCTGCGTTCAAAGAAGCTACCTGCGGTGCTTGTGACACTTTTAGGTTTCGCATCACTGTCTCAGTGGACTCTGCAAGCTTCTCTAAAGTTTGATCAAGGCTTGCTAGCGATAGAAATGGACGCATATGGGACGGAAGCTTATTCATAAAAACTTCTTTCAGAAATCCTTCAGCTACGGCAACACCCGCTGCCAGTTTGCGCAACTCTTTAACTAACGAAGTGGGAGAGAAAGAGACAGAGACAGATGGAATTGCTGAGGCGTCTACAAGGCTTCTGAATTTGTCCGCATCGGACATCTGGAGCTTTGCTAAAATTTTGCCTTTCAAGATTCCGTAAGGATTTTGAGCTGGAGGGTTTTCTAGCAATTGATTGGAGTCATTTAACAATTTTGTGGGAGCTGCGGACACAAGGGCGTAAAATTTGTCATGTTCATCCCTTATTTTATGATACCTAAACATTGCCTCCACTTGGTTAAACCAAGTGTGGCTGTCTTCCGGAATGAAAGGCGGCAGACTAAGAGGTTTTGTGCGCGCTCGATCTTCATTATCTGAGTCAGGCATGCTAGCAATTTCTTTCTACGAAAGCGAAAATTAAACTACGCTTGCTCGGAATTACGTATTCAACGCCTAATAAATTTTTGATATTAAAGGTGTCACAGGTTTGCGTTATTACTTTACCTACTCAATCATTCAAATAAAGTTGAAACGGAAAGAAGAAAATATGAAATTGGAAACGAAAATTTATGCGGTATGCGGCAATTAACGTAGGCACAAAAAGAAACAGGTGAGAAAAATTATTTTTCTACCTACTCAATCGATCAATAACGTTGAAAAACGGAGAGAAAGAGAGAATGGAAACGAGAATTTTTACGGTAGTCAGAATAAGCGTAAAGCACGAAAATAGGAGAAAAAATATTTTTCCTACCTACTGAGGCACATGAAACAAACAAGGACAGGATAGCGCTGAAAAAAAATTTTGTTAGAGCTGCTCAGAGAACATTCATTAACACGGTTAAATCCATAGAAATTCTCAAAGACTACGACATGGGAAACTTATCACTACAATGATATGCCAAAATTAACCTCTCTCACAATTTCTCAAACACTAATCGAGTTGAATAATTTTTGAGTTTTACAGAAGGTTTGGGGTTTTAATCTCTGGGTTCACCAGTGTTAATGCATAGGAGGGGTCACCAGTGTTAGGTTTGAGCCGTGGGTATGGCCAAACGCTAAACGTGCATCGATAAGTATTTGTAAACCATGAGAGAAGGGTAATAAGGCGTGTGGATTCAGCTTTTGGGAATTTATTTGGAGGAACGCCCGGCGGACTGGCGGGATCTTGACTGGAAGATCTTCTCTAGGTGGGCACTCCGTGCCGGGGCGAGGTCCTGAGGTCGATGGTGAGTTCCGGAGGCAAGTGAGAGTGTTTGGGGGGAGTAAGGCCAGGCAAGGTAAAAGCCTGGTAAGGTAAGGCCAGTTAAGGTAAGGCCAGTTAAGGTAAGGCCAGTTAAGGTAAGGCCAGTTAAGGTAAGGCCAGTTAAGGTAAGGCCAGTTAAGGTAAGGCCAGTTAAGGTAAGGCCAGTTAAGGTAAGGCCAGTTAATGTAAGGCCAGTTATGGTAAGGCCAGTTAAGGTAAGGCCAGTTAAGGTAAGGCCAGTTAAGGTAAGGCCAGTTAAGGTAAGGCCAGTTAAGGTAAGGCCCCAAAACAAGGACCAAAACTAATCCAAGAAAGGCCCAGGGAACTGATTGTGTGGTGTGTGTTTGGAGATGTCGTTGAGGTCCTGCAAAAAGTCGAAATGCTGGATGAGCAGTCCCAGGAGACATCAAGGAAAAATTCCACCACTGACAGTCCCCAACATCGTAAATGATAAACTCCCACAACGGAAAAACTCCGAGAAATCCTACAGATCCGACACGAGCTATTTGAATTTTGTTCTCTTTTTGTCAAACTCAGGAGATAGGACAGATTTCTGTAGCTGGCAAGCTTGTTCACTAATGCCTTTGGCTTTAATATCAGAGCATGAGGTTTAAGAACTTCCGGTAATGACAATCGTTATTCATTACCGAAACCACATGCAATTAAGCACAAGATCTACGGAATATCATGAAATATCCACAAAACTGCAACTTTTGCAAGAATCTGCAGGACAGTAAATCCTGTGATTTTTAAGGCAGTAATATCGGTAATTAAATTTATGGAGTAATGGAAAACACATGACTTAATAACACATGGTTCATGAAGCAGAAAGAAAAGACATACAACAACTAAAATTGCATAGAATGAGAATTAATGTTTTTTCAGTACTCTAGAACATCCCTATATCCGTACAAGAAATAACAGGGAAAAAAATCCTAACTTTCATTGAGATCACTAATACTGAAAAACACTGACAAGTATCATGGATAAAAATAAGGAATAATATCTACCTGAGAAAAGAAACACTAAACGTATTGCTTGCACAGAAAGAAAATATTTCGCAAGACGAAATATGGAAATCAAGGTGACAATGACCCGGCGGTTTTTACGTTACGCCATTTGCAATAAACCGCCGGCATAACATCGTGAGCGTTCACGAAGTATTTTGTATGCGAGAAGTACTCGTTTACGATGGCAGAGGCTAGTATGTATTTCTGCCGCAAGAATAAGGACAATTTGATTTTATTTTGTTGTTAGTGATTTATATTGAAAATAAATGCGATTAAACGCAAGATTTAAGGAGTAACAAAAGATGAAGAAAAACTAAAACTTTAGCAGGCATATGCATGAATAAATTTTGTACTCTATAATACGTACGAAATTATTAAAAGGCATTCCCAATTATTATTTAACGTCAAACACATTTCGGAAAACTACTGCAAGTATGTTGTGAAAAATAAATACTATTCCCACTTACAAAAAGTACGATTTTAAATCACAGAGTAATGACACGAGACGGCAGTTTGTGCTTCGCCATTTTGGAAAAACAAAGACACCGGCAACAAAGACGCCAGCAGTTCTGTCGTGCTCTCTCACGAGTATTTTATGAACGACTTTCAATATCAATATGACCGCTGCAAGTGTATACTTGTTGTATTAAGGGAAAGGACGTAGTTGAATATCTAATATAAATTATTGACACACGAAATGCACGTGGCGTGCAATATTCACGCTAAGTCATGTTGAGATATCCTCTGAATGAACCATGCTACATCCAACTTCTACGCATAACTACGTATCTAAATACACAGCACTGTCACAATTTATACTCAAACTGAGCACGAAGAAGGAACACGATTATTTTCTAACACAGATTTACTCACGAGAAATGCTGTAACACCGAGCTAGAGAGACGCCAATGTGAAAGTGCGTTTGAAAGAGACGCGCCACTGCGCAGTATTGCCATTCAGGGGCTTCTCTCTTGAAAAATGTCGAGTGTTATTTTATTTTCTCATGCATTTACACAAAAACTTCAATGATTACGAATTAGAAGTAGAAATTAAATAATAATGATTTAGAGTAAGATTTTTAATGCTAATAATTATTTTATTTAAGTGCGAATGGGAAAGTTTATAATTTTACGCACTTTTGTAGCTACTGCTACATAGCCTACTTTAGGGTAAATGTAGCATGTCCGAATTGAGTCAAAAATGTTGCGCCGTATTTAAATTTCTATTTTCTTGACAAATTGACACTCAAGTCTCGGAAGTTCGGTCTGTTAGGAACTTCGGAGGCTTCTATCGCTAATTGGAAGTGGGGCATTGCGAAATCTCTCTTAGTTTCCATTTGGGTGGTACTGTTAGGATTTGTAAATTTTACATTACTTAGCGTTCATAATGCCTGGTGTTGATCAAGACGAGTCTGAATCATTTTTGACTTCTTTGAAATCGTGAGTTACTTCGTGTTAGTAACAGGGCGTTAGCTAGTTATGGAATAAGTTTCAGTACGTCTAGTGCTTTTTTGATAAAATTAATTAAATAATTATAATTTCATTCAATCATTAATATCCAAATTTTGTTATTAAAATCATCTTATCAAAATTATAGTAGTTTTTGAGGTGTCAAATTAATTTTTTGTTGATTTTCAATGTGAAAGAAGTAGATTGAAATTTATATGTCTATTTAAAGTATAGTAGATATATGCATTTTCATCCAGTTCTTGCTCATGAAATATCTCAATTTATTCATTATATTAGAAAGGTTTTGCATTTATTTTTGTTGAGGTTCTGGAAAAATTTCAGATTTCAATTTATTTTAGTAAAAGCTAAGCTAGGCTAGGTCAATATTTCACTTTTACCTGTGATGCCACAGTTTAGTGCAGATTTAATTATTGAATCTAGCATTTTTTTAATACAAGAGTATAAAAAATATTTGACATAAATATAACATTTTTAGGCTGTATATTTCTAGTTCTACTTTTTTCATTGTTGTAGCATTTAAAATGAGTATTTATTAAGATTTACGGTAAATCTGAAGGAGATGACAGTTGTCAATTTTCCACTTTTTGGTGCCTGAACCTAATTATTTGAATCAAAATAAACAAGTTTTCTTCTATTCTTTTTTCGTCTCAAATGAGTATTTTACGATTTATAGCGGTAAGTTTTGTTTCGTCATTGATGACGAATGCGCTCAAATAAACAGCTACTCATCGATTTTCGAATTTTTGTTGCTTGAAACATGGTAATAACATCGAAATAAACAACTTTTATTCTATACACTTTTTTCGTCAAATGAGTATTTAACTAGGTATAGCGGTAGGTTTGGTTTCGTCTTTCAAGACAGAGCGCTGGAAGTGAGACGCCATTGCAGTGTTGCCATACAACTCGATCAAAGAATTTCTTGCCGCTTCAAAGACTGGAGTTGCGGTAAGTCATTTACCGCTATAACTAATAAAATACTCATTTGAGACAAAAAAGTGCATAGGCTAGAAGAAAACTTGTTTATTTCAATCTAATTAACTATGCTAAGGCATCGAAATTTACAAAATCGACAACTGTCATCTCCTTCAGATTTACCAGATTTACTACTCAGAATAAAGGTAAATCTAAAGGATAGGTCAGTTTTCAATTTTGTAAATTTGAATGCCTAAGCATAGTTAATTAGATCAAAATAAACAAGTTTTCTTCTATGCCCTTTCCGTCTCAAATGAGTATTTTCTTAGTTATAGCGGTAAATGACACCGCAACTCCAGTTTTTGAAGCGGCAAGTAATTCAAGGAGCACGTCGGACAGCAACACTGCAATGCGCACTTGCTTCCAGTGCAATCGTCATCAAAGACAAAACCAAACCTACCGCTATACCTCGTTAAATACTCATTTGACCAAAAAAGTGTATAGAAGAAAAGTTGTTCATTTTAATGTTGTTACCATGGTTCAAGCAACAAAAATTCTAAAATCGATGAGTAGCTGTTTATTCGAGCGCATTCGTCATCAAAGACGAAACTAAACTTACCGCTATAAATCGTAAAATACTCATTTGAGACGGAAAGTGTATAGAAGAAAACTTGTTTATTTTGATTCAATTGATTAGGTTCAGACACCAAAAAGTGGAGAATTGATACCTGACATATCCTTCAGATTTACCTGAATAAACATTTTAGTCATTTATGTTCAGTTGAAAATCACAGTACCAAAAAATAATATAAATACATTTTATATATCTATGTGCAGGTTGTGTTTGAGTCCTGCAGCCCACAGCAGCTGCAGCCAAGCCTCCCTACAAGGCCACAAGCTCCTGCTGTCAGTGCAGCCATGCCCAGCCTTCCTTGGGTTGCACAATGCATCTTGCCTGGCCTTGGGTCTTGCTGCCAGCTCTGCTTCTGAGTCCATTGTTATAGTACAACCTTACTCTCTGGTATGTTCACTTGAATTTTTCTGGTTCCTTTTACATTTATTACAGTCTTATGGTTTCATTTAATGGTTTGTATTCCTTTCAAATTTCTTACAATCCTTTGTTTACATTAAATGGTTTGTGTTCTTTTCAAATTGAAACAGTCTTATGGTTACATTTAGTTGGGTAGGGATGCTTATAATATTTTTGATTGCCTAGTTTCTTTACTTGTATTTTTTATGAATAAGGATTTGATTATTGCATCCTAAACACATTCCCATATTTAAGACACTAAAATCGTCTGAATTTCTTGTAGCTGGTTAGTGTTTTAATTAACTTTTGATTGATCCTTATTGTTTGAAATAGTTTACAATTAGAACAGTTGTTTTATTTAGTCATGCTACTGACGACTTGGTTAAGCAATTCAGGATTTGCTGCAGCAATGCTGTTACAACAGGAAGGTAATGTTCTATCAGTAGAATTGCAAGACTGTTGTGATCTAAATAAATTCTTCAAAGCTTGGATTTAATGATAAAAAACATTAAAATGAAAAACTTAATCAAGGATTATAAAATTTGGCTATCAAATATATAGCAAAATTTCAGAACATAGAGATAAATTTTTTCATGGCATAACCGTGCTATGATATTGCTAAAGAGTTTTTTTAGCAATTGGGCACAATTATTGATGTATTTTTCAGATGGTGGAGAAGCGGCTGGCTTCTATTGATTCAGAGCAAAGCTGCAGTTTGACCCCTCAAAAAACTAAACGTTCTTCTGCGTCTGGTGAGAACTCTCAATGACTATTTTGTATCGGTGTTAATTGATGATCATGAGTTATAATTGCAACTGTGAGCTTAGTTTATAGGGAAGCAATGGCCTGTTTCTCTCTGTAGTTTTTGCTAAGCTCCTCAGGCCAAATTAGTATTTATTTATAGTATAGCTTTAAAATCCAACCAAAGTAGGCATGAGAGTTATGACATATTTGGTTTATGTTAGGCTGACAAGCTTTGGATTAGTTCAGCTGCTTAGTGTTATATTTACTGCTATGTTTATGAAACACTCGACTGTTAAATCAACGGTGTTGCTGATGTTTACAGAGCAATGTGTATTTGCCTGATAATGTGCAGACCTGGATGTCACTGGCTCTCCTCTGCGTGACCATTTTGCCACAGGGCTTGACAGCGACTCCGTGTCATCGCCGTTTATAGTTCAGCCTCACGAGCAGCACCACTTCACAGGGCCTCAAGTGTCCACCTTCAGAGGCACGGGCTTTGAGGCCGGCCTTGCTCAGTGAGCTTTCTGCCTTCTTAGCTGCTGCATCAGATGGCTCTCATCTCCAATGTGTAGCTGCAGCAAGCAAAATAGTTACAGTGGTTATTTGATTTTGTTGGTTTTATGCTTCCTATGAAAAAATGTGCCAAGTTGAGGACTAGACAAGTCCTGGGGTTAAAATAGAATGGGTTTCCTGTTTGTCACTGACCTCTTTATCATTGAACTTTTACAAATCAATCGTCTGTGTTTAAAATACCGTTTTTAAAACTATGATTCATGACGACTTACTTTCACATGACTGAAAAGATGGGCAGCCATCTCACATCAATTGTGTCATTGACATGTGTTTTTTACAGTTCCTTGTGGTGCAAAATGAATTTACTACTAAGGAAGCTTGCCACCACCCAGCTCCTCATGCCTGTCTTCATACTCGTGTCTGGGGAAGACTCTCAGGTTTGTCAAGATGCTGTGTTCTTTATTATATTCAGCCTTAATTGTCAATTTCAGTTACTTGCACTGTGGGCCTAGCTACCATGGAGCAACGTATTTGATGATATTAAACCGCAAGAAGAATTGTATTCAATTTTGTGCAATCTTTTTCACGGCTCATACAATGAAATTACATAGAATAAGTTTAAGTTTTAGAATAGTCCTAGAATAAGTTTAAGTTTCTTGATGCTGCTATGGTGTGAGGTCTACCTCTAGCTAGTACTATAGCATGAGGTTAGGTTACTAATGGATATAACTTATTTCCAAACATTTAATTTAGCGATGAACACTTAATTTGTTTTTCAAAAAACTGCACCTGGGTATGCAATACATGGCGGTAGACCTCACGCTATAGTAGCACCATTTTCTTCGTAAAAAATGAGTCGTGTTTTTATGCAGGGCACATTTTTGTATGGGTGCGGTCCGTTCTGCAGCGGCGAACGAGACGCCTGGCTTACGTCTGTCTGCACACGCGGTCCCAAACCTGCTATATGCCTCCCCCAGCTGGACCTGCTGAGGCAGCAGTGCTCCGGTCCTCTCTTTGATGCTTACGTGGGTCCTTGGTGTGTCTGGTGGTGTTAGCAAGGAGAGGATCTGGTGCTCTCTTTGATGCTGATGTGGGTCCTTGGTATGTCTGGTGGTGTTAGCAAGGAGGGGATGTGGTGCTCTCTTTGATGCTTATGTGGGTCCTTGGTGTGTCTGGTGGTGTTAGCAAGGAGGGGATGTGGTGCTCTCTTTGATGCTTATGTGGGTCCTTGGTGTGTCTAGTGGCGTTAGCAAGGAGGGGATGTGGTGCTCTCTTTGATGCTTATGTGGGTCCTTGGTGTGTCTGGTGGTGTTAGCAAGGAGGGGATGTGGTGCTCTCTTTGATGCTTATGTGGGTCCTTGGTGTGTCTGGTGGTGTTAGCAAGGAGGGGATGTGGTGCTCTCTTTGATGCTTATGTGGGTCCTTGGTGTGTCTGGTGATGTTAGCAAGGAGGGGATGTGGTGCTTTCTTTGATGCTTATGTGGGTCCTTGGTGTGTCTGGTGGTGTTAGCAAGGAGAGGATGTGGTGCTCTCTTTGATGCTTATGTGGGTCCTTGGTGTGTCTAGTGGCGTTAGCAAGGAGGGGATGTGGTGCTCTCTTTGATGCTTATGTGGGTCCTTGGTGTGTCTGGTGGTGTTAGCAAGGAGGGGATCTGCTGCTCTCTTATGAGCTTACCCGTGTTTGTGGTAAACTTTTCATCTGGTGTTCAAGTTGATGTATGATAGGTGAAGTCCTGTTTTCAAACTCACCTGCTTTTTCCATGAATTTACCATCTTGAAATGCCTTTGGTTGCACTGCTTTGGTTGGACGCAACGCATTTATTCTTATTCCAAATTTTAACCCTTGCAAGATCACCAATGTTCCATAAAATATTTGTTTCTTTTATGTTTTATGTTTACTATTCTGATGTCTTGATTATATATTCTGCTTTTCAACTAGTTCTGTGGATTTGAGTTATAAAATGAAAGTTTAGTAACACGCGCTTTGAACAGCAGTATTGCACTTTTGTGCTAACATTTTTGACAATGTTCTGCAGGTTGACATGACTGCCACGGCCACCTACGAGATCCTTGCTGAGACCCAAGCTGACGATGGCACCGGCAAACGGAAGAAAGTGCGCCGCAAAAGTGAGAAAATCATCTGGATAAGAAGTTCTAGTTGGCAATTTAGTGGATTGACATAGCAACCTTGGTCGTGAGAAAATCCTATATTTCACTATTTGATAGAAATAGTGTGTGCTTAGTGAGCTACTTTCACTGCTGAACTAGTACTGGCAGATGAGTGAAAACGAAAAACGCATAACATTGAATTTGATATATGTGCTGCAAGAGCTGTGAAGAGTAAATTTGGGGTTTTTGCTGGAGTTATTGCATGTGGATGATATTTTGTATTTGAGCTGGATAAATAAGTTACAAAATAGCAAGTTTTATGCCCCCCAATTTTTTTGTAAAACTTCTCTGTGTGTAAAAGTAGTTGACCCCGTTTTAATTACCATGTACATCATTTTAATTTTTAAAAATAAAACTGCAGTCACCAGTTAGTAACTGAGTTAGTATTTAACACGCGACCTTCAACACTTTGACTGCGACAAGTAAAACTGAACTTCAATATTCAACTCTAATTTAAAGTCGATTGTAATAAGCAATGTGGAAAATAGCAAACATGAACTGGATCGCTCTTTCAATAAGTTTTGATTAAGTATTTATGAAAGCTAAGTTTGTGACTACTGGTCGGTCAGCATCATTATGGAAATCCCCTTGTTAGCTACGTTGCCGGCAAAGTGTTAAAGCGACTGTCCCTGCTGTGCTTACAATGTTGCCTATGTTCACAGTAGAGGATGACTTCAGTTACAGAGAGCGAGAGCACAATAGTGCGGGTGGAATGTGAGTGGCAGCGCCCCACCGCTACTCTCTGCCACCCTCCTCCGGAGGCGCGGGCTGCAGTGGTGAGCAACACTCAGAAGGCCTATGGACACGATCATTGAGTGCGCGCGTGGGCAGTGAAGAGAGGCGCAAGCCCCGCCCAAATGCTCTCGCTTCAGGCGCATTTACTTTTTCAAAGACAGTGCAGACTATGCTAGTCTTCATGGCGCTGGCCAGAGCTTGTCATTGTCATTACAGCCGCACTGTCATTGAGCAAGTAAATGCGCCGGAAGCGAGAGCAAGTGGGCGGGGCTTGCGCCTCTCTTCTCTGCTCACCTGCGCACTCAATGATGTGTCAACACAGCTTAAAGCAGTGGTTCTTAACCTTTTTACTCCGACGCTCCCCTTAAGAATTGTCAGGTAAAATTGTGTGCGGATGGACTGGTAAATAAGAGCTCACAACAAGGAAAATTGTAAATTGGTCCTCAAACATATTCAGCTGTGAAGGTTCACTCTTTTGTCGAAAACATTGCTGGGAAAAATCAGGCTTTATTGCGAAGGCTCGTACCCCCAGGTAAAGCTTCTCACGGTTTCTTCTCGGTTCTTCTGGATGTTGAGAGTTTTTTTTTTTTGTACCCCCTCAGGGTGATACAACTATTGTCTCTTTGGGAATTGACGCTCCCTGGGGGAAAATGTGAGGGCCTGAGTTGTGAGTAAGGTTGGCCTTATTTTTTTTTTGTTAAGGACCATCTTTTCTCGGTTCACTGTTGACCTGTTTTTCAGCAGATGTGACTTTCTTCTTCAACCTTAATCTTGTTCCATAAACTCTCTTCGTAACTTACTGTTTCCATGCATAAGGGATCTTGCGTGTCATAGAAATATGATGGGTGCTGTAGCTCAAACAACACGTTCCATAGGTTCAATGACCTTACAACTTCCGTATCTTCACTAAAAAGAAGACACTGTGTTTAGAAAAAGTGCCCCACACGGTTTTGCCAATTTTTGAGTTTTTATTGAACGTATTGTGTAGAAATACGTGGCTTGAATACGAATATCTACTTTAAAATGTTTTACAAAAAATACTGTTTGCTATGAGAACTCTCACTTCTGTGGCTCACATTAACATTCGTGTATGAAATACTTTTTTTTGTATATGAAACACTGTTTTTACATGAGAAATACTGTTTTGCATCAGAAATGCTGTTTTTGCAAAAGAAATACTGTTTTTGCAAAAGAAATACTGTTTTTGCAAAAGAAATACTGTTTTTGCAAAAGAAATATTGTTTTTGCAAATGAAATACGGTTTTTGCAAAAGAAATTCTGTTTTTGCAAAAGAAATGCTGTTGTTGCAAAAGAAATGCTGTTTTTGCAAAAGAAATGCTGTTTTTGCAAAAGAAATGCTGTTTTTGCAAAAGAAATGCTGTTTTTGCAAAAGAAATGCTGTTTTTGCAAAAGAAATGCTGTTTTTGCAAAAGAAATGCTGTTTTTGCAAAAGAAATGCTGTTTTTGCAAAAGAAATGCTGTTTTTGCAAAAGAAATGCTGTTTTTGCAAAAGAAATGCTGTTTTTGCAAAAGAAATGCTGTTTTTGCAAAAGAAAGGCTGTTTTTGCAAAAGAAAGGCTGTTTTTGCAAAAGAAATGCTGTTTTTGCAAAAGAAATGCTTTTTTTGCAAAAAAATGCTGTTTTTGCAAAAGAAATGCTGTTTTTGCAAAAGAAATGCTGTTTTTGCAAAAGAAATGCAGTTTTTGCAAAAAAATGCTGTTTATGCAAAAGAAATGCTGTTTTTGCAAAAGAAATGCTGTTTTTGCAAAAGAAATGCTGTTTTTGCAAAAGAAATGCTGTTTTTGCATAAGAAATTCTGTTTTTGCATAAGAAATTCTGTTTTTGCATAAGAAATGCTGTTTTTGCAAAAGAAATGCTGTTTTTGCATAAGAAATACTGCTATGAGAACGCACACTTCCATAACCTTGTGTCGGCAGCAAGTGTGGGTGGGCCGCGGCTGCATGGAGGGCCCGGCAAGCCGGGAGCTGCGGCTGCTGCTGGGAGCTGTGGTGGGGCTGAGGACACACGAGGTGTCCTGGTATGTGAGGGCCCCTGACCAGCCCCCCACCATGGACAGGCTCAACAAGCTCTTCTTACAGTACTCCACCGCAGGTCTGCTCCTCTATTGCCTCTCGCGCCTTACTATTCACGTCTGCTGATGTTCCACTTTCTTGCGTCTGATGCTCCACTTTCTTGCGTCCGCTGCTCCACTTTCTTGCGTCCGCTGCTCCACTTTCTTGCGTCCGCTGCTCCACTTTCTTGCGTCCGCTGCTCCACTTTCTTGCGTCTGCTGCTCCACTTTCTTGCGTCTGCTGCTCCACTTTCTTGCGTCTGCTGCTCCACTTTCTTGCGTCTGCTGCTCCACTTTCTTGCGTCTGCTGCTCCACTTTCTTGCGTCTGCTGCTCCACTTTCTTGCGTCTGCTGCTCCACTTTCTTGCGTCTGCTGCTCCACTTTCTTGCGTCTGCTGCTCCACTTTCTTGCGTCTGCTGCTCCACTTTCTTGCGTCTGCTGCTCCACTTTCTTGCGTCTGCTGCTCCACTTTCTTGCGTCTGCTGCTCCACTTTCTTGCGTCTGCTGCTCCACTTTCTTGCGTCTGCTGCTCCACTTTCTTGCGTCTGCTGCTCCACTTTCTTGCGTCTGCTGCTCCACTTTCTTGCGTCTGCTGCTCCACTTTCTTGCGTCTGCTGCTCCACTTTCTTGCGTCTGCTGCTCCACTTTCTTGCGTCTGCTGCTCCACTTTCTTGCGTCTGCTGCTCCACTTTCTTGCGTCTGCTGCTCCACTTCCTTGCGTCTGCTGCTCCACTTCCTTGCGTCTGCTGCTCCACTTCCTTGCGTCTGCTGCTCCACTTCCTTGCGTCTGCTGCTCCACTTCCTTGCGTCTGCTGCTCCACTTCCTTGCGTCTGCTGCTCCACTTCCTTGCGTCTGCTGCTCCACTTCCTTGCGTCTGCTGCTCCACTTCCTTGCGTCTGCTGCTCCACTTCCTTGCGTCTGCTGCTCCACTTCCTTGCGTCTGCTGCTCCACTTCCTTGCGTCTGCTGCTCCACTTCCTTGCGTCTGCTGCTCCACTTCCTTGCGTCTGCTGCTCCACTTCCTTGCGTCTGCTGCTCCACTTCCTTGCGTCTGCTGCTCCACTTCCTTGCGTCTGCTGCTCCACTTCCTTGCGTCTGCTGCTCCACTTCCTTGCGTCTGCTGCTCCACTTCCTTGCGTCTGCTGCTCCACTTCCTTGCGTCTGCTGCTCCACTTCCTTGCGTCTGCTGCTCCACTTCCTTGCGTCTGCTGCTCCACTTCCTTGCGTCTGCTGCTCCACTTCCTTGCGTCTGCTGCTCCACTTCCTTGCGTCTGCTGCTCCACTTCCTTGCGTCTGCTGCTCCACTTCCTTGCGTCTGCTGCTCCACTTCCTTGCGTCTGCTGCTCCACTTCCTTGCGTCTGCTGCTCCACTTCCTTGCGTCTGCTGCTCCACTTCCTTGCGTCTGCTGCTCCACTTCCTTGCGTCTGCTGCTCCACTTCCTTGCGTCTGCTGCTCCACTTCCTTGCGTCTGCTGCTCCACTTCCTTGCGTCTGCTGCTCCACTTCCTTGCGTCTGCTGCTCCACTTCCTTGCGTCTGCTGCTCCACTTCCTTGCGTCTGCTGCTCCACTTCCTTGCGTCTGCTGCTCCACTTCCTTGCGTCTGCTGCTCCACTTCCTTGCGTCTGCTGCTCCACTTCCTTGCGTCTGCTGCTCCACTTCCTTGCGTCTGCTGCTCCACTTCCTTGCGTCTGCTGCTCCACTTCCTTGCGTCTGCTGCTCCACTTCCTTGCGTCTGCTGCTCCACTTCCTTGCGTCTGCTGCTCCACTTCCTTGCGTCTGCTGCTCCACTTCCTTGCGTCTGCTGCTCCACTTTCTTGCGTCTGCTGCTCCACTTTCTTGCAAGTTTATATCACTTACAATTGTCCTGTATTGAGTTTATATCACTTGCAATTGTCTTGTATTGAGTTTATATCACTTGCAATTGTCTTGTATTGAGTTTATATCACTTGCAATTGTCTTGTATTGAGTTTATATCATTTGCAATTGTCTTGTAGTGAGTTTATATCACTTGCAATTGTCTTGTAGTGAGTTTATATCACTTGCAATTGTCTTGTATTGAGTTTATATCACTTGCAATTGTCTTGTATTGAGTTTATATCACTTGCAATTGTCTTGTATTGAGTTTATATCACTTGCAATTGTCTTGTATTGAGTTTATATCACTTGCAATTGTCTTGTATTGAGTTTATATCACTTGCAATTGTCTTTTATTGAGTTTATATCACTTGCAATTGTCTTTTATTGAGTTTATATCACTTGCAATTGTCTTGTATTGAGTTTATATCACTTGCAATTGTCTTGTATTGAGTTTATATCACTTGCAATTGTCTTGTATTGAGTTTATATCACTTGCAATTGTCTTGTATTGAGTTTATATCACTTGCAATTGTCTTGTATTGAGTTTATATCACTTGCAATTGTCTTGTATTGAGTTTATATCACTTGCAATTGTCTTGTATTGAGTTTATATCACTTGCAATTGTCTTGTATTGAGTTTATATCACTTGCAATTGTCTTGTATTGAGTTTATATCACTTGCAATTGTCTTGTATTGAGTTTATATCACTTGCAATTGTCTTGTATTGAGTTTATATCACTTGCAATTGTCTTGTATTGAGTTTATATCACTTGCAATTGTCTTGTATTGAGTTTATATCACTTGCAATTGTCTTGTATTGAGTTTATGCCACCAACACATCTGCTGTGGCAGGTCCGACTGAGAAGAAGACGACCGATGAAACAACGATGAGCTTCGACGATATCCTCGCAGGAAAGCTTACCAGCCTCTATTGTGGCTTCCTCGACTGTCTCTGGACCATCTTGTGTGGTGGGTTGTGCTCTTCTCAATGTGATGGTCCGAGCGGGTTAGGTAGGCCTTCATTTAGAGTAAATAACTTGAGTTTTGTTTTGTTAAGGACTATCTTTCTTTGGTTCACTGCTGTCCTGTTTTTCACCACCTCAAACTTTTTTCTTCAACTATCTTCTTGTTTCATAGCCTTCCTTCTCAACTTACTGTTTCTATGCGCACGGGATCATGTGTGGGAACACACCTAGTGCTTAGATTTTGCATTTCCTTAACTCCATACTAAATGTTGCCTTCATCCTTCCTCTCTTTGAACATCTTTGTTGTGGTAAGGAGGCTAAAACTAATTGATAATCAATCAATCAATCTCCATCCGTTTAAACTAATTTATAATTAATCAATCTCCATCCATTAAACCAATTCATGATCAATCTCCATCCGTTAAAACTAATTTATGACCAACTCATCTGGATCCATCAGACAGCGAGTCAATGCACGACCTGCGTGCGGGCTTCATGCAGGTGTTCCGTGCCGTGTCCACCAACCTCATCCGGCCTCCCATACACGTCCGCAACTCCACCAAGGTGTGCACTTCCTCCTTTCATTGAAATCAACCTAAGTAATTTACAAAGGTATAATTTAATTACATTACATGCTTAACATTTTTGTTTTAGCTAACCATTGGAATTGTAAATAACAGTCAGTAAGAATTGGCGACTTCTATTTCTAACGCACAAAGGGAAGGAATGCTTTCCAAGTTGTCTTCATGAACTAGAAATGTTTACTTCCGAGTTTTCTCCCCCTCAGGAGGACAACTATTGTATCTATTCGAACTAGCATTTTCAGGGGAAAATGTGAGGTCCTCACCTGAGAGTTAGGTTGGCCTTCTTTTTTTTAAATAAAATGTTTTGTTATGTTAAGGACCATCTGTTTTTCGGTTCACTGCCGTCCTGTTTTTCAGCAGCTACTGCTTTCTTCTTCAACTTTAATCTTCTTTCTCAACTTACTGTTTCTATGCCCTTTCTGCATAGATTCTGCATCCCCTGAACTCCACACTAAATGATGCCTTCCTCCTTCCTTTCTTTGAATCGCATTTGTTGCGGATAGAGAGGCTTAAACTAACTAATAAATAATAATCTATAATCTAATCATCTTAGTCATCCTGATTAATATATCAGTTTTTTCTTTCTCATTACTTAAACAATCGAATGTGCATGGTGAGCGTATTTGTGTTACAAGCTTCAGTACCTCTCCAATTTCTCGTACATGAATCCACCACACGGAGACATGATCTGAATGTACGGAGTGGGCTGTAAAATCACAAATCTGATATAAAAAATGCATCACTTATACACTCCTCATTCCACAATCGAATCAAGTAAAATAATTCAGTACATAACAGATTTAATGCTGTTAAATATCAGAGTTGAGGTGTTTGTTGGCAATATCATGAGTGTGTTAAGATGAATGGCCATTACTTCCTTCAAAATGCTCCTGTTTTGTCGTACAGATGGGAGTGATTTGCCGAGCCCTGATGCGAGGGCAGTTGGCCGAGCCTGAACTGAGCGGTGCTGAGCCTCTGCTCATGCTCGTTGAGCTCGGCATAAGCAAAATTAAGCGCCAACTCGCCGCTATTCTGCAGGGTGAGTGAAACACTGGTTCTACGAACGCATGTTTCTTATTCCTATCAAGCCCGATGCATATCATCTTATATATTGGTTTTTCGAATGCATTATTATTATCATCAGGACGCAATGACGGTTACCCAAGGTCAAGCTGGTACTCATTTCTGACACCTGGGTAGGGTGGGGAATTGTGGCCGAGTTCTCCTCTTTTCCCAACGGGGAGAATCACCGGTGGCACTGCCGGTATTAGAACTGCCTACCATTACCGTGAAAGGCGCGCACTCTAAACCACTCGACTGTAAGCCGAGTGTGACTGGGGATATTCTATGTTACGTCACTAAATGATACAGTGCGTCTCCAGCTTGTAATTTTGCGTAATGCCCCCACATTTGACTCTATCCCCCCCTGACGTGAGCATTTTCAATCGACCTTAAACTTATCTTGCTTTTCTCCAAATGTTTTTTCTGCATGCAAGCAAAAACTGAATTTTTTGTGTAGGTAAAAAATTCTTAAAAAGCACCCTGAATACTTCATTAATTGATTTCAAATAGCTTAGAGAAACATGAACTTGTGTTTCTGTGAACCACCAGCGATTTCACATCCACAGAATAAATGACCTTATTGATTTCAAATAACTTACGTGGACTAGTTGCTTGTGAGTACACAGCTGACCTGATTGATTTCAAGTAACTTGGAGAAACATGGACTTTGTTTTGCTGTGAACAGCCAGCGACCTGGCGACGGAAGGCCAGCTGTCGCCGCTGCTGGATGCCTGCAGTGTAGGTCTGGACTCGAGCCCCCCGCACCACGAGAGCCTGGAGCAGCTGCAGCGGCTGCACCTCGTGCTGCACATCGTCACCTGCCTCAGGGGGCACCTCAGGCTCCCTCCCGCTCTCCTCGCTGACCACACCTCCAGGGTGAGTGCAACAGACCGAGCTTGTCGCACTTGACGACCTCTGTAACTGAGAAATTATCGACTTGAATGGGTTACTAAAAGGACACTGAGAAATTATCAACTGAAAATAGCTACTTATAGAAGTTTGCATTCAGTAAATATATAACCTGTATAGGTATTACATTAAACCTAAACGTTGTGCACGTAAATTATCATATTTCTAACTTTTTTTTGTGAATTGGGATATTTTAGTTCACATTTATCTGCTTAGGGGTAAACTTAGTTGAAGCTGTTGGTATTATTCATAGTGTGAACACTATCAACTTGCATGTGCGATGCACCGAAATCTACGTTTACTTGATTTCTTCTTTATTTCGTAGTGACCGTAATACCTTTTAGCAGAATGATCTTCAGTGAGTGACCTTCCTGCTGTGTCAAATACTCTAAACATGCTAGGCTTTATTTCGCCTGCAGTGTGTCTTCTATAGGTTGGAAAGCATCTCACTGATTACATCTTATATTCCTTTACCACTTTTTTTGCAGTTGCTGGACGAATTGAGCAAGGATCCTGCCCGAGTGACTAGTAAGCCTCACACCTTCAGCTTCACAACCATCGCTTCCTCCATCAAGGAGTTTCTGGACAGGTCATTTTCATCATTATTTATAGCATAATTAGTTTCTGAGTAGTCATGAACGTGGCTGTTTTTGCATTCAAATTCATTTGTCAATATTTTAAGATTGGTGTTACCCTTTTTTGAAAGCTCCCTTTTTGTACCGATTTTATATAAGTAACCACTCTAAGCTCACATTGTGTTTTGATGGCTTTATAAACTATTGAGGAGGGTTGGAATATGTGTAGAGCAGAGACTTTTTATTTTGACCTTGATAGCATCTTTCATACTCCTGTGTTAGTTTTACCTGAGATGATGGTAAAATATTACGTATTAGTCAATATCATACCAACTGCAACTTAATTTCATGGCTTCGCGCATTTTCTAAAACGTGAACTTAGTTTCGTTTTACTCGGATTTTGTCATACTTCTGGAGACCGAGTGGATCAGGGAGCTAGTGTGATGATGGAACAGTCTGCTTGAAAGAGTGTGTCGTTCTATTACTTGAACTTGCAGAGGAGTTGATCATAGAGAATACGGCAATAGGAGCGTATGCAATTCTATGTAGTGTGAGCACAAGATTTTGAAAATGACGGAAGTTTCAAAGCTTTCTATTTGTATTGTCCCTTATATTGACCTCATTGACTTGCACATGTTGTGTTAGGAAGCTCATTCATTATCAAACCACACCACTTCACGCGAGCTGAGCGTCTTCCGTCGGCTGTTAAGTATCTCATTGACTTGCATCTTCCATACACTAGCTTATAATTTATTCATGCTGCAGAATGTCTTTGATCTGCTGGATAGCATCTCATTGACTTGCATCTTCTATGGAATAGCTCAAAAACTTTTGTCTTCCGTACACTAGCTCATAACTTTTTCGCGTTGCTGAGTGTCTCCGATCTGCTGGACAGCATCTCATTGACTTGCATTTTCTATGCAATATCTCAAAAACTTGCCTCTTCCGTACACTAGCGCATAACTTATTCACGTTGCAGAGTGTCTCCGATCTGCTGGACTGCAACGCTGACATGCGGCGGGACCAGCACGACGAGCAGCAGCAGTGTCACACCGCGCCCAGCCGTGCGCCCTGCTCCCAACACCGGAGCTGCGGAGTGCGGACATGAGCGGTCGCTGCAGGTGTGCATCACCAACGTGCCTCTCGTCAAGATAGTGCCTGCTGAAAATGGTGAGGGTCGAGGGGACGTTCAAAAAATGGTGAGGGTTGAGTGGATGTTCAAAAAAATGGTTAGGGTCGAGTGGATGTTCGAAAAAATGGTGAGGGTCGAGGGGATGTTAAAAAAAATGGTGAGGGTCGAGGGGATGTTCAAAAAAATAGTGAGGGTCGAGGGGATGTTAAAAAAAATGGTGAGGGTCGAGGGGATGTTCAAAAAAATAGTGAGGGTCGAGGGGATGTTAAAAAAAATAGTGAGGGTCGAGGGGATGTTCAGAAAATGGTGAGGGTCGAGGGGATGTTTAAAAAAATGGTTTAGGTGTAGGAGATGTTCCCTGAGTCAAGATAGTACCTGCTGAAGATGGTCAGGGTGTAGGGGATGTTCATTAACAAGTCTTTTTTAAATTTCTGAGATGTGCCTCGTTACTTGGCTGTTCCATCACCTGTAGGGCTCTTCAAATTTGAATTTACATTATAAAAAATTAATTTGAAAAATTAGGATTGAATTGTTCGTTTCGGTTTTTCATTGTTTACGACATATATATAACTTACGATTGTATTGTAATGAGAATTTCATTTTTTCTGTGTATGTAGTAAACAAAATCGGAATGGATTTCTTGAGCATGACTCATGAGTCACGGCGTTGAAGTAACGCTTGTACATCAAAGTGTCAGCAGTGGGAGGACCAGCATGAATTTCAACTAATGTATAGAGTAACATGTGAAGAGCTATTTTAACTAGGTATCAGTGTTAGGACGAAAATGGTATTTATTAATTTTTGAGTTACATATAATTTGGTAGACATTTTAGCCATTTCCTTCTGTCTCTTCATTATGGTAGTCATTGGTGGATTGAAGACATGAAGCCTTGCTAAGCCTACGTCTTTGTTTCGCAAAACTTATGACTTACTTTCGTCCAAGTTTACATTTAAAGTGTTTGTGAAATTAGCCCACAAATGTGTGCTAAAATTACAACGTCTACATCTGTTGAGTTCATTTTGTGACTTGCGCTTGGCCGAATTAATGCGCTGCAATATTGTGTTCGTTTCAGATTTCAAACTGTGGTCGTAGTTCAGGTTGAGCAAAACAAGTTGATGAGAAATTTACGGCGGTCCATACTGATAATATTTACTATTTTATTGGACAAATTATTTCTCTTTTGATGATGCTCCTCATCGAATTAATGACATTGCAAACTTGGCTACAGTTGTTGCTAGAAAATCGAGGAACCTGTTCAGTAAATTTCCCAGGATTTAGAGCGAGTACCAATGATCATTTATCACCTTGACCGCCATGTGAGTCACTGGTGGTACACGAAAGTAATTTTCATAATGCTACTGATCGACCAGTAGTCACAAACTCAATTTTTATAAATGCTTGGTGAAAGCTAAATGAAGGCAAGAGTCGGTTAAAATTTCCTATTTTCAAAATTGCTCTCTGCAATTGACTTTGAATTTTAATTGAATATTGCACTTTAGTTCAACCAATGTCGTTTAACATGTTATAGAAATTAACTACGTGGCAATGCCAAAACACAACTACATCTTCACCAATGTTGTGCTTGCAGTGTTCGCCGACCTGGCGGAGGTGGAAGAGCAGTCAGAAGACGACCATCTATCCTACTACTGCACTTCTGTGACCAGCGTCCGAGACTACATGCTATTTTAATTAACTCGGGCATCTTCTCATGCTCGTCCATGATGCCGCTCCACTCTATGTGCTCTCATTTTATATCTAATCGTTGGCGTGGTTTCGGTTCGTTTGTCCTTCTAAAAGAGGTCAAGGGATTTAACGATCAGGGTGAAATTCCCTCATGGGATTAAAAAAGAAAGATATGTTGTCCAGATAGTTGGAGGTCATGCGAACATCAGATGTAGAATTTTTGAGTCCCGCGCATTTGAAGCGAAAATTTTCTGCTGCAAAGCCTAGTTTTGCCTTCACAGTGCGTGGTTTCTCTGTTATAATTGCGTGCATAATTTCCCTGTCATAACTGCGTCTTTTGACTGTCGTGTTCGCAGTTGAAAGAAATTTTCCGTGCAGCCCCTCACAACCAAGCTCGGCTCAATTTTGTATTCCTACTTCCAGAATAATGTCAGTGATACGGTCAAAAGCCTTCATGTGTAATTATACATTTACACAATTTATTCTTCTTATTGACTTGTGTAAAGCATGAAATTATATTCAAGTTAACCTGCTAAATAATAATTCAAGAATATTAGGCACTGAGGAGAAACTTAGCTGCCCAATCTGAAATTTTTCCTAACAGCATTTTTGTTAGATTTTGATGCTCACATTTAGTAACAGTCCATGTCGGCAAGTTTTACCACATGCTCTCTTAATAAATTTTAAAGTAAGTTTTCTTTTTATAGAATTTTCTGTCACGCCTAACGATCGAATGGATATGAATGCCCAAAGGACAATGGGTTTCATTTGGGGAAAACCACTTAATCCATACTGGAATTATTTTTCCCTCTATTTTTTCCAAATGCATCTCCAAGTCATTAGTGAAAACTCACATGGTACAATTAGTGCGTATTGATAAATTTTAATATGGAGAAATGTGAGACCGGCCAATTTTTGTTTTGGATTTATCAAATAGCTGTAGAAAAGAACCTAACGCATTTTGCATGGTATTTCAACTGGAAGATGTAGGTTGCCTTTTTAAGTTTTACGATAGCTTAAGGCTGTAAGGATAAACAATCCAAAAAAACATCACAGTATGAATATTATGCATGTAATATTCATTCATATAATCTTCAAATTATATACCTGCGTATATAAATTATATTTCTCCTTTAGAGTTTGAATACCTGTAAAACTTTTTTGAATAAAACAGATATTAATTTACTCCTGATTTTATATGTTTCTTTATCTGTTCTTAAAGTATATTTTATGCCAAACTTACTCTGGTCTCTGACATAAAGCTCACGAATTGAAGTCGAACGTTCCCTTCAGGGAGCGTAAGATAGAAAGTAGGCTTAGTTAGGTTCATTAGGCCCCTCAGGGGGATACAACTATTGTATCTATGAGAATTAGCGCTCCCAGGGGGACTACGTGAGGGCCCGAGCTAATGGTTAGGTAGGCTTTCTTTTTGTTGAAATAGAACAAGTTTTTGTTTTGTTACGGACCATCTTTTTTCGGTTCACTGCTGTCCTGTTTTTCAGCACCTACTACTTTTTTCTTCAACTTTTTCTTGTTTCATGATCTTCTTTCTTAGCCTACTGTTTCTATGCACCTTGTGCTTAGATTCCGCGTTCCTTAACTCCATACTAAATGGTGCCTTCATCCTTCCTCTCTTGGAACATCTTTGTCGTGGTAAAGGGAGGCTAAAACTTTCTTATATGATAATAATTACTATGTTACCTAGTTTCTGTGATGTATCAGCAACAGATTTGCCATTGAGAGACCAACAAAGTTCTCAAGTCAGTCACGTAAACACTTCAAAGTGTGTTGGATTGAAAAGCGAGGCGTCAAGGGAAAGCTGCACGTGTTTAGCAAATAGCGTAGCGTGTTGATTAACATAGAGCTCACGCTGCTTCCTTCTCTCAACACAAACCGCGTTTCAGCGCACCGCATTTGAGATCCTTGGTAACACTGCGTTCATTAGTTCCTCAATGGCAAAAGTTACCATGGAAAGAAGAATTTTTCTCAAATGGTGAAATTCGTTGTCGAGTTCATCCGAAGTGATTTCAAATGATCGAGACTCGGTTGTCTGTTATGAAGATTTTTTTGCCTGTACTGTAGTTACCCACATTGTAGTATGAGTATTAAGGAAAACTCATGTCAAGATTACGGTTTGCTTCAGGATGGTGATATCAAAGGAAGCTAGTTCAGTGCGAAGAGACACCAAAGCAGCAGCTAAATTTTGTTCCCATGTTAGAGATACGGTGTGACTCGGGCACGTGTTTGCTTGTGTTATCTGAAGTTATCTCTTGTGTCAGATTATATATTTGCCTCCCGTTTGAAATCGTGATAATTCATTATCGCATTGTCGCCTACAGTGGAGAAGAGCGATTTCAACGGGAATGGGTAATAAATTCTTGCTTTTCGCTTTCAGAGTTTAATAATTTTACGCAGAAGTTTGGAAGTTACCCGCGTGTAAAAACGATCGTGGATCCCTTCAAGATATCAAGATATAATAACTATTATATTCACGGGAACTAGTGTTCCCGGGAGGAAGATGTGAAGTCCAGAGTTGAAGATTAGGCAGGCCTTTTTTTGTTTAAATAGAATGTTTTCTATTTTCTTGCGGATGTCTTTTTCAGGTTATTAATGCTCTCCTGTTTTACAACACTTGCTACATTCTTCAATTTTTACCTTGTTTCTTAAACATCCTTCCTAACTTGTTGCTATGCGCAGAAAGTTTTGTGTAGGAGCTAGTCTTGTGCATGGGTTCCCCATTCTCCAAACTTCACGCTAAAAGGGACCTTCCTTTGTAACGTCTTCTTCGTGATTAAGAAGGCGTAAACTAACTTTTCAAATAGATTTCGTTCTATGTTGAATATTGAGATGGAATTTAGTTTTATTTGAATTCTGAACCTATCGCAGGGGCTGAAGTGAACTACGCCAGAACCAAAAACGTGTAGCTCACTCGTAGGCTAGAGCCTATGGCTTCGCCGGTTGGTAGGTAAGTTTTTAGGTGGTTGGAAACTGGCATTGTTTACTGCATAGTTGTCCTTGGTGCGTAGCGGGGCTCAGGGTCATCAGACTGCCCTAATTGGGGCCAAAATCTGGCCTTTTGTGGTTAAAATCGCTATTTTTTACATTTCTGAGCTCAAACACTACCTAGCATCTGACAACCGTGTTCTTCTTGTAGTCTTTGCACTCAAATAATGTGAAAGAACTGAACAAGCTTGAAGATTTTAGCCACAAAAAAAGTCACTCTGGCCGGACTGCACCACCACGTTGTCGCACGCAGTGCGTCGCCGCTAGCATGTCCGACTCATCCGCGTCTGTCATAACGTTGTTTCCATGAGGCTCGAAAAAGATTCAGAGCCCATCTATGGTCCCGTTTCTTGTCAATTAGACGTACAGTTTTATTATATTTGTTTCATTTATACTGTGACTTTAAATTTCTTAGTTGAGGCGTGTGTGAAATTATCCTGCATTTCCTGATACATTTTTTCCGCAAAATGCTTGCTAGATGCGTTTAATATTTCTATTTCTAAAAAAATGATTAATTTTCTATGCAAAGGCCGGTACTCCGTAAAAGCATTGCACAGGTTAGTAGTGTTAACCGAGTGTTAAACGTTAATACGTTGTTTCCCGTAGGAAATTTTCATAGCGCTTTTCATTGGTGAAAATCTTCACAATTTCAATCTTGGTAGTGTTAAAATGTACAACACGTGTTACTCTCTTTTAGTTCTTCAGTAATGATAATTGCTTTGCTCAACGGTGGTATCGAATTGATCTCTGAAATGATGCTCGTAGTTCAGCCAGCATGAGGTAGAGGGCAGCACAGATGCATTAATTTCGTCTGCGTACTATTCTTTTCGTTTCACGTTAGAAGCTCTCGAGTTCCGTGAGAAGGCAGTTCAAGGCACCGTGTGCTAGTAGAGTTTGGCTAGCGCTAACGTCCGTGTGCTTCACTAAATGTATAACCATGGTGAAGTTTAACATCAATGACCGTGTTTCAAATATGTCGTCTACATTGTTACACCTCAAAAAACTCATTAAGAGTTGGGTCGTGAGTTAGTTGTGTGATGTCTTCATCATAAAATGAGCAGCTAAAGTGATCATTTTAATTCTTTTTAACGCATCTCATGTCCTGATTTGTATGTTTTTTTAGTAAAAGAATGTAGTTGACAAGAATTCAAAGAGGTGACCACAGCTCCGGGGAAAGCAGCTATTATATCCCCAGGAATTAGCGTTATATCTCAAGCTGAAGGTCAAGTAGGCTTTTCGATTGGAATAGGATAGTCTTTCTTCGTTCTCTGCGGTCCATTTTTTCACAGCACCCACGATTGTTTCGACTTGTATTTTTTTCATAAACTTTTCTCCGTCTTTGTGCGTACGGTGCATGGATAAACCTCGCGCATAAGTTCCCTGTTTCCTTAATTCCATAATAAATAGGGCCTCCGTCATTCCGCTCTTGAGAGCAATGAGACAGCTTTGTTGTGGTTGAGTGCTAACACTTTGACCGCGACGTAAGCGGACGGTGTACACGGAGGGGATTTTCATAATGCTGCTGACCGACCAGTAGTCACAAGCTCAATTTTCATAAAGGCTCAATGCTAAATGAAGGTACGATCCAGTTAATGTTCGATATTTTCAAAATAGCTCACGACAATTGACGGAAATTTAATTTAAATATTGAACTTCAGTTTAACCCATTACGATCAACGTAGTAAACTACTTGTAATCTGATAATGGGAGTGATCTTTCTTTTGATTGTTCCCCTCAGGGGGATACAACTATTGTATCTATGGGAATTAGCGCTCCCAGGGGGACTGTACGTGTGAGGGCCTGAGCTAAAGGTTAGGTAGGCTTCCTTCTTGTTGAAATAGAATATGTTTTTGTTTTGTTACGGACCATCTTTTTTCGGTTCACTGCTGTCCTGTTTTTCAGCACCTACTACTTTCTTCTTCAACTTTTTCTTGTTTCACGAACTTCTTTCCTAGCTTATTGTTCCTGTGCACCTTGTGCATAGATTCCGCGTTCCCTAAACTCCATACGAAATGGTGCCTTCCTCCTTCCTCTCTTAGAACATCTTTGTCGTGGTTAAGGGGGGCTAAAACTTTTTATATAATAATAATATTTTGATTGTTCGTGTTGATTCTTACCTCCTGTACAGCTAATTTAGTAAACTAAGCAACTAAACTTGCCACTCAAAGTTTGAACTTACCATTTTTCAACTCAATAATTACATTAGCTATTGTTCCTCTACTGATTTGCTATCTCACGGTATGATCACATCTCTTATTAGATACCGGCCGCAGGAGTTAGCAAAGCTGTGATAATCACATTCCTTGGTAGAAAGCATCAGCCGCAGCAGTGAGCAAGGCTTCTGCCTGAAAGAACCAACACAACAAGAGTACAAGAAGCAATACAAGGAACCGTCATGGTACGGTGCTGGTACTCAGCAGAATGTGGTCCAGACAGGGACCAGCGCTCGGAGCTACAACTCGACCCGCCGCAGCCGGTGTCCATTGAAGACGTCGCCTCGGAGACGGGAGTGCTCTACTGGAAGGTTAGCTCTTCGTGTTTGCGTCGAAGGGAAGAAAGAAAGAGTCCCTTCAGGGGGATACAACTATTGTATCTATGGGAATTGGCGCTCCCAGGGGGACTATGTGAGGGCCCGAGCTAAAGGTTGGGTAGGCTTCCTTTTTGTTGTAATAAAATAGGTTTTTGTTTTGTTACGGACCATCTTTTTTCGGTTCACTGCTGTCCTGTTTTTCAGCCCCTACTACTTTCTTCTTCAACTTTTTTCTTGTTTCATGAACTTCTTTCTCATCTTACTGTTTCTGTGCCCTTTCTGCATAGATTCCACGTTCCCTTAAATCCATACTAAATGGTGCCTTCTTCTTTCCTCTCTTTGGATCGCCTTTGTTGCGGATAGGGAGGCTTAAACTAACCAATAATCTAATCTAATAATCTGCACAAGTATAACGTCAATACTCGTGGTTTCAATGGTGGTATGTACTCCATTTATAGTTCAATTTTCGCGTTTGTGTCAGGAATGTAGAGGCAGAAAAGTAACTATTTTACATTACATTTAATTCGGTGGGGAAGTAATTGGTGGGTTTAAACGTCATTTTTCACGTCAACGTTTCTCTAGAAAATGTGTTGTTACAGTATTTTAGATATTGATAATAATTAGGTTTTTTTAAGGATTGAAAATACTTAGCCTTGAACAAGGTAGAAACTTGTTGAAATAACGAAAAAGTTTCGACAAATTATTTGACGTCTCAATAAATGAGGGGAAATAATAGTATGCACCTGCAAAAATCCCCATGGAATCAAATTTGCTCGATATTTAATGCCACAATAAAGCTAAAGGATCATCAGTGTTTCTTGCGAGAGATTTGCTACTTAAAGTCATTATGTATGTAGACCCTGTCCTGAGTTTCTCTTATACCTGGTGGCTTGAAGAAGTCATGCAACACACCTCTTCCCAAGAATTTACTATGCTTATTAGTTCATTCTAACGTCAATGAATTGCGCAATGAAGTTTTTGGAGCGCTCATTAAGTGACAGGATAGTAAAACTGCCAATTGTGTTTTGTTCTTTATTTACTTTATATGTACATGTTATTTGAAAAGTTTTCTATGTGCTACCATTTAGGTGGGTTTGTTTATATCATTAATAACAGTGTTTATTTTCAGTCAAGTTCACCTGTCACTTAATTTTTTCTACCTGTGTTCAGATTAATGCTGACGACTACAAATCTGAAGGCTTGCTCGACAAAATCCGAAAAGAGAGAGGATATTCTTACGAAGATTTGATCGAAGTCAGCCCCACCACGCTTCCTAACTACGACCAGAAGGTGAATTTACGAGAGTCATGTATTCCTAATGTATGCTTTTGTATAGGTATACCTAATGTGTACTTTTGCATACCTATGTATATCTTTGCATGGCTATACCTAATAAACCATGCATACCTTTGACCGCCTCTGTCTCTCTGATTTGGTATTGCGTTCTCAAAGCTTTGCTATCGCTGCGTGCAACAGGTTAATTGCATTCTTTTAATCTTCCTGGTTTACCTTCATGTTTCACAGTAGTGAGCCTATTTAAAAATGGAATTATAAGAGTAGCAGTCAAGGAGTCCGAAATGCATTTATTTTTTATGCAAGTCAGTGCTAGGGAAGCAGGGAAATCAGTAGGAATTAATATTGCTTACCTATTCTTGATACAAGCAAGAACATTTTATTTTTTTTATAAATGTCTAAATGTTGAACCATTTAGAGAAGTAGTTTGAGTCTCGTGGCACAGCGGTTAAGGGATCGGACTTGCATGCTGGAAGTCGCGGGTTCGTATCCCGGCGCTGGCGCAGAGATTTTCCCCGTTGGGTATAAGGGAAAGCTCCTGCACAATACCCCACTCAACCCAGGTGTCGGAAATGGGTACCGGCTTTACGGGGGAACCGTCATGGTGTCCTATATATAGGGTTAGTTGTAAGACATTTGAAAAACCAATGCTAAGATCATATGTATCAGGCTTGATTGGAAATAAAGCATCCCAAAGATGCCGATGTTAACCGATGTTAACCTCATGGCACTGCGATTTTCAAATGTCATTGATACCCACAAGTTCAATGACACTTCGCCCGCGACTGAAATTTACGTCGATTAATAATCTGACAGAACAGCCTTTCCTTCTCTTGGCTGGCGGACTAAAACTATATTTTTATGTGGTTTTATCGATTCCGGTTATATCTCCTTGGATATCGTTGCTGCTGTTCAAACGATACTGTCCACATCCCTGACATTTACTCAGATTCAGTAGTCAAACTAGGTAGGAATTTCCAGTAAAAACATTTGTGAAGCAACTACAACTCTTTAATATGACTGAAATCATTTTGCGCAAACCTTCGTTGACGAGGTTGTTTCTGATACTTTTGGCATCAGATTAGATTAGATGTTAGTTTAAGCCTCCCTAACCGCAACAAAGACGTTCCAAAGAGAGGAACTTTTGTCATCATATTTCGGGAAGATGCCTCACATAAGGTTTCATGGTTTCAGATTAAAAATTTCTTCGAGGAGCACTTACACACAGACGAAGAAATTCGATTTGCCTTGGCGGGGTCAGGTTATTTCGACGTGCGAGACAAGCAGGACAGGTGGATCAGAATCGCGATCGAGAAAGGCGACCTCATTGTTCTGCCGGCAGGCATCTACCATCGCTTCACTCTAGATGAAAGCGTAAGTGTGTGTTATTTTTTAACGTTTTGACTATGTTTCTGCGATTGGCACGGTGTGTTAGGTTGGAAGTACTGAGCTTGAGAAACAGTCTTTACTGCTCGAATGAATTTTTATCTTTTCTCAGTGTGAGCAATAAAACTGTACGGTTATATTTTACCCTGTACTCTAAATATTATTTGAAATATGTGATGAAATAACTGAATTGCTTTTCATTAATAAAGTTACGTATATGAGCAGTTAACCTAGCGGTACACATATATCCTAATACGTAGTCAACGTGTAAACTTGTACCCCGCGCATTGGGCCATATGTGTGCCACTAGGTAAATTGCCTATTCACGTAACGGTATATATGAACGACATTTTATCTGTTTTGTGATATTTAAAAAAAAAATAACTCTTATCATTCGAGGTGAAATGTTATCGTGCAATTGTATTTTTCATATGTCTTAGGAAGGATAGAATGTATGAGCAGTAAAGTCGATTTTCCTCTTCTGCTACTTACAACTTAACCAAACCAACCGTTAACAATCGTGGAAACGCGGTGAATGTGTAAAGTAACGACAATGATTTGCACTGTTGTTCTCTACTATGAAGGTCTCAGGTTTGAATCTTACGCCGACGGATAGTCGAGCTAAATTTAAGACACTGTGGTCTTCTCGAAAGAAGAAGCCAACCCAAAATTGCCCACTCGTCCCAGGTGTAGAATTGGGTCCTCGCTTGACCAAGAGTATTCGCTAGTGCGTTCTGTTATCAAATAAACTGCATTTGGGGACTAATGTTGAATATTTTAAACAATTTATTTACCACAAGTGATGCAGCGATATATTGTTTCTCAAGTCTAGTACAATGGACACATTTGAGTATAGCTTCTTGTAGTCTCGTCGTGCATGACTTACCCGGAACAAAAATAGGACATCTTTTCTACCGGGTAACAACTGATCAGCAGCTAACGGGTTCAGTATGTAGTAGTCAAAACTTATGCATGTCTTTTTTCTAACTTATAACGAACTAAGAAAGCACATTTTTCCTACGTTGCTCTCAGTTGATTTAAACACTCAGTGATATTTAAATGCCTTTTGTGGTATTATCACCCTTTAAACACTTGGAACTTTAAAATGAAAAATTTGTAATGCTCAAGACATTAAAACTTGTCGTATCAACTGCTTGTAAACATCGGTTTTTCTTCTTTGCTTTCTTTTATTATTATTTCTTTTAATGCAAGCTGCACTTTCCTGCTTTCCAGAACTACATCAAAGTGATGCGTCTCTTCGTTGGGGAGCCTGTATGGACACCGCACAACCGCCCTGCTGATGACATGGACGCCAGAAAAGAATACATCCGCCAGTTCGGTGACGCGAAATAAATGGCTTCCAAACCGCGTCATTTACCACGTTCCCCGTGTTTCTGCGGGTGTTTACGGCTGGTTTGGTTATGCTGATAGTACCAGAATAGGGAAATCGACTTTACTATTCAAGTAAATTTTTGTTCGTCCTAATAAATATAAAAATATGATTGCGTTTAACATTTCAACTTCAAATGGTGAGAGTCGTTTTTAAAAACGGTCCCGAAGCAGATGAAAATATTCATTTATACCGGTACGAAATGGGCAGTTTACTAGTTAGTACACATTTGGCCCAATACGCGGGGAACGTGTTAATTAAAGCGTTCTGCGGATGACGTGAACGTTAAGAAAAGAAAACTCCGCCACTTGGATGGCGCTTTTTAAGTGTACGGTTTCAGAGTGCGAACATGTGATGGACTGGCGATATAGAATGCCGTGAAATAGTGATGCTCTTAATGTGGAGAAATTGAAAGTGAATGTTGTACTATTGCTGCAATAATTAATTTTTCGTTGGAATGCGACTCTATATGAAAGTATAATTTTTATAAGAACCAATAAATTTATGATGCGAATGAATGGGAACATTGGAAGTGAATGCTGTACTATTGCGCCAATAATCAAATTTTCATTGGAATGTAATTTCATGTAAAAATAATTATTATATAAGAACGAATAAATTTTGTGATGTGAATGAATTAGGGAAATTGAAAGTGAATGTTCAACAATTGCTGCAATAATTAAAATTCCATTGGAATGTGTTTTCGTGTAAAAATAATTATTTCATCTCATGAGAACCAATAAATTTTGTGATACAAATTACATGGAATATATTTAGCATATCATATACTGATATTTATCCATTGTAAAGATACGGGTAACTCAACACTTTAACGTTGTACTTCCAGTATGTATTAGTCGAGCGACCGACCAGCGATAGCGTCTCTCATTCACCAGTCTGTATCAGTCAGGCTTGTCGCTCTACAAAAAGAAAAACAGTTGTCTATCTCTAGAAATTTTAAATGTTGTTCTCCACTAGTTTTCATTCTTTCCCTCATTTAAGTAAGTTTTGTTTTGGAGCTAGCATGTCAATGAAACCATTATTCGAAATTAGGCTCTGCGAACTAATTAAATAATAAGCTAGGAAGAGGTCAGCTGTTACCAAGAGCAGATATGTATTTGCAAATGGAACTTCCAGTGCAGACATTGTGCATACCAGAGAGGGAATCCTTTGAACCCATGATCTGTTCGTGAGTGCACTCTTTGCATTGAACATATTTCATGCACTTGTCTTACGTAAGATTTCATGCGGAATTTGGGATTTAGTATTATTAACGGGAGATTTCATAACTTCTTAGCTGTTTTATTTGCCGTGTACAGTTTTGATGTACTTTCCGTGCTCCAGTCTTAAAAAACGTCTTCTGAATTCCTATGCACAGATGTAAACATACTACAGGATTCGTAGCTTCCATCGACCCTAAAACGACAGCAAGCATAATCGGGGCGAGAATTATTCCGTTTCTGAAAAGGTATAACCTATATTCGCCAAGTTTGAAAGGGCTGATAATATGGGATTTAAATCCTGATGGGTAAAAATTTTCAATATGGTTTTTTTTGCTGCCGAGCATTATTTTATTTTTTATTAAGTTAAATACGTTTGAAAACAAAGTATGGTCGAAAAAGTGTGAAACATGAACGGCAGTTATGATCATCACTGTAGCGTGTTCCCTACATTGAAGTATCTTTTAATTTGTGTTATTTTTGTTTGTTATGCACGGGGATATGTAAAAAAATAATTCTAAATAACTCAAATAATACTAGATTTTGGACACTTGTAACATGTTTGAACCAACGCAAGAAGGGCAAATTAGTCGTCATTAGTCGTCAGTGGCATTAATTAAGTGCACATGAAAGATAATTATTCGTTATATTTGAACAAAAGTTGATGGAGAGTATTTTGACTTTGAGAGTTAGCATATGAATTAGACGAGTACATGGAAGTATAAGCTTCATTATCGGTCTTGAAAAATGGTCCGTTTGCAGTGCAAGGAAGAAGTCTCGGGTACATGAAGTTTTAACATTCTTTTTAGTTTGAAGTATTTATTCTGTAAAGGATCCTTTTTACTTATAGGCATTTTGTATATTTGAAAGGGAGCTCAACTGAAATGGCTAATAATCGTAAGGCACATGGATATTTTCGTACGAAAACATTGCGTTGGCAACTAATTGCAATAAATAATAACGGTCACAGAATAGCTTTACCTGAATGGATATCCTTGGCATATAGTTGGAATAAACCTAACAAATTCAGGAATCCCTGTAATGTAATCACAGGTAACTGAATCTAAAAACAATCCGTTTATTAGTGGCATGCTTTACATTTCATACATCTGGTACCAAACCGAATAAATAAATTTCTGATTTCATTTTCCGTACAACTAGAAGTAAATTCTCTCAATACGCTAAAAACTAGCGTTTGCAAAAGTTACCATGAAAGATGTGTGCAAAGTCATCTACAAAATTCCTTGCCGTGGAAGTGTAGAAGTTTACATGGAGAAACTGATTGCCCCACGGGAATTAGAATATCTGAATATGAAAGTAATGTCTCAAATAAAATCACAACTTTTGTTAAGGTATTAAGATGCCAAAAAAACTGAAAAAAACATCGTTTTAGTATCTCCTAGAAATGATGATAAACATAAATTTTAGAGAGAAGTTATTTTTTGAAAAAACAGCATTCAATCGTTACTATACATTACCAGAATATCAGGACCATTGTTGGCGTGTTCTTTATTCTCTGCTAGATATGCCGTATGCAATACTTGTAAAATATTGTTCTCTTGTACCTGATATATCTGATATATGTCTTTGAAATATTTTGTGATGCTCCCCAAAAACGATTTTCACAAAGGTAATCAACAGCGGGAATTATAAAACAAAGCTGAGCTAAAAATTGTAATCTCGTAGAAACGGAGTCGGAACGTCTGCGATTCGAATTATTAAAGAACTTTTAATCAATCTTAATACGGAATACAGCAGCGAAGTATGGGTGCTTCTAATTTCATCGATGACGCGCCGGTATTTTAACAAAGTAAGTCGGTTTTGTAAAATGTAATCTGCTCTTAGTGTGGTCTTCTCTTCACCAATTTGAATCAAGCAGTATATAATGAATGTTTAGACGATTGTCTGATATCACTCTGAGTCGAGTTGGATAATTCTGTTAATTTTGAGTATTTGTTTGCAGCTACTTTGATGTGAATTGTTTTTCAATAACTGCTATTTATTCTCTATGTATAAATTTGCGAAAAATTTTACGATTGAGAAGAAAATATTAATGCTGTAAACTGTTTGTACTGTCTGTTGCTGGTCTTATAAGTTTAAATGGTCACTATCTGGTTTAATGTGCTCACGGAAATTAAGAATCACGTTCCAAAGAGTCACTAAAGGAACGCATTTAAGAACGTTTTACATGAATGACATTCTGCTTGCTGATGTGTTATTTTTGAGTTATTCAACTTTGAAATTTTAGTTTTCCATACAGTTCCAGTAAGTTTGCGCTTGAGCGGGAGCTGTTAGAGTACTTTTGGGTACTTTGTAATTTATTATTTGCCTACCCTGCGGAGCCTGAACCTACTTCAAGACTGTGTTAGTTAATAACACAATAAGGGTTATCACCCAAAAATATTACATTAGAAAAATATTTGGTAAATGTGGAGGATAATTCTGGAATTGATAGTTGATTTTTTGTGCCTAATCATAGTTAATTAGATCAAAATAAACAAGTTTTTGTCTATGCACTTTCCGTTGTAAATAATTATTTTACAAGTTATAGCGGTAAATTAGTTACCGCAACTCAAGTGTTTGAAGCAGGAAGTAATTCATCGAGTCCAGCGAATGGCAACACTGCAAGGAAGTCTCGCTTCCGGCGTGCTCGTTATCAAAGACAAAAGTAACTTACCTTGCTAACTTGTAAAATATTCATTTGAGGAAAAAAATATATAGAAGAAAAGTAGTTTATTTTGATGTTATTACCATGATTCTAGCAACAAAAATTCGAAAATCGATAAGCTGTTTATCTATGCACATTTGTCATCAAACATGAAACTAAACCTACCGCTATAATTCATAAACTGCTCATTTACGATGAAAAGTGCATAGAAGAAAACTTGTTTTTTTTTTATATAATTCACTATCTGTAGGATTTGAAAAGTGTAAAATCAATTCCTAGTTAATCCTCAACATTTACCAAGTATTCTGATATTAAATCTACGGTATTCACTCGAACGGTTTTGCTAATGCTCTACGGTCACCGCCATCTTGAAAGTGATGTCAAGTGCATATCGATTTAAATCTTCACTATTCCAGTCCTGCCAATATTTTTGGATGAAAACCTATATTGTGTTATTAACTAAAACATCCTAGAAGTGGGCTCAGGCTCAGCAGGATCGGCAAAAAACAAATTGCGCTATATAATGCAAAAACAATAACTTTGCACTTGCGGCATTGTTGGATCACCCTCTCCTTTTATGCACAAAAGCCATTCCATTAACGCCGCTCCTATAACTTCTAAGTTAAATAACTCTAAAATAATGCATCAGCAAGCAGAATGTTATTCATGCAAAACGTTTTTAAAACATTGAGTGCAGCGTGACCCACTGGTAGTCATTAAGGTGATTTTCATAATGCTGCTGGCCCACCAGCAGTCACTGACTCAAATTTTATAAATACTAAATGAAAGTTAAATGAAGGCATGACACAGTCAATGTTTGCTATTTTCAAATTTTCTTTCTACAATTGACTCTAAATTTGAGCTGGATATTGAACTTCAGTTTAATCCGCCGCACTTAACGTGTTAAATGTGTTTCTTTAATGATTCTTTGGAATGGAATTCTTAATTTTGTGAGCACATTAAACCTGATATTGACCATTTAAATTAGTTAAAATTGAGTATTGAACAGGCAGTCACACATTTTGTATCATTTTATTCCTGTATCATAGCCTCTTAAATTTATGCATGATCTGCTCAAAATCCATGTAACTTGTCTTTCATATACCTGAAAAAATAAATGGACTGTGCTGAAGCCATCTTAACTAACCTGGTAGGCTAATTTAATTTTATTCCTTAGCCCAGTGCTAAATTTGGTCAATATGCAATTTAATGTGCTCATGGAAATTAAAAGTTCTGTTCTCAAGAATTCCTGAAGGACTACATTTAAAAACGTTTTGCTGATGTGTTTTATTTATGAGATCTAACTATAATTTTGTTCATATAGGAATAACATTATTTAGTCGGTTGCCTAGTCGCCGCGTTGTTGGGTCACTCGTACTCTTTAGGAAGATATGTCCGCTTTTTTGGCGGGAAAGTAACAGCCTCGTTTTGGGTAGTTAAGGTAAGCTATTTTAGGTTGACTCATGGTTTTTTAGATTAGTTCATTCAACTAACCCCACATTAACTAACGTCACCCATTGATACATCAATACCGTAATACAGCATATGTAAGTGTCCGTTCCTTCACTTTTATATACAGCATTCCTATAACTTCAAAGTTGAATAATTTGTAAATTACGCATCGGGGTGCAGGTCAGTCATGTAAAACGTTTTTAAATGTGTTCCTTTAGTGATTCTTTGGAACAAAATTTTTAATTTCCGTGAGTGGATTGAAATGCATATTGACCCTAAATTTGAGCTCATTTCTTGTAGAATTTGGTTTCAAAATGTGTTTTGAAGCTTATTCCTATTTATGAATGTTTAGGAGCAATTATCTATACATGTATACTTAGGTCTTGAATCATCTTATCTAATAAAATTTATTCAAGGGAAAGTTTGAGTCCAGTCATTTTTGGCAGGCCGTGTACACTAATCCTAAATAATTTTTCAACATTTTGGATACAAGCTCATTACTGAATGTATTTTATCTTACTCTTCAACATAGTATGTTTGTTTTCAACTTCTTAGTTGAGCCAAATTTTGACCTGAAATGAAAATTTTGAACATCATGTATGTTAGGGTAATTGTACCATAATTGCTTTATATCTCTTTAGGGGGAGACAACTAGTGTTTCTATGGGAATTATTACTCCAAAGAAGAAGATGGAAGGTCAAAACTAAAGGTTAGGTGGGCTTTCTTTTTGTTGGAATAGAATAATTATTTTGGACAGTGGTTTGGTTCAATGCTGTTATTTTTCAGCACTTCTGACTTTTTCATTAACGTCTATCTTGTTTTATCAACTTTTTTTCCAACTTGTGGTTTCTATGTACAGTCAACCCTCAATAAGATGGACCTCTGTAATCCGGATATCGGATAAAATGGACGTTGTCCGCGGTAAAGGGGGTTTGTCCGAGTTACTGGCGTTAGTGACGAAAGTTGCCAATAGATGGCACGCGCATCGGCCGCCACTGCTTCCACCATAATTCAGTTTGTCTTCCCCCACCATATTCAAATGATAGTGCTGTGTTGCTCTGACTTTTGAGTGTATATTTCTGTGTTTAAGCATAATTGAAACTTAAATTTTTTTCACAATGTCATCAAGAGGCCCTTATTAACACGTTAAGGAGACCGTCTGGGTAAAAAAAAAAGTCCGTTATTTATGGATGGATTTCTCTGACATTTTCATAGTAGGTGTGAAACGATGCAAAGATCAATTGTTATTTCGACGAAATTTTTGTATCTGCACTTTGTTTTTAATTTTTTTTCGAAAAATATGAAAAAATAGGGGTTTTTTTAAAATCTATCTTCTTCTACAATTTTGAAGTTACAGAACCAGTACTTCGTTTTTAGATTGCTTATATGTCTATATAACCATAAGCAATAGGGAATTTTGAGAACTCCTTTTTGTGGATTTTGGGAATTAAAAATAAAAAAAAATTTACTTTTTCTTCATTTTTTTTTCTTTATGTCGTGTAATTTTCAAAATAATGAATTTATCCAAAAATGCCATTGCTTAACGATACTCCTTGCTAAGCCCTATCAAATGGTATATAAACCATTCTTGTAGCTCTAAAACTGTGGAAGAAGATACATTTGAGAAACCAATTATCGTGTTTCCAGAAAAACGTGTTTTTCACAAAAAAAAATTGTTTTTCTTTTTATCTTTTGAACTACAAGATATTCTACAATGAACTCTTGAGCGTTTGTAGCTCTTTTTAAGCCCTTTCGATTGATATAATTTACATTGCTGTAGCTCTTTAACTCTGGGAAAAAATATACAACAAAAGACAATACGTGTAATTCTTCAAAACAACCACTTTTTTCATTTTTTCATTTTTTTCCAACCAAAATACGTTTTTTTTCATGGCAACTCCTCTGTTTTGTAGCTCTTTTGAAGCCCTTTGAATTGGTGTGCTCGCCATAGCCGTAGCTATGGTACTGCAGCTGTCATCGAGCTATGAATGAAAGCTGCGGTATCATAGATACGGCAGAACAACTAAATTCTGAAATTGTCAAAAATTATAAAAAAATCTTAAAATGTTTCGTTTGTATAATGGAAGCACTTTGAGTAGCCCATGAACGAACTATATTGTCATTCCCGCAGAGAAACCCGCTCAATTGACCCCAATAATGAGGGGGGGAGGGTTCAAGGTCACGCCACCCCCATCGCTTTCCCCCCCTCTGGTGCACGCACTATTCGGAGTAGACGTAAACGGAAAGTACCAATGGAAGCGCAAGAAAATTCTCTATAAGATGCATATTAAAACAGAAAATCAGCACATATCCCGATTTCTATATAGACCGTCCCCAGACGGTCTCCTTAAGTGCAGCGGGTAAAACTGAAGTTCAATATCCAGCTCAAATTTAGAGTCAATTGTAGTAAGAAAATTTTAGAAAAGCAAACATTGACTGGATCATGCCTTCATTTAACTTTCATTTAGTATTTATAAAAGTTGAGTCAGTGACCGCTGGCCGGCCAGCAGCATTATGAAAATCACCTAAATGACTACCGGTGGGTCACGCCGCACTTAACGTGTCAAGATGATTATTTGTGCATATATAGGCATATATATATATATATAGGCATATCGGTTATTCCGGATAATCGGCTAATCCGGACCACCCTTCCCCCTAGTAGCCCGTCTCATCGAGGGTTGACTGTATAAGAGATCTTGTGCATAGAATTCCTATTCCCTCAACTCCATACTTAATAGTGCTTTCCTTGTGCCTTTCTTTGAAACACATTTGCTGTGTTTAGGGAGGCTTAAACTAATTTGTCTAATTGCTCGAAGTGTATTTTTTCTGAAGTCTGTTTATTTTATAATAATTAGGAGTGTATATTAACAGCAACCTATATTTATAAAAATTTGACAGTATATTTGGAATTTTTTGAAGTGTTCGCTTTTTAAAATCAGTTGATTTACTAAAGCATTACTAAATTACTAAGAGTAATTTAGGCAAGGCTGATAACTAATAAAAACTCAAACCTGTCGTTTCTCTTAAGCCAGGCAATGCATCAAAGAGTTGAAATTTTGTTGGATGTAATGCTGAATGATAGAGCCTATTTTGTTATTGTAGAAAATTAAGACTTCAGATCCTATTAATCTGTAACTGATATACAAAAATTGTAAGAGGTTACAATATTAGTATAGATATGTACAGATTAATTTTGTTCTTAGAGGCCTAAATTGTACATGTTTGTTCAATTTGTGTGATTTTTTTTCAGTCAATAATTTTTTCATGTTTCGTTTTAGTTTTCCTCAACCTAATAGCATTGTTGAAAAATTCACCTGTTCAATATTATCAATGCTATAAAAATATTAGAAATAAAAAAGAAGTTCTTGTTGTTAGCCTAATTTTTCCATTTATTGTTAGTTTTAATGTCATAGTTGAAAGTAAGTAAATTTGCTTTCTTCTCATCACCTAACATATTTTAACCTATTTTAATAAAATAGTTAGAACTGACATTGTTATCAATTTTATATCATTATCATGCAAAAATTATGTAATGCTCAAGTAATCTTCTACTAAAAATACATTTTCTGTTTAAGATTTGAGAAAGAAAATAAAATTCTTGCCGTCTACATTAGTGTTGCTTTGTACCTACAGAGATTACTTTTGTTATTTGATATATTTCATAATCATATTGCTAACATCTTGCACCTACAGTTTATGAAACTATTTGAAATACTACAAATACTTATATGTCATTGCTAAAGTAAAATATCTTGTACATTATTTTCTGATAATGAGCTACACCTCAATAAATGTTGCTTTTGTGATATGTTACATTAGCAAACATGCAATCCAGTGAGGTTTTATTTGTAAAATTGCATCAACGCATCAATAGACAACTAAAGGAAACTTTTTCCAATTGCTTAGGGTAAAACATTAATTCTTGGCTCTTCTTTGTTGAATGATGTCATACAAACATGTTCATTCTAATTTCACACTGGTGTCCATCACTTCTCTGTTATGGACCAGCATTGGAAATTCATCTGTAACAACCTCAAACTGACATTTGTTTGAAAAACAATTTAGTGTATGAAAGCTTGTGAAACCAATTAGTGTTTTTAATACGTTGGCTACAATTGCGCCAGTCGTAAAGTTGATTTGGTTAGGTTGTAGAAATGGACGGGTAAAATCAATTTACCTGCTTAAATAAGTTTCCATCCTCTGTAAGAAATGTACAAAATATAAGTGCTCAATGATATTTTCATCATATGATAAAATTCCTTCAAAAAGAGACTGCAAAATGGTTTGAAGTGTTGTATATCTACATGGGTGTGTATATGAACAATTTACCTAGTGGTGCACATTTGTCCCACTCCATAGTCAACGTGTTAACACATTCACTGCGTTTCCGCGGTTGTTAATGGCTGGTTTGGTTAGGTTGTAAATAGCAGAATAGAGAAATCAATTTTACAGTTTGAATAAATTTTAATTCTTCCTAATGAATATGAAAAATACAATTGCACGATAACCTTTCACCTCGCATGATAACAATTATTTTGCAAAAACATCGTGAAACAGATAAAATGTCCTGCATTGATACCGGTACGTAAGTGGGCAATTTACCTCTTGGTACACATGTGGCCCAATACGGAGTGAACATGTTAAAATATAAGTTTACCTTAATGTGTACGAGTGTGTTTTGTGTGATTTTTACTCATGGAAGGTTTTTATTTTCAGAAGGCTAATCAATTGCTGATGACGTGTACTCTCAAGGATTCAAGGTAAGAAATGTATAATTTTTTATATAGTGCACAGAAATGTTAGGCTGTGGGAATCTATCAGTTTTCAAACATTCAGTAGCTTTGTATCATGTGTGTGTTGTTCTTGCTATCTAATTCATGTGTAATATAAGTCTTTAACTTTTCTTTCAGATGGATGTTATCTATTTTTGTGGGGACCATCTTTTGAAGTGCTGCATTCCTGATAACAGTGACTTATTACCATATAATAGCTGTCAAGAAGTAGTTGACTTCTCTGAATTGGGATCCTTAGCTGCAGTTATTGACAGAACGAATTTATTGATTGAAAGTATTTCAGATAAAAGTCTTCAATATGAGGAGCAATCAGTCAAGCCAAAAGCTGTGGTTTTATCATGTTGTACTAACGATTTAATTCGAAGAGCAAAGGACCCCTCAGCGTCAGATGGTGAAGGACTCCTGAAAGCCATTAAAAATGTGAATGTGAAGCAATTGGCTTGCATGACTGCTGAGGCCACACATGAGTGGCAGGCTTTGATGCCAGGGCTCAGAATAATCTGGGTCCTTCCTCCTCTAATTGATTTCCTCAAATTCAACCAAACATTTGTCAAGCAGGAATGCCAAACCCCTCTATCTGAAAGAGAAATTAGGGGCTCTGAAGAATCGTCAGTGCTTTTTAAGCATAACTTGATCCTGCTGAAGAGTTGCATCTTATCAGAACATTCAGGTATTGAAATCTTGGAACTTGATAAAGTTATGCCTGGAAATATGAGTGCCCTTTTGAACAAGTCAAAAATGCATGATGAAAGCAAGCTATGCTTCACTAAAGAACTTTGTAGCGTGGGAGTTCTCTCCTCCAACAATGGTTCTACTGCTGTTATTCTTGAATCCACTTCTGTTGCTTCCATTGTACAAAACTCAGGCTTGAAGAAATCTATTCAAAATGATGTTGAAGATTTGATAGAAAATGGAATGCACAACATTTCTGGTGGTACTGCATCTCAACTGTTTGCTCACATATCTCCGGAGAAGTTGCAAGTTGAAGTTCATGATAATTGCAGTATGTCTGATACAACCAATGAAACTGAATTAAATGAAGTTGAAAATGACAGGTTTGATTCCAGTTATAATGGAGATATTGATATGCAGAAAAATATTTGGGGTGAACTGAAGAACAATTCTGTTAATGTTGTAGAAGGGAGAGCTGATCTTCATGCAGATTCATCTAATACTACCAATGTGAACTCTCTTGAGTTGGAAAAGTTGAGAATAAAAAATGCAGTTGAAACAAGTGGAGAAAGAACTGAGAGGTTGGGGACTTCTGAAGGGCCATTAATTAATATTTTAGACACAATTGAAAATGATGGTGTTGATGCTGTTGATCATGATTTACGTGATAGCAATGCTGAAATTATTGATGCAGTAACAACTGAAAAAATTAGAAAAGACTGTGTTCCTTCTGAAGAAACAGAAGTTGAAGTGACAAAATATACGCAAAATTATGTTGAAGGGGCTGAAGTCGATGCTCACATAATGGCAGAAGTGGGCAGTCTGGAAACAGCAGAAATTGGTTTGTGTGACATTGCACAAATTGAAGCTCCTGAAGTGGCTAAAATGCATACCCCTGAAATGACAATAAAAAATGCTCTGGATGAAACAAACAGTTCTTCAAATGAGCCTAATGTGAGTGATCTGGATACAGATGTTGCTCTTGATGCTGGAGATGAGGTTGCTCTTGATGCTAGAGATGAGGTTGCTCTTGATGCTAGAGATGAGGTTGCTCTTGATGCTGGAGATGAGGTTGCTCGTGATGATGATGATGAAGTTGCTCTTGATGCTGGAGATGAGGTTGCTCTTGATGCCGGAGATGAAGTTGCTCTTGATGCTGGAGATGAAGTTGCTCTTGATGCTGGAGATGAAGTTGCTCTTGATGCTGGAGATGAAGTTTCTCTTGATACTGGAGATGAAGTTGCTCTTGATGCTGGAGATGAAGTTGCTCTTGATGCTGGAGATGAAGTTGCTCTTGATGCTGGAGATGATGAAGTTGCTCTTGATGCTGGAGATGATGAAGTTGCTCTTGATGCTGGAGATGATAAAGTTGCTCTTGATGCTGGAGATGATGAAGCTGCTCTTGATGCTGGAGATGATGAAGCTGCTCTTGATGCTGGAGATGATGAAGCTGCTCTTGATGCTGGAGATGATGAAGCTGCTCTTGATGCTGGAGATGATGAAGCTGCTCTTGATGCTGGAGATGATGAAGCTGCTCTTGATGCTGGAGATGATGAGGCTGCTCTTGATGCTGGAGATGATGAAGCTGCTCTTGATGCTGGAGATGATGAAGCTGCTCTTGATGCTGGAGATGATAAAGCTGCTCTTGATGCTGGAGATGATGTAGCTGCTCTTGATGCTGGAGATGATGTAGCTGCTCTTGATGCTGGAGATGATGAAGCTGCTCTTGATGCTGGAGATGATGAAGCTGCTCTTGATGCTGGAGATGATGAAGCTGCTCTTGATGCTGGAGATGATGAAGCTGCCCTTGATGCTGGAGATGATGAAGCTGCCCTTGATGCTGGAGATGATGAAGCTGCTCTTGATGCTGGAGATGATGAAGATGCTCTTGATGCTGCAGATGATGAAGTTGCTCTTGATGCTGCAGATGATGAAGTTGCTCTTGATGCTGCAGATGATGAAGTTGCTCTTGATGCTGCAGATGATGAAGTTGCTCTTGATGCTGCAGATGATGAAGTTGCTCTTGATGCTGCAGATGATGAAGTTGCTCTTGATGCTGCAGATGATGAAGTTGCTCTTGATACTGCAGATGATGAAGTTGCTCTTGATACTGCAGATGATGAAGTTGCTCTTGATACTGCAGATGATGAAGTTGCTCTTGATACTGCAGATGATGAAGTTGCTCTTGATACCGCAGAACAGGATGCTCTTGAGACCGCAGAACAGGATGCTCTTGAGACCGCAGAACAGGATGCTCTTGAGACTGCAGAACAGGATGCTCTTGAGACCGCAGAACAGGATGCTCTTGAGACCGCAGAACAGGATGCTCTTGAGACCGCAGAACAGGATGCTCTTGAGACCGCAGAACAGGATGCTCTTGAGACCGCAGAACAGGATGCTCTTGAGACCGCTGAACAGGATGCTCTTGAGACCGCTGAACAGGATGCTCTTGAGACCGCTGAACAGGATGCTCTTGAGACTGCTGAACAGGATGCTCTTGAGACCGCTGAACAGGATGCTCTTGAGACCGCTGAACAGGATGCTCTTGAGACCGCTGAACAGGATGCTCTTGAGACCGCTGAACAGGATGCTCTTGAGACCGCTGAACAGGATGCTCTTGAGACCGCTGAACAGGATGCTCTTGAGACTGCTGAACAGGATGCTCTTGAGACTGCTGAACAGGATGCTCTTGAGACTGCTGAACAGGATGCTCTTGAGACTGCACAACAGGATGCTCTTGAGACTGCACAACAGGATGCTCTTGAGACTGCACAACAGGATGCTCTTGAGACTGCACAACAGGATGCTCTTGAGACTGCACAACAGGATGCTCTTGAGACTGCACAACAGGATGCTCTTGAGACTGCACAACAGGATGCTCTTGAGACTGCACAACAGGATGCTCCTGAGACTGCACAACAGGATGCTCCTGAGACTGCACAACAGGATGCTCCTGAGACTGCACAACAGGATGCTCTTGAGACTGCACAACAGGATGCTCTTGAGACTGCACAACAGGATGCTCTTGAGACTGCACAACAGGATGCTCTTGAGACTGCACAACAGGATGCTCTTGAGACTGCACAACAGGATGCTCTTGAGACTGCACAACAGGATGCTCTTGAGACTGCACAACAGGATGCTCTTGAGACTGCACAACAGGATGCTCCTGAGACTGCACAACAGGATGCTCCTGAGACTGCACAACAGGATGCTCCTGAGACTGCACAACAGGATGCTCTTGAGACTGCACAACAGGATGCTCTTGAGACTGCACAACAGGATGCTCTTGAGACTGCACAACAGGATGCTCTTGAGACTGCACAACAGGATGCTCTTGAGACTGCACAACAGGATGCTCTTGAGACTGCACAACAGGATGCTCTTGAGACTGCGCAACAGGATGCTCTTGAGACTGCACAACAGGATGCTCTTGAGACTGCACAACAGGATGCTCTTGAGACTGCACAACAGGATGCTCTTGAGACTGCACAACAGGATGCTCTTGAGACTGCACAACAGGATGCTCTTGAGACTGCACAACAGGATGCTCTTGAGACTGCACAACAGGATGCTCTTGAGACTGCAGAACAGGATGCTCTTGAGACTGCAGAACAGGATGCTCTTGAGACTGCAGAACAGGATGCTCTTGAGACTGCACAACAGGATGCTCTTGAGACTGCAGAACAGGATGCTCTTGAGACTGCAGAACAGGATGCTCTTGAGACTGCACAACAGGATGCTCTTGAGACTGCAGAACAGGATGCTCTTGAGACTGCACAACAGGATGCTCTTGAGACTGCACAACAGGATGCTCTTGAGACTGCACAACAGGATGCTCTTGAGACTGCAGAACAGGATGCTCTTGAGACTGCACAACAGGATGCTCTTGAGACTGCAGAACAGGATGCTCTTGATACTTCAAATATTGTTGATGATAACACTGAAAAAATGGAGGCTTTAGAAATTGCAAGTATTGTTGCTCTAAGTCAGGCCGAAAGAAGTATTCTTGATGAAGCTAAAGTGATTGTATCTGAAATGACACAAGTGGATGCTCCTGAAATGGCAGAGGTGGCAGAAGTGGAGGCTGCTGCAGAGGTGGCAGAATTGGAGGCAGCCAAAATTAAGGATAAAATAATAAAATCTACATCTGAATGTGCTGAGGAAAGATCTATGAATGATGCACACAATGTAAGAAAGATTATTGAACTTGAGATTAATGCCAATGATGCACCTGTTGGTGTTCAGTGTGCTAGCAGAGATCGTGAGACTGATGATAGTGTTTGTAGAAATGAGCTTGGTGAAGAAAATGCATCCACTAGTTTATCTCATGATTTGGAAGAAGATAAAACTAAGAGTAGATCCAAATTAGCAAACAAAAATGAGTCTTCTGACAGTGTTAGTTTTGATCCAACTCGGCAAGAAATTGTATTAGACCCTAAAACTGAAGGAAATTCAACATCAGACATCCCACCAAAAAATGAGCTGGTCAAAGAAAATTACTACATCACAGACAGTGAGCCTGAAGATGAAGTGAGACCTTTGAGTTCCACTGCCGATTCTGCCATCTTATCGTGTGATATGGATGGAAATGTCATAAATGTTCAGCTTGGTGCTTCAGTTGGCTTTCAAAGATTGCAGAGTACTACTCGAGCCAAAAGTCGGCTAACAAATGAAGAAAATGCATCCATTAGTTTATCTTATGACTTGGAAGAAAATAAAAGTAGGAGTGGATTCAATTCTGCTAGCAAAAATGAGTTTTCTACTAGTGTTAGTTATGATCCCACTCAGCAAGAAATTGTATTAGACCCTAAAACTGAAGAAAATTCAACATCAGATGTCCCACCTGAAAATGAGCTGGTTAAAGATAGTTTCTATATCACAGACAGTGAGCCTGAAGATGAAGTGAGACCTTCAAGTTCAACTACTGATTCTGCAATCTTATCGTGTGATATGGATGGAAATGTCATAAATGTTCAGCTTGGTGCTTCAGTTGGCTTTCAAAAATACCCAAGTTCCACTCAAGCTAAAAGTCAGCTGACGAGTCTAGTTGATTACGGTATTAATGAGGATGATGAACGGTCTGAAGATATCAATGACGACCTATTAGCAGAACTTCAGGAAATTGAAGATGCTCAAAAAAATGAGGTCAGCATCACTATTTCATGTGAAAGTACCAATGCCTGTGAAAATGGTAATCATCAAAAGGAAAGATTGTCAGTTAGACGTGATGTATGGGATGAAGGGGTAGAGCAAGATGAACTAATTTATGAAGATTTTGAAGGTAATGAACAGGAGGAGAATCATGATAACAAGCATGACTGTGAAAAAAGTGGTGCATCTGAAAATTTGGCTGAGAAGATGAAATCTGATGTGGAAGTTTCAGAAGAAGTCTCTGCGGATGCTGCTTGCCTGTCTGATGATGAAAATATTCCACATTCTACTTTTCCTGTACAAAACAAGGTAACGTAACTTTTAAAATGATCTCTGAAAATATAGTCAAAACTGTATATGTTTTTGTGTAACTAATAATTTTGTTCATTCAAGTAATATACATCCAGTATTTCTTTTTCTAACTCACACAAAATTGTTATTTCATATTTTTGAATGAATATCCCTATAAATAGTTGAAGTTGATGTTCAATTGCTTCCTCATTTAGAAAATTAAGCTTAATTTTGAATGTACGAAATTGAGTTTATTCAAGTGTTAAGTATATATATTGCCAATGAAATATTCTAAGTGCATTACCTCTGTCTAATAATAGGGACATCGACTGGCCAAATATTTCTCCAGAAAAGCATTGGCTCACCAGGAACTGGACAAGGAGTCAATTCCTCTTGTAGGTAAGTTTTAAATTTACTCTCATCATACTGAATATATTTTGAATTATGTTCAATTCACAAATGCATCTAGACAATCCTTAATCATGTGCTGCATTAGGTTGAAATCTTTTTATTAACGTCAAAAATTTCCTTCCAGGGCTTCAATATGTTTTGGAGGTGCAACGTTGTTTGGAGCCCATAGTTGAAGACTTACTTAGCCCATCAAGGGATGCAGAAATCAAGCCTTCTGTCCACAAATCCCCATCAGCTCCAAATTATGAAGCCAGCTTCTACGTTTGTGTTCAATGTCTGAAACGAATGCCTAGTGCGGCATTGCTCATTCGTCACATCAAGAGCCTGCCTCACAAACTTGCCTTTTCTGTGAGTTTGGAGACATGTGCGGAAAAGAATTTTTAGATGGAAGGAACAAACCTATTAATTTACTGTGCCTTTTACCTTTCAGGTGGTCTGCACATCTTCCCTTTACCTATATCAACTTTCTGTTTTGTTTTTGGACAAGTGGAATAAAGTTGTTCATGGTGTTTGTTTTCATTTTTGAAATGCTCTTTACCAGTAAATTGTTACTGTTGTTTCTGATCTGAATAAAAATATACTTTTTTTCAAAATGTGTGTGGTCTTGGGAAGTTGTTGTTCAATTCATTTTTTAGTTACCTTAAATTTGTACTTGAACAGTTAGATGCTGCACATAGTATTAATTTATTAGGTAGTATATTATTTTATTTCCTATTTTCAAGTTCTGACAGAATAATACATTAATAAAGATTTCAAATTTGGTGTTTTTTTTCAACTAAGCACTTTAATTGCCATGGGTTAAACTAAAATTCAATGTTCACTCAAATTCAAAGTCAATTGTAACAAACAATTTTGAAAATAGGAAACATTAACTGGATTGTGCCTTCATTTAGCTTGTGACTACTGGTTGGTCAGCAGCAATATGAAAATTCCTTTTGTGTACTAGTGGGGACTCGCATGGCAGTTAATTTGTTCAATGTTAGTCTTAATACTATTAAATTTCTTTGAAATAATCTTCTCATAATTGAAATTAAATGAACTGTATTCACTTCTTACAAAATTACTTGAAGCTCAAATCTTTAAACAAACAAAGTAAAATGTGTTCAAAAATACAATTTCTTTGTGCTTGGCTTCTAATAGCAGTTTTTGTTGGCATGTAGTGTTTTGGTAGTTTTACTTGAATGCAAATTTCTGGTTGTAGAACTGAATAACTGTCCTACACTTAACTAGGGTCCTACGCATGGATCCTAGATGAGTTGATGAAGAATCACGAGATGAGACTAACCATTAGAATTTTATTGCTTGAACGACTTGGCCTATGTGATGCGAGGCCAGTCATTTATTTTTTAATGCTGTTAGTCGTGTTCATACTCTGTGTGTGAAGCATTTGAGGCTCTTAGAATCATTCGATACCAAGAGCCACTTTTCAAAACATGTCAGAAAATGGCTTCAAACTTTGACAACTTTGAAGCCATTGCATCTCAGCAACTTATAGAGGTATTTGACATTTTATAGCTATCTTCCTGTAACTAAGACTAACTCTCAAGACAAAGGAAAATTTGGGGATGACAGTGGTATACATAACTTTTGCTAGATGTATTTGGTGCTTGGTACCGAATGATTTTAGGGGCCTCAATTATAATTGTGTAGGAATAGTGAAGATTTTAAAAATTGCAGGGAGAGTTTTTAATTCAGAACATTCAATGCATAATAAACATTTTGCATCCACATCACAAATTTTCACCCTTTGCAGATAGCTGTGGAACCTAGCCCTGGGATATTTGAAAAACTACAGTATATGCAATTAGCATACTGCAAATTTATTGTTTTCTTAAACAGCTAACCTGTCACAGATGTAAGAACCTGCACCTTTCTATAATGGCAGATAAAAGTAGAAAATTCTTAACAATAAGCGCAGTAAATGTAGGTTATTCGCAAATGTAGGATATCTAAGCAGGTTATTTGCTGGTGATGAATTGCTATTTGTATCTGAAAAAATTGAACCAGGGTTGCGTGTCCTGTGCCTCTCTCTTCAACTTAGTGATTCTTGAAAGAGTCGGTCAGTTATACTGGGTCGTCAAGAAGCATTTCATCTCAGGATGGTGCACTGATAAGAAGTGTTGAAACACCTTGAAAAAAATATTAATATTTGATGGTTGCAGGTATTCTGTCTTATTCTCAAGGAGAAAGCTGATACAATAGCATCTATGTGTCTCAGCTGGCAGTGATCTATAGTGTTAACTGCAATTTTTGTTGAAACTTATTTTATTTCATATTTTTCATGTCCTTCACTGAAGAAACTCCTCATTTTTGTGAGTGTGTGATTACTTTTTATAATGGTCTTGAATTTAATAATTGTAAATTAGCAGATAAATAATGAATTGTGTTCAAATTTAGTAGTGACCTTGAATTATTTTAGTGGTAATGTGTGTGTTATATAATTAGTGTATTAGTACAAGATTTGGCAGGGAAGAAGAGGCTCTTCCTCTGAAATCACCTTCCGTACAACTGGCTGCTTGCGTCATTCAGAGTGAGAATGTCACGGCTAAAAATTGTTTTATAATCACATAAAATTCTTGAGGGTGGTGATTTGTTGTAAAAGCTAGGATTATACCATTGATTCTATGTTCATAAAGCTTTAATAACTTGCCCAAACTTTAAGGTGTGATTTTTCTACAGAAACTACACTTTCCTGATGCCTCTGCTGATCATGAAAAAATTCCATTGGAAGAATGGACATCAGCTACGTATCTCACCTTCAACAACATGTTCTTTACGGTAGGGGTTACCACTATTTGCTAATAAATTTTTTCTTTGGTAAAGATTCATTTTTATTGTAAGAGATTCCACTAAGTTATGAAAAGATTTTCATTTCTCTAAAAAATTACGATCATTTATAAAAGATTTATCATATGTGAAAAATAGGCTTTTTTGTGGAGATTTACCCTCTTTTAAAAATTTACCTTCATTTGTAAGCTTTCTCAGTTGTTTTTCTCTTAGGAGTAGCTTTGTAGATCTTCTTGTGCTCCAAACTATTGCTCAAGAGAACATTCACTTGCCCGATCTGATCAAAGCTCGTGTTAAAAGTAATGCTTCTTTAATGTACTCTTCTTTTTTAATTTAGTAGCCAATTTTTATGCAATCCTAATATATGTAAATTTTTGAGGCTCAAATTTTTAGTTTTCTTTGCCAGTTTTTTGTCAGTTTTGTAAATAATTTTTATTGATAAATGATTTAGATTTGGTATTGATATTCAATGTGTAGAAATTAGTTTTCTGTTGACATGAAAATCAATCCCAAATGTTTGAATTAACAAGTGCAACTCAATTATTGTCATAACTTCTATGTTAATTTTATTAAACTTGAGATCTTTATGTTTAAGGGTGGTTCTTCTATTACATAAAGATCGATAGTCCAGTCCTTGTGAAACTTTAAAAATTTAATTAATAATTCCTTCTGGTCAGCCTATAGAGTAATGGATATCATATTGATTCCATACTAATTATCAAGATTTCATGCATCTGAAATTTGCATCAATGGTACTAGCAGCTTTGGTTTATCTAAACCAATAGCAGTGTGACGAAAATAGTTCATATAGGTTTGCAGCTTTCTGGACGTGAATAATTTTTTTTGAAACTCTTATTAACAAATATGAGGAATATGTACTGTGAACCAGTTGAATTTTTTTCAAGTGATGTGCCAAGTAAGAATATAGGTACGTATCATATTATGGAATACCCTAATGAAATGACTCAAAAAGAGTTGACTTAATATTTCATGAACTTCTTTCTTATCTTACTGCTTCTATGCCTCTTCTGCATAGATTCGTCATTCTCTTATCTCCAAACTAAATGGTGCCTTCCTCCCTTCGATAGACTCTTTTTTTTGTAGCGGTTAGGGAGGCTTAAACTAACTTATAATCCTAATCTTAACCTTCAGAAGTGCGAAGGACTTGACATCTACCAGCCGGCGGTGTGTGACGAGTCTGAATATCAGAGCGCGGCGGCGGCAGTGCAGTCGCACCTCGGTGACCTGACCGCCTTCCCGTGAGTACCTCGATTGTTTGTTCTCTTATAGTCAATGTTAGAAAAGTCATTTATTTGTTGAGGATAGGAAATTAATGGAAGTAATTGGCTTGTTACGGACGTTTTTTGAAAGATTCTAATTTGAATCAATGATGAAGATATTTGCTTGTGCATCTAAGATTGTTTAGCTAATTTAAACCCATAATTTGTAGAAAATATAGGTTGTATAAAAACCAATGTGTTGTGTAATTACAGTAAAAATATCTTCATGGTTTTAAATTTTGGTTGCATGTGCTTGTAAATAAATGTTTACTTCAAACAAAAAATTTATAAATACTAAGGATTGTATCCGAGTGTGTATATGTAGTTTATAAAAAATGTCAAATATTAATGCATTTCGAGTTAGTATTTTATGTTGAGCGATCTTATCATAATCATATTTGTTGCGTTCTATGTTGTGGAGAAATGTCAAAAAATTTAGGCTCCATGAAAAATGCTGATGGACGCTACACTGACAACTCTGGACAATATGACTCAGAGGTGTTGGACTAGTGTAAACCTAACCCTTTTAGGGCTAACTTTCAACTTAGACCAATCTTCGCTGGGTCTCGAGCTCGTTTGGACTTGGGAGTTTTGATATTCAGTAAGAGCAAAATGAGCCGCAAGTGATTAAAATATTTTATGAAAAAGAACACGCTCTTTCTTGCATGCTAGTTGATTGAAGATGAACAAGCTGAACGTGAGAATATTCTGCTTAATAACATTTAAATGTAAAAGCCAAATTACTCTTAAATTTTCACTGTTTTGCTATCATTTACATGTTTCAAGCTCACTGCTACGGCCGTAAATTTTACATGAGTTCCAATTTTTTTACTAGGGGTTTGGGCCGGAATGCTGCTACTCCTCCCATTGCCGTGTGCCCTGTGTCGCCAACATACTCGCCAGATTTGAAAGGTACAACAGAATGCAGCTTTTACTTTATCCTCAATGTTGATATGTAAACTTCAGCCATCTTTGGGTTCTAAATCCGTTTATCTGGGTTCAAATATTTATAATGTTTCAAGAACGAATTTAATTTCCTTTTCGTTTTCTATGTATGTAGGTTCTCTTTTGTTTACACCTTGGTAGAACAAAATAATATAAATTTGTGTTCCTCTGCCTTGCCCTAATTATTATACAATTTCAATTTAGATTTGATCTGTGAAATAAGCGAAGGTCCTCTCGAAGATGTTGAGCAGCAAGTGTCTCCACCTGCTCATGTTTTGGTGTTGGGAGGACGTTCTGTGAAAGCGTGGTCGTCAATTCAAGAACGTATCAACGGAAAGAAAAAAGAGGACTCCGTGAAAAACGTGGAAGGTCTTCTTGATGTGGAAAGACGGAAAATAAAGTACCAGTTTGAAAGTGTTGCAACTGATAGTGTGGCTCACTTGGTGAGCAAAGGCTACGATTTCTATCAGAGCAATACACGTCTTGTGGTGTTCATTTTGAACGAAGGAAGCTTCTCGTATGATAATGGTCCTAGGTCACTGCTTAATGTCAAAGCGAGATCAGCCGTTGACTCTGTTGTTGCCGCAATGATTGGTGCTGTTGAAAAGTTACATACTTCGTATCCAAAGCTCAAAATTCTTTGGGTGCCCCCTTGTGTCATCAACTTCAGAACTCATAACAAAATGAGACTTGAAAATAGTGCTGAACTTCGAAATACCGTGGATTCGAACGTGTTACGTGACAGTCTTACGATTGCTTCAATGCGTTACGAAAATTTTATCATGGATTTGGTGACAAAGATTGATAAGGCTGGTTTGAGTTGCATTTACCATCTTAAAGGCAGGCGGATAAACTCCTTGCCTCTAGAAGATGACGGTATTACGCTAACTCAAGAGTCAAACGGGGAGCTATGGAAATGTATCTCTGCCTATGTTGAGGAGATGATCGAAGAATCATCGCGTCAGCAGGGTGGTCAACTCGACCATGTCAGTAATTCAGAAGCTGCGTCAAAATGCTCTTCAAAAGGTGAGGGTTGAATGTGCGCTTGACTTGTTTTTTTTTATACTTCAGTGCTTCGTGAGAATATCTTCTACCAATGCTAAGGAATGCGAGTGTGATGGCAGTTCAGTCTTGGTACATTTCTCGGGCCTTTGCAATATTCGTCATAGATCAACTGCAAAAGCAATGAAACTCAAAAGAAGCAATATGGAGTTCCCATAACGGGTTTCCATAGAGCTGTCGTTAGTGAAGCTGTCTTGGAACACGTTAGTAGTGATTTTTCTGTAATTTTTTTGGAGTCTTTATGATATTTGAGCAGTAATTCAACTTTCAACCCCAATGATAGTGCATCTGTTGCAAATTAAATTTGCTGTAAAATCTGTACTGCTTTTGTGCCCGACTTTGTAGTAATTATTCATAGTTATTGTTTTGGTGGGAGATTAATTACTAAGATTATGTCCGACTTTGATGTGTTAAGTATTTTTCTGATTGAACAATGTCACTCAAACCAAGCTAGGATGAGTTTTTATTATTCGTCTGCTTTTGACTAAGTCATGACTTGGTGATCTATGAAAGTATCTTAACACGTGACAGCTAACTTTTAACAATCTTTAAACAAAAAAAATAGGTATAATTAATCATAGTAGGATTAGCAGGGTTCAAATTATTGCAGAACACATCTGGTATTGGCTCATAGCTTTTCATGAGTTTGCCAACTCGTTGATTCTGCGTATACCTGCTTCATATTTTTATGAGGTTTCTTAGTATTTTGTGTTGCGTTACTCTGAGTTTGGATTTGCTTATGAAGAATGCTTAAACCATGTAATTAGTCATTTTTAAGCAGTTTCATTTAAAATATATATATATTAGATCCAGCAGGAGTAGACCATGGGAGATCACCGATTCTTGTGGTACCTAGAAAAGTGGGATAAATCAACTCAGAGAAAGTTTCAACCAATGCTCATCTGGCTGTTTTACTCTGAAAGTAACTATTATCAGCTTTTTACATAACTGTGGCAAAAACACTTGGCTAATAGGAATCTTTACCTCGTTTCATCTTATTACAGATTCAGTACCTGGGAAGCACGACGTTACGGTTGAAATTGAAAAGTGTGATCCGTCAGAAGTCAAAACAGAGAAGCATTTGCTAGAGAAAAAAGCATTAAAACGTGCAAGGTAAGACCTAAGGTTCTCAGAACTGAAATATTCCAAAAATTGTTTTCCCCACTATCTTTGTAGTTAGATTGTCTGACAACCTTGCAGACTATGAATTTGCTGTTAGGTTACTGGTGAATGTAATAACTCAAAGGCTTCATAATTCAGGTAATTCACCTTTACTATTCATTGGAGGAAATGCGAGAATAATTTTGTTTTGTCACAAACTTTTTTTCCTTTCAGTTGATTGCTGTCCTTATTTTAGGTTCTATCACTTCAGCTTTATCTTGTTTCATCAACTTCTTTCAATCTTGTTTTTATCCCCTGGTTGTGGGGACACATCTTGTAAACTACATAAATTACCCGTTCCATTATTTGCTTCCTCTCTTGGCAACACCTTCGTTTTGGTTAGGGAAGGTTAAACTGACTTTTAATCTAATTTTATCCTTTACTGTAGAATTCACATAGTGAGCACTGATTTTCAGCATTATAATTTTGATTGCACGGAGATCGGTTCATTGTGATACCCTATTTGAAAACTATTTAATCCTTTTTTGTACTTGGTACAAGTTGAGACTCGGCGCATTATAGGGTTTACTGCTGCTACCACTACTACTGGAAGATATTGAAGCTAGATGGCCGTGTTACTTATTCAGGCCTTCTCCATTCAACATTAAAGGGTGATAGGTATGGTTCATTATTCAAATAGATGTTTGAAGTATAATTTGCCTTGTCTTGTTGCCTTGATGCTTTCATAGATAATGCTTGTATCATCATAATGATGATGCTTTTTTTACTGTAACTGGACACAAGTGTTCTAGTAACCACCTAAAGTTTGATACTCAAGTGACTTACAGTTTCTCTTTTAATGTAGCCTTGATCATTAAACGTGTGCTTGTAAAATTTAATGTGTTCCCTTGTACTTTATTTCTTATCATTCCCAGAATCGATGTTCAATTTTTCATTCATTGCTGAGTCCCTTGGGCTATATTCAATCTTCGTTTATATTCTTTGAGTCTCTTTATCATAAGTGGCGGGAAAAATCGCTAAATACTTTCGATTTTTTTTTTTGATCGTCCATCACACACTCTGATAAAATATTCTTTCATTGGAAGTACGCAAAACGATTTTCAGTTGAAATGCCTTTTTCAAACTTTACGAGTTTTGAATAAATTCTGTCAATGTTATTGCCTTATTTTTTCTCGACAGAAGTAAAGAACCCAGTGAATCAGAAGCGGTTAAGCGTTCATGTGCTACTCCATCAAGTTCTTCAAGTCACCTTACCATCACTGCACCTGTGTCTAATTCTTTAAAATCTCTCCCATCGCAAGAGGGAACAACTGAAAATTTATCGCCAGAGGACTTGCGCCGTAAAATTGAGAAATCTCGAAAAATGAAAAATTTCAAGTCCACTGGAGACAAATGGTTCCGCAAGGACTACTCTAGAAGTCGTAGTGGCAGCACCTATAGTAGAAGTAGATCTCGCAGTCGAGATCGTAGCAGACGAAAACAGCAAAGTTCGCATAGATCACGTCATAAAATTGCGACGACGTCAAGGCATAGATCCAGAAGTTTCAGCCCACAACAAAGGCGATCAAGAAGTATTACTCCCCGACGAAGATCAAGAAGTATTACTCCTCGACGAAGATCAAGAAGCAGGACTCCTCGAAGACGTAGATCGAGGTGCTCAAGTCGTCAAAGGCACAGATCTAGAAGCTCAAGTCGTCGAAGACACAGATCTAGAAGCTCAAGTCGTCGAAGACACAGATCTAGAAGCTCGAGCGTTAGTAAGCTTAAGTCCCGACGTAAATCAAGAAGCTCCAGTCACCGAAAGCGAAGCCACAGTACAAGTGATAGTTCAGTTGAGGGCGTTACTCCAAAGCGCAGCAGAAGCCACAGAAAGAAACGAGTTTCTGAAAGTTCATCTTCTCAACAACGATTCAATCTGCGCGAAAAAACTACCAGTCCTACCACAGTTATGGATTGTGTTAAACGACACTTACAGGTGAGCAGTATGAATGTTTTGTTTGTTCCATACCTTACAAAGCTACTATTTGTAACGAAATTGTTCGTAAATTAATTCGAAGCCAACCCAGCCAGTAATTAGTTTGAAGGCAACCCAGCTAGAGTGAAAGCTCTTTTACTCTTGCAGTCGCTCCTATCCGTAGTTGTCACCAGGTTAGTTACAAGATTACCTTCACTGTGATACGACTCCTACTCCATCAGCGCTGAAGAAGATCCCCCTCCAGGGTATCTTAACGCTGCTGACCGACGAGTAGTCGCAAACTCAATTTTCATAGTATTTAATCGAAGCAAAATGAAGGCACGATCCAGTTCTTGTTGGGATTTTCAAAATAGTTTACTACAATTGACTTCAAATTTGAGTTTGGCATTGAACTAAATATTTAGTAGTCGCAGTCAAAGTGTTAAAGATTTGAGACAGGATAAGAGCTCTTAGGAAGAGTGTATACGTGTTGATGGTTGTCACGTGATGCGCCATTTGTCCAACATTATGCAGCATTCGCTGTAACCCATTACGAGTCTACTGGTTTCATTTTTGCTAAACATGGGTATTATTGAGGCGTTGTAAATACTTCCATAGTCTTGAATGTTGTGAAATAATAAATGCACGTATGGAAAAATTTAGATATTTACTTCTCGTAGATATTTCGACGTAGCGGGAAAAACCGTCAGTCTTTCCTGATTAGATGCTTTAGATTCTGCTCCGTTTTCTTTTAATAGAAACTAGAATTTGAACTTGAACATATGAGATGTTAACATTCCAGCAACTCGCCATCACTATAGAGTAAAATAATCACTATTTATTGATATAATTTTACTGAGAAAATTGAATTTTTTTAGCGTGTTCTTTTTTTAATTGTGGTATCATAGTTTTCACGAATAATTTCAATATCTACTCGTAACTTACAGGATTCGTCTGTGTTTACACGTCTTGAGAATCCTCAACGTCATCCTAGTGGGGACAAGAACCTCACTTTGACAGGATACAAGCAGCCGTCACTAACTGGGCATGATATGAGAATTCCGAACCATGAAACTCAGGCTAAACTTCTGCGTACGTATCCTACTGCTGCAGATTCCACCGCAAGTTACTCTCGTGGCAGTTTTCATCCAGCTGTACCAGCACGAAATTCTGGAAACGAAGGTACAATGCCTCGGCCGTCTTCTCAAGTTCAAGAAACGACCCACAGGTCTCGCTCACCTCAACCCTCAGTGACCCCGAAAGAAGAGTCAGCGAATTTCGACATCGTTTCTGTAATCACAAGCTTAACAGAAATTAAAGAGTTGTCGGAAATTAGTGAATGCATCACCACATTGCTAATCGCCACCGTCAACAATAAAATGCTTGGCCGGGACATGATGTATACATTCCGTACAGCCAGAAATTGTGTGGCCATGAAACGAATATACGATAAAATTTTGTCACACTCTCATCGAGGCAATTTTGTACCCGGCTCTCTACTTGCTAAGTCATTGCGCTCCGTTTCTAGGATCATTGACGAAATCAAAACTGATATTTTTTGTGGTGTTGATGCCTTTGCTATTGCTGAAGACTCGAGGGAACTTTCGGAATCAAGTATATTAAAAGTAGTAAAAGCATGTCTTCTGGGAGCTGAATGTCCGGCCAAAGTTATGCCTCACGCTTGCGAGTTGTTAATAGAGGTGATAAAAATGCTACATTCCAGTGTTCCAAATCGGGCCTCGTGGGACAAACAAGACATCGTGGGAGGCTCATCAACTTCAGAAATGATAAGAGAAAAAACTGCATCCAAAGACGTTGGAAGGGAAATGGAACTTACCCACACAAGATTGCTTTCATCTAGAGATGACACCTTGCATGCAGCGCGAGAAGAAGTTGAGTTTATATCCGAGCACCGGCAAACAAAAATGCGAAATTTCAATGAAAGATCTCTTTCGACAAGAGAGGATGCTAGATCACTTCTTAGCATCAGAAGAGACGATAATACGACCCTTCGATCTCACGCAGATCGACCGCATAGAGTTTCATCACAAGAGCTTGCGCAAAAAGTACGTGAAGAAATAGAGCAAAACAGTCGGCAACTCCAGAAACTTACAGAAGAGGACAGGTTCCGTCAAGATTTAAAAGTTAACCATGAGCGGGTATTGAGAGAACGACTGCAGTCAATGCAACAGAAGATTGCAGGTGCTAAGAACCTAAAGCCTAGCTGGACTGCCCGAGAACAGCCATCGCAGCGGCCAGGTGCGAGTGGAGGAAGCATCGCGGCCGACTCACGAGCTCCGCTGCAACAGGGCCGCGTGGACTTGTCATTGCAGTCTCGGCGCAGCATTAAAGACTTGCTTACGGAAGAACTGCGGAAGTTTCGTTAAAATAATGTTCAGCCGTGCTCGCACCAGGGCTAAGAAACTAGAATGTCTTCGTTCTCGTTCAAATTTTTTATTGCTATCCGTGTGACAATATAAAGGAGAATGCAATGAAAAGCCGGTGTAAATATATCCACTGCATAAGCGTTATACGAATGTTTTGATAGAATATTTTTGTACGTATTATTTCAATGTAGAAAGTAGCAGACTGTGTTCTCGTCGCACTATGTTCGCTTTGCTAATAGGATTATTTCAATAAAACAAAAACTTCCTCAGAAATCAGGTGGGCTGATAATCTCATTATTGCTGCTGTATCATCAATTGTAACACTTTATGCTACATAATGTTATAATTGAAATATAAAGAGTTTTCAGGTTTACATTTTAGTTGTGCCATAGCGGAATGATTACCTCGCCTTTACCCTAAGCGAAAAATAGTAAACAATCATTTTGTTCAAAAACTTTTATTCATATTCTGGAACACACCAAGTATATGATCACGATCATACGTTTTTTGACATACGAATAGTCACGGAACTGTGATTTTATTTTGTTCAATGGGTTTAATAAGCGAATTATTCATTGTTCATTATCGTGTTCAATAACATCTTTCACTCCCTAAAATATCCCCTTTTTCCTATCACTTAGTGTTCTGGCGTAGTTCCAACTATCTAGCCTACATGTGATATCCTAAGATTATCCCAATATTCAATTATTGCGGTTGAAAAACAAATCATTACTTATTCTAAAGGAGTTTCCAGTCGCTGCAACGTCCAAAATGTAGCGAGTCGGCGCAGCCACTGGCGCCAGTAGTGCTGCAGCTGAGCTGGTGGCAACATGTGCGTGTCTCCGACCTCGCCGCTGTTGTAGCTCAAGACAATGAGGCCTGAATGAACCTAGAAAGCAAAATGTCAAGCCGAATTAAATACATGTAACGAAATAGAACATATTGCGCATTGGCGTCTTGTTTCAATGCGATGAAAATAAAACTCCTACTTGTTACTATAACATCAAAACCCATCTCCTGGCATCTGTGGTCTAAAAAAGTAACTACACAAGTTAGAAGGTCCCATTCACTACTTTCAGCTTATGTGCGACATAATATTTCCATTGCCCTCTTCATCGTATTACAAAGCATAAACGCTCCCTGAGAGCCACTGAAGCCCTCCGTTTTCGCGCTTAAAAGATTTGATGGTACTAGCTTTGAGGCACGTCTTATTTCTTTTGTAATATATCTTTGCATAACAGTTTGTGAATGTGTTGCATTCTAGTTTGAAGCACGCTTGTTTCAGAGCAACAGTTTCAAAACTTGAACATCGTGTGTTCGCAACATGTTAACTGCATAGATGTCACACCTTTTTAAAAAAAAAATACATCTTTGGTCCTCAATGTGTTTGATTCATAAATGTACTGAACGGTACAAAAATACGCATACAGCGATAAGCATTCTAAAAATTCAAGTTCGTAAATGCACCAAGTGAAACACAGTATCTCAGAAGTACAAACACGCTATCAAAGCGACCAAGTTAATTTACGAATATCATTGTTACACTGCATGATAAAAGCAGTATCGCTGTAGAGTTGAACAACTACTTAGTAGTATCGCCACTAATCCCCATTAAGCAGCATCGCCACTAATCCCCATTAAGCAGTATCGCCACTAATCCCCATTAAGCAGCATCGCCACTAATCCCCATAAAGCAGCATCGCCACTAATCCCCATTAAGCAGCATCGTTACTAATCCCTATTAAGCAGTATCGCTTTAAAGTTGAATACATACTTGTTGAAATCACCTATACTCCAGACCAACTTATGGCAACTACACACGAACGACGAGGCTATGTACTAGCTGAGACTTGCCTCTCTGAGATGTCGGAATGCAGGATCGAACTGCACGGCCCCCAAATAGGCTGCCAACTGCAAAGGATTGTCGTACGTAGATCGCAACGTACGCTTCACTTTACTAGACGTCTTCCACTCAATGACCACAGGTGTGCCTCTGCAACAAACTAACTTCAGATTGGCTTCTCAATTAGGCACAAAGTAAATGATAAAATATTTGGCATCATTCACGATCAAACGCATTTAAAATTAGATTAGATAAGTTAGATAAAGCCTCCACAACAAAAGTGTTCCAAAGAGAAAAAGGACGAAAGCACCATTATGAATGGGGTTAAGGGAATGCAGAATCTATGTTCAAGGTGTGTTCCCACATAAGATCCTCAGCGCAAAGAAGCAGTGAGTTACAAATAAAGTTTATGGAACAACATAAAGCTCAAGAAATACTAGGTTTGTTAGAGTTTACCCCGTATTAAAATACAAAGAAAATCGCGTGTCATTTTTACGAAAAAACACAAAGGCTAAAATTCTACAACAGTCAGGCAATGTAAGGAAATGTTTTGATGTTTCATACACCATCAGACTGAAAATGCAGAGGAAATAGTCGCATTGATAATAATACTAATTCAAAATTCAAGCTATATCAGATCAAGTTAAGAAGACAAATTTTGTTTTCTCTAGTCTTCTAGAGCCGTGATTACCAATATTTTTTTATTCGGTCTGATGTAGTTTCAATTTTGGATTTACATCTTTTATCAATGTGACCGTAGACTGAAGATGATTACATTTCCAGCCTGAAGATGTATGAAATATCGTAAAGTTTATTTAGTCTAGTTTATTAGTTGGTTTAAGCCTCCCTATCCATCACAAATGCGATCCCAAGAGAGGAAGAAGGATGGCAGCATTTACATAGTATGGATGGAGTTAAGGGAACGCGGAATCTATGCAGAAAGGGAATAGAAACAGTAAGTTGAGAAAGAAGTTCATGAAACAAGATCAAAGTTGAAGAAGAAAGTAAGTTCTGATAAACAGGACAGCAGTGAACCGAAAAAGGTGGTCCTTAACACAACAAAAACATTTTATTTCAACAAAAAAAAAAGACCTACCAAACTCTCAGCTCGGGGTTTACACATTTCCCCCCAGAGTACAAATTCCCATAGATACAAAAGTTGTGTTCCCCTTCCCCTGAGGGAAGATCGAAACGTTACCTTTTAGCCTTCTAATAACGCCGTTTCCTTGCTTCGTACAACAGACATTTCATAGGTACATTAGATAAGTTAGTTTAAGCCACTCCAGGCACATCAAAAGAATTCAAAGGAGGGAAGGCCCTATTCAGAAGTCAAGGAAAAACGGAGCCAAGTCACAAGGTGTGTTCCACACAAGATACTAGGAGCATGGAAATAGCTAGTTAGAAAGTAAGGTATTGAGGGACCTGGAGAGAACAGATCAACCGCCTCATAACATGTTCGGACGGACTTAGCCCTCTCTTCGTATTGCAGAGTCGGCCTAACGAAATGGGGAAAAACAGAGCAAGCTCGATAGCAAAAATAAAGTGCACAACACGAGAAATTCTGAGTGAGAATAGGGTTTGAAAATAAAATTGAATTGGAAGGCAATTTTTTTACTTACCTACTAATCATTTACGTCAGTAACTTGAGCTTAACATAAATCAGTAGAACACAACTGTTCTTATGTTTACTGAATTTCAAGAAAAACAAGCTTGAGAAAAATTATTGTGGTTTATTGACAGTCACTTTAAGGGAAACGGAACGCAGCAGGAAGATTAAAAAATTTAAGCCTCCCTAACTATTAAAAAAAAATTAGTCTAGTTCAAGCCTGCCTAACCATTCAAAAGAAATTTAATCAAGTTAGCTTAAGCCTGCCTAACCATTCAAAAGAAATTTAGTCAAGTTAGCTTAAGCCTGCCTAACCATTCAAAAGAAATTTAATCAAGTTAGCTTAAGCCTGCCTAACCATTCAAAAGAAATTTAGTCAAGTTAGCTTAATAATAATGAGGGCATCTACGGATGCTTTATTTCCAATTTCAAGCCTGATACATATCACCTTATACATTGGATTTTCAAATGCCCTATAACTAACACCAGGACGCCATTACGCTTTCCCCCGGTCAAGACCGGTACCCATTTCAGACGCCTGGGTAGAGTGGGGTATTCTGCTTGGAATTTTTCCCCTATATCCAACAGAGAAACTCGCCACCAGCGCCGGGACTCGAACCAGGGTCTGCCTGGACGGAGGCAAGTTCGCTAGTCTCACAGCTACGACGAGCAGGATTAAGGGTACCGTCCAAAGCCCCTGCCAGGCCCCTGTTGGTCCGTGAGCATTTTCCATGTTATTGTTGGAAAAGAACCCTTAGGTGGTGGACTATTCGGCCCTAAAATTTTTTGGCGCTACGGACAATAAATCCCCCCCCCAGGGGAGGGTAATGGGAGAAAAATTTTGAATTTTCGACCTGATTTTGAACCCATGTAAGATTAGATTAGATTATAAGTTAGTTTAAGCCTCCCTAACCGCTGCAGAAATAGAGCGTATCGAAGAGAGGAAGGAGGAAGGCACCATTTAGTATGGAGATAAGAAAATGAGGAATCTATGCAGAAAGGGCATAGAAACAGTAAGATGGGAAAGAAGTTCATGAAATAAGATAAAAGTTGAAGAAGAAAGTCAGAGGTGCTGAAAAACAGGACAGTAGTGAACCGAAAAAAGGTGGTCCTTAACATAACAAAAAAACATTTTATTTCAACAAAAAGAAGGCCTACCTAACTCTCAGCTCGGGCCCTCACATTTTTCCCCTGGGAGCGCTAATTCCCATAGATACAATAGTTGTATCCCCCTGAGGGGTTGAACCCATGTAAACAGAAAATATAAATGGAAATAGATAGTTTCCCAATATACTTTAGTTGAAAATGTTCCATAGATTCTAAAACTGTGTCTGGTTTTGTTCTAGCAGCAAAACTCAATGAGTTGATACGTTTTGAAATATCTATGAAAATGAACTCAAAAACCAGTATCTCAAATTTTTTAAAAACTAAGGCCTGAATCAAAAAAATGAATAGAAGAAATTGTGTTTCTTTTTGAAAGTTACATATTATAGTCCAATTTCATAGGAATCAGACTGAAAATGAAAAATTGCATAATTTTTATTTACATATAAAAATTTTTTTTTATTTTATATTTTTTTGGGAAATCAAAATTCACACTGTGAATATGAAGTTATGCATGGAAATTATTGAAATAAAAAATTAAAACTGCATTGAGTTACATAAATTGTCCATTATATTGCACTTCAACAAAAATTTTGTTTTGGTTTATACCCAAAACATATACCTTTCAACATTCAAACTGTATCAACTCATTGAGTTTTGATGCTAGAACAAAACCAAAGACAATTTTGGAATCATTGGAACATTACTAACATAGTTATAATTTGGACTTTCCCAAATTTTAGAAAACATAAAAGTTATATGGCTCCAAATCCAAAAATAATTGTTTGTGATGTTATCATAAATTATCGCTTATCACAGAATTTTTTTTCGAAATGTTAAAATTTTAAATTATAACTTTGTTAGAAATGCTTCAAGGATTCTAAAACTGTCTTTGGTTTTGTTCTAGCATCAAAATTTAATGAGTTGATATGTCTTGATATTTACATAAAAATGCATCAAAAAGCTAATTTTTCGTAAAAAAATAAGGCCTAAATAAAAAAAATGACATGAGTAAAAAAGGTTTACTTTCAAAAAATACATATACTGGCCAATTTTCAAGCGAATCGGACGAAAAAAGGTCAAAATCACGGACGGTACCCTTAAGCCTGCCTAACCATTCAAAAGAAATTTAGTCAAGTTAGTTTAAGCCTGCCTAACCATTCAAAAAAAAATGCAAAGAAAACTTTAAACAGCAAAAGTACTCTTGAGACAAGCACCATCCAAAACTATGGGCAGCCAAAGCTAACGACAAAGTGCAAATGAACTTCAGACCACCGGCAGTAAAAAGACACAAGTGTGCCACAACCTCGCCTCACGACAACCGTAAAATTTAAAATTACACTTATCAAACCAGATATATTTGAATGCAGTGCTCATATTCAATGCTTTCACTTCCACCGCAAAAAGTCTTTACACAGGACTTGAGATATGGTACACATTTGCACTTTTACCATGCTAAAATTCAAGTTAGTGATGTTTCATTGTACTAGATCCCTCATCATGTTATGCTTTTGTAAGCTGTTTGAGCTTCGTGAGAAAGGAATTTAAGTGCTTTACCTTAGTTTCCAACAACACTTTCTTACTAACATTTATGTTGCCTACAAAAGACCAAAATGTATCTTAACCAAACTCCTGACTCAAAACAGTCCCAGGTCTTAGCTTTGTAGCACCAGATTAGGTCTTTAACACGTTAACCGTCATGTGAGCCACCGGTGGTACACAGAGGGAATTTTCACAACGCTGCTGTCAGACCCGTAGTCACAAACTCAATTTTGATAAATACTTAACTACAGATAAATAAATATCCAATCCAGTTCAAGTTCACTATTTTCAAAATTGCATACTACAATTGACTTTGAATTTGAGTTCAATATTGAACTTTAGTTTATCCCATGGTGGTTAACATGTTAACAAATAGGCGTCATACTCCTTCCCGTATCATAAAGAAAACAGTGCCCTGGGCATCCTAACAACGCTTTTGTTTGCAGTAGAAAATCCGTAAGAAAAATTAACATCAGATCCAACAAAAAACAGTCATTGGCCATGAAAAAAATCTTCTGCTCTCTTCAAAAATATAGACAGATCTGAAAATGCTAGATCAACTCACTTTTAAGAAACTTTTGCTTATCAAGTTTATTTCACGAAGAAGAAAAGTCATGATAGCTGCAAAAAAAAACAAAGTTTCAACATGCAAGCAGTGTTAGAAAGTGAAGTTCAACAATGAAAGCATTTAGATGTTGGTCAGTGGCAACTCCAAGGTTGCTTGCTGCCCCAGTGATGTGTTCAAATCTGACTCGGAGTACAAGAGTAAATAGAAAAAATACCCAGACAGTAAAGAGTGCCAATGTTTTCATTGAAATAAAGGTAAATGTACACCATTTCTTCCTTTTTTTGGAAATGAAATAAATAAATAGTAGTGAACTTCACTCGAGTTAATCATCAAAAACTTTAAGCAAATAAACTTTTTAATGGTCTTTAAAAGCAAATAGATTTTTTTCAACAGGCACTACAGTCTTACCTATAAGAAGCAATGCAGTCAATGATTCCACCATAATGGAGATAAGGATGCATCACTGAAGACTCCAAAGCCTCCACCTTGCCTTCCTGCTCCACCTCCAACACAACATTTCTCACGCTTGGCCACAATCCTTTCAGCTGTGCCTCTTCCTCAACAGAAGGAGGTTGGTGGGTCTCCAGCTGCGTGTGAATGCACCGGTGAAGGAGAGTTCCTTGAGAGAACAATTCTGAAAAAAATAAAATTTATTTGGAATAAAGGAGCTACTAGTTTTATAAATCCATCAACTTAACTTCATATTGCTCTTTTCATCAATTCCCCAACACAAACTTTAAGCAAGAAATAAATACACTTTTTTCATTTTTCACCAATACTTATGAGAAAAATAATAAACTTTCGGAAGATGATAATGACTAGCTATTACACAAGCACTTTGGTTCAATTTTTAAACCCAAAAGTGCAGTGCTTCAAACCTACAAATAAAGCAACATAAAATATTCACTGAAGCACTCACATCTACTCAGTATCATTCACATTATTTTCATCTTGTAGAGAAAAAAAATTCATATTTCAAGCATGAAATTTTAAGAAAAATTGGTACCATTAGTTAGACTGCAATTGTCTATTGCAGTCACATCAATTTTAGGATCATATCTTATAGCCAAGGTGCTAACTAAAAAATACTTCCTTTGTTGCAGCAATACTAGATTTCAATAACCATGCAACTTGTCCAGTACTGTATTCTTCAAACTTGCATATTTACAGAAGCTATAAGAGATTATAAGATAAACATCTCACCTTTCTTATAAACTTGGAAACCTTCCACACCAAGTTGTGCAATCATTTGTTTCTCCCATTTTGCTAGAGCAGCTTTGCTGGCATCAGACATTGTTGAGCTGAGAATATGGCTCACACTGGGTACTTTTTTTATAAGATTATGTTTTCTTTCTTCATCATTAGTATCAACAACAATGGCACTTTCAGAGTTAGGAGATCCATTTTCAAATATGCTTCCATTGCTTTGTGACACAGAACTAGTGTCATGAAATAATGGGAATGTTAGACAAGAATGAATGTTGACAAAACAGGGAGAATCAAAATATTTGGGATTATTTACTGTCTCCAACCCTTCTTCTTTCCCGTTTTTGTTAGAAACATCAAAATTCTTATAATTGGTTCCACAAGTTACATTTTGAAAGGTAGAATTTCTTAAAACTTCATAGTTTGATGATGGCACTCCAGCTTTTGAAGATTCAAAACTTTTACTTTGATCTTTGACAGGAATGTTTTGTTCATTTCTCAATGGCAATTTTTCAGCAGTAACAGGCACCTTATTGCCAGAATAAATTGCAGCAAATCTTTCATAGTCAACTTTATTGTATGAATACCACTTCTTTTGCCTATATTTTGAAAGAAGTTCTGGAGATCCCTTTCCTTCCAGACGTTGATTTTTCTCTTCTTTGGTCTCAAGTAGGGGTCCATAAAGGTATTTATTGAATGCATTTTCTAACTGCCGTGTAGAAATAGTTTTTTTCATTAGTTTTCCCTGTTCCAAAGATTTCTTGTTTGTTCTTGTAGACTTTGTAGTTTCCTGATCAGCAGAGGTCTGACCTCCATGACTTGCAGGAATGCAGTAGCTTTGTGCACCACATGAGGGCATAAATTTGCCAAATCTATTAAGATTATGAAGTCTCTTGGCAATGAACATACTTGGTAACAAAGAATCTAGTAGTGAAGTCTAATTTTTAATCCTTTATTCTCTTAAAAGTTAGTATGGAAGAAAAAAACACCTTCAATTTATTTTGCATACAGAAAAAATCAATATTGAAATTATTTTTAATCTCACAAATTTAAATTTGAAACTTGATAATTCTACTGTCTTTAGTAGAAAAAATTAGACCTGAAAGCAGAAGCACAAAAAATAACTACAACAAATGATAATTTATGATTAAATTTCTGGAAAACACAACCTGAATAAATTGTTTTCCTTCAGTAATCCTTGTAAAATGGACTAGTCACCAATAACAGCTTTCTAAAGAGCTTTACTTCAAACCCTAGCTTCCTTAATAGCATCACTCTAAATTACAGTTATTTATAACTTCACCCACCATAATGTCACTCTTAATAACTTTATCCCAAACTACAATTTTCCTAATAGCTTCACTCTGAATTAAAGCATTCTTAATAACTGCACTCTAAATTAAAACATTCCTAATAGCTGCGCTCTAAATTAAAACATTCTTAATAGCTGCACTCTAAATTAAAACATTCTTAGTGGCTGCACTCTAAATTACAGCATTCTTTAAAGCTGCACTCTAAATTACAGCATTCTTTATAGCTGCACTCTAAATTACAGCATTCTTTATAGCTGCACTCTAAATTACAGCATTCTTTATAGCTGCACTCTAAATTACATCATTCTTTATAGCTGCACTCTAAATTACAGCATTCTTAATAGCTGCACTCTAAATTACAGCATTCTTAATAGCTGCACTCTAAATTACAGCATTCTTAATAGCTGCACTCTAAATTACAGCATTCTTAATAGCTGCACTCTAAATTACAGCATTCTTAATAGCTGCACTCTAAATTACAGCATTCTTAATAGCTGCACTCTAAATTACAGCATTCTTAATAGCTGCACTCTAAATTACAGCATTCTTAATAGCTGCACTCTAAATTACAGCATTCTTAATAGCTGCACTCTAAATTACAGCATTCTTAATAGCTGCACTCTAAATTACAGCATTCTTAATAGCTGCACTCTAAATTACAGCATTCTTAATAGCTGCACTCTAAATTACAGCATTCTTAATAGCTGCACTCTAAATTACAGCATTCTTAATAGCTGCACTCTTAAATTACAGCATTCTTAATAGCTGCACTCTTAAATTACAGCATTCTTAATAGCTGCACTCTTAAATTACAGCATTCTTAATAGCTGCACTCTTAAATTACAGCATTCTTAATAGCTGCACTCTTAAATTACAGCATTCTTAATAGCTGCACTCTTAAATTACAGCATTCTTAATAGCTGCACTCTTAAATTACAGCATTCTTAATAGCTGCACTCTTAAATTACAGCATTCTTAATAGCTGCACTCTTAAATTACAGCATTCTTAATAGCTGCACTCTTAAATTACAGCATTCTTAATAGCTGCACTCTTAAATTACAGCATTCTTAATAGCTGCACTCTGAATTACAGCATTCTTAATAGCTGCACTCTAACTTACATACTTCCTTATTTCTCTCTGAATAGCAGCTTCATTGAAAGCTTCACCCTGAATTATAGTACTCTTGAACTTTATTGCATGTTGCAATATTCCTAACAGCCACACTCTAACTTGCAGATTTCATGTTAGGTTTACTCTAGGTAACAGCTTTCTTAATAGTTTAATGTTGAATTATATTTTGCTTTAATCATAGTCTCAATATATGTTTCATAGTTCCAAATTCATATAAACTTCACATACCACAAGATTCGAAAAATTTCATGAAAAATTTTCAAAAAATGCAATTGCAATAGAAAAAATGCAGTGAATATCATTTAAGGACACCGTCTAGGTAGAAATCAGGTTATGTGTTGATTCTCTGTTTATATATGCATCTTATAGAGGATTTTCTTGCGCTTCCATTTGTACTTTCCGTTTACGTCTACTCCGAATAGTGCGCCCACCAGAGGGGGGGAAAGCGATGGGGGTGGAGTGACCTTGAACATTCCCCCCCTCATTATTGGGAGTCAATTGAGCGTTTCTCTGCGGGAATGGTATTATAGTTCGTTAATGGGCTACTCAAAGTGCTTCCATTATTCAAACAAAACATTTTAACGCTGAATAAACATTTTTTTTTATAATTTTTGACAATTTCAGAATTTAGTTGTTCTGCCGTATCTATGATACCGCAGCTTTCATTCATAGCTCGATGACAGCTGCAGTATCATAGCTACAGCTATGGCGAGCACACCAATCCAAAGGGCTTAAAAAGAGCTATAAAACAAAGGAGTTGACTTGGCAAAAAAACTTATTTTGGTTGAAAAAAAATGAAAAATTAAAAAAATTAATTGTTTTCATGAATTACACCTATTCTCTTTTGTTTTATATATTTTCTCAGAGTTACAGAGCTACAGCAATGTAAATTATATCAATCGAAAGGGCTTGAAAAGAGCTACAAACGCTCAAGAGTTCATTGTAGAAAACCCTGTAGTTCAAAAGATAAAAAGAAAAACAATTTTTTTTGTGAAAAAACTCGTTTTTATGGAAACTTGATAATTGGTTTCTCAAATGCTACTTCTTCCACAATTTTAGAGCTACGAGAATGGTTTATATACCATTCGATAGGGCTCAGCAAGGTGTATCCTCGCGCAATAGGATTTTTTGATAAATTTATTATTTTGAAAATTACACGACATGAAAAAAAAAATGAAAAAAAATTCATTTTTTTTTTTTATCCCCAAAATCCACAAAAAAAGTTATCAAAATTCCCTATTGCAAGTGGTTATATAGACATCTAAGCAATCTAAAAACGAAGTACTGGTTCTGTAACTTCAAAATTGTAGAAGAAGTAGGATTTTAAAAAAAAACCTATTTTATCATATTTTTCAAAAATATAAAAAAATCCAGTGCAGATACAAAAATTTCTTCGAAATAACAAATGATATTTGCATCATTTCACACCTACTATGAAAATTTCAGAGAAATCCATCTATAAATAACGGACTTTTTTTTTACCTAGACGGTGTCCTTAAATGAACTGAAATATAAAAAAAATTTGAAGCATTTGATGAGTGTAGTAAAACAAAAAATAAATATTTATAAAAGTATCACAGAAATAGATTTATTGTATAATTCTATATTATAATAATGTAAAAATTTTGACCAATTAAGAGTTGACACAATATCTCTAAAAATTTGAATAGGTCAAAAAAAAAAAAAGAGTACTTGACAGCATTAAAATTTTCATAAATTACTGGAAGAACAGTTACACCTTGAAAGTCCTTCAAAAAGTTTTTACCTGATATTCTTTGCAGAGGTTTCTTGCATTTTATGTTTATGATTGATATAATACAATCTTGTCTTTAGGCAATTGTCCATACAAAATCATATGCTAACACTTGAAGATTAAGTTTCAAGTTAGTTCCAGCCTCACTAACCACAACAAAGATGTTCAAAGAGAGGAATGACAAAAGCACCATTTAGTATGTTGTTATAGGAATGTGAAACCAATCCACAAGATGCATTTCTATTCAAGATACCCTGCACATAGAAACAGTGATGAGAAGATAAGTTATAAAAGGAAATAAAATTGTTGCAATAAGTTAGAGATGTCAAGAAACTGGATACTAAAAACAAGCCAATAAAACTTTAAACTTGGAAAACATATGCTCTTCTGGAAATGCTAAGACCCATACCCACTAACATTTCATATATGTAAGCCTATTTAGATATTTACTTATAAATCTTCTGTCTGCTACCTTACCCAATAATTCATAAATACTTGAATGGTATCATAGATAGGTATCATTCAAATGATATAAAAATCTGGCATCTGCTAACTTTTATTTATAAGCCAAATAATATGTACAGCAGCAATGAAAATTGAACTTACAGTTCTACGATATGCAACTTATCACAAAAGATATCATAATTTTAGCTAAAGTTTATGACCACTACTTAATAAATAATAAAAAACATTTGGTGCTTGAATTGTTGGTCCAGCTCTAAGTCACACAGTCACTCACAATGTTAAGGATACTTAATAACCATATCTGTGATAAGAGTTTTACATGTGCCAAATTAAAAGAATATTTTAATCAAGGATACTATTAGGATGGATATATTTGCTTATCATCCACATCTGAAAGATTTATTAAACAAAAATTTCAAATCCCATCATTCTTGATAATTGACATTCTGTGCAGACTAGCAGATACAATAGTTGCAAATTCTTGAGAGGCTCAAACACTGGAAAAATTTATCAGAAATAGACTATATTTTTCTACCAACAAGTTTCTCTATGACAAAAATTGCTTGCATATTAAAACATCAAATTGCCTCAGTCAAACTGTGATCACTAGGTGAGGCCTAATTGACAATTGTGTTAAGTTTTATCTTTATCAAACGCTCATTTCACCATACCTGCAATACGGAATAGAAGCATGACATGGAACTGATAAAAATAAAACCAATATAATTTTTACTGGTAAATGTAAAGGACTTGACCATAATTGATATTCGAATTTTCGATGCCTTAATAATGTTAATCACATGAAAATAAACAAGTTTTCTTCAATGGACTTTCCGGCGGAAACGAGTATTTTAAAAGTTATGGCATTAAATGAGTTACCGTAACTCCAGTGTTTGAGGCGGGGAAAAATATACCGCGCGGTCCGACGTGAAAGTAAACAGGCGTTCCCGCGCGCCAACTAAGCCGACGAAGAGCAAACCCTCTATTACAAACATAAAGAGGTTGGGTCGTGAGGGGTAGCAACAGTTCTTTTAGTGAAAATTATAAAACTAAAAGAACTGTGGCTACCCCTCACGACCCAACCTCTTCACGTTTGTAAAAGGGTGATGCACAATGGAGTTCCGGTAACTCATTGAACGCCATAACTTTTAAAATACTCATTTCCGCCGGAAAGTGCATTGAAGAAAACTTGTTTATTTTCATGTGATTAACATTATTAAGGCATCGAAAATTCGAATATCAATTATAGTCAAGTCCTTTACATTTACCAAAATTGCTTGCATATTAAAACATCAAATTGCCTCAGTCAAACTGTGATCACTAGGTGAGGCCTAATTGACAATTGTGTTAAGTTTTATCTTTATCAAACGCTCATTTCACCATACCTGCAATACGGAATAGAAGCATGACATGGAACTGATAAAAATACAACCAATATAATTTTTACTCTGCAAAAAAGAGCCATCAGAGCGGCAAAGAACCTAGAATATAATGCTCACACAAATGATTCATTCAAAAATTTACAAATACTTAAACTCTCGGATCTCTACAAAATCTTCATCAGCAATTTCATCTAAAAAACATTAGCTAATGATGGCGACAATAGCCTTCAACAGTTATTAACTGAGCAAACTGGTCATCACGACCATTTGACACGAAATAAAAGTAAATTCATGCTTCCTTATTATTCAAAGGCCCGCTCGCAACATAGTATACTATTCGTTGGAACTAAAACCTGGAACTCAATACCTGCGGAGATCCCTGAAAGTAATTCTTACAAGGTATTTAAAAGAAATCTTGAGTCTCACTTCTTATCAGAATACTAGTCGTGTAAGATCACCAAGTCAAATCCTGCCTCCTACATGTCTGGTCCTAATAATGCAATTTGCCATGAGTAATATCGCCGATTTTCAGTCTGCTCCCAAATCGTTATCGAATATACTGTTAAATATTGTCCATATGACCTATATTGTAAAATTAAACATCAATATCGAGTTCATTATCCTGTTGATCAGTCTAATGCGAAACTAGGCTAAGTGAATTAGGTTAAACATTATTGTACACCCTAGAATAATGTAATGGTAGGATGCCCTAGAAGTCGCTGAACTTATTTGGGCCCACAGGTAGCTATGCTCAACTCTGACCATTGTATTAGACTTAAGAAACATTCTACCTCTGTATCTCCTGTGGTAAATAAATTGTTTAAATTGTTTAAGTTAAACCTTGCAAAAGACATAAATCATTTATAATGTATTTTGATTCATGGGATAATTAATACATCACAAATATACAAACTAATACATTGTTTATCACTTTTAAATACTGCATACCTCAGATCTACACTAAATATTTAACTAGTGCTAACTATAGAGCATAGGTTCATTTCTTGTTGTTGTAGCCAGCTAAACTTCACAAAGCAATAAATTTAAATGAAAAACAATATACTTTAGTGAGAAAAAATTAGGACTCTTTCATGTTCCGAGACCCACAACTCAGTCAGCTTTCCATTAGTCAATGAAAATTTTCTTTTTCTTCGAAAGTCATCTCTTCTCACCACCTTTTGTGGCAATTCAACTTCAAACCAGGCGCAAGAACTCACTTGAACTTGAACTTGAACTTGAAATTGAGGGCCGACAGCGTCGGGGCCTTTGTAACGGCCTACAATTCCCTCCACAGTTATCACACAAAGAGTTCAGCGCCTGGTACCAGACTTGTCCACTAAACTACTCAGGATTTACCAATCCTTGTCACAAGCTGCCATTGGATGGCGTCACTGGGATAGCCAGTGCGTCAAAACACCATCCCCAGGCATATTGGGTCATTACTGACCATTCTACCTGACTGGCTCATTCCAGTCACTGTCTCTTACTCCAGGCACGCACAAGAAATAATTTCATAGCTTCAATGATACTCAAATTGCACTCCTGATCCAATCCAGCAAGACAGCTCATACCGCAATCATCTTCAGCACATCTGGCATACCACTCATTCTCTCCATACTGCTCAAGCACCACATTCATAAAACTTTCTCTCTCTTGCTCATACTTACTACATTCCAGCACAAAATGCTCAATTGTTTCCTCCACTCCACTAATACACTGCCGACATAATCTGTTATTATTCTCATTCCACCTCCATGTACGTCTGTTCACACTCAATGACTTACATCTCACAGCAAACAAGAGTTGACTTCCAAAACTACCATCATAGAACATCTCAAACTTAGGTGCTTCTTTTTTCATATACCAGTCAAGTGTAGGCTTCCGCACCATGCTAAGCCTCCACTTATTCAATCCATACTCTTTTGTTTTCCTCTCAATCTCTTTCTTCCACCTCTTGCAGTCCCACTCAGGCCCTACACCTCCAGGATTTATTAAACTCCAGTCATCCACAGGTCTCCCAATTCTAACATGAATAATCTTTTGCATACTGAGTTTCCTTGCATGCCCCCAACATACTTTCTCCCAATAGCTTACACTCAGATTCCATTCAAAGATTCGCCTTACCCACCTGCTATTCTGCATTCTTTCAATTCTCACCTTATAATTCAGCACAGCTTTCATCATTCTTTCTGAAAATAGGCTCCACCCTAGGTCACCTCTAATGGCTTCTATAGCTGTCCATTTCGGAGCACCCAATGCTACACGTCCTACCTTATTTTGTATCACATCCAGCTTTTCAAGATCACTTCCATTCCAAGCAAGAGCACTCATACCATACATGACACTAGGTACAGCAACATACTTCCACATTCCTCTCACACATTCGTACTTGTTTGCTCTGTATCTGGCCACACTGCCTAACCGTCCACTCCACTGCATTGCTTTAGCCACTTTCTCACCTTTAGTTCTAGTACATCCATCTTCACTCATCATACAACCTAGATATTTGTATTTGTCACGCCTGCTTCTGGTCCGACTGCGGCACCGTTACCGCTTTTTAATTTCCGTCCAATTCCGCCTTTGTGAAAATATTTGCTCGCTGTACGATTGCATTCCAAGCCTTACTAGTTTAAATTTGCTCTATTAAAAGCATACAGTTCATATGATCAAATTTAGAGTCAGTAAAAAAATAATACCACCAGAGGTATGGCTAATGCATGTCCATCATACGAGTATATCGACCATCAATGAAGTACAAGGTGCACTAATACTTAAAAAAAAATCTTCGGTCAATATTGAATATAATGTTGTCAACGAATTTCATAATTTCGTAGGTATAGGTCGGTAATATAGTCGATTATAAGACGTTTTACACGAATGACATTCTGCCCGGCGATGCGTTATTTTCGAATTATTCAACTTTGAAGCTGGCTTGTGCGCGCCATGGAAGCACGCGGTATAGAAAATAAAGGACTGATTAATGTTATACATAGGATATTGAAATATGCGGAGTTCCGTAATGGGAAAATTTACCGTTTTTATTACGTCAAATGTCAGAACGACATTTAAACAAGACCAATGCACTAAAACTAAGGGCAACAAAGGTAAGAGTCCTTCAGAGCCGGTCTTCTGGGAGACAGGCGGGCGGTCCACTTGCGATCTCTGACTGCCGTCGTAGGAAGCAAGCACCCGTGCTCCGTGGAGTTAGTTGCAGTTAGTTACGATATAGTGTTTAGTCTTGGGTTTAACACGGTTTATCGTTGTAAAATAGGTTATAAGTTTTTTAAGGTAAGTTATAAGTTATAAGTTTGAGGTAAGTTATAAGTTATAAGTTTTTTAAGGTAAGTTATAAGTTATAAGTTTTTTAAGGTAAGTTATAAGTTATAAGGCTTAAGAATGCATGGGGAAACGTCGTCCTAAGTACCCAGCTCACGGCATGGCAAGTAATTGGTTACTGAACTAATAGTTCACCAACCTCCAATAAGCTCGTGAGCATCAGGATGTGCCGGGAAGCGGAGTCAGGCAAAGTGGATGGTGAGCGGAGCGGTCAGCAGCACGTAAGGCGCCTCAGCCTCTCATCCCTCGGCCGTTCAGTCCTCGATGGAGGAGAAGCGCGGCGTAGCGAAGAGAAGCGAAGGAAAACCCACTGGCTTCTCTGCGTTGGCAGCACGGGAGGTTCCGTCGGGGATGCGACGGCAGATGGAACCGACGGAGGCTGGGTAGGCTCAGTTATAAAGTTGAAGTTGTGAGGTCAATGGCTGGAGGCGATCTGAATAGGCCTCGAGAAAATTTGAGAGGTCAGTGCAGTTTGGCTCAAATGTTGTATTCAATTGGCTGTATTCAGGATGGTAAACTACAGTTCAAAAACCAAAGACGAGCCTAGAGCTGGGTTTTGGAATTTTTATGTATTAAAGTAATAAGTTTTTGCTACATCAATTTTAAAGTTAATATTCTGAGATTAAGTTTTACTTATAAGTTAAATGTTAATTTAATTTTATTCCTTAATTTTAAGTTCACGAGGAAACAAGCTTAAATTTAATTAATTGTTAAACGATAACAGGATAGCCTGTAAGATTTCTGTACACGCGGGGCTAGCGTAATTTAATTAATAACGAAAGCTAACCCCCTATTACAAACGTAAAGAGGTTGGGTCGTGAGGGGTAGGCACAGTTCTTTTAGTGAAAATTATAAATATAGGTTTCGAGTGACGTTTGTTTACATCGACGCCAAGGTGGCTGCCGCCATGGCGCCAACCGGCTGAAGATGGCGGCAGCCATCTTCGAGTCGATGTAAACAAACGTCACTAGAAAGCTTTATTTACAATTTTCACTAAAAGAACTGTTTCTACCCCTCACGACCCAACCTCTTTACGTTTGTAATAGGGGTTAGCTTCCATTTTCATTGCTAAAACAATGACTGTTTTTGCGTTAAAATGGCCATTCAGGAGCGCCGTTCGTATAACTTCAAACTTAAATAACTCGAAAACTAAGCATTTCCGGGCACATTGTCATTCGTGTAAAACGTCTTAAAATCGACTATATTACCGATCTATACCTACGAAATTATGGAATTCGTTGACAACATTATATTCAATATTGACGAAATCTTCTTCTTGTGAAGTCGAGGGTTAGCATTTAACAAAGGATTTTATTGAGGTTTTAAATAGTATAAGAATGAAAAAATAGATGTTCCCGACTTAAACACAATACTTATACATATATATATAAATTTCACATTATTTTTCTGTTCTTTCTGGTAAATCTCTTTAACTTTGTACGACAATTCCTCGCTTCTCATTCCTCAAAAATTTTTTCGCTGACAGCTTTTCGATGAAAATTTTTATAATTTTTTGCATGGTGAAACATATTTACTTATAACTAGACACTTGCTGATTAAAATGCTCAAAAATTTAAGTATCAAATTTTCGATCAGTCTGCCTTTTCATACTGCACGCCCAATCATTTCTAACCGCGTATTATACTTTCAAATAATATTGAAGACTATTGTAGACTCGTGAAGCCGCTCAGGCATGAATATTGACGTTCAACGTCTCTCAAGAGTTTTCCTTCATGACAAGCAAAAGGACAATACACAACAAAGCGGCGCCATCGAATTAACGAAATCAATAGTTGCCAACTTGAATTGCTGTTCCATCAATTTAGAATTTTTACGTTACGAAATAAAATAAAATTAAATAGTTTTAATTCACTTATGCATCATCTTTTTTAAATAAACATTTTTTCATGAACGACCATGAAATAGAAATGTGCCTGTATACGAGTCATTCAATAATAAACAAAATGAACTGCTCTCTTCGATAAGATAATTTTTTATTTGTTCTATTTTAATATACTGAAAGAGGACAAAATACTTCTCTACATAATTACTGCAAATTATTTGGATGCTATAGTTAGCAAACACCTACGTTGTACTGCTTTACTGCTGTACTGCTTTAATTACTGCTCGCGGTGGCACAGTGGTTAAGGGATCGGCCTTGTATGCTGGAGACGAGGGTTCGTATCCCGGCGCTGGCGCGGCGATTTTCCCTGTTTGGTATGCGGGAAAGCTCAAGCACAATACCCCACTCAACCCAGGTGTCGGAAATGGGTATCGGCTTTACGGGGGAACCGTCATGTGTTCTATATATAGTGTTAGTTATAAGACATTTGAAAAACCAATGCTAAGATCATATGTATCAGGCTTGATTGGAAATAAAGCATCCCAAAGATGCTGATGTTTTTTTGTACACTCACTGGTGTTTTATTTAAAAGTTTTTCTTTTAAATAACAAAATACAGATAATTAATTACAATTTCACAGCACAATTAGTTATGAATAAATTTGCATCAGTGTGTGAGTAACAACAGATTATTTAGGAATATCCACCTATACAAGTAATGGTCGCCGAATCAATGTTACTTCTGTATCACTTACGGACAAGTTTTTCAAAACATCTTCATAGAAAGATAATGAGGAAACGCAAAAAATGTAGCTATGTATTGCACTTGCGACATAAACACCAGCCAAACACATGGTAACTAAATAGAATAATACAAAGAAACAGGCTTATATGCATAACAGTAGAAAATCTCTTCCTGGACACTGACACAGCATTGGACAATCTTTCTTATTCTAGCATAAAATTTCCAGCGCCTCTGGTGACATTTGAAGTAAAAATGCATCATCACTTCAAAACATGCATTGCAAAACAGTACGTACATAACTTGCTTCGTTTCACAAGCAGTAGTCTATTTAGCAGCGTTGTGTGTCACAGTATTTTTGTAACTAGTGTAGCTAAAATATGAGCATTAGCGACTGCGACCATCGATGCGAAAATGACATTTCGCTACGTATTAAATCAGTGAGAAAATGCGACATCTCGCTACGTATAAAATTAAGTCAACTTCGCATCACTCTTTCATGAAATTAATTAACAGAAAAATTGATGAAGTACACATCCGCTGCAGTAATGACCTGAGCAATACTCACTCTTTGTTAGGCGTAACAATTTGATCTGCTATCAGGTCCTGCAATATAAATTTAATCGGGTAACATTTAATTTTACTCTCCATAAATCCTGCAACATAGGAGCTTACCAGATCCTGCAATTCAACATTTAACAGGTGATGCAATTTGACATTTTACCCTGACCAGCATTTCAACACGTTACTAGGTCTTGTAATTTAACGTAAACTAGGTCCAGCAGTTTATTATTTACCAGGTCCAACAATATATCATTAACCAGTTCCAGCACCTTATTATTTACCATGTCCAGCAATTTACCATTAACCAGGTCCAGTAATTTATCATTAACCAGTTCCAGCAACTTATCATTAACCAGGTCCAGCAGATTAGATTAGATTATAAGTTAGTTTAAGCCTCCCTAACCGCTACAAAAATAGAGCGTATCGAAGAGAGGAAGGAGGAAGGCACCATTTAGTATGGAGATAAGAAAATGAGGAATCTATGCAGAAAGGGCATAGAAACAGTAAGATGGGAAAGAAGTTCATGAAATAAGATAAAAGTTGAAGAAGAAAGTCAGAGGTGCTAAAAAACAGGACAGTAGTGAACCGAAAAAAGGTGGTCCTTAACATAACAAAAAACATTTTATTTCAATAAAAAGAAGGCCTACCTAACTTTCAGCTCGGGCCCCCACATTTTTCCCCTGGGAGCGCTAATTCCCATAGATACAATAGTTGTATCCCCCTGAGGGGTAACCAGGTCCAGCAACTTATCATTAACCAGTTCCAGCAATTTATTATTTACCAGGTCGAGCAAATTACCCTATACAAGGTCCTACAATTTACCAGGTCCGCAATTCAACATACTCCAGGTTCTAATATTTAATATCTGCATATTCATCATTTTTCCAGGTCCTGCAATTCCCCAGTACGTGCGATGCGCAAAATTGTGGTAGAAGCGCAGCATCTCCGTCGCAGCACTCAATCTGGAAACAAGCAACTCTCTGACGTAATCAGCTGCGGCTATCGCGACCGCCAATACCGCACCTACGTCTCTGATTAAATAGAATTGTGAGTGGCATGTGCCCTCGATGGCATAACACACTCCACAAATAAATTGAAGTGCTTGGATAACCAATATAATCTATACCCGTACAATCCGTGTGCGCGATCCAGTGTACTGTTTATAAATGCTGATATTCGTGGTTATATGTTCACTTACAATGTGTACAATTCATGTGGTCGATGTCCTATCTATGTCTCCTATCATATTTGTACTACGTCCTACCCATGAATGCCATCGACGTATGGGTTGAAAAATAAAAATATCCATTTCTAAACAAAAGAAAATGAATGCAAAAAAATTCAGTCGACAAATACCTACAAACGAGGTTCAAGATATAAAAAAGTCACAACAAAAAGAAATTCAGGGAGTATGGAGTGCACTGCGGCGGAATTTTCGAAAACACAGGCTTGTAAAATATTTCCAACATCACTGGAAATATAACAAATCTCATTGTTCATCAAGACGCAGGTTACGGCAACGAAATTTTCAAGTATTTGCATGGACGAAGACTTATCGTAGATATGTGTGGACGGGAACGAGTAACAATCACGGTGGACTTCATTATAAAATGTCAAATGTTCGGAGGTTGGACTGTAGAAGCGGCGTGGTGGTGATAAGACTCCAAATTTCCTTCACATGTTTTTTTTTAATTTTTTTATCAAAGTCTAAGATTTTGTTAATATGTAGAGCCCAACACTTTCCCGTACTGTACGGCAAACAATTAATGCAGCGTGAGAGGTGACAGCGGTCAGTGCACAACAACACCACGTCAGAACAACGGCCTCCATATTTTACGTAGCGGTAACTAATAAAATAGTAAAACTCAACAGAAATAAAGCAAGCGTACTTAGCAAGACTTTTTCAGTTGGAGAACGCATCTAAAGCCACAGTATTGTAGGCATATGTCGATCAAGAAATTCGTTCAGTGCACAACCGCTATGAATTTTGTGACGAAATTCAAGGCAAAACCTGAAAAACTTACCCTTAATGAGGCTCTGTTTAAAATTTACAATTAGTAATAAATTAACCGATTCAAAGCATTTACGACGCACTCTATCTGTGGGACAATGAATGTTTGCCAGAAGCCTAGAAACATACTCGGATACACTCTGCAATGATTCATCCGTGGACTTACGCGACGTATACTTGTTTCAACCTTACATTTTTTACAGGTTTATTCCAGGAGTGTTCAAGTTAACATTTCGTACAAGAGCATCTCGACAGTGAAAAAACACATTAAAACCTCTCATTATACCTCATTTGAAGGAGGCAAACAGTCAGACACGTGTATGAGTGATAGGTAATTTATGGTAAAAAAACGAATTTCAGTTCCTCGCCCCCGAGGTATAGCTCCTGAAAAAAATGTCAACAAATTCATTGGTGCAGCCCCCGCTGTCATAATGCTTGCTCACGATTTGTCACTACTGTATGCTAACGAAAAACACTCGTGAAAAGATTCACCCTCGAAAAAAAATAAATAAATGAAAAAAATAGAAAAAAATACAGTATGGATTGCAGGTGAGGGTAAAATGACATAAAATGTATGACAGATACTTAAAAGGGAGTGCTGCCTCAAAACCAGCAGAAATATCACCCTGTCGGTACGCAGCAGACAGATGCAAATAACTTCCCGCCATACTCAGAAAATTACCAGCAGTTGTGCTGCGACTCAAAGAACGTCACCAATGCCCTACTTAAACTGCTTAATATCAAGACCTAGCCAAGCTAAAATATTAACAACTCTTCCAAATTATGAATTGAAATCGCCCGTTGTACACAAGAACAGTACAATAATGGAAAAATTTTATACACACAATATGGTGAAAAAAAAAATTATCGTACATGGATGAAAATGAAGGGAACAATTTCTGCTACGCCTGCGTAGGTCAATGCAGACAAAAACACGGATTATTTTATACCGTAAATGCATCTATTTTACATCGTAAGTAAATACATTTAGCCGTATCCTTGATAACTTCAGTAACAAAAAGAAAGGAGAGCGGCTACACCTATAATGAAACGGGGTGCAGGTATAATTTTCTTTCCGAAGTTCAATTAATGAGTTCAAGAAGTTCAATTAGAGTGTTTTAATGAGCACCAGCGCGAGAAACCTCTCCTGTCAGAAATACATACGCCCCTATTTTGGGAAGTTCTATGAGTGAGAGCAAAGTGTTATTATACGGAGTATCTGTCACAATACCCATGTGTGTGTTTCATATAAGTGTATTTTCCTTACTTTAAAATATTTTAAAAACCAATGATGTCTTGTTCCATTGTGCCATCTCTGTTCGAAATAAGCTGTTTTTTTTTCTACAACGATTAAATCGATAACTCCCCGATTCTTCCATTATTCACGGAGTATTTTCAAGTCACAGTCTATCCATAACAAAGATACGAAACTATATATGTACAACTTTCACAGTATTTTCCAACTTCACTAACCAGTGACACCGCACAGGGAAAAGAATTTTGCAATGGGCTACTTTACAACGCCAAAAGTAGAACTGCATAAATGAATAAGTCTAAAACTGGTACCCTACCCAGCCGAGAGTGTAACTCGGAGTACGTACATGAGTCACAGTAGGCACTCGAGCTCATCAAAGAAAGAAGAGCTACCATTGTTAAGTACAGTCCACCAATACAACAAGGGCCGCAGCAAGGTGTTGCATGTTCCAACACGCAACAAGGTGTTGGATGCTCCACCAACACGCAACAAGGGCTGCGACAAGGTGTTGGATGCTCCACCAACAAGGTGTTGCACGTTCAACCAACACACAAAAGGGGCCGCAACGAGGTGTTGCGTGCCCCAACACACAAGAGCCACAAGGTGTTGCATGCTCCAGCACACAACAGGGCCGCAACAAGCACGAGCACGCAACACCAGCCCTCACATGACACGGCGCCACACAGCAGCACTAGACACACGAGGAGGTCAGAAGTCAGCAAAGAGAGCCACTTGGTCCGCAGGCGCAGGTGACGTCGACCGCCAGTCCTTCTCGGGGTAGTCGTCGAAGTTGCGCGTGTCGCCGTCGTACGTCACTTTCGGCACTATTGGCGGCTGCAATTGTTGATGAGGCAATTATTGATGAGGCAATTATTGATGAGGCAATTATTGATGAGGCAATTATTGATGAGGCAATTTTTGATGAGGCAATTTTTGATGAGGCAATTTTTGATGAGGCAATTTTTGATGAGGCAATTATTGATGAGGCAATTATTGATGAGGCAATTATTGCTGAGGCAATTATTGATGAGGCAATTATTGATGAGGAAATTATTGATGAGGCAATTATTGATGAGGCAATTATTGATGAGGCAATTATTAATGAGGCAATTATTGATGAGGCAATTATTGATGAGGCAATTATTGATGAGGCAATTATTAATGAGGCAATTATTGATGAGGCAATTATTGATGAGGCAATTATTGATGAGGCAATTATTGATGAGGCAATTATTGATGAGGCAATTATTGATGAGGCAATTATTGATGAGGCAATTATTGATGAGGCAATTATTGATGAGAAAATAATTGATGAGGAAAATAATGATGTGGCAATTATTGATGAGGCAATTATTACAGACTGGATTGAGCCTCGGGATATTGTGGATTGCCAGTTAGGTATTTAATTTAGAATGAAACGATAAAGGTCATTTCCTTCATTTTAAATCAATATGATGAAGGAACGAGCTTGAAGCATGCTAAATATTTCTCACTGGACGTTCTAAGTACACTAATAGCGCCACGAAAGCATAGAATGAGTGATAAAACGAAATAAAACAAACCATAGGTGTAAAATAACAACATTCTAAGAATTTTTTGTTGTTATATTCCCTGGGCACAACTCCCAAATAAAACTTGCAAATAATCTAAATAACATGTGTTAATACCCCGAGAATATCGTCTGATTATCAAAAAATTATGGCCAATACAAATCTTGGGTTAAGCCCAACAAGTCTTCTTATTAAACCATTATTCTTTTTTCCTAAAATAGAAATAGTCACCTGCGTCTTCCTCTCGCACACGTCGTCCCAGATGATGTCGTACAAGATATCAAAAACTATCGCCAAAATAAACCTTGATTTTAAGCACAACAAGACAGCTTAATAAATCATTATTCTTTTTTTTTCAAAAATAGTAATAGTTACCTGAGTCTTCCTCTCGTACACGTCGTCCCAGATGATGTGGCGGAAGAGCTTGTGTCTCTTGATATCTTCAGCTCCGTTCTGTGGACCACACATACACGGACAAGTAAGAAAGAAACTCTTCATTTCTATGAAAATGTTGATACATAAGAGAACTTACAATAATTTTTAAAATTTCTGAACACTTTGACTGCGACGTGAGCCACCGGTGGTACACGAAGGGAATTCTCACAATACTGTTAACCGGTCAGAAGTCACAAACTTAATTTTCAAAACTACTCAATTAAAACTAAATGTTGGCACGATCTAGTTAATGTTTCCTATTCTCAACATTGGTTATTGCAAAAGACTTCAAATTTGAACTGATTGTTAAAACTCCAGTTCTACCAGCCGCAGTCAAAGTGTTAAAGAACGGGAGCGAGTGGCTCAAGCACAAACTTTATTTTGCCCCACAGCAAATAGCGTAGCTATATTGACCTTTCTTCTTGCTAGAATTCGACAGAAGTAAGGTCAATATGGCAATGCAGTTTTTTTTAGATAAAACGTTACCAAATATGAGAATTTCGGTAAAAAAGGGTTACCTGAGAACCCGGCTCTGAATTGTGCATAGTCATAATGCACTAAAGCGTGACGTGGTCGTTCGTCCAACTCTCAAGACTGAAGTGAATGAAATTGTCCTAACATCCACCCTCTAGACCACTGGTTCTTAAAATGGATTTGATCGAATCCCAGGGGTTCGGCATGGTACAGTTTGTGCACTTTTAGAGTATATAGTTATACACACACATTTTGAATTTGAAGAAAATAAAATACATTCAATTTTCCCAACTACGAAGGGTTCGATGAATGCAAGTGTTGAACTTGTGGGGTCCAGTACCTCCACAAAGGTTAAGAACCACTGCTGTAGACTGAAGTGATGACCAACACGCCCAACACGCGCTAGCCACAACACCCACACTGAGCAACTCACGCTAGCCCCAGCAACACACGCTAGCCACAGCAGCACACGCTAGCCACAGCAGCACACGCTAGCCACAGCAGCACACGCTAGCCACAGCAGCACACGCTAGCCACAGCAACACACGCTAGCCACAGCAGCACACGCTAGCCACAGCAGCACACGCTAGCCATAGCAACACACGCTAGCCACAGCAGCACACGCTAGCCACAGCAGCACACGCTAGCCACAGCAGCACACGCTAGCCACAGCAATACACGCTAGCCACAGCAGCACACGCTAGCCACAGCAACACACGCTAGCCACAGCAACACACGCTAGCCACAGCAACACACGCTAGCCACAGCAGCACACGCTAGCCACAGCAGCACACGCTAGCCACAGCAGCACACGCTAGCCACAGCAGCACACGCTAGCCACAGCAACACACGCTAGCCACAGCAACACGCACTGGCCACAGCAACACACGCTAGCCACAGCAACACACGCTAGCCACAGCAACACACGCTAGCCACAGCAACACACGCTAGCCACAGCAGCACACGCTAGCCACAGCAGCACACGCTAGCCACAGCAGCACACGCTAGCCACAGCAGCACACGCTAGCCACAGCAACACACGCTAGCCACAGCAACACACAATGGCCACAGCAACAAACGCTAGCCACAGCAACACACGCTACCCACGGCTACACGCACTGGCCACAGCAACAAACGCTCGCCACAACACGCTACCCAAACACCCCTCGGAGCCGTTCAGGTGCCACACGGCTCAGGTCGATGAGATCAATCGGGTTTGTTTATGCGGGCACTCGGCATGGTGCGTGACCCGGCCTAGATGGTGGCGCCAGACAATGCCATTAATGTATTTCTGGCGTTACTAACTAGACCTGCGTGACTATATTTCTAACACTAACTAGACTTCCACGACTATATTTCTAGCGTCACTAACTAGACTATATTTCTAGCGTCACTAACTAGACTAGATTTCAAGCAGAACTATATTTCTGGCACGTCTGTGTTTTTAGTACGAGTTAAATTCATGCGTTGTTAGACTCAAATGACACAGTCTCACTCAAATGACACCTAGTCTCACCTTCATGGCACCTAGTCTCACCTTCATGGCACCTAGTCTCCTAGTCCTCTCGGCGACCAGCAGCCGCTTGATGAGGTCCCTGGCGTAGCCGTCGATGTGGCGGGGGAACTGGTACTGGCCGCACAAAATCTTCTCGTAAATACCGAACGGGTTCTCGTCAAAAAATGGTGGGTGTCCCGCCAACATCTCGTACATTAAAATTCCTGAAATGGTAAAAAAAGTAAACTGTTGCACTCTCATGGTTTTGTAGATACTTATGTTTCATGTCTGATACGCTTGCTTACATGAATTGTTGAGCTTTTTTTATCTAGGAGTAAGTGCACAATCTGAGAGCAAGGTACGTTACCAAGCACCTGATCTCAGGCTAAAGTGTCCAATCCAAGAGCAAGGTTACCAAGCACCTGATCTCAGGCTAAAAGTGTCCAATCCAAGAGCAAGGTTACCAAGCACCTGATCTCAGGCTAAAAGTGTCCAATCCATGAGCAAGGTTACCAAGCACCTGATCTCAGGCTAAAGTGTCCAATCCATGAGCAAGGTTAGCAAATAATTTATCGATTCTCACACTTCCTAGCCGTTTCACAATCTTTCATTTCAAACGATATTCTCTACGGGCTCTGTGCTAACGAAACAATCGTTGAACTATGTTGTTCGACGGAAGTAAAAAATCAGAAGAGATCGAAGGCAAGGTGAGGTCTCAATAAAATCTGTCAGTAGTCGTGACCACTCACCAAACGCCCACCAATCGACGGCCTTATTGTGGCCCTTGCCGAGTATTATTTCCGGGGCGAGGTACTCCGGCGTGCCGCACAGCGTCCACGTCCTGGGGAGGACCGTACATAGTTCAGTGGGTAGATAATACACTGCTACATCAAATGAAGAAGAAAATAAAAAAACACTTTATTTATAATAAAGATACAAAAAGTAATTTTCAATAAAGATGATACAAAAAGCACATCACTGGAATACGATCGTGGGAAGTGAAACTTCACCTAGAGTGCTGTTAAGTTCGCAAGAATACGATCGTGGGAAGTGAAACTTCACCTAAAGTGCTGTTAAATTTACTTCAAACGAAAAATATGATTAAGAGAAGTGAAGCTTCATAAAAAGTGGTGTTAAATTTAACTAAAATAGTATGAACTATTGCGGCGTCAGCCCCATTATCACACCATGTTGAAATTTGAGAGAATCTACCACTATTGCCAGCCTCCATGCTATAGATTCTAATGACAAAGCAGAGGTATAAACTATTTAGAAAATGAGCTCATGTAGCGAAAATTTGTACTGAATTGTCTCATCTACCAATACGGGCAGGCGCAGGATAATGGCGTTAAATCTCGCTCTTATATTGGAAAATTATGAACATGACCAAAAAGTTTGACACGAGTTCAGTTCTCACACCGCAAGCGCGCAGCAATAGTTACCTCTTTAGTATCACGTTCACTGCTGATTTACCACTGGGTAAATTGCTCATTTACGTATCGGTGTGAAAGAACAACATTTCAAATATGTCAACAACTTTTGTACAGAGAATTGAAGCATACGAGGTAAAATATCATCACTTTCATACTTCTTAGGAAAGATGCAATTTTTTTCCAAGCAGTAAAGTCGTTTTTAATCTATACTTCTTACAGCCTTACTTAACATGAGACCATCAACCCTGAACTGCCCAAATTTCTTACACATTTCTCCGACATTACAACCACTGTCATTAGACCGACGCTGGCATCAGGTTACCACCAACATAAAAATGGGGACGAAACTGTCATCCGGCAGAAAACTTCAAAAATAACATTAGGGCACAAATACGACCAGAAATAAATTGTGTGACCATTTTTAATCAATGCGCCATGTATAGCAAGTATATAAATCACACTTCAAAAGAGTTCACCTGTCTGTTAAAACTTTACTGAAGCCGAAGTCGGTAATCTTTAGATGGCCGTCCTTGTCCAGCAATAAATTCTCAGGCTTGACGTCCCTGTAGACGATGGACAAGGAGTGCAGGTAGGCCAGCGCGCTCACGATCTCCGTCCCGTAGAACACCGCTGCCACAGAACAACGCTGAGGCTTCTCAAGGGAATAATGCACAACCATACCTAGTATTTAATTGATGCAACAGAACAACGCTGATGCTTCTCAATGGAATAAAGCGCAAGTATAGAAAGGGTTTCATTCATGCCACAGAACCAAATTAAAATTTTAATGAAAATAATGCTCAACCATAGAAAGCGTTTGACTGATGCCACAGAAAAAAATTATTCAAAGGAAATAATACGCGTCTACAGAAAGTTATATTTTAACAAGACATTTGAACCAGATGGAAATTAGCAGAGTAACTTATGATTACGTGATCACAGACTCTCGCACAAAATAATCAGAAGAAAATTTTCATCAAAACGTAAGAAAAATAATTACACCGCATTATGGTAAGCTGCAGTGCAAAATACTATTTAAGATCATCAATAGAATTAAAGATGAATCGTGACATTATTGACATAATTAATGGCAGCCGGTGCAACCAGCCGTCCCTGTACTGGTATACAATTATAGCTGAAGTAAATAATTCACAATGAGGAGCAAATTAATATTTTACATCGATTGCAATAAGGAGCAAACCAATATTTTATGTCGATTACGAAAATGAAAAATTCCATCAGTAATAATCCCGAACAACTTTTAACAAATGTTGAATAAAAACGAAGCAGGCGAGGTGACCAAGTGAACTTTAAGCAACAAGATATTTTCATCAGTCAAGTTCCATGTTCACTTAAAGTTACTAAACAGCATTAATAAACTGCGGAGAAAGTTTGAATGTTAGCAAGATTATCTGATCGTCATTGGTATCGTTCTATGCTGAAGTTCTTTGGCCAGTGGCAATTTCGCAGAAGTAGAAACCTGTTAGCAATGCACAGATCGTCTGTCAAGTGAAGCCACAGGACGAGTTTTTATCCACCGCCAAGTCGAGGCCAAGAGCAAGCCAGGACAAGGGATACTGCGCCGATATTGGCCGAGTGACTTTACACGGAAATTGCGTCAACATCAGCCAAGTAACTTTACACGGAAATTGCGTCAACATCAGCCAAGTAACTTCACTCGGAAATTGCGTCAACATCAGCCAAGTAACTTCACACGGAAATTGCGTCAACATCAGCCAAGTAACTTCACACGGAAATTGCGTCATCAGCCAAGTAACTTCACACGGAAATTGCGTCAACATCAGCCGAGTAACTTCACACGGAAATTGCGTCAACATCAGCCGAGTAACTTCACACGGAAATTGCGTCATCAGCCAAGTAACTTCACACGGAAATTGCGTCATCAGCCAAGTAACTTCACACGGAAATTGCGTCAACATCAGCCAAGTAACTTCACACGGAAATTGCGTCATCAGCCAAGTAACTTCACACGGAAATTGCGTCAACATCAGCCAAGTAACTTCACACGGAAATTGCGTCAACATCAGCCAAGTAACTTCACACGGAAATTGCGTCAACATCAGCCAAGTAACTTCACACGGAAATTGCGTCAACATTAGCCGAGTAACTTCACACGGAAATTGCGTCAACATCAGCCAAGTAACTTCACACGGAAATTGCGTCAACATCAGCCGAGTAACTTCACACGGAAATTGCGTCAACATCAGCCGAGTAATTTCACACGGAAATTGCGTCAACATCAGCCGAGTAACTTCACACGGAAATTGCGTCAACATCAGCCGAGTAACTTCACACGGAAATTGCGTCAACATCAGCCAAGTAACTTCACACGGAAATTGCGTCAACATCAGCCGAGTAACTTCACACGGAAATTGTGTCAACATCAGCGCCAGCAAAAACAGGAAAAGGAAGGAAAAAGGAAGGAAAAAGGAAAGAAAAAGGAAAGAAAAAGGAAAGAAAAAGGAAAGAAAAAGGAAAGAAAAAGGAAAGAAAAAGGAAAGAAAAAGGAAAGAAAAAGGAAAGAAAAAGGAAAGAAAAAGGAAAGAAAAAGGAAAGAAAAAGGAAAGAAAAAGGAAAGAAAAAGGAAAGAAAAATGCAAAATAAGGACAGAAAAATGCAAAATAAGGACAGAAAAAGGCAAAATAAGGTAAGAAAAAGGCAAAATAAGGTGAGAAAAAGGCAAAATAAGGTGAGAAAAGGCAAAACAAGGTAAGTAAAAGGCAAAACAAGGACAGAGAAAGGCAAAACAATGGAAAAAAGGCAAAATAAGGAAAAAAATGCAAAATAAAGTAAAAGTAATGCAAAATATGGTAGAAAATGCAAAATAAGTTAAGAAAAAACATGTGAGGTTATAAACAAACAGCATTGCTCACCAGTCGAGAGGGGAAACTTGCCGGAGTTCCTGAGGTAGGAGAAGAGCTCGCCGCCACACACGTAGTCGAAGAGCATGTATACGAAGGTGTTGTCGTGGTGGTGCCACAGCCTGGGGGGGGGGGGGGGGGGACGTGGTGATTAGAGGGACTAAACTGGGGCATAAGTCATGAACTCAAATAAAATAAGACAAAGGTAATGGAGTAAAATAAAATAAGGCAAAGGTAATGAACTAAAATAAGGCAAATGAAATGAAGTACAATAAAATAAGGCAAAGGAAATGAAGTACAATAAAAAAATGGCAAAGGTAATGAAGTACAATAAAATAAGGAAAAAGTGATGAACTGAAATAAAATAAGGCAACGATAATGAACTGAAATAACAAAAAAATTGTATATATTTAAACGATCAACATTATGACAAGTTCCTCAACAAAATTTAAAACTCAAGGTAAAAAATTGGGGAAATTATTAGCGGCTAAATTTAATCCGCGTGAACTTATAATCAAAGTTGAACCTGCAAAATTACCGAGTAACACGAGCGTTGCCATCAGTCTTGATGTAATTCTAATATGCCTGATCTTCAGATGTCATTCGCGTATACGAAAGAACTGCATACTATAAGCTAATTAGAAAAAATTAAACAATTTGAGCAATTTAAACAATTTATTTACCACAGGAGATACAGAGATAAAATGTTTCTTAAGTCTAGTACAATGGTCAAATTTGAGTATAGCTACCTGTGGGCCCGAATAAGTTCAGTGACTTCTAGGGCATCCTACCATCAAGGTTAGTCTTAGGAGTACAATAATGTTTAACCTAATTCACTTAAACTAGAGACGCATTAGACTGATCAATGAGATAATTAACTCGAAATTAGATACTTCATTTCACAATATAGTTCATATGGACTAGATTTAACAGTATATTCGACAAACGATTCAAGAAATGAAAATGGCCGACAAATCAATGGACTTGTACGAAAGCTACACGAGAATTAATATCGAAAGCGACTTAATACAAACAAGTTCTAGAGGCCCAAAGTATAAAAGCTACCTGAATTTTTTTATAGAGGGAATCTGTGCTTCTCTTTTATCGAGAGTCACTGTACTATGGCAATTTAATTCCAGAAGTTCAAAATTCGTATGAAATTCCCGTACGATAACTCTATCAATCTTATAATAAATAGAAAGTAAAACAAAATACGGTTTATTTCCAAAAGTTAATAGAAGTGCAAGCAAACGCGTCTTTAATGAGATCAATGTCTTATTGAAGAAAGCCAATGAATAAAACTGCTTTGAACGCCTCGACCTCCAGGGTCCTTATCAACTCTGAAAACCAATAGAAAAAAACAGTCAAAGTTCAAATGTAAATCAACCTACATCAATCACGCAACTAGGAAAGCAAAAAAAGCATGGATGGTGGTATGTAAATATATATATAAATACATATATGTATAGATATATATACATTAAAACCGAATAAATTTTATATGTAAATACATATAAATACAAAATATTTTACACAAATATAATGACATTTTACGTATATAAATATACATAAATAGTAAATATTACACAAATTTAAATAAATTTTATATATATAAACACACATAAATACATAACACTTTACACAAATGTAAATAAATTTGATGTATAAATATTTATGAAGCCTAAATATTTTACATAAATATACATAAATCGATGTATATAAACATATTCATGGAAGCAATTCAAAGTTTTTTTAACTACCACACGAGGCAGTATAGCAGAGGTCAGTGACATGAGGTTGTAATGAATCTTACACGCGACACCGGCCCGCACACTTGCGCATATTTGCAAGACTGTCTTTACGTTCACAGCAGGTGTTGACAAAGGAAAATATTTCCACAACATCATGCCGGCGAAAATGTTTCAGCTGAGGCCGGGTTAGTGAATTGACTTCCTAACTTGTCAATAAAGTTGAGGGGTTACGGCTGAGTAAAGTGTAGAGTGCACTTGTGAAAACTCTTTACGATTTTTTAGTGCACATCAAAGTGATGCAAAGTGCACATGAAGTTATTAGAATAAAGTCATAAGCTAAATAAGGTCATCGAACAGCACAAAGTTGGAAGAACAAGCTCAACTTACTTTAACCGTTTCAGAAAGAAAAGAGGGAAGATGAAAAGAAAACAACAAACTTAAAAAAAAAGTTTGTGCCTAAAATGCCTTACGACTATTTGAATTTTAAATATTTCGTAATATGAAGGTCCTAAGTCGATAAACATATCTTGAAAGGTGGATTATATTTATTTTAATCATACAATGAATTACGTATATTGAAAAAGACTAAATAATTTTTTTTTTAATCTTCTGTTTTAGGCTCGAGAAGCCTTATAAATGATGGTCACAAATGATACTGGTGCAAAAAAGAATTTATTAGTTAATTTTATTTGTTGAAATTGGGTGCAAAAAAGAATTAATTAGGTAATTTTATTTGTTGAAATTGGGTGCAATAAATAATTAATTAGTTAATTTTATTTGTTGAAATTGGGTGCAAAAAAGAATTAAGTAGTTAATTTTATTTGTTGAAATTGGGTGCAAAAAAGAATTAATTAGTTAATTTCATTTGTTGAAATTGGGTGCAAAAATGAATTAATTAGTTAATTTTATTTGTTGAAATTGGGTGCCTCTCTATAATAAACCGATCAGGCCTGACACCATCACCAAGGAAATTATGGTCAAGAAATTATGGTCTCTCACGAGCACGTACACAAGAAACACGAAAACATTTTTTGTGCCATTGTTGCGCTACACAAACGCGAACGCTGCACACCGTAAATTTAAGATTTTTTTTCCCACAAATAATGCAAGAAAAGATAAATAAAAGCCGTTTATATAGTAAGAGATGCAATTTAAAGTGCGTTACAATCAATTGGATTGTAAATATCTGTTAACCTGAAATTTAAGGTTATTTCTATAAGTATTTCATGGTGCACATGGTGAAGTACCAATACCTGTACTCACTCTTTGACTATCTAGTACACATGTATTTTGTACTAGTGTTTATTGACATATATGCCAGACTAATCAGTCGAGACAAAGTAAAAAACATTTAATTTAATGAAAATGAGTAGTCATAAAAAACTTAGTTGCGACTGAAACAAAAAATTCGAGAGTACTCGTTAACCACAGAAAGAATGAGTATATTGTTTAGTGGGACACCCTGAATTTTTAACCTCTGACAAGACTATCGTCTACTCCTTATGACTCGTCTATCATACCTTCAAGCTGAGAAATGTTTTAAATCCATTTGATTGTAACACACTTGATGTTTCATCTTTTTTGTACAGAGTGTCCAGAAAAAATGCATCCACTGACCGATATACGTATATATAATACCAGAACTATATAATATAAGTACAATGAATAATGGTTCCCGTATCATACGTAAGTATATCGGTCGGTGGATACATTATTTTTTGTGGACACCTTTTCTTGTATTTTGCATCGCTTGTACTCAGCTGGTCTTAGATAGGTCACGTTCATTTATTAATTCTATTTCATTTGACCTATCATGATATGAATTATCCTCAACTGTTTTGTTTTAGGCCGCGTGGTAAAGAAGGTAAACTCTGGTTAAGAAGGCTGGGTATAACTCTGGTTAAGAAGGCTGGGTATAACTCTGGTTAAGAAGGCTGGGTATAACTCTGGTTAAGAAGGCTGGGTATAACTCTGGTAAAGAAGGCTGGGTATAACTCTGGTAAAGAAGGCTGGGTATAACTCTGGTAAAGAAGGCTGGGTATAACTCTGGTAAAGAAGGCTGGGTATAACTCTGGTAAAGAAGGCTGGGTATAACTCTGGTAAAGAAGGCTGGGTATAACTCTGGTAAAGAAGGCTGGGTATAACTCTGGTAAAGAAGGCTGGGTATAACTCTGGTAAAGAAGGCTGGGTATAACTCTGGCAAAGAAGGCTGGGTATAACTCTGGTAAAGAAGGCTGGGTATAACTCTGGCAAAGAAGGCTGGGTATAACTCTGGTAAAGAAGGCTGGGTATAACTCTGGCAAAGAAGGCTGGGTATAACTCTGGTAAAGAAGGCTGGGTATAACTCTGGTAAAGAAGGCTTCGTATAACTCTGGTAAAGAAGGCTTGGTATAACTCTGGTAAAGAAGGCTTGGTATAACTCTGGTAAAGAAGGCTTGGTATAACTCTGGTAAAGAAGGCTTGGTATAACTCTGGTAAAGAAGGCTTGGTATAACTCTGGTAAAGAAGGCTTGGTATAACTCTGGTAAAGAAGGCTTGGTATAACTCTGGTAAAGAAGGCTTGGTATAACTCTGGTAAAGAAGGCTTGGTATAACTCTGGTAAAGAAGGCTTGGTATAACTCTGGTAAAGAAGGCTTGGTATAACTCTGGTAAAGAAGGCTTGGTATAACTCTGGTAAAGAAGGCTTGGTATAACTCTGGTAAAGAAGGCTTCGTATAACTCTGGTAAAGAAGGCTTCGTATAACTCTGGTAAAGAAGGCTTGGTATAACTCTGGTAAAGAAGGCTTCGTATAACTCTGGTAAAGAAGGCTTCGTATAACTCTGGTAAAGAAGGCTTGGTATAAATCTGGTAAAGAAGGCTTGGTATAACTCTGGTAAAGAAGGCTTGGTATAACTCTGGTAAAGAAGGCTTGGTATAACTCTGGTAAAGAAGGCTTGGTATAACTCTGGTAAAGAAGGTAAACTCTGGTAAAGAAGGTAAACTCTGGTAAAGAAGGTAAACTCTGGTAAAGAAGGTAAACTCTGGTAAAGAAGGCTTGGTATAACTCTGGTAAAGAAGGCTTGGTAAAACTCTGGTAAAGAAGGCTTGGTAAAACTCTGGTAAAGAAGGCTTGGTATAACTCTGGTAAAGAAAGCTTGGTATAACTCTGGTAAAGAAAGCTTGGTATAACTCTGGTAAAGAAAGCTTGGTATAACTCTGGTAAAGAAGGCTTGGTATAACTCTGGTAAAGAAGGCTTGGTATAACTCTGGAAAAGAAGGCTTGGTATAACTCTGGTAAAGAAGGCTTGGTATAACTCTGGTAAAGAAGGCTTGGTATAACTCTGGCAAAGAAGGCTGGGTATAACTCTGGTAAAGAAGGGTGGGTATAACTCTGGTAAAGAAGGCTGGGTATAACTCTGGTAAAGAAGGCTGGGTATAACTCTGGTAAAGAAGGCTGGGTATAACTCTGGCAAAGAAGGCTGGGTATAACTCTGGTAAAGAAGGCTGGGTATAACTCTGGTAAAGAAGGCTTGGTATAACTCTGGTAAAGAAGGCTTGGTATAACTCTGGTAAAGAAGGCTTGGTATAACTGTGGTAAAGAAGGCTTGGTATAACTGTGGTAAAGAAGGCTTGGTATAACTCTGGTAAAGAAGGCTTGGCACCACTCTGGTAAAGAAGGCTTGGAATAACTATGGTAAAGAAGGCTTGGCACCACTCTGGTAAAGAAGGCTTGGTATAACTATGGTAAAGAAGGCTTGGTATAACTATGGTAAAGAAGGCTTGGTATAACTATGGTAAAGAAGGCTTGGTATAACTATGGTAAAGAAGGCTAGAATTTCAGCAAAGGAAGGTTTAAAGTTCGAATTTAGTTTCCACGGTTTGAACATTTTACAGAGTAACACGCATGAAAAATCGGCGTTTTCTTTCTGCAAAGTTGCTGGTCTATGGTTATGCAGATTATGACGTTATGAGAAGCCTGCAATACGGACGCATGACACTAAACGAATCAGCCAAAATAACGATCCACAATGGCGACCAAGATCAGCGATCCACAACGGCGACGAAGATCAGCGATCCACAATGGCGACTAAGATCAGCGGTCCACAATGGCGACCAAGATCAGCGGTCCACAACGGCAACCAAGATCAGCGATCCACAATGGCAACCAAGATCAGCGATCCACAATGGCAACAAAGATCAGCGGTCCACAATGGCGACCAAGATCAGCGATCCTCAATGGCAACCAAGATGAGTGACCAACACAATAGATGTGACATAAACAACACAATAGAGGCAAGCCAGGTGTTGTGTGCTGCACTGCAGCTATAGAGTGATGTGTTCACGACCCGGACAAGGTCTCGACCCGGACAGTCTTGATTAACCAATGAACGATTGAGCCTAGGATGACGTCAGAGCTATGACGTATGAGGGAGGGTGGTCCTAAACAGACGTCATTTGCAAACCTCCCCGCCGACGCTCCGCTTGTAAGCAAGGTAAGAATTTCGATTTTAAGAGGTCGCGATCTTAATTTTCGGCATCAGAATATATTGTGCCATGACCACGAATTAGGCGTGATCAACTTGTGATAAGTTTTGTTATGTAATATGCCATATTGGCATAAAATAAGTGATGATACGGAGTGCCTAAACAACAATGGACTCGTTTGGGGTGCCCGCTAAACAAAATTATGCCGTGTTCTCGACTCGGACAATTTTTGACAATTCATGCACATTAAGTGTACTGGAAAAAACAATTAAAAAGTGAATGATTGCATAGTTCTTACAACTATAATGTACCATATGTGAGATAAAGCCATGGAAAAGGCTGGAAATGGGTGTTTGCCACGGCTAAATACCGAGTGATTTTTCGAATTGTTTTATTGATGGAAGTGAATTATTTTTAGCATTAATATGTGCCCCCCATAAGTGTTTACTTCTCCAAATTGAAATATTTAACCTAGGCCAATTGTTTATATTTTTTACTAATTTAAAAAAAATGATGTACGTGGTCTCGACTCGGACGTGATGTTGAGTCGGTTTTTTTATTACATTGATATTTTGCTACCAATTGTTTTATTCCACCTTTCAGTGTCATGTTCTGGATGTTCTTAGTAAGAAAAAATATAAAACACTGGTGTAAGTGTGTTTTTGGTGGACCAAAACACCTGTCCGGGTTGAGACCGCACCCCCGTCCGGGTCGTGAACACGCGGTCTCGACCCGGACAGAGAATTCTGGATTTTGAAAACGGCTGTAAAACTAATACTATGATATCTACAGATATGAAACTCATAGCATAAGATGGGGAATTAGTTAAGCTTTCTTTCAAGCACAAAATCTCTCCTGTAGATCAATAACTTTTTTTTTAATTAATCTTATTCACTTTACTGTCGGGTCGTGAACACATCACCCTACATTGCGGTGTGCCACAGCTGCACCATGGCTGTGTTACAGACACACAGTGAGGCATCTTTTACAGTTGTACTCTACTGAGCAAGCGTATGAACAATTCGCATTTTATGTGTATTAAAGCAATACATCACTAATCCCACCATATTGTGTAAATATTCATACCTCGGAGCGAAAGTTGAATAGGCCTTTCATACCCCGGAACTTTACCAATTCAAAGCACGGTGTGCATTTTTTTGTGACACCCTGTATCGTTATCATGAAGCATAATGACAATATGAAATCTAACTGTACTCTAGAAACCTAATATCTACGATCGGTAGAATTACAGAAACGATCACGGCAGGAAAATTGCAAGCGAGAGAAAATATGAAAAATCTCTCCGGATTTCAAGAATAGGACATTCAATGAAACCTGAAATTTCAATCGCTTTTTCAATCCAAACTCTGAACGCTAATACCATAGGAATAAATTGAATTTTTCGAGAAGTTTCTACTACTGAAAAAGGGAATGTGTTCCATTGTTGCATTTACTACCGATATCATGAAAAAAGTTGGGGATTTTGTTGCCCACCCTGCATGTACAGACGTTCTTTTCCCCGCACACTCACCGTATTGTGACTCCGTCTGCCAGCATGTCTCTGTTTCTCCATGTATATACTCTATGTACACATGAATATATGACACTCGGGTGCACCGTGATCACCGTACACTCACACGTACACTATGAAGGGATGCTCACATGGGAATAACGAAGGGAGGTCTCAGGGAAGGGACTTTCACATACAATGAATGGGCACTCGCATATCAATCAATGGAGGGGAGTCCCCAATGAAGAGACACTCTTATATCAATGAAGAGAAGACACAAAGAAGAGACACATAACAATGAAAGGGAGTTACAATGAAGGGCAACTCACATGTCAACAATGAAGGGGTGGTTGACCTGCTGCAGGACGGCGCGCTCGTTCATGACGTGCTCGACTTGCTTGAGGCGCACGAGGTCCTCGATGCTGAGCACTTTCAGCGCCCGGTACTGGCCCGTCGACTTGTCCCGGCACACGCACACGCGCCCGAACGTGCCCGTGCCTGCACAGAATGGTGTCTGAATTAATATGAAGGTCCTATCGAATTTAAAGGGAATTTGGACAGTTTCTAGTTCGTGTCGAATTTAAAGGGAATTTGGACAGTTTCTTGTTCGTGTCGAATTTAAAGGGAATTTGGATAGTTTCTAGTTCGTGTCGAATTTAAAGGGAATTTGGACAGTTTCTAGTTCGTGTCAAATTTAAAGGGAATTTGGACAGTTTCTAGTTCGTGTCGAATTTAAAGAGAATTTGGACAGTTTCTAGTTCGTGTCGAATTTAAAGGGAATTTGGACAGTTTCTAGTTCGTGTCGAATTTAAAGGGAATTTGGACAGTTTCTAGTTCGTGTCAAATTTAAAGGGAATTTGGACAGTTTCTAGTTCGTGTCGAATTTAAAGGGAATTTGGACAGTTTCTAGTTCGTGTCGAATTTAAAGGGAATTTGGACAGTTTCTAGTTCGTGTCGAATTTAAAGGGAATTTGGACAGTTTCTAGTTCGTGTCGAATTTAAAGGGAATTTGGACAGTTTCTAGTTCGTGTCGAATTTAAAGGGAATTTGGACAGTTTCTAGTTCGTGTCGAATTTAAAGGGAATTTGGACAGTTTCTAGTTCGTGTCAAATTTAAAGGGAATTTGGACAGTTTCTAGTTCGTGTCGAATTTAAAGGGAATTTGGACAGTTTCTAGTTCGTGTCAAATTTAAAGGGAATTTGGACAGTTTCTAGTTCGTGTCGAATTTAAAGGGAATTTGGACAGTTTCTAGTTCGTGTCGAATTTAAAGGGAATTTGGACGGTTTCTAGTTCGTGTCGAATTTAAAGGGAATTTGAACAGTTTCTAGTTTGTGTCGAATTTAAAGAGAATTTGGACAGTTTCTAGTTCGTGTCGAGTTAAAAAGGAATTTGGACAGTTTCTAGTTCGTGTCGAATTTAAAGGGAATTTGGACAGTTTCTAGTTCCTGTCAAATTAAAATCGGATTAGTACAGTCGCTATCGAATAAGTAACACGCAATAAGTGTCTTTTGCCTGCGCAGTAAAGTGCCTCAATTATTGGGGAATTTGGACAGCTCCTCTGGGGCCAAAAAAAATTCAAGGCCATTCTTTTGACATATATAACCTAATCAGTCGCGACTTCTCCTATCTCATCCTAACTTGACCTGTATTGCTGTAACTTTATAAATCAATCGCGACTGCAGCTGTCCTATTTTGTCACAACTTTGCCTGTACTATACTTATTCCATATCATTCTATCCTTTACTAACGTATCCTAATCTAGGAACAACGTTTTGATTTACCTCACCCAGCCACGCCAGTCTGCCGTAACTATGATACAGCTTCAACCTCATATTGACTATTAATTATTCTCCACGTAGTTAGTGAAGGAGTAACCCGTAAACGAACGCTATTGATAATACATATATTTGGTATTGTACCGCAACTTAATGTGTTGTGTTCATAAATTTTACGAATTACAGTTCTGCAGCAGGTGTCATCATGGAGATAATTTTGTTTTGGGCCCTGAATTAATCTTGGTAAATTTTGATCATTTGTAAGAAAATGGGAATAAATTTTCAGGTACACATGTTTTTATTGAAGTAAAGATATTGAGTTGTTCACGTGCAGATGTGAGTTGATGCTGAGTCTCGCGAAGATGTCCCCTCAGGGGGATACAACTATTGTGTCTATGGGAATTAGCGCTCCCAGGGGAAAACTGTGAGGGCCAGAGCTGAGATTAGGTAGGCCTTCTTTCCGTTGAAATAAAATATATTTTTTTGTTATGTTAAGGACCACCTTTTTTCGGTTCACTACTGTCCTGTTTCTCAGCACCTCTGATTTTCTTCTTCAGCTTTTATCTTATTTCATGAACTTCTTTCTCATCTTACTGTTTCTATGCCCCTTCTGCATCGATTCTTCATTCTCTTATCTCCATACTAAATGGTACCTTCCTCCTTCCTCTCTTCGATAAGCTCTTTTTTGTAGCGGTTAGGGAGGCTTAAACTAACTTATAATCTAATCTAATCAAATCTCGCAAAGATGTTCTGTTTCTACACACAATTGGGAATTTCCGTGAAGTTTATGTACCATAAATAAAAATATTCCGACCTTAGGGAAGAAAGAATAGATTGTGCATTGTACATAAATTCCGTACAACACAGATCCCAAATCGATGGTTTGAACAGTGAAGAAAAACTCAAAAATGCTGATCATCATGCCACTCTCCACTAAGATTTTTCTCATAGCTAACAAAAAAAACAGACCGTCGCTTACATCATTTTTAGAAACTTACTTTCAACATTTGAGCGAAAGAAAAAATCCTCGACGTAGAAAAGTTCTCGCCGGATATTTTGCCTAGCAGGAAATGTTAACAAATTCAGAGCACAGAGGCGCCTCACATTCAAAAGGCTCATCTGTGTGTTGATGGAAGGACCCTCGCCTAACAAACAATTTCCCTCAAATTCAAACGGTTGGCGTGTCAGCAGCATCCTCACGTCATCAACAATTATAGACAGGCACAATCCGAGCACATTTAGACACAGCCTTGCACTTAGGCTCAAGAACACACAAGGACGTCGCCAGCCGCTGGTGGGAGGCCGTAAAAAAGGAGTGTGTACAAATAGAACGGGTGTTTGAAGGTAACTCTGGCCACACAAAAACTCCTGGCCATGTCGCTCCCGCTCTCATGCTCTTATTTAGCGTGAAAGAACCCAATTGGGTTTTTCTCCGATTACGTCATGGTTATATGCACACGGTGCAAAAAGTGATCTTCAAATAGTATTGTGGATACGGCATGTTAGAATATTGCTTTACGCATTGAACGAGATCATTTCAGAGTTATACAATGTGCATAAAGTGCACCTTAAACATTATTATGGATACGGCATGTTAGAATATCGCTTTACGCTTTCAACTATTTAACTTCCGAGTTATACAAGGTGCATAAAATGCACCTTAAACAGTATTGTAGATACGACATGTTAGAATATCGATTTACGCATTAAACGAGATAACTTCAGAGTTATACAAGGTACATAGAGCAGCATACCTCATGCAGTATTATGAATACGGTGTAAACGAATACCATTTTAAACACGAGACCGAGGTGAGCCAAAATCGACCTAATTTATGCCAGCTATTGATATCCAGATGAAATGTATGAGTCATTGATCCTCAGATCTGAGACGTACAATAATTGCACGGTGAGTGCAATTAAGCTGGGAGCATTTATCGATGATAGTTAGGCGAGATGGTTATAGGCAGACGAGCAGATTTTAATGCAGAGTAATGCTCGAGTGAAACATTGCAAAACTCGTCATGAAACTCCTCCAGACTGATTTAATTTTTTCCACGTGCTTCATCGAGTATCAAAATAATTCGATGCGTTTTCCCTGGAATCTTGAAGGGCAATACGTCCACGAATAACGCTCTCATTAACTAACTTGCCTTAACACTTGGACCGCAATTGGTTCAACTGAAGTTCGATATTCAACTCATACAGAAAGTAAATTGTAGTTAGCAATATTTAAAATAGCGAACATTAACTGAATCACGCCTTCATTTAGCTTCAATTGATTATTTATTATTATTATTATTATTATTTTTATTATTATGTAAGAAAGTTTTAGCCTCCCTTAACCACGACAAAGATGTTCTAAAAGAGGGAGGAGGAAGGCACCATTTAGTATGGAGTTGAGGGAACGCGGAATCTGTGCACAAGGTGCACAGAAACAGTAAGCTAAGAAAGAAGTTCATGAAACAAGAAAAAGTTGAAGAAGAAAGTAGTAGGTGCTGAAAAACATGACAGCAGTGAACCGATTTTGAAAAAAGATGGTCCGTTACACAACAAAAACCTATTCTGTTTCAACAAAAAGGAAGCCTACCTAACATTTAGCTCGGGCCATCACATAGTCCCCCTGGGAGCGATTGCTTATTTATGAAAATTGCGTTTGTGACTTCTGATCGGTCAAACAGCATTATGGAAATCCCCTCCGTGGCCACCGGTGGTGCACGTTGCGGTCAAAGTGTCAATATGGGCATGCAATGCTCGCACTGTCCAGAATTGGAGTGCCAGAGCGCAGCAGAGGCAGAGAAGAGCCACCTAGTATGGACTGAAGGGATTTTAAGCAGCATGCTCATGATGCAACTTTTGGATCGTCCACAACTAGGAAAATTCCTCCATTCTGCTCACCTTGATCATCTCCAGGCATTTTAGCAAGCTTAGAAGTATCTAAGATGCCAAAAGGTTTTGACAGTGACTAAGATATACCCTAAGATTTTGGCAGTGTCATGTGTATGAGTATCATTATGGATAATGAAGTGTGTGGGCGACTTCTAACAGCTGCCGCACTGAAGAGTTTTACAATTTGTGAGGAAGACAAAAGATCGTTTGCACTTCCTGATACATTTCTGTAGAAAAAGAGTCGCATCAAAAGCCTATCGGTAAACTCGCATGATAAACCCTGTGTCTGAGAGTCCCTATTCACTACTTTCTAAGATAATACGAAGATTCTATTAAGTGCATTTTACGCGGTGAATTAGGTAACTGTTTTAGGAGTACACGCCACGAATACAAAGGTGTTGGTGACGAAGGAGACGCTCAAAATCTGGCGCAGGACTATTGACCAATTTAGGTAGCGTAGGATAAGCCTCCTTGGACATAAGGGTGATCCAAAGAGAGGTAGGATGGAGGCATCATTTGTCATGGAGTTGAGAGACCAGGGAATCTATGCACATGGTGTGTTCTTTCACAAAATCCCCTGCGCTTAGAAACAGCAAATGCGAAAGGAAGTTAGAATGATGCAAGTATAGCAGATGTTGAAAAATAGAACAGTATTGGACCAAAAACGATGGTTCGTAACGAAGCAACAAAATATTTTATTTCAACATAACGAAGGCCTATCTAGCCTTCAGATGAGGAGGGCGCAGGCCTATTTATGCAGCGTACGCTGCGTACTGTATACTAACTAGTCGTGATAATATGCTGGCTCTCACACACTCTTAACAATCTTGGGAACATCTCATATGAATAAGATGATAACCTAAAGTTACGAAGGACTATATGCCACCAAAATATAAATAACTTGAAAATAACAATCGCATTTTCGAAAATGATTAATCCACGGTGTATATTAAAACATACTTGCAATCTAAAATACAACCTCAGCACATGTTATATAGGGTGGGCCAGAAGTAATTGACCCTTTGAATTTGTTAATAAAGGGAAAACTTTGACTTGAAGGAATGCCACTTTTATGGTATATTTCGGTATCCTATTTACTGAGCTAGCAAATTAGGAGGGTCGGTTACTTCTGGCCTACCCTGTACGGCAGCTTTTTAACTATAATTTAAAAAAGCTCAAGTTCAATTTAAAAAGCTCAAGTTCAGTTTAAAAAAGCTGAAGTTCATTTTAAAAAAATTGAATTTAAATTTTAAAAAGTTCAAATTCAATTTAAAAAACGGTAAAGTTCAATTTTAAAAAGTACAAGTCCAATTAAAAAAGCTCAAGTTTAATTAAAAAAAGGTCAATGTAGTGGCCATGCGCACTCCTCAGCTCCGCTTTACGGCACAAGTTTTCGCATTTCCGAAATTACTTGCCAACCAGAACCTCGTAGCGGAAATCAGCCAATCTTAATAGACACCAATGCTATATATTTATACAACATACAAACTTCATTTACATTATTTTTTAAGTCACACAAGTCAAGAAACTTGTGAGCATCAATGTATTACAATTGATAAACACGCTAAACTTGCTTAATTAGATAAAAAAAATCCTCGAGAACTTCGTATTTGAACATTAGCATAATTGCGAACACGAAGCCGCACTTCTTTTGAAGTGAAAGAACATCAAAATTTCACGAAACTTTAAATAAACCTTCAGAAGTTTGCATATAATTATCAACATAACACATGGATTCGTGTTCTTTGTGAAATGAAAAAACATCTACACATAAAAGTTTAATCAACCTTACCTAAGAACTTCGCATTTGATCATCAACATAACTGAGAGTAAGGAGTCGCATTATTCTTGGGTGAAAGAACATCCAAATTTACTGATATTTGAACAAATTCAAGCGTTCACATTCAATTTCAATACAATTAATACGTTCAATTTCACACATTTACTACATCCAATTTTATACGTTTCATACATTCAATTTTATACATTTAATACATACAATTTCATACACTTAACTCATTCCATTCCATATATTTAATACATCCAACTTCATACCTTTACCATTTTCAATTTTATATATTTAATATCCAACTTCATACACTTAACACATACAATTTCATACATGTAACACATTCAATTTCATCCATTTAATACATCCAACTTCATCCATTTAATACATCCAACTTCATACACTTAATACATACAATTTCATACACTTAATACATACAATTTCACACACTTAACACATTCAACTTTACACATTTCATTCATTCAATTTTATACATCTCACACATTCAAGCAAAGGAAGTTCCGTCCCCCGCGGGCATGGGGTCAACACGACGCGATCAAAGGGAGTTATTTCAGGCGCATAGAATGAAATAAACAATTATACTTGGCTGGGGCACGGCACTCAGTCTAAACAAGACGCATCTAAAGACTCAACAAAAGATAAAGTAATTCTTGCAGCAGAGTGTTCGTTTATTAACATGCATGACATTTATTTCTTCAACAAGAGACGAGATTACCTCGGCACATATGGACGGATGTTCTGGGATGGTATATTTACATCCATTTTATGCTTGAGAAAAGCGACACGTTCTCGGTAGTTAGAGAATGAGGGCTCAGGTGGGGCTACTGCATCGCATTTGTTCGACTTCATAGAGATGTCACCCTAATTAGTAGACCATCACATACATATGTACACATATGTGTACGTACAGTAACACATACATATGTATATGCATGTGTGTATGTGCACATACACACACATACATATATATGCATGTAAATGTGCACACACACATATAATTACCTGTATGTATATATGTATGTGTGTGTGTGTGTGTGTGTGTGTGTGCACGTATATTGAATATATATATATGTTAAATTTACGTAGTGTACGCTGTGTACTGTATACTAACTAGCTGTGAAAATATGAATCCCATGTATGTATACTGTATACCTACAATACGCACATACGCGTTTTCACAATGGACGATGCACACCTCATAGAGCGTGTGGGCGACCTCTAACAGCTGCAGCACTGAGGAGTTTTCCCAATTTGTGGAGAAGACAAAGGATCGTTTGCGCTTCCCGATACATTTTCTTAGATGAAGAGTTGCATCAGAAGACTATCGGAGGCGGCCCCCTATACAAGCTTTAGAAAATCCATACGAGACCATTGGACTCCCATTCAATACAAGAGAGCTATACACAGCACACAAATGCCCACACAAACGCTCACACAAAACACAAACGAGACACTCGGGTTGTCCGGCTTTGCCGTTCATTCAGTTCGCGGGAAAATGGTTCTTAATCGAAAAAAAATCTTCTGGACGATTGTGCGAATAACAATGAAATTTTATTCCATGGTAAAATAATGCCACTCATCTGCTCTGGTTGTTGCTTTTTTAATACCGACTGTCCGACAAACGTCAGCAATTGAAATTAAGCAGAAAGTTTTGCATGAAATTCTACGCGATCTGGTCGATAAAAATAATGTTTTTCGTCGTCCTAAAGTCGATGGTCCGCAAAATAGCATGACACCAAAATTGAAATACCGACTTCACTTCTCAAATACAGTGCTATCCTTTCAAAAGTGTGAACAATAAAATCGCGCAATGATATTTTACCCTGCACGCTAAAATCTTTTCAAAAACGGTAGTGAAATAATTTAAAAGCTGATGCCAGTACGTAAAAAGGTCCTGCCGGTGCGTCCTGCGGGCTTGGCGAACACAAAATGCGAGTTTGGAGTTAGAGATTTGAAATATATATATATCCCAAACCAGGAAATTTCCTCACGCCCTACCATTAAGATTAATTTCTAGCGCCAGCGATAAATCCCACGCAGATCAGCCTCACATAGAGGCCCAAGAGACGCGTGCAGCATACGCAACACTTGACGCGAGATGAACACCTGATGTCAAGCAAGCGTGGACAGGCCTGCCAAATGCATCTGTCACTGAGTTAAGAGTCAAGAGATAACTTACAAACAAGCATTTAATACCAAGAGAGCCTCAGAATTGCTTATAGAATTTTAATACAGCGAGGTCGCTCTGCAGGCGCATCTAACGTAACAATTTTACGACTTGTACATGGCGGTTGTTATAGGTTACAAACAAGCATTTAAGATTGAGAGATCACCAGAACTGTTAAAAGAATTTTAATGCAAGGTTACTCTACAGGCACATCTAACGTAACAATTGTACGATTTTTACATGGTGGTTGTCATAACTTACAAACAAGCATTTAGTATAAAGAGAACTTCAGAACTGCTAATAGAATGTTGGTATAACGAGGCCGCTCTACAGGCGCTCCTCACGCAAAAATCATACGATTTTTTCACAGAGATAGCAATAAAAAATTCCCATCCTGACCCAGTTCGCACCCATATTGACAAGTTTCTGTTCTTCCACTTTCTGAAAAAGAAAGATTTGATAGTAAATTTTTCATTCCCTGACGACTTTCCAGTCTATTCAAAGATATTGAAGACAACACCTGACTGAGTAATAATCAGTGAGAATCATGCGCCTCATTCGTGTACTGCTTCAATCACTACATTTCATTTCAATCAGTATTCAATAGCACCATCACGTACCTAATTCCTTTCATGCTAACCCTAATGTCCTCAGTAATTTCATGTAGCCTTCTGTTACACACAACCTATCCACACACACACCGCAGCAACTACGTGAACGTCGGCTGCGTGTTAGAAAATTTTGAAGAATTTCGATATATAGAAGCTAGGATTACAAGAGCTGGTCTACGAAACGATTTCGATTTTATGTTTTTCAATAAAATGACTAATTTTATTAGCACTTTTTCCTTTTTTAAATTTATTAGTGAATCTGCGATTTAAGCAAAGTGAACATCTGCTCATACGGGAAATAAATGTTAATATTCGACGGTCGTAGCATCATGTCGACTGTGTTAACATGCAGCTAACGATGCTTTCAGAAGGCACGCCGTACCTCTCACAACGCCCGGAACAACCAAACTGCGAAGAAAGAGAACTTCTCCATTTCCTTCAAATTCAAGATACATGAACTTTCCGTGACGAATATACTGTACTATGTGGAATTGCTTTTTATGTTAAACAAAGGTTTTCACAGACGTTTTTACTATACGTATTGAACGTTTTTACTATGTGTATTGACGCTTTATTTGTGAGTTCATGGGACACAATACGCAGATAGTGCACTAGAATGCTACACATTTTCTAGCAAAACGTGCCAGTATCGCGAAACTCCTGAATTCATTTCAATGAATGGCTCAAACTAACCAAGGTTAGTTGGAGCCTCCCCAACCCCAACGAAAAGTGTTCCAAAGAGAGGAAGGAGGAAGACACCATTTAGTATGGACTGAAATGGATGACATTCCCATAAAATAGGTCGACGTAAATATTTAGCCCCTCCATGTGCAGTAAATATTTAGCCCCTAATAAATAAATAAATAAATATTTAGCCCCTCCATGTACAGTAAATATTTAGCCCCTAATAAATAAATAAATAAATATTTAGCCCCTCCATGTACAGTAAATATTTAGCCCCTAATAAATAAATAAATATTTAGCCCCTCCATGTACAGTAAATATTTAGCCCCTAATAAATAAATAAATAAATATTTAGTCCCTCCATGTACAGTAAATATTTAGTCCCTCCATGTACAGTAAATATTTAGCCCCTAATATATAAATAAATAAATATTTATCCCCTCCATGTACAGTAAATATTTAGCCCCTAATAAATAAATAAATATTTAGCCCCTAATAAATAAATAAATAAATATTTAGCCCCTCCATGCACAGTAAATATTTAGCCCCTAATAAATAAATAAATAAATATCTAGCCCCTCCACGTACAGTAACTTTCGCAGATTCAAACGCTTTCGAGAGCTAATGGATAATTTAACACTTTGACTGCGACGCGAGTTACCGGTGGTACACGGTGGGAATTTTTATAATGCTGCTGACTGACCAGTAGTCGCAAACACAATTTTTATAAATATTTAATTAAAGCTAAATGAAGGCACGATCCAGATCACACCTGGTATTTTCCAGATAATTTACTACAGTTAACTTTAAATTTGAGTTTCGTGTTGAACTTAATATTTAGTTGCCGCAGTCAAAGCGTTAAATAGACTTTGTCGTTTCATCTTTTCACTGGTCGGCGACAACTCTTTCTAACGTACGTTGCCTTTTCCTTGACTGTGATTCCATACCGATAATTTTGGCAACGTTGAAGTCCTTGTCGCAATTAAACACGCGTCACTGCTCTATGTATTACCACAGACCATATACTAGTTATGTAAATGTTCTGTGGTATTACTTACCCGCCATAGCATATTGCGGCATCGGTCTCATACCTGCCATAATGTATGACATTACGCATCCATCACCTACCCGCCAAAAAATATTGCGCATCAGTCACATACCAGCTGTACTGAACAGTATTGCATATCGATCATGTACCCGCCATAATGTATAGCACGACGATCAGGCCAAACTTCACGTTATTTACTCGCGAAGGAAAAGAAGTAACTAATTACTCGACGCTTCCGGTTGATCCCATACAACAAAACGCACATCAGACGAGATATAAGATTTTACGCACTCGCTGGAGAGGAGAGCAGCAGTGATAAGCGCCTGATAACGGTATTGATAACAGTCAGTACATAGAAGTCTTTACGAATCCATCTACTGATTCGCAACTGCGCGGTTTATCAGATTACGTTCTATATGTGGAAGATTGACGGTATGAAACCGCCCTTGATACCCTAAAGCTGAAAAGACTTGAATCATAAAACTCAATTCTTGTCGCAATAATTAAATAATGAATATAAACACAATTATAACAGATGTACAGTGCTGCCAGCGCTGAGTTCACACGAACTCAAGCGTCTTGTAAATTTCATCACGATTAACCCATGACAAATAGGGTGTAATTTATTAACAGTGCCTTATTAGTGCTAACAACAAGTCTACGATGCACCAGGTGCACAACACCTCAACTGACATCAGTGACGTCACAGCCGTGGGCGAGTGAGGGTGTGCGCGCTGCAAGTGCCAAGATTTGAAATCTCAGTGGCAATATTGCCCGACACGCGCTGCGGCCATTAACAGCAGAATGAAGGGTCATATTAAGAGACAAGCTGGCTGAGCGTCCTATTAAAACATTGCTTGTGATATATGACCCACCGGTGGGTCGTGCTCAAGTTTTTTCAAGTGCTAAACGACCCATTGATGAGTCGTTTGATGAGTCCCACATTGATGAGTCGTTTGAAAAAATTTTAAATCAATCATATTTGATATACCCAGTTAATGTTTGCCATTTATGAATTTTTTGCCAACTTTTGACTTTCAAGTAGAGTTGATTATTAAACTTCAGGTTAACCCATCGCAGCCAATGTGTTTACGAGACAAGCTGGCGGAGCAGCACCGACTTACTTCTATACATTTTTATCAACTTATGACGTTAAAGTTGAGTTGAATATTAAACTTCAGCCTAACCCATCGCAGTCAATGTATCCAGCGGAGCAGCACCGACTTACTTCTATACATTTTTATCAACTTATGACGTTAAAGTTGAGTTGAATATTAAACGTCAGCCTAACCCATCGCAGTCAATGTATCCAGCGGAGCAGCACCGACTTACTTCTATACATTTTTATCAACTTATGACGTTAAAGTTGAGTTGAATATTAAACTTCAGCCTAACCCATCGCAGTCAATGTATTCAGCGGAGCAGCACCGACTTACTTCTTCAATAGGCTCCTCGCCACGAACGGAAAGAAAGTGAGAAGAACTAGAGCGTTACCAAGATTGTACTAGATTCATATATCAATGACAAACGCATCGGTGACGATCTTAATATAGAGTGTTGCTCTACTTGCGTGTTTTGTACAGCTCGAGCGTGCCAGGAATGAATGCGGTCGAATCCTGCGCCGTTGCAAGACAACATAAATGTAACAAGAATGAAAGAGCAAAATAAGCTACTTTGATCATTTAAGGTATATATTCGAATATAACCTAATTTCAAACGTTTCGGCCACAGGCCATCATCAGTGGTAAGAATTCAGTAAAACGCTAAATTCAGTAAAACGCTGAATTCAGTAAAACGCTGAATTCAGTAAAACGCTGAATTCAGTAAAACGCTGAATTCAGTAAAACGCTGAATTCAGTAAAACGCTGAATTCCGTAAAACGCTGAATTCATTAAAACGCTGAATTCAGTAAAAAGAATTCAGTAAAACGCTGAATTCAGTAAAAAGAATTCAGTAAAACGCTGAATTCAGTAAAACATAAAGGTACAATCAACTAACCATTTCCACTTTTAGTTTTGAGGTATTCAGCAAAACTGTTAGTTATCAAATATTCCTAACAAATGCAAATAAACAAGTATCAAATTACTAGCCGCTAGAGCAGACGGTTCAGAACCTGGAGTAACTTTAAGAAGGTGGAACTAAAGCTCACATTTCTCAACTTCCCAATGAAACTGAACACTCATGTGCTTCACACACGGTTATGTTCATAATTGTAAGCCATGCCAAAACAGACGGTGCAAAATCTGCACAAGCTTTAAGATCAAACTACAGCTCACATTTCTCAACGCACTAATGAAACTGAACACGCGTACACTTCACATGACTTATGTTCATAATTATAAGCCGCGCTAAAGCAGCGCAGAATCAGCATTAGCTTTAAAATGAAACTACAGATCAAACTTCTCAACTTACGAATGAACCTAAGCGCTTTAAATAACTGTGCGCCAGTGAAGACCAGACGTAAGCAATTCCAACACACGCAGCAACAGAAGAACAAGCAAGCTACCGCCAGGCTCTCTACAGATCCGCTCATGAATAGTGCAGAGGAGGGCTGCTTGAAAGAAGTCTTTGAACCGCGGTGCATCGTTTCTTATAATTGTCCAACCAGAAACGACCTATACACACACCTCTGTGGCGTGAAGTGTGTAGAGTGTTTCTTTAAATTGTCCAGCCAGACGACTCTCACACACACATGTCTGTGGTGTGTGGTGTGTACAGTGTTTCTCATAATTATCCAGTCACAGACGACCCACACACTCACACCTCTGCAGTGTGCAGTGTGTGCGTGAGTGGGAAACCACTTGATCGTCCAAAAATTCATGCTATGATATAGGGGTTGGACGAAATAATGGAAAACACCTAACAATTTAGCATCATAGGCTTTGAACATGTGATAAACAATAAAAACTTGACGCATTTTAATGTTTTATTGTTTTTTAATGTAGCTTTTTGATATTTTATTGGAATTAACATTTTTACGGATATCTTAAAGAAAACTCTGATTATAACCTTATGAAAATGACAGACCTCTCTGACTTTTAAAGAGGTCAAATTGTTGGCGCTCTTATGACAGGCGCTAGTGTAACAGAAACTGTCCGAATGCTTGACGCTTTAAGAGGTACTGTCTCAAAAGTAATGACTGCCTTTAAAAGAGAAGGAAAAACGTTCTCAGCTAAGCCAAAACACAAGTCTGGCTGAAATTCGAAGTACTCTGAGAAAAAAAACAGAACAAACAGTTCATTTCCAATAGAGATGAGACAAAAAGCACATCATTGGTTTTTAAAATGTCTTAAAGTCAGGATTCCAAGTTTACATACACACACATGGGTATCGTAATTTATTTCAAGAATAGCAGAATTTATGCCCACTCTTTTCTGACCGCCTAAAACTAGCAGAATTTATGCCCACTTTTTTCTGACCGCCCAAAACTAGCGGAATTTATGCCCACTCTTTTCTGACCGCCCAAAACTAGCGGAATTTATGCCCACTCTTTTCTGACCGCACAAAAATAGCAGAATTTATGCCCACTCTATTTTGACCACCCAAAACTAACAGAATATAAGCCCACTCTATTTTGACCACCCAAAACTAACAGAATATAAGCCCACTCCTTTCTAAACTCCCAAACATATCTCAAGAATGGCCACTCTAGAACCCAACGCTCTCGGTGCGCACAACCTGAAAACCGTCGAGTCATGCGCTCCATGTGGCGAGAGAGGAACGGCGAATGCGAGTGTCATGAGAAAGAAAAACTCGCCGGGATTCCCCCGTAGCAACTCCCGCTGGGGACGCGGATGCGTTCGGAAGGATTAAAAATAGACCCCGACTCACAATGCGGACAACCACACCGACCAGCACGCGCTGCCTCAATGACTTCCATAGTGACTGGGTCGAAAGCGGCCTAAAAAAGCGAGACTTTGAAATTGACGCAACAACTTGCGTCGGATTAGGAAGCAATGGAAGTGTGGCCCGTGACGTTATCGTCTAATGATTATTTCGAAGTGGAGAATCTCTTGCTTGGGGTCCTTGTCATATTTAGGAAAAATTTCATTATTTTGGAAATATCAAGTGACAGGAATTTTATCATTTTATTTAATGAAATATACTTACCATAATGAAATTTATTTAACTTACTAAAATTTATTTGAAATTTCAAGTGATATAGGAAAAAATATATTCTTATGTAATGATATATACTTAATTTAATGGACTTTATTTCAAATTTCAAGTGATATAGGAAAAAAAATATTTTTATGTAATGATATATACTTAATTTGATGGACTTTATATAAAATTTCAAGTGATATAGGGAAAATTTCATTACCGTTACGATATTTTTGAACGTGATGAAAAGCACCGAGATGATGACCAACGTAAGTAGTAACTATAAGGGAGTATGCAGGGTGTTTCAGGTGACGCGGATTGTTTCAGAATGCGCGGATGACGCGCATTGTTTCAGGCGAAACAATGGTAGATTTTGAGCCCTCTCAATTGGATATCTCTATGAAAAACAAAGATTATGTTAAATCGATCTGATTTAGAAAAAATAAATTTAACATTACAAGTAGAGAATAATCTGCAGGTGAATTACAATATCATTTAAAGCCCTTAATTGTGATTAAATACACTTATCACTATAATTTAAAATTGCACTAGGAGCTCAGAATCAATTAGGAATTCCAAGGGAATTTCAGAATTGTATTAAAATATCGTCATTTCAATATTAGGGAATTTCGCAAAACTCTTCAAAAATCTTGATTTTCAGCTTGAATTCAGAATTTCAAAACAATTCTAGAACATCACACAAACTCCAAAGTTTCCAGATGACCTAAAAATTTTAGAACAAATAAGAACAGTCTCAGAGTACACCTGACATGCTTCATTTCCAAACCTACACATGCACAACAATACTACAACACCTTACACAACACAGCAGTGACACGCCACAGCTCCACCAGACTCGAGAACCTCGCACAAGTTCGGAATTTTCCGGACGCAGAAATTTTCCAAGCGGAAACGAAGATGGCGGAGGGCAAATTCCTGAACCCATGGGACTTGAAACTGAGGGGAGACGACAAAGAAAGATTTTTGTGACGCAGGCTTCCTTATAAAGATAGGAAACCGGGCGTAGGATTCCCTATAAAGATAGAGAATAGGGCGTAGGGCTCTTTTAAAGATAGGGAATAGGGCGTAAGATTCCAAATAAAGATAGGGAATATAAAGCGTTGGATTCCCTCGTATACACATGAACACAACGCTGTACCTGGTTCATCCGACTTCTCTCAACACACACTCGCATCCTAGTGTTTTACTAGAGTTTCACTAGTATCTAATACTGTGCGTTTTACTAGTTTTACTGGTATAGAATACTTCGTGTTTTACTAGTTTCACTAGTATCTAAAGTTGTGCGTTTTACTAGTATTTAACAGTGCGCGTTTTCCGTACACACCTTGTCCCACGTAACCACTTTGCCGTGCCGGGAACCAAACTTGAGTTCGATACCAAGTATCGGCACCACTCGACTACGAGGGGCGCTACCACGAAACAGCTCTCAAGAGACACCCTTCCTCGCCCAGGTCATCGGTTGAGCATCACGCGTAGAGAGTGTACGTGATAATAATGCTGAATGGTGTTGATAAAATCAACATTAAAGCACGGATACGAGTCCTTCACTGCTCCCTTCTACGCATGCAGTCTGCGACCGAAAGATTAATTTAATCTTTTGTCTTTAAGGATAAGAGATTATGAAACTCCTCAAGAACTACGTTCTTATCGTACTTCCAAACTTTTCATGAGTTGAATCTTTAGAGCGTGAAAGAATTGTAATAATCTAAAAGCGATGGCGCAGTTTTTAGTGCTATTGCAATTACTTTAAATTTAGGCAGCTAAAAGATCTCCGGAAGAAGGATGGTCGTTCGAAAATAGATAGTTGCAATTAAAAGACGTTCAGTACCTACAGAAGACGTTCCTACAAGACGAAGACGTTCAGTACCTACAATAATAATGATTTCTTGAACAGGAAGCTTAGTCGCCAACATAGAGATAACATGACCGCAGAAAGTGGGGAGACCTACCAAAATAGTTGTATAATTACCGTGTTCGGTGAGACTTCTTAGCCAATCAATGATTCAACTACGGCTGTGTGACAACGATACTTATCAGCATAGCAGCACTATCATCGTTAAAAAATAGCCTTGTTCATCGCAAAAGTAATTCATCCACGAATTTGAACGCGGCAATTTTCTCCCAAAAAGTGATATAATTGCTGGTTAAACTGGAAATTTTATCATGAAATAATAGCACAAACTTTTTACCAGCTCAATAACGTCACCAGGAAGCAGCTCAGTGCATGCACGGCAGTAATAACCGTCAAGAAAGCAGAGCAAAATATCGATTAACTCGAGCTGCTCAGTTCACACGCGATCTATCACTCCAGAATACAGTTATTACCTCCAGCACATCGAGCCCTGGACTGGTTTAATCATCTAGCTGAGTAGGTCTCGGCCAGGCCTCGTACTTCTTGGTATTTTATATACACTGATGCTAAGTATTGATGTATGTATCCAGGGATTTGGTACCTTATACATACAGATCCTGAGTAGTAATATCTGCATCCAGGGATTTGGAATCTTAAATACACAGATGCTGAGTATGGAAATCTGCATCCATGGATTTGGTACCCTATATACACAGATCCTGAGTGTTAATATCTGCATCCAGGGATTTGGTACCCTATATACACAGATGTTGAGTATGGATATCTGCATCCAGGGATTTGGTACCCTATATACACAGATGCTGAGTATGGATATCTGCATCCAGGGATTTGGTACCTTATATACACAGATCCTGAGTATTAATATCTGCATCCATGAATTTGGTACCCTATATACACAGATCCTGAGTATTAATATCTGCATCCAGGGATTTGGTCCCTTATATACACAAATCCTGAGTGTTAATATCTGCATCCAGGGATTTTGTCCCTTATATACACAGATCCTGAGTGTTAATATCTGCATCCAGGGATTTGGTCCCTTATACACACAGATCCTGAGTATTAATATCTGCATCCATGGATTTGGTACCCTATATACACAGATGCTGAGTATGGATATCTGCATGCAGGGATTTGGTACCTTATATACACAGATCCTGAGTATTAATATCTGCATCCAGGGATTTGGTACCTTATATACACAGATCCTGAGTATTAATATCTGCATCCAGGGATTTGGTACCTTATATACACAGATCCTGATGATTAATATCTGCATCCAGGGATTTGGTACCTTATATACACAGATCCTGAGTATTAATATCTGCATCCAGGGATTTGGTACCCTATATACACAGATGCTGAGTATGGATGTCTGCATCCAGGGATTTAGTACCTTATATACACAGATCCTGAGTATTAATATCTGCATCCAGGGATTTGGTACCTTATATACACAGATCCTGAGTATTAATATCTGCAGGGATTTGGTACCTTATATACACAGATCCTGAGTATTAATATCTGCAGGGATTTGGTACCTTATATACACAGATACTGAGTATTAATATCTGCATCCAGGGATTTGGTACCTTATATACACAGATCCTGAGTATTAATATCTGCAGGGATTTGGTACCCTATATACACAGATGCTGAGTATGGATATCTGCATCCAAGGATTTGGTACCTTATATACACAGATCCTGAGTATTAATATCTGCAGGGATTTGGTACCTTATATACACAGATGCTGAGTATTAATATCTGCATCCAGGGATTTGGTACCTTATATACACAGATGCTGAGTATTAATATCTGCATCCAGGGATTTGGTACCTTATATACACAGATCCTGAGTATTAATATCTGCATCCAGGGATTTAGTATCTTATATACACAGATGCTGAATTTATACGTAAAACCAGGGTTTTTTCCTCCATGCAGTATTTAGTTTATATTTTTATCCTTTATTCCTTATCGGTTTTCAAACGATCTTCCTTTCATTCACACTATAGGATCATACTTTATAACAATGTTACTAATACAAAAATTCCAGATACCATGGCGGCACAAGACTACTTTGCACATCCAAATGCAAATTCAAACAGAGTCCGGCACACATTCGTCATGAGTAAGTGTATATACGGCCCGTGAAGGCCGATACAACAAGAGATCGCACACTCAAAATGCGATCCAGTCCTAAATGGGGCACAAAAACCTAACGCACAAATGCCACCAATTTCCCTAAACGCCCCTCGACTCGGTTGACAGTTACCCCTAAAGCTCGAGAACAAAGCGCTTCTCGAGGCCAAAGCGATTCAAAAAATAATATGTCCTGCTCAGCTCTGTAGAACAAGATTTGATGCGCAACGAGACCAGCCTCTATAAACTATCTCTCGTTCAATTCTCAGTACAGTTTTCTATTTTGCTCTAATGTTAAAACAATACCAAGAACATTTTCCTAGGCCAAAATCGTCACACAACACTCTTTTAATAAGTGTTTAATAAATACGTGTGAGTACATCAGATTCGGACGCATGGCACATGAATGTTGAAACTTCTTATTTTACTACTGCTGAATATATCACCTAATAATACAACAATACGATTTGAAATTGGAAGGACCGAGGCATGTTCAAAAAAGTATAAAATTTGGAATGGGAAAGGCTCTTCAACTCTTTAATTTTAGATATTTTATCGGTATCACTTAGTAAGTGGAATAGTTTAAACCGTTTAGCCAGCGCGCAGAACTGAACTACGTACTACGCCCTAAAGGCGTTTGGAGGCATAGTAGCCTTTCTTGACCAAAGTTACAAAGTGGCATTATTTAAGCATGTGATTCTTAAGACCAGTAACTATATAGAGATGCTACGGCTATTGAGATGTTCTACCTACACGGTGCTCCGACTGCAGAGATGTTTTGAATACATGGTACTACGAATGCAGAGATGTTATGAATACATGGTACTACGACTGTTGAGATGTTATGAATACATGGTACTACGACTGCTGAGATGTTATGAATACATGGTACTACGACTGCAGAGATGTTATGAATACATGGTACTACGACTGCAGAGATGTTATGAATACATGGTACTCCGACTGCTGAGATGTTATGAATACATGGTACTACGACTGCTGAGATGTTATAAATACATGGTACTACGACTGCAGAGATGTTATGAATACATGGTACTACGACTGCAGAGATGTTATGAATACATGGTACTACGACTGCAGAGATGTTATGACTCTGAGATGCCACAACTATAATGTATTTAAGCAACAGAGGCCTATGTCTGAGTTTAGCCATTCTCGTCTACAACCCTCGCTCTACAGGAAACACTATTACGTATTAGAAAAAACCGCGCTGAGCAATCCTCGAATGCGTTGTCTATTTTGTCTATAAAAGCATCACTATGCAGGAAATCGGCACTGGAACTCGCTCGCCTTCGCCACACGGGAGCAACCTGCATGCGGCGCACATCTCAGCAACATCTCGCCGGCTTCTCTAATGTAAATTGCTTCCTAAACCTGAACTGGTTCCCAGCCTCCTAATGAACACGTCTCCCTGCTTACTTGGTCGCATCGAGTTATGATCTGCTTTTTACTGCCCTTAATTATCATGAAATTAGAGTTTGTGAATGTCGTACTCGCCTAAGTTTTGATAATCTTTTTCACTGCCCTTAATTATAATGTAATTAGAGTCTGTGACTCTCGTACTAGCTTTAAGTTTTGATCAGCTTTTTTTGACTGCCGTTAATTATAGTGTAATTAGAGTCTGTGAATGCCGTACTCGCCCTAATTTTTGACAATCTTTTCTACCAATCTTTTTGACTGCCGGTGATTTTAATTAGAGACTTTTAATATCGCAAAATGAACATTTAAACATATGTTCTCGAAAGATGACAACCCAATTCACCGAACATATTATTATTGTCGTTACTATCATCATTCCTGTTAATATGTATTACTATTATAATTATCATTATTACTATTATTACTATCATCATTATTAAGAATAGTGTCGATGGGAGTAAACTGAGGGACAAGAAAGACCCTCTACACGAGGGCTTCTCAACCTTTCTATTGTCGAGTTCCCCTTAGCTTGATAGCGTATCTTCATGTGCCACCAGCACAGTTTAAGGTATAAGAGACTAGAAAAATACACTTAAAGATTAAGATTTATTTATACTGATGCGGTTGTACGTAAATATATATTGAACATTTTAACATAAGAAGTATGTTAAATATTGAACATATGAAGTATGTTAAATTAAATGAAGTTCTGAACGTGGTGAGGGGGAAAATAGAATGAAAGCTCATTGAATAAGAATTCTCTCTCCATATAAGACATTCACAAAATGTAACCCGGTTGGGAAGCCCTGCCGTTTACCCGAGGCAGGGTCAAGGAGTAGGCAGGCAGGCAGGCAGGCAGGCAGGCAGGCAGGCAGGCAGGCAGGCAGGCAAGGGACCGAGCGCGTGTCAGAACCAAAGCGTCGCCACACCAACAAACTTTTCCTTTGTCGTCAACAAGCTGAACGGAACATCAAAGCGTTGCATGTGAGCAGCCTGATGGATGATGGGAACATTCAAGAAGCCCATTATGATAACAATATCAAATGCGAGGCATTCAAGACCTTGGTTTGCATTATGATAACAAAAGTAAATTAATTACGATTACAAAATTAAGATAACCAAAATAAAAATAAATCAATGCTTGGTTTGACAGTTTCAATCCCGATAATATTATCTCCATACAGACAACAATGAACAGTTCAAATACAGTGGTACTGCTCTGCAATAATTAATTCTATGATCGGTAACTTTGCAAGTGGAGTTATAGAGTACAATATCTGAAAGCAGTGCAGACTAAACGCAACGTTCCAAGAAGCTCAACCTGAGTCATTAGAGCTTACCTTAATACAACATAATCGTCTTAATACAATTAATACGTAACAAAATTAATATATCTTAATCTGTTAATCTTAATATAATATAAGACAAAACATAATCCCAGTTAGATATGCAACGGAATGTACTACCTATAGGATAAAATGAATCTTAATCAAATCTACACTAAACAGATCGTCACCTAAAACACTCATGACGCAATACACTAATGTGTACTACAACAGATCGTTACGTATTACAGGTATTATGCAATAAATCATTGGTAAATAAGTAGTATAACCATAGTTATTCATCATACTTATCGTAGAACACTGTTATTAATTATGTGTGTAGTACAAGTACAACTTATCGTTATTTAACACACTTCGATTATTAAGGAATCGTTATTAAATAAGTTCTACGACGAGAGTTATTTCTTATACATACATACTAACTGCATACATACTACTGGAACACATCGTTACGCAACACACGCATAGTCTTCGTTATTAAATAAGTACTATAACGGATACTTACCTACCATACCTACGATATAACACTCCGTTATTAAATATGTACTTCAATCTACCGTTAAGTATGCGGTAGTTTTTCGACATAACATACCGTTATTAAATAGTAGTATAACGGATAGTTACCTACCATACTTGCGACATAACATACGGTTATTAAATAGTAGTATAACGGATAGTTACCTACCATACTTACGACATAACATACCTTTGTCACATAAATACTACAAAGTACCGTCAAGTAACACACGACATAGCAGGTCATCATTAATACGTTCTACAACTTATCGTTACCTACAAAACACAAGAGATGAGCATAAGGTGTGCACGCCTCACAAGAGAGCGTCAGAGCAGGACCAGCGTGGAGAGGGCTGATCGAGGACTACTTAGCGCTGACGGAAGTTCTTGAAGTTCTCGATGTAGCTCGATGTTGCTCATTCATCCATGAGGAGCTTCTGTTGTGCTTTCAGTTCTTCTTGGTCTTCATTTGATTATGCACTGCAACACTTGTGAACTCGTGTCTCAATATCCCTCCTACGCTCATCTTATATTTAAATCAAAGGTACGTATCCGTTACTCATCTCACTCATTCACAAATTACAGGTAGGCATCCGTTACTCATCTCGCTGTTACTCATCTCACTGATCTACAAATTATAGGTACGTATCTGTGACTCATCTCGCTTATCTACGAATTATAGGTAACTATCTGTTACTCATCTCGCTTATCTACAAATTAGAGGTACGTATCTGTTACTCATCTCACTAATCTATATATAATAAGTACGTATCTACGCTAAAATATGCAAATTCAGTTACAGGTTGATCGAACTTCAAGATCCGTAACAATGATTTACTTACAAAGCAATTTCATTAAGAAAGTTAGGGCGGTCGCAACCGAATACATTGTTGAAGTTTCATACCACAAACCAAGTTTTTCGGACGCTGAGGATACTAGGTATTTATTTATACTGCAAGGACTTTTTATTTCCTCACGAGGAGTGAAATTTGGAAATTTCATAATTGGATACAAAAATTAATAATTCATTCGATTACTTATAATTATTTGCGAAAAATTTCACTCACGCTAAAGAAGTCGTTCCAGGAAAGTGAAAGTTAACTCAGTGACTTTCTTAACTCATCGAGGGGCTAATAATTGTGGGTGAAAGCGAAAGTAACAACCATTATTCAGCTCTTCATATAGAGTCACCTCACACATCAAACAGGATTATTTTTAAGAACACCAAACAGCATCAAACACGATACTATTTCCGAGAATACTAACTAAGAACGTCATCTTCCGATGCAGCGCTTGAATATCCGCATGTTAACACTGCAACGACATTCTGGAAAGCTCGAAAATCAATTCTGGAGATCCATAAGAAGTTTTCTAGTGGAAAGAAGCCTCTCAGGTCTGCTGCCTGGAAGCCGTACATTCGCGCCGCCTAATCTGCGTCACCTCACGCATGACAACGCGCCGACTCACACTCTCTTCCAGGGCTCCCACACTGGCCTCCTTCTCGCCTAAGGCCGTGAAAGTTGGCGATTTTAGCCTTCAGATGAAGTTGGGTTGCCTTGTTGCTAAAACCTGAGAAGGTTTGCGATTTTAGTCTTTCAATGAAGTTGGGTTGCCAGACTGGCTTTTTTGTAACAAATACCCCCAAAAATGGGATCTTTGTCATCCGATGAAGTTAAGATGCTAGACTGGCCTTTTTGGCACCACAGCACGCAGAAGTTCGTAGTTTTTGTCCTTTAATATTTGCTTGTCACGCAATGAGTGTTTTGAGTCTTTAACAATAGATTATTTTAGAGAATCCTCAAACAAACACGCAACCCTGATCTTATACAGACTGATTGTCGGCTCAGCGGAGTTTGCGGCCAGCGTGATTGTTGCACGATGGGACTCAAGATTGCTAACGAGCCTTCAAAATGACGTCTTCTTGACTAAAAATAGCGCGAAATGAGGGGCAATAAGTGAACCATTAAGATACATTTCAGTGTTATTTGCCCTCCAACACGACAGCTCGTCTCGACCAGGAGACCACGCGGCGACTCACACACGCACACGTAGAAGGATGTTTTATTCCAAGATTAGATTATATGTTAATTTAAGCCTCTATAACCGCTAAAAAGTGTCCCGAAGAGAGGAAGGAGGAAGGCGCTATTTAGTATGGAGATGAGGGGACGCGGAATCTATGTAGAAGGGGCATAGAGACAATAGGTTGAGAAAGAAGTTTACGAAACAAGATCAAAGTTGAAGAAGAAAGTAGTAGGAGGTGCTGAAAACAGGACAGCAGTGAACCGCAAAAAGGTGGTCCTTAACATAACAGAAATATTTTATTTCAACAAAAAGAAGGCCTACCTAACTCTCAGCTCGGGCCCTCACATTGTCCCACAGGGAGCGCTAATTCCCATAGATACACTGATTAACATTATACTCGTAAGTTAGTTTAAGCCTCCCTAACCGCTACAAAAAAAAGAGCGTATCAAAGAGAGGAAGGAGGAAGGCACCATTTAGTATGGAGATAAGAGAATGGGGAATCTATGCAGAAGGGGCATAGAAACAGTAAGATGAGAAAGAAGTTCATGAAACAAGATCAAAGTTGAAGAAGAAAGTAGTAGGTGCTGAAAAACAGGACAGCAGTGAACCGAAAAAAGATGGTCCGTAACAAAACAAAAACCTATTCTATTTTAACAAAAAGAAAGCCTACCTAACCTTCAGCTCAGGCCCTCACATAGTCCCCCTGGGAGCGCAAATTCCCATAGATACAATAGTTGTATCCCCCTGAGGGGTCCCATAAATACAATAATTGTATCCCTCTGAGGGGGCAAGGCAGCACACAAAACACACATGAAATGATAAAATAGGCAGGCCGCGAGCTAGCAGCTCACACACAAAGGGCAAGGAGGCCCCACAGACACCAAACACACGACCAACAAGATAGCGGCCGTAAATCAAGCAACAACACGCTCTCATCAGTGTCAAGCGCCGGGAATTTCCGAACTATGCAGAGATAACCCTCCCCAATGTTCCCAGGAGCTCTCTGGTACACGCGTTTATCAGCACGCAGGGAAAGACAAGAGACCAAGTTTTTTCCCACGTCGCCAAGAAAACACTTCATCCTGCAATGCAGGCCTCGACCCACACGGTATGTGGCCATCTGTTTACCTTACTCGCTCTTGACAACATCGCTTCGGCTTTCTTTGTAACTGTACGGCCGTTACGTAAAGGTGTTTTTATGATTATTTCTATTTGTATTATAATTAATGCTATTCCAAACCCAGCACCAAAGGCGGTAAAAATCTAAAAAATCGAGGAACGGAAGTACTTTTACGGGACTGGATTTGAGTGATTGTATTTTAGAGGAGATTAGGTGTTAGTTCAAGCCTCGCTAACCGCAACAAAGGCGTTCCAGAGAGAGGAAGGAAGAGGGCATCATTTAGTATGGAATTGAAGGAACGCAGAATTTATGCACAAGGTGCATAGAAACAGTAATTTGAGAAAGAATTTTATGAAACTAAATAAAAGTTGCTGAAAAAAGTAGTATGTGCTGAAAAACCGGACAGCAGTGAACCGAAAAAAGATGGTCCGTAACAAAACAAAAACCTATTCTATTTCAACAAAAAGGAAGCCTACCTAACCTTTAGCTCGGGCAGCTGAATGAAAAATACGATATTTTTTAAGAGAATGACACCTCGTCTGGTTGCAAACATTAACTAATTGATTGATAAAAGATTAATTTTAACCTCCCTTACCAAAGCAGAGATGTTTAAAGAGAGCAAAGATGAACGCACCTTTTATTTGGGAATGCGGAATCTAAGCGCAAGGAGTGTTCCCACACAGGTCCAAACATCAACTAGACTAACGAACTTTCTAAATCGCACCACCTGACAGTAGCATTTCGTCTTGCAACTCCACGCTGTATACACAAGACAAAAACGCTCTCTCAGTTCTAAACGTGGAGAGGGGGAGAACATGGACTGCAAGCTCATTGAATAAGAATTGTTTCTCTACCAAACACCTTCACAAAATGTGATTTACATTCTTTCCGAGGGGGCCTACATCTGCTTATGGTGTTTTTTTTTAAATTCAGTACAGTGAAACACCAACCAACTATTCCACTACAGATAATTATAACGATTACATTGACGTAACGAGGCGAGATGAGGTTTCTTTTCTGTGGCCACCGTGGCCGAGTGGTTGAGAGTGCGTCCTTCACGGGAAGGTGTTGGCGGTTCGAATCCCGGCGCCGCGCGGTGATTTCTCCCCGTTAGGAATAGGAAAAACTCAGCCACTATTCCCCACTCTACCCAGGTGTCGGTAATGGGTACCGGCTTGACCGAGGGTATCCATTCATTGCGTCCTGGAGTTATTCATAAGGCATTTGAAAACCGAAGTACAAGATGCTACGTATCAGGCTTAATTGGAATAAAGCATCCTTCTCTTACCCATCTCCCCTGTTCCCATCATGACCTGCTACCTACACCAGCTGTGCCGTCTAAACACATAAAATTAAACGTGGGATCTTCTCTTACAAAGTGCAACGCCCTGCTGCTGCGTCACGACGAACTTGTTTTCACAAACACCACCGGAGAAGCGTATGAAAGTGTCAGGAAAAACACGAAATGAATAAAAAGAAACAATGGAAAATGAGAAAGGAAACTTTGTGAACTACGTGGTCTTCATGTTGACACTGGCGATGGAAAGGTGAGACGGAGGTGCTAAAATGCTTCACATTTATTAAAGTTCTACGTCAGTTACATTATGCAACTTTCATGATAAAAAGTAGTTTCAACTATCATCTAAGATAATCGCTGATAAATTCCAGTTTCTGCCGGATTTTTTTAGATCTCTAATATCAGTATTCCCCCAGAATACCTAAGCGTACATCGGTAAATGTGAACAAATCTTTCAGTTACTCTGTGAAGAACAACTGCATTTGTCAGAGCAAAACACCGGTAAACTCGAGCTTCAAAACAACAACTATAAAATCCCTCGAAACACATCAGCCCTGATTGGAACAGGAAATTCGCGAGCAAAAAAATAAACGTTGCTCTGCAGAAACAGAAGCGCTCGGAGCCACGCGATCGGAACGGGAGAAGCAAACCTGATTCTGATAATCGCGATGTCGTGACCCTTTGAGCACCTGCAGGGTTTTGACCCCAGTTCTGTAGGGTACCAGCAGGTGGAGGGTATAGCAAAGTACACACATGTGTAACACAGGAATAAGAGCGCCCATGTAATACAGGAATAAGAGCGCCCGTGAAATACGAATCTACGAAACTTTTTGACCATTGACGCGGTTATTGTATAGGGTTTTGCTCCTCCCTATATAATAATTGTCAATGGTCAAAAAGTTTGGCGAAAACGGTTATTGTATAGGGTGGCGCAATAGTTACCGTTTCTGCGAAACTTTTTTGGCCATTGACACGGTTATTATATGAGGTGGCGTAAAAAGAACGCATAGATTTTATTTACATTTTATCAGAGCGGGAATGGAATTACGAATTATACTAGTTATAACTAGTGAAATTCAATAAAATCAATTATACCACTTTGAAATCTTTTGCGTTCTTTCTGCGTCACTCTTTAATACCTATTCGGTACCAATTAATGACCTTTATGTTGAGAATTATTAAAAAACTTCTGATGAAAATATTTTGACGGATCAATATTGTTGGAAATAATTCTTTTCCAATCTTTATATTCCGAAGGGCTTAAAAATAAATTATGTTCACCGTATTACTGGTTTTTCTCTATGCCGTACATTTGAGATTCTCTAGAAATCATACAGTAAGTAATATTTTGCGACTTTCTAGCATAAGTATTGTTGACCTGTCCCGTAAGTAATATTTCAAGACCTCTCAATACAAGTATGAATACCTGTCCCTAGAAAGGAAAAGAGCGCAAAACTCATGAAGCTTCCAATACTTAGTGAGTGGTAAAGGAGACATGACTATTCCGTCTACTTTTTTGTTATAAAGTTACTCCACATTCGGCACATAAATATCATGTGAACGAAATTCGGTACAAAAGTTCTCGTTCTCGTCCATAAGAGCAGCACCAGAGGACGGCACCGAACCTATCGCGCCGACCTTTCGTCTGAGCCACGGGCCAGAAATAGAGAGTACGAGTGTAAGCGACACTGCTTAGCAACGTTACCAGGTACTGATGATTGATTGATTGACTGTAAGAAAGTTTTAGGCTCCCACAAGAAAGATATTCAACGGCAGGAAGGATGAAGGCACCATATAGTATGGAGTTAAGGGAACGTGGAATCTATACACAGAGTGCATAAAAACAGTAAGATGAAAAAGAAGTTCATGAAACAAGATAAAAGTTGAAGAAGAAAGTAGTAGGTGCTGAAAAACAGGACTGCAATCAACCGAAAAAAGATGGTCCGTCACAGAATAAAAAAAACCTATGCTATTTCAACAAAAAGAAGGCATACTTAACCTTTTGCTCGGGATCTCACTCCCAGGGACCAAAGACCAACCTCCACAGCGCTAAAGACCAACCTCCATAGCGCTAAAGACCAACCTCCACAGCGCTAAAGACTAACCTCCACAGCGCTAAAGACTAACCTCCACAGCGCTAAAGACCAACCTCCACAGCGCTAAAGACCAACCTCCACAGCGCTAAAGACTAACCTCCACAGCGCTATAAAGAACGACCTCCACAGCGCTAAAGACCAACCTCCACAGCGCTAAAGCGAGCATCAGGAGTCAAATGGGCCCAACGCAGCCGCTATTTTCTACGGCCTGTCAAAAAGAGACGACTGCCGCACTAAATTCAGTGGCGTGCCAAGAATGGTTGCACACAAGAACGGGTGAGGCTAAAACCTCTGAGATTTTAAAATCCCTTCGGTTGTTTTTAAATTTATCGGCAACGCGTTCACAATATATTGAACATAATAGTGCATCTTATAATAGAGTTGAAGATAGGATGCTCTAGACTTCGTTGAACTTATTCGGGCCCATAAGTGGCTTATCCAAATGAGTCCAATGTAATAATAGACTTAATAAGCAGCCTTCTCGATGTTTTACTCGAGGTAATTCAATTAAAAAAAAATAATCAAAAGAATTGCTCAATATTGAGTTCAAACGACAATTGTGCCATAGCATACATTAGTATTGCCTAAATATGTTTGCACGACGAAGATTTTAATAAAAAAACTGAGCATGCAAACATATTAAGGCACTGTTAATGTATGATATTAATATTGGAGGATTTAATAGAAGGATTTTATTTATTTATTTATATTTATTTATTTAAAAGGATTTCATTTATTTGATAGCAGGAGGATTTAATTAACTTTTAGGAGGATTTTAATGAAAAAACATGAATATAAAATGAGTAAGGAACATTGCCACCAAATGAATTTGTGGAGAAACCATTTTTGGCAGATAGCGGGTGTGTTTACATCTCTTCAAGAGCGACAGACGCACGGCTTGAATACGGCATAAGTATTGCTCAAATGTGTTTGCATGTTGAGGATTTCAATAAAAGAACAAAGCATAAAATGTGTAAGAAACTAGGACACGAACTCTGTTCTTTTAATAAAAGAACAGAGTATAAATGTACAAGAAACATTGTCATGATCTCAGTTCTTTTAATAAAGCAACCAAATGTAAATAAAGAAACATGGGAACAAACTCAGTTCTTTTAGTAAAACAACAAAATATAAAATGAGTAATGAAAAACGCACGAACTCTGCTCTTATAACAAAACAACAGAGAGCACAAAATGAGTTAGAAACATTGGGACGAAATTAATTCAAGAATAAACCATTTTTGGCAGCCCACGGGAGTGTTTACAGCTCTTCAAGACCAGCAGCGGCCGCGCCTCCGACACCGCAGCGATGAACTCAACGTTTATGCGGTCCGCATAGATAAAATGCTCTCATCATAAAGCCCTCCACGGGGTACACGTCAATAAAAGATTAAGTCCACTTAACGTAATTCGTAAGCGAAACGTTAGGTTTATATTTGAAGAGTGGGGTCACGCTATTTGTTGTTGAGTGGGGTCACGCTATTTGTTGTAGAGTGGGGTCACGCTATTTGTTGTAGAGTGGGGTCACGCTATTTGTTGTAGAGTGGGGTCACGCTATTTGTTGTAGAGTGGGGTCACGCTATTTGTTGTAGAGTGGGGTCACGCTATTTGTTGTAGAGTGGGGTCACGCTATTTGTTGTAGAGTGGGGTCACGCTATTTGTTGTAGAGTGGGGTCACGCTATTTGTTGTAGAGTGGGGTCACGCTATTTGTTGTAGAGTGGGGTCACGCTATTTGTTGTAGAGTGGGGTCACGCTATTTGTTGTAGAGTGGGGTCACGCTATTTGTTGTAGAGTGGGGTCACGCTATTTGTTGTAGAGTGGGGTCACGCTATTTGTTGTAGAGTGGGGTCACGCAGTTTATAGAGTGGGGTCACGCAGTTTATAGAGTGGGGTCACGCAGTTTATAGAGTGGGGTCACGCAGTTTATAGAGTGGGGTCACGCAGTTTATAGAGTGGGGTCACGCAGTTTATAGAGTGGGGTCACGCAGTTTATAGAGTGGGGTCACGCAGTTTATAGAGTGGGGTCACGAAGTTTATAGAGTGGGGTCACGCAGTTTATAGAGTGGGGTCACGCAGTTTATAGAGTGGGGTCACGCAGTTTATAGAGTGGGGTCACGCAGTTTATAGAGTGGGGTCACGCAGTTTATAGAGTGGGGTCACGCAGTTTATAGAGTGGGGTCACGCAGTTTATAGAGTGGGGTCACGCAGTTTATAGAGTGGGGTCACGCAGTTTATAGAGTGGGGTCACGCAGTTTATAGAATGGGGTCACGCAGTTTATAGAGTGGGGTCACGCAGTTTATAGAGTGGGGTCACGCAGTTTATAGAGTGGGGTCACGCAGTTTATAGAGTGGGGTCACGCAGTTTATAGAGTGGGGTCACGCTCTAACAATCACCGGTGTGAAACGAGTCGCTAAAATTTGCAAAAAGGTAAAATTTGAACACCACAATATGGCAGCCCGAGTAGATCATCAATTAAGAAGCGCAGCTACACATACAATTGCATCACTGATGGTACGTAGCGCAGAGTCCTACATTAGAACAAAGATATACGCACGGGAGACATTAGATGCACGGCTAGAGGTGCCTTGGAGCCCCTCTAGAGTCCAGCCTATATATGTACCTAGGTAACCTGGAGTACACCTATTAAGTCCAGACCACCTAGAGTACACCTATTAAGTCCAGACCACCTAGAGTACACCTATTAAGTCCAGACCACCTAGAGTACACCTATTAAGTCCAGACCACCTAGAGTACACCTATTAAGTCCAGACCACCTAGAGTACACCTATCAAGTCCAGACCACATAGAGTACACCTATCAAGTCAAGACCACCTGGAGTACACCTATTAAGTCCAGACCACCTAGAGTACACCTATTAAGTCCAGACCACCTAGAGTACACCTATTAAGTCCAGACCACCTAGAGTACACCTATTAAGTCCAGACCACCTAGAGTACACCTTTTAAGTCCAGACCACCTAGAGTACACCTATTAAGTCCAGACCACCTAGAGTACACCTATTAAGTCCAGACCACCTAGAGTACACCTATTAAGTCCAGACCACCTAGAGTACACCTATTAAGTCCAGACCACCTAGAGTACACCTATTAAGTCCAGACCACCTAGAGTACACCTATTAAGTCCAGACCACCTAGAGTACACCTTTTAAGTCCAGACCACCTAGAGTACACCTATTAAGTCCAGACCACCTAGAGTACACCTATTAAGTCCAGACCACATAGAGTACACCTATCAAGTCCAGACCACATAGAGTACACCTATCAAGTCCAGACCACCTGGAGTACACCTATTAAGTCCCGACCACCTAGAGTACACCTATTAAGTCCAGACCACCTAGAGTACACCTATTAAGTCCAGACCACCTAGAGTACACCTATCAAGTCCAGACCACCTAGAGTACACCTATCAAGTCCAGACCACCTAGAGTACACCTATCAAGTCCAGACCACCTAGAGTACACCTATTAAGTCCAGACCACCTAGAGTACACCTATTAAGTCCAGACCACCTAGAGTACACCTATCAAGTCCAGACCACCTAGAGTACACCTATTAAATTAAAACCCCCAAAGCACACCTATTAAATTAAAAACCTCAAAGTAGACCTATTAAGCAAGAGAACCTCGACAGCACGGGCTGCATGTGTTGACTTGGCCGAACATTCATCGCTTTTTAATCGCGCCCAGAATATCGCGCGTTAATTTAGATCTGGGACCGGCGTGTGTGCGGCGTGCGCTCGTAGCTCTCGGTAAGAGGTAAGGCGCTAGTAAATGGGTTACCACAATTAAATAGTGTACCACAAATAAATAGTGTACCACAATTAAATAGTGTACCACAATTAAAAAGGTTACAACAATTAAATAAGTTCCCATACTCAAATAAATAGGTTTCCACACACAAATAAATAGGTTGCCACAAATAAATAGGGTACCACAAATAAATAGGGTACGGTGGTAAGGCGCTGAGTCGTGCGGGACGTAACTTGCGCCGATGTTGCACGACTTACGGTGGCTTTGAAGGTAGAAGAACTCGCGAAAAGAATTATTTGTTGACGTCAAGATCGCTTTAGTGTTTCTGGAAATGTAGATTAGTAAATGTACACCATGCATGTGCTACATGCATGCACATCATACATGAAGTACGCTGTACACACACACACATGTACACCATCAATCATTAGATGGATGCAGTGCACATCAAACGCTCACAACGGCAACGGCCTAAACATCTTAACGCTGAGCTGCCCAGACGCGTACAAACAGCGTGAAGTATGAGCTACACACTTAATTAAGAGTATATCGTCCGCTGCACATTTTCAGAGGACTAACCCGCTATATAGTGTCTGGTTGTCCCTCAAAGTTTATCTAGAAGCGAGCAAAAATTGAGGAAAACAAAAATGATTTATTGAATAATATAAGATGGTTTTAGCATCCCGTATCACAACAGAGATGTTCAAAGAGAGGAAAGAAGGATGAAGGTACCGTTTAGTTTTTGTAAGTACTAAACCGCAAAATAGGGTCTGGTTTTCCATCAAAGTTAATCTAGAAGCGTTTATCTATTAACTTGAGAAAAACGTAACCAACAAAGTATATCTAGAAGCGAAACGAAAATTGAGGAAAACGTAAATTTTTGGTTGATTTATAAATTTGTTTAGCCTCCCTCACCACAACAAAAAAGCTCGGAGAGAGGAAGGAAGGAAGGATGAAGGCCCCATTTAGCACGGATTTAAGGGAGGAAAGAGTAACTTTGGGTAGGAAATTTCCAGAGAGGTGGGTGAAATTAACACCTCGGTGTTAGGTGAGGGATCTGCAGTGCGCAGTGAGGGGGGGAGACGTCTAGTCATCGTGTGTGTCTAGAACATATCACAAGTCGGTTTTTTTGCGTGTCGGTGCTAGCATGGTCAGTAGTCTTCAGACCTGCAGTGCATAAGTAAATGCTGACATGTTTGGAGCTGAAATGCACCATATAAGTAAATGCTGACATGTTTGGAGCTGAAATGCACCATATAAGTAAATGCTGACATGTTTGGAGCTGAAATGCACCATATAAGTAAATGCTGACATGTTTGGAGCTGAAATGCACCATATAAGTAAATGCTGACATGTTTGGAGCTGAAATGCACCATATAAGTAAATGCTGACATGTTTGGAGCTGAAATGCACCATATAAGTAAATGCTGACATGTTTGGAGCTGAAATGCACCATATAAGTGAATGCTGACATGTTTGGAGCTGAAATCCACCACATAAGTAAATGCTGACATGTTTGGAGCTGAAATGCACCATATAAGTGAATGCTGACATGTTTGGAGCTGAAATGCACCATATAAGTAAATGCTGGCATGTTTGGAGCTGAAATGCACCATATAAGTGAATGCTGACATGTTTGGAGCTGAAATGCACCACATAAGCAAATGATAACATATTTAGGGCTGAAATGTACCATATAAGCTTTTACTGACGGAGTTAGAGTTGGAATGTACTGTATAAGTAATTACTGACATAGTTAGAGCTGAAATATACCATACAAGTAAATGTTGACAAAATTACAGCTGTTGTGTGGCCAAAGGCTTGTGCGACACAAATTTAGAGCACAGAGATGAATAAAATATTACAAAAACAAGAAAGATGAAAAATACATGAAACAAAAAATAGGAAAAACAATGAAAGTAGGACCACATATATAGCCTTGCGCTAGCGCACACATCTCTCCATTTACAAAGTTACCCATGATTCAGCGCGACGTTGAGCACTTCACTCGTGAGATCAGAGGAACAAAGTAAGACACAGCCCGCCACAGTACGGGGAACGGAAGAAGATCTGGTCGAGGTAAACTCAATAAAGTCAAAAAGTTAAACGCGCAAACCGCTGAGTTAATATGACACATTCACCCAGCTCTCAGAAAAAAATTACGTCATTGTCTGCAACACTAACCTTCTATTTGTGGTAACATTTATTTGTGGTAACCTAGTTATTTGTGCCAACATTTGTGATAGCCTAGTTGTTTGTGCCAACATTTGTGGTAACCTAGTTATTTGTGCCAACATCTGTGATAACCTAGTTGTTTGTGCCAACATTTGTGGTAACCTAGTTATTTGTGCCAACATTTGTGATAACCTAGTTGTTTGTGCCAACATTTGTGGTAACCTAGTTATTTGTGCCAACATTTGTGATAACCTAGTTGTTTGTGCCAACATTTGTGGTAACCTAGTTATTTGTGCCAACATCTGTTGTAACCTAGTTATTTGTGCCAACATCTGTGGTAACCTAGTTATTTGTGCCAACATCTGTGGTAACCTAGTTATTTGTGCCAACATCTGTGGTAACCTAATTATTTGTGCCAACATCTGTTGTAACCTAGTTATTTGTGCCAACATCTGTTGTAACCTAGTTATTTGAGCCAACATCTGTGGTAACCTAGTTATTTGTGCCAACATTTGTGGTAACCTAGTTATTTGTGCCAACATCTGTGGTAACCTAGTTATTTGTGCCAACATTTGTGGTAACCTAGTTATTTTTGCCAACATCTGTGGTAACCTAGTTATTTGTGCCAACATTTGTGGTAACCTAGTTATTTGTGCCAACATTTGTGGTAACCTAGTTATTTGTGCCAACATCTGTGGTAACCTAGTTATTTGTGCCAACATTTGTGGTAACCTAGTTATTTGTGCCAACATCTGTGGTAACCTAGTTATTTGTGCCAACATCTGTGGTAACCTAGTTATTTGTGCCAACATTTGTGGTAACCTAGTTATTTGTACCAACATTTGTGGTAACCTAGTTATTTGTGCCAACATCTGTGGTAACCTAGTTATTTGTGCCAACATTTGTGGTAACCTAGTTATTTGTGCCAACATCTGTGGTAACCTAGTTATTTGTGCCAACATCTGTGGTAACCTAGTTATTTGTGCCAACATTTGTGGTAACCTAGTTATTTGTGCCAACATCTGTGGTAACCTAGTTATTTGTGCCAACATTTGTGGTAACCTAGTTATTTGTGCCAACATTTGTGGTAACCTAGTTATTTGTGCCAACATCTGTGGTAACCTAGTTATTTGTGCCAACATTTGTGGTAACCTATTTATTTGTGCCAACATTTGTGGTAACCTAGTTATTTGTGCCAACATTTGTGGTAACCTATTTATTTGCGGTACCCTATTCATTTGTGCTAACTCGTTCATTTGTTGTAGCCTATTCAATTGCGGTAACGTATTTAACTGTGGTAACCTATTTAATTGTGGTAACCTATTAAATTGTGGTAACCTATTTAATTGTGGTAACCTATTAAATTGTGGTAACCTATTTAATTGTGGTAACCTATTTAATTGTGGAAACCTATTAAATTGTGGTAACCTATTTAATTGTGGAAACCTATTAAATTGTGGTAACCTATTAAATTGTGGTAACCTATTTAATTGTGGTAACCTATTAAATTGTGGTAACCTATTAAATTGTGGTAACCTATTTAATTGTGGAAACCTATTAAATTGTGGTAACCTTAAAGACCGGGTACCTACATCACACCAACCTGTGCAACTTCATCACTCATTTTCGCCAATTACCGTAAACCTATACGAAAATTATAGGCTCAGTCCTTTTAGTAATTTAGCTAGAATGTACGATAATACTACACAAACATTACCAGCTCCCTGCAAATTCGTCTTTCAATTGCACATACACTACTAATATACGCAACATAGAAACCGTTCACTAAGTAATATGCCTCACCGACTGGCCTCAATGTCACGGACAAATCAAGAATTAAGTACTCGTAATATCGTTCACCAACAGAGAAACCATAAACTAAGTAAGATCACAGAGAAACCATAAACTAATTAAGATCACAAAGCAATCCTAAACTAAGTAGTATCACTCACCAACTGTCTTCAAGATTGCAAAAAAAGTCATAAACTAAGTAAGAACACAAACAAATCACGAACGAAACAGGAACACTCACGCACTGTCTTGTGGTTCTCGAAGTCGTCATAAGCTAAGTAAGATCACTTATCACCGGGATTTAAGACCACAAAGAAACCAACTAAGTGAGATCACAAATTAATCCTAAACTAAGTAATATGACTCACCCACTGTCTTGAGGATCTCGAAGTCGTCGAGTGTGTAGTCCTTCTCGTACTCCCCCAGCAGCGTGCCTAGCGCACCTCTCCGCACGCCTGCCTTCGACATCTCCAGTCCTCTTGTTCCCTCTTTGGTGAAGCTCTCTATTTCTCTGCAGGTAATCCGTTTCTTTATCTATCTGCCTCTCTTGTTAATCACTTTATGAATCGGTTTATTCTGGAGCATGTATTCCGTTTCTGTCTATCTGCCTCTCTTGTTAATCACTTTGTGAATGTGTTTATTTCTTTGCTTGCATTCCGTTTCCAAATTTATCTACCACTATTGTAATTAAGTTCATGTATTGCTGTGTTTTTCTTCAGTTGTTATTATTCCGTTTGATTCTGAAGTTGTTTCATTAATTATCCTGTAATTAATCCGTAGTAATTTCATTTGTGAATCGATGCGGTAAATTTTAACTACGGTAATTCTGGTAATGAATTAAGGAATAATATTTACCGGCAGCTATTTCGTCAATGAGTCTATTAATGAGCACTAGCTGCAGTAGAACATTAAAATTGTTGCTCTGCTATGCAGAACGCAGCAGCAACTTCAGCACACACTTAACCATCACTGGGTAGGAAAGAAAATCACTTTTTTAATACACTTCTGAGCAATACTTTGCAGAGAAAAAAGCTATGGAATATCTAAGGAGAACCACTATCTAAACTATCACTATCTATATCTAAACACCACTCACATGAATGATTTTGAAGCAATAATAAGCACAGAAAAAAATTATAGAATATCTAAGTTCAATTTAAACACTATTCACATTAATGATTTTGAAGCAATACTAAGCACAGAAAAAAATTATAGAATATCTAAGCAGAATTTAAATACCACTTACAGGAAGGATAAATATAGAAGCTGACTGCTTCAATGACTTGAAAATTATCAGGTCAGGTCAACGGAACCACCGGCTTTGTGAAACCTTGATAAAATCTCGGGTAGACATCGGTCGATACGCGCTTCTACTGACGATAAAACCATATCAATACTTAGTGAACGTACCCGGAAAGTGCGTTATGTGCAAGACCTGCGCATTCCTTCAACTGATATGCTAATACTAATGATAAGATTCGCAAAGAACCGCAAGCATTCAAGTTAATCCTTCACGTAATTTATCCGGACACTTGCAAGACTTTATTTCGACCTTACTTCCCCACCGTGCTGCTCGCCAAACGCGTCCAGCGTCAGTACCTACTCCGTTTTCAGAAACCTCACTTTTGAGTAACAAGAAAATCATTTCATACATTGTGCCTGCAATGAAACAAATGAAGCCGTAATGTAACTAAATAAACCATAAAATAACAAAATACACCATAAAATAACAAAATAAGCCATAAAACTAAAACTAAATAAAAAACTATGGCCATAAAACTAAATAAGCCATAAAATAACTCAACAAGACATAAAATAACTAAATAAGGCATTAAATAACATTCAGCCATAAACTAAATAATCAATCAAAAAAACAACAAATAAAGTCATAAAACAACTAATAAAGTCACAAAATAACTAATGAAGCCATAAAATAACTAATGAAGCCATAAAATAACTAATGAAGCCATAAAATAACTAATGAAGCCATAAAATAACTAACGAAGCCATAAAAAGTCAACAAAGCAATAAAAAAACTAATTAAGCCACAAAATAACCAATAAAAGAGAAGCGAGCTTGGAAGCATGGTCTGTCCCTAGTATAATGAAAATAAGACTTTTGAAATATAATAAATTCCAAAAGCAGTTCGAATATAGTACAGCGGAATGATCGTCTGTATTTATTGATTAAATGCAATTACATGCACATAACATCAATTTCCACCAGAGAAATCGCGTACACGATGAACAATTATTGCACAGCACCCTATACCGTCATGATACTGACTCAAGTACTACAAAACACAACACACGAGCAACACACCAACACAGACACATGCACAACCACCCCACACACCACCACACAGTACAATGAAGGCAGGAGGAGCGTCACTATGCCGCCCACACAACACACACGCCCCACACACCACACACACAACACACACACAACACACCAGTCACAATACAGACAGAATACCACTTTCGTTTCGTCCCTCACTTGAGGGGAGCGCGCACTGGGTTGCGTGCGGTGAGGGAAGTGAGGGGTGCGGTGTCTGTCTTGGGTGTCTCAAGTTGTTGAATATATCTGATTATTGCTAATAATCATAATTTTATTGACGATGAATTCAGTGATTAGTGGTAAAGATGATTATTTTGTCCATGTTTAATTCGGTAATTAATGTCAATTATTACTTTTATTTTATTTGTGATCAATTCGGTGATTAATGCCAAAACTCGTAATTTTATTTAGGATAAATTCAGTGATTGATACTAATAATCATAATAACATTTATGATCAATTCAATGATTAAACTTCCACGCAAAAAACTACGAAGTTAGCTTGAAAAAAACAGCGTCAAAAAGTTTTACGCAAAAAAAACTAAGATACAAACTTACAATTTTTCACAACGCAATACCGACGAAAGCAGCAAACTTGCCATTTTTGTGCGAAACAAAGCGACCACGCACGCATGATCTCACTATCAGCCACACGCAACAACACACTTATCGGTCAGCTTAGGTAGCGAATGTGTGCGTGCGTACGTACATATCAGCTGAGGTACGTAGTGTGTACCACGGTATGCTACCATGGTGTGTACTCGGAGAAGCGTTCGACAACAATACATCTACGTACACAGTGTAGTGTGTGCGTTTTTTTCTTTTTGTGCACACAACACGTTCATGATAAATTTATCTGCATTGCAATGAACTTAGCGAGACAAAACAGCATTTTAAATACGAAGTATTTGCGTCGTCTGCTATTGAAGCTTAGCCCATATTTCCAGCGCCCCAATTATTTGAAGGTATTCTTCAGTGCTGCGGTCAAACACCTATGGTAATAGTTCAACACACACGCAGGTCAGCAAAAATTATGATCAAGAAGGAAGGTCAATTCATAACCAAACGCGAGGAAAAATATCAGTGGAAATTTAAATAAATAGAAGAAATCTACGGATTGAACGTATCGCGGATACGCTTTGTCTACATCTTATGGTTTGTGTATCAGTTTAGAACGCATACAGTTAAAAATACGTAAAATCTAGTGGGTTGTAATGAATTTCACCAATCAACTTTTCTTTCTATATAAACTTTTCCTTATCTTTCTTATAATAGTGGATGTCACCGCAATCCTTGAATTTTATCATTTGAATTTCAAAAGCGGACTTGATTAGTCGTATTTGCCCATCATACGAGTATAAAGTAATGTACGAGGTTGGAAATATTCCTGTACTGCACCAAAACTAAAAATTCAAGACATTTCAAAAGCTATCTGTATTTTGACGACAGTTTGGGCACGTGATAGGCTGTAATGTTTAGTTTACCACCTAAAAAATGTGCTAGGATTTGTTACATGCATACATACATATACCGGGCTTATCCTCCCTATGGGAGGGTAGCCGACAGCAGGCCACAATCACCACACTTAGTCACTAGGAGGCGAGAGAGGCAGCACTGGCCGCACCTGAACTGCCAGGATCAGCAGCAGCCCAGCACAACCACCTTCCACAGTCAGGCCCGACAGCCACAGCTGGTTTACTCCGACCGCTTCATTGAGTGCAGCCCCTCCCCCCGCACATGACAGGTCAACCCCATCACACGCGGGCAGCTTCCAGTAACGCGTCAAAAATAAAATTACCTCCTTATACACTTGAATCCGAAGGAAAAAAAATTTCAATTTTCCAACCACGAAGGGTTCGACGAATGCATGCAGGATTTGTTAAAAGAGAAATTAATGAATAAAGTTGGTGGATCATTTGATTGATTATGCTTACATTCCGCCAGGAGAACAGCATAACCTAACGTGATTCTGACTCATGCCGTAATTCTTCCTCATATCGGCAGGACCCCAATAAAAATGAAATTATGAACATCAATGTAAAAAAAGATAAATAGAATTAATTGCAAAGCCGATACATAACTTTTACAACACATTTATAAATAACTGGTTACAATTCCACGAAACTTGAGATTATCCTGATAAAAGAAAAATTATTTACCGGAATAAATGGTCTACTTGTCACTAAAAATCATTTTAACATTCAAAGGAATATCGCAGTTTCAAATATTATCAGCAAAACATGTCATTCCCGACAAAACAATAAAACTTTAAAACAAGCATTAAATCCTCGGGCATCTGAGCAGTAACCAATTTCATGTAGTCGCACACTTTAAGTAACTTTTTAAACTCGGCACAATCCATACACTGTTAACCCGCGCACGGTCGCGCATCCTCAGAAAAGTAGTCAATTTACCCGCGTTACTCTGCCGTTCCCTGTTCACTTACCGTAATAGGCAGAGATGTAAAAATATGAAGTAATGAGTAAAAAATGTTGCTTTACACTTTGATGTTGTCAGATTTTTGATAACTTAAACCGTTTCTTTGTAATATGGAGTCAAACTCCGTAGATTTTTGCACAACATTGCTTCAAAGAGATCAATGGCCATTTTTGTGTTTTGGGAACAATGTAATTTTTTTCACTGCTATTTTATGCAGAAAATCCTTCCAAACCTGGTGATGTTTTTATTTTTCCTCTACAACAATTAGAAAAAAAGTTATGACCATTTATGTCTACTAGGTGTTATCCATTCTTCGTTTTAGTTCCTACATAAATGCATGTTTGCATGTCTGGTTATATTACTGTAAGTATAGTGTTTCGAAACTTGTAATTTTCACACAATATGAATAAAATACTGCTCTACACGCTACTGACTTCAGATTTGTCTTATTTGCCATTTTTACGAAATAAGGCGAAATAAGGCCCTGAGTAGTTTCGCTGGTAACTGAGGCTGCCACTGACTGTTCGCACGCACACCCTCTCACGGTCGCCTCATTTACCACACTGACTGTGCTTACCCCTCCCAACTTCCAAGTGGTTGGAGCTCTGCCTTAACCCCCACAATGTGGGGGTTTCTGGCTCCAGCTGTGTAGCACTCGCTGAGACGATCATTTTGGTGTATAACAACTTGGGGTTATGCCTTACGTCTGGCAACCAGTGAGCCTGGTAAATGAGGCGACCAGTTACAGTGCGCGGGTTAAAGTGATCAAAGAGGAACTAAAATGTTTTCTACCTCACCTTCAAAAATTCTGCAGTAAGGTAGGTAGCTACCTAGGTTTCAACAGTAAATAAGCTAATAGAAAATGCTTATTTCTCTCAGAATGGCTAATGGAAGGAAAACAGCGAAAAAAATAACACCTTCAACGACGAACAAGGTTGTTTCAGGACCACACTCCGAGTGAACATTCCCCATTCACAGGTATACATTCTCGGTGACCTTTGAAGTTCGGTGAGAGATCATTGCACTTTCGTACGAGACGAACACTTCCAAACAAAAGCGTTTCAATGCATGATAAGTCAGGATGAGTTTACTTCGGTAACGGTCTAAGTAATGTCTGGTCAGGCGAAAGCTTGCTCGCTGCAGGCACCAAGTGAGAGGCTAACAACTGCACGACTACGTTTAGCATACACGCACAACCGTCCCCATTGCCACGCGGATCACGACTGACTGCCTGGTTTGTAAACCAAGAAGCATGATCTATATAGGTCTGAATTCTTCGTATGGAGTACCAGTACACCTGAATAACACCCATCAATGGATGAAGACTAAAAAAAAAAATAAGCCGACATTTTTCTCGCAGGCTAGCGCCCTTTTGACTTTACCTGAGCACTGTTGTACTGAAGGAATTTTCCGCTGAAACTGGTTGCTAGCAGCTGGTTTTGATCTCTCCACGTTCATGCGCACCATTTTGGAAGCATTTAAAAAGCAAAACTAGAATTGTCATTGTCATTGTATTGGTTTCCAACTTTAATCAATCACTATTTCATTTGAGGATAACTCAAATAAGTACAACAAACCCGTAATTAGACTATATCCCTTATTTAATAAAACGCCACGTGTCTCCTTAAATTTCTAAATAAATAAATGAATTTACATATACTTCTATGCGCAATTTCTCCAATGTTATTTCCATGGAAATCTCATTAAAAATATTAAATTTGTGGAGAATTTTATGCACTAGCCATCAATGCTGTATAATAAAATGCCAGGTGACTCATTAAATACACAAATAAATAAATATATATATATATACATATTTATACATATTTTGTACGTAATTTCTCCTACGTTAATACATTTAGACAGCTTTTAATTGGTTGGTCCGCTGCTCTTTCACGCTTTTAAAGGATGCTTAATGACCGTATCTGTGATACGAATTTCAACTGCGCACAAGTTTCTAGAACATTTTAATCGCTAGTACTATTACGATGGATATATTTGTTTGTCAAAAAAAGAAATTATATGTAAAATATGCTACAGAAATTTTCCCTTTCATCTACCTTGAAGTGCATTGAAGAGGATTAAAATTAAGGAAAGAACAAGAAACTCGGTACAAATTGTTATATTTCAGTGGTATTGTACAAAGCTAATATCCACAACAAAACGACGCTTCACAAATCAGGAAAACGATTGTAGCTCTTTTTTCAAAGTATTCAATCTGAACTGCATGTCTTCGTGCCAGGCAGACGACCTTCCGATAATTGAAAAATAATCTAAACATATGCTCAAGAAAAGTTAATCAAAGCGTTGTTGCCGTTGATATTAATGAACTTTTTTTCAAAAGCGGGCTAACAATTTATGGGGCTGCTAAAGCGTGAGGTCTACCGCACTATAGCGTGAGATCTACCTTTATCTAGTACTATAGCGTGAGATCTACTTCTAGCTAGTACTATAGCGTGAGATCTACTTCTAGCTAGTACTATAGCGTGAGATCTACTTCTAGCTAGTACTATAGCGTGAGATCTACTTCTAGCTAGTACTATAGCGTGAGATCTACTTCCAGCTAGTACTATAGCGTGAGATCTACTTCTAGCTAGTACTATAGCGTGAGATCTACTTCTAGCTAGTACTATAGCGTGAGATCTACTTCTAGCTAGTACTATAGCGTGAGATCTACTTCTAGCTAGTACTATAGCGTGAGATCTACCTTTATCTAGTACTATAGCGTGAGATCTACTTCTAGCTAGTACTATAGCGTGAGATCTACTTCTAGCTAGTACTATAGCGTGAGATCTACTTCCAGCTAGTACTATAGCGTGAGATCTACCTTTATCTAGTACTATAGCGTGAGATCTACTTCTAGCTAGTACTATAGCGTGAGATCTACTTCTAGCTAGTACTATAGCGTGAGATCTACTTCCAGCTAGTACTATAGCGTGAGATCTACTTCTAGCTAGTACTATAGCGTGAGATCTACTTCTAGCTAGTACCATAGCGTGAGATCTACTTCCAGCTAGTACTATAGCGTGAGATCTACTTCTAGCTAGTACTATAGCGTGAGATCTACTTCTAGCTAGTACTATAGCGTGAGATCTACTTCTAGCTAGTACTATAGCGTGAGATCTACTTCTAGCTAGTACTATAGCGTGAGATCTACCTTTATCTAGTACTATAGCGTGAGATCTACTTCTAGCTAGTACTATAGCGTGAGATCTACTTCTAGCTAGTACTATAGCGTGAGATCTACTTCTAGCTAGTACTATAGCGTGAGATCTACTTCTAGCTAGTACTATAGCGTGAGATCTACTTCCAGCTAGTACTATAGCGTGAGATCTACTTCTAGCTAGTACTATAGCGTGAGATCTACTTCTAGCTAGTACTATAGCGTGAGATCTACTTCTAGCTAGTACTATAGCGTGAGATCTACTTCTAGCTAGTACTATAGCGTGAGATCTACCTTTATCTAGTACTATAGCGTGAGATCTACTTCTAGCTAGTACTATAGCGTGAGATCTACTTCTAGCTAGTACTATAGCGTGAGATCTACTTCCAGCTAGTACTATAGCGTGAGATCTACCTTTATCTAGTACTATAGCGTGAGATCTACTTCTAGCTAGTACTATAGCGTGAGATCTACTTCTAGCCAGGGTTGCGGAGTCGGAGTCGGAGTCGGGAGTCGGAGTCGCCGGAGTCGGATGTTTTAGGGTGGAGTCGGAGTCGGAGTCGGAGTCGCTTCGCTGAAGTGTGGTGGAGTCGGAGTCGGAGTCGGAGTCGCTACTCTGAAGTGTGATGGAGTCGGAGTCGGAGTCGGAGTCGCTTTTCCGAATGTGGTGGAGTCGGAGTCGGAGTCGGAGTCGTTCATTCGGATGTGGTAGAGTCGTGGTTGGAGTCGCTATTTTTTGGTGTCTTCGATTCTAATTTTTGCTAAAAATTATTTATAATTCTTTAAATCCAAGAGTAAACAAAACAGAGTTAGAATAATTTGCTGAAAAATCTAAAAAATACGCAATGTTTTTGTTGATTATTTTGTTCTAAGTTTGAAACAGCGTATTTATACCTATGACCTAAAACCGTCATGTTATCTAGTCATTGAGGGTTTGCACATATATATATGAGAAACCTTCGAGAGCGAAATATAATTTTTGTACTCAGCATTGATGTATATTTTGTAGTTAAAAGCAGGAATTGGTAATTGAAAGCATCGCAAACTCATTCTGTATATTTCTGTTTTATTCATTTCTCCTTCAATTAATACATAGGAGCTGGAAAATAGAAGTAAATGTGATGCAAGTTACTTGTAGAACATTTCAGCTGATGCAATACATTGTACTCACATAAGGAGTGGTAACTCTGTACGCTCTTAATGATGCATTGATTGATAAAGACTAGTCTTTGCAGAAACTTAAAGTTATGTTGTGATCATAAATTTTTCTAGTCTTTAGGTTATGATTCATTGCCAATGAGTAGTCTTTGCCAAAACCTGAAGCTATGGTCTGGTACACAAAGACTTCTAGTTTTCAGGTTATGTTATCAAAATTGATATGGCTTTCTTGTCTTTAGGTCAAGTTAACATGTATTAATAATAAAAATTTCTGCTCATATCCAAAGTTATTCCTTGAATGTTGTTTGGTTCTTTCAGAGTTATATTGTATTTCACTATATCATCATCATGTTTAATTTTTATCGTCGTATCACTCACCAGTTTCTAAGTAACCATACGCTGAAATGGAGAATTTTATAATTATGTTGATACAATTTCAAAAACTGAAATAGTGTTGGTTTTGTAGCATTATATAATTAATTATTTCTTGTTAAGGAAGATTTGAAAATGTTGTAAGGTTATCAATATCGGCATTGAGACACTCGAAAAGATTTAAATACAATGTAAACGAGCTGCAATGAAAATAATTACACACACTAGCAAAAACTTCACTAACAGTCACACACATATTATACCTGAAAGTAATGCTCTATCTCAGCTGCAATGGCTGTTGCATTTATGCGATAGGACAAATTCTCTTGCTGGAAACGTTTCAAATTGCTTCAAAAAACACGAAATGAGAAGAACATGGGCGCTTATTAAAATAACAAAGTGTCAAATACAAAGTAAAATGTTAGACGAAAATATGAGATAGTATCATATTACACGCAGAGAAGCTAAAAATGACTTTTATTCGTAAAAAAACGTTTCGAAAATGTCAGGCCCCTGCGACGAAAGCAGAACAACTTTTGCCTATTCTAGCCGAAATGTAACATAGAGTTAAGCAATAATATAACACCTTTTCTGCATTGTTACCCTGCATAGTGTAGGTACAGAGAAGAAAAGGCAGTCTGCAAATCTGGCCTACCTTATGTACACGTATATCATAATTTTGGGGATTTGAAGCATAGTCATTGAATTAGCTATCATAATTTCACTGAATTAGTGCACACTTGGTTATAAAAAACTGTTGATATATACATATCTATGCTTCTCAGTGAAGACAGTGCCTACATTACCTACTCAGAAAACACTTGTCAGTAATATACAGGTTGTTTCAGATTCAGAATAAGAGGCAAAAAATTGCACACCACGTGGAATATTTCCAAATAAAAACTTTTTCTTCTATGAAATTTTCCGAAGAAAGAGACATTGAGATATTAGCCGTTTATTGTTTTAAAGGATGAAATTTAATAACTAAATTACTCGCAATATTTATTTTGAATTTACGTTGATCGGGTGAAATGTTCTAGTTGCATGTTCTCCTAGATCTCCTGACATGACTCAACTCGATTTCAATTTTTGGGGACACGTGAAGAGCCTTGTCTATGCTACACTCATTGAGTCTGAGCAAGATTTTGTGGACAGAATTGCAGTGGCTGCAGGTGAGATACCTTAATGCCAGACGTGTTTCCTAATATCTGGCAGCCGTTAAGGCTAACATTCGAAAAGTGCATAGATGTAGGTGGAACACATTTTGAACAATTCTTTTAAAGTAAATTCAGAATAAATATCGCGAGAAATTGTGCCATCAAATTTTGTCCTTAAAAACAATAAACAGCTAATACCTCCCAACCCCGATTTTTTGGGGGAAAATTTCATAGGACAAAAAGTGTTTAGTGTGTTCTCCGTGGTACAGTGGTTAAGGGATCGGGCTCGTATGTTGGAGTCGCGGGTTTGTATCCCGGCGTTGGCGCGGAGATTTTCCCCGTTGGGTATAAGGGAAAGCTCAAGCATAATACCCCACTCAACCCAGGTGTCGGAAATGGGTACCGGCTTTACGGGGGAACCGTCATGGTGTCCTATATATAGGGTTAGTTATAAGACATTTGAAAAACCAATGCTAGGGTCATATGTATCAGGCTTGATTGGAAATAAAGCATCCCAAAGATGCCGATGTTTACCTTTAACCTTTATTTGGCCATTTTCTACTTGATGTGCAATTTTGTACCTCGTGTTCTGAAACACTCAGTATACATAATTCTGTACACGACTCGTCATAAATGACGGGATTCGATATTGTCTGTATAGAAATCTTCCAGATGTGGATCATAAAGAAATAATTCCATCCTAATAGCACCCGCGATTAAAATATTCTAGTACTTGTGCAATGGTGAAACTCGCATCACAGATACTGTCATTGCATCTTTGAGAGCGTGAAAGGGAGACAGACCAACCAACAAAGACGAACAGCCAATTTTATTTGTTCAATGAAATTTCCCGTTGATAATCTTCCGTATTTTTGATGGTGGCTTTGTGGAAGAAAAAGTTTTCTTCAGTTGGTCTCTCTTAGTTCACAGACAAGAATTTGAAGCTGTTGGAATTAGATATTTTTGTTCTTTGTTTTTTGTTTAGCAGCTTCATCTTTTCTTTTCGTTTTTTGTGTTTAAATTTAACTTTCTATAATTGAGCATGTTTGCGCTTCTAGCAGACCTGCATTAACCTTAAATAGCTTTAATTAACATTACTTGTGACACTTTGGCGTTCACTCATTAAATTATCTTTGAGCTTGCTCTGCTTGGGCAGCATGTCGTCCTTTTAATAAAAGTGGGTCTGGTAACTCTAACTTATTTCTCTTGCGTAAAAAGCAGTCTCTTTCTGCAACTTGAACTCCTCGACCCGGCTCTTGCAGCCTCTTGAATAGGCACTTATTATTCAAGGTAATTAATTGTCAAATAATTTTTAAAATCTTAGTGCTATATGCAATCTTGCAATAAGATACGATATTCAGCTAGTCGGCGACCAGACATCTTAAAACTCTGTATCTCTTTACTCAGAATGCCTCTAAAATTTCCTATCGGAGTACCGTGCTGATGACCGGCCGCGTCCATTGGATGTCTTCTATTTTTAGCGAGTTTCGTTTTAAAAACTAACCTTACGTTAAAGAAGATTTTCGGTCTACATTTTAAAGGAATTTAGTAATAAAAATATTATAGAGGACGCTGCTATGCGTACTGTTGGAATCCTCAAGATACGCCTAACTTGGGTACGGTTTCTCTTTTTGCGCATCTCGGGAAACGACTTGCTGTCGTTCCCTTGAAGTTCTTCTGTATTTGAAATAAATGTTCGAACAGTCGCCCTTAAGTTTTAAACCCTAAAACTCCATTGTATTAACATAGGAGAAATTACGCTCACGAAATAGCTAAACCTATTTATTTATTTGTTTAAAGGAGACACTTGACCTTTTACAGTATAAAAACAATCAATACTATACTGGGTGTCTCACAAAAATGTCCCGGACATTTAAATTGATTATATCTCCGCTTTAAATTAACATATTTTAATTGTCTTTTATTTACAATTTAATCAATTTTGTTTCCTTTTCAAATAATTTAAGTTTTTGAAAATCAGTTGAATAACCACTTTAAGATAATCAATTTACAGAAAGGGGTAGAAAAATTGTTCAAAGGGAAAGTTTTAAAAACAACACTGGTGTTCTTCTTCATTCCTCAATACCTACCGTTAAGAATAATTTCATAACGATGTATCCTACATACCACCAAGTATTTAAACCCTCTGAGAGGTTTTAAGTGTTCTCAATAATAGTGTTTCAAGAACTGATAGAAAACGGTAGAATAATGGGTAAAACTCTTCGTTCAATGGTGGCAAGAAGTAATACTTGCCTGGAGAGAAATGTAGGGTATGTCGAAGGATACTAAATTACTTTATTTATTTGAACGTTATTCAAGGTAATGATTTGTTACTCTTTAAAATATTTGTTTGTTCAGTTTTATGGAAAGTACAAAATAAGGAAGAATATCAATATTATTTTAAAAATTTTTCCTCTGAAAAATTATTTTTTCTACCCCTTTCAGTAAATTGAACATTGTAAAGTGGTTATTCAACCGATTTTCAAAAATTTTATTTAATCGAAAAGGAAACAAAATTTACTACATTGTGAAAAAAGTCAGTTCAAATATGTTAATTTAAAGCTGAGATATAATTAGATAAAAATCGGGGACATTTTAATGGGACACCCGGTATTATAAAAAGCCAGGGGTCCGTCAATTTATAAATAAGTATACAGTATGTTCTCGTGCGTAATTTCCCCTATGTCATTACAATGGGAATCTGCTTGCTTGGACAGTATCCTAAATACCATTGAAATATTATGAAAAACCTGGCATCTGCTCACTTGTGTTTATAAGTAAAAAACATTGCGTGAAAATCGAATCTACTGTCAAGAAAATGCGGCTTATCGCATTTAAATGCTTCAAAGCTATGGCAATTTTTTTTAAAACTTCTTGCGAACAATAATTTAAATTATAATGCACAGTTGTTGCTTGCTTGGTTGTTGTGTGCGTCTGTGACGTTCTTAAAGATGCTTAATGACCATATCTGTGATACGAGTTTTACCAGTGCAAAAGTACGCGAATACTGTATTTTAATCGCGGGTGCTATTAGGATGGATATATTTGTTGGCCATTTTTATCTTGAGATTTTTTTAAAACGATACCATTGAATCCCGTCATTTTTGACCAATTTGTACACTAGTATCTTGATTATTAACAATCTGTAGTCAATTTAAAAGTCTTTCGCTAATAAAGAATATAACGAACACATGCACAGGTTTCAACACCTGCAACCGTTTACTACTAAGAATGACTGTCGTGTGTTTATTTATACGTTTTGTGTCACGCTGTTAAGAATAATTGATAGGAAGAAATTAGCACTGGCGGTCTTGGTTTCAGTTCACGGTCAATTAATACACTCATTTTCGTTGTGCAAGGGCTCTATAATAAGTCATTTTCAAAACAATTAGAGCGATCCAGAGCCTTATATACTCAAGTTTGTTTGTGAATACCGAGTTCGGCGGGGTATTGTATATTGCAATATGCTGTACTGTACATTACAATATACTGTATTACAATGTACTGTATTGCATATTACAATATACATACACAATTTCGCAGTTGCTTTCAGTAATGCAGAATTTCTGTATCTTGGATACGACACGAATGGCTATAACAACTTCTCTTGCGGCTCAAAAATACTGTGTTCTGAGTGTTTATTACTCTAATAAGAAAATTAAGTTACCTTTGGAATAAGCTGAAAGCACGGAAACTCCACTCAAACGAAAATTTGTTGGAGAAAGGTATTGAATCTTGTCATTTTTGACGGTCCGTGTACACTAGTTAAGAAATAAAATATTCATCTTATATATTTTGAATAGGTGAAGTTGGAGTCACAAAATTGTGAATAGGCGGAGTCGGTGTTGGAGTCGCCAAATTCTGGAAAAATGGAGTCGGAGTCGGAGTCGGAGTCGCCAAATTCTGAAAAGGTGGAGTCGGAGTCGGAGTCGGAGTCGCCAAATTCTGGAAAGGTGGAGTCGGAGTCGGAGTCGGAGTCGCCAAATTCTGGAAAGGTGGAGTCGGAGTCGGAGTCGGAGTCGCAAATTTATTCCTCCGACTCCGCAACCCTGCTTCTAGCTAGTACTATAGCGTGAGATCTACTTCCAGCTAGTACTATAGCGTGAGATCTACTTCTAGCTAGTACTATAGCGTGAGATCTACTTCTAGCTAGTACTATAGCGTGAGATCTACTTCCAGCTAGTACTATAGCGTGAGATCTACTTCTAGCTAGTACTATAGCGTGAGATCTACTTCTAGCTAGTACTATAGCGTGAGATCTACTTCTAGCTAGTACTATAGCGTGAGATCTACTTCTAGCTAGTACTATAGCGTGAGATCTACCTTTATCTAGTACTATAGCGTGAGATCTACTTCTAGCTAGTACTATAGCGTGAGATCTACTTCTAGCTAGTACTATAGCGTGAGATCTACCTTTATCTAGTACTATAGCGTGAGATCTACTTCTAGCTAGTACTATAGCGTGAGATCTACTTCCAGCTAGTACTATAGCGTGAGATCTACTTCTAGCTAGTACTATTGCGTGAGATCTACTTCCAGCTAGTACTATAGCGTGAGATCTACTTCTAGCTAGTACTATAGCGTGAGATCTACTTCCAGCTAGTACTATAGCGTGAGATCTACTTCCAGCTAGTACTATAGCGTGAGATCTACTTCTAGCTAGTACTATAGCGTGAGATCTACTTCCAGCTAGTACTATAGCGTGAGATCTACTTCTAGCTAGTACTATAGCGTGAGATCTACTTCCAGCTAGTACTATAGCGTGAGATCTACTTCTAGCTAGTACTATAGCGTGAGATCTACCTTTATCTAGTACTATAGCGTGAGATCTACTTCTAGCTAGTACTATAGCGTGAGATCTACTTCTAGCTAGTACTATAGCGTGAGATCTACCTTTATCTAGTACTATAGCGTGAGATCTACCTTTATCTAGTACTATAGCGTGAGATCTACTTCTAGCTAGTACTATAGCGTGAGATCTACTTCCAGCTAGTACTATAGCGTGAGATCTACCTTTATCTAGTACTATAGCGTGAGATCTACTTCTAGCTAGTACTATAACGTGAGATCTACCTTTATCTAGTACTATAGCGTGAGATCTACTTCTAGCTAGTACTATAGCGTGAGATCTACCTTTATCTAGTACTATAGCGTGAGATCTACTTCTAGCTAGTACTATAGCGTGAGATCTACTTCTAGCTAGTACTATAGCGTGAGATCTACTTCTAGCTAGTACTATAGCGTGAGATCTACCTTTATCTAGTACTATAGCGTGAGATCTACCTTTATCTAGTACTATAGCGTGAGATCTACTTCTAGCTAGTACTATAGCGTGAGATCTACTTCCAGCTAGTACGATAGCGTGAGATCTACTTCTAGCTAGTACTATAGCGTGAGATCTACCTTTATCTAGTACTATAGCGTGAGATCTACTTCTAGCTAGTACTATAGCGTGAGATCTACCTTTATCTAGTACTATAGCGTGAGATCTACTTCTAGCTAGTACTATAGCGTGAGATCTACTTCCAGCTAGTACGATAGCGTGAGATCTACTTCTAGCTAGTACTATAGCGTGAGATCTACCTTTATCTAGTACTATAGCGTGAGGTCTACTTCTAGCTAGTACTATAGCGTGAGATCTACCTTTATCTAGTACTATAGCGTGAGATCTACCTTTATCTAGTACTATAGCGTGAGATCTACTTCTAGCTAGTACTATAGCGTGTGTCCAGAAATACTACCCTCACAAGATTTTGGGAAACATGTCTCGTAACTTCATATTTTTTTGCCAAAATACTTTAAGAAAATGTGTAAAAACCGTTATCACTGTTATTCTTGAGCGTGAGAATGTGGACCAAAGTTTGCACGTGTGTGTTAAGGACAATTCTTAACTGTTCGGTCGGAAAAACAAGCGGCGATTGTTTGGGGTAGAGGTATCACAAGGCAAGCCGGGGTTTCGAGGGCGTTGGGCGGATGTGACGTAGTAACAGAGGCCCACACAATCTAAGCGAATCACCGCGCGCCAAAGGTATGACGCAAGAAGGTGTGTCTCAACACGCACCAATGAGAGTCCCAGACGTCAGAACGAGCAAGAATTCCGCCAATAAGGTTGCAGATGCTGCCTCTGTAGAATAGAAGCGTCGAGAACGATCGAGAAAGAGGGAAGCGAAACACATATAAGGCCCGTAGAAGGAAGCATGGGGAGGAATTTTTGAACACACGTGAGAGACTGCGCAAGACGTCTGAGGGTGTTCTACACAATAGGCCAGCCTCGTCGGCTGGCCTTATACCCAACTGCAACTTGAAAGTTAATAATTCGAGGCACATAAAATAACGTTGGACGTCGGAAGTCATTGAAGCATCGTCTTACAAAGGAAGCCTAATCGAAGTAAACCAGCCTCGCATCGGTGATCGTCATGAATAAACGCGTCGGAGATTCAACCAAGAGCATTCAACATCTGTGCATCGGGGTCGAACTCACAGTCAACTTCAGCGGCAGTCGTCAACATTGCAAATGGCAAACAGTTAAGTTCGTCCACCCACAATGCGTAAAGCAACACGCAAATCTACAGTGAAGTGGCTTGCCATTAAAACTCTTAAGACACTCCAGGCACCACGGCGGCTGTGAACTCGAGTTGGAATGCCGGCGGCACGATGAGGGAGCGGCAGAGGCATCGCTGCAGCGCGGGCAAGACATCAGCCTACACCTGCAGCAAACCTAAAGCTACGACGCGGAACATTAGCAGTGAGCAACAGCATCGTCAGTGAATGTCCATCAGTGAATCATTTATTATCAAAAGTGCGAGTGTTTCATAGTTGTGAGAGCTCTTTTAGGTGGTGATTGAAGTTCAATTTCAGATGTAGAGCAGCACACAGATAAGTGCTTTCCAAAGTATCGTGAAGGATCATCTAATTTTATAGGCAACCGATTTATTGTGTCTATTTAGTCGAGGATCGACTTCCCGTTGTATGATTCGACACCGTGTCACAATTCCAGGTTAAATCGTGATGTGTTACTCTCGCAAATATTATGATTTGTGTTACTGTGGATGCGTGAATCGTTGTCAACGAGGGAGTATTTGTAACTTGAAGGCTCGGTAAGCAGCACATTTGTATGATGTCGTGTTTAAATATTGTGGCGGTAGAAACTTACGTATTTTTCATTGACGCCGCTGTGCCATTTCAAATCATTTCGTTCCCATGCCTTGTGTGTTTATCCACGTGTTCATCTCAAAAATAAATGTGTCTTAATCTTTCAAATTCTTTTATTCTCCATGTCTGGTATACAGGTGTACGCAAGCATAAAGGATAATACTATAACATGTGTGGGGGTTGGAATTCCCTCAGCGTATGGAAAGGGGGTCCTAAACCCACCCCTTTCTCTGTATCGCAACAGGAGAAATATATATTAATTGTCCTATGCAAGCGTACTGTCTGTATATCAACATGGAGTTTTTTTTATTATTTTCAGTTGTCTAAAAAATCTGTTTCTTCTTTTTTTTAATTCAGTCAAATAGTCGCTCGATAATTAAGCAGAATTTTCTGCAAGTACAATTCATCCGTGTCATTTCGTGGGCATTCCAACTTGGAGTAAAATTTCTAACGTAGAGAGCGGTGCCGTGGACGTGCTGTACCGACGCCTAACGCCGGTCGCGCGGTTGAAGGACGGAGTAATAAAATGGAGATTCTGGCAGCTGCAGTCGGACTAAATCTGAGCGCCTAATTTGAAGTGTACTTGACTAAGTGTTATCCATGGCCATTAATTTCGAAATGCTATGAGGAATTGATATTTTCCGAGATCTTTGCTCAGTTTTCTCGTGCCGCTGAGTTAATTCAGTTAATGTTGTTTGAGAAAATATTAAATCAAAGTTCAATTGATAGCGTTGTCTTCTTGGCACATTTTCTTTTTGGTGCATCCGAGAGGCAGCATAATTTGGCCACGTTCCGTAACAGGATGAAATGCAAATTGGATTGTGTGCTTCGTGATATCTATTTCTCAGCATGGGTGAATTTTTTTAAATGATTTATGCGGTGTCCGAATATTTTTTTTTGTGTGTGTAATGATCAAACAGTCAATTCAATCATATAAGTGCTCAATGTTAAATAGAAATTTCTGCCTGTTAAATTTTTCTCGATGCATTTTTGAGTGCCGTCTAATTGACGGCCCAGAGTTTGAGGAGACAGGCAGGCACTGGACACTGCTCGTAAGGCGATAAACCAAATTCTTGTGGTCGTAGCCAGACCATCTCCTGAAGTGGCTAATTTAAACGAGCGAGACTAAGTCATTTGAAGCTGAGTGATCCATTAACATTAGTTTTTTATAAATCAAATAAGAAACTCACTTCATCAGTATTACACAAAGTGTTCAAGCTCGTCATAATGCTGAGTTGACTTGATGTAACTTTCCACAGCGAATCTAGCCCCAATTATTTAGAATAATGAAGCATGGTTTCCTGAGCATTTCTAATTTTCTTGAACTTCCAAAACCATCAAATCCTGTCAAATGCTGCAGTGAGTCATCAAATTTAAATGTCCTTCATTCTTCAGTGGAAATTTACAGTTGAATGTGTTATGAGTAGAAATAATCATTGTGCATCAGTAGATAAGCTCTGCTGCGTTTGCTAGGAGAATACTTGCTCTATTTTCTTGACGCTGTGTTCTATAAAATTTTTCTTGAGTGCTAAAAATTTTTTTTTGGTTGAATTTTATATCATGTGTACAATTATTAGGTTTAACTGAATTTAGGTGTGCAGCGATGGCTCTGGAGAATAACGCCGTAAATTTAGCAAACACCGCCTCATCTTAAGAGAATCTTTGGAACAAGTTTACATTTATCTGGGCTTTGAGACATTCAGTAATTAATCTAGTTGGAATTTTCTTTTAAATGATACCTCACTTATAAATAATTTGCAAAAATTTTGGGCCTCGTGTGCGTCAAGCTTCTCCAATCAGCTTCAGCAACATAATTCATATTTTCACTCGTTGATATCTGAGTGCTTCAATTATAAAATTGACATCTGCTGAGAAGCAGTAATGGGAATTTTGAGAATCAATTTCCTTGCTATCAAAGGGGTGGTAAATTCTTGTTGCAAAATTGTTGAATGAATTAAGTGACGGTGCTTAGGATAAAAATTAAATGTAGTGTGTTAAAGTAAGTGATGATTTTCTACGATGCTGCGCATTCAGTTCGTGGTCTAATTTTATTTGCTTAGATAGAAATGACGCCGCTGCTCGTGTGTTAAGTAAAGTAAATTCGTCATCCTCTTCTTATCACAAGATCATTGTGATAAGCTCCAGTACATCAGAGTGAGAATTTAAATAATTGCTTCAATAATAATACACCAAAATCATTAAATATTTTGGGTGATTTTTCACATGTGCCAAGTATACAATCCATTTCGACCCTGACATGAGTTAATCCATACCTTTATATCAAATTCACTGAGCATAAAATTTTGCTTCCTTAACTTTTATAAATTCATGATGTTTGAAAATTTCCTTTTGATGTGAATTCGACAGTAGAGCGTAGTAATTTAAGATTATTCAATCCTAGCTGCCTTCAGGTAGGAAGGAATTTTATTATATTAAGTGTCTGTAGATTTTAAAAGGTAAACACGTGGATTAAATGCAATTTTTTTTGTAGTCTAAACGGTTACAGGTCGCCGATAAAATAATTTTTCTGTATCAGTTTGAGCGCGTATTGAATTTTGAGCTCGCATTTTTGTTTAAATCGTTGATTGCCCAGAATAGGAACCTTCAAGTTGATGCTCACCATGATGAATTGAAACTTTTAATAATTTTGTTAACACTGGAATATACCACCCAATTGGAGTTTGTTCCTAAGGAGTTAATGAAAATTAAAGAGGAGATTTGCTGTATCAAGGAGGATTTTTGCTGTATCAAAGTGAGAATTTCATGAAGTCAGCTACAATACTCGATGTATAAATTTCGTTTTTGAAGTTGCAAGCGTAATGCATTTAATATTTTTATAAAATCTTAAATGATGCTGTCCATTCTCGTCGGTAATTCAAACTGAATTATTGTGTAACACTGAGAGTGTGTTCTTGCTTAGGCAAAGTTAACGAGTTAGCTTCACGGAAATATGAGCGTTTCACATTGTCGGAAATGTACAATATTCCATATGGAGACTTTATTTTCTGTTAGAAGGATTTAATACAGCGTGAGAATTGAAATGAAAAGCATTGCAGTGAATACATGGAATTTATCTTGACAATAAGAATCAGCGTGACAGTCTGCGGTGCAGCGAAGCTATGTAATTTATGGCCGTTCTGAGCCAAGGCTATAAAATTCTCTTGTGCGTGAAGTTAGGTGTGGTATTACGTGAGGTTATAATGTAGGATTTGAAAGTAGGAAATGTCTGAGAGAGTATGATCAGTAACATTGATTTATAAATGTGTCGTATCAAAATGACGAGTTATTTGAGTCAAACTGGTGAAGGTATCAGCGCCGTGGTGTGGGAATTTCTTGATCACTCTTTCCCCATAATGTTGTTGACGCTGACGCTGGTCATTCTCAAACATCATTGGTATACGTCATTAATTTCATTTTTTGTTCATTGTCATGTAGGCATGATAATCATTAGGGTGATAATTCCCTTAATGCGTTGTTTAACGACGTTGGTGAAACTTCGAAACAGAAAGAATATATACAAATCGTATGTACGAACGATGTCGTCGAGCAACGTGGAATCATTTAAATGTGCTGCTCTGAATCTGGGGCTGAGAATCGGATAAATTTGTGTTATGTCTATTTTATTTCTGCATTTCTTTGTATGTCGGTATTGCTAGAATGTCGGATCGCTAGAAAAGCCTTCGCGGCCGAGTATAACGTAAAGTCCGATGACCTGATAGTACCCAATGTATGTGTAATTTTTCTGGTGTGTCGGTGTTGTCATAATGTCTGATCGTTAGAAAAGCCTTCGCGGCAGAGTATAATGTAAAGTTAGACGCCTTGACAATACCCAATGCATATGTGTTTTTTTTTTATTGGTGCGTATTCAGGATTTCGGCCTACAAGGTAAATCTCCTGCGAGTTCGTACATCATGTGTAATAATGTTCATATAGTCTTGTGAGGTGATTTGACCGATTAGTAACACCGTCGAACGAATTTCGGCTTTGTCTAGAGTTGGTTGAGGATACCGGAAGTTAAATATTTTATGTGTGTATGGAGGAATTCTTCGCGTAGCTCACGTCCGCCTCACTCAAGGCAGATTTGAAGGAAACCGAGGAACCATTCTTACGTTGAGCGACCATGTAATGCGCTGTCTCTCGATTACCAAGTAACCATGTTAGACAATTAAACGCGTATTTACGGAAGTTGATCTTGGCACTATAACGCGAACCTAAGGGGTTGATGTCATGCTAGGCGCCGAGCTGACTGAGAACAAAACCTGAAGGTCTTCGCAAATAAATGTGCTTCATTTTCTACAATTATAATGAAAGAGCTTATGAGCTCCGACGTGGGAGTCCAACGCGTATTGACGCCGTAATCTACAGGATTTGTCCGCGAGTTTACGCAACGAGGATCTACGGAATTTTCCACGAATTCACGTGACGCCAAGGATGAATTTTTTATGGAAAAGCTTCAGTAACTTCGATTCTCAGCAGGGGGCCCTCTCCAGTATCAGTAGCAAGCCAGGATCAGTAGCAAGCCAGGATCAGTAGCAAGCCAGGATCAGTAGCAAGCCAGAATCAGTAGCAAGCCGAGGATCAGTAGCAAGCCGAGGAGCAACAAGTCACAGGAACAACAACCACAAGCTGTAACTAGGCGCGCAGGAGGAGCAACAGCAAGTTTGTTGCAAGGAAACGTCTACTTTGAATCAAAGGATGAAATGATAATTATGAGGAAGAAAACTTGAGGTCGGAAAATTACCTCCATTGGAGATTGTGTTTTTAGGTGGATTGCAACCGAGAAAGCTGAAAGGATGTCTCTGCTTGTAACAAATTCGCCGATTTTTCGTTCTCTAATTGATATGTTTATCTATGTCGATGAATTGCCGAGAGCAATTCGAGAATAATATGTCGTGTGTGTTTTATTTGATGCGTGTAAGTTGTCGGATATGTGCGGTACCTTTACTGTGTTCTTTGCTATTTGCGTACTAAAATAATGTGTGTAAGAAATGCGTTTCAATTATTTAGTGTGTGTCAGGCATTAATGAATTTTTGTTATAAAAGCGTCAACATAGACGTGTTGCAAGAAGGTAAATCATGAGGTGATACGTAAGGACATTCTGATGTCGGGGAAAGCGAAGGAATTGAAAGAAGGGGATGAACATTTTCTAATTTTTAAACGTAAGGGGTATGTCACGGTCATAATTAAAATTAACGGGTGAAAATTTGAACCAACTTTGCAAGTTGGCCCAAATTTTTCTGGGGCGATGAGGGTATTGTCCAGAAATACTACCCTCACAAGATTTTGGGAAACATGTCTCGTAACTTCATATTTTTTTGCCAAAATACTTTAAGAAAATGTGTAAAAACCGTTATCACTGTTATTCTTGAGCGTGAGAATGTGGACCAAAGTTTGCACGTGTGTGTTAAGGACAATTCTTAACTGTTCGGTCGGAAAAACAAGCGGCGATTGTTTGGGGTAGAGGTATCACAAGGCAAGCCGGGGTTTCGAGGGCGTTGGGCGGATGTGACGTAGTAACAGAGGCCCACACAATCTAAGCGAATCACCGCGCGCCAAAGGTATGACGCAAGAAGGTGTGTCTCAACACGCACCAATGAGAGTCCCAGACGTCAGAACGAGCAAGAATTCCGCCAATAAGGTTGCAGATGCTGCCTCTGTAGAATAGAAGCGTCGAGAACGATCGAGAAAGAGGGAAGCGAAACACATATAAGGCCCGTAGAAGGAAGCATGGGGAGGAATTTTTGAACACACGTGAGAGACTGCGCAAGACGTCTGAGGGTGTTCTACACAATAGGCCAGCCTCGTCGGCTGGCCTTATACCCAACTGCAACTTGAAAGTTAATAATTCGAGGCACATAAAATAACGTTGGACGTCGGAAGTCATTGAAGCATCGTCTTACAAAGGAAGCCTAATCGAAGTAAACCAGCCTCGCATCGGTGATCGTCATGAATAAACGCGTCGGAGATTCAACCAAGAGCATTCAACATCTGTGCATCGGGGTCGAACTCACAGTCAACTTCAGCGGCAGTCGTCAACATTGCAAATGGCAAACAGTTAAGTTCGTCCACCCACAATGCGTAAAGCAACACGCAAATCTACAGTGAAGTGGCTTGCCATTAAAACTCTTAAGACACTCCAGGCACCACGGCGGCTGTGAACTCGAGTTGGAATGCCGGCGGCACGATGAGGGAGCGGCAGAGGCATCGCTGCAGCGCGGGCAAGACATCAGCCTACACCTGCAGCAAACCTAAAGCTACGACGCGGAACATTAGCAGTGAGCAACAGCATCGTCAGTGAATGTCCATCAGTGAATCATTTATTATCAAAAGTGCGAGTGTTTCATAGTTGTGAGAGCTCTTTTAGGTGGTGATTGAAGTTCAATTTCAGATGTAGAGCAGCACACAGATAAGTGCTTTCCAAAGTATCGTGAAGGATCATCTAATTTTATAGGCAACCGATTTATTGTGTCTATTTAGTCGAGGATCGACTTCCCGTTGTATGATTCGACACCGTGTCACAATTCCAGGTTAAATCGTGATGTGTTACTCTCGCAAATATTATGATTTGTGTTACTGTGGATGCGTGAATCGTTGTCAACGAGGGAGTATTTGTAACTTGAAGGCTCGGTAAGCAGCACATTTGTATGATGTCGTGTTTAAATATTGTGGCGGTAGAAACTTACGTATTTTTCATTGACGCCGCTGTGCCATTTCAAATCATTTCGTTCCCATGCCTTGTGTGTTTATCCACGTGTTCATCTCAAAAATAAATGTGTCTTAATCTTTCAAATTCTTTTATTCTCCATGTCTGGTATACAGGTGTACGCAAGCATAAAGGATAATACTATAACATGTGTGGGGGTTGGAATTCCCTCAGCGTATGGAAAGGGGGTCCTAAACCCACCCCTTTCTCTGTATCGCAACACGTGAGATCTACTTCCAGCTAGTACGATAGCGTGAGATCTACTTCTAGCTAGTACTATAGCGTGAGATCTACCTTTATCTAGTACTATAGCGTGAGATCTACTTCTAGCTAGTACTATAGCGTGAGATCTACCTTTATCTAGTACTATAGCGTGAGATCTACTTCTAGCTAGTACTATAGCGTGAGATCTACCTTTATCTAGTACTATAGCGTGAGATTTACTTCTAGCTAGTACTATAGCGTGAGATCTACCTTTATCTAGTACTATAGCGTGAGATCTACTTCTAGCTAGTACTATAGCGTGAGATCTACTTCCAGCTAGTACGATAGCGTGAGGTTAGGTTGGGTAACTAATGGATATTACTTATTTTCATGCATTTAACTTAGCAATAACACTTTCTTTGTACATTTCAAACTGTACCTGGGTAGGCGATATAGGGCGGTAGACCTCACGCTATTGTAGCCCCCAGTTACGTCGGTGTAGCGGGACAGCTGACAGCGAAACTTCGCCTCTCGAATTGGCGAATTTTATTTTCTCGTACAAATCTTGAAGTTCAAACTTTTCCAATAAATTAATAAGATTTTTGATCGATAAAAAAATAGTTAGGAGGATATCCAAGTCAAGAGACGAATTTCCGGTGTGAGCTGTGCCACCACAACGACAGGATTTGTTTGAAAATTCGGATTGTTGTTTTCGTTCCTCTAACGCAGTGGTTTTTAATCTGGGTTCGATCGAACCTTAGGGGTTCGGTGGGTCAGTTTCAGGGGCTCGGCCGTTTGGTTCACCCCACTTGAATTTCAAGAAATTGGGTGTTTTGAATCCGAAGAAAAAAAAACATTTCAATTTTCCAACCACGAATGGTTCGACGAATGCATGAATGAAACTTGTGGGGTTCAGTACCTCCAACAAGGTTAAGAAAGTCCGCTGCTTGAAGGTGCTGCCAAAGACGTCATATGCACCTAAATTTTCGACAGCACAATTGCCCTTGTTGACCAAGAGAACGTGCTGTACATTCAAACAACTCAGCGCTAGACGTCATGCAAGAAGGCGATGAGGCGTGTTAGTGGTTGAGGAAGAAAGAGATATCTTTATCTTGTCAAACGCTGGACAGCATTCGCTGCGCCAACTGGCTGCAGAATGCTGTAGAATGTGTAGTTGTCTACATTTAAAAAATAAAATAGCGGAAGAAGAAACAACATTTTAACAATTTAAATTAAGTATTTCTATGACTGGAAACATTACTATCGAAGCGTAGCCCGAATAATCATGTTCTTATTATGATAGATGTTTTTTGCCGTTTGCACGCAGAGAGGTGCTTTCACTTTCAATACAATTTTTAGGTCTGAATTTTCCAAGGTTCTTTTATTATAAAGCATTCAGGATATGAGTTTTAAAATTCGAATGTAGTTCGCGGCAGAGACACAAATTAAGAAAATCAAACGAAAAGAATTGATATAGCCTCAGCTTGAGAAAGTGTAATTTAAAATTATATCCGCATTAATGCGTCTAATTCTTGAAATGAGCTATGCAAAAATCGCTGTACGGATAGCGATTTTATTAACTAAATTAGTAGAGTCTAAATAAATAAAATTGACGTTTCGAACTCGCCTTTCCTGAAGGTGAACTGATGACTTCGTCACGTTCAAATTTATTCGTTTAGACTTTGCTTATTTTAGCAATAAAATGACTATGCGTGCAACGAGTTCCGCCTTGCTTTTCATTTGAAGAAGTGTGTGGGAAGTCTCGACGACTTGGTGAAGGAGCCGGGAATGAGATACCAAGCTATGTAGAGTTTTAAATCGTCCATCTCAATTTGGAAACTGTGAGTGTGTTTATTACATTTCCAATAGGTCGATTCTTAGGGAATCTCACTTGTAAGATAAAAAGAAGAATCAATGTAAAGATGAAAAATTTTATGAATAAAAATGGCCTTTTCTCTGGCACGATTTTAATCATAACATTTAACTGGCCTTTCTTTGCCACAATTTCATCATAACATTTAACTGGCCTTTTCTCTACCACGATATTATAAGTATCATTAACGCCGGCAACTTACGGCTCACACCAGGTCTGACAAATGTTAACACATGACCATACGCGGTTGGCCCTACCAGTTCAACCTGTTTAGTAACCTGTGATGAACCCTGTAGGTGCGGGGAGGTGCTAGATCGTCTAGATGTACTGGCATTACAACTCTATGTAGTGCTGTGTAGGTTATAGGTGCAGTTCTTAAATTAAAAGAAGCCAACTGAATATGATACGAAATCGTAAACCCACTGTACGATATGTTGTGCTGGAGCTTGGAGTTGATAAGGGAACCGAGCGGTTTTTTCAAATGAAGTTATGAACAATTTTTTAAAAATACTTCAGGAGTGAAATCATTCTGCCGAATGCAATAGGTTCAGATATTGCTCCCAACGTTTGAAGTAATTAAGAATAATAAATTAAAAGAGGAACTTCCCTGCAGTTACAGTCCTATAGAGAATTGGAACACCATGCTCCTGCACGGGGAGTTGGAATGCTGTAAATTGGAATGCGCAGGCGAAGATCATCGTATCCTATACTTCGGCAGATGTGAAGAAATCCAACTCAGCTGTACAAGTGCGATACAGAGATGGTTATTTATTGAAATGACCATTCGTGTACCAGTAAAGTACTGTTATAAAATTGAACAGATTTAGATTTTTACTGCAGAGAATTTTATGTGGGAAAATTGAAACGATCAAATATCGATCTTTCCGAAGGAAGCTCAGGCAAGCAAAAGGGGAGCTCAGAGACACAACTCATATCGGAATCTAAGTTTCGATTCCGGGTACTAAAACCGAGAAATTGTTTGAATTAATTAATTCAAGATATAGAATAAGGAATTATTTCAGTAATTAATTCTAGATATTGAGACTGAGAAATTTTTTAGTAGTTTATTCTGAATATTGGGACGGAGAAATTGTTCAAGTAATTAATTATTGGTATTGAGACCGAGAAATGGTTTGAATAATCAATTCTGGATATTAAGACCGAAAAAAATAGTTGAACGATAAATCGTTTCCAATTACGTATCTCTAAATGACACTACCTAGCTGACCAATCCTGTAAAATGAGTATTGAAATCGCATTCGAAGAGGAAGAGTTAACTGAATGTTGGGAATTTCTGCACAAATTAGATGCTTATGCTTTGTGTTGTATCCAACACTGAAGATGGAACTTCCAGGTTCCGACACGTTTGAAATTAGATATGTTTACTATGAGGTTGGTTCTCATTTCCCTGTTAAGAGTGGAATCTGATGAACGCCAACAAATGATAACTGTATTTTGTAACGTCATTGCCTCTAACGCAGTTCCTCCTACCATTGGAAACCAACGCCAGAGTCCTTCTTTGAATTTCTTGTAACACGTCATTCAGGAAAGAAAATAAATGAAAAACAGTTTATTTCCAATAAAAAATGATGCATGGGCTGTGTCTTAACACTTTGACCGCAACGTGGGCCACCGGTGACCACAGATGGGATTTTCATAATGCTGCTGACCGACCAGTAGTCACAACCTCAATCTTCATGAGTACTCAATTGAAGCTAAATGACGGCATGTTCCAGTTAATGTTCGCTATTTTCAAAATGCTTACTGCAATTGACTTTAAATTTAAGTTTAATATTGAACTTCAGTTCAACCAATTGCAGTCAAAGTGTTATAAACAACACAGATATCTCCTGCTGAAATGACGACATTAGTTTCTATAGACAGCGTTTCTAAGGAATATTCTTATAAAAACCGCATCCATGAAAATGAAAGGAAGAAAACGTGATGATTGCGCGCGAGGTCATACGAGTTGTATAAAGTTTAGCCACAACCATTGTAAACGAAAGAATATTTTTTTGAAGATGTGAGGTATATAAGCCTGTCATGGCTCATAGTACTCACATAGACGACCAACGTGGCAGACAGAAGTGCTGACACCCGCGACTTTTGGGGTATTATTTAGGGTATAATGTAATCAAGGGTTGGTGTAGATAAAAGTTATCTCCAGCCTTCCTAACCAAGGCCTCACTTGATTTGAGCAGCCATAGCTCCGCACTAACGAACAAACTACTATTTTTCACTTATTTCATTCTTTTGGAACTTGCTGTTAATATTACGGCAGTACAAACAGCAACACAACAGCTAAAATGATGGCCGTGAACTGATTCCAAGAATATTTACGATGTTCTCGAATCTTTTGGATTCACAGCAGTCAAAAACTTTGCGAACAGACGCTTAGTAAATTATTTCTGCCTACTGCTTGGTTTTCAATTTTAATGGCAGTCATTTCACGTTGAATGTTTAAGAAATACTATATATCTCATGATTCTTTAAACCGTCAACAACAATACTTCAAAATTTAACGTGCATACTTAACTTCGTTGGCATTTTGAGAGGACAAAAATTTAGTGGCATATTATTAGCAATACTTCAAAATGTAATATAAATATTTTACTTCTACCATTTTGAGAATATAAAAGTCATTAAAAATTATTACAGCAGAGAGAGAATTGTAGACGTAAGTAAGAGGCCCCTCTGCTAACCTAATTCACAATTTTAAGCTTATTGTTTCAAGTTCAATTATCAACTTACAAATCGCAGTTTTCAAGCATTTAAAAAGATTAATGACTGTTTCTGAAGATACTGTACATACTGATGAAAATTGTTTACTAGTCTGTACAATAGAAGAAGCGTAAAAGTACGACCTAATAGGCTAGAGCATATACTTAATATGAGTTTCCTTCGGATAGTTTCTTGTAAAATCTCACGCGTGGGATAACTAGGATAAAGTTATACATTGAAGAAAATTAAGACAAATCAGATAAACTTGTATATATAAAACAAATAAGATAAATCTGATAATTTTTTAAATTTTCGATAGACAACATGAATAAGATAAAATGATATACTCGAATACAACTATGGATGGTAGTGATGAAGTGACAGCTTTATGGAACATGTGTAAGGATATGATCAGTGGCTTACAAGGGTATTACGATACCAATGTGTTATTATCAGTTAAGGATGTTAATTTTAAGATAGTTTAAAAACCAATCTACCAACATTTTATGTTTGTACTTTATTGGAATTAAACTGTTTTTCTTTTTCTTCTTTCTTTCTCAACTACGAGTTGTTAATACACATACGTGACGTACTCACCATCGTAATTATTTTTGTGTAGGTGTTGATTGGGTTACCTTATATGTTCTCCTGCGAGGGCAGTGAAGGGAGAAAGTGAACGGTATGAGTGTTCAGAATAGTAGGACTCTCATGGTATTGATCTTAAACTGTGTAAATGTGGTCAACATCTGAAGCCAGGCTAATAGAAAATCATTATTCTGAATATCTTTGTCTTCACAGAGGGGTTTCGGTGGGTCAGCAGGACATCCAGGTAACGTACGAATTACAAGGTAATCCAGAAATGTTATTCAATGACTCAATTAATGCATTTTCTATCAAAAGCGTACATTTATGATACATTGAAATGTCCAACTAAGATGTACACCTCGACGTCTGACGCAGTGACCACTGATTTGTATTGTTCAGAATTTCAGATATTATGTACAAAAAATGTTAGGACTTGAAATACTCTAATTTTCATTTCAAAACATAGGAAAAATATTATAAATATATTCATATTTACGTATACATACATAGAAGTTGAATAAAAACTCGTATCTACTCAATATTGAGTAATTTTTAACCAAACAAATATTCATATAAATGTATATACCTAAGTAGGTATAGATACGGATGGAAATTATGTATATATGGAGTATATATACGCTCATAAGAAAGGGAAATAGATAAAGCTACATGAACCAAGAGAATACGGAAAGCGTAGCTATCAACTCCGCGGCGAAACCTTGAAAAAACATTGATGATGTTCCGTAGATGGAGCAGTGGGGAATAACTGTCATTGCTATAATTATGAAGACGATATGTGCAGATGCTCTTGAGTTTGGAGTCTCTCCGTTATCTTCCGGGGCTCCTGACAAGTGATAAAATATGCCCGAGTCCACACACAATCTGAACCACAGCTGCATGTAGACAAACAGTCATCTTTTTTTGAGCAACACGTGTTCAGTTGATGCCTCTACTCAAGTGGGAGGCCCTAGCTGAGCCATGCATGAGGAGAAACTGACAAAGAAATGCATTCTTCCCCTCAGCAACGGGAAGCTTTGATAACTGCAATTCCAGAAATAAACTAAGAAATGCAATCTTTCTCAACAGCGGCAAATTTAGACCAATGTAATATGAGATATAGACCGAGATATACATTCTACCAATATTTTTTGACAAATGCATGACGAGGAAAATACCGAGAAATGCATTTGGCGCCTCTGTATCGGTAAATTTCACTAATCGTATTCTTGGATCACCGATTTGTAAAATATTTTGGCTCTCGTGGTGTATTTAAGTTGAGGATCAGTTCTTGGGTCCCTCTTTTTCTACATTTTAATATTTTTAAAGTTAACTTCATTTGTCAGATATATACTTTTTACTGATGTCCATACATTATCAACAAGTTCACCGAAACTGTCTGACTACCATCGGTTTTATCGTAGAACTGTTGTCCCCAAAATACTCAAAACGAACGAAAACCCTGAACTCTCACAGAAAATTAACGCTCGATCTGTCTACCATGGCCACTTGACGAGAAATAGAAACAAACTTCAACTACCGTGTTCCTCAAAAACTAAATCTCAAAACAGTTTTCTTTTTACGCCTTTCAAACTTTGGAATTCAATCCCCATAACGTGGTTTCCGGTGCTACCAGTTGTTCAGCATTCAAAATTAGGCATTAATTTTACATGATCACAAATTATAGTTCAATGTATTATAAATAAAGTTTGAAAGAAATTGAATCAAGGAAAGTCAAACAAACTATGATCTTTGAACAATAACCCTTTCCAAGAACACTCTGTAGAATGAAACTTAATTATAGAGCTACCAATAGGAATATACATATTTATATGTATCTCTTTATAAGTGCATATGTTCTTTTAGATGCACATATAAAACATACCTGATAGAGAACTCTAATGGAGTACAATCACCTGACTGTCATACTGCATTTTCTCTCTGTTTCTTACCAACATACTGAGTCTTATATCCCTCATGAACGTTAAGTTAGAGTCATTACTTTAAGAATTTATTATCCATGTTTCTTCAGAATTGTTAATCTCTTGATAGGTTGCCATAGAAGCCTCGTTACTAACTTCACCAGAATTACAAGTATTGTTGACTATTAGATATCGAGTATATATTTTTGTTCTGTTTGTTGCAGCGTAAATACTTGTGATAAATAAGTCTTTCAGACAGGTTAAGAAAAAAAAGGTGACTACTAGCAGTGTGTCACGTTTAAGTAAAGTCAACGCTCGTGCGCTGTGTCGATAAGATCAACGTTAGAAAATACCGAAAAATGTCCTTTGTGAATATATGTTATGAAAATATTCATTCGTGATATCCAGTGAAAGCTAGACACCTATTATTTTGTAGCAGCCTTCAATGATTTGATTCTAGTCATTTATGTTCAGTAATCGTAATATGTCCCAATGTTAATTTATACAATAAAAAGTTCCCACTTCTCCACCACGTATCACCGATACCTTCAGCCGAAGAAGTATAAAATGTAAGGCCGCTGCTTCACTTGCCTCAGACGGAACTCAATGGTCGAAGCAGCAACACTTGGCCTCACAAGTGGTGACCCCAGAGTGACCAAAAAACGGAACTCAATGGCTGAAGCAGCAACAACACCTTCCGGCCTCCCACTGGTGACCCCAGAGCCCGAAGCAACGACACCTGGCCTTACAAGTGGTGACCCCAGAAGCTCCAAAAACTGATGACCGCAGCAGCCCTCAGCTACTTCACCGACGGGCTAACGCTTCAACATCGCTTGCCCCTACATTTAGTGGCCGCAGCAGCTCTTCAGTGGGTTCGCCATCGGGCCTAGGCATCCAAATTGCCTGCCCCTGACAACTGGTGCCCCAGCAGCACTCCAGCAGTTTCACCATCGGGCCGATGCTTCTACAGAGCCTGCCCCTAACAACTGGTGACCCATGCAGCAGCATCCAATCGCAATTTCCGCTAGGTGTTTCAAGCACTGCAAGAACGTTTAATCAAGCGCAAAAAAGCACAACTGAGCCACCAAAACGCCTACAGCCCAGCCTCAACGCACAGCCTCATCGCTCGGCCTCATCGAGTACAGCTTCATCGAGCACGGCTTCATCGCGCACGGCTTCATCGCTCGGCCTCATCGCACGGCTTAATCGCTCGGTTTCATCGCTCGGCCTCATCGCACGGCTTAATTGCTCGGTCTCATCGCATGGCTTATCCCTGGCCTCATCGCAACGCTCGACTTCTACGCTCGGCTCAACCAAGGAGGTTTACTTCCTTGGGCTCAACGCTCGGTTTCAACGCTCTACAGCATCGTACCTCATCACTCGGCACCAACGTTCTGCAGCATCATCATTTTAAATTTACCAAATTTTATCGGTCGAACTGCTTTCTCTCTAGGTGGAGGGTACTTGTAGTGCTCTACCCTAGTTAACCCATCAAACCTCGATTCTAGTTATTTATGTTCAGCAATCGTAATATGTCTCAATGTAAATTTATTCAACAAAAGTTCCCACTTCTCCACCACGTTTCACCGATACCTTCAGCTGGAGAAGTATAAAATGTAAGGACGCTGCTTCACTCGCCTCAGGCGGAACTCAATGGCCGAAGCAGCAACACCTGGCCTTGCAATATAATTTAAAAATGTGGAACTCCAACGAGAAATAATTTTCTATTTCAGAGGAAAATACTAAGTTTTCCGTAAAACATTCTCAGAAGTCCCCTGGTCATGTACTGTTTGTCTCATTAACGAAGAAAAGAAAAACAGTTTATTTAAATGAAAGTGGATTTGTGAAATGCTTTATAACCGATGGGAATTTAAATATTTTGGTAACAAACGGTCCTAAATTGGTAGACTAACCATAGGAAGTAGGCAATAACCATATAACCAGAGTATTATATAAAGCCAATAATAAAGCCCCAAGTATGGAAATTTCAGCTGTTTTTCAATTTCAAAATATCACGTACATGTAGCATTCGCTACAGAACGTAAAAACTATAGATTTGCCATTCGTAATTAAATAAAATAATTATTAGCATTAAAAATCTTACTCTAATTTATTATTAATTATTTTCTACTTCTAATTCGTAATCATTGAAGTTTTTGTGTAAATGCATGAGACAATAAAATAACACTCGACATTTTCTGAGAGAGGACCCTCTGAGTGGCAATACTGCGCAAGTCGCGTCTCTTTTCAAAAGCGCACTCTCACATTGGCGTCTTACTCTAGCGGTGTTACAGCACTTCTCGTGAGTAAATCTGTGTTAGAAAATTATCGTGTTCCTTTCTTCGTTTCAGTGAGTATAAATAGTGACAGTGCTGTGTATTTGGATACGTAGTTATGCGTAGGAATTGTGATGTAGCATGTTTTCATTCAGAGGATGTCTCAACATGACTTAGCGTGAACTTTTTACGTCACGTGCATTTCGTGTGTCAGTAGTTGATATTAAATATTCAACTACGTCCTTTCCCTTACTGAAAGTCATACCTTTTGCAGCGTCATATGATATTGGAATTCGTTCGTAAAATACTCGTGAGCGAGCACGACAGAACTCCTCGCGTCGTTGTGCCGGTCTCGTTGTTTTCCAAGATGGCGAAGCACACAAAAACTGCCGTCTCATGTCTTGACGCTGTGATTATAATCATACTTACGCATGTGGAATAATATTCTTTTTTACAAACATACTTTTTCTAGTTTTCTCTTAAAGGTGTTTTTGACGTGTAATAAGTGGGAATGCCTCTTTTATAATTTCGTACGAATCAATAGAGTACGCAGATTATTCATGCATATGCCTGCTAAAGTTTTTTTAGTTTTAATTTATATATAGTTCATAATCCTTAAATCTTGCGTTTAATCGCACTTATTTCAATATAAATCACCATCAACAAATTAAATCCAATTTTTCTTATTTCTTGCGGCAGAAATACATACTAGCATCTGCCATCGTAAACGAGTACTTCTCGCATAAAAATACTTCGTGAGCGCTCAAGGTTGATTGCAAAATGGCGACGCGTAAAACCGCCGGGTCATCGTCACCTTGAATTTCATGTTTCGTTGCGCATATTTTCTTTCTGTGCAAGTGAAATACGTTTAGTGTTTCTTTTTTCTCAGTGTAGATATTATTCCTTATTTTTATCAATGATGCTTGTCAGTGTTTTTCAGTACTCGTGATTTTAATGAAAGTTAGGATTATCTTTTTCTCTGTTATTTCTCGTACAGTTATAGAGATGTTCTAGAGTAATAAAGAAGCATTAATTCTCATTCTATGCAATTTTTTAGTTGCCGTATTTCTTCTCTTTCTGCGTCATGAATCATGTGTTTTCCATAAACTCTATAAATTTAATCATCGATATTACTGCCTTAAAAGTCACAGGATTTGCTGTCCTGCAGATTCTTGCAAAAGTTGCAGTTTTATGGACATTTCATGATATTCCGTAGATCTTGTGCTTAATTGCATGTGGTTTCGGTAATGAATAATGATTTTCATTACCGGAAGTTCTTAAACCTCATGCTTAGATATTAAAGCCAAAGGCATTAGTGAACAGGTGCCAGCTAAACAATTTTAAACAATTTATTTATTGTTTACAAAAATCTACAAAAATCTGTCTACAAAAATCTGTCTTATCTTCTTGAGCTTGACAAGAAAGAGATTCTTAAATTAGCTCGTGTCGGATCTGTAGATTTCTCAGAGAGTTCTACTGTGTGGGAGTTTATCATGTATGATGTTGGGGACTGTCAGTGGGGGAAATTTCCTTGATGTCTCCTTGTATATTTGTGTCAGACTCGGTCGCGGTCGGACGTGCGGGGTGATGGGGCGGTAATTGTTGAAAATGCAAGGGGGAAATAACCTAGCCATGCGTAAAAATTATACTATCAGTGAATGTGTTTGCTACCTGTGGAACTGCGAAAGGGAAAAAATAACTTTTGTCTTATTTCTGCTTAAATCAGTGCACTTTAAATGAAAAGCCAACAAAGCAGTGCTGGCAAGGGTTGTGAAATGGTGTGCTCAGTCCGGTCTCGAACGATAGGCCTGAGTGAAGTGTGAAGTGGCCTTGTTCCCTCGACCAGTCTCCCCTTGCCGAGCCCGCACCCCCCCCCCCTTTCCGAGCCCGCACCTCCCCCCCCCCTTTCCCGTACACCTGCTTCCCGTCTTCTGACCGTTCAGAGCATAGCATGGCAAATCCTGAACTTTTTCCGCTTCAAACAACCAAAGAAATTACGTTTGTTTTGATAAATTTTTGGCAATGTCAAACCTCTCAGTTTCAGTTTTTGTTCACTTCCTACGTGGCCGAGACGGCAAATGTGCACGAAAGAATTATTGTGTTTCGTACCTATTTTTTTTTACAATAGAACATGGATGTTGAAAAATTTCTGATGTACACAATCAATTATTGATTCACCAAATTAGCTTAGATTATTATCATGTTCTTTTGACTAGTGACGTTAAATGTGAGAAGGGTAAAAAACTTCTTCTTTGAAGGAACTTTTAAATTTAAAAATTGAAAAATTCTTGATCCAGCAACTTTCGGAAATAACTTGCCATGTTAAAAAAAAAATAGAAAAAAATAGAAAGTGTACTCTGGTAATTTCGCATCTTTTGGGAAAATAACAGTGACCATCATTCGTGAACTATTTCTATGTTACAATAGAGCATGAATGTTGAAAAATCTCTAACGCACTCAATCAATTTCTGATTCACCAAATTGGCTTACATTATTATCTTGTTTTTTTTTTTATGGAAAATGTTGGTTAACTAGTGACGTAGAACCTGAGAAGGATAAAAAACTTTTTCATCTTCGGTTTCTCTCATCTGTCATTGCAAAAAAACATCATGTTGAGTGTATATGACGCTACCTGTGGAACTGCGAAAAGAAAAAAAATAACTTTTGTCTTATTTCTGCTTAAAACAGTGCAATTTAAATACGGAGCTAACAAAGCAGTGCTACCAACACGAAGGAAATGGTGTGCTCAGCCCAGTCTCGACCTATAGGCCTGTCTGTCTGAAGTGTCCTTGTCCCCTCAATCACCCCTCACCGAACCCCTTCACTCCCCCCCCCCCTCTTCCCGTACCCCTGCCTCCCGTCTCTCTGACTGTTCAGAGCATGGCAAATCCTGATGAACTATTTCGCTCCAAGCAACCAGAGAAATTACGTTTGATTTGATAAATTTTTGGCAATGTCTAACATCTCAGTGAAGTTTTTGTTCACTTCCTACGTGGCCAAGACGAAAAATGTGCACGGAAGAATTATTGTGTTTTGTACCTCCGTTTCCCTACTGACACCGAATAGTTTAAAACATCATAGCTATACAATTACAACGCACAATGCATCACTACGAGACTCGCTTCGCAGGCCGGAAAGTGCCGTTCTCTGCACAAATGTTGCCCTACACAACATCCCGAAAAAATGGTTCTCTCAGGGGCAAAAATACGACTTTACCAAGCAAAGTGCCTGCAAGTAGGGGACCTACATCCTCTCACGCACAAGATTCTAATGCTCAAAAGACGGGAGACTTGTTAACAGCTGCCAGTAACCCCGTCAAAGAATGTGTGTCACCTTCCGAAGCAACGTCAGTGAAGACTATGCAACCAATATCGCCGGATGAGGGAAAACATATCTGCCAAACCTCCAGCAATCATTTGAAGGCTCGAAGAAGTGAAGTCTCAGCCGCAGCACCACAACCACCTGCTCCTCATCTGAACAAGCAAAACAGCGTGCCAGCTCCCCAGCTCTGCGTCAACAACAACGCTCCGAACTGTCCGCCAGCGGCGGGGACACAAACACCATCCTCATCAGTGGTACAATAAAAAATAGTTTTTACTAATAAGGACATTTCAAGCGTGGTAGACTTTTCTCATTCTCCAGATAATATGTTCGATAATTTTCGCGCACAAACCGATACTGGCAGTAAATTACCCCAGAGCGCAAGCTGTGAAAACAAAATAAAATTTCCAGTACAGAGCAATAAAAATAACACTGTTGCTTCTTTTAATGGCTACTTGCACCCGCTTCAAATAACAAGCTCTCAAAAAATGCATGAAATTATTCACAATTTGTCTCTAACAACAGCGTTTTTCAATAAATCCCTAAGACAACGTGAGCCTCCCAGCCCGTCGTCGATTTTCTCTACAGTATCAAACATTCAGAACCTAACCGAACAGCTTATTGCTTTAAATTCACATATAAGTTCTCAAGACCTTGCACCTGTGGTACCTGCTAGTATCTCTTGCGAAATCGACTCCAATTGTCGAGAACCTTACGACACTTTTCTGCTAGGTGATAATATCCTAAGCACGATCAGAAGAAAGGACATCGATCGCTCGTGCTGGATCAAAACTGTTCCATCAGGGCGCTTCGATGACCTTCTCCATACTGTAAATTGCATGCCTAGATTTAAAAATTATATACTAAGTTTTGATGGTCTCTGCCACTCGCCCTCAGACCTTGCTCGAATCAAACAGCAAATTGTAAGAAAGTACGCACTTTCTCGTATTTATATTGCCAATGCTTGCAGTGCAAACGAATTCAACAAAGCGAGGCATTTTTGCAAAAACCTGGGTTTAAACTTGATTCAATTTCAAACTTACCCAGAAAATGAAAATGGTGACGCACTCAATAACTTTCAATGGCCTCGGACCCAGGAAGAGAACTTCTGTTTTCTTCAACAACTTGCAATGAAATCAACATTGCGAATCACCGTGCCATATTGTCCTCGTTTCAACAAATGTCAAGCAATAAATGGAGTTGTAGATCATTCCAATGAATCGAAAAATTCACGGAATGAGACAAATAGTCTCACATTAGACTTTCAAAAAGAATATAAGCCTATGCACATCACTGCACATGGTACACCAAATCCTTCAAAATTGATTGCGTCATCAAGCAGAGGTCTGAGTAACTCACTCACTCACAGCATGAGGAACGTAAATAAGCCTGAGCCTTTCCCTGATTCGATCTCAGACAAATATAATGTCAGTACGAAAAATAAATTTGCGTTACTTGCAACAGACACAAATAGTGATTGCGACATGCCCTCCTTTTCAACCAATTCTCAACTTTCCAGTGAGTACGCAGGAACCAAGGAAAGTCAAGCGAATACCGATATTCAAAACTATTCCAAAGAAAATCAAATTATTCGGAAAAAATCTGATGCCTCTGCCGGGCCTCCGTCGAACGACCAAACTAATACTGCTACCGAAAAATCAACAGGGAATCAAATCTGCACACGCGTTGCACACACACTGGACGACTTGAAACGATCGCTCAAATTGGAGCCTGCTTACACTGTAGGTGACGGACACTGTCTCCTCCACGCCGTAACGACGCAGCTTGCTTCACAACAAAATTCGAAATGGAATTATATATCTCTGAAAAAAGCCATCAAAACTGAGAGCTCCAGAAACAAGGACCAGTATGCAAAATTCGTTGACAAGAACAGTGGCAGTTTCGAACAACTCATCGATAAATACATCGATAGAAAAGTCTTCGATCACGCAGTTGGAGACCTCATACCCCAAATACTTTCTAATGTAACGAGAACACCAATTCACGTATTTGATGAAAGAGACAATGGGATATGGAAGACGACAATCTCCCCTACATCAAATGCTCTGATAAACTGTCCTCCGGTAAACATACACCGGAAACAGGACCACTATAGCGCCCTCTTGAAAATGCGTGATGAAAATCGTGTTGCTCCCTCCCCCATTTTGTGACTAAATAACAGTGATCAAATTGAATATGAAGCTGAAATCACAAACAATGAACGCGGCAATAAAGACCTAGAGACGAATACTAAATGCCCTGCTAGACCTAAAAAATGCAATAACTCCACTAAAGATCTGCCTATTGAGGTAAATAATATCAAAATATTGCACATAAATGCTCGCAGCCTCAATGGTTAAATGGATGACGTACGAGTAATGTTGATCACTAAAGATATCGATATTTTATGCGTATCTGAAACATGGTTCGATTCACGAGTCGAAAGCTCATATCTCAGCATTACCGGGTACAAATTGTACCGTTATGACGGAGTCAAGAGTAAGAGAGGTAGCGGTTCATGCATTTTCATCAAAGATGTCTACTCTGCAACCTTAGTTCCGATAAAAGAAAAATGCGAGGACATAGAAATGGTTTGGCTCAATGTTCAAGTAAACAAACACAAGTCTTTCATTATCGGCAGTCTTTACAGACATCCGTCAGCATCTCTTCGTCCAACATTAGATTTCATTGAAAATACGCTTAGATCAATCTCTGCAGCCAAAAAGTCTTTCTATGTTTTCGGAGATTTTAACGTGGATCTGACAAATAAAAACAATCGGCTAAGCAAGATGCTGCACAGACTTAATCTTTCTCAAATGGTCCAAGAACCAACGCGAATTACCAACACTTCTAAAACTCTTCTTGACCTAGCAATTACCAACAATCCCCAAGCAGTACTCAGCACAGAAATCTTACCGTCCTTTTCTGATCACCATTCGGTAGAATGCCAAATAAATATTGCAAAAGAGAAACAGAAATCTAGTTACATTTCATATCGCATGAAAAACCACTACTCCCCTGAAATATTTCAAGAAAAGCTATTAGACAGATGGAGTGAATTTCAAGGCATGGAAAACACCGATGATGTCAATCTACAAGTTTCGCTTTTCAACGAAAATTTCGTATCAGCTCTTAACGAATGCGCACCTTTCACAACGAAGAAAGTTAAGCCAAGAATTTCTAAATGGATAACAGATGAGATAAAACATTTGAGCAGAGCTAAAAGAAATTTGCAGCGTGAGTACAAACTGAATAAATCAGACAGTACGCGTCGAAAATTATATAAAAATCATGAGAAGATCCTACGAAGAAAAGTTAAGGAAGCAAAACGGGACTACTTCCACAAAGAACTCTTGGCGGCAAAACAAAACCCTAAAAGAACTTGGGAAATCATTAGAGAAGCTGCTCAGTATAAAAATTCAGACTGCAAAAGCACTTTTGACAACCCCTCAGAAATGGCGAATGACTTTAACACTTTCTTCTCAAAAGTTGGCGAAGATGTTTTCAATGAAGTATCCAGGACAGTTTCAGACACATCTACAGAGGCAAATCTGAGCGATGTTTCATCCCCAAATAGTAGCAACAAGTGGAGACCAAAGCCAGTTAGCGTCATAGAGATACGAAAAATCTTATACTCACTAAAGAATACTAAAGCGACTGGACATGATGGCATAAGCCTCCAACATATAAAAGACAGCTTCCCTGTCACAGCACCCTTTATTCGCTTGATAATAAATACATCTATAGTCACAAACAAGTTTCCCGATCAATGGAAACTATCCATAATTAAGCCATTACATAAATCTGGTGATATCGACATAGCGTCAAACTACAGACCAATCAGTCTCCTGCCTGTTATGTCCAAAATATTAGAAAAAGTAATAACAAACCAGCTCTCGTCTTACATAGACGAGTCACATCTACTGCATCGCAATCAATATGCTTACAGGAGGAATACCAGTACTCAGGACGCCCTGTTAAACATAACAGAAAAAATTTACAATGATATTGACCAAAAAAAATTAACTCTCTTACTATTGCTTGATCTCTCCAAAGCTTTCGACAGTGTTGAGCATAAGAAACTTCTACAAAAAATTTCAAACCTCAGAATAGACACTCAGTGGTTTGAAAGCTACCTACGAAACCGCTCTCATGCAGTGTGCTTGAATAACAAAATGTCATCATTCATACCAAATAACTTTGGCGTTCCTCAAGGTTCAATCATCGGCCCACTCCTATTTTCAATTTTCATCAACGGTTTTCCTACCATGCCGGCAAACACAAAAATCTCAATGTATGCTGATGACGTACAAATTGCCATGACAAGCTCAACAGCGGATTTAACAGAAACACAAGCCAACGCTGAAAACCTTCTGAGAAATCTGAAATTGTGGTATGACCATAATGGCCTCAAACTTAACGCAAGTAAAACGCAATGCATTATTTTTGGATCACAGAATGCGACTGAAAATTTACCACCATTCAAGCTAACATTTGGAGACGATACAATTAAACCAGTCGATACGGTTAAAAATCTGGGTGTTTGGTTTGACAAAAATATGACTTTCAATTCACACGTCGAAACAATGTGCAACAAAATTAACGGAACCTTAATGTTCTTTCATCGTATAAAGAACACACTTGACGAAAAATCTAGATTATTAGTGATTCAGTCTTTAGTTTTATCGCGTCTGGACTACTGCAGTCTTGTGTGGGGAGACTTACCTAAATGTCGTCAGGAAGAGTTGCAAAAATGTGTAAACTTCGCCGCCAAAGTGGTATGCAAAGGAAATTTCAATAAATACGATCATGTCACCCCTCGTTTAAGAAAACTCGACTGGATCCCAATACCGAACAGATTCATGATCCAGAAAGCTCGACGAGTATTCTCCTCTCTGTACCTCCCCCAAAGTAATGCAGAGGTGGTAAAATTTTTTCCATCTAATATCCCAAACGAAAGACCAAACCGGAGGAACGATGTTTTAGTCAGTTACCGTTCATCTAACGTGGGACAAAAAGCTCTCTCAGTTTCTGGAGCTTTTTTGTGGAACAAGCTTCCCCAGCATATCAAAAACTCTAAAACTGGAAAAGAATTTAGAGTAAATGTGTCACGTCATTTTGCATCTCTGTCATAGGGCCTGCAGCATCTCGGTGTGAACTTCCCATCTATCAGAAATTTTAATTTTTCCTGAAATTTCTGTTAGAAATTTAGAAACTGTTTCATTTTACGTTTGCTAAGCGATTCGTATATTCATCTTACTTATTTCTGTCGACAACAATGAGCACCACAGCCGTCAGTTCAGTGCAGCAGAACGAACGTTCTTTCCATAATTAGGAGTATTTCCTCATCTTTATTTTGTTATTTCTTTCTCTTTTCTGTATTAATATTTAACGTCCGTATGACAAATATACCATGAAATACATTTTGTGTGTACACCAATAAACAGGTTTATAGATGTGAGGGTTGTGCAAAGTTTATAATGAATTAAATTTTTGGCTAACGTTGTCTCGCTATTTCAAAATCATTCTCGAAGATGTTTCCCATCGATTTTCGGCTAAGCTGGGGGGAAAGGGGTAATTTAAGCATTGCATTTAGTCTTTTTATTTTTATTTTTTTTTCGTGCGTTCAGCGCACACTAGCACTGAACTTTCAAATCGGAAAAAACTCTAAATTTCTGTAATCAAAATTATTATTTTGGATAAAGGCCTAATCTTCCTATATGTGCCAATTTTGTGAATATTCTCCACTCAGATGTGATATCCGGCCACAATGTTACTCCATTTTATCCCACGTACACATGTCCGTATAATGCTGAAGAGTTGTGTTGCTTCTTGACTATAACCTGATTTTTCTTAAAATTTCTGTGAAGAAATTAAAAATAAGCTCATTTTTATGTTTTTCGAAGTCTTCTCTTCCTTTTAGTTATTTTTTGCGAACAATTTCTTAGGATTACAGTGAGCTCAGCTGTCATTTTCTGTGTAGTAGATGGTAGGTTGCTTCTGTCTTTTATCTTATGTATGTATTTTTTTTCTAATATTTTATTTTCAATAAGTATATAAATTAATATGTGTGTGTACGTGTGTAGGTATATATATGTATCTACATAAATAGATATACATGTTTCTATTTCATTTCTTTACGCAAAAACCATTCGGTTAATAAATTTTATTGCAATAGCGAAATGATTCAAAAATAGATCTAGCACTTCCCCAGAGGGCGTTTCTGTGAATCGGATTAATGTCATATATAAATAATGAAATAAAGTGCAATTTGAGCATATGAATCGTAGTAAAATTATCTTTCTGTCCGTATGTTGTACAAGCTATGAATTTTGATATTGAATATATGTTTGTTTACCCATTTCTACCAATATTTTGTAGATATTTGTCAATCATGATTGGTAACCGGCTTACACTGCATCTCTATTTTATCCCATGTACCCATGTGCGCATGATGTGGTGAATATCGAGATGATATGAAATATGTTTTTGGTGGTGATAGGGCTTTGCATATTTTTAGGGAATATTTTTCATTTCTCATTCAGCTACCCTTGACAGAGATAGACTATTATCAAGCCACGTGTGGTTTGTCTATTAGTACGCCTCGTATATTTTGTCTATTAATATGCCTCGTATGGTCTATCTATTTTGTACACCTCTGATAGCTTGTCTATTAGTACACCTCGTATAGTTTGCCTATTATTATTATGCCTCGTATGGTTTATCTATTTGTACACCTCGGATGGTTTGTCAATTAGTACTCCTAGTATAGAACTTTTGTTAGACTACTAGCACACCACGAATGGTTTGTCTATTAGTACGCCTCTTATATTTTGTCAATTAATATGCCTCGTATGGTCTCTACATGTACACCTCTGACAGTTTGTCTATTAGTACACCTCGTATAGTTTGTCTATTATTATGCCTCGTATGGCTCATCTACTTGTACACCTCGGATGGTTTGTCAATTAGTACTCCTCGTATGGAACATTTGTTTTAGGATGCCCTATATTTAAGAAACTTTTAAAAGCCAATATGTTGGCATGTATCTCATGTGACAATTTGGAAATAAACATTTTTTCTTTTTTTTTCTTTTCTTGGACTGCTCATCCAGCGTTCGTCTTTTTGCAGACCTCATCGTCACCACCAACGCCAACACACCAGTTTTCCCTGGGCCTTGAACTTAATGGGATCGCCTTTTTTGGATTAATTTTGGTCTTTGTTTTGGACCTGGCCTTAACTTAACTGGCCTTACCTGAACTGGGCCGCTTTTCGGAGACTTTTCCTGGAACTAGTTTTGGGTCCTTCCCTTGTTGGGACTTTGTTTTGGCCTTGTCTGGCAGTAACTGAAAAAAACTACCAGCATCACCTTAAAATTCAACTCCCTGCTTTCAATACAATAACTATATTGCCCGGCTTGAAATGAAATAAGCCGATACCTTAAATTGAGACTACCGACGTCATGGTCTTTCAAGTCGTATAAATTGGGGCTCCTAAATTCCAAACACACACCCACACTGTCGACTTCGTCACGAGCCAGAGCCTCTTCGCCTGCACGGACTGCGAACCATCGTCAGCCAAGTTCTTCAGTAACTCCAGACTCGGCGGTCCTCTCCGGTTTCCTTCCAATATATACCAAAAGCTGAGTTTCCAGAGTGCCTTATTATCCTTTCTCATGGTTTACTACAAATGCTTATCGAGGTTTGTTAAGGACTGGCTATACCCACGGCCACAATCCTTACATACATCCTCTCACTTAGTTTTGTACTTATTATCATCCGCCGATCGATGAGTTTGCATAGCTCTAGATTCTGATTTAGCTTTCAGAGTTTGAAATTACTTCAGGTTTGGTTTATTTTCAAATTATTGCTGAAAGCTGAAATTTTATTTGCGCACTCAGTTTTAAACATTATGAGTGAAAGAATTGATTGCCATTTGAAATGAGCTAAATATTAACCTTCTCGCTGTATCTCAATATTTTCGTATGGTTCGTAACTATAATGTTCACGTGTTGGTTTGTTCGTGTGGCCGTGGGTTTCTAACTTTTCTTTCAGTTGTTAACTTCGTTAACTCGTGCTATGGGAGGTATTCATCCTGCATGAACTGTTTTCATGTCATGATATGCAATAGCCAAGTTATTGAAATATCTAAAGAAGTGACTTGATTATCAAGATGTCGGCCAAATTGCGTTTAAAGTAAGTGAAATAGTCTTGCACCAAATTGTTTACCTCTGGACAGAATGTTATTAAGTTTAGTAATATCTGCTGTAAATTGAACTTGTGCAGTGATTCTGTATCTTACATTTTTATAGAATGTATAAATTTCGTGATTATATATAGTGTCCATGTAGTCTTGGTGTATGATGAGTTTTCAATTGTTTATCTAATTAATCTTACAGTGTAGATCTTACATTTTTTGTATTTTATGCAGCTAAGTCAGAAGAATATTGGGTCAATAGGTAAATGTTGAGGATTATTCGGAAATTGATTATCCACTTTTTGAATGCCAAACATAGTAAATTAGATCGAAATAAACAAGTTTTCTTCTATGCACTTTCCGTCATAAATGATTACTTTACGAATTATTGCGGTAGGTTTAGTTTTGTCTTTGATGACGAATGCTCTCAAATAAACAGCTACTCATTGATTTTTAAATTTTTGTTGCTTGAATCATGGTAATAACATCAAAATAAACTACTTTCCTTCCATACACTTTTTTCGTCAAATGAACATATTACAAGATAACGCTGTAGGTTTAGGTTCGTCTTTGATAACGAGAAAACCGGAAGCAAGACGCCATTGCAGCGTTATCATTTGCCGGGCCAAATGAATTACTTCCCGCTTTAGACACTTAAGATGCGGTAACTAGTTTACCGCTATAACTCGTAAAATACTTATTTACGAAGGAAAGTGCATAGAAGAAAACTTGCTTATTTCGATCTAATTAACTATGTTAAACCACCTAAAAATAAAACATCGATTCCCAAATAATCCTCAACATTAACAGGTTAATATTGAGTTTAGGGGATCCAAGCAAATTAAGAATTTTATTCTAAAGAATCGCTAAAGGAACCCTTTAAAGGGGAAGGTCTGGGTGGAAATTAGGAGAAGTGTCTATTTTCTGTTTTTATATGCATCTTATAGAGGATTTTCTTGCGCTTCCATTGGTACTTTTCGCTTGCATCTACTCTGAATGGTACGCCCCCCAGAGGGGGAAAAGCGATGGGGATGGCGTGACCTAGACCCCTGCCACCCGGGGCCCACCCCTCATTATTGGGGGTCAATTGAGCGTGTTTCTTTGCGGCAATGGCAATAGAGTTTGTTCATGTGCTACTCAAAATGCTTTCATATTCAAACAAGACATTCTAATGCTGAGTAAAAATTTTTGATAATTTTTGACAATTTAAGAATTTATCTGTTCTGTTTACACACGCTTTCATTCATAGCTCGATGACAGCCATAGCTACAGTTATGGCAAGCACACCAATTCTAAGGGCATGAAAAGAGCTTCAAAGCAGAGGAGTTGACTTAAAAAAATCGAATTTGGTCGAAAAAGGATAAAATGCTCAAAAAAGCAGGTATTTTGAAAAATTACATGTATTTCTTGTGATGTAGATTATTCCCAGAGTTCCAAAGCTACAGCAATGTAAATTATATCAATCTAAAGGGCTTAAAAAGAGCTACCAAAGCTCAAGCAATCATTGTAGAAAACCCTTAGTTCAAAAGAAAAGAGGAAAATTTTTTTTTGCGAGAAACACGTTTTTCAAGAAAACTTGATAATTGGTTTTTAAATGTATCTTCATCCAGAATTGTAGGGGTACACAAATGGTTTATATACCATTTGATTGGGCTTATCAAGGTGTATCCATAAGGAATATAAATTTTTGATAGGGTACCGTAACAATTACCGCCCACTTACCGACCTTCGACCTATAACACCATCTAATATCTTCCCGAATGTACGCAGCTGAGCAGACTACATTTCAACATTAGCAGAAAGGTTCATGTTTAGCTATGTTACTCTCAGAACTGCATAATGTAGCAAGGAATAAATGCTATAAACTTTTTATTGTGAGATATTTGGAACTGCACAATTCTACTGTTACCGCCCAGTGTTCGCGCAAATTCTACAGTTACCGCCCGATTATCGCCCACTGTTCTTCAAATGCCGCCCTTTGAATCGAATGTAAAATATAAGTGCAGTTACCGCCCGATTATCGCCCACTGTTCTTCAAATGCCGCCTTTTGAATCGAATGTAAAATATAAGTGCAGTTACCGCCCGATTATCGCCCACTGTTCTTCAAATGCCGCCCTTTGAATCGAGTGTAAAATATATGTGCGTTACGAATGAGCGTTAGAGGAATCAATGAAAAAACTATTTGGGAAGGCTAATAGAAAGATTTATTTCGTTATAAAATATAGAAAATAGCATTAACACACCATACTGTGAACGTAGGAAAAAAAAACCTTAAACCACTCATTGGTTTGGTACTACAGAAAAGCATGTATCTTGAACCTTCCCTGATGTAAATAAGTCTGTACTAGGCCTAGGCCCTAAATCAAAATAAACTTTAATGTTGATGACCACGTCAACATTACGAAGAAAATTACAATAACACAGCATACCTTTCTGTGCATAAAAAAAACACATTCCTTAAACCACTCATTGCCTTTGTAGGTATCACAAAAAAACAAACTTATTTTGAACCTTTTAACATAATTCTGTACTAAATTGAAATTCACTTCAATGTTGATGACCTCAATCACCACAATAAAGAAAATAACAGTAACACAGCTTACTCCGTGCGTAAAAAACGAAATCCTTAAGCCACTCCTTGGTTCTGTACCACAGAAAAACAAAAGATACATCATATCTTAAACTGTTGAACCCCATAAAGTCCTTTGCTCATTGTCTCTTTTTATTTTTATGGGCCTAACTAGCTATAACTACCTATCAAAGAAGCTGTAATTTCATATCTAGGCCTCCCTAATGGCTAAAACTGTTAGGCCAACTACGTTGGCGTAATAATGTTTGGTAAAGCATGGAAAAGCGAATAGGCCTATGTAGAACACTACTGCAAATTATTCCTGAAATAAATGTTTTTGGTTTTTGTTATTCTATTTGTCAAATTTTGCAGAAGAATTCATAGGCTTTCAACTCTTCACTCCTCATCGCTAGCACGTTTGCTGATGAGGCTACAACCCTAATACATGAAAAATTAAGCTAAACAAACACAAAAACAAATAAAACAATACTAAAATGAAAACAAGTAATAGTAAAGACTATAAGACTACTCTTAAAAGATAAATATAACTTATGGGCGGTATTTCTGTAGGATAGCGGTATTTTTATTAGTTGTATATAAACACCGCCCACCAATCATCGCTCAGGGCGGTTTTTATAGAATGACAATTTTCTTTCTACAATTACCGCCCACCCAATAATTTAGCATTCTAATTACTCAGCGTAAAATTAGTATCTGTCATAGTTTGTTTACGTTTCGATCTGTGTCCCGCCACAGGCAACATGGCGGGAAAATAGTGAATGACTGTTTAACTTTACTTTCACGCAAGCTAGTTTTGTGCACGATTCGATTCTAATGCGGTCTGATACGTATTTGCATACAATAACTATATTTTTTCGATTCTATCATAAAACTGATTTGAAATCTGAGATCTCCTGAAACTGGGTTTTTTATGGTTCGTACCAGCAAGTACGTGCTGACGACACTGTGATCTGAAAAAAAATAAGAGCGTTTTGAATGTACGCGGGCGGTAGTGTGATAGTGGGCGGCTATTGTTACGGTACCCTATATCTATTATTTTGAAAATTACATGACATGAAAAAAATTAAAAAAAAGTCGAATTTTTTTTTTTTAAATTTCCAAAGTTCCAAAAATTAAGTTATTGAAATTTCGGTAAATCTGAAGGAGATGACAGTTGTCGATTTTGCAAATTGTAATGGCTAAACATGGTTAATGACACCAAAATAAACAAGTTTTCTTCTATGCACTTTTCGTCTCAAGTGAGTATTTTATTAGTTATAGCGGTAAATGACTTACCGCAACTCCAGTCTTTGAAGCGGAAAGAAATTCCTTGATCGAGTTGTATGGCAATACTGCAATGGCGTCTCACTTCCAGCGCTCTGTCTTGAAAGACGAAACCAAACCTACCGCTATACCTCGTTAAATACTCATTTGACAAAAAAAGTGTATAGAAGAAAAGTTGTTTATTTCGATGTTATTACCATGTTTCAAGTAACAAAATTCGAAAATCGATGAGTAGCTGTTTATTCGAGCGCATTCGTCATCAATGACGAAACTAAACTTACCGCTATAAATCGTAAAATACTCATTTGAGACGAAAAGTGCATAGAAGAAAACTTGTTTATTTTGATTCAATTAATTAGGTTCAGGCACCAAAAAGTGGAAAATCGACAACTGTCATCTCCTTCAGATTTACCGAAATTTCCCATTCCTTACGGTTATACAGGTATATAAATTATATACAAACAAATTTACGCTTCTGTAACTCCAAAATTGTAGAAGAACATAGAATTTAAAAACCCTATTTTTTCGTATTTTTCGAAAAAAAATAAAGAAAAATAATGCAAATAAAGAAAATCATATCAATAATAAAATGATCTATAGAGCATTTTACGCCTTCTGTAAAAATTTCAGAGAAATCCATCCTTAAATTTCGGACTTTTTTCCACTCGGACCGTCCCCTTACGAACGTTTTACAAGAATGACACTCTGCTCGCTGATATTTTATTTTCAAATTATTCAACTTTGAAGTTGGCTTTCGCGCGCCAGGGAAGCCATCGCGCCAAGCGTAATTTAATTAATAACGGAAGCTAATGTCCTATTACAAACGTAAAGAGGTTGGGTTCTAAGGGGGAGTCACTGTTCTTCTAGTGAAAATTATAAATAGAGATTTCTAGTGACTTCCGTTTACTTCAGCTCCAAGATGGTGGCCGCCATCTTGGGTACCGGGTGGCCGCCATTTGAGATATAAACGGACGTAACTAGAAACCTTTATTTATAATTTTCACTAGAAGAACTGTGGCTCCCCCTCACGACATAACCTGTTTACGTTTGTAATAGGGGGTTAGCTTCCGTTATTAATTAAATTCTGCTTGGCACCATTGCTGCATTGTTAGAGCATCCTGTCCTTTTGTGCGCTAAAGACAGTTCATGAACGACGCTCCTATAACTTTAAAGCTGAATAACTCAAAATTAATGCATCAGCGAGCAGAATGTCATTCGTATAAAACGTTTTAAATGGGTTCCTTTAGTGATTCTTTGGCATAAAATTTTTAATTTCCTTGGATCCCCTAAACTCAATATTGATCGAATATTGAACTGAGATAAATAGATATGAGTGAAAGAATCAGATATCCAGAACTTTACAAGATGTTACTGATCAAATGATCAGAAGAGTAAAATCTAAAGAAAGGTCTCTCAAAAAAGGAAAAAACGGTAAATGTGAAATCCCTCAGGGGGACACAACCATTGTATCTATGGGAATAAGCGCTCCCAGGGGGACAATGTGAGGGCCCAAGCTAAAGGTTAGGTAGGCTTTATTTTTGTTGAAATAGAATAGCTTTTTATTTTGTTATGGACCATCTTTTTTCGGTTCACTTCTGTCCTGTTTTTCAGCACCTACTACTTTCTTCTTCAACTTTTGATCTTGTTTCATGGACTTGTTTCTCATCTTACTGTTTCTGTGCCCTTTCTGCATAGATTCCCCGTTCCCTTAAGTCCATACTAAATGGTGCCTTCTTTCCTCTCTTTGGATTGCCTTTGTTGCAGATAGGGAGGCTTAAACTAACTAATAATCTAATCTAATCTAACGGTAAATGTCAAGGGATGGTCAGTAATAGATTATCCATTTCTCGGTGCCTAAATATAGCTAATTAGATGTAAATAAACAATTTTTCTTTGTTGCACTTTCCGTCGCAAATGAGTATTTAACAAGTTACAGCGGTAAATTAGTTGCCGCAACTCTAGTGTTTGAAGCGGAAAGTAATTCATCGAGCGTGTCGAAAGGCAACACTACAATAGACTCTCTTCCGACGTGCTCGAATGATCGAGTCGGTGCAAGTGCCAACCCTGCGGAGTTTAAACCCGCATCTAGGATCTTTTAGTTAATAACTTTGGGTGATAACTTTTATTGTGTTATTAATTAAAAAATCCTAGAAGTGGGTTCAGGCTCCGTGGGGTTGGCGGAGACAAAAATTAACATACCGCTAAAAATTGTTGAATACTCATTTTCAACAGAAAGTGCATGGAAGAAAAATTGTTTATTGAGATCTAATTAACGATGTTCAGGTACTGAAAAGTGGAAATTGATTACTGACCATCCCTTCACATATACCGGAAAAACTTGATATAAATGGTCTTTGAATGAGAAATGTGTAATGTTGTAGAAGTTGAGAAAATGAATAACGGATAAGGATTAACTAAATATAGTATAAAGTATGATGAATGAAGCCGAGGTGGAAGATGAGAACCCTTGTTGGAAATGTAAGGAAAAGGGTTAAATTGTAAACTTATACAAAATAATACTTATTGTATTATAAAAATTGAGGTATTTGTAGAGGAGAGGACCATAATCAATTTTATAATTTTTGCTGCCTTAACATAGTTAATTAGGTCAAAATAAACAATTTTTCTTCTATGCACTTTCTGTGGGAAACGAGTGGGAAACTAGAAGTGTTGGGACACTTCTAATTTTCAACATTCATCCTGGGACTAGTTCTTGAGTTTTGATGCTAGAACAAATCCAAAGACAGTTTTAGAATCCTTGAAACATTTCTAACAAACTCAATTTCGGCTTTTTTTCAAATTCGAATTCTTTGAAGAAATATATAGCTCTAAACCCAAAAAATTGTTGCTGATTTTTGAAATTTCAAAACATTTTGAAAAAATAGAAAAAATTTGAATTTGAAAAAAAAAACAAATTTGAGTTTGTTGGAAATGTTTCAAGGGTTCTAAAACTATCTTTGTTTTTGTTCTAGCATCAAAACTGAAGGAGTTCCAATCTGAAATATTAATAAAAATATTCCAAAAACACATTTTTCGTCGAAAAAAAAGGCCTAAATCGAAAAAATGACAGGAGTAAAAAAGGTTTACCTTCACAAAAGACATATACTGGCCAATTTTCAAACGAATCGAACGAAAAAAGATCTCCACCCGGGATGATCTCATTAAATCGAATTAACCATGTTTAGGCTCCAAAAAGTGGAAAATTGATTATGGTTTTCTTCTTAACATTTACTTAATTAGTGATTTAGTTCATAATGTATTTGACCTATTTTGTGGGAGGAAATTGTGAAAGTGGCAGTTTTCGTTTATCACTGGACACTAATTGATTTCCTAATTTATGTTGCTTGTATAATAGTAATTAGATCAAAATGAACAACTTTTCTTCCATGCACTCTCCATTGTAAATCAGTATTTAACGAGTTATAGCAGTATTTTAAATTTTTTTATCATGGTTGGAATGAACATTACGTTTGGTTGGGTATGTTAGCTTAGGTTATCTTATGTAAACATTTGTAGTAACCTGGAAATGCAATTGCTGCATTATTCTTTTCTCTAAATTCATTAATTCTTCTAAAATAATTTGATTCGCATATGGTAAGTACACATCAAGGCTGCCATGATGCCACTCTTGGTATCACAGTCATGATACCACTGGCCAAAGTGGCTGAGTACTATTTGGAGACATTGGTGGAATGAATCAGGAGAAATATTTTACAGTAAATTGTAGGTCTTGGTAAAGGCTCCATCTGCCATTTGCCATCATTCTCAAATTCAAGAATTATCTTGGTTTAATTGTAGTTGAAGAGGTAATATTCTTTAAAGGCATAATTCTGATTTTACTTTTTTTTTGTTTTTCATATCAGCATTTGTAAATGACAAATTGAAGTTTATAATTATTTGCTATTGTTCCTTTCAGATACACTGTTGAGAAACATTGCCCAGCATTCTTTGTTGGATCAAAATTTCAGGTAAGCTAACTCTGCTGCTCTTTTTCCTAGGTAACAGGTAGCTGCAAAGCAAAAGAGTTTATGTTTCATTTTCGCACTGTAACATTTGATACATTTGTAACTGTTGGTGTTGTTAAATTTTGAATCATTTATGTAACACTAATAAAATTATGCAAATACTTGTACAATTTTGAGTACCTTCTTTTAGATTTTTGATTTTTAACTTCACCAATAAAACCCTTTACTGAACTGTAAAAAAGGAAAATTTCCATAGTTGAATTGAAATAGTGAAGTAAATGACAATCAACCACCATGTTGTAATTTAAATGCATTTAATTTTATTTTCCAGATCAGCAAAGATGGGAAGGAGCTCTTGTGTGATAACATCTCAAACATTGCCATTGTTGATGTGTCCACTGGACAAGCTGCTAAGAAATCAATAAATGAGAGCAGCAATGATGGCAGTAAAGAAGTTGTACCTCTAGGCATCAATGAGGAAGAACAAGAAGAGGGTCCAGAAGATGCCTTTAAAGAGGCAAGAATTGAAATGGATGAAGCTGATGGAGTAACAGCCTTCAAACTTTCACCTGATGGCACCAGATTAATATTGGCTACCAAAAAATTATTGCTCAAGTTGTACATGTGGCCTGAGCGTACACTGCTCAAGCAGTTCCGTTCATATCACAGAGCTCACATCACTTGCCTGGACTGGGATCTGTCTTCTACTCTTGTAGTGAGTGGCTCGGCAGACCAGACTGCCCGAGTTTGGGACACTCGGAGATCTTGCTCCACTCACAGCCTGAGGGATGCTGGGGCTGTGTTTGGGTGAGTTTTCTCAGTTTTCTTTGTTCAGGCCTGTTTGGCTAAGTATCTTGTTAATGAAATTAGCAATGAGTGTAATATTTGATCCAATTAAACATCCCTACTTTCAGAATGTTACTTTTTGTGAGTTGAAAAGGAATATTTGAATTTCATAGTCATAACTATGATGTCAGTAATCTGTCTCTTCATACAAGGAACTAGTAAATTCTCTCGCTTTTGATTTTGTAGCTGCGCTCATAGAGGTATTTTATATTTTTTGAAGTGCTATTTTAGACTACCAAAACGTTGCATTATTAATGAATTATATTATGAGAAACTTAATCTCTCAGTTATCCTGGTAAAAAGGCAAAAGTGTTAGATTTTGAATTATTTGTTTCATGCCTAAAATCATGTAGATATGTAATTTCTTTGTAATGCAGTAGTCAAGTTCTTACTTTCTTGGTCCAGTTGGAGTCAAATTTTATTGTTGCTCTAAAAATAGTATTGATGGTTTAGGAGGCTCATTCCCAAATACAGAAAGAGAAGTGAATTATATTTTAACAAGCTGTTACAGTATACATGAAGGTACAAATGACTCAATACATATTTCCATGGAGGTTAATATGCATTAATTTTATCTTTTGATCATTTTGTGGTTTGAAATATGAATATAAGTATCAACATGTGCAATTTTTGAATAGGGTTATTATAGAACTTTGGTTATCTAACTGGAGAACTGGAACCTGACTTTTACTATCTTTCCAAGTTTGAGCACTTTGTTCTTTTCTCAGTGTGTCTGCCAGTGACTCTAATCACTCATTAATTTTGCTCCTTCAGGTGTGTGACTTTCAATTCCAACTTGCAAAAGCAACCGTTTGTTTATGCGGGAGTTATGACAGTGCTGTGTGCTCATCATGCATTAATTTTGCTCCTTCAGGTGTGTGACGTTCAATTCCAACTTGCAAAAGCAACCGTTTGTTTATGCGGGAGTTATGACAGTGCTGTGTGCTCATCATACATTAATTTTGCTCCTTCAGGTGTGTGACGTTCAATTCCAACTTGCAAAAGCAACCGTTTGTTTATGCGGGAGTTATGACGGTGCTGTGTGTCTGGAAACTGAGCGCGGGCAGCTCTGAGCTGGTCCACAAGTTTGACAGTGCTCACTTCATGAACATCAGCTGCATAGAAGCCACCAGGGATGGCAAGCACATAGTCAGCTGTGGTTTGGATCGTGTTGCCATCTTGTGGCACGCAGCTTCAATGCGGCAGCTGAAGGTGGTCATGGTGGGGCAGGCAGTTGGTGGTGCTGTTATTCTGCCTAAGAGGCCAGATGATCCTGCAGAGGCTGTTTCTGTGGTCCTGGGTGGTGAGACAGGTATGTCAATTTTCTTCTGAATTGGTCTTTTAATACTTGAAGCTGTGGAACTTGAGTTTTGTTGTACCTTCTTTGATGTCTTGGCTCACTTGTGAAACTATTGATTGTGGTCTGAGGTGGAAAAATTCAATTTCAAGCGATTGTTATTTTGGCATCCAAGTTGGTGTACGCACCATTTTTATAACTACATATTTTATGAAGTTTTAGTAATTTTGTTGGTGTACCAAACATCTTCTGAGAAATTAAGTGCATTTGTTAGACTAAGCAATGTGCACATTGTAAACATGGGCTAGGTGTTCATGAATTAAACAAGAGTCTGTAAAAATAATTATTTGTAAAATTTGAGATACTATACTGATCACCAATCTGCAGTTATTAGGACTGTGCACAACTCAACCTTTATTTTCCTAAACCCACTCAGTAAAAGTGCAGCACAGTCCTGCAAATTTTAAATTCTTGTTCTGTCATTAAAACATTCAGTGTGAGTCTGATTCAACTCGAATGAGAGTTAATTTTAGAGATCAATTTAAAAAAATAATGAGCATTAAATAAATTGCACCTTTATTTAGTTTTCATTAAGTCTTGGATCAAAATTGAGTTAGTGAGTGCTAGTTGGTGAGCAGCATAATGAAAATCCCCTCAGTGACCATCGGTGGGTCACATTGCACTGAAAGTGTTATATAGTACCATGCATACCAATATAGAATAACTTCCATTTTTCACAGGTCATTTGAGCGTGTGGCGAGTGGACCTGGGCAAGGAAGTGTTCCGCACAAGCAAGCCCCTCGTGGAACCTGTAGTGGGAGACAACAGAGGCAACCTGTGCATCACAGGCATCATTCACTGCCCCAGCCTCAAGTCCGTCATTGTCTCCTCCTATGACAACAATATTCTCTTCGTGCAAACTGAGCAACTCAGGCTCTGGAAAATGGTCAGCATTCATGTTGTTTAAGTTATCTTGATTCATGCAAGTCAACTAGGGTTGTGTCTCTTGATTGTTACCCATTATTTTCCAAAGCAGTAAAATTTGTTTTGATATTCACAGCTACTGTGATAGTGCACATTTTGATATATTTTTTATTTGTTCTTTAATGGAACAATGAGTGGGTCAGTATAATGAATGCTAGTGGCCAAGTCAACACGTTTTATTGTACTGTACCTGCATTTCCATTGATTCCCATTTTCACTTAAAATGGTCTCCACGTTGTACTTTTGGAGTATGTATTACTTGAGACTTACAGTACGTACTTCTGACAAATTTTTTGCTATTAATTCATAAGGCAAGTTCAGAAATTCATTTTTCAAACAAAATTTCAGCTCTCATGAGTTGTGTGAGGAAATATTTTGTAACAGAGCAGCTCCTTTTACTTGCAAAACATTCTAGAAAATATTTGAGTGACATGGCTTATTATTAAAATTATGTTGACTAATTTATTAGGAATAAAACAGTTATTGGCTGTCATGTGACCAGAGATTCCTTTGACTGTCTACAAACAGTGAATGCTCATCTATAGCTAATTCCATTGCTCATCTGTGTTTGATGCTCTTTTATGTTTCGCATTTCATTTATCTTTTATGCAGTTTTGTGGTTACAACGAGCAAGTCCTGGCGACTGTATTTGTGTCATCACCTGCAATCAAGGAAGAGAACTCCACTAAAGACAAAGCTGCAGAAATTGCTGCCAAGGAGTCACTTCTTGTGGTTGCCACTAACAGCCCTCAGGTAATTTTCATTCGAGAGTTTATTTTATTCTGATCAACAATGAAGTTTGTGAGTTCATTCTAGTTCATTCTCTCATGTTCTTTATGTATTTCCTCTTTGTTCACTCCTTTTTTCAATTATTTTTTTGCACCATCGACATAATGCTTACTTGATCCAGAAAGTTCAGACCCCTTATTGAAAAGCCTATATTTGCTTAGCAAAGTGATTCATGCAATGTATTTAGGTGTAGATGCGGAAGTTATAATTAGATATTCTTACCGTAAAGAAACTCTCAAGTTCACACTTTGTGCTTGTTCCATTACTTATGTTACATGAACCTTTATTGTCTGTGTGCAGCTGCGTGTGTACAGAACTCTGGACATGAGCTGTCGTCTGCTGCACGGCCACACCGATGGAGTACTGGCCCTTGCTAAGCACCCTCATCTTAGCGACGTCTTTGCTTCCAGGTGCGTCTGGAGTGGCTCTTGTGTTGTTCTGCTACTTGGTCTTTTGCCTAGCGTGGAATGGAGGCTTAGTGGGAGTTATTGGACTCAACTACTCTGGACTAATGCTTATTAAGTTATTGACACTACAGAGATAGGTGTCTCATTTTTTGAGTGGCTCTTGTGTTGTGTTCAGTTACTTACTCTGTGTGAAGTAGATGCTTTGTGGGATTTATTGGCCTGCATTACTCTAGACTGATGCTAATTTAGTGGTGCACACTACTGAGATACGTATGTCCCAGTTCTGCATTTTGCTTTGAAAAATCATCCATGTATAACTGATGGGCTTTATTTGATTCGTCTCTGTGGATGCTTAATGTTGACCGCCTACCCGCTTACTTTAAAGCCTTTGGAATATGACTGATGTTTTTATATTTCATTACATGATGGTAACTCGTTAATTTTGTCATGCCATGCAGCTCCCGGGACCAGAGCGTGCGGGTGTGGCGCAGCACGGCAGACTTCAGCGCCGTGTGTGTGGCTGTGGCGAGCGGTCACAGCCACAGGGTGGCCACCATTGCTCTCGGCATGGGTGAGTGTGGGTGTTGATGATGCGTCTTGATGACATGTGCATTGAGGCACGACGTGTATACTTGCAGTAAGACAAAGTGTAACATGGGCTACAAAAGTTTCAGTGCACTTCAATTGTCCCTCTCTTGCTGTAGTTATAAGAATTTCACTTCTATGCGACTTGTGTATGTCCAGCTAAGTCAAAGTATTCTCTGGTGAGATTAGGATATCAGGTCTGGATTTCTGGCTGGGAATTAATATTTCTTCATTCAGCTTTGTTATTGTGATTACGAGAGGGATCCAATTACTGTGCAGAGCACATCGCTTCCAAAGTGATAAGCTTCTCAGTTATTTCCTGATGTGTTTATAAATATTCAAGTACAACATCTGTTCACTTCTCCAACTCGCCTCGATCGAGATTGAGTGAGTATGGGAATTAGTGCCCTCAGGGGAGATACTCTTAAGTACCTCAGCTATAGGGAGGCCTTAAAGACTTTGATGTTTCGTGTTCATTTTTCTTCTTTTAGTTTTCGTTCCTTCACTAGGAAATGTGAACTACATAGATGATGCCTTCAGGTTTCTAGTGACTCGAATATCACGAAACATTCATTCTTTTTTTAATGTGTTCACAGCTCAGGAGAATTTTCTTTCATGGCAAGTTCTTTTGGTAATGCAGGTTTTTAAAATATGCCAAATTGATGTGGTTTCTTCAAATGATTCATTTTGTTTTACAAAAACATTCGGATTTTCTTCACAGACATGCTGATCAGCGGCAGCAAAGACACGTGCATCAAGCGTTGGCTAATCTCCGAAGAAAAGCTCACCATCGTAAAGAAAGAGCTACTCGAGGAGCAGAAGAAAAAGAAAAGAAAATCTACTGACCCTGACATGAAGCAGGAGCTGCTGCCTAACACTGGTACGGTTACTAATACTTGCCTCAGTAGTTCTATGCGACCTTATTTTTTAGCGACTACTGACTTCTGTGACAGATGTCCCTTGATGGTGATGATTGAGTTTGTTGCTTAACTTAGCAAACTGGCAATGCTGTTGGAACTGGTTTATATGGAATGATGATATTCATAGAAATTGCAGTCACGCTGTTGAAACTAGTTTATGTTGAATCGTATTGATAAAAATTGTAGTGTTGTTTTGTTGTGTTACTCTTTAGATGTTGCAAGGAATTCTCTCAGCTTTATAGGTGTGTTATTTATTTGAGCCTCTTATTTTCTTTGCCTTATAAACTGATGAGTCCTTTAGTGCCTTCACTTCAATTTGCTGACATAACGTTATATAAATCATGTTTGCTAAGATTCAACTTGATGCTTTTATCAGCTCTACAGAATTTTAGTGATGCTATATGTATTGCAAATGTAATAATTAATAAATAAAATCTTAATTTGATTTGTAAAAATACCCTTTGTAATTTGAATCACACGATGCGTTGATTTCTTATTTTACAACATTTAATTACTAAAAATATCCTCTAATTTGAATGACACGACGCATTCATCTCGTGTCCTACGTAATATGCAGCACACGCTGAAACATGTCTCCTGGCATCCCCAGATGCGATGACGCCCAACTCGCTGATGTGCGGCGCCACGCAGGTCGGCCACGAAAAGGACATCAACTGCATCGCCGTGTCCCCCAAAGACAGACTCATCGCCACTGCCTCTGAAGACAGGACCATCAAGGCAAGTTTGGCTGTGTTTGCCCATCTTCTGCATTTTGTGGTCACTTCTATCTCCAATATGGTAGAAGTGGTACAACTTCACGTACAAGAAATTTTTTGAGTTAAAAATAACAATGATGTCCCAATACTGCAAGTTTTGCTGTTCTTACTCTTTCACATCGTCTACTGTTTGTGGTCACTTATATCTCCTGCATGCCGATAAATTTCTCGAGTTGGAAATAACGGTAATGTCCGTTAAGGCAAATTTTGCTGTGGTGGCCCTTTCACATCTTCTATTTGCAGTCACTTGAACCTTAAGGAAGTACAATAAATTTCTTAAGTTGAATGTAATTAAAATGTCCTGCACTCCCTGCTGAAATAGCTTGATTTTAAGTGTGGTCATCTGAAACTCGAGTTCCTGAATTCCAAGACTGTGTACATACTCAGTGCTAGCTGTGTTCATGACCAGTAGCAGTAACCTCTACTACAACTGTATTCTAATACCAGTGAAAACTAATTTGTTCAGGTGTGGAGTGACCACAGCCTGGTCTAGGAAGACAACGACTTGTCTACTGTGGTAAAAATTACTTGATTGTAACGTTACTTTGTTTGTGCAGGTGTGGAGCGGACAACACCTGTCGCTGGAAGGCACCTTGCGCGGGCACAAGCGAGGCGTGTGGTCGGTGCAGTTCTCTCCTGTGGACAAGCTGCTCGCTTCCTCCAGCGCTGACGGCACCATCGGCCTCTGGCTGCTTGAGTCCTTCACGCTCGCTAAGGTACAAGTCTTGCGGTAAAGTAGGTTATGGCAAGTGTTGTTTTAGGACCATCTGTGCTGTATTTTATGATTTCTGCACTATATTTCATGATTCCTGTGCGATATTTTACGATTCCTGCCGCTAATCCTGCGCTATATTGTATGATTCCTGCATCATATTTCACGAGTCTGGCTCTATATTTTATAACTTCCTGCATTATATTTCGCGATTCTAACGCTATATTTTATGACTTTCTGTTCAAGTGTTAAGAGCATGAATATCAGTTATTATTTTTCAAGAGGCTATGAAGCTGCATCAAAAAAGGGCTGTGTTGTAGGCTCTCCTCAAAGGAGCCAAAAACCTACATTTAGAAACGGATCTGTTTTGTGATTCTCTTAAGCTGTCTGGAGACTATCTAAAGCCTGGGACACTCATTGCATAAAAGTCTATAATTTTAATGTGCATCTCCTACCAGAGTTTTTACGTCATTCTCTGTATGAGAGTTATGATGTAATTTCGTTTCTTTTGTTGTTAAAATAAACGACTCGTTTTGTATATTTTTAGTTGTTTATGGCATCCTCCTCGCATCCAGGAGTTACATATATCAAGTTTCTTGTATTTACGAGAGTCATGTTGCCTCATTTAAACTCAGACCATTGACACAATTTTGAACAAGGAAGTCTCACTATTGTTATTGTTACAACACGTACAGTTGGCTCAAGTTGAGGTGGATGTTTGGTGAGCACATAGTGCATTCTCAACTGCATTGCCTGCTTCAACATCAGTTACTCACTTATTGATATTTCAGTGACTGAAGTGAGTGTCGCATATCTTAGATATTCTAGTGGCTGAAGTGAGTGGCGAATAACACAAGACACGTAACACTAACAAGGTGGATGTTTAGCAAGTACACAGTGGCTCATTCTACATCTCTACCACATCGCTTACTTCAACAGCAATACTTATTACTGATATTCTAGTGACTGAAACGAGTGTCGAATAACACAAGATTCTTAACACTAATGCGTGTGGGCACTAAAGTCACTAACACTAGCAAGTAATCATCACTAACGAGTGTGTGCACTAAGGTCACTTACACCAAGGAGTAAGTAACGCGACCGCGTGTCTGCAGACGCTGTCAGGACACGAGTGCGGCGTGCTGAGCGTGTCGTGGCTGAACAAAGGCCTGCAGCTGGTGAGCACGTCGGCCTCAGGCATCGTCAAGATCTGGGAGGTGAAGACCTCCACCTGCCTGGACACGCTCTCCGCCCACGACGAGCAGCGCGTCTGGGCGCTCGACGTGGCGCACGACGGCGACCTCATCGTCACCGGGGGCGAGGACTCCAAGGTCCTCGTCTGGCGTGACGTGACGCAGGACGTGCTGCTCCGGCAGGCGCAGGAGAAGCAGAGGTGAGTGGGCATGTGGTGGTTTGTGATGGTGCTGGTGTTGTGTGATGTGGTGGTGTGTGATGGTGCTAGTGTAGTGTGGTGGTCGTGTTGCTGGGCGTGTGGTACGGTGTGGTGTTATGTCATGGTACTGGTTGTTTGGTGTTGATGCTGGACTAAACCTCCGAGGCTTTAATAAGGGAATGACGGGATATAATTCATGGAGTTCATATGTGAACCATTGTTTAGGACGATTTGAGGCACGTATTCTGTGTAGAGTAAATGACGCTCTTGATATAACTTGCATATGTATTAATTACCGATTGCCTTAGTTACAAGTATTGTAAGTGGGATTACTCAGATGAAATTCACATGTTTGGTTCTAGTGTGGAAAAGAATTTGAACATCTAATAATAACAATTTTCTTAAATATTTGTATTATATTTCAAGAATACTTGTATTATATTTCATGAGTACTTGTATTATATTTCATGAACACTTGTATTATATTTCATGAACACTTGTATTATATTTCATGAACACTTGTATTATATTTCATGAACACTTGTATTATATTTCATGAACACTTGTATTATATTTCATGAGTACTTGTATTATATTTCATGAACACTTGTATTATATTTCATGAACACTTGTATTATATTTCATGAACACTTGTATTATATTTCATGAACACTTGTATTATATTTCATGAACACTTGTATTATATTTCATGTGTACTTGTACTATATTTCATGAACACTTGTATTATATTTCATGAACACTTGTATTATATTTCATGAGTACTTGTATTATATTTCATGAACACTTGTATTATATTTCATGAACACTTGTATTATATTTCATGAGTACTTGTATTATATTTCATGAACACTTGTATTATATTTCATGAACACTTGTATTATATTTCATGAACACTTGTATTATATTTCATGAACACTTGTATTATATTTCATGAACACTTGTATTATATTTCATGAACACTTGTACTATATTTCATGAACACTTGTATTATATTTCATGAACACTTTTATTATATTTCATGAACACTTGTATTATATTTCATGAGTACTTGTATTCGGCAGTTATATTTCAACTATGTCCACATCAGCACAAGAAGACATTTGTCTGACCGAAATGAATTTGATGGTTTTCTTTTTGGTTACAACAACATCAATACCAAACCCCATATCTTATAACAGAAATTACAATTTGAATGAAAAGAATTTGAAGTGATAACTTCCGAATGTACAAATAGTAGATAACTTCCGAATAGTAAAATTGTGGGAGTTAAATTCCATTTAATGTGATAACAAGCAGTACATTTCGCCGTTTCTTGTCTCTTGCAGGCTGCACAGCGAGGAGCAGACGCTGGCCAATCTCATCCGAGAGCAGCGGTGGGCAGAGGCTCTCGTGTACGCCCTCAAGCTCGACCAGCCCTTCAATTGCCTCAAGGTGAGCGGTCAAATTTAGTTTTGACTCTAGCTTTTTTGTAAAAATTATTCATTTTCCTACTAATCCTGGTGACTATCCCACGTAAAAATTGCTGAACTTTGCATTAAGGATACCATCTCAGGCCCTTGCCAGATCCTGTCGATGTCATGGTCATTCTGCATGTTTTTGTTGTAGAAGGACCCTTAGGTGGTAGACTATTCGTTCCTAAAATTTTATGGCGCTACGACAATAATTCCCCCCCTCCCGGGGGGGGGTGAAGGGACCAAAATATTTCAATTTTCCCGATTTTGACCCCATATAAAAAGAGAACAAATGGGAAATGGAAAAAAGCCGAACGAGCGTTTGTTAGAAATGTTCCAAGGATTCTAAAACTGCATTTGTTTTTGTTCTAGCATCAAAACTGAAGGAGGAGTCCCATTTTGAAGTATCGATATCAATGAAAAGCACCCAAATTTTTTTAACTTTTTCATGATTTTGACCCCATATATAAAGAGAACAAATAGGAAATGGAAAAAAAGCCGAACGTGAGTGTGTTAGAAATGTTTCAGGGATTCTAAAACTGCATTTTTTTTTGTTCTAGCATCAAAACTGAAGGAGGAGTCCCATTTTGAAATATCAATATTAGTGAAATATCAATACCTAAAAACCAATATGTCAAATTTTTGCAAAATCTAAGGCCTGAATCAAAAAAATGAATAGAATCAATTGTGTTTCTTTTCAAAGGTTACATATCATAGTCAAATTTCATAAGAATCAGACTGAAAATAAAAAAAATCATTTTGTTGAAAAAAAATGATAATTTTTTATTTTTTTTTTTTTTTTGAAATCACAATTCACACTTCGAATATTAAGTTATGTATGGAAATTATCAGAATTTTCACTGTTCCCTTTACCACGTTTTACTGGTACCAAGTGTATTTGTTTATATGTGTGAAGGGAACATTGCTGAATATTGACAAGGATTTGATAGAAGGTACATTCTTACTAGAGTGTATCTAGTCGACCTGCACCTTTACGTGGTGGTACTATTAGTATACCTACTTGTCTTTGATATACATTAGATAATTAATGTAAAATAACAGGCTGACCTCATTTAATTATTCTTGATAGCTTGTTGTAGGTAGAACCAACGCAGGCGGCCCCCCCTACATCGGGGTTTTGTATTATTTTGTTCTTTTATGTAGATTATTAAACCAATATCATCTGAGGAGCTTGTAAGCAGTTACAAGGTGCCCCCTAGCGATTGTGCTAGGGGGAGCCAACCGGGGTCTCCCCAGTACGCGATGGAAACCCATCAATCCCTACCTGCCGCTGACGACCTGGACACTCAAATGGATACTGCTAGTTCTGCTCTAATGCAGACTAACGATTTGCCTCCTCTAAGTGTGGACCCCACACAAGGAGCGAGTGCCGAGACTGAATTAAATAATGGAAAAGATCAGACGAATGAGAGAAACTTATGTAGCGAAGACGCTTCGAGGGCCAAAACAGTGGAAGCTGAGACAACCCGAGAGCCTAACAATGATGAGGAAGCTGCGACCGGAGATGAACAGAGCATCTGGAAAACAATGAACCGACGACAGGTGAAGAGGAGACGACGAGATGACCGGCGAGCGCGTCAGATGCTGAGACTGGAAGGAATGTTCGAGAACTCCATACCATACTATATCAAATATTATACTGTACGATTCCCTGGGGTCAATATCTCCAGAGATTTGAACGTGTTGCTGGCAGAACGCGACATTACTAAGACAATTGGTACTCCAAAGAAAATCGTAAAATCTGGGTATAACAGTCTCCTCATTGAGACAAATAGTACAACCCAATCAGATAAGCTGATGAAACTGGACCGCATTGGCGGAAAGGGAGTAGTAATAGAGCCCCACCGATCACTCAACACTGTTCGTGGTGTAGTCCGAAGCAAGACTTTCGGACAGTGTTCTATGGAAGAACTGAAGGACCACCTAGCTGACCAGGGAGTGATTGACCTGCGGCGAATAGAGCTGAGGAGAGATGGCGAGAAAGTTGTTACCGACACATACATCCTGACATTCCAAAAGCACACGGTGCCAAGAGCTGTGAAATTGTCATCTTGGCACAGTGAGCTTGTAGAAGAATATAAAGAAAGACCGCAACAATGCTTTAAATGCCAACGCTATAGCCACGTTGCAAAATACTGCCGCAGAGAAGCAGACACGTGCTCCCGATGTGGGCAGGAAGGGCACCAAAAAAGCTCCTGTCCTAATGCCGTCCGATGCTACCATTGCGGGCAGCCTCATTACTCAAATGATAAACAATGCCCAAAATATCAAATTGAAAGTGAAATTTTAGCCACTCAACAGAGATTGAAGACCTCGCGCTCAGAAGCCATGGACCTCGTTTTGGAGAAACATCCGGAGCATGAGCGGATGTATAGCGCGGTAGTTAGGGGAGATACAAGTACCCCTGCGGAAGAACCCAACTCTGCTGCTCCTCAGGAATATATGCCACAACAGCCGACTCACACTGAACAAGAACCTGCAAAACCAGAAATAAGGCCAGTTCAGGCAAAAAACAACAATGAACAACCTCCTAACCAAATCACTGCGTGCACTGATTCTACTCCTCGCAACGCTAAATCCGCTCCAGCTACAGCTGATGTAAAATCGAAGGCCACCGATTCAATTAGTACAAGCTCAGGAACTCCAACAGTTGCCGTCTCCCAACCCATCATTTCACCGAAAAGGACGACGCAAAAAGAAATAAATAACGCCACACTCTCTAAGCCCAAGGTGCCTACAGTCTACAACCGACAACGAAAACAACTGGAGCCAAACGGAGAACCCCCTAAAACAGTGAAAGGCCAAAAACCTACGCCGGCTTCTCTCACCAAATACTCTTTCAAGCGGAGGGAGGCAACTTCCAGCCTTACAAACCTCCAAGGCTATGGAAGCGACGATGACGATGGCAACTCCAGTAGAAACTCAATGACCTACAAACCGAAGCCTACTGCACCAACCAAGAAACAGCGGACGACATCGCCACCATCAAGAAGCCGAGACCGAGCATCGAGATCAGCAGAAAGCCAAAAAATTCAAGTGATCGGAACCTGAAGGAAAACAAACCAGTACCTCTATTTGTAAATGAATTTTGATTCATTTATTCAATGGAATTTAGAATCGTACCGAACCAAATTCTGTGAACTTAAACAACTCCTCAATCTATACCACCCTGCATGTGTCTGCCTTCAAGAGACCATGCTCCAGGACAGAACGGTGACACCACCCACTCAGTACTCTCTCTATACCTCTGGTGTGACCCGCGCTGATGATCACGAGCGGGGCGCTGCAATATTGATCCACAGGACAATACCGCATCACCGGATTGACTTGCGTACCACGTTGCAAGCAGTAGCACTACGTATTAATCTGCACCGGACATACACCATATGCTCGGTCTACTTGCCGCACATCAATATACAACACCAAGAAGTTGAAAATTTGATTTCCCAGCTGCCTACCCCGTATATTATAATGGGGGACTTCAATGCTCGAAACCAACTATGGAATGACAACGTGGTAAATGATAAAGGACAACTCATGGAAAGAATAGTAAGAGAAAATAACATCTGTATCATGAACGACGGACAACCTACACATTTTCACAGACAGACGGGATCCCTCTCTGTCATCGATTTAACACTATGCTCTCCTGACTGCTATATGGATTTTAAATACCATGTTAATGCAAACCTTTATGACAGCGATCACTACCCTATCCATCTCGATCCTGTCCATCCTCAAAATATGCAAGCCAGATATGAACGGTATGACCTAAACAAAGGAAATTGGACTCTGTTTAGCAGACTGACCCAGTTGTCAAGTGAGGATATCGACCAGCTGAATGGAAAGAATGTTGAGGATCACACAGCTACTTTGACCAACATCTTACAGCAAGCTGCTGATACATCCATACCTCGCAAGAGCGGCTCTCTACCGCGACCTCCGGTACCGTGGTGGAACTCTGAGTGCGAAATGGCAAAGCGCGAGCGTACGCGAGCTGAAAGAGCCTTGGAAAGATGTAACAATGCGTATAACAGGATCCGATACAATAGAGCAAAGGCAATCTGCCGGAAGACCTTCCTGACAAGTAAACAATCATCCTGGAAAGCTTTCATCAGTAGTATAAATATCAAAACCAGCTTAAACTTAGTATGGAAAAAAGTCCAAAAGCTGTCCGGAAAATTTAAATTGACTCCTACCCCAAAGTTGAGAGATCCCCGTACGAACAACCTGACTGAAACATTGCTGGAAGCTGCGGAGATGCTGGCGGAACACTTCTCATCAGTGAGTGATAACGCAACCGTCGACGCATCCTTCACGCGATATAAGGAAAGGTGGGAAGGAAGACCTCTGCGGTTGGGGGGAGACAATGAAGCATACAATAGCCCCTTAACCATGTCAGAACTTAAAACTGCCTTACGCACAGCCAGCGATAGCGCTCCCGGCCATGATGACATCTCGTACAGCATGATTAAAAAAGCCCACGAAACCTTCCTCCCTGCAGTACTCTCTCTCTTCAACAAAATATGGTCCCAGCAGGAATTCCCAGCAACTTGGTCACTAACAATAATAATAGCAATTTTAAAAGCTGGTAAAGATCCGACATCTCCAAATAGTTACCGTCCAATTGCTCTCACCTCATGCTTAAGCAAACTGCTTGAAAAAATTGTTAACAGGAGACTAGTCTGGTTTTTGGAATCGACTAGGAAAATAGTAAATATCCAATCTGGCTTCCGGAAGAACCGAAGTACCACCGACCATTTGGTGACGCTGTCATCACACATCGCTTCGAGTATTACTTCAAAGAATCACCTTGTTGCCGTCTTCTTTGACCTACAGAAAGCATATGACACCGCATGGACATACGGAATCCTACTGAAACTTCAGAAATATGGTATACATGGGCACCTTCTTGCTTTCCTACACAATTTCATGAATAATAGAAAAATTAGAGTCCGTCTCCAGAATGTCCACTCGTCAACCAAGAGCCTCCGAGGAGGAGTCCCTCAGGGAAGTATCCTCAGCTGCGTGTGTTTCCTTGTTGCCATAAATGATATCGCTGATGAAATTCCGCAGAGTGTCCATCGGCTTCTATACGTAGATGACTTCGTCATCTATGTGTCGGGCAAAAAACCGGAGTTCCTAAAACGACAATTGCAGATCGCTATTAACCACCTCACGCAATGGACAGCAACCACTGGATTTCAATTCTCCCCATCCAAAACAGTGACTATGCATTTCTGCCGTACTCGTGGCTGTCTGAAAGCCTCCCCCGAACTTCATCTAAACAATGCAGTGCTACCACATGTTGAACAATTCAAGTATCTGGGATTAATCTTCGACTCGAGCCTTACCTGGCGGCCTCACATCCAATCCCTCAAACGATCATGTTCACAACACATAAACTTAATGAAAGTCATATCCCATACCCAGTATGGAGCAGATCGGCAAACCTTGCTCCGTCTTTATATGGGTCTACTAAAGCCAAAATTGGACTATGGCTCAGAAGCTTATAGCTCTGCATGTGCTACCCTAATGAAATCATTGCACACTGTGCAGAATTCTGCCCTTCGGGTAGCTACTGGTGCGTTCAAAAGTTCACCTATCTTATCTCTCCATGCAGAAACCGGAATAAAACCTTTAGCGTATTACCTGGAAATAAAGATCGTAAACTATTACCTTAGACTGCTCTCTGATCCTGCTCAACAAATTCTCTCAAAAATTCGCTGTGCTTCGGGACGCCTGCATGCAAACGAAAGAAGCCCCAAACCATTTTATCTTCGCCTGCAAACGATACTAAGAAACTATGACATCTCACTGGAGTGCGTGGCTCCGGAAAGCGTCTCCCCCATTGCGCCGTGGGTCTCTCCCCCGATAGCTGTGTGCAGTGAACTGGCTGACCTGCATAAACGACTGCTTGGTGCAGCCCCATCCAGAGCCCTATTCCTCGATCACTTCGTACGTCACTCTGAAACAGCTGTCTTCTTTACCGATGGATCTAAAACTGAACATGGCACAGCATATGCAGCCGTCCATGGGTTAAACATACTAGCGGTCAAACTCCCTTCAGTGGCTTCGGTGTTCACAGCTGAGTTGTGTGCAATACTGTCCGCGGTGCGCGCATCTCGAGCGGTGGATACGAGTATGATCACAATCGTCTCAGACTGTCGTAGCGCCCTACAAAGTATGATAAAACCCTGCAACACCCATCCTATAATAACGCAGATCCTAACGCTGATGACTGAGATCGGAAAACATTATACATTGTGCTGGGTGCCTAGCCATGTGGGTGTGGCGGGAAACGAGAGAGCTGACGAGGCTGCACAGTCTGCCACCCAACGAGAGCGCCAGATACGCAAAGGAATGCCTCGCGGAGACTTCGCATGTGCCTTTAAAAGACTCGTCCATCAAAATTGGAATCATGACTGGCGTGAAGTGACTGAGAACAAACTCCGAGAAATTAAGGACACGACGCAACCCCTCCGAACAAGCTGCTGGACCAACCGGGAGTGGGAGATAAAGCTGTGTCGCCTCCGTATTGGACATACACTTCTAACGCATGAGTATTTGATGAACGGGACTGCGCCGCCGCAATGTCTCCAGTGTCAAGTTACTGTGAGTGTAAAACACATTCTCACCGAGTGCCAACGATATGCTGCACTAAGACGCCGTTACTTCGGTCAGAGCGAGGTGGTGATGAGCGAGTTGCTGGGAGACTCGGGCCCGGTTGAATTGGGGGGAGGCCTCTATAGGTTTCTCCAAGAAGCTGACTTATTCTATGTAATCTAATTTCCCATGAGTTCTAAATTATAAAGACAGGCAAATTGATAGTGATGCCATTTATAATTTTAGTTTGAATTGTGCTTGAAATGTAATATGTTACTGCGACTCACTGTGCGGATCACTTGTTAGTGGTAACGGTGGTTAAACAATTACAATAATAATAATAATAATAATGGAAATTATCAAAATAAAAATTAAAACTGCATTCAATTACATCAATTGTTCATTATATTACACTTCAACACAAAATTTTATTTTTTGCTTATACCCAACACTTTGAATTTTCAACATTCATCCTGGGACTAGTTCTCGAGTTTTGATGCTAGAACAAATCCAAAGACAGTTTTAGAATCCTTGAAGCATTTCTAACAAACGCTCGTTCGGTTTTTTTCAAATTCGAATTCTTTGAAAAAATATATAGCTCTAAACCCAAAAAATTGTTGCTGATTTTTGAAATTTTAAAAATTTTTGAAAAAATAGAAAAAATGTGAATTTGAAAAAAAAATGAACGAGCGTTTGTTAGAAATGTTCCAAGGGTTCTAAAACTGTCTTTGTTTTTGTTCTAGCATCAAAACTGAAGGAGGAGTCATAATCTGAAATTTCAATAAAAATATACCAAAAACACATTTTTCGTCAAAAAAAAAAAAAGTAAGGCCTAAATCGAAAAAATGACAGGAGTAAAAAAGGTTTACTTTTACAAAATACATATACTGGCCAACTTTCAAACGAATCGGACGGAAAAAGTTGAAAGAGTGAGATGGTCTCCTTAATTCAATTATGATTTCTTTTAGAATCCCATTCATGATAATAGGGATAATAATATCTCTCTTGCAGGTGATTCGAGGCCTGCTGAAGGCGTCAGGGCGGCTGGGGCTGGGCAAGGTGCTGGTGAGCCTGGAGCCGCATCAGCTCGGCGGCCTTATCAAATTCGCCACGAAGTGGAATACGCGGGCCGCCACTTGCTCATACGCGCAGGTCTGTCGCAGCTGCTGCTCTAAACAAACTTAGATTTCATTGCCATATATTGATATGTCCTCTGACTCAGCTGAAAATTTTGTGCCAATTGCTGTTACTCTTGCTGAGTTTATCCACACATTGAGGTTGCTGTAGCCAAGATCCATCCACATCTTGGTTAGTTCTCATCACGTTCATCCATATCTTGGTTCTCATCAAGTTCACCCACATCTTGGTTAGTTCTCATCAAGTTCACCCACATCTTGGTTAGTTCTCATCAAGTTTATCCACATTTTGGTTAGTTCTCATCAAGTTCATCCACATCTTGGTTAGTTCTCATCAAGTTCCCCCACACCTTAGTTCGGTCTCATCAAGTTCCCCCACACCTTAGTTCGGTCTCATCAAGTTCCCCCACATCTTAGTTCGTTCTCGTCAAGTTCCCCCACACCTTAGTTCGGTCTCATCAAGTTCCTCCACACCTTAGTTCGGTCTCATCAAGTTCCTCCACACCTTAATTCGTCCTCACAAAGTTTACACCTGCCACAGGAAATCGTGTACCTGCTTCTCTCAACGCGCACTCCTGAGGAGCTGGACGAAGTGCCATTTTGGACGTCCAGTCTGGCAGCGCTGAGCAGCTACACAAACCGTCACTACACCAGGGCTGCAGCGCTGCACCAGAGCGCTGCCATCATCGACTATTGCGCCTCCCTCGTGTCTATGACACGCGCTGTCGAGCAGATCGACATAACGCAGCGGTTAGTGGTGGTGTAGGTTGTGAAGGTGTTTTGCCTCGGCCTGATTATCTTGAGACTGGTGTGTGCTGCTTGAAGTTCGGAATTTATTTATTCATACAGTTGTGAATTTATTTGTTCGTTCAGTTGTAAATTTATTTGTTCATTCAGTTGTAAATTTATTTGTTCGTTCAGTTGTGAATTTATATAAAGTTTTGTTTGAAAAGAGTTTTCTTTATAATTTGGAAACTGTCAATTCGAACCTGACGGCAGAACATTGTTCTTTTGAGTCTGACTAAAAAAAAATGTTTTATTTGTTCAAAGTTGCAGGAAAGCACTTTTTGCATAAAGAATCGGTGCAATAATGAAATCAATCAAATTGTGTTAATGTTTACAGTTATTAATTATGGTCATTAAAAAATAAGTCTTACTATCTTCCTCGGAAAAAGTGTACTTGGTTTATATCGGTGCTGTCTTGTATTTTTGTTAGACTCCTAGCATAACTTTCATGTAGCTTGTGTGGCCAGGATCATATGTAAAAGAATTTCACTTTTTAATGTTTTCTCATGTGAAAAATGATACTTTTCTTATCAGTGATGCACCAGTTTTGAAGCTTGGTGATTTTGAATTCTTTATTTGCTAATGAGCTACAGCGATTTTGTACTGATTATGCTTTATTTTTCTATTTATAGTTTGGGTGCTGAAGAAGAAGACGAAGAGATCGACGACCAGGCAATGTTGAACCTCCTCCAGCCGATAAAGCCTGAAAATGATGACGACAGAGCATCTTCTTCGTCGGAGTCATCAGATTCAGACGATCAAGATGATGCTTTAGGATCAACCCATTCCGACACTGAAGAATCCATGGCGTCCGATGATGAAGATATATCAGCAACACACAAAGCTGAAGTCAAGGCTAAGAAGAAGAAAAAAGCATCAAAAACGGATACCATTGAGGATTTGGATGCGGGGTATGTTCAAGAAGAACCTATACATCCTGAAAAAGAAGGGAGTGAAGCAGCAGACGGTGATGTCAGTATGGAAGATGAAGGTGTTGCCAGTGAAGAGGGTGCATCTGAGGATGATTTAAGCGGGTCAGATGATGAATCCGGCAATCAAATGGGCCGAGGAAGGGCTTTCCAGGATGGAAGAAGAGGCAGGGGTGGATTTGGTGGAAATAGGGGCAGAGGTGGGTTTGGTGGAGACAGGGGCAGAGGTGGATTTGGTGGAGACAGGGGCGGAGGTGGATTTGGTGGTGGTCGAGGCAGAGGTGGATTTAGTGTAGACAGAGGCAGAGGTGGATTTGGTGGAGACAGAGGCAGAGGTGGGTTTGGTGGAGGCAGAGGTGGGTTTGGTGGAGGCAGAGGCGGGTTTGGGGGAGACAGAGGTAGAGGCGGGTTTGGGGGAGACAGAGGTAGAGGCGGGTTTGGGGGAGACAGAGGTAGGGGTTCATTTGGTGGTGGTCGAGGCAGAGGTGGATTTGGGGGAGACAGAGGCAGGGGTGGATTTGCTGGCAGTAGGGGTAGAGGCGGGTTTGGTGGAGATAGAGGACGAGGGGGCGGGTTTGGGCGAGGCAGAGGAGGCGAAAGAGGGCGAGGGTTCAGGGGAGGAGGCCGTGGTGGTCGAGGCAGTGCGAGGCCTACCCTCAGTTTATTTTAATAAAAAATTTTGAAAATTATTCTCCTTGCTACCCTTTTAAACCAGGTGACAAAAAAACATTTGATAAACCAAAACGGTTTTTGTTGGCGACGATGAACCACTTATGGTTTGGTCGTCCCGCAGAGCTACTTGGTTGAATACGAAAACGAGTGTCGGCGCACCATATGTTCTCAGACATGCATAAGGCTTATATCTTATGGATGCACGGTGTACTGTAGTGCTTGCACCGTAGTGGGTCGAAAGGAAACTTGGTGTTTTATCTGCACCAGGACTGAAATAATTGTTTGCCTTCGGTGTTACCGTACCATCGGGTAAGAAGAGCTTGAAGTTTTTAAAACTCTTGATCTTGAAATTGTACCCTACAGAATTTAATTTATCATTCCTTTTGGTTGTAGCACAAACCGTCACTCGACGTTATGTTCAAAGAAGCTTTTTAAATTCCAAAGGAGGAAAAGAGACTGCCCTTGTTAAATTTCTTTGACTGGTTCGTTGGAAAACTAATTCGACATTTCTTGATAAGATTAAATGACTAAGCAAGAATTAAAATTGGTTTTAGGACGATCGTCGTAGGAACTACAGGGCTAAATCACGGGTGTACTTTTTCTAAAAAAATTCAAATGTATACAAATAAATTCACTGTGCAGAGACAGAAATTTTGAACACAAATTTACTAGCTATGTGTTCACGGTGTGACTTGTCTCGAAAGATCTATAAATGGGAGTGCTTGCAGAGGATTTTACCGTTATTTAGAAAAAAATCACATGATGGCGTTCCTGTGAATTGGAAAAGAACATCCTGAAGATCCTTATTTTTAATCATTTTTCTAGTTAAATTATCTTGCTACACAACCTCTTAGTGTGGCCTGCATGAATATGTTACACGGAAATTATATGCACTCCTTTTTCCTAACACTGAGCATATCGTCACTGCGTAATAGGCGACTTTGGCTTCTGCGTGACCCGCTGAGAGCTGAAGATAATTTTAGAAGCAACTATGGAATTTAACATTGCAAAGGCTTGACGCAATTTTTCGGGAATTCGACCCTGAGTTAAGGCTGCTGCTCAACACGTTGTGCAAATGATAACCTGCACAGAATGATGTTCAAGGCAGTAGGGTCGTCGATTCATTACTCGTGTTAAAACGGCATGCAGGTTAGTTTTATTGTAAAGTCCTGCCGCAAAATCAATCTCATTTCAACTTTAACTTCACCAAGTCAAAGTCTTAACGCAAGCTGTATTGAACAAGTTCTCCCGAAGAAATATCCGAGTCAATATTTTAAAACGAGGTGTTGGTTTTTAAGAAAAAATTTAGAAGATTTTAAGTTTTTCATATCTACTCAAACATTTTTTATATTGCCAGTGTATTTGTTGTTCATATCGATAAGTGTTTGTAAATAAATTTTTGAGAGGTTACCCATCAAGTAAGAATATACATACAATTTTCGATATTGAATGATGAGTAACAAATGAAAAATTGTGCTATACGGTTTCATAATTGGGAAAAATTGGATGTTGTCGTCACCACTGTAGTCGCTAAATAGGCGAATATTTCGGAACTGATGTGCACTGTCACTGTACTCCGACATTAGTGCGTATCAGAAAGGTTGACATGGCGGCCGCCGCTAAAGCCAAATTACATTTTGCTTGTGTGTGTTGTTTCTCAAACCGTGATTCTGTAGCCTGAGGTATTTCTGGTAATTTTAATATGGTGAGTGATTGTTTTTGACTTTGGCGTCTAATTTGTTCAATACGAATTCAACGTATGTGCCGTCAAGTTGAGGCGGTAGGTTACTTGAATGCGCTATTACAATATTTCAGATTGCTGTTATGTTTTATCAGTTAATATACACTAAATTCTAATCATCTCGTTTGCTGTGTGTAGTATGGTACAAAATTATGAACGTGATTTTTTTTAAATATAACGTCCAATTGAATTAGAAGGTCTCCTTTACCCTGTTTTTAATACGATTGGCCTGAAAAGGTTATAGATTGTATTTCTATTTTCAGGATCAATCATTGAATGCAGAAGAGATTAGGGAGCCGTGCCAAGATGGTGATGACTCCATCAACCTGGATGTGCTACCCCTCACTGAAGCTCATCAGAATGTTGAGGTAAAGGTTATGTTTATGGGTTAGATTATTTCACGTGTTTGCTGCAAAAAGCATGTGTAGCCTATCTTTTGAGAAATATCTTCACAATTTAAATTGTATTATCAAATAGTATTAACAAATTAAATTTTTCAAATTAAATTTTGAAAGTCTTAATTAACTAAGAGTAAAAACCAATTGCTTCTTTATGAAACGCTCAATTCGGTAAATCTGAAGGATATGTCAGGTATCGATTTTCCACTTTTTGGTGACTGAACCTAATTAATTAAATCAAAATAAACAAGTTTTCTTCTATGCACTTTCTGTCTCAAGTGAGTATTTTATGATTTATAGCGGTAAGTTTAGTTTTGTCTTTGATGACAAATACGCTCAAATAAACAACTACCTACTCACCGATTTTTGAATTTTTGTTGCTTGAATCATGGTAATAAAACATCGAAATAAACAACTTTTCTTCTATTTACTTTTTTTGTCGAATGAGTATTTATTTAGCCTAACAAGGTATAGCGGCAGGTTTGGTTTCGTCTTTGATGACGATCGCGCTAGAAGCGAGTGCGCATTGCAGTGTTGCTGTCCGACGTGCTCCTTGAATTAATTGCCGCTTCAAACAATGGAGTTGCCGTAAGTCCTTTACCGCTATAACTAATAAAATACTCATTTGAGACGGAAAGTGCATAGGCCTATGTTACTAAGAATATCAATATAAAGTTGAATATAATCTTAATGTATTCAAGCAGTAATAATCCGTATAGGTTAAGTGGCATTATTTTGACCGTTCTTTATTATCATACAGATAGCAATTGGGACAAGTCTCGCTGAGGGGCAAAGCCGCTCAGCGAGAATGAAAATATCGATTATAACTGGAATTTGATGCTGATTCCGAATCTGCAATTTGTTTTGACTGCTCTCGATTTTTTCGATTTTTTTGAATTTTAAATTTTTATACATTTTTAATGTTTTTTTTGGCCTGCACCACCTCATGGTCCGAACTCTGCCATTCTCGACCCAACCTGGTCGGACTTGGCATACTTTGGCTTGCACCCCCTCAGTATCCGAACTGTCATTCTCGACCCAACCTGGTCGGACTTGGCATACTTTGGCCTGCACCACCTCATGATCCGAACTCTGCCATTCTCGACCCAACATGGTCAGACCGTGCCTTGAAGACCTAAGTACCGGATAGGGCCGGGTTCCATCCAACCTGTACGGACATGGCATTCTTTGGGCACCACCTCAGTTGTTGCTAGCCGCCTTTCCAAAAAAAAAAAAAATCGAAAAAATCGAGAGCGGTCAAAACAAATTGCATATTCGGAATCAGCATCAAATTCCAGTTATAATCGACATTTTCATTCTCGCCGAGCGGCTTTGCCGCTCAGCGAGACTTAACTCTGGCATTTAAATGTAAATAACACTACCAGTATTGGATACCTAGTGTAAGGGTAAATCGTGTTACACCCCTCCAACATCTAACAACTAGTTGTGTTCTGACTACTAGTGTTATTTCCATATAAATGCTCTCTTCTATAATGAGGAACAGTAGAAATAATAGAACTCGCCCTTCTCTGTATGTTTTTTGTTAATTTATTTATGCTTATGGAGCTATATATTTCTTCAAAAGTTGTGTAAGCTCTTGATTTAATAAAATTACATTTTTTGTGAAGCATTTAGAATATGAAATCTTTTTTACTCTGTGTAGCTGAAAATGTTATTAAAAAAATATTCATAAGGGACTTGAAAATTCTATATACATTTAGTGCCAAATCATTTCCTCTTTTTGGATCTTTTTTACACTGAGTGACAAATGAAACACTAATGTGATAAATTATTTGTGTAAGATATTAAGTCAAAGATGGAATCTTATGAAACTTCTTCATTGAACATTTGAGTATTTTGAAAAACTTTATAATGTTTTTAAATTTAAGGAGCTTCACTTTAACTCAAAGGAATAGACCTGAAATTGGTTTATTATGAGCAAATGTGAAATTAAACCAAAGCTTATTTTAAACTATTTGAAGAAAGTCTAAATGTGATTTATTTCAGTAGAACAAAACTTTATTTTAACTGAAAGTTAAGTCTGTGATGTTTATTTTGTTAAAACCTAAATATATGATATTCAAAAACAGGTATCTTATAAATATTGCTGTGTCTAAAATTTAAGCTATTTTGGCTGGCTTCATGGCTATAGTCCTTAATTTTATAGTAATATAAAAAAAAATATCTGTACATCTATTTGCTGGCCATAAACTGCCAAAACGTAATTTTCAGGTCTTAATCGATACTATAATAAGAGCCGCGTCCGTCGGTCGGTTGGTCTGTCTGTCCGAAGCCAGCCTGCAGTGTGTGATGAGCGTATCTGTGATACAAGCTCTAGTACTACATATATTGACGGGCCATGTTCACACGGCCTCCTCAACTCTTGAGAGATTGTATTTTTTTATTTCATACAGCCTTTCTCTCATTTCGCCCTCTTTTTTATTTCAAATAAAGGGGGATGGACTAGTCTTAGATGAGAAAATCTTGAAGTGTCTTGAAAGTTGTTTGCCAAAATTCTGAGAATCCCACAAAGGTTTCTGAAATCCATTGTTAGAGTTTTTGATGGCATAGGATAAGCTTTATTGTTTGTTTCTATAGAAACTTTTATTTTTGGCTCTGCTAGTAGTATGAATTTTTATTAGAAACTCCCATATTGTCTAAAACAAGTAAAGGAATGCCTATTTGATGCCTACATTTTTACAATTTGCAGGTAGAGTTGGAGTCATTCCGTCAGCGCTGGAAAGAAGAGCTGGCAAAGAACACCGGCAATGCTGGGAGTTGGAGCAGAGAAGCTGTCTATTCATTAAGTCATGAGGGCTTAGACAATCGCCTCAACTATGGCAGATCTGAGGGCAGCACTTTGTGCTTGTCTCAGAAAAAGCTTCCCAAGATTCAGGAGACAGCCAATAATTCTGAGAACTCGTCTGACGTGCAGCCCAAGTCTGAATGCTCTCGTGACAAGGAAAATATTCCTGATGATGCCATAAGGTATGATGCAAGAGACATTATTATAAATTTCATCAAGTTTTATATATGCTTTGGTAAATTTCATCAAGTTTTATGTATGCTTTGTTAAATTTTATCAAGTTTTATAATTTTTTGGGAAATGTTTAGTTCTGTTCAGTGTTCAGTGTTTGCAAGCCAACCCATGTTTGTTTGATTAGTTTTTTTGCTAATTTTACTTCATAGTTCTGCTTGGACTAGCTATTGTTAAGGAGTTCATTGTCCATAACATCACAGCCATCTAAATTTGAAGAGATGGCTTAGAAGTAGCTTTGTTTCTTGATCAAATATTCCTCTGCCTAAAGTATATAATTTATTTCAACCGTTATTCTGGATTGTTAGGTGAGAAATATAATTAACACAGTATATTGTTTTAATTTTTTGGAATAAGTGTTTGCTAGAAGGATTAATATGCTGTCCCATTCAAAGTATATTTCTGTGTTGCATTATTTTTGGTTTGATTTGTATTGTATTTAACTGCTAGAAGCCATCTGCAGCCACCCCGTTGATACTAGTTTAATTCATTGTTCTACAATTTAGACATGAAGTATTGGATTGTCCTCAGTGTCAATAAGAGCTCTGATAGACATCTGCTTCATCACACTCAGGTGATGTGTTGGTACTAAGCAAGAAAATGAAGGGTAGTTACTGTTTGCTTAGAAGTAGTTACATCAGAAGTACATTGGTAGAGTTGGTGGTGCTTTGTTTTACTGACCAACTTCATGACTTGGATATACTGAAGCTGATTTTTCTCTTATGTGCAGATTAAAAAAAATCACTGAAGAAGAAAAGGAGCAGAAGGTATGTTGTTAACCTTCACTTGGTGTCTTTAAGTGTCGGTGTCTTTAATTTAATTATCAATAAAGACATTTTAGTCAAAATCCATTTTCTGACTTTTATAAGCTATCTTGTACTAATACGAGTTTTTTTTCAATGGTTGCAATTCATGTTTGCAATTCATGTTTGCAAATTCACTTCAACTCCTTACCCATGGCCTCAATATTCATATTCATGCAACACTGTATTGCCTAGTTTAAAATAAATGAAGATTATCTGAGTTATAGTATTTCATAGTATAAATACGTGCACTCATTCATTCCAGATATAAAGTCTTTACATCCATGGCATTGCAAATGCTCCATAATGCATCCAAGCCATGAGTTAGTACATTCACAGCATTGAAAATACTTTAACGTGTTTCATTGAGGACCAAAACCTGCTTTTGTAGTATACATTAAGGGGTTGATGGTATCTAGGCGCAGAGTTTATTCATCCATGGGGTGGTAGTTAGTCATAATGCGTTCAGGCCACAAGTTTGTAGATTCATAGTGTGGAAAATACTTGATTGGGTGCAGGCTCGGAGTCTGTACATCCATGGGGTGGAGCTGGAGAGAGCAGGCAAGCTGTACGAGGCCATACAGCAGTACAGGAGAGCCATGCAGCTCGTGCCCCATATAGAGAGCATTGCTGTTGCCAACTGTTCTGACGAGGGAGGTCAGTGCTCTTATTTAATTCTAACCTGTAGTCCCAGTTTTAGTGCCACTTTGCCTCTTAATTATTTTCGTTTCTCTTTTCCAAGTTGAATATGTTGTGTTGTGATCCTAGATTACTCGTAATTTGTTTTTTCAAGTTGAATATTTTGTGTTGTATTTCTTGATTATTATAATTTCTCTTTTCTAAGTTGAATATTTTGTGTTGTATTTCTAGATTTATGATCATTTCTCATTTCCAAGTTGAATATTTTGTGATATATTTTTTTAAAATGTGGTAACTCAGAATTTAATTGCAGAGAATTTCACGACTCTTACAAACTTGAATTACTGACTACTTTATACAATGACCTCATTTGTCATAGATTTTGTGTTATATTGGTTATTTTCAAATTAGCATTATAAGGGTTTGTTAGTTTTCTTGTTAGAAAGTAGAGAAAAAAGTTTTAAGCACCCTGAAAATAACAAACAAGTAAGTATCTTTAGACGTTTCACCTGCATCACTATCACTGGTGGCATAGCTGGTTTTTGTACTGAAAGGACCGATAGATTTTATTTTAAGCACCACCAGTAATTTTATGCTTGGGAAGCATTTTGCTTCAAATTCTTCTATGTGCATTCCATTTTGATTTAGTAATTAGAGTTGTCTGAGAAACTGGCTCCTTGCTCAAATGGGTGTAGGGTTAGATAAGTGTGGTTTTGTTGCTAATTTTTCTTTAGTGTCACTTTTAAACATTACAAAAAAGCCTTTGTATCAGAAGATAATCAAAAAAAGGGAAAAAGTTTTTTTGAAAATTGTTAAAAATGTTGTTCTTATGAAAAGGTTGATTTAACAATTATTGATCTACACTATTTTCTCTTTTATATTTGATCATATTATTTCAGTGTTTATAGCCGAAAATAAAGTCTAGAAATTATTTCAAGTTCAATTGAAGGATTTTCAGCATAAACTCTAGATGTACCCTGAACTGGCAGAGTCAGCAGAGAGCAGAAGCAGCTACAGTGAAGAGGAGGACGAGGCAGAAGACAGAGACCCTGTAATGAGAGGCCCCATCTTGGTGCACATCACCTCGCTGCTCAGCCCCAACGCTCCCGTCTGTGAGAGGAAGCATCTGCAGGAAGTGAGTGTTTTGTTAGCCATCTGTACTTGTAGGGAGTGTCTTGTTAGCCATCTGTACTTGTAGGAAGTGAGTATATTGTTAGCATTGCTGTACTTGTAGGAAGTAAGTGTCTTGTTGGCCAGGCTGTTATTATCAACATCCGCATGTAGTGAGCTGTTTATTAGCCATCCTGTTGTCATCTGTATACTTGTAGAGAGTGAGTGTCTTGCTTGCCATCTTGTTGCCATCTGTACTTGTAGTGAGCGTCTTGGTTACCATCCTGTTGCCATCAACACCCGCAGGAAGTGAGCTTTTTGTTTCCCGAGCTATTATTATTATTATTAGCTCAGCTAGTCAAGTGGATTTGATGCTGGCATTAACCTACATGTTTAGCCATGATCTTGCCAATTAGCTGTGCAATTACTTCCTTAAATATTCTGGTGCTGCTTAGTTCTAAAGGTACAGCTAATGAAAATAGTGTAGTAGTCAAGCACCATAAGTTTAGTGCTAAAAATTTATATTTCTTTGGTGTAGATCAAGAAGAACATTTAGTAGTAATTAATCAGCTAATGTATTTTCCGGAGGCGCAGACTTCTCGTCCTTGTCTCACGAGTGTTCAACAGACTCTGAATGCTGACATTGAACGTGATATAGAACCTGACGCACGCCATTTTTCTAACGTTTAGTTGGCATAGATTGCTTGTTTTTGTCTCGCGAGAATAAAATGATGAATAATCTGGGGCACAACATTTTTTTGATATTCAGTTGACTCGCTACTTGTGCTTTTCTCACGAGCATAAAATAAACTCCAGATGCTCATGTTAAACATCTGGTGTGCGAAATTTTTTGATATTCAGTTTCATGGGCTACTCGTCTCACGAGTGTAAAATAAACTATAGATACTGATGAATAATTATCTGATGCTCGACTCCAGATAGTGCTGAAAAATAACTTGGTGTGTGCAGAGCGTGCATGTGAGCGCCCTGCCCCGGGAGATCATGGAGCAGATCCTGCACTGGGTGGTGGGGGCCGACCTGGACATGCGCTCCCTGCACGCCGTCGCTGCTGTGTGTCGTGGCTTCTTTGTGCTCTCCAGGTCCGAGGCGCTCTGGAAGAAGGCCTGCCAGAGGTAACCAAAATAAATCCCCGTATTGCGGGGATGAAATATTCAATGAAAATATTTTAGTGAAAGTTCCTCTGGCTGCCTGCCACCTTCAAAAGCCTGCAAGAGGTAACAGAAATTAATCCCCGCAGAGTGTGGGGCCGCGACTGCAGCCCATACACGAGCCCCTCAGAGCACTGGGACGTAGCAGTGCCAGGCGGTCGCCAGGAGCTGCAGCTGGGCGAGTGCAGCTGGCGCGGCATGTACCTCTCACGGCCCAAGCCTCGCTACAATGGCTGCTACATATCCAAGATATCCTATTTCAGGTACTGTGTCCGCTTTTAGCGTGTAGCAAAAATTTCTGGCTCTCCACTTATGCTGCCATGTATTGAAGCTATCCCATAACATGATGCGCACTGCTATGTACTGTTCTATTTTTTTTATTCACAAGGAAATTTTATATGTTGCATTACATTACTCTGCACCTTTGAAGACAGCTCTCTTCAGTTTATTTCCAGACTTCCCTTTTTTATTGAGAGAGACCAGCGCCATCGTTTTCTTAGTTTTGTTTTTCTCATTCTACCTTGTTATCTTAGTGAAATGTCTTTGCATTTTTGTAGTGCTTGCAGAAAACCACTAGGGTGATAAATTTAGTGTATAGTGTTGCAACCAAACTTTGCCGAGATGAGTTGTAACAATTGGCATACGTGTGTGAAAATAGCAGTCTGAAATTAACTTGGTTATTTACTCTCTGCTATCTATCATTATTTTGAATGAATGACATTTCAAGAAACACTTGCTAGTCTTGTCTTGCATTTGCTCTCATAACCTTGTTTCATTATAGCTTGGTAATATTTTGAGCTTACTTCAGATCTCCCATCCTAGGAAATTTTGGATTGTGTAACTGGATTTTCCCATCTCTAAATGAGCAACAAAATATACTAACTTCACTTTAAACAAAAACATTGCGTGAAATTGTTGGTGCTATCAAAAAACAGCTCGCATATTTCATGAAGAAATTACCCACATTTATAAGTTAGCCTCATTTAAGTGCCCAAGGCTCTTATTCATTAGTTACATGTTCCTGTTCTGTGGAACTCCTCGGTTGTGTTGCAAGAAATTTACGTCGGGTAATACAGTAGTTTTTCCAACTCGACTCTATTCAATACCATCTTATTTGCTTGTGTTTTTTTTTATGCGCATCAAGATGATTAAAATTGAAACTCATCTGACACCAACTGGAACTTTTTTGTGCCTATATTTTAATGTTTGATTTGTTTATGTTCTCAGGTCTGGTGAGTGCAACTTCCATGACCAAAATTACCAGCCGTGGCATCTCGTCGTCTACTATCGTTTCTTCAGGTACTTTTTGACCCATGCCATTAAAAACAGGCTCTGTTTTCTAGTTGGTGCTATAATTTGCACAGGAAAATTTTGAAAAGTGCATTGTTCTTCACTTTAAAAGTGTATTGTTTATTATCCTCCATTTTTGTGATTGGTTGTTGTTAAAGTTTCATTGGATCTAGATAAAATAGCATTTAAAAATTGAAATTGATCTCTGCATGTAATGTTCAGGTCCCCCCCCGTTTTAGTATTCTGCTGAAAATGCAACTCACAAGCACAATTTTAGATTAAATGAGTGAGAAGTGCAATGATTTACCCATGCTCTGCCAAACATAACTTCTAGACCATTTACTCATTGCAGTCCAAAATTTTGTGGTTAGCATTCGAACTAACATAGGCAGGACCAGAGATTATCCACATAAACATCCAATCGAAAAAGGGATGTAGTTATTATTTATAAATAACTCTACCATTTTCGATGGCACAGGGTAGAATAAGTTAGGAGACTAGAAGTTAATTTAACTTGTCCAAGTTGAGAAATAATCCTAAAATGTTTTGCGGCTCAAAATTTCCGTTTTCGACATCACGGAGGCACAAGGAATAATTCTAAGTGCTTTGTTTTTTGTAGGTTCTTTCCAGGTGACGTGGTGCTGATGATCACGACGTGCGACCAGCCTCAGGCGGTGGTGGGGCACCTTGCTCATAAGGATCCCAAACACTCACAGGTCAGAGCCTTGTCTTCTTTGTCTGGGGACTGTAGTGACACTACTACTGCGGGATTCATTTTTAACCACAGCTTTTTAACTTTAATTTAAAAAAGGTCAAGTTCTATTTGAAAAAGGTCAAGTTCAATTTAAAAAAGGTCAAGTTCAATTTAAAAAAGGTCAAGTTCAATTTAAAAAAGGTCAAGTTCAATTTAAAAAAGGTCAAGTTCAATTTAAAAAAGGTCAAGTTCAATTTAAAAAAGGTCAAGTTCAATTTAAAAAAGGTCCAGTTCAATTTAAAAAAGGTCCAGTTCAATTTAAAAAAGTTCAAGTTCAATTTAAAAAAGGTCAAGTTCAATTTAAAAAAGGTCAAGTTCAATTTAAAAAAGTGCAAGTTTAATTAAAAAAAGTTCAAGGTCAATTAAAAAAAGTTCAAGGTCAATTTAAAAAAGTTCAAGGTCAATTAAAAAAAGTTCAAGGTCAATTTAAGAAAGCTCAATTTTAATTTAAAAAAGATCAAGTTTAATTTAAAAAGTCTCAAGCAGGCTATATTAAAAAAAAGAATTTCAATTTTGAAAAGCTTAATTTTCTAAAATTTCACACCTATGTAATAATAATAATAATAATATAATAATAATGAAGGCATCTACGGATGCCTTATTTCCAATCAAGCCTGATACATATCACCTTGTACATTGGATTTTCAAGTGCCTTAGAACTAACGCCAGGACGCCATGACGCTTTCCCCCGGGTAAGACCGGTACCCATTTCAGACACCTGGGTAGAGTGGGGTATTGTGCTTGGAATTTTTCTCCTATACCCAACAGAGAAAATCGCCACTGCCTGCGCCGAGATTCGATCCCGGGTCTCTGCCGCACGGCGGCAGAACCTCTAGCACATGGCTATGGCGGCATGGCTATATAAGTAAAGTTTATTTCTGAGAATGCATGTATTTAAAAGTACTGGCACTGAAAATAGAGTAAATCGAATATCAGACAAACCAAGCTGTTGTGATTTTGTACTTAATTTGACATTCTTCAAGTTTTACCTATGAATCATTTGGTAAATCATTTCGTAAACAGACCATCGGTACGTATATATATTGACAAAAAAATTCCAAATAAATTTTATGTAATAAGTAACTGTGCGACAATTAGCAAACTGCACTGACTTGAAAGTTGAACATTACATAGCTTCAAAATTATATTTAAACAATAATGCTCTACAATAATGGCTTATTATATCATGTTATATATCATAGTATTACACATAAAATGTATACCAAATTAAAGGCAATCTCTCAACTAATAATTCAATTTTTACACCTTTATACCATACCTAAGCGCATTTATACGTTATTTCACATCTTTAAATCTTCTAACGCGAGTATTCCAGCAAAATGCTTCTGTATATGATTGTAAGAGCGTAGTCATAGCCTGGGCGTTATGGCAGTAATGGATTCATCTAAAGTAAACTTTTTAAATTAAACTTTACCTTTTTTTAAATTAAACTTGAGCTTTTTTAAATTAACATTGAACTTTTTTTAAATTAAACTTGAGCTTTTTTAAATTGAACTTGACTTTTTTTTTAAATTGAACTTGACTTTTTTTAAATTAAACTTGACTTTTTTAAAAATTAAACTTGACTTTTTTTTTAATTAAACTTGACTTTTTTTTAAATTAAACTTGACTTTTTTTAAATTAAACTTGAGCTTTTTTAAATTGAACTTGATCTTTTTTAAATTAAAGTGAAAAAGCTGTAGTTACTATTATCAATGATGAAATAGACATAAGAAATGTTGTAAGGCCTCTCAAGAACAATAACTACTAAATGACAATTGTCACCTGTAAAATAGTGACCTTTATCACTGGTAAAATAGTGACATTTGTCACCAGTAAAATAGTGACATTTATCACCGGTAAAATAGTGACATTTGTCACTGGTGAAATAGTGACATTTATCACCGGTAAAATAGTGACATTTATCACCGGTAAAATAGTGACATTTATCACTGGTAAAATAGTGACATTTATCACTGGTAAAATAGTGACATTTGTCACCAGTAAAATAGTGACATTTGTCACCAGTAAAATAGTGACATTTGTCACCAGTAAAATAGTGACATTTGTCACCAGTAAAATAGTGACATTTGTCACCAGTAAAATAGTGACATTTGTCACCAGTCAAATAGTGACATTTGTCACCAGTTAAATAGTGACTAGGAGGCGAGTCCCTAGTCGCCTCCTAGTGACTAAGTGTGGTGATTGTGGCCTGCTGTCGGCTACCCTCCCATAGGGAGGATAAGCCCGGTATATATATATATATAAAATAGTGACATTTGTCACCGGTAAAATAGTGACATTTGTCACCGGTAAAATAGTGACATTTGTCACCGGTAAAATAGTGACATTTGTCACCGGTAAAATAGTGACATTTGTCACCGGTAAAATAGTGACATTTATCACCGGTAAAATAGTGACAAGTAGAATCAACATGAAAAAAGGGGTTATGCGGTAAGGTCTCACAAGAACTGCAACTATCAACAGTTATTATTAATGACAAAACTGAAAAAATGTCCCCTCAGGGTGATACAACTATTGTATCTATGGGAATTAGCGCTCCCAGGGGGACTATGTGAGGGCCTGAGCTAAAGGTTAGGTAGGCTTTCTTTTTATTGAGATAGAATAGGTTTTTGTTTTGTTACGGACCATCTTTTTTTGGTTCACTGCTGTCCTGTTTTTCAGCTCCTACTACTTTCTTCTTAAACTTTTTCTTGTTTCATAATCTTTTTTCTTAGCTTTCTGTTTCTGTGCCCTTTCTGCAGGGGTTCCCCATTTCCTTAACTCCATACTAAATGGTGCCTTCTTCCTTCCTCTCTTTGGATAGCCTTTGTTGCGGATAGGGAGGCTTAAACTAACTAATAATCGAATCTAATCCACTGAAAAAATGTTGAATGACCTTTCTATACCGTGCTGAAGTATATGCTGTCTTGTTGCAGGTGCTGGCAGGCCACTACACGCTGGAGGGCTCGCTGGTGCACCTGAGCTTCAGACGCTGCAGCAACACCAAGCGACAGCTTCAGAGGACGCGCAGAAGACGCGGTCAGGGCACCACTGACGTCGCCGAGACCACCTTCAAAATGGTGCGAGTGGAGCTTCTTGCAGCAATGTTTCATTAGAGTTGTCTCACTCCAGGCTGATGCGCGAGAGTTTTGTGGGACATTGGGTGATTCATTTCATTTTGGATTTTGTTTAATTCCTTGATTAATTTCTTTACGTGGTTCTGTACCAAGGAAGTTTTTAGTGACATTCAATGTAGAGTATTTACGCTGAAATATGTTATTTTTAGGTTGTAAGTTCTGCCTGCCGATGGTATGTGGTATGGGCTTTCTTTTTACAATGCAAAATAACTCGCTCTATAGTGTAGATCCTAAAACTGAGCATCATAACTTGAATAACTAAGCTTATTCATACCGTAGGCCATGAAACTGGAAAGCACAAATGCTTAAACAACAAAGCCCATTTATGCGGTAGACCCTGGAACTCAGCAGTACAAATTTCTGAGTTAGCAAGCCCATTTCTGCCATAGACTCTAAAAGTGAGCAACGCAAATACCTTAAAAATGAAGCCAATTTCAACCTCAGACCTTGAAGCTCAGCAATGCAAATACCTAAATAACTTAGCTACTCTTGACTTCAAAACTGAGCAATACAAATACCAAAATAACTAAGCCTACTCCAGACTCCAAAACTAATCACTGCAAATAAAGATGGCTGTTCCCACCGCAGACCTTGGAACTGAGCAACGCTCGGCGGGGCTGCAGGAACTGGTTCCTGCAGTGGCGCCAGTACACCATCAGCAGCGTGGACTTCAGCGGCGCGGTGCAGGCTGCCCAGGTGGACGTGACGCAGCTCGACTCGTTCCCGCAGCTCGCGTTCAGCAGGGTCAAGAGCTACACTCGTGAGGCCAGTGAGCCGCTCAAATGAAGTGGTCGCGTTGTCGATGCGGATGTTAGGGTGTACTGACCCGTCATCATGGGGAATTACCTTGTCTATAGTGGCGAATAATTATAACACACCTGCTATACAGGCAAATAATTATGTTGACTAAAAGATTTCAGTACACCTTTTGATTTAGGCGGATGTTTGTGTGTACTGACGTGTCATCGTGGGAAATTGTCGTGTCTACACACCGCCTCACGGGCAAAAATATTTGTTAACTAAAAGATTTGTCCACACTTCTTGATCGAGGCAAATATTTGGGTTTTAAGAGCCAACTCTTATGAGTAAATATTTGTGTATTTTGACCAGTCTCCGAGGTAAATGTCTGAGCAAGCTTACCCGTCATCGAGGTATATATTTATGTCGACATGCCCCCGTCATGGAGGCAAATATTCGTGTGTGTGTGTGTCTAAAATTGAGACAATTATTTATATTTTAACATTGGTCACACAGACAAGATAGTCCCATGTGAGAGGGTGTTTTTTTTAAATCGAAGTGGTTCATTGTAATCTTATCACTGCGTTACAGGTGTAGGTGTCGGGAAGCAGGTTCTGGAAGCACATCTTGTTTATTTTTATTTATGTTGGAAGAAATAGGAGTGCATAGATAGATCTGCATCCGCAAAATCTGACTAATATAAAACTTGCGAATTAAATTATGGTCCATTTTAAGCTAGCTCTCACGAACATCGTTTTTAAGAGCTGCTCTGTCAGTGAATTAGTGTGTTTATACTCATTAATTTATTTCTTGAAGTTTTTGAGTTCGAATGAAGATGAGATGTTGCTCTGAGTGGATAGTAAATCGAATGTTCTGCAGAGATTTATGCACGGTCCTTGCCAGCGACGTTTTAAAAATGTACATATTGGTGTTCGAAATTATTTCAAGTATGCACTTGATGCATAGCTGACGTTCTGACAATCTTTTTATTGATGCGATCATTTTGATCTAGTGGTTAGCTCGCCTATCAAATAGAAGGTTGAGGGTTCGAATCTCGCAATGTGAGCCAGGTGTTTTTCTCATTGAGAAAAGAAAGGACGCTTCAATTTTCTTCCTGTCTAGCATATTTGAAATGGATGCCGACTGACTACGTTGCGTCTTGGCGACATGTATAAGACGTTTGAAAAAAGTACAATTCTTTCTTAGGTATCAACTTATTTCCAACAAAAAAAAAAAAAAAAACTCTTTCAGTTTTTTGGTGTAATTTGAGTTCAGCATAAGGATTGCCGCTTGGTTTGTGTGACTGGAGCATTGAATTATGGATCTTGTTTCACACAATCTCAATAACTTCAATACTCAAGTCTTTGGTGCTGCGAAACTTATCTCAACGTTCCTTGCATTCTCAGCGTGGCAAGATAGAATTAAACCAATTATGAAATTTCTTAAATGAGAATAACATTCATCTCATGTGTGCGGAGTAGGTATTGAAAATTGACCAACTAGACAAATTCGTTTATTATGATGCCAGCGTATGGTGAGTTCAATTTTGAATATGTGTGTATGTGCAAATCGTGTGTTATTGTTTTACGTCACATTAGTTGAAAAAAGTTTTTAAATTTTGTCAATTGATGACTAAGTCGCTGAGATTCCCGCAATTTGAAACACTTAGAAATTTGAAAATATGAGTTAATTAAAAAAAAAAAAATGAGTTAAGTTTCTTACTTTTTATCTTTGTCGCTTCTTCGGTTCCCCGTTGCATGGATGTATGGAGCTGTGTAGGTGACACGTCATGTGCCTGGTAACATCAACACAAGAACAATCAGTGGTCACTTTGATCACCATTTACAAATGTGTTGATGTGTAAGTGCTAAATCTTTCGTTGAATAAGGTGGAAATTTTACGTGTTCCCTTTACCACGTTTACTGGCATCGAACTCGAAGTATTTTCTTACGGTTATTTGATGTGCAACTTTCTTTTTTTGGTTTAGGGAACAAATAAGAAAAACAGACAAGGATTTGATATAGGTTACCCGTGCTCAGGTGCGGGTATCCAGCCCACCCGCACCTTCTCGTGGTGGTGCCGTTAGTACACCCACTACGACTACTGTCATCCGTACAACCTGTTGTACTGGGATAGCGACTTGATTATTGTAATAGTTTATCGCCAATCAGAATTATTGTGGGTGGAACCAACGCGGGGGGCGCCTAGGGCACCTCGGTGCTCTAGGTTTTGAATTTCTTTTTCATTTTGGTTTACTACGCGTTCGTTAGTGTAAGGTGAAAAACTAGGTTGCATAACCTACTAAATCGTGTATTGTTCCAATTTTGTGTTAAATTTGTAGTTTTGTTCTTAAGCCTAAAATTAAGAGTAAAAACGCCAACCCTGATCCCGGAGGCCGACGGCCTCTGGGGTCGGGCATCATGCCCAGAGGAGCGAGAGGCTCGCGGTCCGGAGGTAAGCACGCAGGCAGCGAGCGCAAGCCGGACTTGGGAAATCCAGGAAAACGAGAAACTTTGCCAAACCCCATCAAGTCAATCAGGACACCAATCAACAGGGAAACTCTCGAGTCTACAAGCGGTAATGATGGAGGAGTCCTGGTGGAGCGTCGTGGGGCTACGGCCGTGGGCGCAGCGGCCCTGCAAACCACGTCTGAGCGGGTGAGCGAGGTGGAGAGGAGAGTGAGCGGGCTGATGCAGAGTTTGAATGAGATGGGACGGGGCGGCGACGTTCGGGACGTACAGAGTGGCGACCCAGCAACAGTGGAAACATCTACGGAGGAGAGAATCAAAAAAGTGGAACTGGCTGTGAGCCAACTGTCGGACATCATTGGTAAAATAACAAACCCTCCAGAAGGAAAACAAAAACCTGTCAGTTCCCCTGGACCTACCAGGAAGCGAAAATGTGTCCCCCTGGACCTCATGGAATTTCCAAGCACAGAGACATTCATGCGCTTTTACTGCATGAAATTCAAACCAGAAACTAAACGCAACCTCAACCCGTATGCAATAAAGGCCAGCGTCATAAATGCTACGGGACTTCCTCCCAAGTCAATTACCACCAGCGGCAAAGATAGCTTCACAGTCGAAGCAAGGGACAACAAACAAGGACAAGCCATGCTGACCATCACTAGTGTGAATAGCGTGCCCTGCGAAGTCATGCTCCACCCAAGACTGAACAAATCCAAAGGACTCGTCTATATCAACGAGTACAACATGAGCGACTTCGACGAGTTTGCAGCGGGACTGAAGGAAGCTTACAACATCAGCAACGTCATTGACGCTACCTTCATTAAAACCAGACGTGAACAAACCAGCGCCCTTATTCTCGAATTCAACTCCGAAACACCCCCCAGCTATATATATATTCCAGGCGAACGTACGGACACGCCAGTTTATCCATACATTGATAAACCCATGCACTGCTCCAACTGCCAACTGTACGGTCACACCAAAAAACGCTGCAACAGGCCACCAACCTGCGCAAAGTGCGGCACTGCGGGACACTCAAGCGATCAGTGCCTAGAAGCACAAGCCAAATGTCTCCATTGCCGCGGCCCCCACCCAGTGAAAAGCAAAATGTGTCCTAAGCATATTGAAGAACAGAAAATAGTGGAAATTCAAGCAAAGCACAAAGTGGGCATCCGTCGCGCAAGACAGCTTTACCACGACTCAGACGAATACTCAGAAAAAACATCAAAATCTTTCACCAAGCACTTTCTCTGCAAAATGGATGCAACAGAAAAACGCAAGCTCTCACCGTGGATTCTGGAGAAAAGCATACAACTAGAACTTGGGACTAAACCCAAACGCATTTCCTCTAAGGGGAACGATTCGTTTATAATTGAAATCGGCAACTCACGCCAGAGCGATTCAGTCCGCAGCATAAAGTCAATCAATAACATACCTGTCACCATTTCAGAATATTGCCACCCCAACGCCGCCAAAGGACTCGTTTACATATACGAGTATGACCTGTCCGATTTTGAGAACTTCCGCAAGGGACTCAAAGAGGACCATGACCTCTACGATGTGACCAAGGCAACATGGATTCGACCCAAGAACCCACTCGCCCAACCATTGCTACTAACTTTCCGTGGAGACCTTCCAGAATATCTAACAGTGCCAGGCGAACAATCAAAAAGCAAAGTATACGCCTACGTACCACGTCCAATGCTTTGCAAAATATGCCTGGAATACGGGCATACACAAAAGTGGTGCTCAAGCAACACCACAATCTGTGCTCGGTGTGACAACGCCAATCACAGTGCCACAGAATGTACCAGCCCAAAAATAGAATGTCACCACTGTGGCCAAAACCATCTCACTGGATCCATTAAATGCATTGAATTCAAATACCAACAAGAAATAGTAACAATACAACACAAATTTAGACTCAGTAGAGCCCAAGCCAAAGCTAAATTGGATTCAGAATGCCCGCAGTATCGGCGCTCCTTTGTCAGTGCAGTGCAGACGACCGCCCCCAATGCAGCGTCAAGTCAAATAACACCAAGGGAAGTGGAATCTCCGAGGTCTGCTGCAGACGATCCCGCCAAGCCCGCGGACTGTAGCACGCGAAGAAAGCGGTAAAACTCCGAACATCAGGAACGCCCAACGGAAAAGAAACAACTAACAGAGGCAGTGTGTATGAATCCTGATACCGGCGAACTGTATACCACATCAATACAAATGACCCCAACTTACGATTCCGCTCTCAGCGATTGTGAAATAACCAGCGAAAACAACCCTGCAGTCAGAAAAGAAACCGAGGAAATTTTCTACGAATATACAACAAATCCATCCAGACCTGAGCAATGAATAACCCAACCTCAATTCTACAATGGAACTGCCAAGGAGTTCGAGCCAAGAAAGACGAACTGCTGGAATTGATACACCAGCACCGACCAGCAGTCGTAGCACTACAGGAAACCAAGCTATGGCACAATTGCACATTCTCTATACCCCAATACTCCCTTCTCATCAAGCATGGCCACTTTAACTTCACCCCCCATGGAGGGGTGGGTTTGCTTATTCATAACTCGGTCCCATTCAGAGAACACGTTTTGACGTCTCAGCTTCAAGTCATCGCAGCCACCATCCAACTCAGTCGGCCGATCACAGTCGCCTCCATATACACGTCAAGAAACCATAGCCTTACCCTAGAAGCACTTCGTGACCAAGAAAATCAACTCCCTACTCCAAGCATTATTATGGGGGACTTCAACAGTCATAACACAATTTGGGGATGCAGAACCACGGACACTCGGGGGCGCATTCTTGAACAGTACATAGAACAGTCAAATTTCATCCTACTGAATACGGGATCCCCAACCAGAATCTCGTATAACTCCGAATCCGCCATAGACCTAACATTAGCCTCTCCCCGCCTGAACGCAGATTTGGAGTGGTTCACCTGTCTCTCTCCTGAGGACAGCGATCACTGCCCGATCCTAATCCAGCTAATGAACGCTCAACAATGCGAGCCTGGCAGAAAAGTGTGGTGCCTGAAAAGAGCAGATTGGCTCTCATATGAAAACCACCCAAAGTGGAACGAGCTTGAAATCGCGCCTGAAACCAACTGTGAAGAGCACCTCCAAGCCATCATTAATGCCATACAAGCAGTAGCTGCAGAATGCATACCCACTATTGAAATTAAAACCTTTTTTCCAAAGCCCTACTGGAGCGCAAAACTGACCGAAACACGACGAAACCGCGAACGCCTATACCAAAAGTACCGCCAGACTAGATCGGTACAAAATGCTCTTCGTTGGAAAAGAGCACGAGCGATCCACAGAAACCTCCTACGTGAAGAAAAGCGGAAAGCGTGGATAAGTTTCGCAAATACGTTCACGATAAATACACCTCTAACAACAGTTTATGCAAATATCCGCAAAATAAAAGGCCAACCCCAACGAAGAATATCTATCTTACAAGAAAACAATACTACCTTTGCCACCGTACCCCAAATAGCAAACAAGCTAGCGATGACATTCAGCAATACAAGCAGAGCCACCAACTACCCTGTCGAATTCCAACGAGAAAGAGAAAAGGTCCAAAACGAAGGTTTGAATTTTTCATCCACCAACTCTGAAGTATACAACCTATCGTTCTCGGCCGCAGAATTAGAGACTGCTTTATATAACACCAAAGACACCTCTCCTGGAGCCGACCAAATCTCCTACCAAATGCTAAAGCACCTACCCGAAGCCGGCAAGCAGCACCTACTATCGATGATGAACAAACTTTGGCTAAACGGCTATTTCCCTCCAAGCTGGCGGGAGGCCATTATAATCCCCTTTCCAAAACCGCACAAATCTCCACAGTCGCCCCAAAATTACAGACCCATCGCACTAACCAGTTGCCTCTGCAAAACAATGGAACGTCTTGTCAGCAATAGACTCGTGGACTTCTGTGACATGCATGGCTGCCTCACGAACATCCAGTGCGGCGGTAGGCGAAGCAGATCTACAACCGACCACCTAGTGCGCCTTGAAACTACGATCAGGAGAGCTTTCGTACACAATGAACACTTTGTGAGTGTGTTCTTTGACCTTACAAAAGCGTATGACACAACATGGAAATTCGGAATAATGCGGGACCTTCACCATATGAAACTACGAGGAAGACTCCCCTCGTTCATCCAAGAATTCCTGCGCGATCGGACCTTTAGGGTCCGAATAAATAATTATTTGTCTGACCCCTTCCCGCAAGAAGAAGGCGTCCCGCAGGGCTCAGTGCTCTCGGTCACCCTTTTCGCCATTAAAATCAATGGTATCGCCTCTCTGATCCCTCAGGATCCGCGATTTCATGCCTCACTTTTTGTCGACGACTTCCAGCTCGGCTATCGGCATAGTGACCTAAATGTTATAAAAACCAAACTCCAGGAATGTATCAATTGTGCCGTACGATGGACGCAGATGAACGGTTTCACTTTCTCAACAGAAAAATCCAAAGCCGTACACTTCACCACGTTGCCCGGTATTCAAATGCCCATACCTCTAAAAATAGAAAATCAAGAGATCGAGTTTGTAGAGGAAATCAAATTTCTTGGACTTACCTGGGAGGCAAAACTCTCATGGAAGAAACACATTGATGAAATTATAGCCAAATGCAAGAAAGGATGTGCTATGCTCAAATCCATATCTTCTCACGATTGCGGAGGGGACCAGCACATTCTGCTCCACATGTATAAACTTTTTGTTCGGTCAATAATGGACTACGGATGCATTGTCTACGCATCGGCTGCCAACACCACCCTCAAGCGCTTGGATCCCGTCGCTAACGACTGTCTACGTCTCGCTACCGGAGCCTTCAAGTCCACACCTGTCGCAAGCCTCCAAGTTCTAACTGGCGAAATGCCACTGAACCTGCGAAGGCAGTTGCTTTCCTTAAAATATTATTTTAAAATGAAGAGCCACTTGGGCAACCCAGCATTTAACTCTGTTATCCCACCTACTGACAGAAGATTGTTCATAAATAAGAAAGTTATGCCTTCATTTGCCATTCGCACCCTCAATATCATGGAACCTCTAGATCTTGAACCCCCTTATATTAAACCCTCATTTTCGTACCGCCTACTGAACATTGACGTCCCAACATGGAACACGGGCACTGTCGACATAAACCTGGAACTAACAGCCCTAAAAAAGGAAACTACCCATCCAACCACATACATCCAAGAATACCGCCGACTAAAAACCGAAAACTACCAAGGCTTCAGTGCAATCTTCACAGATGGATCCAAAAGCGGCGACGGCGTTGGCGCGGCTGCATTCTGTAGCAGCAGTCAGAAGCAGATTTCACTTCCCCATACAGCCAGTATATTCACTGCAGAACTGTATGCTATTGATTTAGCACTACATATCATTCGTGATCATTCTGAAAACCAATTTATTATTTTTTGCGATTCTTTGAGTGTGTTGCGAGTTCTCCTTGACAAACGAACGGACCATCCTCAAGCCCGCCTTCTCCAACATCAGATTCGCGACCTTGCCCAGAACCATAAAACCACCAAATTTTGCTGGATCCCCAGCCATGTGGGGATTCGAGGTAACGAGACCGCCGATAGCCTAGCAAAAGCAGCTGCACTTCGCCCACCCGAGCGAGTCCCAACCTTTTATAGGGACTGGTTCTCGGTACTTGAGAGGAAGATCGACGGCAAGTGGAGAGAAGACTGGCACCAGCGGAGGAGCCTCATGCACGAGGCCCATTTGGAACCGGGATCATGGCCCAGAAGAAAACTGCCACGCCGAGTGGAAGTCATATTAAATCGACTCAGAAGCGGCCACACCTACCTCACCCACAGCTACCTCATGAACAGTGAGGTACAGGAGCCCCCACCTGGCTGCCCTCTGTGCCTGGAGGCGCGCCTCACGGTGCGCCACCTACTCATCGACTGCGCTGCGCTGCGCAACACGCGAAGACAATGCTTTGATGTCTTCTCTGACAATAGCCGGCTACCTTCAGTAAGCAATATACTTGGTCACAATGCGCCCGTAGATCAGCTGGTTACCTTTCTTCAAAAAATAAATGCTTACGACATGATCTGATACGGGGAAATGTTCGGGCTCCTAACTTGTGGCTCTTCATGTTGTATTACTTGAAGAGATTTAACGGGAAGCTGCGCCGTAGGGCTTTATAGCCAGACGTGATATCGTTTTGGAAGTTTGAAGATGAAGAAACTGTAATATGGCCGGGCGCGCTGCGTTGATACCTCGGGGGTTTCAGCGTGGGTAAGGCGTCCGGCCATAAATGGGTGGGCAGCTGAAACCCCCTACGGGGTTTGGCTGCTCAGTGCGTTCGAATGAGATGTGTTGTGTACAAACTTTATTGGGGAGACACTTGTAATCTTGAGTTGTAATTATGACCATGATGCTCAGATAATTCTGATGTTTCAAATAATAGCAATATTTATCTTGTGTGCTTATCTGGAAGAGTCAGATACGAATTAAAATGTGTGACCTTCGGTGCAATATAGTTTAAGTAACTGAAGCGCTAGCAAACCCATGTTACTACTACCACTACCACTACTGCTCAAACTCCTAAAAATTACGACCCTTCACTAACCCAAACCGTGCATCATCAAAATTTACTCGCTAATTGTCTTTCTTGTATGTCCAGTGCGACGTATCATAATGCGTGAATCTCTTGTATCTTGCTGTTGTCTGCCTTAATCAGAATATCTGAGTTTTTCCCGGCCATCGCCAGGGGGGTCCACATTGGCGTTGCGCTGGCGACCCCGGTAGAAACGTTTCCGTAAAATTATTATTATTCTTAAATGAGAATAACATTCATCTCATGTGTGCGGAGTAGGTATTGAAAATTGACCAACTAGACAAATTCGTTTATTATGATGCCAGCGTATGGTGAGTTCAATTTTGAATATGTGTGTATGTGCAAATCGTGTGTTATTGTTTTACGTCACATTAGTTGAAAAAAGTTTTTAAATTTTGTCAATTGATGACTAAGTCGCTGAGATTCCCGCAATTTGAAACACTTAGAAATTTGAAAATATGAGTTAATTAAAAAAATGAGTTAAGTTTCTTACTTTTTATCTTTGTCGCTTCTTCGGTTCCCCGTTGCATGGATGTATGGAGCTGTGTAGGTGACACGTCATGTGCCTGGTAACATCAACACAAGAACAATCAGTGGTCACTTTGATCACCATTTACAAATGTGTTGATGTGTAAGTGCTAAATCTTTCGTTGAATAAGGTAGCTGTTGGCGAATGGGATGCATCCTGTTCAGCATATGGTAGTGAATCCCAATGGTGTGTGGCTTCTTAGGTTTCTTGGGAGCTAAACGTATATTTCGTTTCAAGAGTTTACTGATTTTTTTAATGTAGAGTGTTGGGTTGAACATCTTAAATCAACCTGTAGCTCAAGAAACTTCAAGGGAGTTTTGTTACGTATTGTTAGGTCGCTTCGCTGCTTGTCAAACTGTTGTTTATTCTATTATTTTATTATAGGTTATTCGTCCGTGATTGATCCTGAAATATCGCTCTGTTGCGTATCAGGGAAAGTTTTTTATTAACCATTTTGTTATTTGAAGTGGGCTGTATATATTGTGCGGCTTATGTGAAAATACTGAAAATATACTAACCATGCATTGATATTTTTATTTCCTCCATGAGTTGGGCTGCGGTGCGCCTTCGCTAATATTATAAAAACGGGATCGATGTTGCGAGACGGTAGATTTCTGATAGGTTGCTACAAAAGCCCTGTGGATCATTTTGCCCGCAATGCTGAAATTGTTGACTAGAGGGGAAAATTATTGACCAAGTGTGAGTCGGTGAAGCTAGCAATTTGCCTTACTTTACTTACGAGAAAAGACAAGAGCTCATTCGTATCGTGTTATAATACGGCGGTTTGTAGTACGAAAATATTTCACATTTTTTTACGCAGGTTTTCTCAACTACATTGGCTCGAAGCGCGTTTAGTTTTGGGTTTCGATAGCACTCAATTTCTTGTTCTTTGCTTTTGACACTGCAAACTATTCAAATTTGCACCCAATTTTTAAATATTTTACTCTCAAAATTTATGCCATTGCTGTCCTGTAAACACCAGCATGGCCGTCCAGGCAATTGCTGTTCGAAGAAACATGACACTCCTGTAATTTTATTTTTACGTACCTATTGTGATTCGTAAAGTAGGTGCAAACGAGTTGTCTTGTTAAAAGGTTTTAGGTTCGTTGTGTAGCGTAGCCGCACATGTGGAGGGTCGCAAGCAAACACATGTACGCGTGAATGTACGTGTGCTCACTTTCCAATTAGTATTGCGAAGTGTACAGGCTTTCCAGCTTTCATGATCGACTCCGTTGATACGAATCGAACATAATCTTAAGAACGCCGAGTAGAAACTTGTTATCATACGGTATAAAAAAATCCCTTCTAGAAATACGGGATTTTTTCGTGTTATTCCTCATCGTCTATCAGTGCTAGGGCTTTTGTTTCCACTTATGAAAATACACCTTTATTATTTTATAAGGTGGCCTGTGAATCTTCATAGCCTCATCAGCATATGGTTTATTTAAATAAAAGCATGCAAAACAGGTCAGTATAATGAACTTAGCTCTTCTCTACAATGCAAAAACGCATTGGCTGCATCGCAGGTTGATTTGCTTTAAAATTTCCGTTCACTACCGAGAAAATCGCTTTTTATTATTACAAACGAAGTTTGTCTTTTAAAAACCTTGTACTTATTTGTCTCAAACTGAATTTTTAGAGTAGAAAATACATAGTACGTTTGTTAAGAGAGTGAGTAATTAGCGTTTGAAAGGCGCATGTATAGTTTTCCCTTAGCCATCACGTGCATTAAATTGTAATTGACACAAAGTCATAAGAATAATTTTTAGCCCCAAATTTAATGTCATGTTGCGTTGCTGAGATCAGAAACTATTCGACGTATAGTGAATGAAGAACAAAAACCACTAATTTAACAACGGTTTGATGTACCATATGTTTCATAAATAGATTTTTAGTATCAACACCTATGGTGGAACTTAATGATAAAAAATATTTAAATACCATCAATAATAACATTTGTTGCAGCTAATGTTAAAGTAAGAAAGGTTCTTAATTGAACATTTTCCTCATCGGAAAATGAACATTTTCCTCATTTGTCTGATGAATTCTAACTTCACGGTTTTTACATGCGTACAAACGGTTCTTATTTTCTTAATGCGGGGGTTTTCCGGTGTGCCTTGTTGTGAGATTGATTCAAGAAGTAAGGAGGTTATCGAGGCGTATTTTAGAGTTTTTATATTTAAAGTTGAGCGACTGCAAACTATCACTGATGCCAAGTGTTTTTCCATGTTGTGTAGATGTTATTTTGCACAAAAAATTAATAAAAAGCTTTGTTCAGCTTTGGACAAGCCTATCCGCTATGCCCCATTGTTATTCTGCAGCTCGCTGAATATTGCACGCTAATTAGAAGCGGGTAAACGTATGTGTTGTTGCCGTTGAGAGAGGACACGCGAGTTCGTGACGCGCGTGCTAATGCAAGTGATAGTGTTGCACTCTCCAATGGTTCTGCTCAAGTAACCTCTGTACTTTTTGAGATTAAATGTCGTCAGGCATCTAATTGGTGTGGTGATTTATAAATACCTCTGGTAGTATAATGGAATTCAACTTTTCTCAGGTGTTTGTTAACATTTGAACTGTTCATTACGAGCGTGGATAGCTCCTAACGACTCGACTCGTATATATTAACGGTAGGTACATGAGGTGACGAAGCTGTAAGTCGGCTTTTGATGTCCCAGTGGACAGAGTTGCGACGCGTGTCGACTGCATAGTAGAGTGCCGGTTAATGGGGAATGGTGAAACCGTCATGCTTGCTGGGAACATTTAACATGCTACTCCAGGATTATCTTATATCAAAACTACTCTAATTATTGTAGCTTTTATATTTAGAATGCAGTACAGAAGCATTTTTACACCTTAAAATGACTAGTTCAGTTAGTAGTTTGTTAACTGAAGAGTGCAATATGGAGGATTGTTATTAAAGTACCATTGAGTATAAGTTAAAGCCAGAATTAGTAAAATTTTTAACAATATTTAAATCAAATCTAAGAAAGTAAAGTTAGATCAAGAATTTTCTTGCATTGTTACTATGAAAGAATAAGAACTATCTAAGGTAGTGTCATTAGCTATAATCAACAGATTGAATTGAGGTCGACAGTTTGCACTAACAACCAGATTCTTAATTGAATTACTGGTTACCTACCAATATTTCCAAGTTCAAGTAGATTGTTAAAGAGTTAAGCATTGTAAACTAAATTACTTTTTCATCAATGATTGGGAAGTATTTTTGAGTTTAAAAAGAGTATAGCCTAGGTAGTGTAATTTTTAAAAAAGATATTTCTATTATTAATATTTGAAAAGAAGACCTGTTCAGTTCTTTTTTGTCTTCCTTGATGCTTTGATTTTCAAACTGTTAATTGGCAAAGCTAAAATTCCGAGTAAGATTGTTTTCAAAAAGGATAGGCTTTAGCCATTATCTTTGTAATGGATTGCTGCTAAAAATATGAGTACAGGCTTTTATTATAGCATTGATAATGTTGAAAGTAGTGTGTTGAAATAATTCTGCATGTAAAACTACTAGCCTGCCTCTAATAATTTGCTAAAAATGCAACTCTACTCTAGAAATGTAAAAAATAGCCATTCACGCACACATACAGATAAGTATCTGGTTATAAAACAAAAAATATTTACTACTTATAAAGCTCTTGTTATATTTTGATCATTTAATCAATGCAATACTTTTGATGTTCTACAGTTTTTAGGCGTACCAATACTTCTTGATTTGAAGCAGCCAAGACATTTTCCTGCTGTTGATTTTATGGAAAAAATTTAACTAGGAAACATGTTTTTTTGTAAGTCAACTTTCCATTTCAGTAGGCATATACGGCAAATATCTATTCTTCCATGCAGACATAGCCGTGTAAAACAATTGCATGGAAGCTCATTTTTAAAAGTGAGTATTCCCTGCTTGTAATCATTTAGTATTTGATTAAATGCTCATGTTATTGCAGTTATTAGAAATAATTTAAACATTACCACAAGTACAGTTTTAAAATAACCTATTGATAGTATTGAGTGCATGCTTGAAAAATAGGTGTTATTAATTGTAATATTCTTGAATTTTGTTAAGATATCTGGTGGTTGTCTCATTTCTTCTACTTCTAATTGTGTCATAGATTAGACTATGGAGAGCTTTCTAGCTCTGATCTTAATAAAATTTTTCATTGTAGTTGACTATCAGTTGTATATGGTATATACAACTGATATTTATTTTGAATTCTTTGATAATGTTTTGCTTATTCAATTTTGTCACTTTCAGGTACACATTTTAATAAATTCATCACTTGTGCTGTTATTGTTTTATTTCAGATTCAGTATTCAAGTCACAGGTTGATCAGTATGGCAGTACCAAAAGGAGTCTGTGGCAACTGGGACTTGACTAAATGTACTCCAGCCCAAATAGAAGCAGATACTAGTGCCCTCATTGAAAAACTTGAACACATTGTTGACAGTGTGGGTGCTGTGCCCTTAGAGCGAGCCTGCTATGAGAATGTTGCCAAGGTAAGCATTCTTTATTAGTAATCTATCTTTATTCTTGAATTCCTCTACTGTCTAATAATCAATGGATTCTCTCAGCTCTATTTTATATGAACATTTAAAATACAAAATAATTTTAAGTACAGTGATTTGTTTAGTTTTTAATCATTTTTAATAGCATTTGTGCTCTGGTCAATTTTTAAACCTTGATAAATACAAATTTAAGTGCCTTATTCTAGCACCATTTTACACAACCATCTATTCAAGGCTTTCTTCTAGACCAAATGAGAAAAAATGAGCTACTTATATTAGAATCTTATTATTTAAGTACTGTAACGTGTTAATGGGTGAGCAGTTTTTGTAACTAATCGTTCCGTCTAATGCATTTTGTCTCTAAAAATCTGGAAAAATTACACTTCAGGTAATTATCCTGAATCCTAATGCTGTCAACTAATCACTCCTAAAGCTGCAACATGTGACTAGTTGAATAGTTTATTTGGATTAAGTAGTTTAATTGCATGCATTTCATTATTGAAGCCGCTGGAGAAATTGCACTGTGAGTTCAAGACCCGAGGTTCAGTGCTGGACATGCCCCAGCACTGCGTTGCTGACAAGGCCGTCAGAGATGCTTCCTGCAAGGCGGAGGAGAAGATGGAGGAATTTGATGTTGCCCTCAAGTGAGTTGTTCTATTTTTCTTTTCTCAATTGGTAGAGTCCAAGTCCTGTGCAGAACCTCATTTTGGTTGAAATTTTTCCTGCTAAGCAAACATGAAATGTTTACATTCTAAATCTGAAATGTTTTCTGCTCAAGTGTAATGGAATGATAGATAGAAAATGCTATGTGATGTAATTAATTCTATAAAGAAATCCAGCCTTCAACTATCTGATTTAAATTCAAGGTACTTTTTTATTGAAAGATATGGGCAGTCCTAGTGAAGATTGACATCTGCTAACAAGAATGAAGGAATCACGTTTTTACTGCACACTTCATTTTTAAGGCCTGCCTTATTTAATTCACTTCAACTATAATGAAAAATGAGTGCCTAACCATAATTCTTATTTGGAAGCTGCAACTAGAATTTGTGTTACTTTGAACACTACTGTTTAAAAATCCCTGAATTGTAAGGTTATTCAGTCATGGGGAATTGTGTAAGAAAATCTTGTTTTGTCCTCAGCATGAGGAGCGATATCTTTGAGCGGCTGCTGGTGATCCAGAAGAACGGTCTGGAAGGGCTTGGTGCTGAGCAGCGCCGCTTTGTTGACAAGCTCATCATCAAGGGGAAAAGATATGGTCAGTTTCTGTGAAAATTTAAGGCTAAGTTAGAAAGCATGATTTCTCTTACTGAGGAACATTTTATTAGTGCAAAGTTCACTTTGTTCTGCTATATGTGAAAAATTATAAAATTATTTATTTTCTAGTTGCTGGACTATTCAATATTGAAGCTCTGTTAAATGAGATACCACTAACTTATTTTGCTGCAGAGGATTAGGACTGTAATAAAAGTATATATTGATTTATCAATCATTAGGTTGACATGGTTGCTTGTTCTTGCAGGTCTCCACCTGTCTGCTGACGTGCAGGCTCAAGTGAAGAAACTCAAGACTAAGGAGTCTGAGCTGAGCATCAAGTTTTCATCAAATCTCAATGAAGATGACACTAAATTGTTCTTCAAAAAGGAAGAGCTAGTTGGCCTGCATGAAGATCTCATTAAAGAGTTCCCTGTGGTACGTTAAGTTTGTGGTAGTTGAGTAAACTCCCAAGAAATGTACATACATTGAAGTTGGCAGATTAACTTTGTGCTGGACTTGACAGTCAGCTTATGAACTGCTTTGTTGGTGAGAAAGTCTTTTGTGCGGTTGCGATTGACAAACATAAATTTTTTACCAACGCAAGATTGAATTAGATGGCCACAAGTACTAAGCACTTGTGATTGGCTTTTTAGGGGTTATGTGCTTTCACTTTATATTTCCAGAGAATTTTTTGTTCTTTCAAAAAATATTTTTCTAAGCTTCTGACAATTATAGTCACAGAAAAACTTACTGGATGTTGTGTTACACAACTCCACATGCATTGTGGGGACCACAGACAAGTTTGATAGTTCATCTTAACTCATGTCATGTCTCTACCATTTGTCATTAAATTGAATGTTCTATAGTGGATCCAAGATTCTAGAAAAGTAAATTGCTCCCCCTACACATCATAGGGTTTTGTAAAAGATAACGTTGCTAAAAGTGAAAAAAGGATTTTCTTTAAAGCAAATCACTGAAGAACTATTGACATTATCTTCATGTTTGAAAACAATATGTTGGATTGAATGCTGAGCTGTTTACTGACCAAACCGTCAGTCAATGCCTCAAGTAAGGCCTTAACGTTCTAAGTTCCTCATTGAGGACATATTGTAATACAGTACATAATATATATAAATACACTCACACTCATCAATTACATGCCTTAATGCTGCTGTACGTTGCAGGGCGAGGACGGCAAGCTGGAGGTTACCATCAAATACAATCACCTCTTCCCTGTGATGAAGAAATGCAGGGTGCCGGATACCCGCAAGGCCATGATTACAGCAGCTAATCAGAAGTGAGATCTCTCGTAGTTGCCTAAATACTCTAGACACAGGCTTATTTATCACCTGATGGCAACCTAGTACCTCCAAAATTTATTTAATTTGTAAGATTTTTAGCTGTTTTGGGAATTTTTCTGCAACTATTTTTGTGCTTTGTTGCAGATAATGTCCTTCATGGTTTGGATCATTTCAATATACTGCAAAACATAGCATATAACATCAGACCTTAACTACTTCAGCTAGGTTATGTTCTGAAACTCTTTAGTCGAATGAATGCAAGAATTTCTACATTGATATTTTACTTACTCGATGGATGATGAAATTTTCATTGATTCCTCACAGTAGTTCTTAGCGTATATAATCATTGATTTGATTTTCCAGTTTTGAGAGTCTGTATGTATCCATCTTCCATTTTATGTCTCTCATTTCTTTGAATCTTTTTAATTTTGAATAATTTACGTATGGTGATATGATTCAACTGTAGTGCATCGCCCACGTTGGTGTTTTTCAATCGTGACTCAAATTCTTGAGACAATGTATAAAGTCCTTTTACCGACACCCATTAATTGAAAGCCACATTTCTAACCATGAAGCACCTCACGCAAACACATTCTTCCCGGACTCCTTGCAGATGCATGTCTAACAACACCCCGCTGTTGGAGGAGCTGGTCAGCATCAGGCACCAGCTGGCACAGCTGTTGGGGTACCCAACACACGCTGCCTTCATGCTCAGCGACCGCATGGCCAAGACTGCTGAGGCCGTCAGGGACTTCTTGGCCGACTTGCAGACCAAGCTGCGGCCTCTCGCTCAGGAGGAGAGAAAGGTGCTCTTGGAACTCAAGAAGGAAGAAGTAAGTTTCGGTATTCGTGTGTGCGTGACTGGTGCGAAACGATGACTAGTAGAATGTGGCCATTGAACAACTTAAGAAAAAATCTACTGCTGTGTCGGTTGTGGGAACTAAATTGTTTAACACATTAATCGTCACGTGTACCACCGGTGGTACACGGAGGTAATTTTCATAATGCTGTGGACCAACCCGAAGTCACAAACTATATTTTATAAATTCTTAATCAAAGCTACGTAAGGGCCCAATCCACATAATGTTTGCTATTTTCAAAATTGCTTACTACAATTGACTCTAAATTTCAGTTGAATATTGAACTTGAGTTTAACCCGTGGCAGTTAACGTGTTAATTTGTATTTTAGTTAGCTCCTTTGGCAGCAGAACCAGAGTTTGGTTTCTTGATCATGATGAGGTCTTGTGGGCTTCACAAGGAGGAGTGAAAGTATCAAGAATCCATTCTCTTAAGATCTTTACGTAGCTTTGAGTGGTTTGGAGTTGAATCTTGCGTTGTTTTTATACCAAGCTAGGTTTGCATTGGATGAACACGCAGGTGAACGCATCCGAGGTATTGCACTTTTTTCCTTTCACAAATTATAATTATTGCCAACTCCATTGAAACTTTAGTATGGATGTTGGTTTGAATGTTTTGTCCCGACTTAGTTTATGAAAAGATTGTTCAGTATTGTAAGTATGGATGGAACACTAAAATGAGTTGCATTGTGAGAAAGTAAATTTCAGTATCTTAGTTGTGTTTATTTGCTCTTTCCTGTGATGAATTAACTGTTTGCGTAATTAATTTGAAAATTTTTTAATAATACAATTTTCAGATTTACACACAGCTGTAAAAATAATAGACAAAAAATTTCTCTAGTATACATATGTATCGCGATAAATCTTCACCATAATTTGCCATGTTTGTTTGAAGGAAAGCCAAAAATGATTTTTTGTCTATGAAATATTTACAAGCATTATATGTATGAACGCAATTACATACTAATTACATATTATGGAACAAAATTTCTTATTTTTGTCTGAAATATTAACAAACCTCAAATGTATGAACACCATTACCTATCAGGTTCAATAGTAGATGTGAGTGCGACACAGACTGCAGTTCCCGTTTTGATAAGACCTGCTTTTCGTTTCCATCAGTGCGAGGAGCTCGGCCTGGAGTTTGACGGCAAGATAGAGCTGTGGGACGTCCGCTACTACATGGACATGGTCGAGAGGAAGAAATACGCCGTCGACCACACGCTCGTGAGCCACTTCAAAAGGAAGATTTTCAAATATGACTGCCATCATATATGGAAATCTTTCCATTAATGACTGCCATACGCGGAAATATTTCTATAAATTACTGCTATCATGTATGGAAATCTTTCAAATATGACTGCCATCATATATGGAAATCTTTCCGTTAATGATTGCCATACACGGAAATATTTCTATACATTACTGCTATCATGTATGGAAATCTTTCAAATATGACTGCCATCATATATGGATATCTTTCAAATATGAATGCCGTCATGTATGGAAATCTTTCCATAAATGACTGCCATCCATGGAAATCTTTCTATAAATTACTACTATCATGTATGGATATTTTTCAAATATGAATGCCATCATGTATGGAAATCTTTCCATAAATGACTGCCGTCCATAGAAATCTTTCCTATGTGACTATCATATTTGGAAATCTTTCCAAATATGACTATCATATATGGAAATCTTTCATGTATGACTGCCATCATTTTTATGGAAATCTTCCATATGTGTCTACCATCATATATGGAAATTTTCAGGTTTGTGCGAGCATGCCTTTGCAAGTGTTTGCGTTTTGCGGGGATGTTATGTGTTTCAAGTATAAAACTCTTATTTTATTCAAAGCGTTACTGCCAAATTTTTCTGTGCTCAGTTACGCTTTGATTTTGTGCGAGTTTTGGATATGACAGCGAAATCTATTAAATGCTAATAATTGCTTCTAACTTTATAATTCATAATTGAGTTAATGAATGCTCGAGAGAGGTATTATATGCCGTCCTATTTTGTTCATGGTTTTACTACTAATTATTCAACCAATACATTGATTTTGTGAACTTCAATGAGTTCTGAAGGATGACACGCCTGTGAGGGATTATATGTGCTATTTTATTCTGGTTATTACTACCTAATTTACGGATGATGGATTAACTGAACTTTCATGATGAGTTTCGACTTAAAATCAAGCTGGAAGAAGATTTGGGATCGAGCAGGGAACGCTTTAGCATCGGGCTGTAAAAGTGATGAGTGTGTCAAGGTGGCAAAAAATTTGTTATCCATTAATTTGGAGGTTAAAACTCATACTTACTCCTGAAACTGACCACTCATAACCTAATTAATCTTAATTACCATTTTTTGTGAGGGCCCTTGCAGTGGCCGAGTGTACAGAGCACTTGCGTTCTGTGCTTCCTGCACGGGTTCGAGCCCTGTACGCGGTAGTTGGCGTGAAAAATGCTGATGCGGCAAATGAGGGTCGTTGCCTGCAGTCTGGTCACTGTCCTCAAGGAATGTTAGCTGAGCACTAAACGAGAGGAAAATAGAGCATTAAAAAGCTCGGGCGTGACTAGGGGCCTGCGGAGCCCCTATCATGTACATCCCCTGTAAAGTATCATGTCAATGATGCTCAGCCACCCTCTACTAAAAAGAGGAAAAGGCTTGGTATATACCATACCATTTCTCGTGACTTGCATTTGAGGAAATTTTCTTGCATCCTCTTGAATTTAGCACGTTTGCAGCGTGATTCTGACCTCATAATTTTGCTCTATGATGAAAGCACAAAATGCAGCCAATTTGTATTGCATTGCAGCTACGAGAGTACTTCCCTCTGGAGCGCGTCCTGAGCGGCATGTTTGAGATCTACCAGAGGCTGCTGAGCGTCACTTTCACCAAGGTTGAAGGACCGGCCGTGTGGCATCAGGATGTGACCATGGTGGGTGTCCTGTGTCGCTTGTGACTGACTGCGCTGTGTTGTGGGAGAAGCATCTATGTACAGAGTGGATATCCTTTGTGAGAACGCGCCTAGTACATAATTCCAAGCGTCCTTTATCATACTTTGTTGTCCTGCCTCTTTCCTCTGTGGAAAAACTTGAGCGATTAAAAAGGAGCCCTAAGCTAACTACTATATTTCTAGGTGTGATGGTCGAATTGTGATGCGGGTTGCTTTTTACTGCTTAGCAGCAGCAGCAGCCTTTCGAGCTAGCACTTGGTGCTCAATAATATATTCGATCCTCGTATCATATGACCTCATTTTATGCACACTTTAACTTACATGTATAAATATTAACCCTAGTTACTCAAGTATTACCGATTCTTGATTCAAGTTATGAATCTGATTGTACAATATCTTATGCAAACCTCAACTTATACAGATAAAAACCAGCCCCGGAAATCTATTCACCTATTACGATGCTTGACTCAAGTTATGATTTAACTGAAACTAATTTTCATCATTACAAGTTAAGGTTTACAAAAGCGATATCATAACTTAAGAATAGATTGTAATCAACGACATGTGTGTAACTAAGATACGTACTCTCACTTTCATAATGACTCGAGTTCGCGATTCTGAAGGCATACCTCGATCATTTGTTTTCAACTAGTGACATGGGTACATATTACGATACCCACGTATGTGTATCAATCAAAGATCCTTACTTGAAGATATTCCAAAAACCAGTGATGTGGTTTTTGTATCATCTTCATTGGAAATAAACTTTTTCTTTCTTCTTTTTTCTTACCGACACAGTACGGCGTGACGGACACGGAGAGCAAGGAGCTGCTGGGATACTTCTTCCTGGACCTGCACCCGCGTCCTGGCAAGTACAGCCACGCGGCCGTGTTCCCTCTGCAGCCCACCTGCCGGCCTCCCGCCCCCGTCGCCGTCGAGAGGCAGGTCTGTGTTTAACCAGGCTTTGTGCTCTGGAAGTTTAGGCAGCTTTGTGTTCTGGAAATTAAGGCAGCTTTGTGTTCTGGAAATTTAGGCAGCTTTGTGCTCTGGAAGTTTAGGCAGCTTTGTGTTCTGGAAATTTAGGCAGCTTTGTGTTCTGGAAATTTAGGCAGCTTTGTGTTCTGGAAATTTAGGCAGCTTTGTGTTCTGGAAATTTAGGCAGCTTTGTGTTCTGGAAATTTAGGCAGCTTTGTGTTCTGGAAATTTAGGCAGCTTTGTGTTTTGGAAATTTAGGCAGCTTTGTGTTCTGGAAATTTAGGCAGCTTTGTGTTCTGGAAATTTAGGCAGCTCTGTGTTCTGGAAATTAAGGCAGCTTTGTGTTTTGGAAATTTAGGCAGCTCTGTGTTCTGAAAATTTAGGCAGCTTTGTGTTCTGGAAATTTAGGCAGCTCTGTGTTCTGGAAATTTAGGCAGCTTTGTGTTCTGGAAATTTAGGCAGCTCTGTGTTCTGGAAATTTAGGCAGCTTTGTGTTCTGGAAATTTAGGCAGCTCTGTGTTCTGGAAATTTAGGCAGCTTTGTGTTCTGGAAATTTAGGCAGCTCTGTGTTCTGGAAATTTAGGCAGCTTTGTGTTCTGGAAATTTAGGCAGCTCTGTGTTCTGGAAATTTAGGCAGCTTTGTGTTCTGGAAATTTAGGCAGCTCTGTGTTCTGGAAATTTAGGCAGCTTTGTGTTCTGGAAATTTAGGCTGCTCTGTGTTCTGGAAATTTAGGCAGCTCTGTGTTCTGGAAATTTAGGCAGCTCTGTGTTCTGGAAATTTAGGCAGCTCTGTGTTCTGGAAATTTAGGCAGCTCTGTGTTCTGGAAATTTAGGCAGCTCTGTGTTCTGGAAATTTAGGCAGCTTTGTGTTTTGGAAATTAAGGCAGCTTTGTGTTCTGGAAATTTAGGCAGCTCTGTGTTCTGGAAATTTAGGCAGCTCTGTGTTCTGGAAATTTAGGCAGCTCTGTGTTCTGGAAATTTAGGCAGCTCTGTGTTCTGGAAATTTAGGCAGCTCTGTGTTCTGGAAATTTAGGCAGCTCTGTGTTCTGGAAATTAAGGCAGCTTTGCATTTGTAGAAATATTGACAGGCCCATTTTATTGAAATGGTACCTCCCTTGCTGATCATGATCAGCTTTGCTTTCGTGGTAAAGTTGATGTGTTCACTTTAGTTGAATGGTTTAGTTTTATCATTCAAGAATGTTCTTCTTGGAGTATATTGGGCCTTTTCGTTTTGTCTAACCTGTGAGTGGTGCTGATTATAATTCAACAGACAAACGAGTAGTTTGATTAGTTGGATCGAGTAATGCTTGATATTAAACATGTTGTAATTCGTAGCACAAAATTTTTATTCGGGTCACAGGTACTGAAAAGTGAAGTTCAAATATCTCCTTAGTGACTTATCTCTTACCAATTTAATTCTCTCCTCTGTAATATCGTATTCACTGCAGTAATTCTGACCTCAGTAATATCGTATTCACTGCAGTAATTCTGACCTCAGTAATATCGCATTCACTGCTGTAATTCTGACCTCAGTAATATCGCATTCACTGCAGTAATTCTGACCTCAGTAATATCGTATTCACTACTGTAATTCTGACCTCAGTAATATCGCATTCACTGCAGTAATTCTGACCTCAGTACTAGCGTATTCACTGCAGTAATTCTGACCTCAGTAATATCGCATTCACTGCAGTAATTCTGACATCAGTAATATCGCATTCACTGCAGTAATTCTGACCTCAGTAATATCGCATTCACTGCAGTAATTCTGACCTCAGTACTATCGTATTCACTGCAGTAATTCTGATCTCAGTACTATCGTATTCACTACTGTAATTCTGACCTCAGTAATATCGTATTCACTGCAGTAATTCTGACCTCAGTAATATCGTATTCACTGCAGTAATTCTGACCTCAGTAATATCACATTCACTGCAGTAATTCTGACCTCAGTAATATCGTATTCACTGCAGTATTTCTGACCTCGGTACTATCGTATTCACTGCAGTAATTCTGACCTCGCTAATATAGTATTCACTGCAGTAATTCTGACCTCGCTAATATAGTATTCACTGCAGTGATTCTGACCTCAGTTATATCGTATTCACTGCAGTAATTCTGACCTCGCTAATATCGTATTCACTGCAGTAATTCTGACCTCAGTAATATCGTATTCACTGCAGTAATTCTGACCTCAGTAATGTGGTATTCACTGCAGTAATTCTGACCTCAGTAATATTTCACTGCATTGCAGGTGTCAGTGTGTGGCATGCTGTGCAACTTCAGCAAGCCCAGCGCCGAGAAGCCAGCCTTGCTCGAGCACTCCGAGGTGGAGACTTTGTTCCACGAGTTCGGGCACGTGATGCATAACGTGTGCAGCCGCGTGGACATGGCCATGTTCTCCGGCACGTCCGTGGCGCGGGACTTCGTTGAGGCGCCGTCACAGATGCTCGAGAACTGGGTGTGGGAGAAGGAGCCTCTCGCCCTCATGAGCAATCATTACAAGGTCTCGTCTCGTTTTAATATTGCAAGGTCTCTTCTCGTTTTACTATTGCGAGGTCTCTTCTCGTTTTACTATTGCGAGGTCTCTTCTCGTTTTACTATTGCAAGGTCTCTTCTCGTTTTACTATTGCAAGGTCTCTTCTCGTTTTACTATTGCAAGGTCTCTTCTCGTTTTACTATTACAAGGTCTCTTCTCGTTTTACTATTACAAGGTCTCTACTTGTTTTACTATTACAAGGTCTCTTCTCGTTTTACTATTACAAGGTCTCTTCTCGTTTTACTATTACAAGGTCTCTTCTTGTTTTACTATTACAAGGTCTCTTCTCGTTTTACCATTACAAGGTCTCTTCTCGTTTTACCATTACAAGGTCTCTTCTCGTTTTACCATTACAAGGTCTCTTCTTGTTTTACTATTACAAGGTCTCTACTTGTTTTACCATTACAAGGTCTCTACTTGTTTTACCATTACAAGGTCTCTTCTTGTTTTACCATTACAAGGTCTCTTCTCGTTTTACTATTACAAGGTCTCTTCTCGTTTTACTCTTACAAGGTCTCTTCTCGTTTTACTATTACAAGGTCTCTTCTCGTTTTACTATTACAAGGTCTCTTCTCGTTTTACTATTGCAAGGTCTCTTCTCGTTTTACTATTACAAGGTCTCTTCTCGTTTTACTATTACAAGGTCTCTTCTCGTTTTACTATTACAAGGTCTCTTCTCGTTTTACTATTACAAGGTCTCTTCTCGTTTTACTATTGCAAGGTCTCTTCTCGTTTTACTATTGCAAGGTCTCTTCTCGTCTTTCCATTACAAGGTCTCTTCTCGTTTTACTATTGCAAGGTCTCTTCTCGTTTTACTATTACAAGGTCTTTTCTCGATTTACTATTACAAGGTCTCTTTTCGATTTACTATTGCAAGGTCTCTTCTCGCCTTTCCATTACAAGGTCTCTTCTCGTTTTACCATTAGGTTTCTTCTCATTTTACTATGACAAGCTCACCTGCCAGTACAACTATTTCTGATTTACTTATATAGTTATCGATTCCTGCAATAACAGCCATTATAAGATCTCGGTTTCCCTTTACAAGGTCTCTTACAATCATTACAAGATCTTCTGCTATTATAAGCATTACATATATATTTAAGTATTCCTGCCATTACAACCTATACAAGGTCTCTATCTTGTTTTGGTTCCAGGAGTTTACAAAAAAGTTTCTTGTTCAGCTATCGCTTTCTTATTTTCATTTTGGTATTAGGTTCCCGTGTTTCTTTGAGATGTGTCTATGTTCCGTCATGTTGTTAAGTCTTGTTATTTTGTTTCTAGGTTTCTTTATTATGTTTTGTTACTTAATAGTAGAGGAAGTGTTTTAGTGTGTTGTTTTTCATGGTTTTTGCCTGTTTTCCATTATGTTTTAGCATTGAATAAAATTGGTGACAATGAAAGCTCAACCATACTTGATAGCATTACAACTGTTGACGCCTGTAAATGCAAGTGACGCCTGTAAATACAATGAAGTGCTCCCCTCAAAGAATACATTGCGCATAGCTAACACAAATGCTTCTTCAGACAGGGGAACCCATCCCTGACGATCTGCTCGGCAAGCTGTCGGCGTCTCGGAAGGCCAATGCAGGCATCGTCAACATGCGGCAGGTGGCGCTTGCTACGTTTGACCAGGCCATACATTCCAGGGAGGTCAGTGCTACGTGTCTGGCTTTGTGTGCAGTGGTGGCAACTTCTGAGTGTTCCTAATACTATTTATCATGCGTTTCTAATACTATTTATCATGCGTTTCTAATACTATTTATCATGTGTTTCTAATACTATTTATCATGCGTTTCTAATACTATTTATCATGTGTTTCTAATACTATTTATCATGCGTTTCTAATATATCTCATGGGTTACTACTAGTATTTATCATGTGTGTCCAATACTATTTATCACCGACTCATTCCGTAACATGATACCACTTTACGTATTGGTAGACCCATATTATAGAAAAAGAGAACCAATGATACTACTACTAGTACTATTACTACTTCTACACCTAAAGAACAATGGTTCTCCTTTTTATGATACTACTTCGTATCATACCTGTACAGTAACTCTCAAAATCTTACTCCTAATGTTGCGTATTGTCGTTAGAAATTACGGGTATCTAGGTTGCAGCATAAAATAAATAACATATCCATTCGGGCTCTGTTCAGTTCAAATCACACAAATTAGTTTGGAATTATGATCGCCTTCGACTGTTGCGCGTCACCCTTCAGTTCTTGTTTATAGGAAATTCATTCTTCTACAGTAATTCTCTTGTGTTATACATTTATTAGTAGTGCCTATTTTTTTGACACCAGTACATAAATTTTCCCATTACGTATCCCGTGCTAAATGGTTAGTGTTATAATTAAGAAACTCCAACACCATTCTTTAAAACCATTTGTGCGGCGCCATCAGGTATCTAAAAATGGATTCTTCATATCACCACGGCGCTTCATATCCCGTCAGAGTGCGGCGCTGCCAGATATCCAAAAAAATAATTTCTTCATTTCTGATCCCCCAGAGTGTGGACACAGCGTCGCTGTTCGCGAAGCTACACGAGGAAATAACAGGCTTCCCTGCCGTGCCCAATACAAACATGCCTGCCAGCTTCGCTCACCTCGGTGGTGGCTATGATGCTCAGTACTACGGCTACCTGGTCAGTGTCTGCACAGTGTCCTCTAGTGCGAGTTCCTATTTTTAATAATTTGTATCAACCTTTACAGGTTTCTCCTGGGTTCCTGGTCAGTGTCTGCACAGTGTTTTTCTAATGCGAGTTCATTTTAGTTAATTTATTTCAACATTCTTTATCAATCTATACATGTTTCTCCTGGCTATCTGATCACAGCGATAAGTATCAGCACAGTGTTCTCTAGTGCAAGTTCATTTTAATTCCTTTGTTCTTGCCTTTCTTATCAATCTATACTGGTTTACTCTGGCTACCTAGTCAGTGTCTGCACTCAGTTCAACGGTGCAAATTCTTTTTACTTCCTTTGTTTCAACATTCCTTATAAACCTACGCGGGTTTCTCCAACAAATTGTTACTGT